>OY728162.1:1335028614-1337428614 GCA_963277665.1 Viscum album
ACAATAAAAAGCCATCCCATTCTACAATGAAATTTACTTGGAATTAGTTTGAGTTTGATGTTGTATAATAACACTTGATATCTAGGGTTTATGGATCTTGGTTGAATTATATTGTAATGGATTATCATTGTTATATTTTTCTAAATCATTTAATTTTAAAATTACTGTATCCTTATTTACTAAAGATCATGTAATTCTTATCTCCCATATTTACCAACACTATCAAGGGAAAGATACATTTGTCTCATTTCCTAGTATGTTTTTTTTCTAATTATCAAGGTAGATATCATATCTTCCCATAAATAAATCATCATTGATTCATTATTATGGATTTCTTATATGTGATACTATAATTCCATATGGTATCTCCAAACATTTCACTTCTGTCATTCTTGATGGGTTTGTTCGTCTTCACCAAAATGCCTTGGATTTCTCTATTGGAAAATGTTTCTTGGATATTTGTTTTAATATGTTACGTGCATGATGTTTTACAGAGAACCACATAATACATCAGTAATGCTTCCATTTTACAGTTGAAGTGTTTCCCTAGATCTCTAATTATGGATCATGGCACACCAATCCTTCAAAATATGTTATTCTCAGAAAAATTTTACTATAGTATCCACATTCTTGGTTTTTTTGATTCTATACAGTTAGAAACACTATCTACAACTGTAAGAATTTATGAATAAAAAAATGAAATTTGTAATTTTCCAATTATGTATATTCCCAACACTTTAATAATCTTTATAGAATATAGTTGGTTTTTGGGCCTTTCTTGTCTTTTTAAGATATTTCAAGAAACATGGAATTTTGAAACTTCTTAAAAAGTTCATATCCATATTTAAATAATATGGGAAAACAAATTCTAGATTTTAAGGAATTCATGGCTATAATTTGGGATACAAAATGGCCTTCACAATATAATTTATGATGAAATTCAAAAAATGATTCAATTTCGGAATGGTGTAAACATATTCTAATTAATTAATATGTTAATTTGTTTCCAATGGAATGGGTGTTCACAAATAAAAAATAGAGGGTCAGATTTAAGTTTGTGTTTCTGATGAGATTTTATATGAAATGGTTTCTGATAAGTCACTAAATAATTTACAATATAGGGGTACTATGGTACTTCAATATCCAATATGTATATTTTTTTTCTTAGTATCTCAAAATTGAGTAAGTTTTGGTTTTTTTTAAGCTTCAGCGGTGTTGGGTAGTAGACTCAAATGATCGACTGCCTAATTTCAGTCTCGGTTTGGTCCTTAATTTCAATATTGAACTCTTGTACAAGAGGAATCCATATAAATAGCCTTGTCTTAGTATCTAATTTGATTATTAAGTACATAAGTGTTGGATGATCTAAAAGAAAAACAACTTTTGGTCAAGTAATATAATATCTCGATTTTTGTAGTGCAAAAACAACTATATGGATCTCATTCTTGGTTTTTTTGTAATTTATTTCAGTGGAATCCAATTTCTTTGAGGCATAGTATATGGCTTGAGTTATACTATTATTTCAATGTAATAGGGAATATCCCACATATTGGTTGGATGCATCATAGATTTTTTCAAAAGGATACTCCCAAATGTGGTGTTGAATTATTTGTGGATTGATCAACCTTTACTACAATTCAATGAAAACTTTACTACAAACCTGTTCAACATTAAACTAAACTTATTTTAATATTAATATTCTAAGAGAGAGATAAATCTTACAGAAATATTTGATGAATCTTCCATTAAATACTACATGTCCTAAAAATGATCTAACATGTTTAATAGAAGTTATATATGGAAATTAAATTTTTAATTTTTTAAAACCAGATTTTTCTCAATGAAAATTTTATAACCCATTTTCATATATTATTATAAATGATTGAAAGAATTTCTAAAAATAGAAAAATAACCATGAAATAAGTTTTTTGGCCTTCTATATTATCATTGAAAAACATAACATGAAACATTGAATGGTTGCAGGTTTGTGTTATAGTCCGAAAGGTATCATCTTGAAGGAATAGGTGATACAAGGGTATCTGTAGGTCATACTTTCTTAGTCTTCTATAACAATTCGTTCCTAAATATATCTGGAAATAAAATCTAAAAATAAATGTGGAGTTTTAACTACCAACATTTCTAAAATTTGATCGATGAATGGGATATGGATTTTTTATTTTCTGTAAATTTATTTAGTTTCTTGTAATTTATAAACATCCTTAAATTTCCTACTCTAACATGGGGTTAAGTCCATATTACTCATTCTTAACAATGGTCAGAAAACTATTCTTTAGGCCAACATGAATGTGGCTAACACATTGTGTATATGATATTCGGTAAATGATCTGGACTATTAATAAATTTTCTATCAATTTCTTAATATCCTCCATGATTGTGGGGTTAATTCTTCTCTAGGTCTATCTAACTTCTCCTAATCCACCTTCTAAAGAGATTTTACGAGATCATACATTGGGTTTGATCCCTAAGATATCCCATAAAGTCTATATTATGACTTTTCCATTTCATTTGAGAAGCATAGTCAATTTTTTTTCTTAGGCCATTGATATATTATAAGAAAATATCACCAATAGGTTCTCTAATTATATAAGGAGATCATAATATATATTACATGGAAGTGGGTTTCAGTCCAAACATGGGGATGTTTTATGGAAGATTTTAAATTGAGGTCTCCTACTTCTATGGATTTAATTAATATATCGAAGAGTACATATTTTTTTTATCATCGTTTATTAAGGCATCAAAGAAATCTAATGAAAAATTATCTTTGATCTAGAAACTATAATGTTCATATTTTGGGTACTGGTAATTCCAAATGAATAATCTTCTCATAAAGATAAGAATTCATGAAGCATAACTAAATATTAAACTTGTTCCATACCTTATTCATGGGATATTTCATAAAGAAAGTGACTACATAACAGAAGTTAATGGTATCAAGAATGGAGAAGTGAGCTTTTCTGTCTCTGAGATCCCTTAAGAGTGTTATTTCATGGACATTGATAATGGGTTTTCCCTCTCCAATAGTATTATTCTTATAGTAATGGATGAGTGTGAGAAATAATGTGTTTTTTTATGTTCTATATGTAGAAGTCATCTAGGAAAATTATAGCTTCCATTTTTATAAGAATCAATTTAAAAACTATAGATGTGAATACTATCGATCTGTTTACCTACTATATGTCCAATATAGTGGGTTTTAAATATCTAATTTCTAATATTTGTACACATAAAAACGGAATAAATTTATTTAAATACCAAATTCACATAAATAATCTGTAAAATTTATTCCATGGTGTAGTTTATAGAGAATATCCATGGATCATAATATTTTTGTGGAATTGAAGGTTTTTTGAGGGAAAAGATTCTTCTTCCATTGATAATTCAGTCATTTCTAATAATTCTCTATCTTTTTGTGCATATAACATCGAGAAATGTTTTATTTTTATGGATTTTATGGATTGCTTCTAATAGTGGGATATTGATTTTGATCTCATCGAAGGTTACATTAATTTCATGTTGAATTCTATCCTCTTAACCATTCTTTTCCTCGATTACTCTAGAAGGAAATGGTTTCTGAATAACCTTATATTATCTTTGCTATTTTTTAATGGAATATATTTTTATTTACTTCCAGAAACTGTTTCTTGTTCTTACTTTATTCTAGTCCCGTTCTTCGGGATAGATGGGTTGAGCTTCACATTTTTTCAAAGAGTCATTATCCTTAATTTTTTTCCCCAAGAATTTTTTTTCTTCACATTGTAATCACAAACATGATTGTCTGGGTATTTGAGATTGTTTGTTCAATTATCTTACCTCGATTATTTGATATAAAGTCTGTTAAATATATAACTTTTCCTATTTGATTTTCTAATTTATTCTCTAGCTTTTCAATCTCTATTGCTTTTGAGTTTTGATGATGACATGGTGATGGCTATTCCTATGTCTTCTGTTGGAAATCTTGTAGTCGCTGGTCTTTATACCGATACAATAGCTTATAGGGTTTCTGAAATGATGGTGGGTTCTAATATTTCTACCACTATAATAATGGTGGATTAGGGTACTAGTTTGAGAAGGATAATATAAGATAGATTTATTGATTTGATTATCTTAGTTGGGGATGGAGTTAATATGGGGAATTTTTCTTGAATTTCCTTTATAGAATGGATGGGGTGAAACTTTTTCACTTTTTAATTTCTAAAAGATAGCAAGAAAAATTAGTAGGTGAAGCACATAAAAAATACCAGAGATAAATACTATTTTCCCCATCTTTGTATCACAACCATTTGATAAACTGACCCAGTGAGGTCATCAACCATTATTTTAATTAATGTATATTGATAAAATGTTCAAACCTCATGGATTCCCTCTATATATGTACCTCTAATCCCAAATTTTCATGAGTTCGGCACAATAATCCCAATCATACCTATAGCTTATGAAAGTGATTTTTCAATTTGGGTTCCTATAGATGAGCTTTCAAGAAACTTTTGTTCATTGTCAAGTAGTCCATCACAACAGAACACAAGGAAGTGGTGATCCTCTATTTTATGATGTTGAAAACATGGATTGATTTTATTGACGAGTTAGAAGTACTCATTGAGAGTCTCCTCAGTTGATTAACATTGTCGTAAATCTAATTTAAAATTATAGTTCAACTATTTGTTGGGAAGAAAATCTCCATGAATCAACATGTATGATTTACCAAATCATTTATCTCTATATGTTTCGAATTGTAAAACCATTCATTAAATTCTACTTTGAGTGTGAAGGGGAAATTATTCTCTAGAATAGGTGTTTAGGTGCTTTCTTTGGCCCGAATCATGAGCATATGTCGCAAAATTCATAAATATTTCTACTTAAGTATTCCCCTAAAATCCCACAATATATTGAGATTATAGTAATCATATTAACGTGTAATTCAAAATCATTCTATGTTGTATGCATAGAAAGTTGGTTTTGAGGTTTGTTATATTTGGCTGTGTGGATATCCTAACGGGATTAGTTGGGACTAAAATCCATTTTTTCAAGTTCATAGTGAACACTATGAGTGTCATTCGAATCTAAAAGTTAAATTTCCTCATACATTTCTTGAAAATTAATCTTCTTTAATTAGGTTAGATTTCATTACTTTTTGAGCGATAAATGAAATTTGGTTGTTTTTTTATTTTTGGATTTTTGGATTTTAATTTTTATGGTTTTTTTGGGGAAGTGCCACTCAAAAAACATTCTAGGATTGAAACGAACCTATCACATGGTGTGGAAATGATATATTTATTACCATGTATAGTATAGTTAGTGTAACTATGGTTGTCTCCAAAAGAGTATTAAACAAAAAACTGGTGTGAGACATTTATAGTTGATTGAGAAAAATTTATTTAAATTTGTTCGGATTTGGATATTAAAAATTTAAATAGAGTATTGAGTAAACAATTAAAAATGATAGATGATAAGGGTGATTTGGTTGATCTTTCTTAGAACTACTTCTATGCTATCCACATTTCCAGTATTTAAAAATTCTTTTTCTGCTAGCTAGTAAAAGTGGGATTCCCCTATTGATTTATCTCTCTCCCTTGACTAGAAGGTAATGGTGTGGGTGTTACTAATATTTGTCTTATATTGGAGATAATTAATGGAGATGTAGAGGGGTAGAAAGTGAGGGTCCAATTGAAATATCATCACTCAGGTTGGATTATTCCAAAATTCCATACTGATTCCTCAATTCCATTTCTTAGTCTTTCTGGATGGAGGTGCGATTGGAGATGGAGATCCTTAGATGGTTGAGGTGGGAACCTTTGGATCATGGTATAAACGAATCAGAAACACTGGGGTGATTGAGAAAGAGTCACTTCACATATCTGTTATGGCTGGGATGATCAGATCTCCACAGACCTCGGTTATGGAATCTCGAGGAAGTGTAAAGTCTGATCCACAGCGGTGGTGACAGAGATGAAAAAATGATTCAATCTGTAGTTTTGGAGTCCGAATAATATGTGATTTTCATATCTGAGGTGAATGGTCCTTGTTTTGAGATGGTTTTAATATCTTAGGTGATAAATATTCCTCAACCAGTGATGATATCCATAGATATTTAGAATGATTCACTTTTCCAATATGTGTCACTTGGGATTATTGGAGCTCCACAGACCACAGTGATGGAATCTGGGGGAAGGGAAATGATACATCCACAGTGGTCATGGTAGAGATGAAAAATATGTGTCAATCAATGTTTTTGGAGATTGAATCACGGGGGTTTCATAGATCATAGGTGAAAAAAATACACGATCAGAGATGGTTTGTAAATCTAATTTGATAAATAGTCCTCGATATGTAATGGAATCCATGGTGGATAGTGTTAATTCTTATGAGGAGTTTATGACTATGCTGGAAAGCATGTGTCTAGCTTATATAGTGGCTGTGGTGATCTGTGATCAATTTAAATATATATAGATGATGAAACATGATCAAATAGTTAATGATGTGGTAATGTGGAGACATGGTTCTTCCACAAAGGTTATGAAATCTGATGGTTCTTGGAAAGTATACATGACTCCAATAGAAAAGTTTTTACCTTTATGAAAGATTTTGGACTAGAATTAATTGTGATTAAAGGTGACCATAATCATGTGATTTCAAATAAGATTGTTATCATAGATAGGTTCAAGATTTTTGAGCATTCGTTATTGCAAGGCATGTTCTCCCTACTAGAGGAATGCCTTGGAAAACAAAGGTTCATGTTCAGAAGATGAATTATTTATGTGGGCCTTTCTAATTGGAAATGCATAACAATGGGTTGAGTATTACTTCAAATCATTTTTTCATTATATGACTTAATGTGAAGAGCATGGGGGATGGGTAAATTACATTAAATTCATGTACGATTTTCTTTCATGAATTGGATTTTTGTTTCGATCCTTTTTCACCAAAAAATACATGTTCTCAAGTATGGATAAAAATAATTGGACTATAATAGGTCCTATGGTATCTTGATATTAGGCTGGATATCACCATTACTATGAGATTCTTAATTTAAATATATATAACTACTAAGGTTTCCAATTTTTTTCATTTTTCTAGGGCCCTGGTGGAGGTTCGCTTGAACTCCTTCTTCATTCATAATAATATCTTGTTAGCCTTAGATTATGATATATCTCTAAAATTTGTATATAAAATACTAGAATACATATATTCATATTTTCAACTTACTGGTCATGATAAGGATATCTATGATACAAATATGATATTCCCTTTTTGTTCATTAAAAGGGATTACTAAGACTGGTTTTAGTAGGAATTTGAGGAGGAAGTAGGACAAGGATAAAAGACATTTTGGGGAACCAGACTATGTGAGAAGTGGTAATGGAAATCCTATAGATGTATTATATGATGTTCCATCCTATTCTAATGAAATTAAAGGGGAATATATGGTTATTCTAGTAGTGTTGAGTTGAATCCGTACAAATCTTTATCTAATAATGTTCAATAGGTTGATAGATTGAATTTGATTTTCATCCAAAGAACCAGACAGGATATGAAGCACAGTGGGGAGGTGTAAAAATCTACATATATGGTTGTTGTTGTTATAATAGATTACACTCTCTCACAAACTGAACCCAAATGTTATATTTTGTAGCCACTCTTTGCACACTATGGACATGTTCAATAGGTTGATGTTTCTTGATTGTCTAATATTCGATAGCGCATGGGTTATCTTAAAGAGACTCAGAATTTTATTAGTTCTTCAATAGTGTCAAGTTAAAGGGGTAATGTATCAGAATATGGATGTGATAGGGAATATTGGATGGTCTTATCCTACAAAACTCATCTCCAATCCACAGGTAGTGGTGATACTATTTCTTTTAAATATGATGTACTAAATGGAAATAGAAATTTGTTTGTAAGTGATGGTTTGGATCTGATTCCTACAAAAAGATGTTTGTGTATTGATTACACCAATTTTCCTAGGACTGTGTCTAGGAGATTATCTTATAAAAAATCAAATATTCATCTCACTACAGAGGAGGGAAGGTCCAAGGAGAGGATATTTTGGATCCTCAAACAAATAAAATCATACTAGCAGTGGGAGAGTGCTGATGATGTTGATGATTTAGATTATGATTATGAGAATTGTCATACTTTTTATCCATAGTTTGATTTTATAGATGAGGTAATGTCTTTTGTATGATATTTTCCATTTTCTTTCTTACATGTTCTATTTTTCTTCCACTTTAATAAATGTACATGATCATTCTATTATCGTTAAAACTTTTTAATTTATCTTAAATTGGTCTACCATCCTTTTTGTTTTAGTGAAATTGCAACAAGTACTCTTGATAAATTGAATAATTCCTAATAAGGTATTATTATTTTCTAATTAACTACAGTACCCGTTGCAATTCCTAACATATTTTGGTGAAAGCTGAACACTCACCACTCAACCCTAATATATTCCACATTAAACATATATGAATTGTGTGGTGGGAAATATGGATCATCTAATAAGGAAACTGAAATTAAAATAATATAACCCTAATATAGATACATTGAGAATTACGAATTGAATTATAAATTGGAACTAGATTGCAGATGTAAGAAAATGTTTTTATTCCGTTAAATAGAGAAACTCTTAAAATATAATTGGTAATGACTTCCACATTCCCAACCACTCATATAAAATACCACTGCATAGACGTGCAAGTTCTGTTGATTCGGGAGAGGGGAGACATCAAAATAATGATAAAAATAAGAGGAAAATAGAACAATATTGTAAAGAAAAATAGTAGTGGTGTTTCCTTATCCATTGACCCCCTTTACCTATTTATCCCTTTCAAACCACCCCTAGGGCTAAATATATTATATTTAATTCTATCCTCATGTTCCATAAATGGTTCAATAGATTCATCAAATGTATTATGGGACATCCAATGGTATTAAATTGTGGTCTGAGTATTAAATTCAAAAAAAAAACAGTTGTTTCTAGGCCCTTCAAATCAAATTTATGTTTTTAATGGATGTATTATAGTGTAAAATAATTAATAATGACCTTATGAATGATTTATGGACACAAATTATTCCTGTATGAAATTTATTGGTGTATCATGGTGTATCACATATGTTTCATTTTTTATGGATGTGTTCATCACACATAATTTTTTCCCTTACTTTTAGCATGTATTACACTCCGAATTCGTAAAGTATTATATTGAAATAAATATTTACAACGTTAAATGGTTTTTCCAGCATTTGTTTCTCTATTTTATCCCAATTATTCACATTGAATCCTTGGAATTAGTCAACAACCTATGGGACACCATGGTCTATCTTCTTTACCAAGAATTCATCAAATTCAATCTCGTTTTTGATCATTTCATTTATGTTACCACATTTTATTAAAATAATTAAATAACTAAAATATTATACATTAATTTGTAAAAAAATGTAATTTATATTAAAATATACAGGTAATATATTGATCTGTCACTAATCAAGGGAGAAAATTAATAAGAAGATATCCTAGAACTTGTGGTGAAGATTATATGTCTTTATTAACAAGAGGAATATCATATGAAGTAGGACACTAAAAATAATGCACACCACTTATTTTACTTACCAAATCCTCCTCACTTCTCAATTCTTAAAATCTTATTGGTGGGATTAATTTTCATTTTTTTTAATTTCTTCACTTCTTGTTTCAACTTATAAAAATTGGAAGAAATGACATGTGGTGGTTCAAATCTCATATGACCTTCATATCGGGAATTTCCATCAAACTACCTTGTTGTAGGATGTAAAAACATATCATTTATTGGATAAATGTCCAAATAAATATTTTCTGTATATGTTTCCTGATTTTCATTATTCTTTTAAATAACACATCCCATTTTTCTATCATTTTCTTTTGTGGATCAAATTAAATGGAATTTATGATATTAACATATTTTTTCCACGGAAATAAATCCCATGATGTATCTATAAAAAAGTTTATTATTTATTCATTATAATAACATAATGTAAGGTATATTTATGTTCTTCAATTATAGGAACTGGGGAGTGGTTCATGGGGGTGGGAAATTAATATCTTTTATCAAAGAATGTCATGTATTATTATACTATTTAGGGATGGTATACATGATAATATTAATATGTTCATACATGGTAATGATCTCTTTATTGGATTTATCTAACCCATCCTGAACTTAAAATTGAATTTTCCATGAGTGAGTATGTTTTAATGAGTTTTTTACCATGGTTATGTTATTTCACCTTGAGTGACACACATTGTGTTTTTAATTATTTGCGAGGTTATGATTTTTTGGATATCATATCTCATGTTATAAAATGATTTAGTATATATATCTCATGAATTATCTCAATCATGTAGGGATTCACATGACATGCATTGTGATAAATATATAATATTTATTTTCCATTAGCATGTAGCATATGGGTTATATGTTTCTAGAGTTTATATTGGTCCTATGACTTTTATTTGCATATGATTTTTACTTTCTTTTAAAAAGAGGGGGGGTCAGACACATAATGTGTCAATAGTTTGTTAAATGGTGTTTTCCCATATAAGACTATGCTGGAAATATACTTTACCAATTTCCTAGATTATTCTTTGATATATGAGATTATATAATTGGATAGTTGAGGAACAGTTTTTAGTTATATAACATGTTAGTAAGAAACCTATGAGGTGTTTCCCCTAATATATTTTTAATGGAGTCATACTAAAATAATCCCAAAAAATATTATTTTTATGAGTAAATCTTAGGGCCTCATGAATAATGGGAAATGAAAATACTAAAATATGAAATCCTAGGTTATATATCCTAAAAGTATTTACATGTTAAAAAAAAGTGGGAATCATTATACAAGAATAAAGTGTAAATATTTTTATTTTTGAACTATAATATCAATTGTTTGGCGGACTTAGAAGCATAACCTATTTCATGACTAATTATATGATTGTGACACTTGTATGGGTTGCTGGGTTGTTGAGAGTGGTCGTTTTCGGATATGAGTTTATATCCTAAAGCTAGAGTGGGAGCGTGGGTTGTGGGTTCTTATTGATGTCTATTATATTATACAGTGTAATGGATTATTTAATGACGCTTGTAGGCCATTTATTCTAATTGGATGGATAGCTTGTGTTAGCATGTTAGTTTATCTGTGACCTCAATATAGGGAATTTTTAGTTTTTGTGTGCTTAATGCTTTGTAATTTGTAGTCCTTTATTAGGAAAGAATGAATTATGTTACCTTATGAGAATCATTTTTTAGTTAATTATCTTTTGATCATTAAGATAGCCATGAGAGGGTTGGACTCATCTCACTGGGGTTAGTATGTGGGTGATGCTATTGAGGGGGTGACATATTTGTGTTAGATGAATTAATTTCTAAGTTAATACTTTTGTTCTAGTGCCCTTGGGTTTAGATTGTCCTTTTTAGTGATAGATCATTTGGTTACTTATCTGTGTCATCACCTAGTATTATTTTCAGTTATATAGTGGTTTTTTTATCATGGGAATATTTCCTCATTGGGACGAAAATGAAAAAAATGATCGAGGGTGTGAAAAATTCTCATATATTCTTTATTATCTACATTCTAGAGTACCAGGAGTGCTATAGAGTAAGTGAAAAAAGATGGGATTTAGGGAAAACATGGGATTATAAACAGACCACACTGTTTCTGATGTTCCCTTAAGCACAAAAAAAGCACGGGTTTGAGCTTTTGGCCATATATTGATTCCAGAAGACATACAATTGTGAGGATGATCCTTGTATGTGTGATATATGATGGGAGAGTTTTTGAATCACAGTAAGTAAATGTGTGTGAGGAGTGGTTACCACTTTAATTATTATCTATAAAATCAATGGTTTATTACCATATTTACCATCTGTTAGGGTCTGTCAGTGAACATAATAAGGAATGAAACCCATATGTCATGATCAAAATGGATAGTTTAGGACAATACACCCATTGTTTCTTAGGAATTGAGGTCTTGGGGGTATTCCTTGTTTTCTTTCAATTTTAATAAATCATGGGTGAATTTTTTGTTTTATTCCAATAGGAAATATTAAATCCTAAATTCCATGTAAGTGTTACGGGCCTTAGTGGGATTCGATTCAGGGTCTATCTCGAAGTGAGGTGACTAGAGGGAAAAGAATGGGAATTTGTGAGAACGACAACTCAAAGATGAAGATCAGAGTCCTAAACCAAAGAAGTGATTATAAGAGAACTCATATGATGGGAGATTTACATAAATGATGGGACAATGTCATTGATGTAGGTATAGAAATTGAAGTGGATAGTTGGTTAGAATATTTTTATTTTATACATTTTAAAGCCTTTATCATGTGAATATAGTTTTGATGATTTGGATATTTTAATGGGGACTTGGTATATGTTTGTAGGGAGGTAAATTTGAGATTGTGGTGTATTTGGTGTTAGGTTTTCATGGGTTGAGAATTGAACATGGTAGTACACTATAATTCCAATTGAGACTACGATGTGATTTTCTATATGATCATGATTTTCCATAAATTGAAGTATCATGATTGGGTTGTTTGATAGTGTGTTAGTGGTTAGAGATATGTTTTAGGAATAGGTATGCATGGGGTGGTCTAGCTATTATTTTTTTCTCAAATGAGTATATAATGGGGTGTTAACCATTTCGGAATTGTCAGATCTGATCTGACATGCATAATATGTATTTCTAGTGAACCTTATAGGTGAAATCACCCTAGTAGGGCCTTGTACGAGAATCATTGGTTATTCAAAATCATACATATGTTAGAATGAGATTTGATCAAGTCTTAAACCATTATTTTTCATTAATTTATATCTTCATTGAGTTGAAAATTGTTCCCAACATGTTAATGAACCTTCTAAATAGCATTCAGTGGATGATACTGATGGTGTAATCATAGATACTTGACATTAAATATTTTCGAAATATCGTATGGTTTTGAGACCAATAGATAGGGAATATGATTAGTTAATCACGCCATCTTATCATAGGGTGGATTTCTTTCATGGTTATAGATTTGATCATGAACAATTAGAAATTCTAGTAGTAGCTCATATTAGTAGAACATGAGGGCCATGTGGTGGTGAACATGGTCTTACAACATGGAAGGTGGTAGTTTAGACACCAACTTGTTACTGGGGTGTCAGATAGTTTCTCTATTGATGTATTACATGTGTAGTTTGAGTGGAACTTGGGGACATCATATGACGTATTGTTATGGACATAAAAAATGTGTGTTCTTGGAAGTCAGTAAACATCAGAATCATTTTGTTAAGGAGCCTATAGTGCATGGATTATTGCTGACTGACGATGGATTTTTTTTTTGTGACTAGTCTTAACAATAGTGATTTTAGGGAGATAGTATGATGTTATAAACCTGAACAATCAAAAAACTAGAGTGCTTTAGTCTCAAGGGATGATAATTTGGTATATCTAAGAGACGTCATGTGATTATGGTTTGAAATAATTTTATCATTCACCATAGTGGTGTGATTTTGGTAAATTGTTATGTTTTGGAGATAACGATGGGTGTGGGGCATCATTGATGAACTGTATTGGGTGCATTCAACATGGCCATGGATTTTCATTTAATTTATTTTGTTTCAAGGTAATATGATCATTATATATCGAAGTTGCAACTCAAGGATGAGATATCATATGGTTGTTGTATTGTATAACCCGATGTTCATATAAGTGTGAGTTTTTTTTAGAAAAGTTGAATTTTTAAACATTTGAGTGGGCTGTTTTATGAACATGGGTTCATAATAGTGTGTTAATGGTTTGGAGACCCCAAAAGGGTGTTTTTAGATAATTAATTTCAGGTTATATGGAATTCAGGATAATAAGGTTGCACTAGAGGAAGAGTAAGGGCTATATCACAACTGGCCACCTGATAGTAAGGGACGAACCCATGCTTGCTGTCTAGGATCATCATCTGGTCGGTGTCCCATGTGAGGCTAGTTGTATGGCCACCCCCTAGTGATTGGAGACTATCATCTATATTTTTTCATCCTAGAACCTTTTAAATTTTTTTCTAATCTCTATAATTCTACCGAGGATACCCCTTTAAACCCTCATTCAGGTTTTTGGTCTCCCAAACCCGCAGTAGTAGTTTCATATGTGATTCCCACATTATATAGGTGTTTTTAAGGTTTACCCACCATTAATGGTTTTTTCAAGTCTCATTACTTCTGATCATGAGATAAATTTATTCCCAGGAATCCATATCCTCATTATACATATTAAATCCCCTACTAATAATTTAATTGATCTCTTTGGCTAATACACCAAAATTTTTGGGTGTTTGTTTGGTTCATTGATTTTTTAAATTTCATAATGAACTGATTTTATAGGAAAAATATATGTAGTCTTCTAGTACTATATGGTCCCAATCAATAACTTTTATTCCTACCCTTTTTGGAGGAGTGTGGGAAGTGTACCCACACCAGCTTCTTTGTGCATTGAACTAGTTTAAATTAAATTTATAATTAGAGGTTTGGTCTATTTAAATGACCCTTAAACATTACATGGAATATATTAAAGTGATGATATTAGGTTATGAACCCTGATATCATCTGGAACATAATATTTTATAAATATTTGGTGGTTATTATTCTATAAACATTATATAAATCAAAATAATGGAAATGATCATAGATAGACTCCAAACATTATGGATTAGATTAAATAAATAATTTACTATGTTAAATGGTTATGATTGAAATGATTCTTTAAATTGATGTCTTTGAATTATAATTTCATGAGAATCAATAATTATGGGTGTATTTATCTTTTTCTAAGACTTAGTGAAATGGTAATCTTGAATTTTGATTAATGGTTTGGAATATTTTTCAGTAGTGATGAAGTAAAATGGTAAGATCTATCTTATAATTTTAAATGGGTAATTGTTATATGGTAAGGTTCTATATGAGTCATTATAAAAATATTTTGGACTTATTATTATTGGTTAAAAATTTATGTAAATTAGGTAAATCATGAGAGATATACAGATAAATTATAAAGCAGATTTGGAAATGATAGAATATTTGACAATCACCTTGTTATAATTATATTGTTCGAAATGATAGTGAATGTATGGTGGGTTATTTCAACAATGTTTTCAGTGTAGGTTTCAAGTGCAGCGAATGTTTGGTAAGGGTGGTAATAAACTTTTTTTTGACATGATTGATGATCAATCCGAGATATGTGATAGTAAACATTATGATCTATGGAAAGGATCAATGATACCAAAAAATGGTAGTCACACTGGAACCTAAATAGAGGAGACCCAAACATATTGTTTATAAATAATTTAATTAGATATAGAATTATCTCTATAGAATAATTTCTTCCCTGATGAGTCTGGTGACAGATTTATAGTAAACCATCATTATGTGGTAGAAACCAAATGTATATTTTCTCTAGTGATGTTCCACACATATTCCATGAATATCCAAACATCAATAAAGGAGTCTCTGGGTGCAAGCATAGAAGATGCGTGCACTTGCATCAGCCAACATTGATCTCATTGAGAACTGCTTCGAAAGAGTTCTCTTTGATCTAATAGTGGAGTATTTCACTCCATTCTTTGGAGTGTTCATGGAGATGAGAAACATCTAGGCTTGAATGGATTATAAAGGAATCATTGATTATAACTTAATTGGCTTATCATAAAAAATAACATAATTAGGTATTTATAGTAGTAGGGTCAAAATAATATTATTACACAAGTTCCCTGAATAATTTATTTTATCCTATCAATACCCCATGTAAAATATTATTATTATTATTATTAAATTTTGACATTCTTTTAACATGAGATTTATAGTTAACTATTATTTAATTAAATAATGTTCAATATTATTATTCCGCAGTGTACTATTAAACTTATTCCACCATTCTTCCACAATATTTTTTTTGGCCTTGAATAATGTATATTTATTCCTTCAATAAATATCATTTAATTATTCACGAATAAATAAATTAATATTATATTCTCTATATAGAAATTAAATATTTATTAAATATTCTTCTCAAAATATATTCCCTCGAATAACTGGTGAATGAATAAATGCGGACAAGCATACCTGAATAATTATTAAATCATGCGTGGGAACAATATTAATTCAACCTAATAAATAATAATAATAATAATAATAATTTATTTAACTGAGATCTTGGATACACATAGTTTCTGGCCCTGTAGGACTCTTCCTCAATGGAATTAGGTGAATCATACTGAAATCCATGGTTAGTGTCTAACAACATGCCAATGCACCCATATAGAAATTAGTTAATTTCATACTGACATGTCACCTCAAATGGATTATTAAAATGTAATATAATTCCATTATCACAATATCTCTAATTGAGTAGGTTATATGATAGTGTCATCAACTTATATGCTCGATATCTCTTTCTTTGACATTCTAAAAATAAAACATACCCATAGAACACCATGTCCATGGTTTTATATTGGCTATATCATATCCATCAATGGGATTGATATATTAACTTCCATCAATTAATATATGGGATAAATCATTTCTCACATCATTAATTAATGCTATATCACACCTCACACACCCAACGTATCCTACCTCTCTAGCAACATTTTACATCATAGTTTTCATCAATACATCAATGTATGTGACCCATAAAAATCACTAATATAAATCTTAAAGTTATCATCCAATACACATGTTTATATATAGGAACATCTAATGGCACATATAAATGTGGGTTTCCTACTATTGGGTCTCGTTCTCATAATATCGTAATGAATATTACCAAGGCCATAAAAATTGAGAAGGTGCTTAGATGTATTATGAGTCTCCACCCATGATAGGATGTACCATATATGTCCCTAAAATGCAATCATCCCTCTATAGAACAGATATTTCAGAAAAGGTTTATAGCACTTATGGGTTATCATCATAGTAGGGAACTACTATGACCTTTTAGTGTGACAGCTACTATTAGGATATTATCACATACAATGTCACATAGAAGAAAAATCATGATTTGATAAGAGGTTTAATATTATTCAAAAATATTCATACATGTTTATCATAATGTTCATAAATATGTTCGTTCTTGGAAAATAACTCTAATAGTCTCCCACTTGAACTAGAGGCAACATCTAAAAACCTTTAGTTCGATAGTTCTAAACATTATACTCATGCTTCTACTGTGATAGGGATTTAGTAAAGGGGTCTACCAAACTCTCTTCATTGGGAACTCTACTCACTACAAATACACACCTTTGATAAAAAATACCTCAAGAGGTGATATTTCCAGATTATGTGCTTTGTTCATTGGTGTGACACAAGATCTTTTTCAAGAACCACCATAGTAGTATTATCACAATACAATGTGATTAGAAATTTACTTCTAGGTACCACATCAATATCTTGGACAAAGTTACAAATCCAACCCACTACTTAGGACCCATCCAAAGCCACTATATACTCAGAATCCACTACATATTCAGTGAGCACTAGCTAAATTGAACTCTCCTAGCTCACATTTCCTCTGTTGAGACAGAAAGCATATCCTAATTGTGACTTCAGATCATCTTGATCTTTCTAAAAACTAGCATCAGTATTACCCATGATGAAAAGTTCCTAGTATCCTCCATAAACAAGAACATATCCATAGTTCTTCTCATATACTTAATGATAGCATTAAAAGTAGTCCAATAATGTTCTCATTAATATTCTTGATATCATCTTACCATGTTCAGTGAAAATTTAATATCAAGTCTAGTACACAACATGGAATACATGGTTGATACTATCACTAAAGTGTATGGTATCTTACTCAATATCTCATTCTCTTATTGTGTATAGGGACACATTTTCGTAGAAATATGTAAACCATGTGACACTAGAACCTATCTTAACATGGATTGTTCCATAATAAATATATTTATTATTTGGTCAATATATGTACTTTGACATAGTCCAAGCAACCTCCTGGATCTATCAAAAATGATCATGATCCATAGAATGTAGGTTGCTTCACATAATTATTTCTTAGAGAAGAACTTGTTCAACCTTTCCTTAACAGAATGTATTACTGGTATTTCATTTCTAATAAAAAATATGTCTTCAATATATACTATTAGGATAATGCCCGCATTATTATCAAACATTTTTAAACACACGACACACATTTGATCTTGATGAAACCAAAATATTTTATGGATCCATATAATCAAATGTTACAAGAACTATATGATTTCATCAATCCATAAATGGATCTTTATAACATTGAAATCATTTTTAATTACCTAGAGTAACTATCACATCCATATATTTCATATTGGAATCTTCTGGAAGGTTCCCATGAAGGATGTTGTTTTGAAAGCCATCTACTGAATCTCATAGTCCTGGTATGTTGCAACAGAATGTAAAATTATTATGTATTTATATATGGAAATTGGAAAAATGATTCGTCATAGTCAATTACTTCATGATGATTAAAGACATTAGTCTATAGCATTTCATTATAGGTACTTACTTTAACATCCATGACCTACTTCCTGTTGAAGACCCATTTACATCCATCATGATTTACATCAACTAGTGCATCGACCAAAACCCAAACATGGTTATAAAACATCTAATCCATCTCATATTCCATACATCTTGAAACTTGGGATCTTTATATGGCCTATTGTAGGAGATATGTTCATCATTGTAAAAAAATAATGATTAAACATTCTCGATGAATAGAAAACCATATCTTCTTGGTTCTCTTACCTCGCTTGAGCTCCTATATAGTAATTCTATTTTAGAAAGTACTTATTCCACGGGGAAATGTGGAACCTCTTACTATACAATATTTTTTTTATCTTGAGCATCAAATTTATCAAATTCAATCAAACTCCCAGTATCCTTTTTGAAGATTTTATCCTTCACATTAATGAAATATTGTCTAAAACAATGAAATTATTGTCTAATGGGGTTAGAGAATGTATCCTTTTGTTTCAATTGGATATCATATAAAAATACACCTCATTCCCTAAGGATCTAGTTTGTCACTTGAGAAACCCATAACAAATGCATCACATCCCCATAAATGTGTATGTGACAAAATGGGTCTCTTTCAACTCTATAACACAAACGGAATTCCATTTTATTCTTTAGTTGGTACTTAGTTTTATGTGTATTCCACAGTTTGTAATGAATATCCCGAAAAGGATAATGTAAGATCTCCATGACTCATCATTTACCTTACTATGTCTAACAAGGTATGGTTTGTCCTTTCACTAAAAAGATTCTACTATGTTGTATAAGGTGGAGTGCAATAAGATAGAATCCCAAACACCTGTAGAAATTCGATGAACTCTTGGTTAATATATTAACCACCTCGACCCAATTTATGTTCTTTATCTTATTTACAAACCAATTCCATACATTATTCATTAATTCTATGAATATATCATAGTACTCATACATATACCTCATTAATTTGACAGATCCATATATACTCAAGTCATCAGTAAAAGATATAAAGTATGAATATCCAACTTTAGTTTCTATAATAAATGGTCCACACACATTAGTGTGTACCAATCAAAGAAGATCTATAACCCTTTCACCCTATCCACCAAGTGGTGTTTTTTTCAATAAATCATATAAATAATAATGACAAATATCTAGTAGTTTTATCTCATAAGGGTCCAAATATCTATCTTGACCAAGATTTATCAACCACTTCTTATTTACAGGACCATGACAGTGATGCCATAATTGGGTGTTATATGATTCTTGTGAACTTTATTCATTATCTATTTCCAAAACATGGTTTTGGTAACTTAATACATAAACACTATTATTTAACTGTGTCATACCATGTCATCAGTTTTACTTATAAAAAACAACTTTTATTTCAAAATTTTAAAATAAACAAATTTGAATCTAGGAAAGATACATAATTTATGTTTTTGGAAACTATAGGTACATAAAAACAATCTTTCAAAACCAAAAAATTCCCATTGTAAATGAAACGTGGTAGTCACAAATCGATATGGCATCTATCCTCACTCCATTGATAGATCTCATATTCATATTTCCACTGAAAAGTTTTCAAAATCCACTCAGTTCCTACATTTGGATACATACGTGAGCACTGAAATCTACATATAATACCCAATGTGTATAAATGGAATGAGTACTATTGATAACGAACACACCTTCATGTTCCCCTTTCTCAAAGGTGCAGTTCCACATCTAGTGGCTAAAAATTTCCACATGGAAAACATACCACCTCTATTCCCTTACCCAACCTCTAGATCTTCTTTGTCCCAGTATGATGGTGCTCAACATCTTTAGTCCATTTATAGGTCTTTTTCCTCTTTTCAATGTCCTTCCTCTTCTTATTCAACATTAGGAATGCAGGTTTGTCATGTCTCATGTTTTTATCTAATTGGAAATTCAAGGATTTAATTTCTGAAAGACACTCCTCAATATTTATCATATTGTAATTAAAAATATAGTTGTAGGAGGTCTTGAAAAGTGATGATTGTATGAGATCTATATGAAACTCATCTGGTAATTTAATCCCTAATATGTATATACTTTCAATTTAGCTGATAAGATGGAATACATGTGGAATAGCTAGCATTGACTCTCCATGATGAGTTCTAAACAAATCATTAAAGGTCTCATGACTCTCTTTTCTCTACCTCTCTTGATAGAGATCTAGATGGTGAGATTTTATGATATAGGCGTCCATATACTCATTTTTAGAGAAAATATCATTGGACATGGATAAAAGCATTATCAATGAATATCTATAGAATCATTCTGATGTTTCTCATAGAGATATAACTCTTTATCAATTGCCTCATTTCCAAGTAGAACTGGTAAATGTTCTTCCAGAACATGTAATTCCCATTAATGGTGAAGGGTGAACAAAAGGCATATTTTCCACTCCAAGAAATTAATGTCAGTGAGAATGTCTTCCTTCTCATATATTGATCATAATGATATGTTTGTTTTCATTTTATTGTTTTTTCTGCCAATTAAGATGAGAATATTTTTTGTACTTTATGTTATAAAATTTAGAAAAATAAATAAATTTTATATTTATTAGTCTCCAAATATTTTATTAAAAACCAATACCCCCCACAATTGGCTTCACAATGTCTCGTTTCTAGGATGTTATAGTGATATGGATCCATATTTCCCTTCTCATTACCCCAACATTGGTTGTTCATGCATCTTTAATGTTTTTAGGTAGGAATTCCAAATGACAACTACATTAACTCACAGTTCCTTGATCCATTGAGTGGACTCCCCAATCCAAAAATCCTAGATTTGGATTTTCTGAACCATTTCCTCTAAGTTACACAAAGTCATACTTTGGCAGTCAACCATTGAATTAAACTATGAAAATTCAACACAAAAATCTCAAGTTAGAATTCCCCAATAATTTAAAGCACCCCACCTTTGGCTTATTAACCACATTAAACTATGTTCTGAATCTAACTGATGTAATTACAGGCTATACCTACTTAATAGTTTGTTGAGGGATTTTATCCTTTTATTAGTAAATTTACAATTATTATCTTCATCACATGTTTTATAATATTATGTGATATTTACTTACGTGATTAACCATTGTTTAGATAATATTTATGCATAAGATGGTTTATTTTAGTTCTATATTGAATGATTGTTAATTCATTAATTATATTATCACAACAAGACATCCATAATGAAAAAAATGTAATTGACTAAAATAAAATAAATGGTATTATCACGATCTTATACAAATGGTTATTTTACCTAGTGGTTGATAATAAAACTGTTGGCCTAGGGGAGAATCATGCTGAACCGACTGAAGATTGCGTTTAAAACATTCCACATTTCCACTGTTGTATCTCCTTGGATTTGATTCAACTCGGATCCTAACATGAACCACCTCCACTATCTTGGATGATCCATCCATTACATATGAGGGGGGAAATGGGATAACATAAAAGAAACGACAGTCACGCAGGACCTACATAATAATGAACGGAGAAGGCACATAAGCCAACAATTTAATATAAAAATAAATTGAATAAAACCGATCACAGACAAAAGGTCTGGTCTAGCTAATGATCATCCACATGTAGAAACGAATTATGCATTCAATAAAACTAGAAATAAATTTTTTATAATTCTTATTTAATATAAATCATGCTTGAATCGATTAACTATTACCTTTAATAATTCAATTCCTTTATCTTAATTATTACACAGATTACTTTGATATTATCATCCATTATAATTTTAAACAAATTAAATAAATTTGTTTAAAATTAACTGTGTTCATACATGTACCTCGGAGGCAACACAGTGAATACCCATCTGAATCTACCAAACATGTATTATACTCATATATTATTTTACTCTTATGACATATTGAATGCACAACATATCACGTTTTGTCAAAATGTGTACTTCACAGATGATTATATGAATTACATGATCTTCCAATGATGTGTTTTTCTTCAATGCATATAGAGTAACAACCTATATTACGAACCATACATGATATAAAAATTTGAACATTATGAAGATCTTAAAAAAACATTTAAATTTTTATGTATATTAAAACCTATCACATGAAATTTCCTATTGTTAAAACCACACACATGTATATGTATCAAGGTTTACATAGTAAAATAAACGAATTTTTAAATCTACATTATTTGGTAAAAGTACATGGCTTGTAGATCCGGTCTACAAAGTGTGTACACCCTTCACAATCAATCTGAGGTACATTCCTAGGGACTCGATGTGTGAATCATACAATATAAATTTTTTATTACACTACATTTTAAATGGGACACATGCCTTGCAGACTCCATGTCACACATTCACCAGTAGGGTAGGCCATGTATGGAACACACAACCCATATCTGGCCAAATAGATTACACTATATGTCCAACAATCCATATGGTGTGTTGTATTTCTGAAAATGGGACATTTAATTATAGTTAACTTGTGGTGCAATTAATGTGGTAATCAATGCCTAATCTAAATTTTTTTTCTGAATCAATCATTATGTGTTGAACGTGCCCAAATGATGTTTATATCTGGTTACACAATGTATAGTATAGTGTTGTTCGACTAGAAAACTTAGCACCTTCATATGGATTACTTGATCTTATATTAATCATAAAATTAATCATTTCCAATAGTTTTAGGAAAAAGAAAGGAGGAAGAAAAATATCTCACAATTCATATTTAAATAAAGATTAAACATGAATTGAAAACTGAATTATATAAGTGTATATAACAAAAAATTAAATATTTATAAAATATTATGTTCCCACTCTGATAACAATTATAGGTTCAGGGCGCAGTAGAAGCACAGGAAGGGTGGTGCCCAACATTGGTTTTTCATTTCATGATTTATGACCAATCTCAGATCTAAGATTGTAAATGTGACGATATGCGGAATTGATCAACAATATCAGACTGGGTTAATCACACTAAAAACAAAAGAGAATAGATCATAACATATTTTTATAATGAATTTAATTAGATATATAATTAACATCAAAGAACTATTTCTTCATTGATTTATCTACCGATAGATCTATAGTTCATTATCATTGAGTTTTAGAAACTGAGTATAGATTTCCTATAGTGGTGATCCACAAGTATTCCATGAATCTCTGGACAATACCGAATGAGTCTCCAACTTCTAGCATAGATGATCCTTGCACTTTCATCATCCACCATTGATCCTCTCGAGAGATGCTTCCAAAATGTTATCCTTGATCCAGTGGAGGATCATTGCTTACCATTCTTGAGAGTGTTGTTGGAGAAGAGAGATCTCTAGGATTGATAAGGTTATCCAAGAAACTTTGTTGAAAACTAAATTAGTTTATGATAAAAAAATACATAATTGGGTATTTATATTGAAAGAATTTAAAAAAAATAATTGAACAAGTTCCTATAATAAATTATTTAATTTTACCAATAACACATTTAAAATAATAATAGTTATTTTATTATTTCTTTTCATTTTATTAACTTGAAAATTATAATTAAATATTATTTAATTAAATAATATTCAATATTATAATTTCTCACCAGTCCATTAAACCCAAGTCTACTTGTCCTCCATAATATTTATCAGTCCTTGAATAATGTTTATTTATTTAATAAATAGTTATCATTGCATTATTTGAAAATAAATTAATTTATAGTATATACACTAAATAAAAATTAAGAATTTATTAAGTAATCCTATTATAATATATTCTCTCGAATAACTAGTGTAGGAATAAATGTGATCAATTATAAATGAGTAATTATTAAACCATGTGAAAGAATAATATGTATACAACCTATTAAATAATAAAAATATATTATTTATCTTAGATACTGGATACACATAAGTTGTGACACTCTAGGCCTCTTTCTTAGTCGCATTTGGTGAGGTAGCATAATGTCCAAGGATAACATCCAGAAAAATTCCTAGACACCCATTAAAAAAAATCCAATGCCACATTGACATGTCACCTCATATGGATTATTATCATTTAATATGATTCCTTTATCAAAATATCTCTAATCAAGAAGGTTGTATGACACTACCATCAATCGATATTCTTGATATCTCTTTAATTATTTTTCTAGAAATAGAACTTGCCAATAGAACACCATGGCCATGGATTTATTTAGGCTCTATCATTTCAATAAAAGGGACTAATATATTAACTTCTATTAATGAAAACAATGGATAAATCCATTATCATATATTTCATTGATGCAATATTACAAATGACTCCCGAAATTATCCTACCTCAATGCAAACATATTTCATCACAATTTTCATCAATAAATCAAAGTACATAACTCATAATACTCATTAATAATATTCGTAAATTTTAAGGACCAATACACACGTCCCATGATAGGAACATCCAATTACACATATAAATGTGGATTTCGTACTATCAAGTCTCGTTTTCATAATATCTAATGGGATATTACCAAGGGGGTACACCATGAGAATGTGAATCAAAGCCCTATGAGTTCCCACCCTTGTAATCCTGTATAATTTGTGTTTCTCAAGGGATATCATCCAAATAGAAAACATTTATTAAAGAATAGTGGAAAATCAATTCTTGGTTTTCATGATCGCGGGGAACTGTTATGATGTTTTAGTCAGACAGCTACACTTATGATATTATCAAATACTATGTCCTGGAGAACAATAATCAGGATGTTATACATAGTTTATTTATATTAAAAACAATGAATACATGGTTATTATAATGTATATAGATTTTGGTTCTAGGGAACCAAATCCAATAGTAATCCTTGTCAAAAGTTTAGGTTGTTAGGGATAAACCTCGTGTGAACATGGACCCTATATAGATGCTAAAACATATGGTTTACCCCAGGATAAACATGGAAAACAATTGGATGTAGGGTGTTATGTTCAAATCCAAGGTGAACAAAACCCCCAGGTGGAATCTATGGCCCTATGGATAGGTATATTACCCCAGGGTGCTGTTTTGGACCAGGGGGAGGAACAAAACCACTATCATGGAGATGGTTAGAACAGTATCCATGCTATGTTGAGGGTCACCCTAGCACTGGATGAAGAATGTATGTACCATTTTGGGGTGAACCCATCCCCCATGTTTATAATTTTTTATATGTTTTTTATTTAAATGAGGTAACTATTTAATTTGTAAATTTTTATCTTGAGCACCATTTCATGAAAATATTTTATAGATGGGTTCTTTTAGTGATATCATTAGATGTGGCCTAAAATGTTATA
Organism: Viscum album; assembly: GCA_963277665.1. Taxonomy (NCBI): domain Eukaryota; kingdom Viridiplantae; phylum Streptophyta; class Magnoliopsida; order Santalales; family Viscaceae; genus Viscum; species Viscum album. The sequence goes on from OY728162.1 coordinate 1,335,054,473, forward strand.
CTCATACCATGGTCAGGTCAATATTGTGTACTTTAGTTGATTCTACATGTTGAATATAAACTGTTTGGACTTGGTAAAATCCCAATGCTTTTCATTTGTCTATTATATTGAAGTATAGTTGGTTGATGGGATCATGCCAATAGGTTTGACCATTTGGGATGAGTTTAGTTTTAATTTTATTTATTATACATCATGTATGTACCTAATCCACCATAGATAATTAATAGTGGTATATAAAATATTCCACTAGTTACGTGTCGTTATTCCTCATTTATTAATTTATTTTTTTATCCATTTACTAACACATACTATTATTGTGATGAGGTATTGGTTAGCTATTTATGTTTTTTCACATTTTATTATAACTATTAACATATGGTATAGTCTCTAAATTTTTTCCATTTAGAACCTCATTACTTGTCAGCAGCCTCTAGTATACAATGAGGTGCACCTGAGTTCTTTTTGCATTTTGTTGATCTGAGAACAATTATGTGGTTCGTGGTGTATGGGACATACAAATAGTGTTCCTTATAACAAGGGAACAATATATGAATGAAAAAATCATGGAATATAAATATTAAATATTCATACACCATGATCCCCCATTATTTTCCCCAGTTCTAATAATTTCTTTGTAAGGTACTTTTATATATATGAAGAAATTATATTTTGTTCTCTCTATTGGTTGGAGTAAAGGAATCATGGGGGGTTCCTTTTTTTATTTTTATAAATTTATCCTGAAAATGATAATATGAAAGTGATAAAAAATAATTGTAGGAGATAAGAAATAATATTTAATTATATGTAAATAAAATTAAATAAATCTGTTAGTATAGTGGAAATAAAAATAAAATACAAGAAAAAATAGATAAATGAGTTCAGAAATAATCCAAAATGTTGTCCATAAGTATCATACGCTTATGATCAGAAGAGTTTTTTTTAACAATTTCATTTTAATAGTTGTGAAAATTAACCCAATATCTCCTTATGATTAGTGGTAATAGAAATAAACCCATTTAAAAGTAATATACCCTTGGTTTTTTTGTGGTTATACTAAGAAACCCAATTAAATAGATAAACTTTTCATGGTTGGGGATAGAAACCAATATCCCCTTTCATTCAATGGAGTAATAATGAATCCTCTTCACATGAAATGGTAGAAATAAATAGAGAAAAACTAAGAAGTGGATTCCATAGAAAAATCCTTTTTAAGTACACTCTCTACCACACAATAAGAATGCAATAATAAAAGAGTGTTGGGAAGATATAAACATATAAGAGAGGGCCTACATGAGATAAAAGTGATACAATTTGGATCTAAAATGAATCTTAATGGTGATAATGGACCTATAAGAAACCAAGTGGGTGTGTTTATAGAATTTCATGGCCATAGAATCATTTTATGGGTTTTGGGAGCTGAAAAAAGACATTACAAGTCGAATTAATCCATGTAGGACCCTCTAATAGTGACTAGTTTTTTCCTACCTCGATGCAATTAGAGATCCATTGTAGTTGACTAGCTGTCTAGTGGTAACCAAATGTGAGGCCATTGAAACAAACATTTAGTGTATTACAAAATTTCCCATACTCTCTTATTCATCCCTATACATGGTCTGGCTCCTTAATAAAAATTAGTTCAAATAAATACACTAAAATTCATCAAAGTGAAATGTTAGAAATGTAATTATGTGTGTGATTATTAACATTTCTATGAGAGTGATATCAACAAAATTATTTCAATTTTTATGATCATAAACACTTATGTAATTAAGAATAAACAACTAGGTGTAATTTATTTTTCAGGAATATAACTAAAAGGAATTTCAATATTTCCAAATGAAAATCATCTGTTATTTTAAAAACATTTTCAATGTTTAAATGTGACCAAATTATGTTTGAAAATAAATTTTAAATGATTTAATAAAAAACTATATATCCATTTTCTATAAAAACAAATTAAATATTCCATTTAAGACATTATGAATATCTTATCCCCATTGGTTATTATCAACAATCCATAAAATCATAAATCTATTTGAGTTCAAAAACAATATTTAATCATCTTTCATAAAAACTATATCATTGAAATAATATATATTCTCATAAACAGACCATTAAAATTAGTATGATCATCTCTTATTTGGTATTATTAATTATAACACCGAAACGGTTTATAGAAACAAGGGTAATTCATTCATTGTGGATGATTCATATAAGGAAAAATATTAAATTCAATTTAGACAACTATTGATTTTATTTTTAGAGATGAAAAGTTATTATTTATTGATAAATTCAAAACATTGATTTACATAATAGTTTATTTTGAAAAAAATTAAAAAAAATTAAATGATTTCATCATTTAAAAAAAGACCTTTGAAATCCATAAATATTCCCACTATTTTTTTTCACAAAGATAAATATTTAATATTTTAAAAGCTTCGATATGATTCTTAAAAAGTCCATCTTTTGTAACATTTCTAATTTAAATGTGGTGGATCCACCTCAAATTATTCATACTTTTAAATGGATAATGGGACACCAAAATCATGTATAAAAAGAGATAAATAAAAAATATTGAAAACACAATGAATAGAGTGATATAAATAAATCAATGAATTAAATATTAAAAAAAGGAAATAATATTTACACAACTAAAATAACATTAATAACTCAATAAATCTCAATGTAAAAAATAAAGAAATTCCATTATTATTTCCAAATTCAAATGACTGAATCACATATCTTTCATTCCTAACCATCCCCTAAAAAGATCAGAATTATCCACCATTAGGGTTTTTGAGAAGATATCATCTACTTTAAGAATACTAAAAAAAATCAAACCTGATATCAAATTTTTGAAAATTGTATCTCTGAAAATTATAACTAATGTCTATATTTTTTTTGTGAGATTGGTTAATTTCATTTTTAAAAATTATATTCACACATGTATTTTCGTACATTATATGAACATGTTCATAATTTAAGCATTAATATTGGATAGTTTGTTTCATCAAAATGATTTTGGAGAAGCATCAGTCCATGAAAATATATTCCACTCCATCCATAGAAAGAGAAACTTGTTTTTTATTCTTACCACTCCATGAGATAATATTGTTTATAATTAGTTGTAAAGTCCTACCTGTACTTTTCCAATCTTGTAGGAAACCACCAAATCCACATCATAAAAACTAATAAGTTCAAAGAAGTTTAATTTTAGATAAAACAATCCATGTTTTTTGGTACCATTCAAATACATTAAAATTATTTTTAGATCTTTTAAAATGGATTCCTTTTGATCTGCTAGAAAATAGAAAAAAAGTATTACACTAAACATGATTCCCAACCACATATAATTATAATAAAGATGAAACCAAATCAAACCACTATGAATATCATTATCCACATGTTTACTGGTTCTATCCAGAAAAATATTATAATATGTAATCATTATGGTACTAATATGGAGAACTTGATTCATTCAAAAGAACAATAAAATATAACTAGTGTATTTTCGTTTTCTAAGAAAACCATCATCCTAATTTTGATAAATTTGAAAACTAATGAAAAATGTGAGTCCACTCATAAAAATCAATTCAAATTAATTACTCATAAAATGAAAATATTCATTGTAGAAAGATTCCTTAGATGAACAAAAAAATAACATCACCAAGATAAATTTGTGCAGTCAATGTTTATTTTGAAATATGTTTCTAAAAATATTGTTGAATCAACCATTCCCATTTCAAAACCATTTTCAAAAAGAAATATTGTTAATCTCACATACCATACCAGAGGGGATTAGTTAAAAACATAAATTTCATTGGTAAAATTTAAAACATGATCCAAAAATTTAGAATATTTAAAAATACGTGTTATTTCAAAAAGATATTTGTTTTGAAATAAAACCATATAAAAATGACATTGTAACATACATTTGAAAAATATTTAAATTAATATGATATGTGAATTCCAAAAATATACATATGGATTCGATCCTAGTTTGCAGGTAAAAGGTATGAACATAATCAATTTTTTACTCTTGGTTATTTCATTTAGATGCTAGTTGGGATTTGTGATTGGTGATATTACAATTCTCATCCAATTTTTTTATAAAGACCTCTTCTCTTCCAATAAAGGGATGATCATCGAGAAATAACACAAGAGTCCAAACATTATTTTTGGGAAAATTAAATTAATTCACCTTTATTATATAGAACCCAATTTTAATCATTAATTAATCCAAAAATATTTGGGGGATCTAGGTATTAAAAATATCTATTTTATATTTATTTTAAAACATACCTCCTAGTATGAATACTGGACTGATAATAAATATTTTAAGTGGATGGTTTTTTAATTTAACCCATGACTTTGGTAAATTTAGATGTTTATTTTCAAATTTTATTTCATATTGAGGTTGCGGTTAATTTAAGGAAAAATTATTGGGCTGCAGTAGAATAAAAATACTGGCGATTGGTTAATTTATTTTTAAAAATTGAAACAAATTATAGGGAAAATTAAAAACATAATGTAATTGAAATGATAAAGAAATCAATGTAATAAAACTATTGGGTGAAAAATGAAATATTTTAATCATATAAAACATTAATATAAAATTTAATAAATCATGTATGTATAGTTAAAATTAGATGAATCAAATTTAAGAAATTATACATATTGAGATTCAATGATGCAATGTATAAAAGGGAAGAAAAAAATAATAATATGATAAAAGAGATATAAATTTTTTTAGTGTGAGACACAATTTCTCCACCCCTCAAGTTAAGAGGTTTGACTTATTCCTTTGATTTCAATTATGATCAAGAAACTGACATCTTCCAATAATTTTTAAAAGATATAAAAATAATAATTTCCTTCATTGATTTCTGATGGAAATAGAACTAAACCAACATCCCTTTCTTTTTGATGGATATAAAAATAATCAAAAGGTAAAAAGTAGAATGAAAATAGAATATTTTATTATCAAAAAATCCCTTAAAATATAGGTCACACATTATTATATAAGGATTGAACAATATGAGTTAGAGAAAAGATAGATGACAGCCTATGAGATCATGAAATTTAGAGTTCGATCCTTGATTGTAATAGTTGAATATTTTTTGATATTCATCATTGATTTGATCAAACATATTTTCAAAGGTTCATTATTTTGATCCAAGATTGAAAGAACCACTAATTATGTACCAAAAATAGGATGGGAACCTTCAAGAAATATTCAAGGGAATTGATACCAAAGAAGACAATAATTATGGATTTTTTACCACTTTGAATACTTACTCAAACTTGCTATATCAATGCTACAAAAAACAGATTTTCCACCACTAGTTTTATGGTAGACCACCTTGAATCCCTTAAACATTGTCTTCATCAACCAAATGGATGATGGACCCCTAGAAGAAGAAAAATCTTTTTCCCCTCACATTAGATAGCTATTTTCACAGTGCTAGCTAGTAGTTTCTACCTATTGCATCCGTCTCCAAAAAATATCCCTAGCACTTAATTCCATGACCTTATATGGATATTCAAACATCTATTAAAGTCTTTAACAAGTCAATTAATACCTTAACATACATTCAAGTATTCTTCAAAGGCATACATTAATTTATGAAATGCTATAAATTTTTTATTAAATTAAAACATGGATCACAAAAATGAAACTATTAGAAACACAATAGAGTGTTTTTTGTCATGAAAACACCATGATAGAGAGGGAGAGAGTTAAAATAATATGATTCTTTATAATTATCACAAAAACTTAACCAAAAAATATATATTAAGAATAATTCAAGATTTAAATAATATATTAAAATAAATTAATGTAATTAGAGATAATGACATTTTATATTCCAAAGAGATAAACAAAAATATATTCATCATTCTTAAGAGATAAACTAAAGGATATTCAACAACATAACCCCTTTAAAAAAACACACATCACCTTTGATTAACAAAAAAACATCTCCCATTTAGAATTTTTTTAACACATCATCTGCAATGATTCAAAGACATCTCTCAATTTTTTATTATAAAAAATAAAATCGTGGAAAAATAATATTTTAAAAACAATACGGTTACTACACATGAGTTAAATCAATAAATACGAGAAATACTTACTCCCCCTGGATGATTATCATAAAATTAAAAATTAAGATATGAAAATAATCATAGAAAATTATATTAAATCATGTATAAAAAGAAGTAAAGTGTAAAATATGTATTATATATATAATATTGAAGGTAAAAAGAAACACCATATCAAATTATAAGAATATTCATGTAATATTAGATATGTCAAAAAGTTAAAACGTTTAAGAGTGAAACATACATGATTTTAAAAATTATAAAATAATTTGAAAAGGAGAATAAAATGGAAATTTAAAATTAAAAAACGTTTGAAAAAGTTAGGAAAATGGTAATTAATTTAGAAATGAATCTCTAGAGAAAATAATAATAAAATTAGAAAACAACATTAGCCCTTTTATAAATAATAAAGGGTATTCGATATATATATATTTATATATTAATATAAATGAAGTTCAATATGTAATAAAGCATTAAAGAGATAAAAAAACATATTTATTTGAGGATCATGCCCTAGATTTATTATATAAATAAAACTCAAACCCCATCTCAATTGTATCATTTAACAGAGAGATAATGAATAGATTTGATCAACCATTTCAAAAGTTTAATAGTCCATTTTTATTAAGAATTCCATCTTATAAAATATAAATTATGATCAGCGATGTATTCTGGAAAGATAACAAAAAGTGTTTTTTGGTAACAATAGTTTGGGTCCGGAAAGGTTAACACTAAATAATTTGGGTATTAAAAAAATAGGTGCACAAATATTGTTCAGGATTATGGGACCTAAACATTTTTGGTATGATATTTTTGAGTAGGATTATAATAAAGACAGATTAATTTTGTCTTTCATTACGTTAATATTAGTAAACACACTGACATATATGATGCACATATTTTCAAACATTTTTGAAAATTTTATTTTGAGGAATTCATTTGACAAAATTTATTTAAGATCTCACATTATTTGAAAAACTAAATTCTAGATTATTTTTTCAATAAATTTAGAACCAAATATCATGTTAAGATTTTATTGACATTGAATATATTTATAAAGAGGTATTTTTAGATTCATGATTTCCTATTTTAAAGATTCAACATACAATTAGTTATTTAATTTCTAATCCAAATCATTTTTAAGAACTACTTTTTACATTAAAATTTGATGTTTTTTATAGGGCATGTTATTATTTTTAGGATTTTTATATTTCTACAATAGTTCGTTATAAAAACCTAAACTTTTATTTTGTTTATAATAAGATAATGAATAATAGGTTAAAGGATAAGAATAGGGGGAATAATATGAATAGTCAGAAATAGAAAAATAAATATTATCACCTATGTCAATATGATACCCAATGAATTTATAACATTTATTGATTTATTCATATTTTGAATGTGAATTCAATCTATAAATACAAGTGAAATATTTTAAATCATTCTTACATTTAATATTTTATTTTAACTTATATTTGTAAAAGGGTAATTCATGTATAATATAACCCCTCTTATTTCATTTATAAAATATATAATTTTCTACAACAATTTCATTTTTATTTTTGGAATGTTAGACTTATTTTTTATTGTTTTTATTTACATATTTATCCTCTTATTCAACTATTCAATCTTATATTAATTATCAGTATAATATTAATTATAATTGATGGATTTTAAAGTAATTTTTCATTTTTCTTATTTATTTTCATTTTCTTTTTTTGATTCTTTTTCTCTCTTGTGCATCAAAATTATTTTGTACATTATGAGATATCTGATTAGCTATTTGAAACAAATTTTATTAATCCCCTTTTCATATTATATATAAACAACAATGGGTTCCAAAATTCAATGAAAAAAAAATATATTTTTCACTAAATATTTTATTGATAAATCACCACCAAGATACTTTTAGAAATTGAATATTTCAATAAACCATGTAAACATACTAGTAAAAGATTTATTTATATATATATATAGAAGCTATTAAATCATTCTCATACATGTTTAATATAGTATCTTTAAACATGATTATGCCTTCATGTGTGACTTTGTGAAATTTCCATAATTAACGGTTGTTTCTTCAAGAACATATGTGATTAAGATTCTTATGATGAAGCCCAAAATAAAAGGAAATAATTATTTTTCTATTCAGGTCAAATATTTCATAATCATCAGGATTTCACTTATCTTTATGTTCATTAGAGGGAATAAACTCATGCCCAACTATTTTCAAAATAGGGTAATTATTTCCATCATGAATGGTTGATATGAAATTTTACCAATTAGTATTATTTGGGCCATCAATGAAAGGAGCATGATTATAAGAGGTAAATTCTTTAAGAAAATATTATACTTTTAAATTGATAATGATTATATAAAAAATGAAAAATAATTTTTGAAAACACAAATACCCTTTGAAACTTTTCACTTCCACTTGATGACTGGTGCTCCTACACCAGCTAATTGGTAGACTCATGGAGCTTGAGAAAGATTTTATCCATGCTACCATCTAGTCGGTGGCACTACATTAAGTAGCCTGTTCGGGTTTCCACATACTTCTTAAAAGATTTCTCCCACCACTTCCTTCATGTCCTTATATAGATCTTCCAAATTCCATCAATGACTTCACCATGTACATTAAGTCTTTAACAAGACCTTAGAGGATTCTTCAATGAATTAAATATATTTATCAAATACTCTTTAAATAATTTTAAAATAAAAACTAAATTCACTTATAGAAAACCATTATAAATACATTATAATATTTTTGATCATGAAAATACCACGAGAGATAGATAAAGGTAAAAAAATATCTAGCATTACCCAAACATCAACAATTAGAGGTTGAGTTTTGGGGAAATTATCATTAAATTTCATGTGAATTTATTCTTCAATGGATTTTGTTATTTATTTGAAAACTCAGTAAGATATTCTTGAATTGTAATACCCAATAAATATCCCTTCACTAGATTTAGGGTCAATTTTCCCTAGATCATATTTTTTTATAAATAAAACATTTGTAATGAAATAACATAAAATATCCAATATAATTTAATTTACCATTCTAAATATCAAATGGGATATTTTTATAAGGAGTATTATGGCTACGCAGTTTGAGGTATAACATGCAACATTGACCAATTTTGTCAAATAATGTTTTGGTAGAATGAATTCAATATAGAGATTTCTTGAAATTTATTTCAATGTTTGATTCAATACTTGAATAATCCCATTTTCAAGTATTTTTTGGAGAAGAAAAATAATATCCATAACCCTATGAATCAAAATAATAATAAAAATCTTTATTTTTGAACTCTCACTCCTAATTACTCTAACAAGGAATGATCTTAAACCATTTTTCATTTTTGAACGTCTTGTTATATTTAAAATCCAAACCTTTTTGCTCCAATAAATAATCCCAATTAAACCATGTATAATCCTAAAAAACTACAAATAAGGAATATTTAAATTATATATTCTCCAATGGTATTTATCCAAAAAGATATAGGTGTACACATTCAATCGACCATGTGGTCAATAGATCCTTTATAGATTTAAAATATTAATTTTGTTTTTTACCATGATAGTATGATTCATACAAAATGTCATTTTGAAATTATAATTTTGGTAAATATTGTACTATATGTTTCTAGTCATGTTTCAAAGGAGATTTCGTGATAAAACAACCAAGGTTACATTTCCATTTTAATGACTCAAAAACTTCTATAGTCAGTCATTTAACATTTTATCCTGCAGGAGATTTAAAAACAATAACATAAATAATTTGAAATAAAAAAGTTGAAAATAAAATCCTTCTATGGGAATAAAAAACATTAAAAAAATATCTTCATGTGAATATTAAAAACACTATCACATTATTGACTAATTATAAGAAAATTATTCTTCAAACTTTTAATATGGAAAATATATTTAATAATAGAGGAGAAATCTAGTGGTACATATACTAATGATATTAATCCATGGTTTGTCACAAAAAGTAACATGACCACCATTAAGATCATCATGGTGGTTGAACTCGATGTAGTCACCACACACTATTATGAGCATCCATTATCCATTTACCATGTATTTCATCCAGAATTTCCTGTGATACATTTTTAATATAAAAAAATTTGGAGACTAATTATTTTAGAATAAACCATTTGGGGCAAAAAAATTTAACAAAAAATTTTTTTTAAAAAAAATTTCTTTAAAAAATAACTTAAAAAAAATAATTTAGAAAATGATAAATTGATTTGAGCATTTAATAATTTAAAATTTTAAAATTCACTTCATAAAGTATGTTTATTGCTTTTCTTCAATAATTTAAACACATATATTTATATATAACTTAAAAAAATATTTTGGTAACTCTTAAGTGATGTTGATTGATTTGAGTCTCCAATACTTATTGATTTTTCCCATTCCCTTGGGAGGCTGAAAAAAATTAAAATTATTTTCACCTTCAGTGAACATGGAAAGATATTTATTAAGTTTCCTAATTGTATTTTCAAAATTTTCAATGTTTAGTAGGTTTTTTAAAAAATAATTTTGAAATTTAACTTTATTTAATATATTTTCTGAACTTTTATCTTCCTCCAATTACAAATTGATTCTAAATTCTAATTTTGAATCATTTTTTAGAAAGAAAATATTTTCATTTTCATTTTGGCCCTTATGTTTCTCATTTTTATTGAGAAGTTGATCTTTTTCAAGAAGAACATGAATACATTTCTTATATTATATATTCATAAATTAAATGGGTAGGGTAAAAATAAAAATTTAAATAATTTAAGTATTTATTTACCATGAATTCATCTTTGGGATGATTGGGGTTTACATCACTCGATTTTGATGAAGAGAGTGAATCACTTGTTTCACTCCATTTTCACAACATGAAAAATGTCTTAATATGTTTATTCTCTTTTCTATTTATCTTGAAACTAAGAAAATCATGTTTTATGTTTCCTTTTTTATACACCCAGAGCATCATACTTATAGTCTACTTGGCTACATATCCTTTTTGTAAGGGTGGTATGAGTTCTTATTCTTAATGAAATTGATAATATTTATACCAAGATGATAAATAACCTTTTTACAAATGTAATATTCATAATTTTTATTAGTAAAATAAATTAACTTCTTCTACTTTACCTGTTATGATTCCTTCTCAACATTGCACTTCATTGTAATCTCATTGGTCATGAGATACAAAATGAGTTCTTCAACTAATGTTTTTTGGTTTTCTTTTTCTTCTTGTATTATGATCTCTTTAGGTTTCCAAGATCAAGGAAATACACAGATGTTATTTTTCACAAGTATCTATATCGTAATCTCATTGTACATTGGAATTACCCCATTAAAAATATTAGTGAAATTAGTAAACATTTAAGTTATATAATCATTAGGATTCATAAAGATCCTCTAAAAATTGTGTCGGTACATATCAGGCCAAGCATAGTTTACTGTATTTGTCTCTTTATAGGTAAATTATAATAATTTCCAAATTTCTTGAGTGGGTTTTCACCTAAAAATTATATTAAATTAATTCTAATCTGACCAACACTGTATAGAATTCATGGTTTTTCCATCAAGCTCAAAATTTTCAATATCATCCGGATTCCAATTATAATCTGACTCATTGGTGGGGGAATATACATAATGTAATGTTTTTCAAATTACATATTCTATGATTCTAAAAAAATATGACATTCTAGTTATCTAATAATCATATTCTAATCCATCAACTTTTGAATCTAGACTCATTGATGGTCCTTCAAAAACCCTATATGAAATTGAGGTAGATACCATCATTAAATTATAATTCCTTAAAAAAAGGTCATGGTCCTAAAATAAACCATCTTATAATAAGAATTATAATTTATTTTAATGATAAAAATTGGTGGGGGTATTTCCATTTAAAATATCTCTAGAAAAAAAAATAAACACAATGAGAGAAAATACATAAAAAATAATAATGAAAGATAAGTGCATGATACCAAATTGTAAGAAAAATTAATTAATTAAATGGGTTATAATTGTTGAAATAAAAATAAAATTAAATTAAAAAATTGATAATGGTGTTCAAAAATAATAAACTAAGGGATCTTTATGTATCATCCTTTCATGATCCATGAGAGGTATTGGTTTAAACCATTGATTTATAATGGTAATAATAAGAAATCCAATATACCTAGATTTTTATAAGATAAATAAAGAAACGTTATTAAAACTTTAAAACCATTTACTTTTTGTGGATATAACAAAAAAACAAATTACACTATTTTAATTTCAGTTGTTATGGATAGAAACCCAAATCCCCTATCTTTTAATGTACTAAAAACCTATAAAAAGCAAACTAAATTGTAGATAGAGACCAAGGATAGGAAAAATAAGTGAATTTATTAGCATAATCCATCTGAAGAGAACTCTCTACCCACAACAATAATACAAATATAAAAGATTCAGAGTAAGGATAAAAAAATTCATTGAGCATAATAATCGGAGAGAAATGAAACAATTTTTCTCTATAATGAATCTTTAATGTAACAATTGCATTAAAAGAACAAGAAAAGGGGTATATTTATAGCCTCCTATACCATTATGTTTATTCGAGATGCATTGGAGGTTGAATAGAGCAATTTTGTGTCAAGGTAAGGCATGTGTGACCCTCCACGAATAATTCAGTTTTTTAGTTTTTCAAGATTCCACCATATTGTTAGTGGGTGTGGATAGCCATCTGGTGGTACCCGACTGAGTTTACATTGATACCAGTTAGTGGAGGTGTATATAAATTTCCTCAAATATATTCGTGAACCATTTTATTGGTCTGGTACCTTTATGACAAAATTTCTAGAATAAACAATCTAAAATTCAATAAAATAAAATTTTGGGAAAAAATATGCTTTTGATTATTAAAACCACTTAATAGATTGATATTCAAAACAATATAAAGGTTTAAATTCATATTGGATACTCCAATTTGTCACATGGTTTTAGGGATAATAAAAATATGTATTTTTAAGGTAAATATAGTGACAAAACCCATGTATCAAAGAAAACTAATCATCTTACTTGGTGAAAATGTTGTAATAAAATGGGGAAATTTATCTTAATGGAATAAGTAAATTCATCAGGTATAGAAGAGAAGCACATCAAGCACATAAATTAAAAAGAAATAATAAAATCACAAACAATTAATTGGATTAAAATTAATCTCTTCCTAACAAACAACACTTACATTAATGATTAAATCATATGAAGTATATCCATTTTGAAAACTATTGAACCACTCAAAAGGATAATGATGATAATTGTGGTCATTAACCTCATAATACAAGGAATAAGGTAATACCATATACAATCCAAACTATTGAAGTGGGTCAAGAAAATTAGTACACTCAGAATCTAGTTACGAATTTATAATTTATTGTTAGATTATAGTTTTACCAACTCTTTTGTATTTATATATTTTTATAATGGAATGAAATAATCACCCCAATAATTAGATTTTAAATTATCAATGATGCCTCTATGTGGTAAGATGAGTAAATATTATATCTATACCTCCTCTCTGATAAACCATTCTGTGTGTTTTCTCCATAAAAATTGTAGTTTTTTCCCTGTAATCAAATATTATATGATTTTGGGCATAGATTGGATATCTCAACAATGGTGACATATCAACTATGAAGATATGGAATTTAAACTTCATATCTAAATTAACTAATTATTTTCTATCAATAAAAGGATGAATATAAATCCCTATGAAAATTACTTCTATTATATGATTCATAATAACATTCATGATGGTTATTTTGATCAAATTAATAGGGAGGAACTTATAATTAAAGATACACTTATTTTATGGGAATTTTCCATGCATTTTCAGAAGAGTTTCTTATAAGCTCGCCTGATTGTGAGGTTATTTTTTCTATATAAATAACCCCTTATGTTATAACTATACCAAAAAAATCTTATATAATTACCCCAATTCAATTATATTAATTGAACAAGTAACTCCTAGAGAATCCAAATAAGGTATTTATAAACTGATTTCCTCCCCATGAGGTGCACCTATTCATTTTTTTTAATTACAAATATGGTTAAACACGTCTCTTCAATGATTATCCCGATCTTAACAAGGATATGATAAATAAAAAGTATCCACAAACCCTTATTTATGTCTTTTTTAATCAACAGTGAAGGGCTCAATACTATTAAAAGATACACCATCGATCTGGATATCATTAATTTAGGGTAGAAAAGGTGTATATTCCCTAGAAAACTTAAGGTAATAGATATAAAAACTATGGATTCATAGAAATGTCATTTAGTATTACAAATAGCCATATTATCACCGTGGATATAATGACCATTATCTATATAGATAACCTCAATCATTTTGTGGTAGTCTTTATAGATAATGTTTGTATAGATTCTGAAAGAATGTAAGAACAATATGTTCATTTGAATATTGAAATGAAGAGTTTTATAAATGGGAAAATATATTCCAAATATATTAAGTGTGAATGTAGGTTATAAAAATAACATTAAAGGTCATGTAATCCCAAGAGATGGTATATCTTCAGCTTCTTAAAAAAGGATATTCAAAAATGCCCCAGACCAACCACTACATTGGAGATCCTTAGTTTTCATAGATTAGATGGATAATATTGATGATTTGTGGGAAAATTCTTATACTAATCTAATACAATAATCATGTTAACTTAAAAGAGATCCATGTTCTATTATATTGATAAATGAAAACAAAATTGTACATATCATAAGAGAATGTTAGTCACTACACCTACAATTACATTACATTTTAGTGGATTAGGGTTTCATATATACATTGATACATCAAATAAGAAATTGAAATTTTACTTAATACAAAATCAAAATGTTGAAGTATATGACTCAATTAAATTAATGGTTTTTGAGAAAAATTAACCAACAAATGATTGGAGTTGATCAAAGATTATAACAACTCAAGAAATTTCAACCCAAGGATGGAAAATAAAGTGAATAGTTCTCTAAGAAAAAAATAATCAAGATACCTTATCCATGTTGTGGATTTAAGGAGACCCAATAATCATGGATTTGTAAAGGATGGGCTATGAAATCATATGGTAAGGTGGGAAACCATATATTTCTAATATGACTCTTCAACCATCCAACCAGGTGAGGATCAAAGAGGTGAAAAAGGATGATATAGAGTTTAAAAAAAATCTAGAAATACTCTAGAGTTTAATATTGACAATAATGGAATTATTAGATTCATGAAATGAATATTTTTTCCTTAAATAGTAGAATAGAATAATGGGATTTTGGATTATGCACATCGCTCATCATTCATTATCCATTCTGGGAGTATAAATACGTATAGAGATCTCAAATAAAAATTCATGTGGGACAACCAGAAATAGGATATAATAGATAATGTATCTAGATTATTGGTATACTAGGAATTTAAGGCTATGAATCATAATTATAAGGGTATGATTCAACCACTACCAATACTAGTCAGAAATGATATAATATCACAAGGAATTTCTTTATAAGATATCCCAACACATTCTAAATACATAATTCCCTTTAGGTTATAGTCGAATGGCGAAATAAGTTAACAAATTTCATTAACATTCTAGAAGACATGTCACATTGTTAACGTATTAGGATTTTCATAAAAGATGTGGTAAGGATGTATGGAGAACCATTTTCCATAATATCTTATCAAGATCCATGGTTTACATCAATGTTTTGGTGAAGCCTTTAATTAGAATTGAATAAATAATTGATTTTTATCACTCTATATAATCCATTGAATAATGGTAAATCTAAAAGGAAATTGTAATCCATATAAGATATATTGAGATACTATTAAATGTATTTCAAAGGAGGTTGGAATTAACACCTTTCCTGAGTATAGTTCTCACATAGAAAAGTCATCCATTCTGGAATTCAAATGGAACCATACAATGATATTTATGAGAAGAGTTGGAAAAATAAAACAGGTTGGGAAGGAGTTTGAATGAGTTATGTACATGGACTAGATCTTGATCTGGGGATATTTAAGATGAATAAAACATTTTAATGACACATTAAGAATACACCGAGTCAATAGAAGAGCCATTCCAATATTCATCAATGAGATATTGATTTTGAAGTTAATGACGAAGTATTTCTTCAAATATCTATTTAGAAAATGGTTATTAGATTTAATATGAATGAACTGATAATCCCTAGATATATTGGCCCTTTTTAGAGCCTCGATCATGTATGAATAGTATCTTATCATCAAGTATATCCACCAAAAATTCTCATGTGTTTGATGTATTCGATGTATAACTTTATAGGAAGTATGTACCCAATTTATCACATATAATAAACATAGAGGAAGTAACATTGAAAAAAGATCTCTCTTATTTGGATCAATCGATATAATTCTATTAACATAGAGATAAATTACTATGAATAAGATGACTCAATTAGTTAAATTTTAATCAAGGAATAAAAAGTGAGTGTAATAAATCTGAGAACGTGAAATTTTAATATTTGCCGAATAACCCTCATATGATTCCGACAATGTAACTAAATTTTGAGGGATAGATAATTAAGGGGGTAGAAAGTTACACCCTTTGATTATAGTATGTACTGTCCTTCAAATACATTTCAGGTGATATATGACTTGTTTCATATACAAAACTAACATAAAATGAAATCAAATATATTTTAATGAGAAAATGTATTTCAATTAATGATAAACAATAATAAATTATGGGAATAAAATATTATGCATTATTAAGAAAACTTAAGAGGAATAAATCCACCTGAAAATAAAAACTGCGCAAACATAAAATCATTAATCCTATGGGTTTTTATAATGATGATCACCCTGATATCAATTTTTAGAATAATGGATATAGTTAGAAATATAGTAATCATTTTGGGAGATAATTAACCAATCATGATACTTAAGTTTTATTGAATCGTGTATGATGATATATTGAAATTTTATATGATATTTTATCAATATTACCATTGTACATGGGGCCACTATACATATCATCATCTATTTATTAATTTAAAAAATGTTAGAAGCAATGTAAAAATAGAAGCTTGTCAAAGGAGAATAATATAATGAATGTTGAGGGAATCACTTCTGACCAATTCCACACCTTTGGGGGAAAGGGATCCAAATGGGGAGAAATATGTGACGAAATTTTCATGAGTAACTATAGTAGCAAGGACGTCCAAAACATTATTACCCTCATGCTATGTATGAAGGAATTATAATTGATTTTTGATGAGCCTTTTGAACCAATGAATGAGATATGAGATAGAACAATGAGTAGATGTGAGTCTACCTAATGAATAATAAATAATTTTGGAGTTTATTTTTAATGCAATGAGATTTATATTGTTCTGTCTGTAATTAATAAGGCGTTCCAAAATTTCCCTTTCTGTGACATGAAGAGAGACATCTCCACCAATATAAGAAGTGAATGAAATAATAATGATCCCCTATATTTATAACAATACCCCCTCCCTGCATTATACCTACACTATAAGGTCTATCTATATTCAGTTTGAGCCCCGAGCTATGTGCGTTCTGACCTATCCACAAACCTTTTCAATCCCCAAAAGTGGTGCAAATGGGAGAAACAATATTCCATAGAAACCTGAGAATGGGGATTCAGTCTAGTCTATTGGACATTTGGTTGATAAAAATATTTCCATTGGACATATCTAAATATCAAATACATGGTTATAATATTGGTATATATAATTTTTTAATTTTTTTGTTAAAAATTAATAATAATATAATATAATATAAAAATAATATATAATTCTAAAATAGAATAAAAATATAATAATTAATTCAAATATTTTATTAAAAATATGTATCTTTATTTTATTAGTATGTTTAAAGAATAATTTGATTCAAAAAATGATGGATGGAAAAACATTTAATAGTAATAAGATAAATTATGGGATGCTATTAAATTCATTAAATATTTGAAAAATATAATTTTGAACGAATTGTTTTAACTTATTTTTGTTATATTTAATAATAAAATAATTTTTTCACAATTTAATAATGATTTTATTGAAATTTATAATTTATGTACACAAGAAAATGAATTAACATTAATATAATGATAATTATTAAGTATGGAATTAAAATAAATCAATTTTATGGATAAAAAACTTAAATTTTTTTATGAATCTTATAATTATTATTTTAATGTTATATTTCATCTATTTTAGAAATTGGAAAAATTGGATTTTATATTGGGAATAATAATATAATAATTTTTTAAAAAATACAATTATTTTTATGATTAAAAATAAATTATTATGGTAAAAGTAATTCGCAACCGTATAATATAAAATAAGGTAAAAGTGATTAATCATTGGATAAAGAAATAAAATATCATAAAAAATATCTCTAAATGAATTTATGAGAGAATTAATGACCTCCAATCATCCCTATATATTATTTCAATATTTTTATCATATTCCATTTTATTATGATTAGGTTAAACATTTAGTAAGATGTATATATGAGAATGCCACATAAGGTTATATATTAAGGGACCTCTAATTTAACCATATCAACCAACACCTTTCTTATGGTTTATCCTTTAATAACTACATAAATTACCTCCCTTAAGATCATATACCACATTTGGGAACTTTTGGTCATGGTAATGAGTCCGAAATACCATCTTTTGAAGATACTCTTTAAAAAAAGATTCGGAAATTCAATGTAAGTGTTACCCACCGCATTACCATTTCACAATGTTGTATTCATTCACATATTCAAAATTTTAATTTAAAAATTAATATTTTTTAAATCCTTAATCTTATATAAGGCGATTACATTATCTTATTATAAAATGTTCCTACTCATTGAGTTTTTATAACAAGTTATTCTTTGGATAAATCTTACCCCCTACAAGAACAATGCTATAATTTTTATGTGATGAAGGACAAATAAACCTAAATACTAGTAAATAATTTCCTAATTATTAATTTATGATGTTTTAATAATTCTAGAGTGGTGGTATAGATAATTAATATAATAATAAAATCAATTCATTTAGCAAGATCAGAATTTACAAAAAATTACATTTTTGAGAATTCTCTATGAACCATCAACAAAAGATCTATTAAATAAACATGATAAACTAGAAAAATAATAAAAAAATATTATACATTATTATAAAAATACTTTACATAATTAAAACATGATCAAGGATAAAGGATTGAGTCCTCCAAAACAAAAAATTGTGGGAATATGTAAAATATTACACTCGAAAAGTAATTTTATCTATATCATATTAATATATATTTAATAAGTAATTATAAATGAATAAAAGTAAGTAAAATGAAAATGAATAAGTTACTTATTAAAATAAAAAATAAAACTAAATTTCTTATAAATGATTTTAATGCATTTCTAACCTACCTAAATTCTAAAGTAAGGGCTCTCTTTCCATTCTAACTTTGAATTCGAGAAATGTTTGTGATTGAATTTCCTAATTTGTAATACTTATGTTATTTAATTGTAAAATAATTTGTTTTTATATGGATATTTGATATTTTTACATGTATTATTACCATTTCACCTCTGTTTGATTGACAATTCAATCTAAATGATTCAAATAAGTGGAGTTTGCCTTATATCTAGTTTTGATAATTCATATTTCTCCCCCATGTTGATATTCATTATATTATTTTATTAAAGTTATTTCATATTATTTTATGATATGTTATGGTCATTTTATATTATTGTTCACATTAATTACAAATTTTTAAAAGAATAATTTTTATTATTTTCCATCAAACTCATTTCTTATTAATTTGAAATTCTTTGTAAAAGTGTGAAAATAAAATTCTTTTTTAACACCTTCTAGATGAATGCATTATCCCACCATTTTATTTAGTTTTATCTCAAAATATCACCTTCCAATATTTCATGGATTTCCAAATATATTCTTTTTTTATTTTTTTTATAAAATATTTCCTTCAAAATATTTTTTATTAAAATTAAAAGTGAATTTCTTCTTATTTTTCAATGAAATTTCAAATGATCTTGTAGACAATTTTTTATTCAAGTTAATATATTTTAATTCTTATTATACATCATTAAGAAAACACTCTAATGATATTATCCACATTCTTTATTTAGATGGATTATGATAATGTTTTTTGGAAATATTCATGTAACCTTTTTCTTCCTCATAAGACAAATAAGCAATGATGGAATTAGGAATGTTTTCAAGTTAATGTGGTTCATTAGGTAGATTTTTGGTATATGATATGTGGTCCTTTAATTTATTAACCCTTTTATTCAAATGGTAAATCTTCATATATCATGAGATAACATGTATGGGAACGACGAGTGAAACAAATACACTATGAGATCCTATTAGCAATGTGATGATGAATTAGTAGTGATTACTGACCTGAAACTTAATTTTATATAAATATATGTGTGACATATTCTTATGTATATATTATAATTTAATGGATAATTAATTGTTTTATAATAAAATACTTATTTCAGGACTCATGATTTAGGATATGAATATGTGTTAGCCCAATTAATTTAAATTCCCTTATAGGGGTGGTTAAAAAGGTCATGATAGATTAAAACAACTATTGCTAGGGATCTTGTTTCATTCTTAAAAAAAATCCATTCTATACCTTTCTATTAGAAATTTATGAACAAAAATGAAGTTACCCACAATACACTACAATTTTACATGGTTCACCCTCATTGGGCTACATCTAGGGGGAATGCATTCCTTTATCATGGATCATTATCAATATAACTTAAAGTAAAAATCGATGGAACACAACAAAAAACCATGGAAACTTTCTTTGTAAACAAAAAATCAACCCAAAAGCACTGTAATGTTTTCTTGAGGGGTTTTTAGACAACAATCTCCCTATATGGGTTTTTTGACAACTCTTCACAATTTGATACCATGTTAATTATTCTTCAATATTCTATTAACAATCATGTATTCAGATTCAGATAAAGATCAATGATTTAATCAATTCAGATTCTAAGACCACATGATCCATGCTCGTCAAGAGAAACAAGAGTAGCATGAAATGATCATCAATGAAATAATTAATTCCCCAACCATTCAACTAGTTTCATCATGAACTCCATTTTTCATGATAAATATCCTCTGATTGATCAGCTTTATCATTTTCAGATTTAAAACTAATCCTACATAACATCTTGGTTTATCATTCATTGGAATAATTAAAAATTTCTATGCAATGTTCTGATAGCTACGAACTATTCCCACATAACACCTAACTCACATTGTGTCAAAATCATTGCATGGTTTTTGAAAAACCTACAACCTTTAAAATGTTGAAACTCCCCATGCATCACTACTCCCCCTATAAGCTTCTCCCCCTTTTTTAAAGAACCTAAAATTCACTCTTGTGTGGTTTAAATAGAGTAGAGAACATAGATAAGTACATTAGGAAAAAAACACAACATGCCTCGGGGAGAGGGGGCTGCACATCCAAACATTTCAATGTAGTGGTAGTTGATTAAGCTCCCATAGCCATTTGATTTCATTAAAATACTTCTTTGGGTAATGAATTTGTCTAAATATCCAAAATCTATGTTTGTTTAGGCACATACTCCAATGTCACAAACGCATTCTTCATCGTCTCCTAGGTAAAAAGATACATGATTTAAATGTGACTTGTCCATGAGTGATGAAATGGATTCTTTCTATGATTTATGGTAATTCAATTATCATAACAAATTCTGATTAGAGATTTCACTTGGACTACCTTAACATCAAGCTGCTACTTCATCCTCAATAACTGCATGAAAACTTGTGAGGCTATAATATATTCAGCTTCTATAGTGCTCGATTAAATGAAATCTTTTTTCTTCCTTAGATATACAATACACAAAACACCCAGAAAAATTCACCTCTGGTGTTGATTTTCTGTAATCTTCTAATATGTCCCGATATAATTCATTATAACCCAATAACTCATGAATTTATTTTTCATTATACAACAAGAAGAAATTCATTGTTCCCTTGATATAACAATGATTGTTTCACCACAAAAAAATGGATTTTATTAAGATTTCACTGATTCCATGCTACATGGAATGTGGAAAAAATATTTCTCATGTCACTACTAAGTTGAATAGACTTCCTATGATCTTCATATATTCTGTGACATTAAATTATTTGTCTTTATCATCCTATGACAGTTTCATCCATGTAGAAACATGAGTCATTATCTCCATGGAATTATACATTCCAATTTTTCTCAAAACCAACATAACTTATTTATATTGATAAATTAATGTTCTATTATTCCTTACTATCACATATAAACTAATAAAAAACATAAGTGCACCAATAATTAAAATTTTGAATTCACTTTTCATTAATTCAGTGATTTGTTGGCACCAAGATTCATCTTATCTTCTGAATATTATGTCATCGATATACTCCAGCACCACCATCCTTTGATTACTATCATTGTGGAAATGGATATTGTAATCAAGTCCACCACATTGAAAATATAGTTTCTTTAAAAACAGATTGATCCTTGAATTCAATTTCAATGATGCTTTCTTTAACCTATAAATTCATTTTCATAATCGACAAAATTTATTCTCATCTTCATGAATATGAAAAACATAATGTTTATCAACCTAAAATTATTCCTCTAGAACCCCATTCAAAAAATTGTTGACCTGATGTCCATCTGGAAATCATCGAACATTCTTTGCACTGTTGTAGCAAAAAATAACCTGATTGACTCAAGACACAATACAGGTGAAAAGGTTCCATTAACTTTGATACCCTATATATGGGAGTATGATTTTCACATGAGACATACCTTATTTTGAATCATAGTATTTTCTTCATTCACCTTTTTATTAAGGAAATATTTTTTACCAATTGAATTCTTATCTTCTAGTCTTGAAACAATCACCCTCATATGATTCTATTGAATTTGGTCAAGCTCTTTATTCATAACATAAACCCAGTTCTTATCTCCTAATACTTCATAAAAATATTTAAGATCATTCTAATATAATAAGTATTCCAAATTTAATGACTTCATCATTCATGTTTGAAATGGATTTTTCTGATCACCGATGATATTTGTTCTGTAAATTTTAGCTTGACTCTTCAGGTTCTTTGGAGATACAGTTTTGAATTCTTCCTTATCATAATTAGTATAATAATCTGAATCAATATTTCTCACATCTACTCCCACTTTGATTTCTACCTCCTCATCAATATCGCCTGGGATCTATTAGTTATGTTGTATAAGATTCTATTAATTGTCAAATATAGTTACATAATTACTTTAAACAAATTTTTGTATTATCTTGTTGAAGAATTTACATGCTTCAGTTTTTTCATACTATCCAAGGAATATTTCCTCATCTCCAAGTGATATATATATCTAGATTTTTTTCATTATTGATAATAAAACATGCAATTGGTATGATTTGAAAGTATTTCAATACCGGTGTCTTCTGATACCATATATCTTATTGATTATTTTATTTCATCATTCATAATAGATCCCTATGGGATATAAAGACTGATTTTAAGACTGCTTCCTTCTATAATTTCTCTTGTAGGTCTTTTTCAATAATCATTTTTCTAGACATGATTTTAATGATACCACTTCTTCTATAAACCACTTTATTTAGTTGAGGGTCTCTCACTACTGAAACATGACACCTTATCCCATGTTTCTCAAGATTAAATCCACCCGACTCTCGGTGGATTCCATACCATTATCAGTATAGAATTATAGAATCTTATATCCATGTATAATTTTTAATTCACTCTTATATTGTTTAATGAAACTAAACACATCATACTTGTGGAAAATGAAAAATACCAATCCAATTCTACTGAACTCATAGATCTAAAGAATGTAACACATATTCCAATCAATGGATATTTGTGATATAAGTCTACTTACATCTTCATGCACTAATTCAAGAACTCTGGTTTATTTTTTTCTCTTTTACTAATACGTAAATATGATGATCTTCTCTTGTTTACAATAATCACATGTATGAGTATGATCACAAGATATCTTAAGGAGTTATAAAGCTTCATCAAATTTGACTAGATCATCTAGGAAAGGATGGAATATATGGCCATATGTTTTATGCCACATCATGTTTTCATCCTCTCTGGATGAAAAGAACATATATTCTTCTCTGCGTACAAGGTAGATATTCCCCATTGTTTTTTTCATTGTAAAAGAGTTATGCCGTATATTCCATTAATCATTCACATATTATTTTTAAATATTATAGCATTCTCCAAGTCTCATAGGTGACTAACACTAATAATTTGTTTACTGAGACCTTTAATAACTGAGATATCAGTATGCCTCATTTCTTTTCCTCTGACATTGACTTTCTTGAGACAATTATCTTCAGGCCTTTATAATTTCCAAATTTAAAAATAACATCCATGTGATATTTTATTATTGTAAGAAGATCATAATTAGCTATCATATGGGATCTTCATCCACTGTATTGTATTCATACACCCAAATAATATGATGCTTTAAGGGAATTTTTAAAACCACTACCTTATATGCTCTTTTTTATCTTTATTTTTGAATTAATAATAACTATAGATTGATAAAATTGATCTTCCTCAAAGTATGAGAGTCCTAAAACATCTTTAATATCTTAAAATTAGTTTTTCATTTTTTTTATCTAAACTGATAGTTCATTGAGTTGCTTCTAGAGACCAATTCATATATGTTTTGAAACATTCCTCGGTATGGTTGATGTACAATATCTAGCCATTTGTCCAAATCCTCCACTCCAATAACATTTCCTTTCAATATATATCCTAATTATTGAGATCTATTTGGATACCTCTGTTGGTCATGAGCCCTTCAATATCTCTTGTATATGGAACACACATTTTGTGACTCTCACATCATTCCATAGCAATAACACCTAATGTAGGGTGAATTCAAATGTGTCACTTCTAAACCAGCTATTTTCCCTTTGGCTGTCTAAATATGAATATTCTTCTTCATACCCAAATCAAAAATAAATCTATGTGTGAGTGATTGTTAATCTAATTCAACAATTAATGCCTACTATATTTGACCAATCCCCATAATAGCTCTATAATTTGGATTTTATGGTTTCTTTTTTTTTTCTAGATCTCTATTACTCACATCTATCTTTTCAATTACATGAATGATCATATTTACCAATCTCATACCAAGAATCATAATTTTTTCTTCAACCCTAACACTTTTTAGCTGGCCGAAAACATCCACTTCAAGTTCCATGATAAGTTTGAGTTCATCATTTTATGTATTATTTGAACCATCGATCACCTTATTCTATTCTTCAAATTTTAGTTTGCACTCATCAATTGGATCCATGTACTTTGTTAATGAATAATTATAATATTCAATTGTTTACATTAACTAAAAATTATTTTTTTATTACAACTACATATATTGTTCGACATCATGAACCACTTTTATTTCACTTTTTTTTTTGTCTCTCCGAACATCTATCTTCTGAAGAGTGGAATCTAATTTAGAATGCATATCAACATTTCCTTCGACTTATTCTTCATTATTTTTTCTTTTATACCTTTTCGGGTATCTTCCTACAACTACTCCATTTCTTTTTCTGTATGAAATATTTGGGGCACTATCTATTCAACCTCATATTCTTATAAACTAAAATTTTCATTTGAAAGAATATATTTTTTTTTGAAAAATTACCTTAAAATTTTTCATTCCACTCACATTGGATGAATAATTCCTTATAGGAATTTCAACTTCATCGTCATCATCATCTTGAAAATCATGGGACACCTTGATCAAGATTTCCAACAATTACACATATAAATCATGCAAGTTTGAGTTTCCATTTAAAATTTTCTTTTTCCTCATTGAATATTATAGGAATATAATTACATCACCAAATATATCTATTATTATTCATGTCTATATTAAATGGTAAATATATTCATGTCCTTGAAGTCCATATCATTAGAAATCCCTTTTTCCACAGTTCCAATTTCCTCATTTCTCATCTCATATACGACAAGAGTACTATTCAAGCTATCCAATATCAACTCCATTGGATATTTATATTCCAAAATAGAAATGTTAGGATTAAAATTTGGTGGAATTCTTCTCAAGATGCACTTAATAATATTTACATCTTCAATAATTTCTTTGATTACCTGACATTCTCTCACAAAAATGTTCACTTGGTTAAATAATGCCGCAAAAACTCATTAGAGTGCATTATATGATCCTCATACTTGTTCCATAGTACCACTGGATTTTTCTTTCTTGCTATTGTGTGACCCTCATAAATATTTATAAAATTTTCCATTGTAGGATTTTATGTATTAAATGAAGTAAACATAATCTATATTTCATTGGATAGTGCTCCCACTTATTCATTTATTAATTTGGAATAGTAATCCAATTCCCATTGTTCATCTTCGGATAACTCACCACTATCAATACTGGACAAAATTCAAGGTACTTCTACTGTAAAGACATTTATTCTTATATTTTGGAAGTAGTGATTCATCTGATTCTTCCATAACTGAATTATTCATTTGGAATAAGAATCCAATTCCCTTTGTTCATCTTCGGATAAATCACCACTCTCAATACTGGCCAAAATTCAAGGTATTTCTGCGGTAAAGACATTTATTCCTATATTTTGCAAGTAGTGATTCATTTGATTCTTCCATAACTGAAAATTATTCTCATCAAAGATCAATTTTTTATTTATTGATAACCACCATTAAAAAATATGACAGAAAAACAGTGATATTAACCATTATATCTGATACCAATTTTTAGTTGAACTACATTAAAAACCCTAAGGGGGAGAATCAGGGTATGAAAAATTAAAACATATTCTCCTCTAAATATTTTTTTTAAAATAAAAAATTTCTCTCCCTTTCTTATAGAAATATATAAACACAAAATAAATATTCCACAAGATGCCGCAATTTAACTTGGTTCACCCACATTCGGCTATATACAAGTAGCACAAAACAACAGTGTGCTAATTTATGAAATACACTATGTATCGCTACCAAATTCAATGATAGATCAATTATATGCCCAGACTCACATCTATAAACAGAAGTGTGCTCACTGCTCTTTCAGAACACTCCACTTTGATCTACTGAATCAGTTTTTACACCTCATTTAGTATATCATTGATTTACACTTTAATAAACATGATAAATGCCCATTATAATAGAATTAATGGGCAAATTATATCTTCTTATAAACATTTGGATGTCTAGCATGCAACTTTAAAACATTGTGCACAACATTTTTGAATAGTTTCAAAACACCCAACTTCTGCACACTATCATATAACAGCATCTCACATGTGATGTTTATACATTGGGTGAAACTATCTTTAAACTCTAATCCCTTTTCAAAAAACTCTAAGGTGATTCAAAGACATGATTCTCTCTAAGGGTTGAGCTACTAAGGTAAGGGGGTCTCATAAATTTATATACCTGGACAAAACTTCATGCAAGATCCTTATGTGACATCTAGTTCACACATAATATTTCCCCAAGTGAGTAAGATCTTGATTTCCTGTCAAATATGGTTTTTAAATATGTTTCATGCCTAATATAAATCTCAATTTAGAAGTCACCTACAACTCTTCCTTTTTCGTGAAAACTCATCTTTAACACATATTCAAAATCATTCATGGACTTCATTCCTTAGACATAGATTTATGTGAGGATCCTGAAACTAATCTTACAAGAACTTTTTAAAACTACCTTAAACCTTGAACACAACATTTTTATTTTATTAAAAATTACTCACTATTCCAATTTTGTTTCCATCCTCCATATTTGGGACCCCAAACATTTGGGAAACACTAAGAAACAACACATCCTTGTATATGTGTCTTTTTGTACCACGAAAAGAGAATCCATTCCATTGTCTTGAATAAATATAAATATACCTTAACTACAATATCTCTATAATTCCCCAGCAGAACCTGGAATCTTTCTTTGTCAACATACACAATTAAACCAAAAACACTACAATTTTACCATCAGTGATTTTTTCCCAATAATTTTATTGGGTATGATTCTATTTTGAAATTTAAATATACCATGATTATGTTTCCATACCCTCATGTTCATATTATAATTACTTATAACCTTTTATTATTATCTCTCATAATTAATCTCACTATGCTTCTAAGAATTATAATTCTTATGTTTCCATCGTGTGGGTTATAAAGAATAATATTATGCATGATATTTCTGGATGGGTATTTTGTGAGTATAATATTTATCACATATGTTGAAGAATGATTATGGAATATGTGTTTTATATATCTAATATCCAATGTCAATAATCCTATATTTTGTAGGTTGTGATTTATTATGATATATAATGAATAGTCTTGAAAAATGATGTAATATGTAGGTATTCTATTTTTTGGTAGTCTAACTTTCCACATAATAAAATAAAAGGAAAATAAATGAAATTGAATACTATGAAAGGGAAAGACAAATTTTATTAATATATTAATATAATAAAAACTTTTTGGGAAAACATTACCCTACCCATTCCCTCAAAGGGTAAAATATATGAATAATTAACATTAAATATTCATGTAACATGTATTATATAATAAGGTTCATGTCAAGATTAATTTTATACATTATGTGGTTCAAATACCATAATATTTTAAATCAGTATAAACTATTAATTCAAAAATATAGTGGTGTTTAAAACATATAGTTTAACTTAGGAGTGTAGTGTTGTAATAATGAATTAAATCTCTCTAAAACTCTATGAACTGAGTTGAATTTTTATCGCTTGACCCATGAGAAATAGTGGGAAACTGAGTGTGAAAATACATCTGATACCTTTCTTGTTGTCTATAACCCTGTGATTGATGGTGTTTGAACCCACATATGTTATGTTATATATTTCTAAAAACATTATTACACGCTCTTTTGAGAGAGTGTGAGACCTCTTAGTTGGTGTTTGTAAGCTACTTTTTCCTACATATTTTCACTTACTTTATATGAATTATGATATGTATGTCTTTATCCTTTATTGTTGGCCTTTATTGTCCAATGTAGGGGATATGTTATATTTTTCAAAAATGGAAGTTAATATCCAATTTTAAAATGCATGAAGACGAGTTAAGTTTTCTCATAAATGGGTCAAAAACTATACATGAGGAATAATATAGTAAATATGAACTACATTAATAAGATAAGCCTCCACGTCATATTAATGATAGATTTTTGGGAATTATTGACGAACATAATAATGAAAATCTAATTGAGGAAATTTTCTTAATAATTTATTTATGTGAGAAGGAGAATCCGTTTCAAAATTATGATTAAGGTTTTTTAGAACATAATGTTTAGTAAACTATAGAAATTATATTGAAATCAAATTTTTAAAATAAATTTTAATGGTTCTCCTCTATGGAAAACATTGAGGAAGTGGATTTACCTTGATTCAATTCTTTCTTTAACAAGTATATTGTGTATCTTAGTCTAGAACGGAGAAAAAGTAAGATTTTTTTTTCCAATAAAAACATGAAGTGCAATAGAAACCATTACCAACAAATAAAATACTCATTTTTGGGAGTATTTTCCACACCGACCATCATTATTTATAATTATATTGAAAAATCCATGAATTAAAGTTTTTATTTGTATTGAGAGAGTTCAAAACTGTTATTGTTTAGACAAATTCAATCATAAATTGGATTAGTCGATTATTTTAAATACTTGGATCCCAATAAATACAATGAAAAAAATATAGAGTTATTGGAGATATGAGACATAATATTAGTATGAAATATGTTTTTAGGGATAAAGAAGTCAAGTTGTAAGATTCATGAATCATTTATCTTTTCTTAGGCAACCCATGGGTTAGTAAAATCTATTTTGTAACTAAAAATTGGTGTCACTATTAGTACCATGAAACAAATGGGCTGATTTAAATTCTAAAACCAAAAAAATGGATGGTTTTTAAGAAGGTCAATTATTTGAATAAGAATTATTATTTTCCCATTGTATTATTAGAACAAATTATTTTTGGTTTTTCTATTAATGTGTTCTATTGGTTTCTTGATTTCTATTATAGTTACAACTAGATTTCAACAGCCCTTAGGGGTCATAAAAAACTGTGATCACATGTCCCTTTTGAGTAAATTCATAACAGTAAATCCCATTTGGTTTATGTGTCACTCTTAGTATTTTTTAATGAATTATGATGTAAATATTTTCATGTATGATTGGTAGGATAGTTGGTGTATCCATGGATGATTATTCCACTATTTAGAATAGTTTTAAGAGTCGTTTAGAGAATTTGAGATAGTTTTTTCAATGGTTTAAAGTGAAAAAACATTTACTGTTTTAAGAAAAGTGTCAATTTAGTGTTAATGGGGTTTTTATTGATTACAGGTTTTCTAGAAAAATAATTATTATGAAAATAATTCAAATATTGGTAATTCATATATTATCTTCCCATAAAAATGTAATGTGCATTTAGTGTTTCTTAGGGAATTATTGTGTTTAGAAAATATTTGTAAAATTATTTTGAAAGATCACTAATCACTTAAATTTACTATAATGACCTATTGTTTTATAAATATAAATTGCCTTCATATAATTATGTCATTATATCACAACATAATGTATTACTATTTTCTATGTGACCCATAAGAACAATCTTGTCACTTTTGTTATTTGAATTTCAAAAATCGAACATACACAGATGTGACTAGTATGTTATTTTGAGTCTGATAAGGAAAACATAATTTTCGGTGAATAGTAACCCACCCTTATTAATAGTAACATACCCTTATGAATAGTAATATACCCTAATGAATTTCAACCTTACTTATGATAATATATAAATAATATTCAAGTTGAAAGTATGATATACCTATAATTTAGAATAATTAAATGAATGTTTTAAAAGTTTTTTAATAATAAATTATGATTATAATTGAATATTAAATTAATAATATTTAGAATTTTTTTTGAAAAATGGATTTCATTTTTGGATTCTACACTTCTAAAAATGGTTGTGGTGAATGTTTGGGATTTTTCTGAAATAACTGAATTTTTGGGGAATAGTAAAATACATTAATTTAACGTATAAATACATTATAATTTAAATACACTATTCCTGACATCACTAGTGATGTAAGTACCCAAATCTAGAACTCACATGAATTTATGAATATTCTTGGTCTTGTAATCAACACTATTTCTATTCATGATCGAAATTAATAAACTAATGATTAAAAAATTATGAAAACCCTTCTCTCCTCCACTATAACCCCCCCCCCCCTCACTCCCTTTTCACTTCACTCCTCTCAAGCCTTGTTCCAGGAAATTATTTTTCAGAATTCTCTCACCAAGCTCCTACTCCACGTCCAAAGGACCCAAGTCTCTTAAAAATACAAAAACCTCTCCTCTTAAGAGGTACTCAATGGAGATAAACACAAGAGGTAAATTCCTCTTTCCAACTATTTCATTTCATTTAAATTCTTTTTTTATTGATTATTTCCTCACCTACCATAAACCCAAATAGTATGATAACTCTAGTAACATAAATATAAAGTAATTTTTTATTCTAATTCTATATTTTATTATAATATCTCATTTACCCACCTTTTATTTGAAAGGAATGAAAACACTATTTGAGATGTGTTAATTTGGCACATTCAAGGACCACAATTTATAAATTTCTATTATCATCTTTAATTATAGACATGAAACCATTTGTGTAATGTTTGAACTAGATTATTATATATGTAATTTATCCTTTTTATGGTTATTTAATCCTTTTGTACAAATTTTAATATGTTATTAAGGCACAAATCATCATTATAATCAATCCCACCATTTACCCAAATCGGTTATCACTGAGGTTTTATATAATAAACCATATCCACTCCCAATAACCAAATGGATTTTTACAATCATGTAATCATAAGGTTTTTCACTAATGACCTAATAATTAAATTATGTACAACCATTCTCATCTTATAAGATTATCCGTTCATATGTAAACTGGTAATGAAAGTTAAGGAGACAAACATACATGAATAATAAAATTAAACATCTTAAGCCATCAAAATGGAAAAGAATGAACCTAAAAAGGTTATACTAAATAGATTACATATAGATGGGATTCTGGAATAATTAATTAATAAATTTAATTGGTTTTTTCATTTCATTAATAAAAAGTGGAGAACACCACCAGACTTTAGGTAAGGGATCCTCTCCATTTCTCTCTTAATCAGGACTGACCTCTATGCTATTCCTTTCTATGTCTAATTCCAAATGATAGAATATGTTTTAGAACCTCCCTGATGATACCCTCGTGTTTTATATCTTATTAAAAACCCCTTATCACTCTCATCAATCCCTCTTAGGTACAACCAACACCCTTCTGATAAATTGTAACGAATTATACTTCTACCTTATTTGTTATTTCGGGTAACCTTATCATTTATTATATCAAAATAGAGTCATCGTACATGTTTATGTATATATTATAAATTAAGTGTATTTTTTTAAAAAATAATTTATGAATACCCTTTCAAAACTTTCTTTTGGGGATGTACATGTTTTTTAAAAGATTCCCTCCTTAGAACTTTACAGTTAGCAAACCTGTTTTAAGGGGACTTTTAATGACCCAAACCATTGTTAATGGAAATCCCTCTTGATCTAATTAACTGCCTTAATATGTGAAATGGTTATAAAACATATTCCCTTCTTTTTTTAATAGATTTTAAAATACCATTATTAAATTTGACCGTTGCTTTTGTGGTCGTTGAAGAGTGATCACATTATTAGTATAAATATAGGTTTCAATAAATCCAATTTACTCAGACAAAAGTAGTGATGGCCTCATCCAGTAGAATTTATCCACATGAAGCCCATTTTTTGGAGATCAGAAAAATGGGTTGTGTCATTGGAATTCTCTCTTGACCAAGCCCAAGTCGAGCTTCAACATGTTATGCTCGAACGGACCCACCAATGGGAGAAGTGGAAGTTGATAGAGATCACCACACGAGCAATGTTATCTGAGCCACCCCAAGAGTCTGTCACCATCGCACCCCTCACCCTTCAGTCATATGCGGGTGTATTAAGGGGTTATTTAAAAATACCCTAGTACTATGGCTATGTACATTATTTTTGGTATATAATAATGAATATAATTTAATTTTGTTATAGTTACCTTGTAAATAGTTTTTAAAGCACAAATAGTGTTTTTAGTTAATATTCAACTAATATATAAATTTTGAAGAATTAATGGATTTTTGTATTAAATAATATTTTAATAAATTATTATTATTATTATTATATTATATTTTATTATATATAAATGATCGTATAATTTTATGAATGCAAGTTTAATTTTTATTAAGGTTCGAAAGCCATTTTTTTCACAACCCTTGAATTTCCAATAAATAACTATTTTTATTTTAAAATTGAATGTTAACATATTTAGATATTTTTTAAATAAAATAAATATTATCTCTGGAATCAGGACGTCTAAATTATCCAACAGTGAAGTTTTCATAATTTTTCGAGATATTCAAATATTTGGGTAAAAATTAAATACTGTTTAAATATATAATGTGTTTAATGACATCACAAAGACCCAATAGTGGTGTAATAAAATACTATAAGCCCAATGTTTGGCCAATATATGTTTTAAAATTAAAATAATTTGATTATGTGTCTGTTTGACTTATTTTACAAAGCATTAATGGACTTTTCAAGTCTTATTAAACATCATGTCTATTTAAATCGTTTTCCTTGGGAGTGTGACTCAGCTCCACATAAGCAACCCCATTATTTTAAGAAGTTAGGAATTTGGACTTGTAAAATATTTTTTTTCCACTCCCCTTTGGAGAAAACCATGGGCAAAAACCATGGGATGGTTTGTGGGTTGAATTAGTTTAATGTGAGGTGTTGCAACCCTAAATAATAAAGAATTCCATCACCATTCCAATATAAACCTACCCATGTTCCCACTTTATCCTCACTCAAAGCCATTGGAGTTCGTCCAAACTCTGACCTCCTCTCTCTAGAATCCTCCCAAGGTGCCCTATGCTCACATGAAGCCTCTCTCAAGACTCTCTTAATCCTTTGGAAGCACACTTCCAAGTAAGGGTTTCCTTCATTTCTTATTTTTGTCCAATTATATTTTAGTTGTTATGCCCTTTTAATTTCAATTATAAATGTTCAGGTATGGTTTTTCACCTCCCCCATACTGCCCTCTTTGTGTTGGAATTAGGGTAGACCCCTTTATCTCTCATTAAAAGCCTCCCATGTACACCTGTTACTATGCTGAAATTTCAAAAGGAATTTCTCTCTCCTCATTTACATTCAAGAAATTATTTTGTATAATGAATCTAAATTACATTAATCTTGATGGGAAATGTACCAATATTACCCCTTACTTTCAATGTCATGTAAATATGATGAGACACTCCTTTCTCTCTCGTCAACCATTTTTATGAGTTCTTATGTCATGTCGTTATGCTGCCGGAATTGCACCGCATTTTTCCAAGCCAAAGTCACTGGGTAGTGAATACCATGCCCATTTCTCTTTCAAGGGTATTAACATTTATGAACATTTAATTACTGTTTAAATAGTTTCATGTATTTATTACACATTCTTTGATCATGGAATAAATGATTATGTTGAATTATTCAATGTTTTATGATCCATGTCGCACACTTCTGCATGAAATGAAATGTTTAAGAAGGGTGTGCCCTGATAGCGCTCCAATACATTGGGTAAATTATGGTATGATGATACATTATGTGAAATGGGTGTTGACTCATGATAATTCAAGTTCAATTAGGGTTTACGCATGCTCCATGTGCGATGAGGGTTCACTCATGCTCTATGTGCAATGAGCCTTAGCTCATGCTAATTTCATGTTAAGAGTTGTTTCCACATTTACACGTTATGATTATCATGCTTTATCATGCCTTTAGGTTCTATATTGTTATGCCTATTGTATAACATATATTTTATTCCTCATGTTATTCCACCTTTATTCCCTTACTAGTCTTTATAGCCCACCCTTTTCTTATGCATGTCCTGAGGTATCCCATGCAATGCTAAGTACAAGGGAACGTAGTGGTCACGTAAAGGAATTTTTCAATAAATATGTTGCATGATACATGTTTTAAGTTGTTATGTAATGATACTAATCCCTAAATACACTAGGCCTCTCGATGTTCTATGTTGTATCAAGTTATGTTCATGTAATAAATTATGTTTAATTGTCTAATAGAAGATCAGGGTTGTTATAGGACTTCCATAACTTTTAACCAATTTCATGTAAACTCTATCCTCTATTTTAAGCCACAAATTTCTTCATAAAATCTGTCTTTTTTATTATGAATCCCTTCTTCATTCAATTCTGGTTTTATAAAGAAGATTGATCTCTTTTCTAATTTAAAATCTATATAGCATTTTCCTTAAAACTTAACAAAAATGTTCTAATGCTAATATTTCTCAAATATATTTCTTATATGTTGTCACTTTTGTTTGACATCAGTTACCATGTTATATTCCTCTTTTACCCAATGAACTTCCATGTATGTTCTAATCAGTTTCTTTCATGGACACTTTCATGATACTCTCATTAGTTATGCTTTATGCCATGATTGTGGTACCCAGTTACTTCCTTGGGTACCCTAATGTTTAGGAATGGTTGATTATATATGATTATTTATGTGTCAAGAATGTACTTGAAAATGTGGAGATGGGTGTGCCCAAATAGTTCTCCAATGCATTGGTTAATGTTAAGTCTCATGATATGTGATGTGAAACAAGATTGGCCACTAACCATTAATCATATTACAATGGGAAATAGGATTGGTAGTTTTCCTTGACCCATACTACAATGGGAAATGTGATTGGAAGTTAGCCTTGACCCATTATACAATGTGATATGAGATAGTTGGTTATCCTTGACCGTATTGACTTGTACTAAAGACATGGTTTATGATTCTACCACATTTATATGATTCCATGTTTATATGTTATGATTTCATATGTTCCCTGATTTTTTTATCATTATTTAATTCCTCCTAGCTCATGTGTGTAACCTTTATTGTTATGTTCATTCCCTTATTTGGATTTTTAGCTCATCCCATTGTTCAGGTGTTCCCCATGGTAACCTATGAAAATTTAAGGGCTCAAAGGAAGATAAGATCTTTTGTAGATATTAAATAAAAAACATTTAGCCCCTTTTTTTTATGGTCTATGTACCTTGATTTCTAAGAGATTATAATTAACGATCCTTGACTTGTACTATGATGTATAATTATGCTTAAAATCAGGTAATGTTATATATAAAAGGCTAGGGTTGCTAAAGTTGGTATTAGAGGAATGTTTAGTTATTTTTGGAGATTATGATTAGAGAACCTTAGTGAAAAACTTATGGATGAGACTAAATATAAGAAAAAATCCTTGAATGTTGGTATGTATATAGTAAGTGTTTTATCAAGAAAATACATCCCTGTATGGATAAAAACTAGTAGAGGTGGCACTGTAATAGATGTACCAAGGAGTGAAAACTCTGATAAGGTGTTTTGGGGTTGACTAGGGGTATTCTGGTACACAAAAATGGGCCTTCTTAAACTCTTGGTATTGACAATCAAGAGTTATATGCTTTGGTAAATTCAAAAGATTATTAAAAACCATATTTAATAGAACAAAAAGGATCCCATAAGAATAAACGTTAAGAGATGGATCATGAATAAATTTGATTGAGGCATGGAAAAACATAAGTTATAGAGATAAGTGTAATTTGTAAGTTATCCCTTTAATTTCAATTGTTTCCCCATTATGTCATAATCATCCAAAAATTTTATTTTATTCTATCCAATGACTAGTAATAGGATAAATTAGGTTAACAACCGATGAGAAGGGAAATTTGATGACAGCCAAAACAAGATCCCCGATCAGATGAGAGCTTAAGAAGGGAATATCATGATTATTCCAAACCAACTATCAAATATCTTGATTAAAAATTGGTACTTGGTTGAATTCCCAATTGTTTCAAGGTAGAGTTAGATGAAATATCATGAAGGTTCATTTGATAAATGTGAAAAGAGAATAAGATCCAATTTTCTTTGTGCAAAAACTGTGGAAAGAGGCACCAAGAGGAATGTCACATCGGGACCTAGATGTGTGGAACGATTTGGCACAAACTAGCCAATTTCCTTGAAAACATGAATAATTTGATGAATTGAAAAAAAGTTACATATAAGGCATATTACATTGTTCTAGGTCATAAATGTGGAGAATTTAGACATTATCCAACACAATGTTTTCTCGCAAGGGCGGAGAATCATGATGAGCAACAACAATCTACATGATTAAGGGAGAACAAAAGGTCTTATGTTGTGGTGGATAATGAAGTATAAATTATATGTAACAACTAATTCAATAAAGTGACTTTCATAATGTATTTTAATTCAAACCTATTACTATATCTTTCATGTCTTATAATAACTTTGATTCCTTCCCTGATATGGTATTATATCATTAGAGAAAACATCTATGAGTATTTTATAGAATGTTGAAGTTTATGGGAATGTTTTTCATGAAAATATTATATATCTCCCTTTGGTTTAATATGAATAAAAATGAAAAATTGATAGCCTATTCCACATGGCAGTTGAAAATCCATGAGCAATACTACCCCACACATGATCTAGAGTTGGAGGATGTGATCTTTGCCTTGAAAATCTGGTGGCATTATCTCTATGTGGAAATGTGTGAGATATATACTGACCAAAAGATTCTCAAATATATATTCACACAAAAAATATTAATATTCTCTAGAAAAAAGGGTAGACCTCAACAAGGATTATGAATTCTTAATTCACTACCATCCGGGTAAGGCAAACAAGGTGGCATATTCTTTGAGTAGAAATTATCCCATATCATTATCAATGATATGATTTGAAAAGGATCTGATTTATTAAATTTTATGATGATGGAAATTGGAATCATTAAGCTATGAACATCATAAATCCATTCTCAAATGATTTATCAACCATCCCTCTTGATGAAAATAAAGGATTCTC
The DNA here is from genome assembly GCA_963277665.1 of Viscum album. Lineage (NCBI taxonomy): Eukaryota > Viridiplantae > Streptophyta > Magnoliopsida > Santalales > Viscaceae > Viscum > Viscum album. The sequence goes on from OY728162.1 coordinate 1,335,092,788, forward strand.
CATGAAAAGATATTGAAATTTCTAAAAGGGTCAAAGCTATCTGAAATGGGAAATCCTCCAATTTAAAAATTTATGAGGAAGGAGTAGTAAGATTTGTGTCATGATTATGTGTAACATCTGATCGAGAGATGAATAAGTAGATTCTAATGGAAGAACATTGATCAACCATCTAAATCCATATAGGGGGCACAAAGAAGTTTTGAGATCATCGATAAAACTATTGGTGGGACAATATAAAAAGGGATATCGCTAAATAAACATCAATGTTCCTGGTATGTCAGCAAGTGTAGGATGAGAGGAAAATTTCTAAGTGGATGATGTAACCACTACTCATACCAACACAGATGTGGAAGAACATTACAATGGAATTTGTCACTAGAAATCCAAGAACATCCAGAGTAAACTATTCTATATGGGTAATTATAGATCGTGTTAAAAAGAGAGATCACTTTATCGTAATTTGAGATGAAATCTCATTGGATAAAATTTCATGGATTTACATCAGTGAATTGGTATGGATACATGGAGTAAAACTACTTGTTGTATCTGATCATGATCCAAGATTCACCTCGATGTTCCAGAAAAGCCTCCAACATGCACTAATAATTGAACTGAACATCAGTACGGTCTATCATCCTCAAAATAATGGCCAATAAGAGAAAACTATTCAGACAGTGGAAGATATGTTGAGGGCATATTCTATGGACATCAAAGGAGGATGGGACCTTAATTTTCTATAGGTTTAATTCTCCATCAACAATAGTTTCCACTCGAGAATTTGAATGACACTATATGAAAACCTTTATGGGAAAATGTGAAGAACAATGGCGTGTTGGTATAAAGTTAGTGAGCCTAAGCTTCTAGGATGTGAAATTTTTTAAGAAATGAGAGAGAAGGTGAAAACCATTCAGTAGCATATCAAGGTAGTGAAAAATTTTATATAAGAGTTATGAAGATAACCATCGATGAAACCTTGAGTTCAAAGTTGAATACATGGTATTTATACTCATATCTTAGTGTAGGAAGGTCATGAGGTTTAGTAAGAAAGGGATGTTATGTCCCAGGTACATCAACCCCTTAAATATTCTTGATCGTGTTGGGATTGTGTTCTATAGACTATCACATCCACCTACCATGGACAAAGTACATGATGTCTTTTATGTATCCTACTTAAAGAAGTACATACTAGACCATTCACATGTACTTTCTTCAGATAAGGTATAGTTGGAGGATGATCTTTCCTTTGTGGAGTATCCATTGAAGATCTTGGATCTTAGAGATAATGTTATACATAACAAGACTATACACCAGTTCAATGTACTATGGTGGAACCATAAACATAAAGAGGCAACATGGGAACTAGAGGAGGAAATGATGGAAAAGTACCCTCACCTGTTTACGGCATTGAATTTTAAACAAAATATCGAGGATGAAATTTCATAAGGGGGACGAATATAACAACCCAATTTTTTAAAAATGATAATTTCTTTCTTATAAAATTTTCACGAAATCAAAACATAATGAAAAAATAAGTGTTATGTGACCCTTAAGAACAATAATGTCACTTCTATGATTTGAATTTTGACAATATGACATACACAGTTGTGACCAGTAAGTTATTTGGAGTCAGATAAAAAAACATAATTTTTTATGAATATTATCCTAACCTTATGAATAGTAACATACACATATGAATATAGATATAATCAAATTAACATTAACCTTATCTATGATAAGATATAATTAATATTAATGTTGAATGTATGATATACCTATTTTATAGAATGAGAAAATTAATGTTTTAAAAGTGGTTTTTAATAATAAATAGTGATTTTAACTAAATATTAAATTAAACATATTTATAATATTATTTTTGAAAAATGGATTTCATTTTTGGATTCTACCCAATGAAAAATTGTAAGGGTGATTTATTTTTGATTTTTTTTAAATACTTGAATTTTTAGTGAATTGTTAAATACATTAATTTACCGTATAAATACATTATAATTTAAATATACTATTCCTAACATCACAAGTGATGTTAGCACAAAAATATTGAAATCACATTAATTTATGACTATTCTTGGTCTTTTAATCCTCACTATTTCTGGTCATGAGGGAAATTAATAAAATAATAATTTAAATATAATGAAATCCCTCCTCTACTCAACTATAAAACCCCCTCACTCCCTCTCTCTTCACTCCTTTAAAGCCTTGTTCCTTTCCAATATTCTTCCCAAATATCTCCCCAATCTCCTCCCACATGTCTGAAGGCCACTAGTCACTTTAGAATACTAGAACATCTCTACTTAAGAGGTTCTCAAAGAGATAAACTCAAAAGGTAAAATCCTCTTTACAACTCTTTCATTTCTTTCATGTTCTTTTCTTTTATTATTTCTTTCCTCACCTCCCGTCACCCCAAATGGTTTGATAAATCCAGTAACATATGTTTACTAGAATATTTTATGCTAATGGGATATTTCATTATCATCTCTCTTTTTCCCACCATTTATTTAAAAGGAATGAAAATAGTGTTTGAGATGTGGTAATTTGGCACATTCAAGGACAACGGTTTATCAATTTCTATTATCATATTTAATTCTATACATGAAAGGATTTGTGTTATGGTTGAACCATATTATTATATATGTAATATACTTAGTTATGGTTTTTTAATCCTTTTGTACATAAGGTATTATGTTAGAAATTAAAACATGTTCATTGTAATCAAACCCACCATTTAACCAAAACGGTTATCACTAAGGTTTTATATAATAATTAATCTATACTACCAATAATTGATTGGATTTATACAATGATTTAATCCTCTATATTTTAATTAATATCCTATGAATTCAATTCTGGACAACCATTCTCATCATACAATATTATCCATTCATATATAAACTGATAATGAAAGTTAATGAAACACATGGACCCGAACAATAAAATTGAACATCGTAACCAATAAAAAAGAACAAGAATGAACATAAAAGGGTAATACTAAATCAATTACATATAGATGAGTTTTTTTAATTATTTATTAATAGACCTAATTTTTTAATTCAGGCCATTAATAACAAGTGGATAACACCACCAGACGTAAGGTAAGGGATCCTCTTCATTTCTCTATTAATCAAGATTGTCCTCAATTATATGACTTTTTATGTATAATTCAAAATTATGGGGTATGTTTTCAAACCTACCCCATACCGACTACTTATTTTATAAGTGATTAAAAATCCCTTATCTCCCTCATCAATCCCTTTTAGGTACACCTGACATCATATCGATAAACCGTAATAATTTCTACCTGGACCATCATTGTTCTATAAGGTTGCCTTATGTTTCTTTATATAAAAATTGAGTTATCTAATATTTTAATGTACATATTATAAATCTTTTTTATTTTTACAAAATTAATTTATGATGAACCTTTCATGACTCCCTTTTGAGGATATACATGTTTTTAAAATAATCCCTCCTTCGATCATTCCGATAAGAAAACCTATTTTAAAGGAACATTCCAAACTTTTACCCAATTTCAAGTGAACTCTATCATATGTTTTAAGACACTATTGTTGTTATAATATCATTATTTTTATTATGAAAACCTTCTTGATTCAATTCTGGTTTTATATAAAATATTGATCTCTTTTCTATTTTAATAGCTCAATAGTATTTTCCTTAAAAACCCATAGAAATATTTTTATGATAATTTTTCTGATTAAATTTCATATATGTTTTCACTTCACTTTAACAACACATAACATTTTATATTCCAATTTTACCCTATGAATTTCCAAGCATTTTCTAATCCCTTTCTTTCATGGACAATTTCATGATACACCCATTGGTTTTGCTTTATGTCATGATTGTGGTATCAAATTATTTCCATGGGTTCCTTATGTTTATGTATTATTGATTATGTATGATTATTTATGTGGAAATAATATTCATAAAAATGTTGAGATGTGTGTTCGCAGATAGCACTTCTATGAATTGGGTTAACTTTTGTCTCTCGATATGCGATGTGAAATGGGATTGGCCGTTATCCTTGATCCATATTATAATGGGAAACCATATTGGAGGTTTTGCATTGACCCGTACTACAATGGGAAATGGGATTGGTGGTTATCGTTGACCCATAATACAATGGGAAATGGGATTGGCGGTAAGCCTAGACCCATACTACAATGGGAAATAGTTTGGCGGTTATCCCTGACTCATACTAATGACATATTTTATGATTCTACCAGATTTATATGATTCCATGCTTATATGATACCATGTTTATATGTTATGATTTCATATGTTCCATGATTTTGATATCATTCTGTCATGCCTCATATCTCATGGGTGAATGATTTATTCTTTTGTTCATTCCCATAATTGGATTCTTAGATTATCCCATTTTTCATGTATTCCCCAAGGTACCATATGCAGATGTAAGGGCTCAAAGGAAGATCACAGCTTTTATGGAGATTAAATATAGAATTGTTTATTAGCCCCATGTTTTATGTTTTATGTACATTGTCATCCCAGAAAGTAGAGTTAACTATCCTTGTCTTGTACTCCGATGTATAATTGTGCTTCAAATCTTGTAATGATATATGTAAAAGGCTAGGGTCGCTACATTTACTGATAGTAAAAGATACTCCCATCTTATTTGATGAGAACATGTTTGAATATATCATTCTTCTATAGGAAAATTTTACTTCTTAACCCATTATCAATGCCCATAATTGGAAGACACCATTTAAAATCATGTTTAATGCAAGTGACATTCCAGTATGGGATGTTTTATGATAGATTAAATGGATTATCTTACATGTTGTGTATTATTCTTGTTTGTTGTTAGATAATTCTCATAAGAACAAAAAAAATAACTAATAAGAAATTATCAGCTATTATTTGTTCTTTCTCGATGTATAGGTATATGTTTCTGACGCTATCACTAGGTCGCGCACATCCATCATGTAGAGGAAGCGCAGCTGTTACCCTGCATTCTCACTTTCCAAAAGTTCGTGGCATCTGCTCCTTATTCAAGGACGTCTGCTCCTTGATCGAAATGGGATGATGGGATGTCGGTTCTTCCTTATGTGGATTTTTCCATGGATCTTTTCACCAATTCTGGGTCTCCCTTATAGACTTAAGACTTTGTTCGTGAAACTCTTCTCGGTGCCATATCTTCATGGATTCCAGTTAATTACACAACATCTATCAGGACATTCTAAGGGGTCCAGTTAGGGCAGCAACCTTCAGTAAGAGGATTAGTATTGTTGGGAATTAATGGCATGTCTGGACACTGGGGGATTGGAATGTATGTCTTCTATCCGTTATTATAGGGCTTCTTGAGGTCACGGAATCCCGAGACATCCCACATCGAACGCAGGGAATCATATGCCATTGGCATGTATATGAGGTTTTCCTCAGCTTCATATGTTTAACACAGGGTATGCCGCATTTTTAACATCCAGCAGAGACAGATCAGACATATCGTAACATTGATTAGATTTGATCAGATGGAGGGAGCCCTTGGAGGGAACACCGATACTGGGGCCAACACGTGGGTGGCTTCCCGAATGATGCTAGTGGGAATGGGGAATGGGGTGGAATGATTCCACCGGGATTTGGTGGCCCGGGTAAGAACCAGGATGGATTATGGAAAGTTAAATGGAGTGTAGGGGGAATGAGATGGAACCATCATTAAGGTGATGGTGGTTTTGGGCTTGATCCTTGAAGAGACTTCCTACGTATTCTCGTGGTAGGGAATCAAAGTCTGTGTAGTTTAATGAAACGATGGGACACCTGAGTAGGAGACCTGTGAGGATGGATGCATGGATAGGTCCCAGAGGAAGTGGAACCTCTGGTTTGGGGCATGAGCTTCCTGAGACACATAGGCTCGAGGGAGAGATCAGGATGAGAAATTAGTGATGGGCTTGAACCTCATGAAAGATTCCTATGTATCCCCATGGTGGGGAATCAAAGACCACATAGTTCAGATGACGAATATAGTTTAATTTCACGTGGGTAGGAGGCGAACCAATGTGAAGGGGGTCGGAATGACCGGTTGGTGGGCTTGAACCTCATGGAGGCTTCCTACCTACCATGCCTTGACAGGGATCAAAGACCACATAGTTCAGATGGAAAGGGGTTACACTCTGAGGTGGCCCAAGGTGTTGGGGCTTAAACCTCATGGATACTTCCTAGGGACCATTACTTGACATGAATCAAAGTACCCGTAGTTCAGATGGAAAGGGTATAACCCTCTGAGGTGGCCCAAGGTGTTGGATTCAGTGCACCGACATGAATAGGGACTTGGGGTCCAGGTGGATGGTGGGCTTGAACCTCATGGAGGATTCATACATACCATGCCTTGACATGGATCAAAGTCCTCATAGTTCGGGATGGGTTGGGGCTTACACTCTGAGGTGGCCAAAGGTGTTGGGGCTTGAACCTCATGGAGGCTTCCTACGTACCATGCCTTGATATGGATCAAAGTCCACATAGTTCAGGATGGGTTGGGGCTTACACTCTGTGGCGGCCCAAGGTGTTGGGGATTGAACCTCGTGGAGGCTTCCTACATACCATGCCTTGACATGGATCAAATTCCACGTAGTTCAGGATGGGATGTGGCTTACACTCTGAGGCATCCCAATGTGTCGAGGCTTGAACCTCATAGAGGCTTCCTACGTACCATGCCTTGACATGCATCAAATTACCCATAGTTTGGGTTCTTTTGGGGATTATACTCTGAGGCGGCCGAAGGTGTTGGGGATTGAACCTTGTGCGGGCTTCCTACCTACCATGCCTTGACATGGGTCAAAGTCCTCATAGTTCTGGATGGTTTGAGGTTTACACTATGAGTCAACCGAAGGTGTTGGGGCTTGAACCTCGTGGAAGCTTCCTACGTACAATGCCTTGACATGGATCAAAGTCCCCGTAGTTCAAGATGGGTTGGGGCTTACACTCTGAGGCAGCCCAAGGTGTTGGGGCTTGAACCTCTTGGAGAATTCCTACATACCATGCCTTGACATGGATCAAAGTCCTCATAGTTTGGGATGGGTTGGGGCTTACACTCTGAGGTGGCCTAAGGTGTTGGTGCTTCATCCTCGTGGAGGCTTCCTACGTACCATTCCTTGACATTGATCAAAGTCCCTGTAGTTGTGTATGGTTTGGGGATTACACTCTAAGGTGGCCTATGGTGTTTGTTGAACTGACGTGAAGGAGGTCAGAATGACCAGGTGGTGTTCTTTAACCTCATCCAGGATTCTTACATACCATGCCTTGACATGGATAAAAGTCCCCATAGTTCAGGTTGGGTTGGGGCTTACACTCTGAGTTGGCCCAAGGTGTTGGGGCTTCAACCTCATGGAGGCTTCCTACATACCATGCCTATACATGGATCAAAGTCCCCATAGTTCGGGATAGGTAAAGGCTTACACTCTGAGGTGGCCCAAGATTTTGGGGCTTGAACCTCATGGAGGATTCCTACGTACCATGCCTTAACATGGATCAAAGTCCCCATAGTTCGGGTTGGATTGGGGCCTACACTCTGAGGCAACCCAATGTATTGGTGGGCATGAACCTCGTTGAGGCTTCCTACATACCATTCCTTGACATGGATCAATGTCCCCATAGTTTGGGTGGGTTGGGTCTTACACTCTGAGGCGACCCAAGTTGTTGGTGGGCTTGAACCTCATGGAGGCTTCCTATGTACCATGCCTTTACATGGATCAATGTCCCCATAGTTTGGGATGGGTTGGGGCTTAAACTTTGTGGCTTCCCAAGGTGTTGGGGATGAACCTCATGGAGGCTTCCTACATACCATGCCTGGACATGGATCAATGTCCCAGTAGTTCGGGACAGTTTGGGGCTTACACTATGAGGCGGCCCAAGGTGTTGGGGCTTGAACCCCGTGGAGGTTTCCTACATAACATGCCTTGAAATGGATCAAATTCCCCATAGTTCAGGATGGGTTGGGGATTACACTATGAGGCGGCCCAAGGTGTTGGGTCTTGAACCTCGTGGAGGATTCCTAGGTACCATGCCTTGACATGGATCAAAGTCTCCGTAGTTCAGGATGGGTTGTAGTGTACACTCTAAGGTGGCCCAAGGTGTTGCAGCTTGAACCTCATGGAGGCTTCCTATGTACCATGCCTTGACTTGGATTAAATTCAATGGAGTCGGGATGGGTAGGGGCTTACACTCTGAGGAGGACCAAGTTGTTGGGGCTTGAACCTCCTGGAGGCATCCTACGTACCATGATTTGACATGGATCAAAGTCCCCATAGTTTGGGTCGGTTGGGGATTAAACTCTGAGGAGAACCAAGGTGTTGGTGGGATTGAACCACGTGGAGGCTTCCAACATACCATTCCCTGACATGGATCAAAGTCCTCGTAGTTCGGGATGGGTTGGGGCTTACACTATGAGGTGGACCAAGGTGTTGGGGCTGAACCTCGTGGAGGTTTCCAACGTACCATGCCTTGAAATGGATCAAAGTCCTTGATGTTCAGGTTGGGTTGGGGATTACACTCTAAGGCGACCCAAGGTGTTGGGGATTGAACTTCATGGAGGCTTCCTACGTACCATTCCTTGAAATGGATCAAAGTCTTCGTAGTTCGGGATGGGTTGGGGCTTACACTATGAGGCAGCCCAAGGTGTTGGGGATTGAACCTCATGGAGGCTTCCTACATACCATGCATTGACTTGTTGGAAATTCCCTGTTGTTTGGGATGGGTTGGAGATTACACTCTGAGGCGGACCAAGGTGTTGGGGCATGAACCTCGTGGAGGCTTCCAACTTAACATGTCGTGACATGGATCAAAGTCCCCGTAGTTCGGGTTGGGTTGGGGCTTACAATCTGAGGTGGCCCAAGGTTTTGGGTATTGAACCTCGCGGAGGCTTCCTACGTACCATGTCTTGACATGGATCAATGTCCACATAGTTCGGGTGGGTTGGGGCTTACACTCTGAGGTGGACCAAGGTGTTGGAGGGATTGAACCTCGTGGAGGATTACTACGTACCATGCCTTGACATGGATCAAAGTCCTCGTAGTTCTGAATGGTTTGGGGCATACAATATGAGGCAGCCCAAGGTGTTTTTCATGGTTGGTGCTCACTCTAATCCCAGGTGATTAATGCTCGGTGTGAGAAACAAGAGATAGTAGTGACCTGATGATCACATCGCGAAAGGTGCATCCGTGGGAAGTGAAGAGGGTCTTACGCGTGGTTAGCATCCCAAAGGGATTGGGAAATACACCAGGATAGAAGCCCGAGGTGACAAAGTGCAGTGGGAGAGGGATTTGGGGCCAAAGAAAGGAGGAACCTCATTCCCTAACATGCCATTTTCTAGCCATTGGGACCGAATATAAAAGGAGGAGTAGGGATGATGCCTCCTTCAAGAAAGGCTAGGGGCTTACACCGAGATAGATACCCTTTCCCCGCGGACAAACGCCACTCCAATAAGGTTGATATCATCCGTTTTGGGGGTTGATCCCATCCCCGTGGAGACGAGTTGGTGTGGAGAATGTCTAAGGTGGGGGACCCTATGTGAGAGGCACGCTGACATGTCAAATTTTAACATCATGTGATGAGGATGATGGTGCTTGGAAATTTAACTTCCTACATCTCGGATGAGGCGGTTTCACTCCGCACCCCTAGGACATACATAACCAGTACCCTCTACTCCTTGTAGAATGGAAGGCATTAGAAATTCCACGACGAGGGGGTATCAAGGAGCGAACCATCAAGGGGTCCACATTAGTGCGGCTATGCAAAAAAGAAATAGCGGCTAGCGTGCCTATGCGAAAAAAGCATGAGCCGAAGCAACACAATGGGAAGAATCATCCAAGGGACATTGAAGTAACTTCATATGAGCGTAGAAGGTCATACGAAAAAATGGTGTATGATGTGGATACCCGGGGCGCGAATCACACCTACGAATGGCACCCATAAGAAGAGCATCAGACCCTCGAACAAGGTACGCCCATGGAGCACTGAGGTGAGTGGTCCCAGAGAATTGCACGCAACCTTAGAGTCTTGCGCACGAAAGAAGTAGCCCTTCGTGAAAAACACTGGGTTGGCGCAAAATCAGTGATGATTGTGTGTAAATGGAGTCAAGGATTGGACGCAAATATAATGGATTGCGTGCAAGGAGTATGAATTGCTTGAAATCGGGAGAGGCTGCCTGCAGTGATTGGGTTGTGCACAATTGAAGGTGGTTTTGTGTGATTGGTCGGCCTATGTGAAAGTGGAAGGGATTGAGCATAGCGTGAGGACCCCGAAGGTATTAGGATTCAGTCTAAACCATGGGGATCTTGCATGAAGGTGGACCCCGGGGTGACTCGCATGAAAAACACCATACGTGAAAGAGTTATTTAAGCACATGGAAGGTGAATTTCATGTAGGAGATATGGTTCTGATTCTTCATACTAGTGGTTGAAGGGGGTCTCCATATATTTATAGGCATCACAGTGTGAAGAAAATAGATCGGAATGAAATAGATGTGTGTCGATGTTGGCGGTGGGAAATATCAACCGCGCGGGGCGTGACGCAAAATATTCTGTGGCCACTAAGCAGAACTCATGCGAATCCCGGAACATTCCGTGCAAGGAATAATATTTTCGGGCACTTATGAGGTCTTTCGCACGACCCCTCTGGGCCCCCCGGACTGGGTCCTCAAATCCGAATATGAAGTCTCTTTGTCATTTGAAAACCATCTTCATCACCAAAGCGTTTTTTGGCATCTACAAATGTCCCCCCTCGGAATGGGATCGGCTAGGGGTCTTAACAGTCAGATTTCGAGGGAAACGCCGAAATGCAGAACTCTGTGGGGTCCATGCATGCAAAACACCTAGAGCGGCACACAAATCCCAAGGGTGTGCGACATCTGTTTTTCGCACAGGCACGTAAACCATTCATTTCCTATAAAATCATCCATGGGCCCCATGGTCTATACGAATTTCCACACGCAACAAGCTTTGACCTCTCATGCGTGAAAATTCATTCGGCCCTGCGCGAAAAACCACTCCGGCTGCGCATAATTCCACTGAGATCTGGTGCTGTTTTATGCACAATCCCACGGATTTTCATGCCGCAGTCATATATTTCATGGAGACCTTTGATTTTTCGCACCATCCTCCCATATTCCGTGCCAGATACTCAAACACTTTTCGGAAGGAGACTGTTGCAAACCAAGATGATGAGGGAGAAGCCATTTCTTGAAGGGATGAAATGGTCACCAACCCAGAGGATTACGACTCCAAAAGGATTGTATCCAATAACCATACCCTTTTCTATATGCTAACCCCTACCCAAAAGGAGTACGCCATATCCAAAAATCTTCCACTATGGGACTTCGGTATTCTAGAGGAGGTCCCATTGTCGGATTTTGAGTTGGATTCACCGCAGTCATGGGTGACCCGTGAGGACGACCTCCCTCGATACAACATCACCAACAATGGTCATCCGGCCAGAGAGACCAGGAATATGGACATTTACGTCCTGGATCCTAGGACTAGGACCATTTCAGGGAGTGACCCTATTGCGGAGAGCTCCCCGACCTTCTACGCAAGAACCTTCCATCAGAGCGTCACTGATGAGGCTAAAGGCTGGCTGCTAGACTAGGACCTGCGGTCCAGAGGAAAACTCACCAGCAAATGGGTCTTGTCTTACTGGGTTCACCATATATGTGACCAATTTGAAGTCGAGCTAAGACAGATTGTCTTTTTCGAGGTGGTGTGGACGTCACAGTTTCACTTCTACCGCCAGCCTGAACTCGGGCCAGAGCTATTCACTCGGTGGCCCCCCGATATTAATTCCTTCAATCTTCATCATGGGGAAGTCGATATCAGTATCTGGGACATTCACTATATTGGGGGTATCCTTCTGGAGGGACATCAGTATAATGAATTCCTCCCGACGAGTAACACCTGGGGTGACAAATCACGATCCCCCATACTGGCGTGGCACCTGTTGGAGCTGGCCAAGGAGTGGCTATGGGTCAAGGATTTTCCGAAATACATCACTTAAAAGGACTAGTTTAGCATGTTCCTGGAGAGGGATCCGGAAGTCAAGATTCTCAGGTGAGGGTGACGGTGTCCAACCATTGCACAAAGGAGAAAGAGTGGATCATACTGCAGTTTCCTTGAGGCGGGGAACTACCAGTCATGGGGCTATAACATAAATGAGAGCCAGGACCCGAATGTTTGGTACCCTGGATTGCTCACCACATTCCTGAGCAGGTGGCTCTTACCGGTGAGGGATGCAAGGATGAGCGTCCGTGAAGCAACCCTGGTGATGGCTTGCATCATGGAAGCCAACAAAAGATTCAATCTGGGGGTCCCTGTGCTGGCTCATCAGTATGCCCTTCTGAGACACATCTCGAGAGGGGCGTCACCCAGGAGAATCTGTGGCCCCTTCAAGATCTTCTACGGCTGGTTTACAGCTCATTACAGCAGATATACCTTCCCGAATGCCATCCATCCTCCCGGTAATGGCTTGCGATCTTCCCTACTAGACATTATCGGGGTCATTCCACTAACGCTCAATGAGTAGGGAGTAAGGATCAGAATTGTTAATCATTCCAACTTTTCCTTCATCCCATTCCCCACCCCAACTGGCCATATGATAGACAATGAGAAAGGCTCACTAGAGTAGAAGTAGTACTTCCAGAGCATCAGAGGCGTGGTTCTTGTGGACCAGATTGATGTGAAGATCTTCTGTGAGCCATACATGTCATACAGGTTCACTAGGAAGTTTGGGTGCCTCTAACGGATGCTGAAAAAAGTATTGACAGACGTCCAGGAAGAAAAGAATCCCTGTGTCCTTCTCCAAATGCGGCTGATGTTCATGACCTATGGCTCTGGCGACATCATCATCTTTCCTCATACCAGAGTTGATGTTGGCCTCTCGACCGAGTATACCGAAAATTCGGCCATAACATACCCAGAGGGGATTTTTCAAAAGTGAGTTCGGCAACTCAAGGTCACCAATGTGGAACCCGGGTGGCAAGAAAGCAGGCAGAGTGCCTCTAGAGGGAGAAGACTGGAAGCATGTTAGACAATCAGGCCTGCACAAACTGGGACTTCAGCAGCGGGGACGTCGCATGGCGTTCCATGCCCTCATCTCCTAGAGGAGAGGGGTCCCAGGGAGCGACCCGAGAACTTCATGGGAAGAAAATAATATATCTTCTTCAACCTTCTCATGAAGCAATAAACCCTACGCTATGGTCGGCCTGGATAACCCTGTGGTATTCGGTGAGTACTAAAGCCCTCTGGCAGAAGATAGTGCGAGACAGGATCCAGCTATTAGAAGTTGGGCTTGTCCAGGTTGCTGATAGTGTGAACATTCATTGACGGCCTGCATATCTAATGGCCATGGACACGTACGCAAGCCAACGAGGTCGGCATGAGGAGACATATTTCTTGGTGAAAGTAATACGCATCTAAGAGAAGGATCCGAAAATAATTACATCATCGGATGATGACAACAATGATGAGTCGGACGGTGGCTAGACATAAGAGGAGTCAGAATGAGAAGGTTAAAGAGAAGAAGAGGCTGAAGGTGAAGGGTCAAAAAGGGAGTCCCACCAAGGGAGTCTCTAGGAGAGTGGAGAGATCATCAGCTCTGACGTAGATGTGACTGAGCTACTCGAGGTATGCTTTAACCTTTATCTATGCTCCTTTTATCTGCTCTATTTTTCAATCCTTAATCCATCCTTATTTTCTTACACATGATCATATTGGTGCTGATCAAGAGTCTACAGTCGAAGGAGGGTGAGAATATCCAATGGAACAAGTTTGGGCACCGACGCCCATTATCGAACTAATGAGCACCGAATGATCCCCCACTATGAAATATTCTGTAGTGGGCAGGATACTGGAGGCTGGTGCCTTGGGTTCTTGTATGTTCCTTGCTTTGATGCTGGTACTTACCACCGGAGGACTCAATTGATTAGGGTTATCCTTTCTATACAATGATCACGAAATTAGAGGCTCATCGGGCTGCTGAGCCCGGACCATCCATGAGGGAATCAATGTAAAATGTACCACGCTATCTAGGACATGCCTCCCAAACTGAGTCCGCCCTAAAAAATGGTGAGTAGAGGAAGGTGTACATTAGTGGATCTATCGTTGAGGCATGGACGGTATTTGAAGAAGGAGCTCCAAAGGTCGAGACGAGAGAGGAAGGTTTCTTAGACGCCGAAGAGCCTATCCCCCTAGGAGGAACATCCGAACAAGACCCTGCTGTCAGCATGTTGCTTGTCTTTCCGTTCTATCATCCCGCTGATCCCGAAGAAATTGATGACTCGGACTCGGAAGCGGTCGAGGAGAGCAGGATGATGCGACAAAAAGGGTAGAAGTGCATCAAGCGTGTTCTCAGTCATCCTCAGATGGAATGGCTGAAGTGGATGGGATCACTCCACACCTGGATGTGTTTCCTATGTGTTGTAGGGGCAGATGCTCAATGACTTCACATGACGGTTCGTGATTACATGGCTGAGAAGGTTCATGAGAGAAACCGACATTCCGATGTCACCCAGTATCGGGAGGAGTCGGGGAGTACCCTAGCGTTTTGGAAGGAGGAGCATGAGGTCTGATGCCTCAAAGAACAGGCCAAAGAAAAGGAGATATTCATCACAAACAATTCTGAGCTCATGGAGCAGTTGCGGATCCAACTGGAAGACACCCAAGAACAACTACTGGAAATGAGTCACCAGATGACTGAACTTCAAAATGAAAAGGCGCGGGCATGGGCTTGGGTTAGCGAACTGTTCTCTTTTACCGCTGATGAAGAGAGGGTCCTTAGGTGGTGAGCAGTTTCCCTAGAGTCCACCAAACAAAAGTTTGTAGTGTTGGAACGATCTATCCATGAAGCAACCATTAAGGGCCCTGTTTTGGCCGAACCCATTAACATATTTCACCTTACTAAATCTTATTTTGAACTGTATGTATGGAAAAATTTATTTATGTGTTCTCTTGGTTGAATGTGATCAACCATAATCCAAAATAAATAGCAATCCATTCCTAAGATCACGTGGGACGTACCCGATGTGAGAACTAAGGTATGCTCATTATATCACTTTGTTTGATCGCAGGAGTTTCAACCACGCTTCAGGCATTCGATATTTGAATCTGGATTTCTGAGGGGAAGAGGGAGGCCCAATCAATGGGAGAGTACCTTAGACCAATCGATGTATCTTCTTCTCAACGTTCTCTAGCGCACGTGCGGGGATATTCCAGGGGCAATGGAATCAGTCCGATCATAGTGGAATGAGAAAAAAATTTGAATCACGTTACCCCAAATTCGGAACGCCTTAGGAGGGGCATGGAAATAAAGGAAAAATATTAACCATGTTCAGAACATAGCATCCTTATTGTATTATCCTGAAATGGGGATAAACAAATGAGGGTCGACTGCTAACCATGTTCGAAACACATGACATGACTCGAAGTGTTGTCCAAAGTATTACGGGGTGTTGGCCTAGGACGATAGGTGAGCCAATGTGGCATGGGACCAGAACATTAGGGGGTCCCTTCATACCTGAAAGAGGATGAGGGTCCGAATAAAGGGGGCATGCAAAGTGTGGAAGGTGAAGTGATGGTTTGTTCAAACAGAATTCAACAATCTAGAAATTATGCCACCGTGGTGGAAGCACATAAGGCAGGTGCATTAATCTGATCATGGATCATTCCTACGTTGAGATAGGACCTCTCTGGTGAGGGAACTGTCGATTCCCAATGTCATTATGGGGCATTAAGAACTTGTTTAGGGAAAATGATGTAGTTACAAAATTCTTGCAGGGGTCAGGCCAAGGGGCCGACTTCGGGAATGGATGGGATTTGTGATTCCTGGGGCTGGACCCGAGACAAAATGTCTAGTCATTCCTACATATCCCGCAAGGATGGAAATCAAGCCACACATAGTTCTGGAAGCAATGGTCAGTCTTGTTTTATGGTCTTAGAAATCAGACCAAGGGTCAGTAAGGAATTCTAGGGAAACATGGTAAGGTAATTGTGAAACCCTAGGTGGATGAGGACGTATGTCTAGATTACCATGTGTTCCTTAGAAGAGTGTTTAGGTCAAGTGATAGAACACAAAAGTTAGACTGGGCCCATGGGGCAGTGCCCGGACATTCTTATGAATGTCATGAGAATAAGAATCAATCCATACATAGTTCTGAGAGGTAGCATAGTAAGGAACCAGTGAAAAGGATGAAAGGGGCATGCGGGTCTAGCCCTCTAACTAAAAGAAGCGCTATTTGATGTATCTTATTTTCCCTTTAAGGTGAATGGTTTTTTTTGTGAAGCGACGATCCTAGGGTAGAAATTCATGGAATATCCTCCAGAATCAAGCCTTATACTGTCATTGACAAAAGATATGGTGGATGACTGATACCCAACATGATGTCCCCTAAGATGGGGTCATCACAATGTAGTTCCTTTTTTCGTCATGCGGCCGGGACAATATCATCACAGTTTAGGGTCACGTGATAGGACCAGACAACACAGTTTAATGTCATATGGCTTGGACATGAAGGAATACACATGACATGATAATGCATACCTAAGTTGAATGAGGATGTGGTCCACATCATCATTGTGCGCAACTCCAAGAAAAGAGCCTCAGGCCAGCGAGGATCAGAGGATAAGGGACGAGAGAAGCTAGCTTCTAGTTGAGCTGGACCCGGAAACACAATCTCTGGGTGAACTCACATATCCCATGTGGATGAGGACAAATCCATACATAGATCATAGATAATATCTTAGTTTATGGTCTTAGATCTCGAACCATGGGAGCCCTGAAGAACTCCGTATTGCAGCTTTGTCCCCCTGATGTGCGGAGGTGCACTGAGGGATAGTGCCAAGATTGTCGAAAGTCCACCTTGACATGATGGGGTGGAATCATAATGTGAATCATGTAACTAAAATTCAATGCCCGAAGGTGCTGGCGTGGTGATGGAGGATTACTTCTGACAATTTTTGCACCACATCATCCTATCGTGTTAGCCTGAAATGGGGACAAACAAATGAGAATCCACCGCTGACCATGTTCACAATGCGGGATTTGTTTCAATTTTCAATCTGAAACCCTCGAGGGAATTGGCCCATATTGGTAGGAGAGCCCTTAGGCCTATAATCCATGCCAGTTTGGGGGTCCCTTCTAGTGTGAAAGATAATGGGGGCCCAAATGAAGGGGAACACAGAGCTTGAAAAAGGGAATAAACTTTCCCAAGTTGAATCTAACACTCTAGGTCCTAGACCGGAGTATTCTTGAACACATCGAAAAAACATTGTATAGGTTCAAGGGGCTCAACTTGGGAGTGTCCAATTCTCACAGATGAGTATAGAACAAATAGACCCAGGGTCCTAGGTGACTGGGAGATCTCTAAGATATGGGTATGGACCCAAAATCTCAATGTTCAGACGTTCCTAAAAATCTCACAAATATGGGAATCAAGCCACACGTAGTTCTTGAAGGTGTAGTTTAACGTCTTGCTGGACTGACGTGCAGTTTAAGGTCATTCGGGACCAAATGTAGTTTATGGTCATGAAGGACCATGCAGTTTATAGTTTTGTAGGACCATTAGGCTCAGGAAAAGTATTTCTTGAGGAACTAGTCATTGGTGGGAGGAGTTATACACTCACCATTCATGGTCACTAGGGAGTATGCTCCATTGGGGTAAACCTTATGAACAATGAAAGGTCCTTCCCATTTGGTCTCCAACTTGGGTGGTTTTCTACCAGGTATCATTGGTGTTCTCAGAGCCAGTACCAACTCTCCTTTTTGGAAAGAGAAGAGGCAAACCTTCTTGATGAAGGATCAAGTTATCCTTCTTTGATGCCTTTCTAGGTTGTGCAGGGCACGAAGCCTATTCTCGTCAAGTGCTTCCAATTCAGCTAGGCGGATTTTTTCCTCTTTATCCAGTGCTTTTTGGTCATAGACCACTATGCGCAATGAGGGAAACTGAATCTTGATGGGCATAACAACCTCAGTTCCGTATAAAAAGGAATAATGGGCCACCTAGGTGGAATTACGAGTTGTCATCTGATAATCCCATAGGGCATTGGAGAGCTTATCCAGCCAACTCTTCTTGTTCTGACCAAAAATTTTCTACATAATGTTAGAGAGGGTTTTGTTGAACACCTCAATCTTTCAATTTTCCTATGCGTGCTAGCAGGAGGTATGGTTAGATCGGATGTTGTACTTGGCATACAATTTTTTCAACTCGACTACTCGGAAGTTGGTACCATTATCGATGAGGATCGCGTGAGGAACCCCAAACCAATGGATGATATTGGAACTCATAAAGTAAACGATATAATGGTCCTTGACCTCCTTGAGAGAAATTTCCTCTGCCCACTTTGAAATGAAATATGTAGCGGTCAGAATGAACCGGTATAGGCGAGCCGTTGCTAGCGGATATGGTCCTACAACATCTAATCCATAGACTGAAAAGGTCCAGGAGTACTTGGTAATGTGGAGAGGATCTGGTGGCCAATGCACAAAGTTAGCATGATCTTTTCATGAATGGCACATCTAGGTGAACTCGATGTAGTCCTAGATTATGGAGGGCTAAAAATACCGTAATCTCCAGATCTGGTGAAATAGTTTTGGCCCATCCTGATAGAAACCACATGAACCGGAGCGAACCTCTTGCATGACCTATGGAATCTCAACCCCTAAATGCAATGGAGGATAACACCATAAAACCCGTACTTATAGAGGATTGGCTCAAGGATGGGACCACTCTAGAGGGTAAACTGTAGCGTGCAGCATTGGATTCACTCACTCTCAGCCCGATATTATGTGAAATTACCGTGCTGGAGGTATTCAACCATGGGTAGCCTCCAATAAACAATAATCTCGGTCACTGCATCCGGATGACCTGGGGTTCCTGATGCAGAGGCACCGATGGTAAGATGTCTTACCTGTGGGCCGCCATTTCCATCCGGGGCTAAAAGATATATGACTCTCCAATGTGCCATGTGGATAATCAGATCATCCTGTTCGGACGCTGCAAGTGATGCAGCTATGCTGGCAAAGCATCCGCTAGACTGTTCTGTGACCGAGGGACAGGGGTAACCTCTGGTTGGGAAGGGAACTAGGCCATTAGCTGGAGGGTGCACTGCAACCATGGTACAAGATCTGGCTTTCTAATGACATAGAAACTGTTAACTTGTTTGATGACTAGTTTGAAATCCCCTTTCACATGCAAATGGGGCATGTAGATCTCGAGGGCCAGTTCGAGTCTAGTAATGAGGGCATGATACTCTGCCTCAATGTTGGATCAGTCTTCTGACAACATGAATGAGTACAAAAGAATGGTCTGCATAGGCGTAATGAAGACGATACCTAGAACTAGTCTGTTGAGACTAAGATTATTGATCCTCCTACCAGTGGGGCTCTGAGAGGCGCCATTAAAGTGCATCTTCCTATACAGGAAAACATGATCTACTAAGAGGATTTCTTAATCAGGAAAATCCAGGTCCAGGGACTGGTCCACAGAGGTTGGATGGAAATCTAGAAAGTCTGCCAATGCATGTCCCATGATAGCCTTCTGGGAGACAAACCTGATGTCGAACTGCTGGAGGAATACCTCCCACTACGCTAGTCAGCCAGTCAACAGGGGACGACCTAGGATGTACTTCAATTGGTCTACTCAGGACACCAGATGTACATCATGGTGTTGTAGGTAATGTCACAATTTCTGTATGGAAAACACGAGCGCAAGTCAGCTCTTCTTTATGGGGGAGTATCTGGTCTCCATATTGAGGAACATGCAGGTGAGGTACTAAAGGATGTTCAATGTCCCCTCATTGTTCTTCTGGGTGAGAATGGTGTCGAGGGACCATTCTAGTGTGGTGACATAGAGGACCAGCGACTTCCCGGAGATGGGTGGCATCAGGATCAGAGGCTGGAGAAAATATTTTTTGATTTCCTCAAAGGCGGTCTGGCACTCCTCGTCCCACTCATAAGCAATGACCTTCTTCATAAACTGATAAAAGGGATTAAAATTTCCAGCCAGATTTGCAATGAATCAGCGTATGTAAGCCAAGTGGTGTTGGAAACATAGAAGCTCTAGAATATTACTCGGGGGAGGCATCTGGATGATGGACTTGATCTTCTCCAGGTCGATCTCGATGCCCCATTATTTGAAAACAAACCCATGAATCATCTGGGAGGTGACCCCAGAGTCACACATCAACAGGTTCAACTTCAAGTGGCGGGAATGGAGGAATCCGAACACTTTCTCAAGGTCAGTGAGATGGTCCTAGAACTAGTGAGATTTTACCACCAGATCGTCCACATAGAATTCCACCAGTGTCCCGAGGATTGGCTTAAATATACAGTGCATGGACCGCAGATAGGTGGAACCTGCATTTTTTAGGCTGAAGGCCATAACGTGGTAATTGAAAGTACCTTGGGGCGCCCTGAAAGTGGTGGAATCATTATCATTGTGGGCTATCCGGATCTGATTATATCCAGAGTAACCATCCATGAAAGAGAGGTCTTGGAACCTAGCTGTAGCATCGATCAATAATTATGTCACTTGAAGGGGAAAATCATCCTTCAGATAGTGACAGTTGAGATCTCGGAAGTCAATGCAGACCCAGATCTGTCCGTTCTTCTTCCTGACTGGCACAATTTTGGCTAGCCAGTTAGATTATTGTACTATCTTAACAATGTTGGATCTGATTAGCTTGTCAAATTTGGCCTCGACCATGGAACCGTGAGAAGGGTGCATCTTTCTAGGAAGTTTTTTGAACCCGCAATGATTTGCAGGAAGACGAAGGTGATAGACGGCTACCTGAGGATATAGTCATGGCTTGTCATCATAACTCTAGGAAAATACATCACAGTGCTTCTTAAGGAATTCCACGTACCATTTCTGATACTCGAGGGACATGGAGACACTGATCAATGTGGGTCTCGGGTCTGCCTCACTACCATGGATCACCTGTATCAATTCATCGATCGTGGTGAAAACACATTCTTCAAAGGCGGGGGGGGGGGGGAATCCTCTATGTCCTCTAATCCACTTATTGATGGATATTCCATGGGGATGTCGCTTCTGAGTTACTAGATACCTATGGGATGCTGGTACCGGCTTGAGGGGCAGTGGTTATTACATCGAGGAACTCCAGTGCTGCCGAGACCATAGTAATGAAGGCTGTCGATCTGATCACATCTGATTTCATGCCCAAGGGGAAATGCTTGATAATATCAAAATATTGGGGTCACGTCGACCGGAGCTAGCTCATTACATCCCAGCAAAACAGACAATTATGATGTACTTCCATTACCATGAGTCGGAGGCCCCAATCCCTGATGGGAGTGGGAGGCTCCAGGATCACTGAGACCTAATTCGTATAAGAATACGAAGTGATATTCCAACGCTACCTAGATTTGGGAACATGGTTCCCTCTTGTCCCAGAAACAACAAAACATTTCCCCATATTGGGGGTCGTGGCCTCCAACCGATGGATTAGAAAGATGTAGGCGTTATTCAGTCCTGCCCAAGGGTCAGTTGTGACCGTGGTAGGATCAACTTCACTTGCCTAGACTTGTTTATCCTTTCTCTTGTAGTAGTCAACATCCAGATAATGGGCTTCCCAAGAGGAAAAAGGAGATGAATCGCCTTGGAGTATGCCTACATGACCGTCAAGGGAGTACTTGAGGCATTGGTGATACGATGAAGGAAATGCCACATGTTGGTGGAGCCATGGCTTACCCATAAATCCATTGTACGTGGTGTCTTGGGAGAAAACCATAAACTCGGTACATGAAACGAGGTTTCCAAACTAGGTCTTCAAATGGATCATGTCGACCGGGGTCTGCTCTCTCATTTCATATCCCTGGATTCTTAAATCGGAGGGTGTCAGGTCATCTTTGGCTAACCCTA
Organism: Viscum album; assembly: GCA_963277665.1. Lineage (NCBI taxonomy): Eukaryota > Viridiplantae > Streptophyta > Magnoliopsida > Santalales > Viscaceae > Viscum > Viscum album. The sequence goes on from OY728162.1 coordinate 1,335,114,701, forward strand.
GCTTCTGTAGTGTCTGTCTCAGGATAAGGTTGATCCTAGAGCTGGTGTCAACAAGATAGTAGAAAACCTCAATGCCAATGATTTGGATAGTGAAATATAGTGGGCATATGTGCCCCTATATGGGGGAGCCTTCAACCTCTCTAGAGAAAGAGATATTGGCATGGCATTCAGCATTCTCCTCTGTTTCATCATGGAAAGCCTCTGCAGCTGCTACCTCTATCTCAAACTAGAGGGGGCTTCTTAAAGCCTCAGTGAGTGATTTGTTCATATCTGGTGATAGGTGAAGGGATTCATGGATGGAAATCCTCGCTGGGATGTCATAGAGGTGCTTGAGAACATCGTACTTCCGCGACAGGAACAGACTTATGCCTGTAGGATGCCGCTCTATGATAGATGGCATGGCGGGACCTGCTGGCCAGACCTACGGCTGACTGGTACTGGGTATATCCCAATGCTCACTAGTCGAAGCCCATAGAGTCACTATTAGATAAGGAATAGATTGCTGATATCATTCTGTAGCTGGGCGAGGCTGGTTGCGACATGACTGATGTGGTTCTTCCCGATCTAGTAACACCAACGGTGGTAGAGGCGGGCCTATCGACACCAGATAAAGAGGCTTCACATGTTGAGTTATGCTCTAGGCCTGTTTTCTAGTCTCAATGGCATACATGGAATTGCTGGAGGTGCCAAATGATGTGACTCAATGTCACATATGATCGTGGCACCGCTGACGTTGGCATTGGTTGGGGAAATTAGGGAGGTTCGCCTGGTACTCCCCCTCATCGGGAGTCATGTAAGGGTTTACCAACTCAACGGTGTTAACCTAAGAATACCCTTGAATATAACTTGATGAGTTATCCATCATTGGGAAGATTCTAGGAGGGATCCCTATCTTTGGGGGCATAAAATTTCCAAGAGTGCGGGATGACGACGACATTGGTCAGGAACATTGATTTTTCTTACGCCGCCGATGCTTGATCTTCTGGGAAGAGGGTGGATAAGAGGATGATATAGATGTGGTAGCTATGGCTTCTGTAGGCTCCAACTGATTTAGGCATGCATGGATAATTCCATGGGCACATGCAATCATTTTTCGGGCCATCTAGTCGCTATACTTCTGAGACACGCGATCAGATTCCTTCTGCCACTCGCCTTCACCGTCGCTAGTGATATCTAGCCTTACAAAGACACATGCCACTCTTATCAGGGCTAGGCCCAACCTCACAATGTTTTTGTCAATCTGGTCTTGGATCTAGTCCTTGAACACATAGCAAAGCCTGACGGTGTGCCCTAGGATCTAGTGATAAGGGCAGTAGTTGGGGCGATTAGTGAGATTTTCCTCTTTTGGATTTATGCACTCAGGAAAGCGTATAATTCCCTACTCTAAGGCGCTACGAAAGTAACCAGGGAACTGAGCCACATCGAATGAGTAGGTATGATTTATTCTGTTCGATAAGGGGGATTTAGGAGCCTGGCCCTAAAGACGAGACGGAGGGGCCTGTCGAGGAGGAAGAACTAGATTATCTTGCCTAAGTGGTGGCGGCACATTCCGAGATGGAGATTTCCATTTCTGAGGACACTGCTGAGCTGGAAGCTATGCTTGAGGTGGAGGGTCTCAGCGAGGTTGTGGGGTCGGTGCTACTGTTACCAATTCCAACTACATAAGAGCTTCTATTTGGGCCATTGCGGTGGGCGCGGCTCTGGAAGCCCTCCACGCAGGGATTACAGGGGGAAACGACTGTTCATGGAAGTCCTTTTTCAAGGCTTCTTTGAGGTGCTGGGTCTTATCTGAGATGTCTCAAAACCCTATGGGATAGTTATGAGTGATCAAGAAGGGAACCATCTTTGTCTTGACATTCCCCACGTAGATCGTCAATAATTGCTCTGGAGTCAGCGACATGTCACGGGAGTATGTGAGCACCTTCCACATGGAAATAAAGACCAAAAATTGCTCATTAGGACTTTGTTTTCAATTGAAGAGGTCTGTGATGCTCGTTTTATGGGTGGTAGATCTGAACCGGTAGAGGAAACGCCTACAAAGTTCCTTCAAGATGGTCATAGATCCGACGAGGTGCTGGATGTACCAATGAATGTTGGCCCTTCCAGTGTCTAGACAAAACAGCGGAGCTTGGCGGCCTCCTACTGTAGTGGAGTCCCTAGAATATGCCCACACATTCAGATAAAGTGGGAAAGGTGCTGTTTGGGGTCGCACATCCCGTTAAAAGGGGAAGAAAGTGGGATTCCCAAAACCCGGATGTGCCGTCATGTCATCCACCCATGCCGAGTATGGCTTTCCATCATGTGGGATTGCCACATGTCACGTTTCCAATTCCTCTAGGAGTGCGATGAGTGCCTCCATTAGATCATCTGAACATGGGTACCTATCTTGATAGGGATCCCTAACCACGAGCACGTTGCTGGGTTCATCAATTTAGCAGACAAGCTCAGTGGATCATGGAGCATCTGGTAGAGCGACCCTTGGGGCGGCTAGGGGGGCCCAAGCAGGGTAAATTGAATTTTCGTGCCATTTAGGTTGGTTTGGTGATACATACAGCTCCCTTTTTCCATGTTCTCCAGCTTCCTCCCTATTAGCGAGAGCGGTTTAATCAGGGTTTCCTGGGGGCTGCTCGCCAAGGGGATGTTGTTCCTGCCCCTGCGGCCCTGGCCTAGGCTTACCTTAGTCTGGTCGCCGTTCTGCAACGTGTTCAGCAAGGAGTTAGCTGACTAAATTTTCTTCACACCAATTTTCTGGTGAAATGTGGCCTTCTGGGGTCTTCCACCATCTTATACACTGAATCGGACAGGTCAAAGTTCTCTACAGCTCTGACGTGCTCTTTGCCCATACCGAGATTCTGGCTAAGAACTAGTGCGTCGGTGGGGGGAGGGAGACATAAGAGATTCCTCTACTGATGATTAATCATCCCCAATGGGTCCATTAGTGTTGGTAAATCCTCAGGGTGGATGTTCCCATCAAGAGGTTCCATCTCGTTTTCCCCTCCTAACAGATTGGTCATGTTGACTGTAACTCTTCTTGGGGCTTGTCTTAAATGTCGCCTAAGGAGTCGGGCTGCCGAAGAATAGAATTGAAGAAGATGGAAGTGTACTAACCCCATCCAAGGGCTTTAACGTAGGGGTTATCCTCCTTAATAACTTTTTGGAGTAATTGAAAACTTTGAACGCATTGTCATTGGAGGTCCCTGTGGTGACCAGGCGACTCATGGTGCTAGACCATGGGGAGTGCATCCAGATCAACCAGATGCCATTTTTTGTCGATGTCTTCAAGGAGCACATGGATCATGGGATAAGACATTTTCTGGTTCTGAAGAAGGAACTGGTTCCCCCATTGGGTCTGGCAGAATCATTCAATCTTTTCCGGGGTGAGCGATTCCGGTGCACAAAAATGTGGTCCTACGACCGGCCAAACCTTCTCAGGGAAGTGGTCTGCTGCGAGGATGGTCCAAAAGATACTTGTCTCAGATTCAATGTATGGACCTTTATTTCCCCACTCATAAACTAGGGGTGGCTAAGGAAATAGCTGTGGTACTGAAGCAGACTGCTGGGACGGTAGGCTGGCCGGTGGAGAATACAGCGAGCGGTCTGACTGTCTGCCAAATCTTGGGTTGTCTTCTCAGGATCGTAGTGACCTGGAAACTATATCATCATAGGATAAACCGGCGACCAGAGATTTTTACATAGCATTATATTCTTCCGAGGGTTGGCTATGCATTGACTCTTCTGCCATTGACCCCCAAAATAACTCTCTGTGGTCTCTAGAAAAGACAGAGGGCGCTTCCGGATATGACGGTGGCGACTGCATGGTCGGTCCTTGGGGAAAAACCATGTTCTCGTCCTCCTGGATATACCTTCGAATGGAGACTGGGATTCTATGGACCTCGTGTTCCAGGACTACCGGGCTGATGCGCCTCATTCTTGCCACAACCTTTGACTCAGAGGACTGAGGGGAGGGCTGCAGCGCTGAGTCGTACTCCGCCTCGGAGTCTGAGAAACTGACTGTCTGATTTATATCCGGCCTTCCCCATAATTCCTCTAGCTGTGACGAACTCCTTCCCTCCTTCCCCTGGGTGACTCTTTTTGGGCAGGGCCCACATCAGTCATGAGGAGGCCCTTCGGCTATACTGGTGTTGGGGTGGAGAAAACTTCTCCCAGGGTGGTCCGCGGTGCGAGGATCCCCAGGGAAAATGTAGAACAGGAAATGAGGAGGACCTCCATGCTGTAGAGTTACCGGAAATGCAATGTATCCATACCTGTAGTCTATTTAAGGAGGATTGACCCTGTACCGAGTGGAGTGAGAATGGGAGAGACCCTCATATGGAATGTTGTTGTCACGGGGAAGACCCTCTATTGGGATGAAGGTGGCACATTGTAGAGACCCGTATCTGACGTACATGGACATTACATTACATTTGTGGAATACTTATTACATAACAAAAACACACACACAAGGATCGTAATAGTTTAGTGTCTTTGGAAACTCGAAACGTAATCTTCTAATCGTGGAGAAAGATCTTCAATATCTCCCATAAAGATCTTCCCTTTTTTTTATACCTAAAACCTTTCTTTATATCCTGGGGAAAAGAAAACATAAAATGGTGAGCTCAAATGCTCAGTAAGGGTAAACAAAAAGAAAAATCAATCAAATCATATTCATAAGAACATAACTTTTGGAAAACATAACCTGCAAAAGAGAGAATAATTTCATAACATGGGATAAATCATAGTAGTGAAATGAAATCCCAATAATAATAACTTAAAACATGAAACTTTGTGGCATACACAAATAATCATAGAGAATAATTTCTTGTTAGTCAAGACTTATTGCCAAGACTATCTTAGTGGACAAAGTCCCTTTCTGAATCGAGTAACCCTCATTTCAGTCCTGTTTTACTGAGCCAGTATAACCTACCATTTCAGCCATGTCTATCTCATGAGATATAAAATCTTTACCCAATTCATTGGAGGGAGATATAGGTCCCACCCATCTCATAATGATACCATTATTATGTGTTCCACAAAATCATAAATCATACATCATTAGATAACCCATGTAATACAAATGGGAGTCTTAAACATCATGACATCATAAAAAAATTCATATAAGATAAAGGAATTCATAAAATTAATTCCATCACAACATAATCAAATCAATGTAATAATATGGATAAAAACAGATCCCTTTATTATCTTTGGTGGAAAATAATTTTGATAAAACACTTGAACTCCATTCTTGAGGAAAATATCCTTTCTACTTCAAAAACAATTTTCCTTTCTTAACATGTCATAAAAATTTAAACTAAAAGAAGTTGATTAAAAATAAACATGAAAACTTGTAAAGGAATCTTCTTGGAAATAATGTTTTAAAAATCCATTCATGCTTTATATGTTAAAAAAAACATTCTTCATACTTTTGTCGGAAAATCCAAAAAGTACCTCGTACGAAAAAATCGACAAAAGATTCCTTTAATATCTTTTACTAAAAACTCACCGAAGGGTAAAAATGGATTTAAAAAATTTTAGGTGGATGGAAATAATATTACATATTTATGAAACATGGATGTGGATGATAAAATACACCCCAGTAAATACTTACGAATAAACAATCTCGGATAAAAATGAGATTGTGATATTTCCCTTACCTTATGTCTGACTTGCTTTGTAAGTGTCCGAACCTCCTGTATAATGATTTAAATCATGTTATTGACTTATTCCAGAATCATATTCATTGTTATTATATCATATATGGTCCACTTATGACTTTATATTACCCGTTCTTTTGTAAATTCATGTTAATGTAGCGTTTTGGTTAAAATCGTCTCATTTGTCGTTCGTGTTTTTAACTTGTAATTATTCATATGATTACTTAGATCATGATTAATTAATTCCAGAATATAAAACATGATTTATATATATATATTCAGAATATACATATATAATAAATCAATAAATGGAAAGAAATACACCGTTCATGGAGACGGTAGTCCGTACGTACGCAGGAACGCTGTTTTCGTTTCCTTATTGAATTGAATGGAATTAAGTAGATGACATACATATAAATATAAATAATTCCAGGATCATTATTAGGTCATATATTTCATTAGTAATTATTATATATACTTTATAATCATTCATGAATGGTTAATCATTGAGAATGAATCTCATCGCGTCGTGGAGACGGTATTCCGTACGTACGCACGCGCGGTGATTTCTTTTTCCGTAGGATGGATAGATGGTGAAATAGGTTTGTTTCATACTTATAATAACATATCAGTATATGAGTGATACTGATGTTATTACTTAGTAACGAAACAACCTAAGAAGAAGAAGTGGAAGAAGAAATAAAGATGAAAGAATTGGTAACGGTAATTACCTCTTCTTTGAAGCGCCTCTTTGAGACCTCCTCTTACTGCACTAGGATTGGTCTTTTAGGAAGACCAGAACCTCTAGGATGTTTCTAGGGAAGTGGAGAAGAGATTTTGGCAGGGGTTGGCCGAGCTTGAGTGCTCAAATTGGTGTTTGGAGGAGGGGGAGGAGGTGTCCTTTTATAAGGGAGGAGAAGGGCACCTTAGGAATATCTCAAAATATTATTTTATATTAAAGTCAAAATCGGTTTATAATGGTTCCAAAGGGTATTATTTCGAAGCTAAAGTGGGGATGGGTCGAAATCCTATCAACCAATAAGATTTTGACAAGTTTAGGGTATTATTATAACCTTATCAATTAGATTTAACTCTAAGTTAAATCATTTAACTTTTACCGTGTCTTTTTGTTTTGTTTCACTATATGGTTAATACACTTACTATAACATGCCAAACGAACCCAAAATTGTTTATTATTAATATATATATCCTTATCTAAGTCATTTGGCCGAACCTTAGTTTTTTAGGAATAAAATAACAATTAATAATATAATATTTGATTTAAAAACTATTTTGTGTCAATTTTGACACTATTTGATATATGATTTTTGTGAAAGTCATAACAGAATTATATGTTCGAAAAAGGTTTATTAAATCAACACTAATATATCATAGTAACCTAGAAAATTAGTGGAATTCATAAAAAGTCTCAAATTACATTCATTTGAGCATTTATAACATCAATTATGTTAATATTTCCTTAAAAGGGTAATTACTGCATCATCGTTGTGTCATACATAAATTAATTTATTTAAAGTCTAAAAATTATAAATAAAATATAATTATGTAGGAAATCTTTTTGGCTTTCTAATGAATAATTATAGTCGAATTTATCTTATTTATAACCCCATATTAAAAATGTTTTAGTTATTAAACTTTGATTTTAACTATTTTAACTATTCATTGAATAAAATAATATTAAATGTCATAATCTAATCCAAGTGGACCTAAATGGTCATATTATATTAATAAGGTTGTTTTTGGTCGAATTACACTTATCCAATAGAATTAGGACATGTGTTAGGGTAATAGTAATATCATATTTACCCTTAGTTACCCTATTTACTATTAACTGTGGTAAAAAAAGTAAAAAGTTACTATTCACCAAAAATTATTTTCATCTCATTGAACCACATTTTACTGACTGACATCAACCGTGTCTCTCTTATTTTTGAAATTCCATTCACAGAAGCGGTAAAATTAATTTTTATGAAAAATTCAGTTTTTTAACTACCACTTAGTAGTTTCACTATTCATCAAAAATTGATGTTTTTTAGAACAATGCCAAAATTTCATCCTAAGCTATAATTCATATTCCAAATTCAAAAATGAAGCCTATTTTACCAAATTCATAACATAGAAGTTGCATTAATTAATTTTATAATTAAATCCCGCTGTTAGAACAAATAGCGTGTTTTTAAGAAATAATATCTATCAAAAGATTGACACTTGATTATGTCTGGTTTAAATGTGAAATTACATTCAATGACCAACATTGTATTAAATTGTAAAAATATATTCTAAATATACTTTAAAACAACTCAAATTAATAATTTATCACTATTAATTATTTTTTTTTTAAAGTTGTTTTTAATTATAATTTAGCAATTTTCACTATTCATCAGAATATGAAAGTTATCCGAAAAGTACCAAAATTTCACCTTAGGCTAAATTCGATACTCCGAATCCAAAAATGAAGTCCATTTTGAGATCTAAAATTTCTAAAATTTTAAAAGGTGTTTATTACTATTCATAACAGCTAGTTATAATAATATTTTAATAGCATATCGTTGTTTAGTGAAACTCGGTATTGCGTACTACACACGCTATCGAGGAAGGTCGCGATTGCGTGTAATGCAAGGCAAGTCAATGATGCGTGTTGTGCAAGATCCTTTTGGTGTAGCGTACAACACAAGACATTAGTGAAATAAAAAAGAATATTTTTCATAAAATCTCGGGCTGTTACATTCTACCCCCCTTAAAATGAATTTCGCGCTCGAAATTCATCGGGGTTATAAATGGTTTACTATTCTAAAGTTTATTTAATAGAAACCCACATCGTAAAAAGGAATACCAAAACTTGGCTTTAAAAACTAAAGTATGAAATGTAACGATTACCCAAATAAACTAATCATTGGGTTTCCACATAGGTGAAAATATGGATATGGAAGAGAAATCTAACCATCGTGTTCTGATGGAGAGTGGTAGAGAACATGGCTATGGAAAAGCCAGCAATCACAAAGCCATAAATTTGTGATGATCTAAGGTACCATCTGATTCATCAGATATAAGATCACTAGGACAACATTTTTGGTTTTCAAGATCATTTCCCTAAAGTTAATGAATTTGAATTAGAATAAATACTTACTTTATTTTGGTACAATCTCACTATTGTTCGTGCATTTAACAATTTCCACTTCATCTCTTAAATAAATGAAGTTGAATTTGTTATTCGTGAAGTGTTAGCAGATCATGTGATAGAATGACAGTTCATTCCATCTGTCTCAAACAAAAGATTAGCAAAATTATATACATAAGTCGATCTATAGTGAGATTAATCATATATGGTTCCTAAAATGGACTTTATACTTCACATATAATACTGATTAATATAATAAAACTAGTTTCTACTAAACAGGGACTTCCTGTAGGTCTGTGGTAGGCGATAAAGGCCAGTCGCACTTCGGTTGTGGGTTCGATTCCCACAGCCTTGTCCGAAGCGATGGGCTGTCGACCATCCTGCAGGTTGTCCTTTTTCTAAAACTACATTACTATAACATCACATAAATAATATCAAAAAAAAAGTTCTATACTTAAACAATACTAACATATGGTTAACATAATCCATTACAATCTTTAGGCTTATCTAAAATACTTCGGTCCAAGCTCATAGTATAAAGAAAATGATTACTTGAAATGTCGTCAACCAAGCATGTGAATACCATCATTTATCCCCCATATATCTTGTTGGTCACATTCCAATCATGTGAATACCTTAATGATGTATTCTCTTGAAAAAAAAGAATACCCATTAAACCTTAGTGAAAACATGAATGCTGTCAAAAGTTAACTCTTTCCACATACCAAAATCCAAAAATTCTATATACTCAAACCATGATATAACCTTCTCCTTATATCAGTCATGAGCTCATGAATACTATCAAACATTTAATTTTCTCCTTATCCCTTCATTATGCGCATATCATCTACATTCCAAAAATATCTGAATAACTTTTCATGGATACTGGTAACATTAATCAGACAACAGTGTAACAATCCTTACATGTCTCTTTAATCCATAGTACCATGAGATTACTTATACAACATTACACATGATAAACATGTAATCATTCCACTACATTCTTAAACCATTGACCGAGCTTCAACAATTCTTTCATCTCACATATCATTTGTAGTCTCTTCATCATCATCCACATAAATACTTCCCATACGACCATACTGATTATCTTCATGAGACTTTCCCTTAGGGCATTGGTTTGCATAATGCCCACACATTCCACATTTAAAACATTTAACCATTGTTGATGTCGTAGCAATACCATTATCCTCATCCAAGTTGTTAACTGAACCTTTTCCTTTGCATTTACTTGCTTTGTGTCCTTCTTTTCCACACCCAAAGCATCTTCCAGTTCCTTTGAAACATTCTCCTTGATGCCTCTTCCCACATGATTTACATAGGGGAAATTGAACTTTCTTTCCTCTATGATCATCATGAAACTCCATCTTTCTCTTATTAGCCGAGTCAGGAAACTTACCAAATTTTACTTTATTGATCATATTATGAGATTGCTGATTCGGAATAATAATGATGTTTGGACATCCAAATCCCATTTCATTATGAAGAATATCATTCCATTGTCCACCATATCCTCCATTATCGTGAATCATCTTGTTTCCAGCCATTTTCTAAAACCCAAAAAAGAATAGTGTGAGAGGCAAAAATCATGCTAGGGAAAAGAACATAATAAAGGGGGAGTACCCTCAATATCTAACATCTTATGTTAAATTCTATGATCGTTACCATAGTTCTAGGACTGTATCCTATACGTATACTTATCCTTAGGGACATCCCTAGACATACCTTATAAATATCTCTAGGGATCTCACTAAAGTTCTCGCATCCTAGTTTCCAAAGGTTGACTAAACCTTTCCTTTGATACCAACTGTAACAGTCTGGAATTACTTCCAGTGGACTATAGTTGATACCTATCAGGGCACTCCATTGGCGGCTACACCCCCTGGGCGGGACACACCACCATCCCCAATGGCAGCCATTTCCTCATGAAGCCCTTGGGCGGAGAGCCATGCTTCGTCCAACGCTCACATGTGAGAGTTCCCAAGGATCGGATACATTCCTACCTCCTTTTCCTCTGATACCAACTGTAGAGACCCGTATCTGACGTACATGGACATTACATTACATTTGCGGAATACTTATTACATAAAAAACACACACACACAAGTATCGTAATAGTTTAGTGTCTTTGGAAACTCGGAACGTAATCTTCTAATCGTGGAGAAGGATTTTCAATATCTCCCATAAAGATCTTCCCTTTTTTTATACCTAAAACCTTTCTTTATATCATGGGGAAAAGAAAACATAAAATGGTGAGCTCAAATGCTCAGTAAGGGTAAACAAAAAGAAAAATCAATCACATCATATTCATAAGAACATAACTTTTGGAAAACTTAACCTGCAAAAGAGAGCATAATTTCATAACATGGGATAAATCATAGTAGTGAAATGAAATCCCAATAATAATAACTTAAAACATGAAACTTTGTGGCATACACACATAATCATAGAGAATCATTTCTTGTTAGTCAAGACTTATTGCCAAGACTATCTTAGTGGACAAAGTCCCTTTCTGAATCGAGTAACCCTCGTTTCAGTCCTGTTTTACTGAACCGGTATAACCTACCATTTCAGCCATGTCTATCTCATGAGATATAAAATCTTTACCCAATGCATTGGAGGGAGATATAGGTCCCACCCATCTCATAATGATACCATTCTTATGTGTTCCACAAAATCATAAATCATACATCATTAGATAACCCATGTAATACAAATGGGAGTCTTAAACATCATGACATCATAAAAAAATTCATATAAGATAAAGGAATTCATAAAATTAATTCCATCACAACATAATCAAATCAATTTAATAATAGGGATAAAAACAGATCCCTTTATTATCTTAGGTGGAAAATAATTTTGATAAAACACTTGAACTCCATTCTTGAGGAAAATATCCTTTCTACTTCAAAAACAATTTTCCTTTCTTAACATGTCATAAAAATTTAATCTAAAAGAAGTGGATTAAAAATAAACATGAAAACTTGTAAAGGAAGCTTCTTGGAAATAATGTTTTAAAAATCCATTCATGCTTTATAAGTTAAAAAAACATTCTTCGTACTTTTGTCGGAAAAGCCAAAAAGTACCTCGTACGAAAAAATCGACAAAAGATTCCTTTAATATCTTTTAATAAAAACTCACCGAAGGGTAAAAATGGATTTAAACAATTTTAGGTGGATGGAAATAATATTACATATTTATGAAACATGTATGTGGATGATAAAATACACCCCAGTAAATACTTACGAATAAACAATCTCGGATAAAAATGAGATTGTGATATTTCCCTTACCTTATGTCCGACTTGCTTTGTAAGTGTCCGAACCTCCTGTATAATGATTTAAATCATGTTATTGAATTATTACAGAATCATATTCATTGTTATTATATCATATATGGTCCACTTATGACTTTATATTACCCGTTCTTTTGTAAATTCATGTTAATGTAGCGTTTTGGTTAAAATCGTCTCATTTGTCGTTCGTGTTTTTAACTTGTAATTATTCATATGATTACTTAGATCATGATTACTTAATTCCAGAATATAAAACATGATTTATATATATATATTCATAATATACATATATAATAAATCTGTAAATGGAAAGAAATACACCGTTCATGGAGACAGTAGTCCGTACGTACGCATGAACGCTGTTTTCGTTTCCTTATTGAATTGAATGGAATTAAGTAGATGACATACATATAAATATAAATAATTCCAGTATCATTATTAGGTCATATATTTCATTAGTAATTATTATATATACTTTATAATCATTCATGAATGGTTAATCATTGAAAATGAATCTCATCGCGTCGTGGAGACGGTATTCCGTACGTACGCACGCGCGGTGATTTCTTTTTCCGTAGGATGGATAGATGGTGAAATAGGGTTGTTTCATACTTATAATAACATATCAGTATATGAGTGATACTGATGTTATTACTTAATAATGAAACAACCTAAGAAGAAGAAGTGGAAGAAGAAATAAAGATGAAAGAATTGGTAACGGTAATTACCTCTTCTTTGAAGCGCCTCTTTGAGACCTCCTCTTACGGCACTAATATTGGTCTTTGAGGAAGAACAGAACCACTAGGATGTTTCTAGGGAAGTGGAGAAGAGATTTTGGCAGGGGTTGGCCGAGCTTGAGTGCTCAAATTGGTGTTAGGAGGAGGGGGAGGAGGTGTCCTTTTATAAGGGAGGAGAGGGGCACCTTAGGAATATCTCAAAATATTATTTTATATTAAAGTCAAAATCGGTTTTTAATGGTTCCAAAGGGTCTTATTTCGAAGCTAAAGTGGGAATGGGTCGAAATCCTATCAACCAATAAGATTTGGATAAGTTTAGGGTATTATTTTAACCTTATCAATTAGATTTAACTCTAAGTAAAATCATTTAACTTTTACCGTGTCTTTTTGTTTTCTTTCATTATATGGTTAATACACTTACTATAACATGCAAAACTAACCCCAAATTGTTTATTATTAATATATATATCCTTATCTAAGTCATTTGGCCGATCCTTAGTTTTTTAGGAATAAAATAACAATTAATAATATAATATTTGATTTAAAAACTATTTTGTGTCAATTTTGACACTATTTGATATATGATTTTTGTTAAAGTCATAACAGAATTATATGTTCGAAAAGAGTTTATTAAATAAACACTAATATATCATAGTAACCTAGAAAATTAGTGGAATTCATAAAAAGTCTCAAATTACATTCATTTGAGCATTTATAACATCAATTATGTTAATATTTCCTTAAAAGGGTAATTACTGCATCATCGTTGTGTCATAAATAAATTAATTTATTTAAAGTCTAAAAATTATAAATAAAATATAATTATGTAGGAAATCTTTTTAGCTTTCTAATGAATAATTATAGTCGAATTTATCTTATTTATAACCCCATATTAAAAATGTTTTAGTTATTAAACTTTGATTTTAACTATTTTAACTATTCATTAAATAAAATAATATTAAATGTCATAATCTAATCCAAGTGGACCTAAATGGTCATATTATATTCATAAGGTTGTTTTTGGTCGAATTACACTTATCCAATAGAATTAGGACATGTGTTAGGGTAATAGTAATATCATATTTACCCTTAGTTACCCTATTTACTATTAACCGTGGTAAAAAAAGTAAAAAGTTACTATTCACCAAAAATTATTTTCATCTCATTGAACCACATTTTACTGACTGACATCAACCGTGTCTCTCGTATTTTTGAAATTCCATTCACAGAAGCGGTAAAATTATGTTTTATGAAAAATTCAGTTTTTTAACTACCACTTAGTAGTTTCACTATTCATAAAAAATTGATGTTTTTTAGAACAATGCCAAAATTTCATCCTAAGATATATTTCATATTCCAAATTCAAAAATGAAGTCTATTTTACCAAATTCATAACATAGAAGTTGTATTAATTAATTTTATAATTAAATCCCGCTGTTAGAACAAATAGCGTGTTTTTAAGAAACAATATCTATCAAAAGATTGACACTTGATTATGTCTGGTTTAAATGTGAAATTACATTCAATGACCAACATTGTATTAAATTGTAAAAATATATTCTAAATATACTTTAAAACAACTCAAATTAATAATTTATCACTATTAATTATTTTTATTAAAAAAGTTGTTTTTAATTATAATTTAGTAATTTTGACTATTCATCAGAATATGAAAGTTATCCGAAAAGTACCAAAATTTCACCTTAGGCTAAATTCGATACTCCGAATCCAAAAATGAAGTCCATTTTGAGAGCTAAAATTTCTAAAATTTTAAAAGGTGTTTATTACTATTCATAACAGCTAGTTATAATAATATTTTAATAGCATATCGTTGTTTAGTGAAACTCGGTATTGCGTACTACACACGCTATCGAGGAAGGTCGCGATTGCGTGTAATGAAAGGCAAGTCAAGAATGCGTGTTGTGCAAGATGCTTTTGGTGTAGCGTACAACACAAGACATTAGTGAAATAAAAAAGAATATTTTTCATAAAATCTCGGGCTGTTAGACACATGGAAGACCTCTAAGCCGAGGTCGGGAGTAGGGAGGACCCACACCTTCTGTATTGGTGGTACGAAGTGGGCTTCTGCATGGGGTGACATTGCTACAGATTGGTTCGCAGCGTCCATCACCTATACCAGCAACCGAGAGAGTCAACTCAACCTGCCCATAGAGAGGTTGGGGCCTCGATCCAGGTTAGGAGTGTAACTGCCCCTACTCAATGTATGCAGGGAGTTGGGGATATGAGTCAGTGGAGGCTCGGGCCACAGTAGTAACTTATGTTGACGCCCCACGGTGGGCGTCCTCTTCCATTTGATTCTGACGCTGGCACCGTGTCAGATGAATTAGATCCAGGGGTGCAGGCACCTGGCTTACCTGCTCCTTGGCTCAGGGAACCGGGTGGCATTGCTAATGCATCCTTGTGGGGCCCCTTGCCGGAAGCCCTTGAAGTGGGACTCTGATCGATCTGACCCGAGTATCCCCTACCTTAACAGTGTAGGGCAGGGAGTTGTCAAGGCATTCTGTGGACATGATCCTAAAAGGACTGAATGTTGTGGTGGGGAGAAGCGGCTCCCTGAACGGCTTTCAGGGGCGGCGTTGACGGCGAGGAACAACTGGCTCAATATCTAGGTGGGCCATAACCCTAGTGGGGATGATCCCCTCCTCCTCATACCTGCATACAAGGCCAGTAATTACCCTTCACCAGATAATATTTTATAGGGAGATGGGGCATGGGCGCCCAGCAGTCGTGGCCGTTGAGGCCTTCATGGAAGAGCCAGAACTGTGTGGGGTGGCTGCATCGATATTTCCTCTCCCCCTGCGCCGGTGGGTAGGTTGTGACCGGGTTCCAGATGCAATAACTTGGTTACTGAAAGCAATGATATGAACTCATTAACACTTCTAGGAAAAAAATCGACAACCAGTGCCCCAGCACCGTTCCTCATTCCATGGCCTATAAGAGGGATCCACACTGACAACATCGCAAAATGAAATTCTCAACATCATGACTGCCCCAACATCTGGCGATTTTCACATTGGGCCCGCTATTTTCTTGTTGGGGATTGACACCGGATGACAGGGTCTAATGACATGCTAATCCACTGATGGACCAAATTCTATTAGCCTCCATGTTGAGGAGAAGACCTTCACATTGGGTTCACCATTTCAGTTTCTGACGCTTTCACTGGGGCACACGCCTCCTTCACATAGAGGACGCGCATCTGTTACCCCGCATTCCCTCTTTCCCAAGGCAGGCGACATACGCTCTTTATTCAGGGACGTCTGCTCCTTGTTCAAAATGGGATGATGGGATGTCAGTTCTTCCTTCCCTGGATTCCTCTGCGGAGCTCATCAACTAGTCCGGGTCTCCTTTATATACTTAAACAATTGTTCATGAAACTCTTCCTGGTGCCATATCTCCATTGACTCGAGTTAATTACACTGCTTCTGTTCGGACATTACAATGGGTCCGGTCATGGTAGAAACCTTCGGTTAAGGGAGTAGTCACGTTGGGCATCAATGGTGTGTCTGGACGCCAGGGGATTGGCATGTCTGTCTTCTTTCACTTATTATAGCACTACTTGAGGGCACAGAAGCCCGAGGCATCCCACATAGAATGCAGGGAATCAAATTCCATGGGCATGTATCTGAGGTTTTCCTCAGCATCCTATGTTTAACACAGGGTATCCCAAAAGTTTAACGTCTAGCGAAGATGGATCAGACTGATCAGAGAACTGATTAGAATGGATCAGATGGAGGAACCCCTATAGGGAACACCGATACTAGGGACAACACGTGGGTTGATTCCCGAATGTTGATAGTTGGAATTGGGAATGGGGTGGCATGATTTCACTGGGATGTGGCGGTCCGGGTTAGAACCAGGATGGATGATGGAAGGTTAAATGCAGTGGAGCGGGAATGAGATGGAACCATCGTGAACGTGACAGTGGTTTTGGGCATGGGCCATGAAGAGACGTCCTACGTACCCCAATCATAGGGAGTCAAACTCCGCCTAGATTGATGAAATGATGGGACAACTGAGGAGGCGACCCATGAGAATGAAAAAATGGATGGGACCTAGAGGAAGTGAACCTTTGGGTTAGGGCATGAGCTTCTCGAGACACATATGCTTTAGGGAGAGATTAGGATGAGACATGAGTGATGGGCTTGAACCTCATGATGGATTGCTACATATCCCCATGGTGGGGAATCAAAGACCACATAGATCATATGGTGAATACAGTTTAATGTCATGTGGGATGGGGGGAAACCAATGTGAATGGGGTCGGAAGGACTGGTTGGTGGGATTAAACCTTGTGGAGGCTTCCTACGTACCATGCTTTGACATTGATCAAAGACCACATAGTTCATATGGAAAGGGTCTTACACTCTAAGGTAGCCCAAGGTATTGGGGCTTGAACCTCATGGAGGCTTCTTACATACCATGCCTTGACATGGATCAAAGTTCCCATAGTTCATTTGGAAAGGGGCTTACACTTTAAGACGGCCCAAGGTGTTGGATTCGGTGAACCGACATGAATAGGGAAATGGGGTCCAAGTGGATGGTGGGATTGAACCTCGGGGAGGATTCCTACGTACCATGCCTTGACATTGATAAAAGTCCTTGTAGTTCAGGATGGGTGGGGCTTAAACTCTACGGGGGCCCAAGGTGTTGAGGCTTGATCCTCAAGGAGGCTTTCTACATACCATGCCTTGACATGGATCAAAGTCCACATAGTTTGGGATGATTTAGGGCATACACTCTGAGGTGGCACATGTTGTTAGGGTTTGAACCTTGTGGAGGATTCCTACGTATCATGTCTTGACATGGATCATAGTACCCATAGTTCGTGTTGGGTTGGGGATTACACTCTACGGAGGCCCAAGGTGTTGGGAATTGAACCTCATGGAGGCTTCCTACGTACCATGCCTTGAGATGGATCAATTTCCCCATAGTTCGGGTTGGGTTGGGGCTTACACTCTGAGGCGGCCCAAGGTGTTAGGGATTGAATGTCGTGGAGGCTTTCTAAGTACCATTCTTTTACATGGATCAAGGTCCCCGTAGTTCGGGATGGGTTGGGGCTTACACTTTGAGGTGGCTGAAGTTATTGGGGAATGAACCTCGTGGAGGCTTCCTATGTACCATTCCTTGACATGGATGTATGTACCTGTAGTTCAGGATGGGTTGGGGCTTACACTCTGAGGAGGTCCATGGTGATGGGGCTTGAACCTCGTGGATTCTTTCTATGTACCATGCCTTGACATGGATCAATGTCCCCATAGTTTAGGATGGGCTGGGGCTTACACTTTGAGGTGGCCCAAGGTGTTGAGGCTTGAACCTCGTGGAGCTTTCTCACGTACCATGCCATGTCATGGATCAATGTCCCCGTAGTTTGGGATGGGTTGGGGCTTACACACTGAGGTTTCCGAAGGTGTTGGTGGGATTAAACCTCATGGAGGCTTCCAGCATACCATGCCTTGACATGGATCAAAGTCCACGTAGTTTGGGATGGGTTGGGGATCACACTCTGAGGCAGCCCAATGTGTTTTTCATAGTTGGTGCTCACTCAAAGCCCACGTGAGTCAAGCTCAGTGCGAGAAACAATATATAACAGTGACCCGACGATCACGTCGCGAAAGGTGTGTCTGTGGGAAGTGAAGAAGGGCCTAATCGTCGTTATCAGCCCAACGAGATTTGGAATTACTCTAGGATGGAGTCTTGAGGTGACAAAGCGCAGCTGGAGAGGGATTTGGGACCGAATAAAGGAGGAGCCTCGTTCCCTACCATGCCCTTTGCTGGGCCTGGGGACCGAAGATTAAAGGAGGAGTAGGGATGTTACCTCTTCAAGAAAGGCTAGAGGATTACACCGAGACAGCTTCCCTTCCACCGTGGACAAATTCCACTCCAATAAAGAGGATATCATCCATTGTGGGGGGTGATCCTATCCTTGTGGAGACGAGTGGGCGTGGAGAATGTCTAAGGCGGGGGACCCTACTTGTGAGGCACGATGCCAGGTCAGTGTTTAACGTCATGTGATGAGGACGACGGTGCTTTCTAGTTTAACATCCTGAAGCTCAGACGAGGTGGGTTTACTCCGCACCCTTAGGACTTACATAACCGGTACCCTCTGCTCCTTGTGGAAGGGAAGGCATCGACCACACCGTGGCGAGGGGGTGTCATGGAGTGAACCATCGAGGGGTCCACGTTAACGTGGTTATGTGAAGAAGCAATAACTGTTAGCGTGCCTATGTGAAGAAGCATGAGGCGAATCAACACAAAGGGATGAATTTTCCAAAGGACTTTTAAGTTACATCATATGATCCTATAAGGTAGTATAGGAAAACAATGTATGATGTGGATACCTGGGACGTGAAGGACACCTGTGAATGGCACCCATAAGAAGAGCATCGGGCACTCGTGCAAGGTACGCCCAGGGAGAACCGAGGTGAGGGGTCATGGGGAATTTGGGGAAAACTTTGAGGCTTACACGTGAAATAAGTATACCTACACAAAAAAACACCGGGTAGGCGAAAAATCCCTATTGATTTCATGTTAATGGAGATGAGGCTTTGTGCGCAAATAGAAAGGATTGTGCGCATGGAATAAGAATTGTGCACAATCAGGAGAGGATACACACAATGACTGGGGTGCACGCAATTGAAGGGGATTGCGCGTGATTGGATGGCATGCGCACAAGTGGATGGGATTGCACGCAGGCGGAGGACCCTGAAGGGATTGGAATTCAGTCTAAACCATGGGGATCTCGCACGAAGGAGGACCCCAGGGTGATGTGGCATTAAACGAACCGTACCCGAATGCCTCTTTTACATGCATGGAAGGTGAATTTCATGCATGAGAGTCAGTTCAGATTCTTCAGCCTGGCAGTTGAAGGGGGTCACCTTCTATTTATAGGCTTCTGGGGGCACATAAAAAAGTTCGGTGAGAAATTGTTGCATGTCGATGTTGGCAGCGTGAATTATAAACCGCGTGGGGTGGGTGCGAAATATTTCATTCCCACGCTGAAAAACTCATGCGAATCCCGTAACATTCCACACGGGGAATAATTTTTTCGCGTACTTATGATGTTTTTTCAAGCGACCCCTCTCTGCCCTTCGGACTGGGTCCCCAGATCCAAATATGACTTCGCTTTGTCGTTTGAAAACCTTCTTCAACACCTGAATGTTTTTTGGCATCTACAGTAGAACTTAACTTGTTTTAAGAAGATATTTTTCACTAATCATGAATCCCTAAAACAATTATCCCAAAAAATTAGGCCAATAAAAAAACATTAACATGAAACACTTGTTCTATGATTTTTTATTAGAAATAAAAGTTGAATAGGGAGTAAAAAATCTAGTTTGTGATACTATTATTTGGTAGACTAATATTAAGAAATGTGACCTATGAGATATAAATTCAGTAGTTCGAAATGATAAAATACTCACTCTTTCTTCCAAATTGTTTTCATTAGTTTTTGGTTTTGATAATTTTCATTCGTTATGGATAATTCAAACTGGTTCCACTCCAAGTAAGATGGAAAAAATTATCTCAGATCTCAATTACTATTTTGGGATGATCCTCTATTATTTTGAGGGTTTAAAGATGGTATTATGAGGATTTTGTTTAAGTAAGATCTAGTTCTGATTCTAGTGATTTTTAACTCTTAAAAATAATTTGGAAGCTATAAGGGTAGAGGAAACCCCAAAAGGTGTTATAATTTGTGGTTTTTTAATAACATTTTTCAAGAAAAAAGAGAAGACATTTGGGAGTGGATGTGATAAGTTACAAAGAGTATTTAATTTTTATAGGAGTTTATATTTTCAATAAAAAATGAATTTATTTTTTTAAATGTTTTATGTTTAGGGGTTGGATTTTATGGTAATATTACGATTTTTTGAACGAATTCTTACGTTCTTATGGCTAATGAATATATGTTTAAATGGTTTTTAGTAGAGGAATTTCCAAAACATCATCTTGTATATGTTTTGAAATTCATCATGAAGAATTTATTTTAATGATTAGGAGTCATAGTAACTTTATTATTGATAATATAACTCACATTAAGAAAATTAAATTAAATTACTAGTGGGAAAAAAATGTCTATGATTATAATAATTGGACCAATATTCCCCACAATCAATTGGAAGAGATGAAATTTCCAACCAATAATTTAGAATTATTTTAAAATATACTTTTTAAAGTTCATTGAGAGTTTTTTCATCAAGACCTGATAATTAATTGTGGTATTATATAGTATCCTTAAAGACACCCATTCTGATTTCTCATTATAGAATTCTATATCTAAAAACCTTACTTTTTCTTATAGTATACGTCATAAGTCTTCTTGGGATTTGGAGGCATTTAAATTTGTTTTGAAGGATATTTTTGTAAGGTGTAGTTTGATTTGATTGATTTGGATTATATTTTAGAAGAATCTTATGAAAATTAAATTATTTACCAAGAGACTTGAAAAAAAATCTCATGATTTGATTATCCAAAAAAGTGTCTCAATGTTTAGAATAAAGTGATAATATTAAACTTTAGCCACAATATTTTTCCACGAAATATCATGTATAAAAGTTCTATTCTTTTTTACATCCTTAGTGAATTGGTTAATGGTATAACTAACCAGGAAACAAAACTGAATAATTCGTTTTTTAACAGATTGAGAATCAAACGTTACATTGAGGGGGTAACTAATGTTCTTTAAAGTATTGTTTTTTCTATAAAACAAATCTTTCTATAAGTTTATCTTAGATATTAAACATATGGATTCGTGGGTTTTAACCCTATTTTTTTTATTTTTATTTTGTTTCTATTGGGGAAAATGAATAAATTTTCTAGTATGTCAGTTGTTCTACAATTCTTATTTATAACAGGTTTTTAGTAAAAGTTACCTTTTATAATAACTTTTATAATTATTTATAATATTTAGTGGTTTAGACTATTTGGAAAAAAATATTCTTACCATCCAAAAACAATTTAACGATTAAAACCTAATAAATCTTTCTATTTATATGAAAATTCAAATTTATGGTTCCAAAAATAAAAAATTTCATTAGTTTTATTTAATTTTTATAAGAGATTAAAATAGATATGACTGAATTTATCCTCTATATTTCACTTATTAGACCCTTTATACCATGAAAATAAGTTTTCTTCTAGGTTACAAGATGTTACTGATGATCCATTAAATTCACATTCATTAAAAAATTCATTACATCGTTATATTTTGTTTATATTTTAGTTTTTGGAATTAAATTATTAATCTACCTTATTTTTTTAGAATATAGAAAAAAAACAGCTATGATGTAATCCCAAATTTTATTAGATTGGATTGATATGGGTGAACATGAATGATTAATTATTCTATAATATGGGATTTTTTATTTACCTTTCATGATTTGATTATACATTCATTGCCTAAAAATGTTCCACCAATCTTCAATAAATAATAACGGTGGATGTTCTCATTTGAATTATGGTTTATATGATTACATATTGAAATAATTTCTACTAGTCACTACTTTTTTTGTCATGCATTATGTGCCTTAACATTTCAATTTCATTCTTATTTTGAAAAAAGGCAGAACCCTTTTTTAACATCAACATTTATCATTCACTCATACATTGGAATTCGTTTTGGGATACTATAAAATTATATGTTTTAGTTGGATGAAAATATTCATTACAAATTTTGTCTTAGATTTCTTTCTAATTAAAAATATATCTTTTTTATGTTTAAAATGTTGTTTAATAAGAAATTTTTTAATTTATTATATTTCTAGGATGAAAATAAAAATCATTGATTATTTTTTTGAAAATGAAAATTTTGGGTGTTAAAATGATGATATTTCTATACATAAGCTTATTGTATATCTCTTGAATAATTAATTTGAATGTAATTGGTGTGGTTTTTTTCATTTTATTTTTTAATATATTTGAATTAGTATTGTTTTGGAATTAATTTATCCATTTTTTCATGTTTCTTTAAAAATATATATTTTTGAAACATTTTATAATATTATTTCTAGAATTATGAATATCGATGTTGAATTCGGATTGAAGTATTCTTATTACATATTCATAATATTAAATAAAAATAAATTTTTATTTCTATTATAATTTTCAATGAAGATGTAGGTATATAAAAAATATATGGTGATATGTGATAACTTCATGTTAATATATAGTAAAATCATAGAAATATGTAATATCCTGAACTATTAGGTATGATAATTTTCTTGGATGAATTTTTAGGAAGGATTGAAACCGAATATTTGGAATTTTTATATGGAAGGTTACTAAAGACACATAATATATTGTAATGGTTATGTAAAATTTTTTGGGTGATATATACTATTTTTCTATTGTTACATAAGATATAATTTTTTTTTTGAAATTTGTGCAGTAGATAATGATTTCTGGATTATGTAAAAGATTTAATTTGGAGAGTAATGAAATTACTAGTAAATTGAATGCTCCTAATATAATATTGAACAAAAAAATTTGGAGTATGATTGAACTTTAATAATAATTATACATGATCCACCAAGAGTGTAAATTGAGGAATGGGTTTTATCGTTCTTAATGAATGTTGTAGATATTGTTCTACCCATTTAAGAGATGTGGTAAAATGACATATTAAATATGTTTGAATGGATATACATGAATGATTTATTGAGAAAATATAATTGGATGTTTTTATTACTCATATTTTTTTATTTAAGATCAAGTAGTAGTGATTGTTTGTATGGGGAGATTGATCTCATAGATGTTTGTTAATACTAAATGAAGGAGAATTGAAGATTCCTGAAGCATCTCATTTTCAAAACAATTTAGATGTGAATAACTTGTTTACATGCATTTAATTTTGTTACAAAATCATTATTTGGGGTAATATGTTTTTCAGGGGTGTTGGAGGTTGAATCCAAATATAAGTGAACCAAAAGTGGTTGAAATTTTTTCCAGTCAAGCTACTGATGGCTCAAAAGTTAATACATTATTAAACTAATATTTTGATACATTATATTAAATATTGAATGAATTTTTGATAATCAATCAATCACAGTTTCTAATGTTTGATGAGGAATCCCTGTATCACAATATATTGTGAATGTTCAATGTTGTTAGATATATTTTATTGTTCAAATTAACTCATTGAGACTACAGTTGATAAGCCAAATTGAGTTTTAAGGATCCTATGGTTTTAGTTGTGAGATAGAATATCGATTTGAAGTTATGAATACCTATGGAGTTCAAATTTAGCATGTGAAACTGAAATCTCATGATCCAAATTGAGAAGAATTTATTGGATAATGAAATAGATTAGAATCGTTTATTATTAGATTTATGAGAGCTTAATTATTGGTGGATTCATGGTTGAATACCAATGTAGTGTGGTTTGGTGACCCAATTATAATGGTTGGAGTTGTATCTATAATCGAATTCATTAATGTGGCATTTAAATAAAAAAGGATTAGTCCAGAAATGAAATAATTTAAAAATTAAAGTAATTGAAGAATGAGTGGAATTAAATTGTAATTTTTTGGCCTCATTTATGTTCAAAAAAATATAATGTTTAGGGATCATAATTTTATTGACATTGTTACAAAATCAAAACGTTTTTCAATTTTGAGATAATGACATCACAGTTTTTAAGAAAGGGATCCTTCAATAATCTAAGGGAACTTTTATAAAACCTATAACACATACTTCTAGATATAATGAGAGATATAATTGGTGTTCTGATTCTAGGGAGAAGATGGGTCTATAAAGTGAGAGTTATCAATTCGATTGAGAATATTCCTCACCAATTTAACTCTAGACTTTTCTCTTTCACTTTATTATATTAGAATAAAATATTTTTTTAATGAATATAATATGTTGGATGATTTTTAATGGAATTATATTTTTGTGGTCATATTTAATTTTACATTTTCTTGTATTACATTTCAAAATTTTATCACTACAATTATTCAATTATATATATATATATATATATATATTTCTAGAATTAATGCTGAATTTTATTGAACTTGAAGAAAAATTATTAGAGAATAATTCTCTATAAAACTATTTGATAAAAATGTTTTATACTATTGATTAGTATTATTCTGAAAAATGAATGGACGCTAGATTTTGGTGGAAATAATTTCATTTTCTTCTCAATGATAAATTTTATTTTGTAATCTAAAAATCACAAAACATAATCAACTATTTCATTGCTTCTTGAATGAGTGGTAGGAACCATTATTGTGATTATTAATCCAATTCAATAAACCTTTTTCACGGAATATGAAATGGAATTTATTTTTTCTATAATCATAATTCCCATAACATCATAAATAATGTTTCTAACAATTGTTAACTAATTTTGTGCTTTTTTCACTCAAAACATCATCTTTTTCCATTCATATACACCGCTTATTTACTCTTTATTACATTTCACATAACCATTTATATATTCTTGACCTAACCATTAAAAAACATCACATTATGAATATGTTGTTTTATTTTGGAATCTCACTATATTTTCTTCATTATGGAGATGACTTATCACTACATTACTTATTAGAGTATACTATATGTATGATTTTTTTCATCTTTTAATGTTGTGTTTAGTTAACTCCCCATCATAACTCTTCTTAACCCATAGAAGTCACATAATGTATCTCATACAATTGCACCAGTCACTAAAATTAGATCTGAACTCCAGTTTCTAATTTTCTAATAGCAATGATCATGTTGATACTACAACAATACAAGAAAAAATATTGAATATCCGAGATGTATCTTTCTCAATTTCATCACATGAACTAATTTTCCCAAAATTACCTATGTTAATCATTATACAATATATTTGACTTGATTGAGAATTATACATAAAAACTAATACCCCACTAAAATTATAGCTTATGAAAGAATTGATGACACATTAACTATAGAGATGAAATTTTTTTATAAACACCATATAGATATCTTACATCCCACAATAATTATTAATTACTGATTATTATTTGGCATAAATTTGTTCTTGATGTTGCTAGTCTAGACCAGTCTATTTACCATTAAAATCTATACCCAACCAATACTAGGAAACCTAGGGATCAAATTCACTACCAAATTACCAATAATCAACCATACCATGAATATTATGTCTGTTTTACATGTAATCATACCTCTAATGATTATCAAGAATCAAAATAGACTTCACCTCTCAACCAGTAAAATTTATTAATTTCCACTGGCCAGTTATAGAATTTACTTTCCTCACCTACTCACCCTAACCAACTACAAAATATTGTTATCCTCAGCTAGCAATATATGACTAGATTTTTTTATTCAAATCTCTAATGTGAAAACTCAACCTAAAATCATCTATAGTTTCTAAATACATAACTCTAAATAATGACCACAGTTACCTTGAAACAAGGGTTTAAACTAATAATCCAATAGTTTTTTCCTTGAAATAAATTTCTCATATTCCCAACTAATGAACATGATATTTCTCAAAATACACAATTGGATAAATATTGATAGTCATAAGCCTCACATTCAATATCATGATAGACTCATCCGATGATCAGTTTTCTAGTTTCTACACCCTGATAGTACCTTCTAATATAATTTTCATTTCCGATCATCGATCTATTTTCATAACACGTATCCAAGATGGATACCACTGAAGCACCATGAATTTTATTACCACCACACAACTCTTGCATTCCAAATTTTTGTAGAAAACAAATTGAAAATTAATAGAAGCACTTTTTCTTATACGTCTGTACACACCTTATAACATTCATTGAGAATCACATAATCTCTCCCATAGATGACATTACTTCAGAATAGACAACTCCCTTAGTCAATTACATTAAAATAAATAATTGTTTTACACACCATTACATGGGTAATCTCATAACTGATCACATCCCAAGAACAATCATCAATCCATGCCCATTTTATCACATGATATAGCTCTAGGATCAATGGGTACTATATAGGGATAGATTGTACTATAACATAAAAAAATATCCCAAGAACCCACACTTCATAAATGTGTCAATGGAATGCGAATTACCTAATTCCACATATCAAATATACTAGAAAAGTCCTAATTCATCCATTATGAATCAAATAATGTCATTATGAATCCCCCTACACACCATTAATGTCACATGAATATAATATTTTAATCTAACTCTCTTGAAGATTTTCTAAATATTCATACTCATCTTCTCTCATGTGCTATAAAAGTATGATCACATATAAACTATTCAAAAAATTACTACCTAAGGATTATCATATATCATATTATAATACCCAATACGTTGATAGTGTCAAACATAGTTTCTTTTCCACATAAAAATAGGGTATCTAATGAACCACATTCATAGTGGTGTATAACAAATGCTGTTAACTATAAAATCCCATTAACAAGTAGGTTTAACCACTACTAATACCCCTCCGCACTACTAAACTGATGACACAAACTATCATGTCCATTTTATCCTAGCATCAAATTCCTAATTAGGAGACCAAGCATCCAGATCAAGGGAATCGCTTCTTGAATGTTGCACCAAACATGCTAACTAATCTAAACTTATCCAAGGAATACCTCATTCATAGTTCAAAACATCATCAAACACCACCAATAGTTTTTTATAATATTAATAAACCACCCGTTATAATCATCTATAAGAAATCATTATGTCTTTTCTAGCCTATGTCTCTTAGCTATACATATAACATCAAAACCCATCCTAGAATATGAGGGGAAATCACCTCACCACACCAATGATATCTAAATCACCATTATCAAAATCCAAAACTCATCACCATAGACTCTATATCCTAGTATATAAATAGTATCCAATATATTTCCAAATGAAATATTATTCTCTATTACATTCAGTTTAATGTATTTATTAAACTTCTAATATATCACCAAATACCAAATATCTTGTCGAATTTAGGTATCTTAAGTACCATACCAAACTACCCAGTCTAGGATCTGTATCAAATGCACATTTATCCATAAAAATAATCATTGTATAGGAAAAAATACATAGTAACCATGGTTCAACTATATAAAACACCACATGTGAATTATACTGTAAAATTCTCTATAACCTCTGATTAACACTTTAACCAACTGAACCATTTCTCACATCCTGGTTAATCACATAAAATTATGTGAATTTCTTGTGAATATTATATATTTATATTATATATGAACACATGAATCTTGACACCATAGTCTAATATCAAACCCATAGATAAAAAATAAGAAATCCATCCCTATGAATATTAGATCAACTATAATAAAAAACAAAAAACATGTACCCAAGCTTCATGGAAACATTGAGTTCAACATGTCAGGATACTGGCAATGTATAAAATTAAAATTCATCATAATATTTAACCATTTTTAGCTACAAATAATGTGTCCTAAAATATTATACTAAAAATACAAATACTTGATACTACATTGCAACATCCTAGTCTTAACAACCATAATAGTGATGGAACTGGAGGTTCCATAAGACATCTGGGGTGTGTCCCCATATGCATGAGGCTTTTGAATAATAGGGAGGTTCTGATAATACTACATGGGGAAAATATACAAAATAAAATCATAAAAATAACAAATAATAATGGGAATATCCATGAAAAATATAAAATCATAGTTAATAATGTGGAATTACATCCGAAGAAAAAAATAACAATAACATACCCATTCTATAACAAAACATAACTTAAGTTGATCATACAGTCATAAAACAAATCATGAACAGCCCAATGAAATCACATAAATAGTAGAGATAAACTAGAAGTAATTATAAGTGGATTCAAACAATATCCTGGACATAACATCAAAATTGTCTCCAAAACACCACTGATCTATACCATCTCATACAACTATTATCAGGACATCGCTCAAATATTTATTCCAAACCTAGTGTCTACACATGAAACAGAGAAAATTTTTAGTGTATAAGGATAAAACTTATTAGTCTGCATCCAATGGTTTCCCTAATAAAACCAAATATATTTTTACATATATTTACTAAATTAAATGAAATAAAAAAAAATTAAATTCGCCTATTATACCAAGGGTTATTTACTTTCCTCCCTAATGGTCGACACATACCTACTTCAGTTAGTTTCAATTATTTACATTCTATGGAACTAACATTATTGAGGCTAGTTCACATTTAGAGTATATCATCACATCTAATGTGTGAAATTATATCCTACACATAAAAATATATAAAATCGGTTTTTAAAACATCAAAAATATCTTCACCAATCATATCAAGAGGCATCATACCCAACCTATATCGAAACACTATCTGAAGGCATTATGTTTAACCTATATAAAAATATCTCAGGAGGTTTCACATCAAAACCATATGAACACCATATCATAATGAATCTTTATAACACATATAAGAAACATGGGATGATGAATAATTTTTTACCTATATTACCATCTTCTTAAGAGTAATCACATAAAAATGCATCAAAAACCTCTTAGGAGAAATCATTTAAAATCTCTATAACTATTATCTTAGGATCCATCAAATCAAAATCTTATAACTGTCATCTTAGGGGTGTCATATCAAACCCAGTATAACCAACATGTCAAGATTCATTACATCCATCATGTGTAACCATCATCTTAAGAGCCATCATTTCCATCCTATAATAGTTAGGAGAGGAAC
Organism: Viscum album; assembly: GCA_963277665.1. NCBI lineage: Eukaryota > Viridiplantae > Streptophyta > Magnoliopsida > Santalales > Viscaceae > Viscum > Viscum album. Next base: position 1,335,144,277 of record OY728162.1, read on the forward strand.
ATCAAATCATGAAACCTTTTAGAGTGAAAAAAATCAGATAAGAAATATCTCTTAGGTGAAAGTTCAACATGCCTGAAAACATCTCCCTTGGGTATCACTTACCACTAGGAACATCCCTCAGGGGTCAATACTTTACACCTGAAAACATCTCTCTAGGGTTTTATATCCCACTCAAGACTTCCCCTATGGGGTATTATATCCCACCAAACAATATATCCCTATTTCAGCACATCCCACTAAGAATATATCTTAAGGGGAAATACATCCCACTAATAAAAATATCCCTTGGGAAGTATGTCCCACTAGAATTATCCATTAGGGGGTAGTATATCCTACTTGAAAATTTTATTAAAAAGTACTAAATTATAGAATTTCAAAACCTGGGTGTAACACATCATCGTATTCACTCATAGGTTAACATTTTATCACCAATGGCAATAACACGATCATGGGTTAGAAGATGATCAATTGATCCCATAACCACACTAGACATTATCATACCAATGGTTAAAATTTCAGCATCTTTCAAATTGGTTTGTCTAAACCAACCCACTCACTAGGATACCAATTCCAATTAATTATGACACATAGTACACATATACTAAGCCTATCCCTTCCATGGTATGGATACCGATCCCATTCGACTCATCCACATCTTAAAGGTCACAACATCATGATAATACTCATAGATATGTATCATAAAAATAGATATCTCTATATTTATCTCATCAAACTATTAACTTTCTTAAAGTAAAAATCACACAAGGATTCATCACAGGGATCATCGCCATGTTTTTGGACAAAAAGTCCTATCTTGGTTGCATTCCCTAATAATTTCACAACTTTTAATGGTAAACATGTCCATCATCGAGAATTAGTTCACAATATCACATCTTATGATTCTTTCACAATCTATATAGTCTACAACTATCCTTAAATAAACAATAGAATAAAATTTATTTAGTACTCTTATCGTACTGACATGTGCACTGAATCCTATATTATATTTAAAAAATGTCAAAGCGTTTCATAGGTTTACACCAAATCTCAACACATTGTGAGTGTAATATATCAACAATACCTCTCTAGGTTGTTAGAGACCATGTTCAACGCTGGAGAACCACCTCAAATTCTATAAATTCTTAAACTAAATTTATCACATGTGTTATATAGAAATCAGTGACTATTTAGTATCCAAAAAACATGCAGGGATATATTAAGATTCAGAACGGACTCATTATACTTCCCCGAATAAGGAATAAATCTCATATTTTCAAATTTGGTTACTTAATACCTATTATGAATGATTAATATCGAAAATAATGTATGAAAAATTATTAGTGTGGAAATATTGTGCACCACCAATCGAAAATAGGCATTAATCTTTTAAGAAAACTGATACCTTCTTTACCCAAACATGACCACATCCATACTACCCGAACTCCAAAAAAATTACCCATGAATTAATAATTATATAATTAGTATTATATAATATAAATTTATATATTTTAATTAATTTTTTAATAATTAAGGGATTTCTCATCGAACAGTATAATGATGATGGCCCCTCAACTAATGGGGCGTGATCCACTCTCATGGATTCCAGAATCCCATTATAATAAAAACATCATCATGAAATAAGGGTTTTCAAATTAATTTCACCAACAAAAAATGGAAAATAAAATAAAATATTGAATTTATTAATTCTATAAAATGATATACAAATATATTCTTTCATCCTCTAAAAGCACCTTTAGAAACTAACTACTGAATCTATTACGAGTCTTTGTAATTCCACCATGGTCTAAGAGAATCACAATAAAATACCTAGTCTATTCAATACAAATTAGAGAAATAGAGGGAAGTTGAATAGATAAACGAGAAATAAGAGGAAGAAGAGGACCATATTCCATATATTTGAGGGGGTGAAGAAGTCGAAACAAAGGACAAAGTGGAATGAACCCTTTTGTAAAGATCATAACCATCCTCGATAGTTCAACTATTTAAATCTACCATATAAATAACTTATTAATTTTATTTTGGGTTGATAAAAATTTGGAGGATAATATAGGAGTTTATAGGCTGGTGGAGTGAATAGGAGGAATTACACATATGGAAAGGAACCAACGGGTACCCAATGGGTTTCATGTAGGAGACTTGGTTCTTTTTAAAATGAACAAGTATCTGGAATATTCTAGAAGATACCTAGTACTCTACTAGTAATAATGCATTTAATAACGGGAATTTTGGTAATATTCGTCCGTTTTCTTAACCCTAATTGGTGGGGCTTTTTATTATCCTCCTATTTTTTCTAATTTCCTCATTTCTAAAGTTCTCTCTCTCATATTTTACTCTCTTTCTGTATCCACTAATATACATTGATAAAAGGGTATTCGATTGGTCATGAAACCTCACATTCAATGAGGTAAGGTTATGGAACATCTTTTACCTTCTTTTCTCTTATTTTTCAACTTAGAAGAGTATATAATATCATGCATCTAAAATTTAGGTCTTGAGAGATATATCAAATCCATTTTATTTCTTATTTTATAGATATTCAGGGTACTTGTAATTATAGAACCAAAGGTAACACCATGTTATTGATTCATATTTATGATTCCCAATTCCCAATCATGATCCATAGAGGATAAATTATAATTGGAATATGATTAATGAAATTTAATTTAAATGAATTGTTTTTGGTAAATAATTAATAATTATTTTTTATTATAAAAAATATGGTTTGTTTAATGTTTCATTGAATTCATATATATATTACAAGAATTACTTGAGGGATTTTTATATTTACCTTCCCATTATTGAATTATTTTATTTTTAAAAAAATTAGAATGTTTTGATGTTAAAAATAATTATTTAAATAGGGATATTATTATTTTTTATATGCTTTCCATATTGTTAATATATATATTCTTCCATGAATCATTTTCTTGAGTTGTTAAATGGATTTTTAATTTTTAATTTTTGGTTAGAAGGGGTATTATAAAGGTAATTAAGAATAGATATATTTATCTATTATGTAAAACATGATTTAGAAAAAAGGTGTGGGGACGGGCTTATAACACAATGAATTTTTTTACCTTTCTCCCCCATTCAAAGAGATATGATTCAACCATGAATTTTCATACCCATTCATTTAACACTGGGATACACATGAACCCTGAATTTGTATATTTTTCTAACTATATGGGATGGGTTACATTATCTCTAGTCCACCTACCATATATTGATTAGATGTTATTACCAAAGTAAGTGATGTATAAGACCCTCTTTATATAGTGAGTTACTAAATATTTATATAATTTATATAATTCTATTATTTCAAGCATGTTTTTCTACTTAATTTCATTTTATTCTATCCATGTATTATTTTTTACATAAACTCATTTTTATGATAGTTATATAGGGGTACAGTTGTTACCACATACTATGTTGTTATACTGATTCACTACAAGCACCCCAATGTGACATGTGTAGACCTTATTGAACATGATCTATGTAAAGGGGGAGCATTAGACTACCTAGTGTAGTACTACATGAATGATAGATCATGGATGAAACCTATTTTACATTTTTGAGGTGAAGTAGAGTTGATACACAGGGGTTGACATGCATAATCATAATGGGGAATTTTCTCACGGGAGTTATCATCATTGACCAATAGGACGTGGTTGGAATTTTAATTTTGTATGTATCAAATTTTTGATTACTTATTTATGATTAGTGATATTTTTTAATATTATCTACATTGATAGTGTTTTTATGAATATTCATGTAGATTACCCCACATTTATTATTAGTTTGACTTGAGATATAGGTTACCTTTATAGATCCAAATGTTGTTTGTCCTGGATGTCCTTGAACCCAAGGATAATGATAACATTTTTGGGTGATATACCATTTTTTAAAGTAGTTTTCAAAGGATGGAACCCATATCCCTAAAATATTTCTTAACCCTTGGTGTTTACGAATTAATCTAGTGATTAGGCGGTGTTATTGCGTTATTGTGATGACCAGACACGATTCCATTGGAGTAATCTATTTATAGTCATTAAAAATGGTATGGGATCCCAATATAGAGGATATTAAATTTGGGATTGAAAATATCCAAGATTAAGGACATTAGTGGATAGGATGTAACCCATAAATATACTAGCTTATCATAATTATGGTGGAAGCCTAAGTTAAGAGGGGTGGTCGAAGAATTCCTTTTTCATTTCGCTTTCTTCGAGTTATCCAAGGTTACCAAGTGTCCTGTATCATATTTTGTGTTAAGTAAGCAGTGGTAGAACTACATCACATCTTTGACGCTAACATGTGCTTAATTATGATATATTTTTGATTAATTGAATGCTTGTATGATCTGAATCATTAATGATAAATAAATTTTGTTTTCCTGTTTATTTTTTATAATGATTATGTCAATATCAATAAAAAACATTATTTTTGATAGGCAAATATTTTTATATAAAAAAATTTGGAATTTAAATTTAATTTCATATCATGTTTAAGTCATGTTTAATATCTTATTGAATAATGATAAATAATGTTTGACCAGATTAAGATTCTGTTAAAAATGATTACAAATTATTTTTTTTTATAATTACATAATGAAATGGATAGAGAAAGCGTAAATAGAACTAGAGTCATAAAAATATTTATAAACATTGGATTTTAAACCAAGGTGATAAAACTGATTAAAATATTTAATTAATTATATATTATGCCTCCTAAAATGATAATTTATGTCGTTTAGGTAGGGGTGGATGACCATATTCCACAAGTTTGACCAATATTCAATCTTCATGTCTTATTGGGTATTTTCAATTTATCTATGAAACATTCTAAATGGTTTCTTATAAGTATCTATTGTATTATAATGTGAGTATATCATTACATCATTAACATCCTTTTTGTTTCAAAATCCAACCAGTTTACAAGAATCTTTGGAGTAGATTTTTTGCATCCACAAAATATTTGATTTCATAGAAACCCCAAAAAAGCATTGGGAAAGGCTATCCACCTTCTTGGTGGATGGTTCTATCCATTGATGGTGTAATTTTACACTCAAGGTGTAGAAAAAATAAATAATCAGTCATAATTATTTTTATAAAATATAAATTGGGAAATTTTAACTTGATACCTTACTTTTAGTGATATAATATAAGTTCATTAATATCCCATAGGGTTCAATGACTACTGTGGAGTATTATTACTAGTTTATAGATATCCTCCACCTTTCCCTATATCTAGGAATATATGAAGAGTAAAAGGAGAGGAACATAGAGATGGGATTGAAATAGAAATTATAGAACAAGGTAATGATTTTCAACCAACCTACATTTTCTATTATATTGATGAAATCTATATTCATTAGGATATGATCAAAATGAGGGATGAGATAAGATAGATTAGTACTAGGATATTATTTTAGTGATTCTTAATTAAGGATCTGAAAGAGATAGTTGGAAAAGGAGGGTTGGGGTTATTATCATTTGAGATATGGGGTTGTCGGGTACCTTAAAAACCCATATTAGAATGGCCAAGATTTTGTTGAAACTAGTTGGGGAGTTTATGGAAAACCATGCAAGAATATAACATTAATTAAATGAAATTTCATTTTTGTAGATATTTTTACTATCCCCAAATTCTATATCAGTGTTATTTATCTAAAATACTAATGAATCAACATTTATTGATCTAGGAATCAATGATCCAATTAGCTACCCCGAAAAATAGAGGTTTATAACCACCATCTTGGGGACCATGTTATGGAGGCCACTAAGGTATACTATTATGGTTAGTTATGGTCTAGTATTCAATGGAATGATTATATCCTTATAACTATAATGAAGGATATGGTGGGATATAAATTATAGATTATTCAAATTTTAAAAATAATGTAAGACAATATACTATTAGAGAAGATATTCTCGTATCCTCCACTCTAGATTTTAATTTGTTTGATAATAGTGTTTCACATTCCTTTATTACTGGAAAATTTGTTTTAATTCTTGATATAAAAGTATAGGTATCATATGCATGTATGAGTATTCTTACGCTACATTTTTATATAATTGATCCAATGAGAAAATGTTCATCATTTGCTTTGGTTGTGGCCTCATATGGGAATATTTTGGATTTTATATCTCTAAATAAGAGCCCATTTAATGTTATCATAGTGATGGAATAGAAAACAATGTTCTAAGAATACATTTATTTTTATAAGATAATGGTACATTTTTCATATATATTGGGTGCTCAAAATAATCTATGTGGTTTGTGGATGTTTCAAACCAAGTGAGAAGGACATGATCTATGAGTGGTGGGATTGTCAACTATTGAAATAGATGACCTTATCATTATACTTAGGCAATATAATTTGAATCAGACTCTACCACTAGTTATCAAATATTATTATGATGTGTCCAAGAATATTTTTATGATTTCCAATTAAAAAAGTGGTGGAGATCACCATTAATCTATTAAATGTTATTGAAATTATATAAATTCTTGATATATTTAGGATCTATAAAATAATTTAAATTTATGTTTTAAGTATAGGATTTATAAGATAAAGTATTTATTTGGTTAGAAACTTAACTATGGGGTGATCCAGTTCTTTTTACCAAGAATGCTAACACATTTCTATAGTAATCTATGGACCCCGGAGTAGAAGCAACTAATTATAAAAAATAGTTATCCTTGTTCTATAATTGATGATTTTTTATTAGTTAAATACATTTTGGGGGTTTTCTAAAATTTAAAAACGTTCATGCTATAATAAAATTTGGTTTAGGCCGTAAGATATTAAAAATATTTCAATTCGAAAAATTTATGGGAATTACGAATACAGAGTTATTCATTTCAGATTAAATATGATCCATCTGTTTTAAAACTGTTAATAAAAAGGATATTTCAGTCTTTCTTGGACACTTTCATCGTAGTGTTTGTGGATGATATCCAAGTATACACTATGTCATGAGATTATTATGATTGACATCCGTGCATTATGATGCAGAATTTTTTAGAACATAAGTTTTATTATATAGTATTTAAATACTAATTTTCTATTGGATTGTATAAATTCCTTGGTCATATGAGTTAAGAATCTGATATTTTAGTAGAACCCAAGAATGAGGAGTCCATCTTGTTTTGAAAAGTCCCCTCTAATGTATTTTAGATTAATATTCTTCTCATATGGTCTGAATAGATTAAATAATTTTTTAGGAGTTTAATATGAAGTTTCAATTGGAGTAAGCTTTCATCCCACTCGATAATGGTCAGTGATTTGAGGTGTATTGTGATGTATCATTATTCAAAGTTATGTATATTATTTTCCAGGATGATCAGATAGTGGAATATCATTCAAGATATATTCATCCTTTGGAACAAAAGTATTCTACCCATGATCTAGATAAGGAAATAGTGGTTCATGTATTAAATTATTAGAGGAATTTCTTATTTTATGAGTAGTTCATAGTGTTTATTGTTCATTAAAATTAAACTAAATTTTCTAAAAAAGGGATATGACTCTCATGAAGCATCGATGTTTTTATATCATTAGACATTCAATTTCAATAATCAATATTCTCTGTGTAAAGGAAAGGTAGTTGTTGATGTCTTCTAAAGGAATATTTATTCTCAAAAGGATATAGAGGTATATGAATAATGGTGATTAATGATTTATATATATGTAATCAACTTGAATTTAGTCGAGTATATTGGAGGTGTATGATTATAACACATTGATCTCATGTCATCTACTATAAAATAGATCATGGACTCCCCAATATTAGATCATTATTATAAAATTATTTAAAATAGTCTTGATGGTGGACAGATCCTTGATGTATGATTACATGATTATCAATACTTTTTATAGTCTGTGGAATAATCATAGTTCCTTAATGTGTGAACTAATGTGTACCATTATTCAAGATGGGTTTCACACTATGGGATCCCAAACATGAGTTATGATATTTTTCATTAATTATGTTTGTCTTGAATAGAGTAAGATATTATTGGATTTGTTTCTAAATAAATAACCCGTTGTTTGGTAAAGTCCGAGAACCAAACTCTTATAGGTACACGTAAAACAATCTATCTTCCCATATAGATGTTGGATAAAATCATGATGGACATCATTACTTGTTTTGGGGGATTATATATGGGTAAAGATGAAAATTTGGGTGATTGGGGAATTCATGAATAAGACAACAAACTTTTTACATGTCATGTTTTTAATTGATGATATCCAGAAATTATTTGTCATTTATATCATAAAACATCATGGCATATGAGATAGTATCATATATTCTAAGGATAAAAGTTTTTTGATTTTGTTTCTCAATATGTATTCTTTAAGAAATGGGTGATTAAGTTAAAATGTATATCAAATTTCACCTTCAAACTGATAAATAGTCTGAAAAACTATTCAAATATAAGAATATATGTTTTCGGATTGTGTTCTTGTTTTAGGAAGATAATGGGATAACCTCTTTATTCTTGAGGTATTTAAATAAAATAAATGTTATTAATTGTCCATATAGATCGATCATTGTGGGGAATTATATAAAAGACTGTAATCCAAACTGGGTTAAATACCTTGAGAATGGGGGAGGGTTTAATCATGTTATGATTGATTAAAATGTATTTCCATTCTAGAATGTTTTTCTTCATTAAACAAAATTCCCTTCTCATTTTCCATCACATAGTATAGAATATTTGATCATAGGACACAACCATTATTCTTGGTTCACCATCAGTGGGATTAATCAGAGGAACATAAAATATTTTGATGTACTGGATAATATCCTACCCCTCCTCATTGTCTTGAGTTGAGGTAGAGGTACTACTCAACCTTAGGCAACATACCCATGGCGCCAAAGGCTGGAAATAAATTTCGAGAAATTTATGAATGGTTGGGTATGGATTTCCCTTTAAAAAGGAAACTCAAAACCCCAAATTCTGATACTAAAGAAAATACATGACGCATTCCAAAAGAACATACTTTTTATTTTAATAAAAGAAAATAATTCTTAAAAAATCCCTATACAGAGATAGTTAAGGGTGCCTAAAACAGTGCAACCGAAGAGCATCAACCTGAATGAAATGAAAACCCTCAGAGGTAATGGAAACAAGACTAGAAAAAAATACGCGCCAATTATTCATAATTCATCAACACCAATGGACCAATAACACCCAACCAAAATAATCCAAAATAAGGGTAATATGTAGAATAATAAAATACCAAACCTTGAGGAGAAATGACATAACTTTATGGCTCCACACCTGATCCATCCTATGAGAACTACTATATCGCATAATAATCATGATGAACCACAATATAATTGAGATGATTTAACTTTACCTATGTCTGAGAGTAAAACGTATAAAAAAGAACCAAAGAGACAATGTAGGATTTTCCCAAATGAATTGACTACACACAACACTTGGATAGAACTGTTAGCATAGTTATATATAAGAATTTATATAAATCCATTAAAAAATAAAAAATACACAACAATCCAAACACATAATTACCCAATGAAATTCACCACAACCATCACAATTTCAAGGAAATAGAATAAATATGTTGTTCCCCATTCCATGATAGCATAAAAAAATCTATTCTGCGTGTTTGCACATCCAACAGAACTTTCCACACAATTTTCACATGAGCTCGATGTTACCATTAATGGATTAACTTCACATCAATACCTATCCAGTATTTTTATTAAATAACCATGTTCTTTTTATTCATGGATATGAGTATTAATTAAATCATTAACAGTTTCTACATATGATGTTTTACTGGGATTGATTGGGGAAATCACCATATTTATTATTTTTTACTAAATAAATAAATTTTGTTGGTAAGATATATTGTTCATGAATTAAATTGATCATTAAATATATAAATAATGAATTGGACATGAAACTATATTTGGGACCCTGTTATATATAGTCCCTTAACAAATCTAAAAATCTCATGAGGCTAATCAGTTTTCCAAATATATTAAAAGGGTTTTTCTGTATATACCAATCGACTAAACTTTCTTGACACAACCCATTAATGGCAAATATATCATGATGTTTAAGATTGGGATTTCTAACATTAACCATTTACTTCATTGAGAATTTAATTCTTATTTTTCCTTGATATTTCTATATTTATTTTATCCATGGATGAATTTTGTGCTAAAATTTTCGATTAGATAACATTAATTTTTTATTCTTTAACATTCCATATTTATTATGAATTATATACTCATTCTATATTCCATTTAACTTAAAGTGTACTCAACATATATTCTCATAATTTAGTTGTTTTTCATTTTAATGGATATTAAGAAGTATATTATAAATAATATCAAGTATTTAAGAGTGTTTATTATTATATATATTTTATAAGTCTTATTTAATATAGGAATAATATATTTTTCAGGATCACAAGACTACAAAATTAATAGACCATCAGAGATGTGATACATTGTATATTTTGTTAATGTAAAAAAAATGGTTGTGGGTTATAAGAACTATAGTTTATATAGCCGGTATCATTAAATTTTTATTAAAAAGGTTCTGTAACACCTTTCTATTTTAGATTATATTTCTCTTTAATTAAATATAATTTCTTCGATAACTTTTGATACAGATAACCACATGACTAAATGAACTGTAATATAGTATACCATCACAACCTAGACATTAAAATGGAATAGTGGATAAGAATAAACTCATTTTTGAATTCATATAAAAATCTTTTATATAATTAAAATATTTTAATGCATAAGTACTCAATTTCTTTTAAAGTATTTAAATGACTAAAATTACATTTTCCCTCAAAAATGGATTTTACTATTTTTTTGAATATATAATATAATTATTTTATGAAAATTTATGAAATTTAATTTGATTAAAATAAATTAAAATTTAAATAATCCTTTCATATTTATAAAAGAGATATTTTTGGTTAATTTTTTAAAATGATTGATTTCTCAATGAATAGTGAACACAACAGTTTTTATTAAAAATTATCTTTTCATTTCATGAATTTACAAACCTCCATTTTGTTTTAAAAATGTTTGAAAAGATAATTATATAATTTATATTTATTATAATCCAATTAATATCATTGGAATCTATTTTATTAATGTTTTTGTTATAAAAACCTTTTATACTTAAGAAGACATTTTTTTCTAGAAAATCCATTTTCATTGCCTTTTGTGGGTTTAATTTTAAATTAAATCTAGCGACATTTATATATTTAATTTGATTAAATACCTTTAATTTTTATAACCACTATGGTAAATATAATTTATTTTGTTTTTCTTATTTTTTTTCATTTTGAACAGTAATTGTGGAAAACCTTCGTCACCTCGGTTAGGAAAAAAGATGTAAAACTAGATAAAAAATATAGGATAAAATGTTAAAATCACTTTGAAACTTGATTTTACCCAATTGTATTAGTTTTTTTAAGAAATATATTTTTTAAATTTATAAAATAATATATTTTGGAATTTTTGTTTAATTTTGTAACCCAATCAAGACTTTTGTGAAAGATAAGACATATTTTTTTTAAATAAAAATTCATTTTAAGTCATCGAAATTAATGTAATGGTTGGAATATTCCATTAGGATTGTAATTTCTAAAAATGTTAATAAAATTAATTTTTTACTATTTATCATAAAAATAAATAGAAACCAACTAATTAAATTATTTTAATGTGAAATAATTTTGACTCTAATTCTAGTATTTTTTTGAAAAGTATTTTCACAAGTTCTTTGTTTGTATATTAAAAGTAATTTCTTACTCTTATTGAAATTAAATATAAAGAAACTGAATAAAAACTTTGATTCATAATATCACATTTTATTTATAAGGCCCCCTATTTTTTCATATAAATATTTTATCATATAAAATGTTAAATTATTATGACATTAGAGAAAATGGGTTTAAAGTGGTTGAACTAAAAGATAATCCTTTTAATGTATTCAAAATATTTCCAAATATGATTGGTTGAGTGCCTTTAGAAACTCTAAAATTTTGTATTTTAATTTTTTTGTATTATTTAAATTTTTATTTTATTAAGACCATCATATTAATTTAATAAAAGGATGAATACAAAATCTCACTCTCTTAACTTTAATATCATTAAAATTTTTACATAAGGATAAAATTAGTCTAAGATAAGTTATATATATATATATGTAAATATATATATTATTTTCGTAATGTTAATTTATTATAAATTTTTAAGGATTGGATAATTACCTAAAATTCTTACACAACACCGACAAAATATTTATTAAATTAATAGAAAACTAAGTAAAAATCGATTCTAAAAAATATAGAGTACTACAATATAAGTTTATTATCATGTTATATAATATTTTTTGACATATATATAATATTATGTATATCTTAAACCTGTATATTATATTCCCATTACTATCCTTGTGACTTTATTGTCAATGTAAATAAATAGTTCCAAAAGAGACATTAATGATATTTTTTAATAAAAAATATTTTATTAAGTGATTTAAAATTCATAAAAACCATATAATCTTCCATGTGAATGTTATATAGTTTAATATATCAATGATTACAAAATTATGGTCATATGTCTTTTTATGGTAAAAGTTTTTACCCTTATGTGGTAGAAAACATTGATATTGTATTAGTTGTAAAAAGGATTAATGGGGGTAAAACTAAGATATAAGTGTTATAACTTCACATAAACTAGTATAACTTTTTTTGTTTGATAGTATTTTGACGTATAATCATCTTATATTCTTAATATGTTTATTGTAAGTCACTTTATTATAATAATTAATTTATATTGATTTAATAATTTGTGTAATTTCAAAAGTTCCCCTCCCCTCACTTAAAAATGGGAACCTCTTATCTTCTCTTGCACACACCATTGGAACCATATATATGATAAAATAAATACCATAATAACCTCTTATATTCTTTCACCACATCATATATATTTCATTCCATTCCAATAAAAAAAAGCCTTCAAGTCATAAGGTGTAGTCCAAATGAGGTTTCTCAATGAAGAGGTATAACTTATAACAGCAAATTCAAATTTTTATTTATTCCAACAATTCTCTTAATAAATTGTATATATTATAAAATATATAACCAAAAAATTTAAATATAATTAATTTTTATTATGATTTTTTAGAAACCATTATCTTCCTTTACCCATCATATATAAATAAAAAAACATCGCTCATGCATATATAAGGCTCACTGTCTCCATAAAGTGGTGTAATTAATTTTTCATCATTAATTTACATGTAATTCTATAATTATTGTTTTAATATATTCATATATATATTATTTAATATATTTTTATAAATCTATAAAATTTATTTATTAAAAATATATATTTCATTTCACCTATCAAAAAATGGAAACAGTTCTCCTGTGTTTGTACAACCTACCATATTTATGAATGATGTTTTCCATTTTTATATCAGTACATTTTAGGGATGAATATATATATATATACATATATATTAATATAAAGAATATATATTATATTAATTTATTGTTTAACATTATGGATGTGATGTAAAAATGATCAAAGTACAAGAACTCGAATAGACGAACTAAAAGTTCCATGAGAATTGAAATATTTAATACATATAAAAAATTATTTTAGTAATGATTTATTAATAATTGGGATTATAAATGTTAAAATGGGATCATATAAAATATTATAAGTGTTAAAAATATTTTTGAATATATGTATAAAAAAATTTAAATTTTTTAAAATGAGTATAAAAGCACGTATCTTGAAAGTCCTACCGAAGGCAAGGATTTCTCATCTCACATTTATTTATGTGACATATATCATTTTCACCTATTGATTAATTTTGGTTGGGGTAAATGAAAACCATTTCATATTTTATATGATGAATCTATTTATATTAGTGTTATTTAATGTTTCATTTTCTACAATTTATTTCTTTGGAGTTATGATTAAAGATTTATCAATGTCGTAATGGATTACTTCCCAAAATCATCATTGTTTGGTATTGTTTATGTTTATGTCTTAGTTATGGGGAATTATATGATATATATATCTTAATATATATATATATTTTATTCTCTACTTATTATTTTTGAAAATTAAAATTCTTTCTTCCATTGTTGCCCCTTTATGCACTCAAGAGATCCAAGAATATTTTTTAAGGAAAATTGATTTTACTTACTTCTCTGATTCAAAATTCCGTTCCTTCAATATCATTAATTTATGAAAATTATTACAATTATTTTTATAATATTCCCATATTATTTTTTAGATTAATATATATCTATGATTTGATTTTTTATAAAATGTTTTAAAAGTAATCTTGTTATCATTTTCTTAATGTGGTACTTTTAACTTTTTTAGAAAATGTGAAAGCCACCTATTTTTAACATTAACTATAATAACATAATATAAAACCATCATGCCCACTCATTTATTTTATTATACCATTATATATTTCTATGGTGATTTTGATTGAAAATATTTTTCTTAACTGTATTTTTTTTGAAAATATATTTTCAAAGTGAAATGTTTTTCTTCCTAAAGTATTTTTAATGATATATTTATGGTTTTTTTATTCATAAAACAAAAACGATTATTTATATTTTGATACACTATAGGTATGCTATAATGATTTCATAATTATTCTTTATCAGGATGTTTTATTATTAGATTTACTGAGGAATCTATAGGAATTCTATATGTAGGTTCTTCCTATTAAAAATTCTTTTTGATTATTAAGGAATGATTATAAAGTTGTATTTTTAATTCATTTAATGAATTATTTGGGATTATTAAGTGATTTATGGGGCCTAAAATTTTATATTCGATCATTACATTAATAGGTATCATTAGACAAATTAGGTTGTTTATTTCGCTAAGGGCCATATCAATTTATCTTGTATTTCATTGCATAAGGCCATGATAATAAGTTTTAGATGTATAGATTTATACATTAAATAATTATGAAATAATATATTTTTCTCTATATGTTTATTTTAATATTAATGTTATCCATAGATAAGTTTCAAGATCATGTGGTTATTTATATAAAATTATTTTATCATCATTTATTCCAACCAGATACTTTTTATGCTCATATTATTGATTTAATGAAATGTATATTTAGTTATTTAAATTTCCATATCTATTATGACTTATTTAATAAATACATCATCAATTGTACATAACCCATACTGAGCATTTGAACTCAGCCTTATTTTATTTCCTTTCACTAAAATCATAGTAAGTGTACTATGTATCTTATGAAAGGATGTGCTAGAAATAAGAATGATGTTCCCAAAGAAAATAATTTATTATATTTATGTTTCAAAATGATTTTGATATTCATGAATGTATCTAGTTTATCAATACGACTAATCTATTCAGTCATTTGGATGGCATTACTTGTATCTAGTGCCAAAGTAATAAAGTAACTATCTACTCTTGGAAACTATAGTTGGAATCTTTATAGTAGGAATCAAAGGAATATTTTTATAGTCATTGGTAAATTTATTTATGAAATATATATTAAGATATAAAATTACATGACATACATCTAGGATAATTATAATTATTAGTTAATATCCTGATGTTTGGGTTAGTTAGAAATTATGTAGTTTTCTTACCAATACATCCTTTTCTAAATATTAAAAGAAGACGTGGTTTTGGAATAAATATATCTAGGGGAAACAACCCCAAAAATAGTTTATTGATTATATTTTATCCATAAATCTATTGTATGTTGAGTATTCCCTTACCACGCAGTATTTTTTACACTCACGGGGGATATTCTTCGGTTAATTCAATTTTTATTTCAGAACCATTATGATGAATGAGAGAATAGAAACTAGAGAAAATATATGATATTCCATAGTGATATGGGATAAATATAGTGTATATTGGGTTGATTAGTATAATGTTGATTATATGTTTTAAGGCATAGTTACAACTTATGAGGTTTTATGTGATGAGTGATTAATATGATATAGGATATTTTGAGAGACATTTATGGGACTACCAACTTTTTGATTAGTATATATTGTACTGATTATATTACTAGAGGAATTATCATTTTTTTATTTTTTATGAATAAGAAAAAATTCATAAATAAAATTTAATTTAAATATGATAATTAATGATAAGGTACTAATAGTCAATTAAGATTATTTGATTTGGAGGAAAAAATAAGTTGTACTGGAAACAATAATGGTTAAAAAGTGATTTGATAAATAATTTTTTTATAGATGTTCATAATATTATTGGGAATGTTATTAAAATAATATTAATATTGTTTTAGAAAATATAAAAAATGTAGGATGGTGACAACTCATCATATCCAGAAAGGATGTGGGGCATGAATCCACAATTGAAGGGGGATAAGGTTGCACTGCCTATCACTGGCCCATGTTATGTCCTGATTACGTATGAAATTTTTCTTATATAATGATATAATGAATAAAGAAAAATTTAATTTAAATATTTACATTATAATATAAAATATTTCTAAATTTTTGGGATTTTGAGGTCAATCATGATATTACTGGGGAGGTTTTATTATGTTTAGATATATACACCCTTTATGTTTAATGTTACGGTTTATTTAGTAATAAATATACAATTATTTTTTAGATATAAGTTTAAGGGCTTGAGATATCAACTGAGATAAAATATTGATTAATTTTGATGTTATTAAGGTTATTTTGGATAAATGGTTATTTATTTATAAATCAATTAATGTATACCTGGTTGTTTTATTGTAGAATTTTATAAATTATTGCATTATTTATTCATATAAAGGATTATAAATTTTTTTGTATTATATTACACTATTATAACCTCTTCTCATTTCAGAAAAGACAATACAATCTTCTTTTTTATTTATATTATGTGGTCTTTTAGAAGTTTTTTTTAGTTATTCAAGGGTGAAAAATCATCTTCAATACACGTCATTTAGTGAAAAAATGTGATTGTAGTGGAAATTAATTCAATGATGATATTATACTTTTTAATTAAGTATATATCATTCTTTTAGTAGTCTATATGAATATATAATTCCTCAACTCTAAGAAAATGACTGGAAAATAAAACTATTATCCTATTATATTAAATTCTAATGTATCTGTGGTATTTTTTAAACCACACTAATTTTGAGTTGTTTGGTTGTTATCATTCCCATGACCATGTTTCCAATTACCCTATATTAGTCCTTGGATGTTAGTATTCTCCTCCGTGTTTATATTTTAAATTCCCACCAATTTCCTCCTTATCTGTTTATATGATTCTGTTTTATTGATTATAACCATTATGCTTCCAAATACCCAATATATATGGATGTTTTTATTATCTATTGGTATGATGTGGTATTTCAAATAATTAGTTTTTATGAAAAAAATTTCACAATAATGTTGAATATTTTTTGGAAAATAGATTTTAATCGCATTTTGTGGGATTAATATTAAATTAAATTAATCCACTTATATGAATTGAATTTGATAAAATTTATTAAATATTATTAATAAATAAAATTAATATAACATATTAGTTTCAAAATATTTTTTGTCTTTATGAATAGAAAATTTGGTAAATATTTGTCCACTTAGTAATTTTAAAATATGTACAGTTGGGTTTAAATGTGAGGTAAAACATTAAATCTACTTAACACATTCCTTTATAATTTTTGTTGAGTTTATTTTTTAAAATATATATTTTAAATGATTTAAATAATTTATTTCATAACATAATTTTAAAATTTTCAAACCATTAATAAATTTCAGGAAAGAAGATGTTATATTTTATTCAAATTAAAAACAATTTCTGATTATTTTCAAATAATGGTATGGTTTAAAGATAAAATTATGTTTTGAATTTATTTAAAACCTATGAAAATTAATTATATTTTATGAAATCAAATCAAATTTCAAACAAACTTATTTATTTATTTAAATGTGAAATGATTTTTTATCCTAAATCAGGTATTTTTCAAAAAACCAGTTTCATCTATTATGATTTATTATATTAAAAGTAATTTATTATAATTTTTTTAATTAATGATGTTAAGAATTATTCCATATTGATAATCATAATGTTCAAATATGGTTATAATTTTCATTTTATTCTTTGGTATTCAATTTATTTATCATGGTAAAAATTTGAATTTTCATGAATATGGTTAAAATGAGTCGAAATTTGTTTAACTAAAAGATAAGGATTAACATGTTTACAAAAATTCCCAAATGTGATTATTCGAGTTTATTTGACCATATTACCTGTTTCATATTAATTTAAAATTTCTTGGTACAATTTTTCTTCAATTATTTCGTTTATATTATTTTCAGAAAATAATAAATACCAAATGGTACCCTCATAACATTAATAGCAATACATTTTTTAAATATAGATAAATTTATAATTGATTATTTGATAGATAAATTATTTTATTTATATTTTTACGTATTTTAAATTTTTAGTTCTATAATAATTACCTTAAATTATTACAGAATTAAGACAAAGTATTTATTCAATTAATCAATAAAATAAAATAAATGATTTTAAATAAATATCAATACTAAAATAATTTATGGGATCTTAGTTTTTACTAGATCTTTTTGGATAAGTATAAAATATTATGTAGTTTATAAATTTATCTATTCTAATTCCAGAAATATCTATATGAATATAATGTGAAAGAAAATTAATAGTTCAGAAAGTGATATTAATGAAATTTTATAATAAATAATATTTTTATAAATTACATAAAATGTAGGACCCCGGGACACCCTGAGAGGGGAGGGGGTGAATCAGAGTGTCAAATTTTTCGTTTAAAAACATGGATCTTGTTCCCACGTTGGTAGGAACTAGTTAAACCTGTATGATGAATATGATCATTAGTGAAACATTCACATGCAAAGAGATGACACAACAATTTTTACTTGGTTCACTGCTAAGGGCTACGTCCAATGAGCATACACTAACAAGTTGTCTGTCGTACCAAATTCCACTAATCTTCACTAGTTGTGGATTACAAAGTTTCGGTAATAGTCACTCTGTCCCAGGCTCACTGCCCATACAAAAGTTTAGGGATAGCTCAATGCGTCCCTCGGGTCACTCCCGTTGACTCCCCCTGGCTCACCGCCCTTGGTGAGGTCACACTCAGTTTATAGATGTGAAGGTCTCTTCATAGTTGAAAAAGTATGCATCCTCTATTGAATGTATATTCTCTATTGAAGTCCAACTTTCACTTGTAAACTAATCCCACTTTGCACCGAAGGTATCAGGCAATCTTCCAGTTTTCGTGCAGCTCCAAAACGATTGGCGTACAACAGCCTCTCCTGGCACGCTTCTCCATATCTGGCGCACAAGTTTAAAGAATGGCTTGCAAGTCACTTGCACGGTACAAAATCGGCGCATAGGTGACACCAACTTACTTGTGTGACACTTCCTCCTTAAACTCCAAACTTGTGCGACTTCACACCTTTTACTTTGAAACCGCTTTGGTCGCGCAGCCAACAACTGGAGCGCAACCTCTACTTGCGCGACCCAACAACCACTTGCGCGACTCAACCACTTGCACGACAAGAGCATGAAAATTCTCTATGTCTTGAACATCGATGAAAATGAGGAGGGTTGGTGTTCTATTTATAAGAAAACTGGACAACCTGCACGGTGGCGCGCAAGTCCTCCCTTTGGCGCGCAAGTCCCACCGCGCAGCTCCAACCGCCTTTGCCTCTGATGCGCTACTCACCTGCGCGACCCAGAAAAATACTTGCGAGACCTACTTTACTTTGTCATATTTTGAAGATATGATCATGATTAACAACAGGTGCACAAGTTTCCAAGCCTCATAGGCACCAGCGTGCAAGTACATTCTCGGCGCGCAGGTCACTTACGAGACCACACCAAAACTTGCGCGACCCTTATCCCTGTTCCATTTTTCCATGTTTTGATCTTGAAAAACATTTGGAGTGAAAGTTTCCTCTCCTTCAAGTACCCGGTGTGAAAGTCTCTTTTCCAAAAACCCTTTTCTCCTTTTTTTTAATTTTCAGGCCCAAAAATTTGGAAAACACTGGGAAACAGTTCCACCTTCAATACTGTTGTTTGCATGAACTGTATGATCTCTTTGCTGGTACACATTCTGAACTTCCACTGAGGATTTACAACAAACACAAACCATTCTCCAATTCATGCATAGATGACCATGGTTCCAACAATCTCCCACTTTGGGTTTATTGGAAATCATAAAATAAATTCAATAGATCCTCATCCATATGAAAACAAAAAAAATGCAAGAGTCAACTCAGCCGACACTCTAA
The DNA here is from genome assembly GCA_963277665.1 of Viscum album. NCBI lineage: Eukaryota > Viridiplantae > Streptophyta > Magnoliopsida > Santalales > Viscaceae > Viscum > Viscum album. The sequence goes on from OY728162.1 coordinate 1,335,164,660, forward strand.
GTCTACGTGAACAATGTTCAGTGTAGAAAACAAGAGTAGAAGCTTGAATTGGGTTCCCATGTTTGGTAATTCTAAATGACTCCCAAGAAGTTTTAATTGTCCAAAGTATTCCTTCCCATCCTTCTTCATTCTCATCCTTCATACCCTTACACTGACACTGAACTCACATATAATCCTGATCATGCCAGAATTTATGCCTTTCTCCCCCATTGGAAATAAACCCAAATATCAGTAATTAGTTCATTTTTCATCTCAAACCATACTCCCCCTGGATAACATCTCCCCCACAAACCTCTTTATGCACTGGGAGGTGACTGATCATTTAGGTTCAACCGATGCATCTCAAACACAGCCGCTGACAGTGGCTTGGTTAGGATATCGGCCACTTTCTCATCAGTTCCCACATGATCCATTCTAATCACCCCTTGCTCAACATTTTCATTGATAAAGTGATACCAGATTTCAATATGTTTTGTACAAGAATTCTGAACAGGATTCTTCGTGAGATCAATTGCACTCTTATTATCACAATAAATCACCATTGGTTGCTTTACCTAATCACAAATATCTATTAATTGTTGTTTCATCTATAGTAGTTGAGTGCATGCCTATGTGGTAGATATACACTCAGCTTCAGTAGTACTAAGAGAAGTACTTTCTTGTTTCTTGCTCAACCAGCCAACACATTTTTGCCCAATATAGAATGCTCCACCACTGGTGGACTTTCTGTCTACTACATCACCAGCCCAGTCACCATCAGAAAATGATGATAATTCTCTATCACCGCCTATAGAAAAATATAACCCAATTTTATGTGAACCTTTAATGTACCTCATGATTCTTTTTACTGCTGCCATATGTTCCCCCTTTGGATCACTCTGAAAGCGGGCCGCAAGACATATGGCTAAGACAATATCTGGTCGTGTCGCTGTTAGGTACAGTTGACTCCCAATGATCCTACTATACATGGTGCGATCTACAGAGGCCCCATTTTCATGTTTTTCATGTTTAGTTTCAACAGCAATCGGAGTTGACATTGGTTTGGAGTGTTGATTATTAAACTTCTTCAGCTACTCTCTTGCATATTTTTCCTGTTAAATGAAAGTGTAACCCTTCTTTTGAATCATTTATAGTCCCAAGAAATATTTGAGTTCTCCAATCATAGACATTTCAAATTCTGATTTCATGTGATTAGAAAATTCATCAACAGATTTCTACATGCTCCCACCAAATATGATGTCATCAATGTAGACAATAAACATGAACTGATCTTCTGGAGAATTCTTCACATATAGATTTTGATCTACTCCTCCTCTTTTGAATTCTAGTTTCTTGAGATACGAATCCAGCCACGAGTACCACACCCGTGGTTCCTGCTTCAAAACATATAGATCTTTCATCAGTTTTCAGACCTTTGTTTCGTCATTACCTAGAACAAAACCCACTGGTTGTTCAATATAGACTTATTCTTCTAGAACACCATTCAAGAATGATCTCTTGACAACCATTTGATATACTTTATATCCTCTTTGTAGTGTCATGGCAAGGAAACACCTGATTTATTCCAGTCTAGCCACTGGAGAAAAGGTTTCTTCAACATCAATTCCTTAAATCTGGGTGTATCCTTTACATACTAGTCGTGCCTTGTTTCTGATGACACTTCCATGCTCATCAAACTTATTTTTGAAGATACATTTTGTACCAATAACATTGTGACCACCAGGTCTCTGGACAAGATCCCAAGTCTCATTCTTGTCAATATGATCTAATTCATCATTCATGGATTTCACCCAAGATTCATCCTTTGCAGCTTCTTCGAATGAGGATGGCTCCACAACTGACCGAAATGAAGATTGCATGTTATTCCTCATATTTCGTGTTTGATTGGGTGTACTATTATCCCCAATTATATTGGATGGATCAATCTCAGCTCTTCGATTTCTCCTACGAGGTTCAGAACCATTATCTTCAGCCACAATTTCTTCTTCATATTCTGCTTCTGAGTCAACATCATGATGTGACTGCCGAGTGTTTTGTCCACCTTCCTCTATTTTAGTATCTGTATTTACTCCATGTTCACACTCATCATCATCTTCTATCTCATTAGCATAGCTATTATTGGAAGCACTTGGGGTTTTCCCTTGAATGATCTTAACATCATTGCTTTCCACAATCCTCTGAAAGCGTTTATTGAGACACTTGTAGGTCTTGCTGTTCATTGGATATCCAAGAAAAATTCCTTAATCAGCATTGTCTCTAAACTTCCCTTGATTTCTTTCTTTATTCTGGATGAAACATTTGCTTCTGAAAACACGGAAGTATTTCAACGAAGGGTTCCTTCCATGCCACAATTCGTATGGTGTCTTCATTTCTCCCATATAAAGCCCTATTCGATTCTGAATGTGCACTGCAGCTTCAACAACCACCTTCCAGTAATGGCGAGAGATACCACTCTCAATCAGCATAGTCCTGGCCATATTGTTGACCTGTCGATTCCGACACTCAACAACTCAATTTTTTTGTGGAGTTCTCACAACAACTACCTCATGCTGAATTCCAAGTTTTTTCATATAATTTTCAAACTCGATGGACATGTATTCCCATCCATTTTCAGATCGCAAGAATTTTATTGTCTGTCCAGTATCATTCTCGGCAATCCGGCGATAAGTTTTCATTCAATAAAGTACTTGTCGATTCCTGTGAATCACCATTACACAAGCCATTCTTCTATAATCATCAATGAAAAAGACGAAGTACCTTTTTCTATAGGTTCCAGAAACATTTATTGGGCCACATACATCTGTATGAATGAGATCAATAAGATGTGATGCCCTTTTCTTCATTGGCCGATATGAGCTACAGACCAGCTTCCCACGAATACAAGAATCATAGGACTTTTACCATTAAAATTTTAGAATGGGAATATCCATGACTACCATCAGGTTAGATATCTTTTCCATGTCTTGTGGGTTAATGTGCCCGATCCTTCAATGCCACAAATTGTTTCTTCTTCAATAGAAAAATAGCAGGTGTTCACTTTGCTGTCAACCTGATATAAGTTTCCATTTGTTATACAACCTTTCATAAGATTATTCCCGGTTTTTTCTTTTATTGTGCAGCCTTTTTTATTGAAGGTTACTATGATCCCTAAGTCACATAGCTGACTTACACTGAGGAGATTGTTTCTTAGACCATCCAAATAAAGAACTTCAGTCTTCTTCAGCTCCCCGTTGGTGAGAGCAGTACTCCCACTGCCTTTAATCTTCAAAGCACCATCATTACCAAACCGTACTATTCCATCAACCTTCTTTTAAATGTTCTTCAAAAGGTCATAATTTCCCATCATATGGGAAGAGCATCCACTATCAAGGATCTAGGAGTTTCTTCTCATTTTAGATTTGAGGGCTACTTCTGCAATATTATATTTCTAGATCTTTTTCTTTTATTTCCATGAGATATTGGATTGAGCATAAGATACTGATGGCCTTTTAATACTTTCTTCCACATAATCTGATTCTTCATACCCATATCTTAATCCAGAGGGCAAAAACTGTTTGTGATAACAACATCATCAGGAGGATGAAAATTGGCCCGTCTTTGAGTGTTGTATAAATTTCTCCTATCGTACCACTGCCTGCAATACATAGCTTTATGGAAAAAGTTAGAACAATTAGAATAGTAACAATAGAATCTATTTCTTCTATAAGATGGAGGATATGAAATTGGTCTCATTTGTTGACTTCCCAGATATTCCCCATTCAAGTAGCTCCTTGCCTCTTCGCAGTATGACAAGGTATGGCCTAGATAACCACAGAACTGACACTTCATGAGAGGAAGTGTCTTTTCACATGAAATTATCCTCATTCCTTCTTCCTTGGGAGAATTGTTGAACTGCCTATCGTTTCTAAAAGTTTGATGATAATTTTCAGTTCTTCTTTTAGTTTGGATTGAGGGATTCTTTTTCAGCATTTCAGGTAATGTTTTAGCCTGTTCAACTTTCTTCTTGTCGTTCTTTTGTCTCTCTTTACTTCCAGTAGTTGAAGTCTCAGCTTCAAAACCAATTTTACTCTTTCCCATGCAAGCGGTTCATTGATCACATAAGATTTTTCCAACCCCATCTGAACCACACTTGGATCTTTCTAGTAATTCTGCATCTGAGAATCTTTCGAAATGAATTTTCTTCTTTCCCTCATTTTTTATTGATTGACATTCAATTTTATTTCTAAGAGTAACAACTTCTTCCTCAAGTCCCTCAACAGTCATGGACTTCTCTTCCAGTCTAGATGAAAGGTCATTTATTATGTTTTCTTGTTCTTCAAATTTAATATTTATTTCCACATCATAATCTGTGCTTTCAAGGATTGAAGACTGAACTCTCACTAGTTTTTCGAGTCGTTCAATCTGTACTTCAAGCTCATCAACATATTCTGTTGATTCTTCCACCATTTCCTTCCACTTATTACATCTCTTACATTTATTTTTAAGCTTTGAAAATGCATCATTATTTTTAGTCTTTGAATCACCATTTGAATTAATTTGATTATCTCTGTCTTTATTTATCAAGGGTTGTAACTTTTTAACAGTAGCCATCATGGAATAATCCTTTCCCGTTTTAAATTCACCTTTATTTTCTTCACAAAATTCAGTATCTTCATCTTCCTCATCACAAACAAAACTCTTCCTCTATATTTTCATTCCAAATTTGAAGTCTCTCTTTTTGAAAAATCGTTTTCTAGGATTCTTGATGTTTTAATCTCCACTATCGTTATCTTTGATCTTTCTTAAACATTGAGAGGCAATGTGCCCAACTTTTCCACAACGAAAACATGCGAGATGTAACTTCCATTTGAATTTCCCTTTTCACTTCTAGAATTTTTTTTCAATGAGAGAAAGAATCTCTTTTTCTTCAACATATACACCGCTAATATCTTTTGAGATTTTCTGTATATCCATGGCCTTGAATGCTATTTCCTTGCTCACACGAGTCGTAGCATATTTTGGTTTGACTCTCATTTCGTATGTTACCAAGCTGCTCAGTAGATCATCCAGAGAGAGTTTGAAAATATCTCATTCTTCAAGGGCTGACACATTTGCATTGTACAGGGGTGGAAGCCTTATTAATATTTTCTTTACAATATCAATGTCTTTGATTTCCTCGCCTAGACCCCGAATTGCTCCAACCACTTCAGTAATTCGAATGAAGAATGAGTCTGCATTCTCGTCTTGGTGAATATTCAGATCATCAAACCGATTGTGCAGGGCTTGTAATTTTTCCTCCTTCAAATTTCTATCTCCTTCATAAATATTTTCAAGTTTATCCCACATGTATTTTTCTGAGTTGCAACTCATCCCCTTTAGATAGATTTGATCAGAAAGAGCTGTGGTGAGTTTATTTTGTGCTTTAGCATCTGCATCAAGAATTTTCCTGTCTGCATCAGTCATATCCAGGCCTGTTGGATCAAGGACATTTATACCTTGCACAGTAGAAAATATAACTTCCATTACAAGGGATCTTAGATGAGATCTCATTCTATTCTTCCAAATTTGAAAATTACTTTCATCGAAGAGAGGGACTCCCCTGACATTGACCACATTTTCCATGATGACAAAGGACAGATTCAACACCAGCTACCTCCCTTTGATACCACTTGTAGGACCCCGAGACACGCTGAGAGGGGAAGGGTGAATCAAGGTGTCAACGTTTTCTTTTAAAAACAATGACATTGTTCCCGCATTGGTAGGAACTAGTTAAACCTATATGGTGAATATGATCAGCAATGAAACATTCACATGCAAAGAGATGAAACAAAAAGTTTTACTTAGTTCACCGCTAAGGGCTACGTCCAAGGAGCATACGTCCACAAGTTTTCAGTCATACCAAATTCCACTAATCTTCACTAGTTGTGGATCATAATAGTTCTGGAACAATCACTCTATCCTAGGCTCACTTCCATTACAAAATATTATGGATACCTCACTGCGTCCCTTGGGTCACTCCCGTTGACTCACCCTGGCTCACTTCCCTTAGTGAAGTCACACTCAATTTATAGATGTGAAGGTATCTTCATTGTTGAAAAACAATAAATCCTCAATTGAATGTATATGCTATGTTGAATTCCAACTTTCACTTATAAACTAATCCCACATTTCACCGATGGTATCGGGAAATCTTCCCATTTTCGTGCAGCTCCAACATGACTGGCGCACAACAGCCTCTCCTGGCGCGCTTCTCCATGATCGGCGCACATGATTCAAGAATGGTGCGCAGGTCACTTGTGTGGTACAAAATCGGTGCGCAAGTGACACCAACTTACTTATGCGACACTGCCTCCTTCAACTCCAAACTTGAATGACTGCACATATTTAACTTCCAAACCACCTTGGTCGTGCAGCCAGCAACCATCGCGCAACCTCTACTTTCACGACCCAACAACAACTTGCGCGACGAGAGCTTGAAAAATCTCTATTTCTTGAACTTAGATGCAAATGAGGAGGTGCGGTCTTCTATTTATAAGCATACTGGACAACCTGCATGGTGGTGTGCAAGTCCTCCCTTTGGCACACAAGTCCCGGTGCGCAGCTCCAACCGCCTTTGCCTCTGCGGTGCTCCTCACCTGCGCGACCCATCCAATACTTGTGCGACCTTATTTCCTTTGTCATATATTGAAGTATTGATCATGATGTACAACAGGTGCACAAGTTTCCAATCCTCCTAGGCACCGGCGTGCAAGTACATTCTCGACGCACAAGTCACTTTCGTGACCACACCAAAACTTGCACAACCCTTAACCCTTTTCCATTTTCTATGTTTTGATCTTGAAAAACATATGCCGCACAAGTTTCCTCTCATTCAAGTACACGGTATACAAATATATTTTCCCAAAACACGTTTCTCCATTTGTTGATTTTCAGGCCCAAAAATTTGGAAAACACTGGGAAACAACGCCACCTTCAATACTGTTGTCTGCTTAAACTGTATGATCTCTTTGCTGGTACACATTCTAAACATCCACTAAGGATTTAAAACAAACACAATACAATTCTCTTATTCATGCATCGATGACTATGGTTACAACATAAAATTCATAAAAATATTACATTATGAAAAGTGAATTAGATTAAGGATAAAATATAATCATTGGAAATTTATTGGTAAAAGTTTCCCTTATGGAAACATTATTGAACATTAAATTGTTTAAAATTTTTATATTGTGGTCATTGTCAAAAGGATTAATGTGGGTTTAAAATAAGAGATAAGGGTTAAATAATCATATTTTTTGGAAATTTTATTGGATAACAAGATTAAGAATTATCCCCATAATATATTGTAAATATTTAAATTTTGATCCACTATTATAATAAAAATTATTTTATAATAATTTAATACTTTAATTAATTCCAAAAGCGCCCCTCCCCTAAGTTATTAAAGAGACCCAATTATCCTCTCTTTGACACACAATTTTATCCCATTAGATAAAAATGAATTGAAACAATACCTTATTTTATTTCTTCAACATATCATATATATTATTTTATTTACAAAAATAAATTTAAGGCTTAAGGTGTAATCCAAAAGTGGTTTCTAAACGAAGAGGTATTACTCTTAACTATGATTATTTTATTTTATTTCTTTTTCAACCGAATATGAATATATTTTATGAATTATAAAGCTATTCATTAAAAATATTAAATATATATAATATTTTATCGTGATTATGGAAAAACTATTATACCCATTCTTTTCAAAATATTGAAAGCGAAAACATCACTTGTGCATACATACAACTTACTATCTCCACATAGTAATGCAATTCATTTATCTGCAGCACATTAATTAGATAGTTATAATGATGTATTTAATAAATTAATATATTAGTTACAATATTATTATAATTTTTTAAAGATTAATTTTTATTTACATTTCTCTCATTTCATCCGTCAAAAAAAATAAATTAATGTTTACGTGTATGTACGACCAACCATCTCCATGAACAATGTTATACATTTTATTATCTCCACATCATATAGAATAATATATGTATATATATATATATATAATTAATATATATGATATAAATTTAATTTTTAAAAAATTTATATAATTCCACCACGGTCAAAGTACAAGGACAGGAAATGGAGAACTAAAACATCTTAAAAAAATAAAAGTTTCCACTCAAAAACAATGATTTTAATACATAAATATTAATAAATGGTTTCTAAAGTGTTATAAATTGATAATATATTATATTTTTAGAATTTTAATGATTTTTTTATAAATTATAGAATATTTGAATTTAGTATACATCAGGATAAAATCATGTATAATGAAATTCTTACCCATGTTATCAGTTTCTCATATAACTTTTATTTTTCTTTGATACATATGTTATTTTCACCACTTATTTAATTTGAGTGGTGTATATTGTTCCCCATTGATATTTTATATCATTAATATCTTTATATTTATACTATTTAATGGTTCATTTTAATTTTTTTCTTTCATTGGGATTAAGATTTAAAATTTACCAAAGTGGTTAGGTTTGTTTTCATAATCTCATTATTATTCCAGATTTTTTTTGTTTAAGTTTCCTTTGGGGGGATTATTTGATATTTATATATTTAACATAATATATTTTATTTTTATCTAATTATTTACAGGAATTACCCATTTCTATTTCATATTCCATTGTTTATGTTTTTAGTAGACCAAATAATATTTTTAAGCATAAATGGATTTAGTTCTTTCTTTGATCAAAATAATTTTTCTTTTAGTATTTATGATTATTAAAAATAAATTTCTAAAATTATCCAATGATTTTTTATATTCATTTTCCCATTATTTAATTTCTAAAAAATTATTTAATAGGAACCTTATTATTATTTTCAGAATGAGGTATTTTTATCTTTTAACAAAAATATGGAACCAATAATTATTTTAACATACATAGAGAGAGAAAAATTTTCCACTATCATTTTCATTCAGTGCATTTAATATTCCATGACATATTTCTTTGGTTATTTTAAAACCAATTTTTTCCTAATATTTCATAAGATTTTAGTTTGTAAAAGTTATTTTCATAGAGAAAATGGTATTTTATTCAAAATTGTTTATATATATATATATATTTGTGGTATTTAGTTTCATTAATGAAAATAAACCTTTATTTAAAATATTCAATAACTGGGATATATTGTAATGATACTATCCTTATTCTTTTTCTAGATAGTTTGTGATTATCTTGACTAGGGAATGTATTGATATTCAATATCAATGTTCTTTATATACAGGTGGCTTTTCACTATTAAGTCATGTAGATTATGTTTTATTTTTTATTCATATGATGAATTCATTAGAATTATTAGGTTATGGTTGGGGACTAGAATTTATAAAACCATAAATGCACTGGAAGTTCACATGAGAAAAATCATGTGGGGTATTTGGCCAAGTCCTTGCCCATTAATGTTATATGTCTCGACATATGGTATCAATGTAATATTTTAGATGTCTTTTATTATGAATTAATTTAAAACGAAATTATTTATTTATTTCCATATGATTATTTGATTAGTTATGATATCCATGTATTATTTTCATCATCATATTTTTATTTATATAGAATTATTTGATCATCATTTCTTCCTACCATATTGTTATTCATAATAATGTTATTGACTAATTGAGATGTGTTTCAGTTATTTAACATTGATTATTTATTATTCTTCTTCACTGATGATAGGTACCATTATACATAACAATTACTATGTGTTTGAGATTACCCTTATTTTAATTCCTTTCCCTAGGCTTCCATGAAGTCTATTATGAATGATATAAAAGGATTATGGGAAGAATAAATACTTGATAAAAGAAAATAATTTTTTTTATTTTATGTTTTCTAATGATAATGATATTCATGTATGTTTCTAGTTTACCAAGAATACAAATATATCCTAGATTTTGGGATGGATCACTTTTATATTGTTCCAATGTTATAGAGTAACCACTACCTCTATGCTACTATAGTTGGGTTTTTTACAACATGAAGACTAGATTTTTAATGAACATAAATAAAATTCGAATATTGATAATACCTTATAGTATTGGATAAATTTTACCATTATAGATATTTATATTTTATGGATTAAGATTCATTATAATTATGATCTAACTTAGTGTGATCCATTAAACAATGTTGGCACCTAATGGAAGAAATATAATCAACACTCATAGTCAATGTAAGGATTCCCTTGGCTAGCAAGACAATATAGATGGTGTTGGAATTTAAATGATCATAGAAATATTAAGGTAGTTAAATTATATATTTATGAATAGAATTACTTGTATGGAGTATCATGTGGTTTCACAGTGTGATTCATATAAGCTGGATCACTTCAGGATCTAGAATACTCAAAATTTTAATAGAAGTATGAATCCATTTTTACCTGAATAATCTATTAAGTATCTAGAAAAGGGATTATTAGCATTGGGATATAATGAACATGAAAAGTTTAATATAATAATATATTTTTTTAGTGGAGATGATGATCAATTGTGGTCATTGTTCTAGAAAACTAAAGACGTTGAATAAATAGAAATCATGGATTGCAGATCTATTAAAGTGACAATCTTTGAAAAATTTGTCCTTTAAGAACATTTAGATGAAATAGAAATTAATATACTCACCATAAATAAAAAGGATGAAGTATGAGTGGCATAATATAATCTGAACATTAAAATAGTATCCATGTATGATTTGGACTATATATTAAATATGGAAAGAAATAATTACCATTTATTTAATGGTCTTAAGTTGAGTGTCTTAAGGGTAGATTATAAAATATTTTCAACATATGATAATATAATATAAAGTCCTATTAGGGAAAAAAACATAGTTTTATAGATCCTATGACATCAATGGAACTCAAGTGAATAAGTGGTTGAATGAGCGCCATTTGGACTTACCATTTCACTTGTTATCTTCATGGATTTAATGAAAAGCGTCTTTAGATATTACCTAGTATTGTTTTTGGTAGTTTTTATTAATGATAATCTTATATATTTTATGAGTAAGGTAAAGAAAAAATTACATTTGAAAATTGTATTAAAGACACTTAAGAAGGATAAGATATATGAAAAATATTCCATTTGTTAATTTTGGAAGAAAAAAGCCTCAATCATAGGTCATATAATTGAAATGGAAAAAATATCAGTGGACCCTTAGATGATGGAATTTATTGATGAATGGCCTAGACAAACTATAGTAAGTGATATCCATATTTTTCTTAGGTTTAATGGATACTATTGATTATTTTTGAGATATTTATCAAAAATATCTAATTCACTCACAAATTTGACTTATAAGGGCATTAATTTCTTGTGAATTGATGAATGTGGTGTGATTTTTAATAAACTAAATAGAAGGATAGTCAACATGCATGAGATTACACTTACCTGTAGTGAAAATTGGATTGTAATATATAATGATTCATGAAATATGGTATTTTTATAATTCATCATAAAAAATTATATGGTGATAGCACATCCCTCTCATCAATTGTAAATTCATGTGGAAAACTAACTGAATCATGATTTTGAGCCAACCGTGGTATGTTTTCATTGAATAATTAGAAGAAGTATCAATATCATGAAAGATGTGATATATATACGTATCATAAAATCTTGGAGTATGTATTTATATAGAAAGATTTAAATATTCACAAGAAAATATGGTTGGAATTAATAAAATATTATGAATACTCAACACATTACCACCATGGGAAGATAAACACAGTGGTTTATGCTCCAATTCAAAAAGACCACACAAGTTTTTTTATGATGATGATTTAAAGAGATCATTTTTTTGGTTTTGAGAAGTTATATATTGAAATATTGGGGATAGTAAAAAAATATTATGTTTCTCATACTAAATTTAATCCATCAATCCATGATATGGTTAAGAACGTGTTTAAAGAATATGTTGAATCACAGAATATGGTTAGAAATGTTACTGTGTTTGACCATAATCTTGTTCGAATGATAATGTTCAAAAACTGTTTATGTGACACATCAATACCATAATTAAATAAGGATATGTTATATTAAACTCATAGTACATAATTAAATATTAATACTTTATGTATGAAGATGTATAATGTTCTGAAAGAGTCTTTTTTGTGGTATAAAATGAAAATGGATATTATGGAATTTGTATCTGAATTCCTGGTGTCTTGTAAAGTTGAGTATGAGGGATATAATTATGATAAAACATTACCATGTAATTCATTATTTGACTTTAAAAAAACATCTAATGATCAAAACTCCATTTAGTTTGTAGTTGATTGGCTTATAGAATTAGCATATTCTATCTTTATTAGGTAATATTTATCTCTTTATGAGCTTTCTTGGTTATACATTAATAATATTGTGATATTTTATGGAGTACTAATATCAATCATACCTAGTTGAGATTCAAGGTTTACATAAAGGTTATGGTGAACACTTTAACAGAAAATGGATATATAGTTGAGTTTCAGAACTTCTTACCATCTTTAGATATATGGTCTTTCTGAGATGACCAGTCAATCTATAAAATAAATATAAAAATAAATATATTTATCTATGTATTTCATAGATATTGGGATCAAAATCTTCCTTTGGTATGATTTTATTACAGAAATACCTTTCAAATGGATTGAATTGATTCCATACATAGAAAGAAGTGAATACCTCTAATTTTTTGAGATGAAGTTGGAGAAATAAACATATTATTACATTTTTAGCTAAGGAAATATTATATAACATTATATCCATTCAACATTCCTTAAGGGTGAATCCAATTCAATAAAAAAAATATATTTATATAATCATTAGTGCAATATAGAATTAAATTTTTGCGACAAGGTATCCATACATTTATCTCCTTGGAAGAAGTATTTGTTATTTCAAAAGGAGGGAAAGCTAATTCCCATATATACCAAACCCATTGAAATTTTCAATAATATCTGGATGGTGTCTTATCTCTTGGATATGCCTCTAACTCAATCTTAGGTTCATGGTGTATTCCTTATATATATACTGAAAAATTAAAATCATGATCGTTATCATGTTTTAAACTCAGATTTCATAAAACTGGAGAAAGATATGTCTTATAAGAAATAACCTATAGATATTTTAAAACACTGAGGGAAATATCTACAAACAAATACCACTCACCTGGTCACTATTTTGGTGAAAAATCATAATATTAAAGAAGTTACATGAGAACCTAAGGATGTAATGATGCATAACTATCCTTAGTTTTTTTATATTTTTGTGATGTAATTTTTAGGGAAAATTTCTTATAAGGGGTTTAAAATGTAACAACATGATATTCTGTGATGTATTTTTTAAAATAAATCTATATTCTTTGATATATTTATTTACGTGGTTCATTAAGATTAAAAAAACCATAAAAAACTATTTTAATATCATTTCTTAACCATTATAGTGGTGGTTATGAATATAATTAAACAAATTGTGAAACATATGTATAAATATTTCCTCTAATTTAATAATTCTTAGTAAATAGGTATTTCATTTTGAGTAAATCCATTGTATGGTTCTATAATATATTTTTTTGACAAATGATTCCAATTTAATTTTTATTATGGATATACTAAATAATTTCTTCCACATTAGGAAAATTAATTTTATAAAAAATTTATTATTTTTTAATTCGTCATGTCAATATTAGCTTTACTTTTGTTTTTTTTCTAAATTTTATTTTCAGGTTATTTTGATAAATATTGATTTTTGTAAAAATAAATTCTTATTTCCACTATATAAATTAATTTAAAAGTGAAATTATATCGTTTATTTGGAATTAATGTGATATAATATAAATTTCATATATAATAAATTAATTAATTTCATTAGGATTATAATTTTTCTTCATTTTGATATAAATAATGTTTTATCTTTAAAAACACATTTTACTAAAAATTGTTTTAAAGATCATTATATTTTTCTTATTTAATTAATTTAAATACCCCAAAATGAGGAAGATATTAAATAAACAGTAAAGATTATATATATCTATATATATCTATTTTAATTTGAATTTATATAATAATTATTTCTAGGCATATAATTAATGTAAGATCATTATTTTCTAGAAAAGTAAATTTTCATGAAAAACTATTTTTCATCACGTTTTGTAGATTTAATTTTAAGTTAAATTATAAAAATTATATGAATTTAAAATGATAAAATGAATTCCAAATTTAGAATCATCATATGTAATATAATTTAATAGATCAAACATAACTTTTGGACCTTATGAATAATGACAATAATAAATCTTTTTTAATATGGTTAAAGTGGGAAAACATGGTTAAAAATATGGGGTAAAATATTAAAATATAATTAAAACATCTATTTATAATATTTTATGAGTATTTATTCAAAAAAAAATTAATTAAAAAAAATTTAAAAATATTTTGATTTTGGGAATCCATGATTGAGTTTTGTGAATGATAAATTTATTTTATTCAAATTAAAAACTATTTCTGAGTCTTTTCAATTAATTTAATGGTTGAATGATATCACTCAGGTATTTATTTATTAAAAAGTATAAAACCATTTATTTATTTTTTATTTAACCATTATATTTAAACGAATTTAATAATTTATTTCGGGGTAAAATGAATGTTACCCTTAAATCATATATTTTCCTAAAAACTACTTTCATATGTTCTATGCTCTGGTATTAAAATCTTTTTATCCCACATTAAGAAGTTAAATTTGATAAATGGATTATGAATTATTATTCATAATTTTTAAAATAAGTTATAAGCCCTCTATTATTTTTGGTCACATAATTATGTTATCAAGGTAAAAAAGTAAAATTATTAGGCATAAGTCTAAAATTGGATTAAAGTAGTTTAACTTGAATAAAAGGATTATAATGTATTAAACATACCAAAATTATATTTTTATTTTATTTTTTTAAAAACCCTATGGAAAATTATATTTTAATTTGTGGATCCTTGGTTCAAATTTACATGGTTATTCTATACATATAAATATTATTTAATATGATAGGTAATTCCATGTGACTCATTTCTCTCCCCTATAAAATTATGCAACCTATCTTATCCTCTACATGAATTATGATCATTATATAATAGAAACTCACTAGAACAATAACTTCATATGTTTCTTCCCCACGTTCTAGAGCCTCTAGTCTTTAAAAAATTCTATTCTTTAATGGATTAAGGTGTAAGAAAAAATAGGTTTCTCAACAAAGAGTTGTAACTCTTAACCGAATACATAAAATTTTATTTACTCTTTTAATTTGAATAAATATCATTGGAAATTCCTAAAATAATAACTATAGAATCATAAATAAACTAATATTTTATTACCTTGTTAATAAAACAATTTTCTATAACATTTCTATCATATAGAAATTGAAAACATCTCCCTTGTGAACGTACGACTTACTGTCTCTGTGTAGGAGTATAATTAATTTTTCATTGAAACGTTAATTAGATAGTTATAAATATTAAAATAATTTCATATATGATATATATGAAATTATTATTCTTATGTAATTATAAATTCATATATACTTTCTTACCTTCCAATCTGATGGAAACGATAATATCACTAATGAATATGGGTGGACTACCACCACCATGAAGGGAAGTCAATCACTTTTCATTTCTCTATTACACGAATGACAATAAGGATATATTATATTAATATATTTTATATATTTGGTGTTATAATTATTCTTAAATAGTTAATTAATATTTAACTTTCTTTCTTTTAATCCCTTAAAAAGTAAAAAACAGTATTCATCTGTACGTACAACCTACCATATACATGAAAATTGTAATTAATCTTTATATATATATATATATATATATATATATTTATGGATTACTATAAATATATAAACATTGAATAAATATTACATATATAACATGAATATAATTCAATAGATAATAGAACTATGAGAAATATAAAATGACGAAAACTATAGAACAAAAAATTACAAGAAAAATGATACAGTTATCCCTATGAACCGATGATTTAAAAAAAATTTAATATATGTGTGATGAACTATTATAAGTGTAACGTATATGATATTATAGTTCTATATACAGTTCTGGAATTCAATTATAATAAATCTAGATTTATTATACAGGAGGTTAAAATAACGTACGAGGCTATATGAACTTGAGGTTTAGGATTCCGTCTATACATTTACTCCATCGAGACATATTTGGTATTATGAACCTATTTACTTTTATGAAGTGTATATAACATAAAATGTATTAATTTATTATAAATATATATTTCATCAAGATGAATAATATTTATTGTAATTTATTATATTTGACAGATTTAATTTAAAAGATACCCAATATGAAATAATATATTTAGCAATATCATTTGATAGGATAACGTGTAATTTTGATTGAATAGATCTTATAATATAACTTTAATAAACATAATCATATTTTATCCAATTAATATTTAATTAGTTTTCATATTTTACAACAATTTTTTCTCTCTTTCTCACTAGGACCAAATAAAAAATGTTTTAAAACAAAAATCGATCTCACTTGATCAAGTATTTTTTTTCACGTAAATATTATTTCCAAATTGTTTTACAAAAGTAATTATTTTTTAATCTAATTATTTATTAAGGAAATTTTATTTTAGACTTGACTTTTTAAAAAAGGATTGAAAGGAACCATTCTAATGCTTTCTTAAAGGGTCATTTTCGATTTTCTTTACAAAAGTCAAAAGGAATATTTATTTGTATTGTATATGGTAATAATTGATTTTTCTACCATCACAACCTTTGTATTCTAGTTATCTTGTTCTATATTTTTTCAATAACTTTATAATGAAATATATTTAAATAATTATTATTTTAATTGTTTTCATTCATTTTCTTTACTTCTCCACGGGAAATGTATTTATTATATTTTATATGTTATTAATATAATGGTAGTTAACATTATCTTAAAAAATGCACTTTTTTATGATAAATTTTCTATAGAAATTGAATTTCTCTTAAATATCCATATTATTTATATATAATGATTTCCTTATTACCTAAACCATATATTTTTTTATTCATATGGTCTTATACTATTATTGAAAGGGGAAATGTTATTATTTAATATTCTATTTTCAATATAGATATTTTTTAATAATCCATACTATTTTTTAATTAAATTGATCCTTATATATATAAGGAATTGTTTGGACATGCAGTGATATGTGTGCCCTAGTTATAGATATCCATGTGACTCATTGAAAGGTCTCAGGAGATAAAATAGTTGGTAAAAATTATTAATTTCATTTTTCTGGTATACCTAAAGATATATTATAATTTCATGGAGTAATTAATTAATGTTAAATATATCATGATGTTTGAGATTAGGAATTCTAGCATTTGGAATTTCATTCATAGAGATTTTTGTAATTATGATCCATGAGATCACTGTATTGGTATTATCCATGGATTCATTTTGTTGTCATGTTATTGATTAAATGGGAAATATTTTCTATTATTTACCTATAGATACAGGTTATGAATTATTTTTTATGACAACTTCCATTGCATATGACCCATTCTGAGAATATGATCCCACATGTTATTTTTTTTACTTTTTCTAGGATATGAAGATAGAAATTACAAATAATATCAAGGATTAGATAATGTTTTTTGTGATGTGTATTTTATTTTATCATTGTAATATAGGAATCATGTATTTAAATGGTTGTTCATGACTACTAAACTGACCGATCCTTAGTGTTGTGATTTCTTTTATCGTTTTCCAATGTAATAAAGTAGACACCAGATCTGGGTTAAAAGTGATGAGGCTTCTACATAAATATCCTCCTTGAATTGGGTGTAAATATATTTTATTATAAATCATTATCTTAATGTAGGTCAATCATGTGGTTTTAATTCTGTTAATTTTTATTATCCATATAATATTTAATATATGCACTCAGGTTTATGAAAGGTAAATAGGTGTGGGGTGGTGATTTATTATAGAGTAATCAAACACACACTCTACATGTGCCCCTATGAGACAAGTACTTATCTCATTACATATTATCTGGGTAATGAGAAATCAGAAGATCACCTAGGATAGTTTCATAAAGACTCTAATGATTATGTGACACCTTTAGAACAATCTAATATTCATGTGGAGTTACAATGTAGGGGGATTTTGGGATTTTTCTCATGGAGAGTTTTTATATGGGGGTTATCCACATAGACCCTCATTACAAATTTTCTTTGGTCGTTATGTTCATATCACATTTTAAAAAAAATCCACTATTGGTAATATTTGTATTTGTTAGTGAAATAAACATTATGAATATGTGTATTCATTTATATTCAACTTATTTTATTATCAATATATCTTGAGAAGCAAGTTAATGTGGTGGATCCTAGTGTACTTGGGGCTTAGATATATGTTATCCTAAAGGTCCATGATGATTGTTTTGATATGCCCTTTGTTTATAATAGTTTTATAATGGGAAACCATCTCCTAAGACTACATTATTTAACCATTTGGATTCGCGTAGACCATTGGAAATTGGGAGGTATGCCTGAGTAATTGTAATGATTTCTACCTTTTTATTTATGTAATCAAGTTATTTTCATTACACCACTGATTTGACCAACTAAGGCCATAAATCCCCAATAATGGTTATAAAATTAAACAACTAAAATATAATTTCTAAATATCTCTAAAAAATGAATTTCGGAAGTAACAGGAACTAGTTCAACATACATTGGTCATCTTATAATCCATTAGGTATCTGGTACAGTGTATAATCCATACATTGGCCTTAGGTATGTGGTTTTCACTCTTGGAACATTAATAACGTACCTAGGGAACTCAGAACAACTACATGGTGGCCTTATTTCGCCACTAACCTATATGTTTTTTTGACACTCGAACCCAAAAAACTCACATTGGGCCTCCAAAAAAAATGTTACCACCTCATAAACATAAAATAAAACATTTTAGATTCTTATCCAATGATGAAATCCCAATATAAATTAGAATTTTCATAGCGGACCATGTTCCACCCTCTTCAAAACCTATGATTTTTTATTCCCACTAGTCATACTATGGTGGGTCATAACAACCCACCACTAAAGGGTAATGAATTCAACTCTATTGAAGAGAATATTGAAAAGTATAAATTCAATATATTTAATCTCTAGCTAGGTATTGTTGAATTAAAATATGGAAATATACCCATTGATTGTGATTTTTAGGCAAAAGAATAACTACATCACTTAGTTAATTTCCCATGAAATGGGTATCCTGTTTAATACATAAAATCATAGATCACATACTCCACCAGCTAAAGAAATCATGATCCTATATTAATTGTTACACCTTATATTAATTACATGGATTTTACTCTTTTGGGACTATATCAATACCAAGATCATGTAGGTTTCCAAATAAAATATTAAAAAAATCATTCAAATTTGATTAAAACATAATAAATATTATTAGAAGAATATATATTTTATTATATTACAACATGGTTACTGGATATTTAATATAAGTGTTCCCTAATAATGATATGGAAGCAAATATACCATATAAATGTATATTTTACTTGTAATCCACCAAATTATACAACCCCAACTTCTCAATATTTAGTGGAATAAATATTCCAACCAAAGATGTTTCCCATTTTTATTCCCAATGTGGCCCAATGTTTTGAACTAGACAAATTATTTCATTCATTTATATGTTTTATGAACTCCATATAATGACATTAATTTATCTAGTACAATAATTTACTACTCGTATCCATATCAATTTAGGATCATTTTAAAAAAATTATAGACAAATTCAAATCCACTTGAAGGAAAATAGTCATCCATGATATCAATAATTTCAAAAATATATAAAATCATATAGTATTAGATTTCATTTATATAAATGGTTAACAACATATCCCACACACATTTTACATTAATAAGATAATTTATATTAAAGTTACTTATTGAAAATATAGGATGAGTGGTAAATAAATCGCATTCCTAAAAAGTACCCTGCTAAATTCTAAGAGATTGTTACAAAAACTCATCACATGGAGGATTCCATTCACTTATGAAAAAAATCCCATAAAACGACATGATTAATAGTAAACTAATATTGAAAATTATAAATCTCCATTATCACTATCAAGAATTGAAACATTTAGAGCATTTTTCTATAATACAGTCTAATTTAACAATGTGTGACACCTATGAAATAACATGAATAAAAATACACTTTTTAAGAGGATGATGGGAAATAACTATTTATAGAACATAAAATGAAAATCCTTCTTTGAAAATATGGAAGTAGAGGAAACACATTACAAGAATTGGATATGATCTATAAACAAACAAGACCCAAAGGAAAAATGGTCACGAATGTCTAAAATGATTAAAACATCAAGAAAAATTATAAAATGAATCGCATCGACCCCCGTAAATGTCAATGAAAAAGTTAATTATATTAAACAAATTGTGCCTCCCCCATACTAAAATGTTGCACTATGCTGCAAACAATAAGGATGTCGAAAGTGAAACATGGTTCCAGAACACATCGAATTAGATAAGAAGCACATCATAAAGGCCATACAAAACAAAGAATCCAAGGATCACATAATGTATCTAGAACACACCCTATAATCTGAGAAGCTCATCAAGATTGACAATAGAACCAGAGCATCAAAGAAGGGAATTATACATCCAGAACACAGTGGAATGGTCAAGTAAGTGCATCGCAGAGGCCAAATTCATGAGAGAATCCAAGAAGTGTATCATAGAGTCTGTCACAATAAGATGAAGCACTTCTACTAGCCACATGAATATGGAAAGAGGACCAGATGATATGTGTGAACACACCTATCTGTTAAAAGCTCTTGTCACCGAGAAGTACTTGTGAAGAGATCAATATAATGTTAACTTGATGAAACACATTTCCATAAATAAACACTAATAAATTTTGATATCTAGGAACTCATCCATCTAAAATAAGGCCAGATGGATGATGATGTATATTTTCACACCCATACCTATTTAGATAATGCACACTTAGCAATACATACAAGAAATGGTACCTCATCCAAATGCCACGAGACCAGTACCAAAATTCATAAAGTGATTATATACAATCAAACCAATGGAATGTTCTATATTTTCTAGAAGAACACTAATGAAAAATTATACTTTATTAGTTGAACAATATTGAATCCACCCTTCCCGGAACCACCCATCAACTTAAATCAGATGAACATAACACTTGAGAACACTGATTTCGGAGAGTAAAATGACTCCATCACTAAATCCAATCACTCCAACACATCAATAAATTTTTCAAAACCATTGATCCCACTGCAACACATCTCGCACAACCCTCGACCGTCGCTTAAAATGAGACTGACACTGATTCTATGAATGCCTTCATCAAATGAACTCAGGAGGGACACAAGACATCCACCGATCATCACCAAATTTACATCGCAGAATACCATGCACTATGGAACCCAGATAAATACTGATCCAAACCAAGGAAATATAGATCTGAAACTGGATCCATGGAATGTAATCCAAAAATGACGGATGTAGTATGAAATGAAGGACTAACTAAGTGGACCAAAAAATACATGGACTAAAGGAATCATTAATTGAAGATCTGTAAATGCAACATCCTTCTAATTAGACAAAAATAACAGAATCAGTGAATCCACCTTCAATCCTAAAATGAAAAAATATTGAAGAGGAGATCAACATTTCCGTGATAGGACATAGAAAATCCTAGAATCCAGATACAGTCCACCCAGAGAATGAAGAGACAATTTTTATTGAACATCCCATAATGTAATATAATTTATGGGAATATAATAGAGGTTTAATAACCTTGGGAGAATAAAGAACATGGTATATTTCATTTGGAATATTCATTTTCTGGGACACAATATTTTATCATGGAAATATAGTTTTATTTAATTTCTATATGTTAGTAATATTAATGGGGTTGGGATTTGTGATCACCCTAATTATTGAACCTTCCTCCCAATAATGGGTCATAAAATCCACGTCCAATATGAATTTATCAAGATCCATTAACAAATGGTGGATGGGGATAATGTTTTTTTGGTATCCCAAAATTAAAAGCGACATTGGTACTAGAGAATACACACAAACCATGGTTATTAAGATAACAATAAATCTCAATGAGTAAGAAAAATATGAACTCGTTATAAAAAACATATGTATATATTTTCATATATCTACATTGATATGCGTGAATTAAATTATTATTTTAAAGTTCAATATATAGAAATATCAACAATTTATTGTAGCAATAAATTAACAAAGTAGAATTAATAAATTATATAGTTCAAAGGTGGAGGAAAATGTTGATAAATATTTCATTCCCAATTCATCAAGGATGTACAATAGGCAAAAATAGATCCATAAAATTAAACCAATTATAATGAAAAATAATAAAATTGGGGTCTTAATTGACTTTAGGAACATTTAATTTCCAAATTGAAGAAAATTTGATTGATCCAATGTCCAACTATTAAGACTTTTCATTCATGGATGAGTATTTTGAATATAAAAAAATTCAAATGGATCCTGAATTCTAGGAATTAATTCCAATTAGGTTACCCATGGGTTAATTTAACAAAGTTATTCCTTTTTCATAAAAAATATCAAAGCAACTTATTATAGAGAGATAGACAATATATTCAAACCTATCCTTAATAAGGATATTGAATATTATTTTTGTAATATTATTATCCAATCAAAAAAATTACTACATTAAAAGTTTTTTAATCAACTCTAATCATACAAGCTGAAAATGAACCCACTAAAGTATACATTTGGAGAAATATTCTGAAAATAAATTGCAACTACGAATCATAATCATGATATTGATGTTAATATTAAGAAAACCAAGGAAATACATGAAATTCATCATATTTAAAATATTTTAAAGAAAATAAGAGTCTATGTGAGGATTTATTATATCATTATTATTTTTGAAAACATCATATAAAAGTGTATACCATTCACAAAGATGATGAATAATGTGTACGTTTACCAATGTTGTTAATATTTTAAAATAAAATTCATAACCTTAAGAAATATCTATCACACCCAACAGTTGGGATACTTCATATGGAATAAAATCCTCTTATCCAATATAAGGTTACTCTTAAATAGTAAATCAATGACCTTATTACCAAAACAATTGATATAGGTAAATAAAAGAACCATTACTTTCTTATCAAGATAATTTGGGAACCTTATAGAAGAAAAAACATATCATGAAGAATACCTACATTAAAATATATGTAGTATATAAATTTTCATGTCATCTAAAACATTATAAGGATCACTTGATCCTTTAAATTGATCCATTAAAGTACACACTTCATGGTTGAGTATTGAATGGATTATTAGAGAGGTGTTATGTTATGATCTAGTAATTTGAAACCCATTTTATTAACAATAAAGAGAGAAGGGTATGCATGAGAATATTTTCTGGAAGCACACTATTCTTTTGGAGAAATACATTTGGATATGAAACTACCGGATGATGTGGTTTTACTCATCTAGTATGTTTCTCTATTAATGTAATCATATAGTTTTCCGCTGAAGATATAATGTATAGAATGACTTTTTCATTTCAAACTGAATAAACCTTGTTCTTATGGTTCTCAAATTTCTAGTTACTTCACTCTTTTTCTATATCTTATGTGAAAATTATAAGATTTGTATATTTATTTCACCTAGTATTATGCATGGTATTAATCATTGGGATATTATGACATGTATCCTAGATCCATGCTAGTCTATGATTCACAATAGTGGTTTCAATCTTCAAATAATTTCCTTTATATGATGATGGATTTTACTGAGATTTAGTTTTCATGTCCAACATGGTATAATCTATTGATTTGTTTATGGTATAAAACTATTATATTCCTATGATATATTTACATATAATGCGAATTATTTAAAACTCATACAATATATTCCCTATGTTGCTTCGAAAAACATATTTATATGGATGATTAATATCTATAGAATTGGTGAGACCCTTCCATCAAGAAATAAAATATATGACTCGATCATAATCACACCACTAATAGTTGAATGTTATTATATTCTTATTTTCATTAAATTGGAAGATAAATTCTCAAGAAAGATCTTTCAAACTAGAAATTGATCAGGGGATAATGTTTTCGTACAAAAAAATTGTCGGACACTATGAGGTTTTCAAAAATCCTTAGTGTATAGATACGTACTAATATTTTAGGGTCCCAATAATTATTTTATAATGATACTGTAATTTTTTTATGTAACAACCTGAAAATTTATAATAATATTCTTCATATATTTTTTAACACACAACACTCTACTTTAATTTAATTGAGATGTATTATAAAAATATTGTTATATAAATGTTACCACTATAACCTAGTTGTTTCATAAGTGAGAATTAATATGCATATCCACATTATAAAATTTATTCATAATGGTGCAACTCATATAAAAATTTATTGATTAATTATTAGTAAATAATAATTTTTTTAGCGAATTCATTTAATGATACAAAATTCATTTTCTATAAAAGTGGGTTTTTATTTCATTTTGTGCATGAAAATTAAAATTAATTCCTACCAATTTAATAAATTATATTTTAAAAAATTAAAATACCTTTTGAAATATTCATAAATATTTTTATTAGGATTAAATTGTTTTATTTTTCTAGAAATATTTATTTTTCATTGAATAGTGAAAATACTGATTTTTCAAATACTTTCATTTCGGTTAATTAAATCACATGATAAACAAATCCCATTATATGTTTGATTTGTTCATAAAGTTAATTATGATCTTTTTTGTTTTAATAATTTTATTAATGTCATTATTATCATTATTTTACATGATTTAGATATGAGCCATTTTTATTCTTAAGACACGTTTTTTCAAAAAAATGTTTTTTATCGCATTTTGTAGGTATAATTTTTAATAAATTTATAGGACTTAAAGGAATTAAATTTGATAAAATGATTGTATATCTAGAATCAGGATGTTCAATTTTTTTAAATATGTCCCTTTTTTCACTATGAATAGTAACAATGGTAAATACTATTCACCTTAGTATATACAAAATGGGTATAACTAGATAAAAATTTCGTATAAGGATTTAAAATTTCACTAAATGATTAAATTATTTTATATCAAGGATATATTTTATCAATTTTCATAAAAATTATTAATAAATATGGCCACTTTATTCCATATTTATTTGTTATTGACCTTTATATTAATTTAAGTAATGATTTGAAATAAAATGTCACATTCTTGAATTTAATAACTCTAATATTTTTTCAAAAGGATAAAAATATGTTTCATTTGGTTTTAAAATTTAATTTTGAATATGAATTATATTTTTAAAATGGTTATTTAATTTTAATATTTAGTTATTGAATAATTACTTTAAATTCTTACTCAATACTAACAAAATATTAATTTAAATAATAGATAAATATAATATATGATTTTAAAAAACTAAAAAGTAATTAAATATGGATAAATATTTGTGTTCTAAAAATTTAACATATTAATATATTATATTGGTTATTTTTAAAATAATTTCTTATAATTACATAATTTATATGGTTCTATTAATGTAAAATTAAATTAATAGTGTTAAAAATGACATTAATGAAATTTTATGAAAATAAAAATTTTATGAAATTATTTAAAAAACATAAAAAATATTGACTTAGGACATAAGAGATAATAAATTGTCTAAAATTTCACCCATTTTCCATTCATGATCCAATTTTTACCTTATAAGAAACATTATAACACTTTAAGATGGATAATTTCATTAATTTGGTTAAGATTAAAATTGGTTTACCAAGGGAATTAATATAAACATATGGTTTAAAATTCCCAAAAAACCAATCAAAATATTATATTTTATGGGTTTTTGAACCATGGATTATTTTTTTATAATATGGGGGCATTTGGAATCGTCATTTTTGATAATGAATTATTGATATTTTAATTATTTTAGAAACTCCATGTGTGTCATTTCCTTCTTATTTAAAAGGACACCCATTTCACTCAATTATTGCTTCCATTTTAATCCATTTATATCAACAAAACCCTGAAAATTTATCTTATCAATTTCCTTATACACAAATTATATTTTTTAGTCTTCTTAAAATGACATTCCAAGGGTCCTTATGAAGGAATCTAATGAAATTCTATTGAAGAAGAGGTAATCATCTTTACAGACCCATTCAAATTTCATTATTATTCGAAGAACTATTAATTTTTTTCACCAATAATAAAATTATAAATAAATTATGATAAATATAATTAGTTTTTATTTTGTTTTGTGGACAACCACTTTCCAACTCCTTTTTATCCCATAAAAAGTGAATACATCGCTTCTGCGTATATACAACTTACAATCTCCACATAGTGATGTGATTCATATTTCATTTCCAAATTAAATACATATTTATAAATATAGAAATAATGAATATAAATTATATTTATGAAATAACTATTCTTATAAAATTATAATATCATAACTTCTTTCTTACCTTCTAATTCATTGGAGAACAATATTTTCACCCGTGCATACGAGTGGACTACCACCTCTATGAAGTGATATGATCCATTGCTAATATAGTCATTAAATTGATGATAATAAGGATATATTTAATGAATATATAGTAAATTTGTGTTATTTAATTTATCTAATAATGGGTAATTAGTATTTATCTTTCTTTCTTTTTATCTGTCGAAAATTTAAATCCGTGCTCAAGCGTATGTATGGCTACCATATCCTTGAATGATGTAACTAATATTTATATATTTATATATATATATAGTCATTGAATATATATATATATATATATATATAATGAATCTATATAGTTATTAAATTTTTGGAGATTATGTAACCATAGTCAACGTATAAGGGCATATATTACAAAATCTAAATTCTGAAGAAAAATGAAGTAGTTAACAAATTAAAAACTGATAATAATAAAAAAATTATTAAAAAACATGTGATAATATTATACAAATGGATCACATATGATATTATAAATATTTATATGATTATTCTATGTAAGTTTAATAATTCTAAATTTATTGTATAGGAGGTTAAAATCACATATAAGGAAAGGAAAAATTGAGGTAAGGGGTTTCCGACCAGAATTTTAATTCATTAAGTTATACATATCCTTTATTGAGTATGATTCAACAAAATTAGGTGTTACATTACGTATTATTTTATTAAATTTTATTTGCACTTGTTTTTTTGGATTTAATTTGTTTTCCCGTAATCACATCATTGATTAATTTTCGCTTTAATATTCTTATCTTTATATTTCATTTTGTCTAAATTTAGACACCATTGAAACAATTTGGTAGTATAAACCTATTTAATTTTATGAAGTGTATATACTAAAATTTTTCTGTATTTAAAGTAAATATATATTAATTATTTATAATTAGTGATTCACTAAAAGTTTATACATTAAATCAGTTACTATTTTAAATATACCAAAGAGGTATGAATTTATTATACAATCTCATTTATTTGGATTTTTTCTTATTTTTCTCCTCCTCCAAATCCATTTTTTTTTATTTTCTAAGAGTCCACTTTATGGATACATGGGAACCTCACATTCATGATGTTTATCCATCACACCATCACATCCTAAATTTGAAATTAAAAAGAGAGCCACAATAACCACATTTTAAATTCAAAATGACGCACTTTGGACCAATCACAAATGAACTGCCTCGAGTCACCAAATATCTAGTAGAGGTACTCCTTGATCCACATTCATATCTTAAAGATATTTAATTATTTTCCATTTTGTTCCACTTTTTTTATATTTGATACTTAAATCAGGAAATAAAATATTTAAAAGAAAAGTGGATCTTATTTCTTTTTTTGATAGATTATATTTTCCTTCCATTCTATATTATTCATAATTGTTTTAAAAAACTTTATTTTAATAATCAAATCATATAATAATAAAATATTAAGTTATCATGGAAATTTGAGGATCTGTCATTTTAAAATTTAAATAGTTTTCCAAATGGTTATTTTTATTACTTTCTTTTTAAAAATTCGAAAGGAATGGTTTTTAACATATAATGTGTTAGTGAACTTTATCGTTAATTATCAAAATTTATTTCATATCCTATGGATATTTAATGATTTTACATGTTTTTTCCACCTTTTCGATATTTATTACTTAAATCAAGAAATGAAAAATTTTAAAAAAAATTGATCTTATTTCTTTTTTTTGATTGATTATATTTTTTGTCCATTCCATATTATTCAAAATTGTTTTACAAAACATTATTTTATTACTCAAATGATATAATAAGGATATTTTAAGTTATCATTGAAATTTTATAGTCTTTTAGTTTAAAATTTATATAGTTTTTGAAATGGTTAATTTTTTTACTTTCTTTACAAAAATTTTAAAGGAAAGGTTTTTAACCTATAATGTGTTAATAAATATTCCCTATATTATAACTATTTTAAATTCATAAAATAATCTATAATTTTTAAATATTTTAATAAATGAAACTATTTAATGAAATATTATATTAATATCTTTATTAAATTTTCATTATCTCTCAATGAGAAGATTTATTAAAAAAACATATATTTATGATGAATTGATGGTTTCTCTTATCTTATGATTAATTTTGTTTTAATTAAATCTCTATTTAAATATTAAATTTCATGAGATAATTTTTCATTTGTTATTAAATTTATCTTAAACTTTCATGATTTTGTTTCATGTATATGTTTATTTCTGAAAATATATAAAATTTCTACATACTCTGTTTTACCATGAGATTTATTTGATTGATTGGAGTAATGTTGATATTCTGTATTCTTTACACAATATGGATTTTTTAGTAATAATAATTTTTTTTGAATAAGAATTTATCATTCAATATTTGATGAATTCCGTAAAAATTCAATGAATCATGTGTCTCAGAAGTAATTATAACCTCATTTCATCAACATAACTCCTATGAAAAACTTGTTTTCAAGCCTTATTAAATTATTTTTTTGATTTATACCTACCAATATATTAAAATATTAAAGCATAAATATTTAATGGTATAGATATCATGTTTTTTTCGATCATTATGTTTATAATTTTTCATTTCCATCATTAAGATATATATTATAATTATCAATGAGAGTATTGCATTGATTGTTTCCATGGACGTGTTACCCTTCTCAATTTATTGACTAAATGGAATGTTTTTTTAATTGTTTAACTTTAAATAATAATAATTATTTATTTATTTATGGTGACTTCAAATTTATTTGACACTAACTAAGAATATGATCTCACTCGAATTTTTTTCCTTTCCCCCTGATATTAAGAAGGCATATTAGAATGAATTAAAGGTTGAATAATTGTTACATTCACTATGTTTAATATTTTATATGCAATGTGTTATTTGAATCTTGTATGTATCTTGTTTACTAGGACCACTAAAATATTTTTTCAAATTGGATGTGATCAATTTTATCTTGTAACAATGTTAATAGGTAACCAATAAATTTGGGCAACTCAGGTCATTTTTTTATAGTTTTTATTTGAAAATGTTTTTTATAAACCATAGAAAATATATTTAAGAAAAGATATATTAGAGAAAAGATCCCTATGATTGATATTGAGAATAATTCTATGTATAGGATATCATCCTATAATTTTTTGTAAGGTTGATATTGTGTGTTTTCACTAGAAATACATCCCTTTCACAATACTACAAGTTGATGTGGTTTTTGAACAAAATCATTTTGGGGTAATAACAATGAGAATGTGATTATCAAGTATATAATGGACATCATTCTTGGGAATGTTGAGTGTGCCCTTACTATGCACCGAGTTTCACACCTCCAATGTATATTATTAGGCTATTTCAAATTTCCATTATAATCTAATATTATTTAATTGAATAGAAGATAACCTAGAATGATCTATGTTATACCTAAGGTGTATGAGATTGAAAATATTCTATCATGATTAAAATTTCCTAAAAATTATTTTCATGATTACATTATTTCCTACTATAATTTTTTTCTCTCATACTGTGATTTATGGTTTTAGTCAGTGGCTTCAACTGAGTGGAATCATTATAACACTGAATTTTATAGACAATGAAATAATTATGAGCAACAAAATTTGATTATGATTAGAGTGGAAGATATTGTGATTATTCTAAATCAGTTATCATGATATATTATTAACAACATACACCTTAACAAAATCTTAAACATACTAAATATAATAATATAATAGTTTTCTATGATCTTAGGTGGTGGAGAACATCATGAAAGGATGATCAGTTACATTCATGTCATAAATTTGGAAATTAACACGCTATATAATGTCTAAAAGTAATTATAAAAACATTTATTTGTGGTAAATAAGGGAATGGATGAAAAACAATTATATAAAAATTGAATAGATTAGTGTAGGTATATAAATTTCAACCCATGGTAACATTTATAGTAAAAGGTATTTTATATAGAGAATATGGGGATTCTATAAGACAATGCCCTAATCTAATGGTTTACTCCTAGACCAAGGAGGGATATATTATATGAAAATCATTGAAGTGTATGGATTGAAGTGGTTATTTATTTGTATTTGAGAATTATGTTCTATGTGTTTTATACCAATGATATTGTGGATATAATAATTATGAGACATTTAAATATTTTCCCTTGAAATATTTTCTTTAAGGATTTGAAATCTTATCATAAAAGGTACCAATAACAAAGACAATACAGTTAGTATTAATGTGATAATGTTTATTTGGGAAAAATAGATATTGGTAGTGATGATGTAAATGTGATTGTATATGGGATCCTGAAATATTTCGATGATTTGATGAAAAAATGAGGTTGGACATCGTTGAAAATGTTTATTTTTTTTTAATTTATAGATTTTTTGTGATTTTATTTTGGAACTAATGACTGTGTTAGATTTTGGAAGCATTTATATTTCCATGTGAGGATAACATAAGTGTTACGAATACCATCATGGGTTTATAATCTTAATGATGAACATAATATCAATAGCATAGATAGCACTTTTGAGGTTTTAAGTGATAGGATTTTGTGGTGATTTTAATATCTTATTAGGTTTAATCTTTTAATGTTTTAATATCCCTTAGTGTTAGTATTTGATTTGATGTTAATTTAATTATATTTTAGTGGATAATAGTGTATAAATTTTATTGATGATGAAAAATTTGTTCACTGAGAATATGATAATTTTAGAGATATTTATGGTCAGACAAAGGATTACCTTCTGTAAAGTATCTTAATTTTATTCATGATATGTTAGTGTTAATTTGACTACAGTTTGACATTATATTTTGATTTATCATAGAAAAAATGATACTTTTTAGTAATCTTCATTGGGATGAGGTATATATAACTATTAGGTTTTACATTGCGTTTAACATGAAATATTATTTGTAAAAAAAGCAATTAATTTTTTGGGATTTATTTTAAAAGGTATAAGATCACCTTTTAGGTTAAAATATTCATTAATTGAGTTTATTGAGGTTATTTTGGGTGTAGATTTATTTATTTGTGGAATAATCTCTGTTCAACCATTAGTTTTATCGTGTATATTTTGAAGTTAAATTTTTTCAAATAGAGGTTTTTACAATTGGGATATTATCTTAACTTGTATTAACCTTTTTAGACTGTTTAAATTTTTAACAAAAATAACAATATCTTATTAATCATTTATGGTTCCTATGATTTGTTAATATTAGTGTTTCCGGAATGTGCAATTCATTTTGAATATTCATTTATTAGAGTAAGAGATATTTTATAACTAATTGAAACTACCCATGTAATGTAAGTATAATTATGAAATTGAATGAAATAAAGTAATTATATTTTATCATTTTATCTATCATGATAGTAAAATAATTCCATATCATTATAAAAATGATTTTGACATAAAATTTTGTCCATTTAAATTCATTTATGATAAATTCATGATGTTTTAACCCCCATAGATTTCTGTTTTTTTGTAATCATCATTCTGGTAACAATTTAATATGTCACCCTTTATTTGTCCATTAACATTATATTTATCTTTCATGATAATGTGTTAGAGTTGGTGTCCTAGAACAAATTTTTTACTTTTATTAAATAAATTTTTAATTTCATATTGTTAGTTTTTCTGCATGAATATGATGTCATTATGTCCTAGATTATTTGTATCATTGATAAGGTCATAGTAGTTACTTGATATGATGAAACATTTTATGTTCTATCAAAGTATTCTTAAATATAGTTGTGTGGTTGGATGAAATGCTATGATGTGACACATAGTATATAGACTGTCAGGTGAGAGTACTCAAAAGAATATGATACATCTTCTTATGAAGTTTGCATGTGGTAATCTCTATGATACGAAACTATGAGAACAAACCCATCAGTAGGAATTCTGCATGTTTTAGTGTCATTGAATATTCCTATTTTCCATTATGTGCAATGGTCATTAGACTTTATGATTATCATTGATCTATGTCACAACTCACACACTTTTATTTACTGACAAAAAAAGTCACACCATATGTTGGGGGAAGTAGGGTATGTTGGGTGTGTCACTAATGGCATGTTATTAATGGATAAGTCGAGGAATGATTTTTTCCATCCATTTATAGAAGATGGTATCATAATCCTTTGATTGAAATAGAAATATTGCCCTATATTCCATGGCCATAGTGTATTGATGAGTTTATCAAATGTAGTCAAGGAATGACATATCAAACATATAGGTTAACTAAACTATCATGAAACTAGTGTGATGAGATATTGTGAAAAAGGGATCATATTACACAATGAGAGTTCTTATGGGGATGTTGTTGTTATGACTTTAAGTTCTTTCCCATGGGTACTGTGGCCCATTCCTAGATAGTAATCCTAGACTTTAGGCAAGCATGCTTAATTACAATGAAAAATAATCCTAGAGGGTCCCAGATTATGTGTTTCTGGTTGTCTTGATTGTATTATATTTGAATTTAATTAAGAGAATAAATATTATTCTCAAGACCGATGAATAATTTTATTCATGTTAAAATGATCTCATAACATAAATAAATATTTATCCATGAAATTGTGAATAAAATATATTTTTTATCTTACTGAACATTTAATAAATATTTTGTTTACTACATTGCAAATAAAAATATTTATTTATGGAAATAAAATATTTTATTTAGGTGTTGATTAAATTTAAGAGGAGTTGAAACAAAACAATACCGTGTTCGTTGATAAATTAATTATTTACTAGTTGGTAAATAATGATTATCTAGTTGGCCGAATAAATAATAATAATACTGTTATCATTATGTGGTATGGTAGTTCATTTATTGTTCCATTTTGAGCGTCTTGTCACATCACAAATAATGGTTCTGTTATTATTATTATATTACTTGGTTTTTCACAAATAGTTATAATGACAATTAATTGATTTTTCATAATTAAATTTTCTAACTATAAAACCATGTCAATTAATTGTTATGTATGTTTATTGTACCAAACCTTGGGAAATATAAAATTTTTGAGCCAAAAAAAATCTCTCTTGACTCCTGTCATCTCCCCCTCTCAAGAACGAGCGAAGTTCTTCAATAGTGAATAACGAGGGATCAAGAATGATCTACAAAATAAAATCAATTTTCTACACTTGCACCCAAAGAATGAGTGGAATTGTTCTTGAGGCCATTGGATCACGTTTTTTTCATTTCTAGAGAGCTTTTACTTAGGATCCTCATGAGAAAAACAAAGACAATCCGGAAGGGTCATTCTAGATGATCATAGATCATCAACGACGAAGGTTCCAAAGACCCATGTTTTTAATTTCTTTATAAATCAGTAAATTAATTATAAACATGATGTGAAATATCCTCATTCTTAGACCCAATTTTTTCCTTCCCTTGTCTAAATAATTGATTCGAATATGTGGATTCTAGCGTTCATCATTGTATTGATCAATGATTGGTCATTGATTATGACAAAAGATATGTTGGGCCATCCCAACCACCATAATTCCATTACGTTCATATCCTACATGTGGTATTAGAGAAGTTTCATCATCATTTACTTTTATTTAATTAACTCCTTAATGATTTGTGCTTTAAAAACTTATTTTCTTAATTCATGTTTAATCTTTCTTATGATCTGAATTTTTAGATCTATTCTTCCACATTTTGTTTCTAGCAGATCTAATAGAAACAAATAATTTTTTTTTAATATTACATTAAAGATCTCATCAGGAGGCACTGTAGATTTTATCGAGGTAACACAATAGTACATATAATTTATTTGGATTTACATGTCGTGTAATCTACCATACTCACCATGTAATCGGGAATATACACCATGTAGTTCTGTTTAGTGCATTGAGAGTAATTTGGCAGTTACTCAAGCTGTGTGAATTAATGACATGTGGTCCTATTAATTCTTACTCTACGTGTTGACCAGTATACACTAGAGCATGTTCTATTACATTATATTAAATATGACCTACTAAACATGACATGTATTCACTTCGGGTCAAGGGACAAATCGTGTGTCCCATACACGATTAATATGACCAGTGACTGTGTAACCCATAGAAAACATGGTGTGTGTATCAATGGAAATTCCATGTACTTCGAGATTTTCAAACTATGTGTCACACATCATATCCCTATTCAAGTACTTTGGAATAGATAGTGAAGTCGGTACACACTGTGTATTTGGATGTACACTCCATTTACTTTACCAAATTAGAAAAAAATCAATCTTTAATGTTTCTGTAATGTCTAAAATCACATATCATGGAGATTTGAATGGGTGATCACCATGTCACCTCAAAGGTTATGGATGAGAATCTCAGGGAAATTCAAAAAAGGATTAAGATACAATGATTGAATAATTAAAGATAATAACTAAATGATTTGAGCACAATTTATATTAATATTTATTATTAAATAATTTAATGCTAGTTTTTTTAAATACATAATTTGATGCACGTTTTTGCATGATCATGAGTTAGATAGGACCTTTATATCTGATTGGTTTCCTTTTAATTTATTTTAAATTAAATTTTTTGCATGCATACTATAACTCTTCATTAATATGTTGGCCTCGTGTGCACATAGTTTATTTTATGTAAACCCACTTTTTACCGCTCACCTCTGTGTGAGTTAAAATGAAAATGTAATGGATGGAGCTCCCAAATGTGTGGAGGCAGTTCATGTAAGAATCCTAGGCAAAACCAAACCAAGTAGATACAAATGTGGACATGTGGAAAGCTATAGACAAGAACCATAAATGTTTCAAGGTGTTTCTCCCATAGGTTACTATTTTTTATCAATCTCTAGATAAACTAAAAATTAGAAGAGATCATTATTAAGTTATTTACAATATTTTATTTATGTCAGTTTCATAGTTTATCATTATATATGTATTCTCATGGCTACATAATTAATGAATTAACAAGAAATAAATATGGAACTAAAATAAACAAGGTCTATGCATAAATATTATGAAGATAGGGTTAATCGCTTAATTAAGTTATAATTAATATTAATAATAATTTGATAAAGATAATAAGGAAATTTATGCATTATATATAAAAATAACTCAATAAAATATTACGTTAGACTAAGCCTTCTATTACGTGATTTTGAGAAAGACTCAATAAAACTATGTTTTTGACCAACCTGCGTTGGGACACTTATTTTATATAGGAAGATATTATGAATGTTTTGAGTTTACATAACCATTTTACATCAATAGGAGTATCCCTTGTAAGACATGGTGTAATTTGAAGGCAAGTATTAAGAAAATCCATGTTTTGATTTCAGGATTAGGAACTCCACTCAATAGATCAAGGATCTGTAAGCTTGCAGTTGGAAAAGACTTGTCTACCTATATTCCTACATATATCATGACAAACCCTTGTTGGGGTTATGGGAAGGGGAATATAGCACCTTTCCACTAGAATATACTAGAACCTAGAAATTCAGTGTTCAATGGTGAGGTCCATTGGGAATTGATAAAATAGTGAGAGACATAATAAAATTATTTTATTATTTAGCACAAAATTTAATAATTAAATTACTAATTATCAACTCTTTTAATTGTATAATAAAATTGACATGTTCGTC
Source organism: Viscum album (assembly GCA_963277665.1). Classification (NCBI taxonomy): domain Eukaryota; kingdom Viridiplantae; phylum Streptophyta; class Magnoliopsida; order Santalales; family Viscaceae; genus Viscum; species Viscum album. The sequence continues at coordinate 1,335,200,986 of OY728162.1, forward strand.
AACCACAGAATCCCCATGACCAATACCGGATAAACAAAACATTCTCACTAGTAGTAAGTTCTAGGAATGATTTAGATGCCTTTGGTTTATTCTATTCCACGAATGGATATCTTATGTACTGGAGTCCTCATTACCAGGTCTTCCATACAAATAGGTAAGTGATGAAGAGTTCATGGTCTATGAGAAACATGTGAATGATGTGGTAGACATTCAATGTTTGATGTAGTAATCAATGTCCAGTGAACTCATGATGTATCATGAAAATTTGGATACTTATAGCATGCTTGAGCACCTCTGTGGTCTTTAACAAGAGATAGAAAGACATAAATGGTTTTAGATCTTCAAGGATCTCTTTTTGAGTAACCTGGGAGAAGGTTCCCCAAATGTATCTCACGTAGTCAATAACATTGGAAACATTGAGAACCTAGACATTCTAGGGATTAAAAACACCATATAACTCGATACTGATATCATTATCGCATCACTTCTATAGAGATTCACCATTTTCATTGTGAATAACAATATTAACCACATTAAGAAGTCCATACTAGATTTTATTGTCCTCCTTATCCAAGTGGAAGAATACATGAAGCATAAAAAACCATTTGTCCTTACGGCTAATAAGAGGAATAGATGGGAAAGATATTTAAGACAAAAATCTTCTTGAAACCCTTTCTAGAAACGTAATATCAAAGGGGAGGTAAAGGAATTGGAAGTTGTTTGTTTTTCATGTGGCAAGAAGGGACACTAGAAGAAAAAATGTACCCATCCAAAGAATCATGGGGTATATTAAAGTGCGTGTATTATCAAGTGAAAATTATATATTTATAAGACTAGAGTATTATATACAACTTGTGGTGCTCAAATATGTATCCAAATACTGGAACCATGTAGATTCAAGAAAATTGAAAGTGGGGAGGTAGATCTATGAGTAGCTAATGGAGCTAGAATTGATATTGTATATTTCAGGTACTACCATTTTATATTGCTAAATGGAATGATCATGGTGTTGAAAGGTTGTTATTATGTGTCATCTATAACCAAAAACATTATTTCTATATCTAGAGTAGATACATATGGATTTATTTTCATGTTCAGAAATGAATTTATGTTCTTTTATAAAGATAGAATATGTTTTGGTAAGGAACATTTTTATAATGGTCATTATGTGATGGATTAGAAAATCAATGTAATGTAAATCGAAAACCGAAATACTTCACATGACTCTTATCACACCCAACATTGGCATCACAAGATAGGTCAATATATATAATAAACACTTGACAAGACTACATCAAGATGGATATTTAGATTCTTTCGAACTAAAACCACTTGTTGTATGTCACGCTTGTTTACAAGATAAAATGACCAAAGCCCCATTTAGTGAGAAAACGTGAAACGGCCAAATATCTTCTTGAATTTTTTCATATTGATCTATGTGGACCATTTCAAGTAGAAACAAGGGATTTTTACTCATACTTCATAACTTTTACTTATGATTTTAGTAGATATGGATATATCTAATTAATGAGGTATGATTTAGATCCCATTTATAAGTTTACGTAACAGATGATCAAAGTAGATAACAATCTTTGTATGAGGATTAAGAAACTCCACTAAATTATCTTTATATGCCTTAGTAGAACAACGTAAGCGAAAGTCATAACTACACCTCTTTAGACATGGTGCGATCAATGATGGGTCATCAAAGTCTTCCTTTATAATTTTGGTGATATGTGATACAAATAGCAGCACACATACTATACCATGTACCAACTAAATTGATAAATATTATTCCATATGTGTTTTGGAGTGGTATAAAATCCATGTTACCAAATTTTCATGTGTTGAGAAGTGAAGCATTTGTTAAGGCCTATTTAAGTAAGAAACATCCACCCTAAGGCACAATGTTTTCCTTTTTTAGAAACCCCATGGAAAATAGTAGATATTACCTATAAAACCCCTTTGACAAGAAGGTTATAGTGGTATGAAATTCCATATTCCTTGATAGATAACACATCCTTAAAATAGATTGTCTAATTGAGATTGACATTGAGGAAGTTGAGGATCATGGAACACAATAGTTTGTATATGAGGCAATTCCCCATATCCTAGTGGAAGAAGAATATGTTCTAGAGACACAATAACCATGTAAGAGTGCAAGAGAGGTTTGAGAACCGGAATGACATGGTTTTATTTTCACTAAGGTTGTGTATGACACCCCAATACATTATAATATATTCATTTCAAAATAAATTTAATTTTGTTTCTTGTTTTTTTATGCAACACCATGCTAAGATTATGATACAGACAATAACAAGTTGTCTTACGTTACAAACAAGTATGATTTTAAACGAACAACAGTATATTAATAAAATATTATTATTTAATAAGATATATAACTTATACATTAAATTAGATGTTATGAATAGTATTAACCATATTCTGAATTTTATATATTCCATATAATTTTGACATTCACCTTATGTGTTTCTTAGGCATAATATAATATCAAATTTATCTTTTCAATAAAATATGTATTTTTTAAGAAAAAATTTAGTTTTGACTCATTTTGATTGAACACCCATTTTGAATCCAATATTTGACAGTTTTAGATATTCAATTTGATAAAATAAAATTCCTCTTTGGAAGAGAGATATCAAAATTTAGTTTGGATAATTTTTTTCTTTTCCCTAATAACTTTCATATTTTGAAAAATAAGAGGTTAACACACCATTGACTAACAGAAAGTACTAAGTAAGGATTAATTTCAAAATCTCATTATTTTATAAGATTGTTTATGCGTATGTATTTACTATGACATATTTATCATTAATGCACATTTTCTTAAAATTGATATCAAAAGGAATCCTTTAATGGTTTTATGTAAGGTACTCATTAACTTAAACCAAATTTTAAACATTTTAAGGATTTATTCTTCTAAATATCTTTCATTAATCTCCATGTTTTTAAATGGTTTTACGGATTTATATGGACAAGGATGTTTTAATGTGTTAATTATTTTCAAAAGATTGAAAGTGGAATGGAACACATTGAATCAAAAATATATTTTAAATGTCTTCATTTATAAACTACGTGACTTTTAATGTTTTCAACATAACAATGAAATATTTCTCATAAATAGTTTTAAGGAATTTATTAGATTATTTTGATATATGTCGACATCTTTTATTGGATTTTCATTCTTAATTATGATTTATTTATTAGGATAAATATTTCATATTGTATTGAAGGTTTTATGATATGTTTGACTGTGGATGTACTATTTTAATACCATTCATGGTTTATGGTTAATGTAATAACATTTTTTTATGCTATTTTAAGTATTAATATTAATGTTATGTTTCACCCATCTCATATAAAGAATGTATTGGACTTAGTAAATAACGGGAGGGGCCTTCTATAGCCCCTTGATATATTGGTAGTTCTCATGAGAAAAACTATATATTGACTTAGCTGAGGCTTGGACCATTTATTTTAAGATATATATTTTTCTAGGACTTAACAATTTATATTTAGATCTCTAGGATGAGGACTCGATCGTATGTTTCAGTTGTCTGGAATTATGCAATCCCTCATTTTGAGATCAGTTATCAATATTACATGTTATTTTTTGAATAATAGAATATCAATGTGAATGTTAAACTAGAACTACATGATTTATTATTTCCGTATTATGTCCATGTTTATGTTTATAAGGATTTTTTTTAAACTTTATAACTTCCTTAATGTTTATAATTATTTACGATAGATGCCGCTATATTGTTTAACCACACTAATAATATGAGCTCATCCCGTTCATATGTTTTATTTTCCTAGGATTCGAAAAATTGTTTTATGATTGATATGCATGGTTAAGATATAAAAATATTTTAATTATCAAATAAGGGAATATGTTACATATTTTGTTTTGAATTTCAATGAATGTTTGAGGTATGAAATATATTTTCCAAGACTGTTAAATTGATTTGTCCTTTAGGACCTGATTCCTTGTAATCATGCCAATGTATTTAAATAATGTATCTGCTCTAGGATTTTGGGGTTGTGGAATTACAATGTGACTCATTATTAGTTGATAATAATGGTCTTATAAACTAAAAAAATAATATAGTGGAACATATGTTTCGAGGTGGATATAATATCTGAATTCTGAAATGGATTCCATTTACCAAATCCAAGTCAGGATTTTGGTAGATGGTCTAATAATAGTAAGTAATTTTTGTTGCAAATGGGTATTCAAGATAAAGCTAGACATGGATGGACATTCCAGTACCAATGAGGCATGACTGGCTACAGATGGTTTTAAAGATCATCAAGGTATTGACTACATTGAAACCTTTTCACCAGTTTCAATGCAAAAATCCATTATAATTCTACAGTCCATTGCCGCTTTCCATAAGAATTAGATTTGGAAAGTGGATGTCAAATCAACATTCCTTAATGGGTACCTTCTGAAATATATCTATATGACACAGCATAAAGGTTTTGTGACTCTAAAGGACTCTAATAAGATATTGAAGTTTAATAAAACCATTTATAGATTCAAGAATATATCTATGTCATGGAACATTCATTTTGAAAAAGATATAATGGAATTTGGTTTTATAAAGAACAAATGTGAGACTTGTGTCTACAAACGGTTTAGTTGGGGGGAAATCGTCTACCTAAAAGTATATGATGATCAAATTTTACATATTGGAAACAGAATACCAGTCTTATAGTCTGTTAAAGAATAGTTGAATAAATTTATCTCTATGAAGGACATGGGAGAGGTAGCATATATTCTTGGGGACAATATCCATCATGATAGATTGAAGAAATTTCTAGTCCTATGTCAATTTACATACACTGAAAATATACGAGATAGATTTAGTATGGAACAATCCAAGAGGAGATTATTTTCAGTGTCACATAGCATTAATCTTTACTATAAAATGTTCCCTCCGAGGAATGAGGAATAAAAGAGAATATAAATAATTCCATATTCTTATGTGATTGGTTCAGTCATGTATGATATTTATGTCATATACTAGATGTTGGATACACATTGAGTGTGGTATGAAGATATCAAGCACGTCCTGGTGACTGCCAATGGATGGAAGTAAATAATATATTTAAGTATATGCGACGTACTAAGGATATGTTTCTAGTTTAAGGAGGAAATGATGAACTAGTCATAAGAGGATACAAAGATGCTAGTTTTCATACTGATCAAGATGACATGACGTAAAAAATAGGATACATCTTTACAATGAATGGTGATTTTGTGAGCTAGAATATCTCAATGAAATGTGCGGTCACAGATTCAAAAGTAGAGTCCAAGTATATCACAGCTTCTGAGTAAGCTAAAGAATAAGTTTGGATATGAATCTCCATCTGGGATCATGCTATTATTCATAGAAGTATAGATCCCATAAAACTCTATTATGATAATAATATAGTGGTGGCTCTCAAAAAATATCTAATATCACATCAGTGGATGAAACACATACTTCATATATACCAAATCTTGTTGGATTCTTCTCAGAGAGGTGAAGTTGCAGTGAGCAACATTTCCATAAAAGATAATGTGGTGGGCATCTTGACTAAAGAATTAGCTCAACAGAAACATGACCATCATGTGATGTCTAGTGGAATTATAGTTCTATGAAGTTGAATTTATTCCATGGGGGAGTTTTTTAGATTTGGTGTTCTAGATGCAACTATTTTTACTTTGATTACATGAATATTTAATTAAATATTGTTCATTATTCGGCATGAATATGATGTAGTTATGTCCTATAGTATTTTTTCACATTGATAAGGTCATTGCAGTTCTATGCTATGTTGAGAACCTTGAAGTTATATGATACTATTATGAAATATTATTTTATGTTTTGATGACATACTATGATGGAACGCAAAGTATACAGACGTTAAGGTGGGAGTAATCATAAGCAGATGGGACTTTTTTTCATTAAGATCACACTTGGTATACTCCATGATGATAGATTATGATAACATACTCACAAGTTATAAATTCCACATGTTTTAGTTTCATCAGATATTCCAATCTACAATTGTGTGTAAATTTGTTTAAAAGGTAAAAGGAGATTTTATTAATAAAAAGAACGGTGGGAGAGAAAGAGATGATTACACGAGTCTGAAGTAGGGGATTTTACAGACATCCCTAGTATAGATGGGGATGAGATCAGTGGGGAGGTCATCCATCCAAAGAAGCTCATGGCTAACACCAGTATTTGAAATTGCGTCAGCAATACGGTTGGCTTCCCGATATATGTGTGTGGCGATGAAGTTGAGGCCAACCATAGAGTTCTAGCAATCTGTCCATCGGGAAGTGAGAGGCCAAGCGAGCTGAGTGGTTTCGTTCCAGATTTCTTGGATTATTGTCGCAGAATCACCCATATATTGTTCCAGTTGTGCATTATAGCAAAAGATATGGCGTGTATAACACTCATCATCTCAGCTTCAAGAGAAGTAGAGAGGCCGCATGATCCATAGCAACATCCAAGAACCTGGTCCATGTGATTTATGAAAATATCTCCATATCCTGCTGGTCTCGGATTTCCTTTCGAATCGCCATCCACATTTATTTTGATCCAACTTGGAGGGGGGTCCATAAAACTTCAATGGTAGAATGGGGATGAGGGTAATTCCCCTAGACCCCGACACACCTGAGAATTTCAAAGTCTCTGACTGAAGAACTTCAAGTGTCTTTTTGTATTGAAGCCACATCTTGAATGGATATTAAAATTCTCATTTTACCTGCATTGATTTTGAAAGAATTAGTATGAAAAATCATATCATTTCTGTCATACCAGATGACGTGAAGAAGTTCTGCAACAGCTGTGAGCCAAAGGTTTTTTATTTGATTAGAGGTAGTCCACTCTATGCATTTTTTAATCTGCATGTTAATGCCCTCAAAAGAAATCCACCTGCACTCAAACATGTCAAGAATATAGTGCCAAAGGGCTGAAGTAGTATCACATGATAGAAAAAGATGTTTAATGTCTTCCTTATGCTGATTTCACATACGACATTTGGAACAGAGGGAAATCCCGGATTTTTGCAAACAATTATCAGTGGGTATTTTTTTGATGAGAAATGCGCCAGATAAGAGTAAATCTAGAAGGTTTGATCTAGGATTTATTAAAGTTAGCAACCCAGTCATAGTGGATATCGACATTATGAAAATGATGTTTATAAAAAGCTTTGGATTTCAATACCCCATTATGAGAAGGTTCCCAAAGAATGCAATCCTTAGTGCAAATATAGTGGTAATTGTCTACCATTTGGGCTATATTCTCAGGAAGGGAAATGTTTGAGGAAGTATTGATAGATTCAATAGTATCTTGGAGATTAGTAGGGTCATATTTATTTTCAAACAGATAGATCAAGGGAGCACCAATCCAATTATCAAGCCAAAATTTTAGTTTAGATTCCTTGTTGGCCATCCATCTGGAATTGGTCTTGATGGAGATGAAAGAGCTTTTGATGGAGGTCCAAATAGATGATTTTAGAGAAAAATATTAATTGCTTTTGAGTTTTTCCAGGAAGTGCTCCCTTAATATATCCATAGCGGTAGAGGTATTATGAATGATGTTCCAAGTATGTCTGGCTTGAAGAGCCTCGTTGAATTTAGCAACGTTCTTGATGTCAATCCCCCCTTTGTCAACCGGTTTGCAACAAGTGGTGCAAGGAATGGTCACAATCATTCTCTCTGAAATGTTCCCAGTCCAAAAAAAGTTTTTAATAACTGTATTAATGCGATTTAAAAGACTTTTAGGCCATTTATAAACCATCATATAGTAGACAAGTTTCCAACCGATTGTAGATTTGACCAAACAGATCCTTCCATCCATAGAAAGTGTCTTACATTTCCAGGAGGACAGGTGACGAAGGGTATTATCCACAATGTGGGAGAAATGATTGGCCTTAGGCCTACCCTAGAAAATAGGCACTCCTAGGTAAGAAAATGGAAAAGAGCCCTCTTTGATGCCTAGAATATTAGAAATGTAATTTTTCCTGTCCATGGAGAAAATCTTTACTAAAAAGGATAGAGGATTTATTCCAGTTAAGGGGTTGGCTGGAAATTTCTTGGTAGTGTAAAATAATATCTTTAAGATTAAAAATATTCATTTTGTTACCCTGGGTAAAAAGAATAATGTCATCTTAATAAAGGAGATTTTTGGTAGAATTAACATTCCGAGAGGCTACAATGGATTTAAGAGATCAGTTATTAGCCTCTAGGGATATGAGCCTACTCAAATAGTCTTCCACAATGGAAAAAAGAATCGCAGAGAGAGGGTCCCCTTGCCTGACACCTTTACTGAACTTAAAGTAACATCTAGGAGAATCATTTAAAAGAATGGAAATGTGAACCGAGTTGAATAAAACCTTTATTCAATTTATAAAAATATCATTGAATCCGAAGTGTGAAAGAACTTTGTATATAAAGTTCCAATCAATGGTATCAAATGATTTTGTGATATCTGGCTTAATAGCTACATTTCCACCTCTACATTTTTTATTAAGAAGACTTATAATTTCGGAGGCAAGGCAAATGCAGTCTTGTATAGAGCTTCTTTTTATGAAGCCAAATTTATTCTAGGAGATTATTTTATTACAGATCGAGTTCATTATTTTAGAGATTAGTTTAGTGATGATTTTAAATAATGAATTGATTACAGAAATAGGTCTTATGTTTTGAATCTCATCCACATTATCTAATTTGGGAATTAGCACTAGGAATTGAGAATTTAGACCGTGTGGAAGAATGCCTTTGGAGATGAATGTTTTGACCAAACAACAGACGTCTTCATGCAAGATATCCAAATGTTTTTGATAGAAGCCTTTATTAAAACTGTCAGGTCTAGGAGAACTATCTTGGTTAAGGCTAAAAACAGTGTCTTTAATTTCATGGTCAAAGGGTATATTGTTAAGCATAAAGCTTTCTTCCTCAGTAACAAGATTGGGGATGATATCAGGTCTTAAATCTTTATCAATATTATCCCCATTGAAGATATTCTGGAAGTGAGAGATAAGGATGTTGGCTACGTCTTTCTCATTTTCCTTAATTTGATTTCCCTTTATGAGGAAGGCTAGGGGTCTATAGGCTTTTCTGATCCTATGAATAGAATTATAGAATTTGGTGTTTCTGTACCCATCATTGATCAAATTAACTTTAAAATTTTTTTTCTTAGGATTATCTTTGAGATTGAGTAAGGAAATGAGCTTCGAAGAGATGTTGATTTCATGTTGTGAGTTTTGGTCAAAACATGAAGAAGTGTTGTCAATTTGACGTTGATTCAGATCATCTTCCAGAAGATTGATGTTGTCATCAATTTCTATAGAGTTGGTTTTCCACCAGTTTTTGTGGGTTTGTTTTAAAATTTTAAGATTCATCGGCCATGAAAAGGAGTCAGTTTGTCCCAACATATTTTTCCATGTGTTTTGAATAACTTTGGTGCATTAAGGATTAGTGTACCAAGCATTGTTATATTTGAAAGGGGACCTTGTGATTCTCTTATGGAATGAGAATGAGAGGAGAATGGGGTGATGATTGGAGGAAATTCTCGCCAAAGTAATACTAGATATGTTATCCCATTTGTCAAGGGCAAGTGAGTTGGAGAAGGCTCTGTCTAGTTTTCTAGAAACACTTCTGTTGTAATTTTTTCTATACCATGTAAATTTAGAACCTAGAAGATTAACCTCTATAAGGTTGTTATGTTCAATATAGGCCTTAAATTCCCGAGTGAAAATAGAGTAGGGGCGGGTCCAGGTTTTTCACTGGATGATAAAATAGAATTGAAGTCACCTGTGATAAACCACATATGACTAATATTGTCATTGAGTTGTGAGATATCCTTCCAAAGTTCTCTCCTCGCTTGGTAGCTGTTACTAGAATAGACAAATGTAGAAGAAACTTGTGTGTTATCAAAGATAAAATTACAAGTAATAGATTTACTAGAATAGGAATGTAACTTAACATTATGTAAGGATAAATGGTCAAGAAGCCGTAGAGATTCAGTATGTGTGCCATTGTTACAGGCTCCAAGGAATGAGTACCCATAATGGATTTGATGTGATCAAGAATTAAAGTTGATTTTGGGTTCAGCAATGGCAATAATTTTAGGAGAGTGTGTGCTGATAAATTGTTTATGAACATTTAGAGTGTCAAGGTTGGAAATGCCTTGACAATTACAGAATAATGTATTCATTTATACTTTTTTTTGGTGGGGTTGTCCCCTCTCTTTTTGGAGGCCGAGGTCATAGACCTGCTAGCCATTCTAGATGGATGGTATTTTTGAGAATTTTCATGCTTGGTATGTGCAGAAGGTTTCCTGGGAAGTGTGGGGGTAGCGACATTGGGAGTTATATCCTGGGTTTGTAAAGGCAGATTGGTAGAAAAGGGGGCCTGTTTACAAACAGTTTCTTTTGTGCAAGCAGATTCATCAATCTATTTTTGTATAACAACATTTGATGATAAAAGGTTGTTAACAATACATATAGGTCCCTTTGTGTGGGAAGATTCAAGAGACTATTTTTGTGTCTGAGAATCAGTTGGATGGGCATAAATGGTGTTGGTTGAATCTGTTTGTGTAGATAAGTCATTTCTGTCAAGATTTACAAATGTTTCCTGGATGGGAGTAGCAGATGTTTCCATCTGCTTCTTTAATTCAGCTTGCTCTGTAGATGTTTGTAAGTTATTAGGCTTATCATCTTTTTGGCTACTAGTGTTGGAACATGGGGAGGATAGTAAAGCTGCTTTATAGTTAGGTTCTGCCACGATGTTTTTGAAAGAAAATTCAGTTTTTGACTGTAAATCATGGGCCTTTTCTTTGCCATGTGTGTGAGTGGGATTGTTACCGATGCTCATACCGTCATGAGTGGTAGATGTAATGGGTCTGATATATGTTGAAGGACCTGTAGTTGTAGGGACAGTAGAGGTGTTGTCAAATGCATAATTTCAAGGGTCAGTGTCATCCAGTGGATGGGTGAGGATGTCAATGACATCTTCTTCAATTTGCTTCTTAATAATTTGAAGTAGGATTTCCAAATCTTGTTCATTAGCATGGTCAGCCCAGGAATTGTTTTGAATTGGGTCAAGGAAAGTAAGGAGTTGTTTTTAGAAACCCATACTTCATAATGTTTCTTCGGTGGGTCAGATTTCATGCCAAATTGATCCTTGCCTCTTCTATTTCTCCTAACTTCATTCCACTCAGAGGTATTAGGTTGTGTAGGCTGATTATACACTCTCCTACATTGATGAATAGAATAACCCACTATCTTGCACAATTTACAATATTCAAGAAGTCTCTCATATTCAAATTTAACCATGGTTCTATAGTCTTGAGCAGTGAAAACCAGGGTTTTTGGAGGTTGATGTTCTAGGTTAATGTCAATTAACACCCTAGCATATATACCCATGTCACTATTAAGTGTTCTTTGATCGATTTTCAGTGGAGTTCTAATACAAACAGTAATGTCATTAAGTATTTGAGGGTGCCAAAAAAACCAGTTTAAATCAAAGAACCTAACCCATACCTGAGGATTTCTCTTCTTCTGTGAATTTGGATTAAAGGAAAAATCTCATTCGGATAGCCATAAAAATCCTGGTTTAAGATTGAGATTTCCCATTTTCCAGGAAAAGTCAAGATCAGATTGTGAGGAAAAAATTATATGGAAGAAGACTTTTCCTAGTAGAACCAATTTCCATCTATAAAAACCCCAGTAAGAAGATAATATAACTTTTAAATCCAGATAAGAACTAGTGGAGTCACCTTTTAAATAAGAAATTCAACCCAACACAGACAACTTACAGAGTTTTGTGCACTGTTGAACTGCTATTGGGTCTGCTTCAACATGGAAGCTTCCATCAGATGTTTTTTTGATACTGTTTGAATTCAACGTAGGGGGTTTCAAGGAATTTGTACCTATAAGTGCTTCAAGAAAAGATATGCTTTTTCCCTTCAAGTTTGCGGTTTTCTGGAGTTCATCGCTTTCCCAATGATTCGATTCCAAAGTGTGAATCTCCCGTATGATATCATAAGCCTCCATTTCAAGAGAAGGAGTGGAAAGGGTGAAGGATTTGAGATTAAATGAATATATAGGGTTTGTGAATCGTGTTTTTGAGCCGTTGGGAGATACCGCAGGCCGAGAGCATTGGGGGTTCATCATGTCTCCTCCTCAAAACATGGATTGCTAACACTGAATCCCTAAGGGGGCCCCCCAGCCCAAGTGCGTTGGATGTTGGGTGTGTCATGAAAGACATGTTATTAATGGATAAGTTGAGGAATGATTTTTCCCTTTCATTGATGGATGTTGATATCTCAACCATTTGATTGAAATATTATTGTCGCCCTAAATTCCGCTGTTATGTAGTAACAACCAGTTTATTTCAGGTAGTCAACGAATGACGAATCAAGAATATAGTTTGATGAAACTATAGTGGAACCTTCTTGATGATATATTGTGATAAGGAGATTATATTATATAGTGATAATTCATATGTGGATGTTGTTGTTTCAACTTAAAGTTATTTCTCATGGGTGCCTTGACTCAATTCTAGACAGTAATCTTGAACTTTGAGCTAGACCATCTAATGCCTCTGAGAAATAATCCTAGAGGGTAACACACGAAGTCTTTATTGTGGAATCTATTAAATTCTATTTGAATTTGATTAATAGTATAAATATTATTCTCATGATTGAGGAATAATTTTATTCAAGTTAAAATGATCTCATATATTAAATAAATATTTATTCCCCAGATTGTGAATAAAACATAATTATTTATATTATTGAAAATTTAGTAAATAATTATTTACTTTTTTGTAACTAGATATATTTATTTAGGAGAATAAAATATTTTATTCTGGTGTTCAATAAATGGAAGAGGATTTCTAATGAACTAATACTGTGTCCATTGATTAATTAATTATTTACAAGTTGGTAAATAATGTTTATCCTGTTGGATCAAGAAATTTTAATAATATTGTTTTCATTATGTGCGATGGGATTTAATTTATGGTCCCATTTTTCTAATGTTGGCATACCAAAAATAATTGTGTTTTTATTAGTATTATGTGGCATGTATTTTCTCTAATATTTAAAATGTAATTGAATTTTAGTTTCATAAACAAATATTATAACTGAAACCCCATTTCGAATAATAGGATGGTATGTCAATTATACCAAACCTTTGTAAATGGAGATTTTTTGAGCGAAAAATTTTATATCTCTGTTCCTCCTATCTCTCCCTCTCAAGAATGAGAGAAGTTCTACAAGACCGAAAAACAAGTGATCAAGATGATTGAGGCAAGTCATTCAATTCACCACGCTAGCACTCTGAGAATGAGTGACATTTTTTGGAGAAAATATGAGAATGTGTGGATAACTGCTAGAGAGATTATACTTTGGATCCTTATAAGAGAAACAAAGACAATAGAGAAGGATCATTCTGGATGATCATGATATCTACAAAGAAAGTACCAAAGACCAAAGTATTTAATTTATTTATAAATTAAAAAATTAATTATAAACATGATTTGAAAGATCCTATTTCTCAAATCTAGCCCTTTTCATCACTTTGTCTAAATCATTCATTTTAATCCGTATATATTGTATTTCATCATCGTATTGATCACTAATTGTTCACAGATTGCGGAAAAAAAGTTATCCGTCCCAATCACAATGCTTCTGTTGCGTCTAGATCCTAGGGTTTTCACCCCTTATTGATGTATGTTTTTTTAATATTTAGATTTCTAATAACAATTTTCTATGTCACGTTTTATCAATTTATTAACATTATATTATCTTTAATGAAAATATTTTAACATCCCACAATTGTTCTTCTTATTAGGGAACCCAAATATGTGATATTCTGCGTAACCTTTATGTTTTCCACTTTCAATTTTCAAAAGAATATTTAGTATCCCTCGGTATGATATAGTTTTTCAATAAAGGTTATATTTTTAAGAAAAATATAAAATTTTTATGGAAAACGTTATTTAAGGATGTATTATATAACACCCCAAACATTTATAAAAACAATCATGATGGTTTTCTTAACTTATGACACAATGCATTATGTAAATTGATATATATTTTAAAATTATTATTATTTAAATATTATTATTTAAATATTACAATTGTATCATAGTATATTAATAGGAGAGTATGAATATGAGTAATGTATTGATTAATTATTAGTAAATATTCATTCTTTTATTTGTCTATTTTATACTTCGAAAATGAATTTTCTTCAAAAGGGAATATTTATTGGATTGTTTTGTGTAGTATTTTTAATTAATTAAAAAAAATATTAGAAATTTTATTTTATAAAATAAATATTTTTTATTGAAAATTAATATCTGAATTAAATGACAGGGAACTTATATAATTTTTCTAAAATTATTTATTTTTCTGTAAAAATGTAAATGTGTCGATTTTTCAAAAACTATAATTTCATTTCATTAAATTACATAATTTAAAAAGCACGCTATTTGTTTTATTTGGTCATAAAGTTACATGTGATCCATTTTATTTATAATAATAAAATTAAATTAATAAGGATTTTCAGTTTACATGGTTTTGATAAATGTTAATTTTTATCCTTAAAATGAATTTTTCTGGAAAATAGTTTTTATCACCTTTTTTGTGATTCCTTTTAACATAAATTATTTAATTTATAGGAATTTAATTTTATCAAATTGACTCCGTATATTAAATTAGTAGTTTCACATTTGGTTAATAGGCCTATATTATTTTTTTTTCTTTATGAATAGTAACATTGGTAAATATTTATCACATTTGTAAGGGAAAAATAGGTAAAACATGATTTAAACTTTGGGATTGGGATTTAAATTTTCCCTACCAAATTAATTCAACTTATTAGATTATAATGGTTTGTAAATTTAAATAAAATTATCAAAAATAATTCCACTTTGTTCCATTTGTGTTTGATATTGAAATTTACCATACTTTATTAAAAGAATAAATGAAAAATGTAACACTCTTAATATTAATAAGCCAAATAATTCTCCATAAGGGAAGAAAGAGGTTATGTTTATGGTTAAATGTTAATTTCAGATAAAAAATAGTTTTTTTTAGTTAAATTAATTTGTCCCTAATTTTTATTCACTGAATAATTACCTTAAATTCTTCTGAAACACTGATATGGTATTTATTAAATTAATAGAAAAATAAAATTTAAGAATTTTGAAATGTTAATAATCATATATCGTGGATAAATTATTATGATCCATGAATTTTATTGATGAATATATCATAATATGTATTTATTAAAATAATATATTCTAGTTACATTTTTGTATTTTTGTTATCAATTTTAAATTAAAAGAATATTGTCAAAATTGATATTTATGATATTTTATGAAAATAATATTTTTTAAAATTATTTAAAATTCAAAAAAAATCATGAATGATGATTAGTGGATTATATATGGTAATAAAATTAATCATGTTTATATTAACGACTCAATTTTAACATTATTTATAAAATTTTAATCCTTTAAAATCAAAAAAGTTGGCATCATGTTTACAAGTAATATTGGTTGACCAACGAGTTAAAAAAGGTTTAAAACAACACAAAAACATATATAAAATTAATTGTATCTAGTTATTTCTACCTTATACACTTTTCTATTGAATTTATGTTCATTTGGGATAATGTTTCCTGAGAATTTCATTTATTCACTTTAATATTTTTATAAACATCGTGGTGTATTTTCCCTTACATTTAAATGGATACCCATTTATCTCAATTATTATCATCACATTGAGCCATATATCTTGACCAAAACCATCCCATTACTCTTATAAACTTTCCTAAATATAATAATAGTTTATATAATTCCTAAAATATCATTTCAAGGACACTTATTATAAGATCCTGGCCATTCTATCGATAAATCGTGCTCATTTTCAAGAACTCATTTTACTTGTTCTAAGTATATCTTGTTCTTCATTTAATTCAGGGAGTATGGGGTATAAATTTCAGATTTTTTATGGGTATTGGGTAGTGAATGGTTGGTGCATGGTTAACAAAAACCATTCACTCTACCCTATCAGACCATGAAATGCCAAATGGAGGGGGATCTACTAGTTTCCCCATGGGTTTTCAAACCATAAACCTCTTAGTAGTAACTATGTGACCCCTAAGTAAGGTTCAAGGTATGGTTGAACTATTTGGAAAACATTGTTCCACAACTTAGGAACCCTTGTGCACTATTTCTATTCCCCCAAAACAATTATTTTAAATTTCTCAAACCTCTGTATTCATCCTCACTCACCCCTGCTCGACCTAAGACATCCGCTTTTGATTTTGGATGTCTCTTTGAGGATTACTTGTCCCCATGAAAAATATAATTTATCAATTAAAGATTATATTGAATAATATATACCAATCCTAGTAAGGAATCTCTTCTCATGTGGTTTCCTCACTCTCCTACCTCCCATTCTGAATGAAGAAGAGTTTTTTACAAACTGTTGGCGATGGTTTGGATGTAGGTTATAATATATCCAACTCCGTTTAATCTTGAATCTTGGTTTTGGTTCTATATCTCATTCTTCTTGTTCAATTAAACATTCAAATTAAATTTATGTATTATCGATTTTGATAATGCTTACCAACAATCTTGTGTTAGGTGGTCTAAATATCAAGTTCACATAGTCATGATGATAATTACATGCATGGAATTGTGAAATTTAAATTTCCATGATGGGAAATTTCACTCTATTTTAATTAATTAATTTATCAATTAATTAATAGAATTTATAGAACCATGTAGAAATTGAATTTATATTTCACTTGATAATGGAATTAGGAAACAAGGAGATTATGACATTGAATAACTGATAATTGTTATAATGAAGTTGTTTATTGATGGATATTATAGAAAGCTTGAATTATCATCAATGTGTTAATGGTATAATATGATTAAATTCAGTTAAATGGATTAATGGTGAATTATTCCTCTCATCCCATGTGATTAAAGTAAAGAACCATGACTAAATTAATAATTGAAATGGGTTAGTTTGATGAGAATTGTTTTAATGAAATGTTAATGATTCTTAACATAGATATTAATGAAATTGTGATAAATGAGATATTATAATATTGTGATATATGTGTTATATGTGTCTTGTAAATGGACTAATGCTTCCAAATCCCAATAGTGATTGACTGATATACGTGTGTGAGACGTGGAAAGATGCTTCAAAATCCCATATGTGATTCACTGGAATACGTGTTTGGGAAATAGACTTATGCTTCAAAATCCCATATGTTATTGACTAATATCTATTTTTTGGGCAAGGGATGATGTTTCAAATACCCATGTTGTGCTTAAAATGTAATTCTAGGCCCAAAATGTTGGCATTTTACTTTGAATATTTTTATATGTGATATGAAATTAGAATGAATAAATTTAATGAAATCTATGATTTTAATGAGATGTGACATCCTTTGGGGATGTTTCAGACTTCGGAATTGGAAGAAGAAGTTTTTGGTGATTTATGTGTCAACATGAACCTAGAGTAATTTATTTGGTTAATTAAAGAATATTGAAATTTATTAACTATTTAATTTTTCATAATTTAATATTTACCCAAATTCATACACTATTATAGACTGGATTGGGTTTTAGATGCCATTGGTGGGTGTTTACTGATTTATAGTCACACCCTACATGGGATTCCTGATCAATACCGAAATACAATTCATGTTTGTAGGATCAGATATGTGAAATAGATCTATGATACATGGATGAGTTTGTATAGAGCATGGATGAGGGAAACATACTTTGTTTTTGGGACCTTTTGGCTGTTTTGTGTGTACTTATTTTGGTTTTATACTTAGACAAATAATAGACATATAAGATGAAATATCTACACTTTTGGTTTGGTTATTCAATTCCTTCTTTTGACATTATGTTATAATGGTATTTTTTTTGTTATGGTTATTGTCATGGTTTTATTGTTTATTTATTCCATCTGTCGTGATTATTTAAAAAACTGGGTATAGTCCTCCTGTGTTATATAATTTTCCCCATTTCTTGTCGGTAGACTCTAGAATACGAGGAGGTACCCATGAGGTCATGTGACCAACCAACATGGTGCACCAGCATGTGGCAGTCAGTCCGGGTTGTCACAAGGGGGTATTGGAGTAGTTTCCTATATTTTGTTTTGTCTTATTATTGGAGAGGTAGAAAAGATATCAGGGTTTGTCAGGCCATGTATTATATATTTTTCATGTCATTATATTAACCATATGTGGGGATAAAATCTATGTACCCACTATAGGATTGTTTTTAGTGATGTGTGTTGTTATAGT
This sequence comes from Viscum album, assembly GCA_963277665.1. Classification (NCBI taxonomy): domain Eukaryota; kingdom Viridiplantae; phylum Streptophyta; class Magnoliopsida; order Santalales; family Viscaceae; genus Viscum; species Viscum album. The sequence goes on from OY728162.1 coordinate 1,335,219,364, forward strand.
TATGTGTTATTTCTCCTCGATTGAAGCACTTTTTATGTGATGTCATTATTGATTTTGATATTTTTCTATGATTTGATTCATGTCGTATTATGGAATGAGAGTTGGGTATACATGCATCACTCCAGTAATTAAGTATTTATTGTGGCATGCATAATTTTAGGCACACATAGAATAGTATATTTGAGATGAGTCCTCAAATGAAAATTATTTTCTTTATTGTGTATATTTTTAATGAAAATTCTTCCTAATGTAAAATTGAAAATTTTAAGATGATGATAAATGTGATAATTGGAAAAGTATTAATGGGTGTCTAATGATAAAAATGAACTCTAAATATATTTTACCTTATATTATCCATGACCCATTTGATGGATGGTTTAGGGAAGTGGTAGCACCTTTGTATTGACCTTGTGATTTGATAAGGGGGATGAATTTTTATTTCTTTATGTGAATCACCATATGTTTTATAATTTAGTTTTATGTGTCCTAATATTTGTTTCTAGGAATGTAGATTTATTCCTCTACAATGATAGTTGTTGATAGGATGGGATCAGAAAATGGCTGGTAATGTGACTCCAGTAGTGGAACCTGAGGCCCCTATAGTTCCATATGAAAGAGCTAGTGAGAACTTTTCTCTATTTATATAATTTATGGAAACATATCTAGGGCGGGTTTTGAAGTGTATGTGCGTCCTGACCATGGTGTTTCAATTGCAACACCCTCTTTCATTCAATGAAGGGGGTCCACATAAGGCGGCTGAGTTCTATATTTAATCATTCAAAGTAACACCAGACCTCTTATATTCTCCTTCTAAGAAGATAGTCAAATTTGTTGCTTACATGTTACGTGGTCAAACAAAGAATTTTTGGGATATAAATACATGTGATGGATAGATATAGAAATATATTATAATGACATTACAAAGATTTTATTGGAGAAATTTTATAATGATATGATCATGTAGGAGAGGGAAGCAGAGTTGTTGAGGCTTGAAAAAAAAGAGAATATATGGAATAAAAAATGAAGTATTATTTACTGATTTGTAGTGCTTCTTTCTAGTGTTGGCATGGGATGAAAGTACCATGGTAATAAATTTACTGGATGGTCTTAAAGGGTTGATTATGTCCCATGTTAAAATCTTTTAGCTTAATTCTTTTTTTCTGAAGTGATGATTCGTTCTCTCATATACAAGGGGAACATTGAAGCATCTTCTAGTGGAGGAAATTTCATTTCGGATGGACGACCTCGTGGTATATGTTACGAGAGTATGATGAATCACTATAATAATGTTAACTAGAGTAGTTGAAAGAAGATTCCTGAAGGGGAAGTATCAATTATTCAGGATCTTACCTGAGTGCTCTTCCACCACTAAGGTAGGTTGGATAACATTCCATGACATTTTCCCCAACCACTGGTAGATATCCAAGCATCCAGAAGGATGGGAACCTATAGTAGTTGTACACGAACCCACAAAATATGGGTAGTGATATGGGAAACATACATAATTAGGGTGATGGAAGGGGGTGTTATTCACTATATCGACTTGGTAGATGGGGTTCTACTAGAAGTCGCAGATGAGGCAATTCATGTCTAACATCTTGGAAATATAACTCACATATGCAGAGTGGGCTAGCTCGAGGACCTATGACTATTTCATAGGTAATAGGGGAGTATTTTTGTATATAGTTTAGCCTGCACTTTTGGATAGTGAGGTGATACCATTGATAGTTATAGGTACTATTATTATAGATTCTACACTTGTTAATGACCTATTCAATACGCATGACTCTAATTCCATAATATATACGCAACTTATGAGTGGGTTGAGCCTAATGACAGTGTTTGTGAGTGGGGTTATGATGATCGATACACTATTAGGAGTACAGTCAAGAGGCATCTATTTGTGAAAGGGGTATTTAATTGAGGTCGGGTAGTATCATTTTTTTGGGATTTTTACATTATTGTTATTTTGGGATTCAACATGGTTTTGAGTATGGAGTGGTTTTTATCGTACTAATACCACGTAGATTTTTATTGTAGGATAGAGACCTTTATGTCTCATGAGGGTGAAAATTATGTTTATTGTGGAGAGTATGATATCTAGGTGGGTTGGGAGGGATTATTTTATCAGTAACTATAGGAGCTCACCACCCAGGTTGTGTGTCTTTTTATATATGATGGTTGTGTAAAGAATGATGTACTTCTACCCAATGTATACTTATTCCAAGACCTATTTCTTGAGTACAACTCAATGTTGACACCTGAGAGAGATGTGGAGTTTATTATGGAGCTCATTCCTGGGGTTGAGTCAGTTTCCATTCCACCATATAGAATGTCACCAAAACAGATTCCAAATATTATGACTAAACTGATGAAATTGATGGATAATGGATTTAACCATCCGATTATATCACTTTGGGGATCTGTAGTCTCATTTTTTATAGGCTAAGAAAATCATAAACATAAATTTCAATTATCAAAAGTTGAACTAGATGATGGTGAAGAACCAGTATCCTCTTCCTTTTATTGATGATCTATTCCACTAGTTGAGAGGAGACTGTGTTTTTTCTATGATTTAATTGACATTTTAGAATCATCAGTTGAGAGTTATTCCTTTTGATATACCATGGACAACTTTTAGAAGTAATTATGGCCTATATAAGTTCATTGTTATTCTTTTAGGGGTAAATAATTCTTGGAAAATGTTTATGTCATTTACGAACCAAATCTACCACCTAAAACTTGATCAGTTTGTGGTTTTTTAGGAAAACATCATGGTCTAATCCAAGACTTATGACGATTATGCCCAACATATTGAAATCTTCTTGAGTACACTGAGTGGTCATCGTCTATACTCCATGATATATATGTTTCTATTCTTGATAGAAATTACACATCTATTGGGTCGCATCCTCTTAGAGGAAGGTGTGTTAGTAGACCCAAATAAAGTTCAGGCAATGGTTTCTTGGTAGAAGACCAAGAATGTGTTCGATATCCATAGCATTCTAAGTTAAGTGGGATAATATCGAGGGGGGGGGGGTTATCCGAGACATTTCCCTACATGGAAGAACCTATTAAGGGATTAACCAATAAGGGGGTAAAGAATGAATGGTCTGGGGTATTTCAAAAGTAATTCTAAGAGTCTAAGAAGTGTTTAACTACTACACATATAAATTTGTCCTACTTGAGCCGGGTGAGGATATACAGTGTTTCTTCAGGCATCTGGGATAGGTATGGGACTTCTATTGATGTAGGGAGATAAATTTGTGGAATATGGGTCAAAAAGGACTTGGACACATAATCGAAACTTCCCTATGCATGCCCTTGAGTTATCAATATTAGATTCTTATTTTAAGTGATGGAGGCATTATCATTTGATAAAAAAGGTTTATTGTGTATACTAAGCACATGATCTTGAATTATATCATCTCATAGTATGACATGAATCTCTATCACTAGAGGTGGGTTGATTATATGAATCTATTTGACTTTCAGCTAGAATATACACCAGGAAACAAAAATAGTGTTTCTAACACTTTTAGGTGGAAAACATAGAGTTATGATGTTTGGGGATCAAGTAATTAGTGGAAGATGATACCTTTACTGACTGAGATTCATGTTGGGGTTTTAGAGAGTCGGGAGAATGAGACCCTAAAATCAGTATTAGTGGATTACACACTTTTGATCCGGATAAGGTAAATGTAGTATAAGGATACAGACTGTATGGCCCTCAGGGAGAGACTTTTATTTGAGGATTCATTATCTGATTAGACCTTAGACGATGATGAGATATTCTCTATTAGGAATCATGTTGGTGCACCTACATTTATGCAAGACGAGATTATGTGTTAATTTCATGCCTCAAAGTGGGAGGTGAAACCTATTTTGACCAAAATGTACCCTGAACTAGGTTGACAGTATTTTTTGCAGGGCAGGAAAATTGAGATTGTAGGGTTCATATCATGATGTTATGGAGTAGGCAGGTGAAGGCTAAATACCAACAACCAAGTGATTTACTAAATAAATTTCCCATTTTTATTATAATTTTTATGAAATTACCATGGACTTCATGGTGGTTCTACTAAGGAAAACATATGTGAATAATTATAGTTAGGTGATCGTGGATTGGTTGATGAATGTAGAACAATTCTCATAAATATGTGAGACTTTCTCTATGGATCTGTTGGGATAATTGTACATTCAAAATATATTCTATTTGAATGGGGTTCCTATTAGCATGGTTTAAGATGATGGCTAATGATTTACATCACTCTTTTATAAAGGCCTACAAAATTCATTAGGTGTGTAGGTATTTTTGAGTATGGATTTCCATCCACAAATAGACGGGTAGTTAGAATGCACTGTACATGTTTTGGAGGATATTCTACGTGGATGCATCCTAGAATTGAGTGGGTCTTTTGAGAAGTACCTAAAAATTATTGAGTTCACCTATGAGAATAGTTAATAGATAACTATTTAGATGGAACCATATGGGGCTATTTATGGTAGGCCATGAAGATCACCTCTATGCTGGATAGAGATAAGTGTGTCAGAGCTATTGTGACAGAGATTTACTCATGAGATGTTAGAGCAAGTTCAGATAATTTGAAAACATATTTCTATGGCTCAGAGTAGTATTAATCCATATGATTATAGACATTGATGACCCCTTTATTTTATGGTGGGTGATCATTCATTTCTTTTGGGGTCTTTTAGATAGGGTCTCTATAGTATTGAGAGACAGGGCATGTTGGCACCCAGAATTTTGATACCTTTTGAGGATGTGGAGTGAATCAGGCTAGTTGCACATGGATTGAATTTTCCATATAGTAATAATGTTATGAATGAGATTTTTCATGGGTCACAACTTCAATGGTGTCACCCTGACCCATATCATGTGATTGAAATTGATGATAATGATCTTGAGGCTAATGCGTCCTCTGAGGAGTTTACGATATGTGTGTTGGTCCACAATGATAATTTATTATGCGGAAAGAACGTGATGATAGATCATGTATTATAGAATCATGGTCATGTTTGGTAGGATACATGGGATAGAGTATTAAATATGATGGCTCTATGGCCTGATATTTTTACCGTAGAATCATATAGATTTTTGTAAGTACAGTACAAGGAAGAGGCTTTATAAGGTGGAGAGATTGTAATATCATTATCATTATGAAGATTACTAATAATTTTTTTCATGTACATTTTTTCATTTTTTTATTATATCTTGTTTGGTTTTTACTTTGGGGAGGTTTTTTGTGAAATTTGATATTTTTTAGGGTTTTCAGAAGTGCACAATTGTCGCACTGTCTTCCCAACCCATGCATCATGCCCCAAAAAACACTGCAATCCCAAATAGTGGGGGATAAAATTGTTTAGACATGGTTTTTTTAAAACCACTCACCCTCTTAGAAGTAACTATGTGACCCCAAAGTGGGGAACATGGTTTGGGTGCAAAATTTTGAAAACTGCTCACCCCTTCCCTGAAAACCATGTACAATATTTTTAATCATGAGAGAAATTATTACTAAATTTCTAAACCCTCCATATTTATCCATTATTCACCCCCACTTGAACTAGGAGATCCACTATCATTTTTGGAGGTCCCAAAGAAGATTATTGGGCTCTATGGACTCAAATATTGACATATCAATGATCATATTGAAGAAGCTCCACCTCTCCTAGTAACAAATTTCTTCCTATGTGGTTACTCTTTTCTATCTCTCTATCATTTCTTATTCTAGATTAAGTGTAATTTTTTGTTACCCATTGAATATGGTATAGATCATGATTATGATAGATTTAACTGTATATGATATTGGATCTCTAGTTTGGTTGTAGATATATTTCTTTATTGTGGAATTGAGTGTTTGACTACAATTACGGGGTTTATAGTTTGGAGAAACCTCACCAATAATATTGATGTAGGTATTCTAAATGTCAACATTGAAAATACTCAATGATAATTTATTTTATTTTATTGTTTAATTTCATTTTCCTTGATTAGATATTGCATTCTAATTGACTTAATTATTTTTTAATTAATTAATGAAATTGATAGAACCTTGTTATAATGGAATTGGTTGATCATTTGATAATAGAATAGAGGAACAAAGTGATTATGACATTTTCTAAATGATTATTTTAATTTTAAAGTGGTTGATTATTGAGAACTATAGAAAGGTTGAATTATCTTCAAATGGGAAATGGATTAATTTGATTAAAAGTTATTAAATGGTTGAAAGTTAAATTGTTCATATTATTCCATGCGATTAAAGTGAAGAACAATGATTCGATTAATAATTGAAAAGGGACACTTTGATGTGAATTGTTTGAGAATAAGGCTATTGACTATTAACCATGATCTAACTAAAATTGGGATAAATGTGAAATTTTAATATATCTTAAATTGTGATATTTTGATAAATGCTTTATATGTGTTTGGGAAACAAAATGATTCTAAAAATCCAAAATGTGATTTACTAATAAATCATTTTTGGAAGTGGACTGATGATTCAAAATTCCATATGTGATTGATAGATATCTAGGCTTTGGGGAATGGACTGATGCTTCAGATACCCATTGGGTGTTAGACATGGTGTTCTGGACCCAAAATGTTGGCAATAGAAAATGGTTCCAAGTACTCGTGATATGAAAAATGAAATAATTAAATTAATGAAACACATTATTCTAATGAAATGTGACATCCCTTGGGGATATTTCAAACTCCAGTATGGGATGAAGAAGCTTTTGGTGATTTTGGCGTCATTATGTACCCCTGGTAATTTATTTTCTAAATTAAATAATAATGAAAAGTTATGACTATTTACATTGTTTTACATTATTCTTTATACATTTTTAAAAACCTTAATAGTGTAAATATTATTTTATAACCTGTTGGATGTGGTCTGAGGAGTTATAATCACACCATTATCAGAATGAATTATTGGTACCTGAATAGACTTATTGTTTTCAGGATAGGATCATGGAAATATTCATATGTTATATGTGTAAGAATTGGTGTCCTAGAAACAACTGGTTCTACTTTAATTACATGGATATTTAATGTATTTAAATATTAAACATCTTATTAAATATTTTTCATTGTTCTACATGACTATGATGTAATAATGTCCTATAGTATTTATTTCATTGATAAGTTAATGAAAGTTCCTTGCTATGATGAGATCATTGAAATTCTATAACAATATTATTAAAAATACTTCTACGGTTGGATGATATACTATAAAGGGACACATAGCTTGCAGACCATCAGGTGTGAGTACTTTTAAGCAGATGAGACTTCCTCCCATGAAGTTCTCACTTGGTAATCTCTAAGATAAGAGATTTATAAGAACATATATGCAATTATGAATTCTATATGTTTTGGTGTTATCCGATATTTCTATCTTCGAGCACGTGAAATTAACCTTAGACTTTAATATTATCATTAATACATGTCATTGCTTGCTCAATTTGATTTACTGATGAAAACCATCATTCAGAAAGTTGGCAAGAAGTAGGGTATGTTGTCTACGCCACAAATGACATGATATTAATGGATATGTCAAAGAAGGATTTATACCTTCTATTTATGAAAGTTGATATCCCATACCTTTGATTGAAATAGATCTTTCGCATGAAATTACATGCCCATGGTGTAATGACGAGTTTATTTCAGGTATTCAAAGAACGACATATAGAGCATAATGGTTGATGACATTATCATGAAACCCACTTGATGATATATTAAGACAAAGGGATTATATTACACAGTGATCATTCATATGTGGATGTCGTTGTTGTGACATTACGTTCATTATCATGGGTTCCTTGATCCGTTTCAAGCTAGTACTCTTGGAATTTAGGAAAGACCCCCTAATGCCAACGAGAACGAATCCTAGAGGGTCAGACAATAAGTGATTTTTGTGGTCTCGGTTAAATTATATTTGAATTTAATTAATGAAATAAATATTATTCTCAAAGCTCGTGGAATAATTATATTCAAGTTAAGATGATCACATAAAATAAATAAAAAATATTTATTTATTTATTTAAACAATTAAAAAATATTTATTTACTAGTTTGTAAATAAAATATTTATTTAAGAGAATAAATTATTTATTTATTGATTTGGGTGTTCAATAAATGGAATTGGAGTTCGAGAAGACCAATTATGGTCTAGTAGTAAAATAATTATTTTCAATATGGTAAATAATAATTAGTTTTAACAAGTTAAAATAATAATGATGCTACAGTTATTTTTTGATGCATAATTTCATTCATAATTCCATTTTGCGCAAGTAGGTGCACAATAACTATTGGTGTTGTATTGTTATTATGAACATGGGTTTTCTCTAAGTACATGAACATATTTAATTTCTGTTATAAAATTAAATTTTTTAACTAAAGTTCCATGAAAATAAATAGACAAGTACGTCTATTGTGCCATAAAGAACACACTGAACACTTGGTGAATTGATAATTGTTGATCTAAACAATTACTCTCTCGAATCCTTTCCCAGCTCCTCTCAAGAATTCGAGAATTTTTTCAATGCTGATGAAAAAGTGATCCAGAACAATCGACACAAGATACTCACTTTACCATGCTAGGACCCATAAAATTAGTGGTTTCAATCGGAGGCCATCAGAGGATGTGTGGATCACCGCTAGAGGGATTCTAGTTTGGATCCTCACAAGTGCAATGAGATAATTCAGAAGGTTCATTCCGAATGATCAACATAATCAATGAAAAAAATCTCAAAGATCCATGTATTATTTTATTTATGAAATTAATTAAATTAATTTCAAACATGATGTGAAAGATCCTATCTAAAGGGTATGGTACTCCTCCTTCTTTATCTAAAACATTTATTCTATTATGTGGAGACTAGAGTTCATCATTGTATTGATCCCAGAATAATCATTGATCATGGTAAAATTAATGTCGGGTACCATCCCAACCATTATTCTGTTGCGCCAGGAACCATCAAGTGGTATCAGTGGGGTTACATCATAGTTTATAAATATTTAATTATTTTATTGATGATTTACACATGTAATTATTTAGTTATTTCAATTCATGTTAATTGTTCAATAAATATGAATCTAGAGATCTGTTCCTCCTCTTTCATTTCTCATTAAACTTATAGAAATGGAATTTTCTTTTAAATTAGATTAAAATAAAATAGAGGACCCCATCTTGGGGTGACAAAGGTTCTTGGACATACAATACAAGAATACACGACATGCATTTGACAGTACACACCATGTAGCCAAGGCTCAATGCACTGGATATGGTCCACCAAACCAAGATGATTCATTGGAGTTTTTCTAATTCATAATGGCTCTATGTGATGACCAGGAACAAGCGGTACATGGATTCCAAATTACACGCCATGTTGCCCACATGAAACAACATATAGTCCCTTCCGATTAGGGTTGGACAATATACCCCATACATGGCTTGCCTGGCTGGAGACCGTGTAATGTGCAAGTACACAGTGTGTGGCCTTCTGGACGCACTGTGTAATCCATATATTTCTGAAGTACACTCACATATTCTTTCCTTAGACGTGTACATGATATGGATAATGAATATAATACACACTATGTAGTTTTAACTACACACCATGTACTCTTCCTAATTACGTAGATTTATTAAATTTTATCAATATATTATAGAATCCCTTGATACATGTACCATCATGTAGGTGTAATGATGAGGCACAACACGTAATAGGTGTTTAATATATATGTGTTCAATTTAACATCTTCATAATGTTCATTTATACTCATTTGGTAGTTATTAATAGGAATTCACAGGGTTTCCCAAAAGATACAATTTACGTAAAAAGATAATTTCAAAAGAATTTATTTGTTTAAAATTATGATGGATGAGAATTAGAAGGAAATTCAGAAAATGGATTAAGATAAACTGATTGATTAATTAAAGATGATAATTAACTGATTAGATTTAGATTTATCTTAAATAAGAACGATTAAACAATTTAAAGCATGTTTTATTTATAAGTTAATATCGTTGTAGGTATCGATGATCATGAGGTAGACCAAGACCTTGTATGAGGATGGTTTATTTTAATTTAATTATTTAATTTAATTTTTTTTTCTAATGAGACATCTCCTTATTAATATGTAGGGCATGTGTGCCCAAGGATTCTTTTTTTAAAACCCTATTTTACCCATCACAAGCATGTGAGTTAAAAAAAGTGATATGTAATGGATGGAACTCCCAAGCTGGTGGAGGCAGTTCAAGCTAGAGCTGAGACGAATCCAATCCCAGGAGACACATAGGTGGACATGTAGAAAGCTGTAAACAAGATCCCAAAATGTTCAAGATGTTTCTACCATAGGTCAGGGTTAGTATATCAACCGCTATATAAAATACCCATTATAAAAGCTCATGATCATGCCATTTATTTTATTTCTGTCAATTTCATGGTTTATCATTATGGATGTGTTTTCATGATCACATTATTAATGAGATAAACAAGAATTCAAGATGGAACTAAATTAAACCAAACATATACATAAATATTATGAAGAAATGGTTAATCACTTTAGTAAGTTCCACTTAATATTAACAAGCATGTGGTAATGATAATAAGAAATTATCACATAATAGATAAAAATTCACAAATAAAATATTAATTCAGATTAAGACTTTCATTAGTTTATTAATGTAAAAACATAATAAAACTACGTGTTTGACCGTCCCTTGTTGGAACACTTACTTTTATGCGGGAAGACCTTATGAAAGGTTTTGGGTTCACATAACCATATCACATCAAGAGGAGTAGACCTTACTTGACCTAGTGTAATATTAAAGGAAGGATTTGTGGAAATCCAAATGTCATGATTTTAGGATTAGGGAGTCCACTAAACAGAACAAGGAGCTATCATACTATAGTTGGAAAATACCTACCTACCAAAATACCTTCTAATTACATGACCCATCCTTGTTGGGGTTCTGTGAAGGGGGATATGGATCCTTGACTCTAGAATTTCATGGAAACTAGAAATTTCATGTTCAATGGTGAGGGAATTTGCGACTTAATAAAATAGTGGGAGACATAAAAAAATTATTATTTCTCATAAAATGTAATCAATAAAATACTAATGATATGCTCTTTTAATGGTACAATAAAAATGAAAATATCATCAGCCACACTATCCCTACGATCAATTCTAGATAATGCTAACATCATAATCAATAGTAACTTCCCAGAATCATTTAGATGTCTTTGGGTTATCAAACTCCATGAATGGAAGTCTTCTGTGCTTGAGTCTGCATTACATGTTTCACCTTCCAAAGAGGCAAGATATGAGAATTTCTAGGTATATGACAAACATACGAATGACATGGTCGATGTTCAATGTTTGATTCTACCATCAATTTCTATTGAACTCAGTATGTCTCATGAAAACATGGAGTCTTATAGCATGCTCAAGAACAACTGTGGTATTTACCAAGAGAGAGAATGACATGAATGGTTTGAGATCTCAACGACACTCTTTTAGATTAAGCTTGGTGAAGGTGTCCCAGTTGGGCCTCATGTAGTAAATCATGTTGGCTATATTGAGCACCTGGAGGTTCTAGGATTTAAACTCCCCAAAGAACTGGCACAAATCTCATTATCACGTCACTCCCTCAGATCTTGTCTACAATTGTTTTCAATTTCAATATGAACATCATTGACAAGTCTATATCTGATATTCTTATCCTCATTCACCAATTGGACAAAGTTATGAATCATGAAAAGCCTTCTGTCCTTTTGGTGAATAAGTGGAAAGGGAAGGCGAAGATATTTAATCCAAAAACTTCTTCACGACCTTCCAAGAAAAGAAATATAAAAGGGGTGGAAAGTGAAAAATTGGTGGTCTGTTTCGCATGTGTAAAGAAGGGGAACTGGAAGAAGAACTACACCGAGCCTAAGAAGAAAGGGGATGCTTTAGGTGCATTTGTTAGCAAATTAAATATATCTGTTTCTTTACATTGGGTATTAGATAAACATTATGGTTCTCACATATGAGTCCAAATATAGGAGCAACATATATTTAGGAGGATGTTAGAATGGTATGTCTGAGTATGATATACTATTCAATATCAAATGTCTGATCGAATATATAATGAGATACTCAAATACAAGAGGGGGGTGGATTGTATACTTTAAAAATCCTTAATGAAATTTTGCGTAATAAAAATTCACAATAGATCTAGTTTCTAATAACATGCTTGATTCCGGAAAGGTGATTCCAGAAATAAAACTTAACAAAAGTTTACACCAACTATGATTCCACCTTAAAGCGAATAGAATCTAACTAAATCAGAGTACAAGTATTAGGAATTATAAGAAAGTGATAATTTCTTCAACAATACAAATACACAGCCGAAAACAATGTAGTAACACTACAAGTAACAAGTAATAACTCTTTTAACCCAAAGAGGAGGGTATCCAACAACCCTAGATAAAAGGTCCCTTGATTTATACCTTCAAGAAAGTCTGTCTTACCAAAACCCAGGTATTCCCTTAATATGAAGATCGGTATGTCTTGTTATCCCCGCAAGCCCTCAATTTGAAAGGAAATCGGCACCTCATACTTCACAACCCGAAGTATCTGATTTCAAGGAAATCAAACCTCTTCACTAAGAAAATCTACACAATGCAATGTTTGAACACGCAGTTCAAAATTTTCTGCATGAATCCTAAGATTTATAAGTTCCTATCTCTCTTGAAATCACTTCTGAAAGTTCTGAGCTTCAAAATTCAAAAAGTATCAAAAAGTCCCGAGAACTTTTAAATGAGCTCCTATTTATAGGCACAACTCCAATGGTCGGCTCCCTCCTACAACTACCATATTCTTCCTTGAATTTTGAAGGGACCTGTACATGTGTCACTCAAACAACGGTTAGTTGATAACTAAAAGCACGACACCATTTTATTACTAAATGAGTGCAATCATAATTAGAATTTAATATTCAGAGTGTAAGGAAATTAAATTTCGGAGTCTAAAAAAATTGAATTCGGAGTCTACAATAAAAGGATATTCAGATTCTGTTTTGTAGGAATTAGGAACCTGAATTCTATAGAATTCCAAAGTCTAAATTTCAAGGAAATTTGGATTCGGGATTCATAAGAATTTGGAGCCCGAACATACAAGGTTTGGAGTCAGAGATCTAGAGAATTCAGATTCAGAACTCATAGGATTTTGGTGTTTGAATTCAGAGAACTCAGAGTTAGAACATATAGAAGTTCGTAACTAGAATTCATATTCAGAATTCGGAGTCGAACATCAAGAGAGTTCGTATCCAAAATTTGGAGTTGAACTTCATGAGAGTTTGTAACCAGAATTCGGAGATGATCTTCATGAGAGTTCGTATCCAGAATTAGGAGTTGAACTTCATGAGAGTTCGTATCCAGAGTTTGGAGTTGAACTTCATGAGAGTTCGTATCCAGAGTTCGGAGTCTTAAATAGAATGCTTCATATCTAAGTATTATATGATTCTGAGGTTTTGGTTTTAATCCGATTTTTACACATAGAAAAATTATTATTTGATTAATGCAAACATGGTAAGGATAAATTTCCTTGGGGAAGGAAATTTTTCTTTATAGGGGTAAAATATAAGGTAAAATGAAATTTTCCTTAAGATAAGGTGTTTGTGATTTTCAAAACAAGAGGAATGGTAAAGTCATAAGGAAACCTTAATGACTCAACAATCCCCCCTTCCATGAAGGAATGGAAAATTCATAAGGAAAACCTTATTGACTCAACAATATCCCCCTTTATGGAAAGCAAAAATATCCTTTCAAAAAAGAATATAAGGACTAGGAATAAATTTCTAAACTTTGTAATTAAAGCTTATCTCCCTTTGTTCATGGACAATGTGAATACGACTAACTCCCCCTTAGGTTTGAACTCTAAGGATCATATTCTAGATTTCCGGAATGAGAATTTTCATTTGAATGTGGAAATATTCTTAATGAGAACTCCCCCTTAAATAATTTCCCCCTTACTTAGGGATATTTCTTCATTACATAGATATCTTTTTCCTTCTCCCCCTTAGAATTATTTTCCCATCTCCCCCTTTGTAATTTTCAAAAAGAGATTGAGAAAATTGAAAAAAACTATGGTACCTGAAATATTAGTATAGAAAACCAAACAAAACAAGAATCCACAATTTCATTGTGATTGGAAATATTAGTACAGGGAAAAACAAATACAACAAATGATCAGAGTGTGATTTATTTTGATTATTTTTCCTTGGGTATTAGCATCATCACAATGGTCTTCATCTTTTCCATCGCTTTATGATCCTTATATACTTTCTTTCTAATGACTTGAACCTATCTTCCTGAGCCTTCATGAACTCTTCCTGATCCTTCCGCAATTCGTCTTGCTTCACTAGATTTTCATGGATCTCAATCCGAAGATCCATCTCTATTTTCCAACATTGGAAAAAATAACTCAACTTCCCATTAAGATCATTCACACCTTGAATTTGAGATTTTTTTTAAGAGTTATCTTTCCATGAAATATTATTGTATGATTCTTGATTTTGGTATCCTTAGTGTCAAAATATTTTTTACATCTTCTTGGAATTTATCATGCTCTTCCAAATCTACAACAATTTTCTTAGATCATCTGGTCATATTCTTGCATGAATTTATGAGGGCTTCATAGTTGATCAGGGAATATTTTGTGCTCAGCCTGAATCTTAGAACATCTATCCATCACAATGGATATATAGTCTTTTTCTAATTCATGCTGTGTTGAACCATTTGGAATCTAGAATCAATTGCTGGAAAAATCGGAATGGTATCCACTAGCTTCTTCAGAGATTGAACCACAAAATCATGTCCTAGAGCAGATGAATATGAATCAGACATTTTTCTTGGAGATGGTTCTTATTCAAACTCCACCAGCTTCCTCTAAGATGTTCCACTAGACTCTTTATTCCTCAAAATATCTTTTGTTGAGGTATCAGCAACCACTTGTTTACCCATATTGGTTCTCAGAAAGGATTCTTCATCAGGATATTCATGCTCACTTCTTGATAATTGTACAATCTTTTCATCATAAATTTTTTTTTCTCAGCTCCAAATTCAACATCTTCAAGAAGAATGAAGTCATGATTATGAATCTCTTCCTCTGACAACTTGTTCACCTCTTCTTCTTCACCATTCTCATCAGCTCCAGGGGTAACAAGATTGGAGGATCCGTCTTGGGAATTACTAGTTGAAAAATTCTAAGAAGCACTTTTCTTTTCCTGATATTCTTCAACTTTCTTAACAACATCATCAGAGCCACCACTCCTCTCAGCTTCTTGTACATCTTCTGCAGCTTTCTTTTCAACATACTTCTCTTTTAATTTTTCCGGAGACATGATCTTCTTACTTGAAGTCTCAGGCAATGATTCATCTAGTAAGGTTTTTGGTACAAGAAAATGTTCGGATGAAACATCATTATCCCTTATAAGGTATTGAAAAATTTCATCCCCAGTCATCTTCTTCTTCAGCTTCTTTTCCTTGTCTTGCTTCTCAAGCACCTCAGCAGTCTTTTCTTTCAAGGCATTAGCCTCAGTAGGATCCAAACCAAACTGTGGCTCCCTTGCTTTTCTATTCTTCTTATCCTCCCTCTATTTTTCTACAACTTCATCTGGGTAGGATTTTTGATTCTTTGGTTTATGAGGTGTGGACTGGACTTCTTTAGACTTAGGGTTTTTTTCTTTTACTTCTACTTCCTTCAAATTTATTTTCTTGCCAGCCTTCTTTGATGGTTTATCTTTTTCAAAATTTTCTGGAACAGCTTCTGCCTCTTCCCCGGGTAGATCATAAAATTCTCCTTTCTTCTTGGAGAAACTAACCTTCATTATTTTGAGAGTTTCATCACTGATCGGCATAACTTTTCAATTCCTTTCTTTGGAACTTTAGGGAATCATGAAGGATTCGAGACACCAAACTATCAGCTTGGAAAGTAAAGGCGGATACATGATAATCTGAGATCTTAGATTCCCATTCCTGATATTCTTAATCATAATGAGAATGTGTCTCATGAGGTTGACCTTCCGTAGGTTTACCAAAATTTCCAAGATATACATATCACTTTTCTTAATGATTTCCTTATGACCCTTCCTCAGTACGATAAATCCTTGAACCCATAGCTTTAGAATTAGATTGTTGGTAGATAGATGAGAAATATTTGTTGTCTTTACATCAGGAAGACCAAGATATTCCATAGCCCTTTCCTTAACGAAACTTCCTTGTACCTATGACAATTTGTGAGAGCAAAATCAGCTTCTACTTCAAATGGAAGCCCCAGCAAGATCACAGCCTTGGTGTAAGAGAGTTTATATGTCTTTCCATAACTCTTGAATGAGAATTTTTCTCTTCCTTCTTCCTTAAAGAAGCAAATTGATTCATAGAATTATATGAGAAAATCCAGATAGACAACATCTTGAGCTTCTATATTTGAAATATCTATACTTTCCAATCCATTGATCTTGATTTTCTTGGAGATAATTGAGTCATACTTATTGAAGAAGTTTCGATGAACTAACCACTCCCTATATATTTTCCACTCTGGAATTAGCTTGATTATAGACATATCTTGAGAAAGAACTTCTGCCGACATTTAGACTTGAGTACTTCTGAAATGTTCGGAACAAGCTTTTGAAAGGAGGGAAGAACATCAGCACATGAGAGCTTAAAAACTAAGGTGGAAAAACCCTTTGGGGGTCCTTTATATAGGCGATGGAAGTGAAATATCATCTTATAAATCCAATCTAACAGTTGGGAAACATTCTGATGTGATCTAACCGTTGATATGATAGTCGCATGGAAAACATTTGGTAGGATCTGATCTTTTGAGGTTTTAAAAATAATTCGGATATATGGAAACTAGAATCTAAGAAATTTTAAAAGAAAAAGAAACTATCAGCAAGTAAAAAAGATTACAAAAACTTAAGAAAAAATCATACCATTCGGATTGTCAGGAAGATTATTCGTACTGAGTAATATTCTTCTTGAAGAACATTGGATTCCAAAAAAACATTAATACAAACAAAAACTTCACTACGAAAATTTTAAAATCGGAAAGTTTCTATTATGAAAATTTCAGGTCCAAAGATTTTCATTACGAAAATTTAATGTCTGAAGATTTTCATTACAAAAACATCATGTCTGAATATTTTCATTATGAAAACATCAGGTCTGAAGATTTTCATTACGAAGATTTTAGGTCCGAGAGTTTCTATTACGAAAACATCAGAGACTGACTACAAAAAATTTATTATGAGAATTTTGAAAAACAAACTATGAAAATTTTTAATATGAAATTTTTAAAAAAATCATTAATATTTTTTTTGAAAACATTAGAATGAAATATTTTGAAAACATCATTTACGAAATATTTTGAAAACATCATTATGAAATTTTTTGAAAACATCATTACAAAAAAATTTGAAAACTTCATTACGATAAGTTTTGAAATATTTATTATGAAAATTTTTTAAAACATTATTAAGAACTTTTTTGAAAACCACATTACGAATTCTTTTGAAAAACCTTAAATTATTAATGTACTCTCCCTATAAAAAGGATTTTATTACTGTAAGGAGACTGATTCAAAAGGAAGATAATTAATTAGGATTACCTTACAGTTATCATTCCGAAATTATGTTTAATGTATTCAAATTTATCAGAAGGTAATGATTTTGTGAAAATTTCAACATGTTGATCTTGTGTTCTGATAAATTAAAGAATGATATCTCCTTTTGAAAAAAAAACATTTGAAATCAAAGTTTTTTCAAGAAGTACGATGTTACCTATACCAATAATTTCTCCCTGAGAATTATCTCTAAAAGTTATATTTCCACCTTTCTTCTTGATATTCATTTCAATATATATTTTTTTACCAGTCATATTCCTGGAAATTCCACTATCCATGTACCATGTGTTGTTGTTGGTACCTTCTCTATTTTCCTGAAAACAAAAGAGTTAGACTTTCAGAATCCAAACTTTCTCGGATCTGGAATTGTTAAACAACAAAATTTTGGGTATCCACATTTTTTTAGAAAAATATGATGTATGAAAACCAAGAGATTGAAATTTATTCATGGAGAAATTTTTCTTCCAATGTACACCACTTTGACATTTAGTGAAAAATGGGGCTCTAGGAGGAAAAAAAAGTTGGTTTTAAAAACTGGTATTTAGTGAGTATAACCTAATCCAATAGGGTTTCCATAAGGTTTAATTTGAGAATACATCTTGTCAAAATATTCCTTCCTAGAGGTAAGGTTTGAAATAATATTCTTAAGAGAAAATATTTTGGATTTTAGTCTAATATAAAAATTCTTATCATCAGGAATCATTTCCTTAGAGTTAGATTTTTCCTCAAAAACATTAATATTTTAAATAGAATTATTAAGATATTTAGAATGTTCTTCCTTAATATAAATTTCTTTCTCAATGTCTTTAGAATGTTTTTATAAAAACTCATATTTATCTCTAAGATCTCTAGAAAGATCTGATATCTCTTTTGTAAGAATTTATTCCCTAGTATTTTCCTTGTCAAATTTCATATAAAATTTTCAATTTCTTGCTCCAAGTAACTTGGAAAATCTAGAAAATTCTTAATATGAAGGTATTTCTTCATTTTCTGATAATGAAGTGTCTTCATTAGAAGTACTATTTTCGTCAGAGTAATTTTTATCAAGAGATAAATTTTTTAAAGCCTCGACAGAGCGTACCTTGGCCATAAGACATGTATTAGGGAAAGAAGTAGTAGCAATGAATCCCATAATCTGCTGTGCTGATGAACCATATTCAGAAGATTCACTTTCTAAAGAGTCTCCAGAGCTAGCACTCAAAGTATCATTAGCTTTAAGACTTTTCTTGTGCTTTGATCGATATAATTTCTTCTTGTTACTTTCTGAATTCCTTTCCTTCTTTTCCTTCTTTTTCAACAAAGGACAATCAGGTCTGATATGACCTGTTCTTGTACATTCATAACACATAACATCATCTTTCTTATCTCTGTTGTCTTTCTTCTTGTACATATTCTAATGGTTCTTTTGAGCTACAATCTTGTTCATTTTCTGAGAAAGATTAGCTAGTTCATTCTCAGACTTTTATGTGTCACAAGATTCTGAATGGATAATGACTTTCTTTGTCTTTTATCCAGTTACTCTTTCTATGTCTTGTATTTTATATGTTTAAAAGTGGATGTAAAAGAAACTCATCCATTCACATTCTTCTTATTTACATTTTCAGCATCTCCCTACATTCAGGTTTAATGTTGAAGAAGATTTCCAAAAAACTCATCTATGGAAACTTGAGTGACTGTCATGTTCTCATCAATAGCTGTCCTCTTGGAATCCCATTCATTTGGAATAATATCTATGATCTTGTAAAAATGATCCTCATCATCCAAACCTTTTTCTACCATAGATGGTAATCTATTCAATATAGTCATAAACCTTTGTTGTACTTATCTTATATGTCCTCCATAAAGAAAGTTAAACCCATGGTATTCAACTCTAAGCATAGCTCTTCTTGTCTCTATGACATTGGATGCACCAAAATGTGTAACTTCATGTTTCTTCCAAACATTCTTTGCATATTCACACGATGATATTTGACTATATATGTTCATAGTCATGGAACATAACAAAGTATTTCTGACTCTGAAGTTTGATTGATATTCTAATTTCTACTGATTCGTAATGGTTCTTAATTCCTTATCCAGAATTTTATAATCTCCAGTCAGAATAAGATAGTTATCTACTCCAGTATTGATAAAGAAAGTTTTAATCCTATATCTCCAGTACTAATAATCATTTCCATCAAAAATAGAAGGTCTGGTAGGATTTAGGTTATCAATAGAACCAACATTAAAACCTTCCATTCTTAAAAAAATATTTGGTACACAAACTTGTTAGTAGTATGAGTTTGTAAACAAGATAAAATATCCTAAGCAAGAAACAAGATATTATATCTCTAAGTGAAAAATGAATCCGAACTGTATGAGTCCGAATATATGAATATGGAAAATATGAATCCGAAAAAACATGAATCCGGAAAATCAATTCGGAGAATTCTCTTCTGAATTTAATCGTGAGATTAATTCAGAGGTAACCCACTCTAATACCAATTGTGAGATTGGTACAGGGATTGGGTATTCCAACCTCTGATACCAATTGTTAGAATGGTATGTCTAAGTATGATATAATCAACAATACCAAATGTAGGATCAAATATGTAATGAGATACTCAAATACAAGATGGGGTGGGGTGAATTTTACACTTTAAAAAACCTTAAGGAAATTTTGCATAATTAAAATTCACAAAAGCTCTAGGTTCTAATAACTTACTTGATTCTGGAAATGAAACTCAACAAGTGTTTACACCAACTAAGATTCTACCTTAAAGCATATAGAATCTAACTAAATCAGAGTACAAGTATACGGAAGTATAATAAAGTTATACTTTCCTCAACAATACAAATATACAATGGAAAACAAAGTAGTAACAATACAAGTAACAAGTAATAACTCTTTTAACCCAAAGATGAGGGTATCCAACAACCCTGGATAAAAGGTCCCTTGATTTATACTTTCAAGAAAGTGTGTCTTACCCAAACCCATGTAAGCCCTCAATCTGAAGATCAGTATCTATATTGTTATCCCCGTAAGCCCTCGATTTGTAAGGAAATCAGCACCTCTCACTTCAAGCACGAAGTCTCTGATTTCAACAAAATTGAATCTCTTAACTAAGAAAATCGGCACAATGCAATGTTTCAACAAGCATTTCAAAACATTCTGCACGAAGCCTGAGAGTTATAAGAGCCTCTCTCTCTAGAAATCACTTCTTTAATTTCTAAGCTTCAAAATTCCAAAAGACATGAAATGACTTGAGCACGTTAAAATGATCTTTTATTTATAGGCACAACTCCAATGGTCGTCTCCCTAATCTAACAGTCGTATTCTTCCTTGAATTTCAGAGGGACCTATACACATGTCACTCAATCAACAGTTAGTTGATAACAGAAAGCACAAAATAATTTTATTACTAAATGAGTGTAATCATAACTAGAATCTGATATTCATAATGTAAGGAAATGAATGTTTGGAGTCTAACTAAAATTGAATTCGGAAACTACAATACAAGGATATTCGGATTCAGTTTTGTAGGAATTTGGAACCTGAATTTTATAGAATCCTGGAGTCTGAATTTCAAGGAAATTAGGATTCTGGATTCATAAAAATTCGGAGCCTGAACATACAATGTTAGGAGTTAGAGTTCATGAGAATTCAGAGTCAGAACTCATAGGATTTCGGGGTCTGAATTCAGCAAACTCGGAGTCAGAACTTATAAAATTTCATAACTAGAATTCGTAATCAAAATTCGGAGTCGAACTTAATGAGAGATCAAATCCAAAATTAGGAGTTGAACTTCATGAGATTTCACAACCAGAATTCAGTGTTGAACTTCATGATATTTCGTATCAAGAATTAGGAGTTGAACTTCATGAAAGTTCATATCCAGAATTCCGAGTTGAACTTCATGAGAGTTCATATCCAGAATTTGGAGTCTTAAATAGGATGCTTCATATCTAAGTATTATATTATTCCATGTTTTTGGTTTCAATACAATTTTTACACTTAGAAAAATTATGATTAGAGTAATGAAAACGTGGTAAGGATAAATTTTCTCTGGGAAAGGAAATTTTTCCTAATATGGGTAAAATATAGGGTAAAATGAAATTTTATTTAAGATAAGGTATTTGTGATTTTCAAAACAAGAGGAATGGTAAAGTTATAAGGAAACATTAATGACTCAACAATCTCCCCCTTGCATGAAAGATTGGAAAATTCGTAAGGAAAACCTTATTGACTCAACAGAAGATTGATCCAAGGGAGGTAGATCTACGAGCAGCCAACAGAGCTAGACTTTCTGTTGTAGTTTTCAGGGACTACCACCTCACGTAGCCAACTGGGATGATCATGGTGTTAAAAGGTTTTTATTATGTGTTTTATGTTACTAAAAACATTATTTCAGTATCTAGATTCGATGCAAATGTATTTTTTTTAATTTTTGGAAATTAATGTTTCATGTCAGAGATAGAATTTGTTTTGGTAGGACACATTTATACCACAATCTTTATGTGTAAGATTACACAAAACTTATAATGGAAAATGATAAAAAAATATACTTTAGAAATCTCATACCACACACAACATTGGCATCACTTTCTAGGTCATGTAAATGAGAAACACATGACAAAGTTACATCAATCTGGATATTTAGATTATTACAAATTAAAGCCATATGTTGTATGTCATGCAAGTTTACAAGGAAAAATGACTAAAGACCCATTTAATGGGAAACGTGACAGGGCTAAAGAACATATGGAATTGTTTCATACCGATGTTTCTGGCCCATTTCAAGTTGAATCAAGGGGGGTACTCATAATTCATAACATTTACAGATGATTTTTTGTTGATGTCGATATATCTACTTAATGAAGTATAAGTTGCATTATTATGATAAGTTCAACAAATACAAGAATGAATTTGAGAACCATCTTGGTAAGAAGATTAAAAAACACCACTCAATCCGAGGTTAAAAATATCTTAATGATGACTTTATTGATTACTTACAAGAGTTTGGGATCGTATCCCAACTCACTCCTCCATAAACTCCTATGTAAAATGGTGAGAGTGAAAGAAGGAACCACACCCTGTTGGAAAGGGTAAGATCAATTATTATTGATGGTAGTCTTCCATATTCCTTTTAGGGATATGTGTTACAAACAGGGGCACACATACTAAACCACATAGAAACTAAATCAATAAATGGTATTCTATATGAGTTTTGGAATGGAAAATAAGCCATATTATAGAATCTACATGATTGGAGAAGTGATGAGTTTATTAAGTGCTCTTCAGGTAACAAACATGCACCTTGAGGCACAAAGTGTACCTTTATAGGACACCCCAAGGAACCAAAGGGGATACAAAGAAGTTATAGTGGCAAGACATGGTATAATCCTTGAGATAGATCACATCTCCAAAAGAGATTGTTAGAGTGAGAAATACTTTGATGAAGTTGAGGCTCAAGGTACCCAAGAGTTGGAACATGATCAAATAGCACAATTCCCCATGGAAGAAAGAACTGTTCCATAGACACAGGAGCATCGTATGAGTACAAGAGAAGATAGAGAACTGGAATGGTATGGTTTTCTAGTTAATGAGGATGGTGACTCATTTTTAGTTGATAATAATGATCCTCTAACCTACAAGGATGTAGTAAGTGGAATAGATGATGACATGTGGCAAGAATCCATGAATTTTGAAATGGATTCCATATACGAAAAACAATTCTTTATTTTGGTAGATGCTTCATTTGAGGGTAATCATGTTGGTTTCAAATGGGTATTCATGATGAAACTGTACTTGGAAGGAAAATTCAGAACCTATAAAGAACGAATGGTTACAAAAGGGTTCAAACAGCATCAAGGCATTGAATTCAATGAAAAAATTTCACTTATTGAAATACTGAAATCCATCATAATTTTATTGGCCATTTCTGCTTACCATGAGTATGAGATTTGAAAAATGGATGACAAAACAACCTTCCTTAACTGGAACATTCAGGAAAAATGTCTACATGCCACTACCTAAAGGTTTTATTACTCCAATGGATGCCAATAAGGATTGAAAGATGCGTAAATCCATTAGTGGATTAAAGAAAGTATCCAATTCATGGAAATTTGTTATGTTGAATCCATAACGAAATTTGGTTTTATCAAGAAAAAATGTGAGCTCGTTGTCTACAACCAGTTTAGTGGGAGAGCTGTTATTTTCATTATAGTATATGTTGACGAGAAATTTCTTATTGGAAAAGAGATACCAGTCTTACAATATATTAAGGAATGGGTGAATCAATGCTTCACCATGAAATACTTGGGCAAGGAAACATATATTCTTGGGATCATGATCCATCATGACATATCCAAGATATTGTTAGGCCAATTCCAAAGTACATATATTGATACGATACTGAAGAGATTTAGTATGGAACAATCCAAGAGGGGATTATTTCCATCATCACATGGCATTCATCTTTTCAATAAAATATGTCCTTTGACACATGTGGAAAAAATGATAATGGCAAGGACTCCATACACATCAGCAATTGGTTCAGTCATGAATGTAATGCTATGTACTAGACTAGATGTCACCTACGCATTGTGTATGGTAGGTAGATATCATGATGACCTAGGTGACTACGATTTGATGGCAGTCAAGACTATCCTAAAGTATCTGAGGCATACTACGGATTTGTTCCTAGTTTATGGAGGAGACGAGGAACTAGTCATCAGAGGATATTCATATTCTAATTTCCACACTGATCCAGATGAGCTAAATTCAAAAACAAGATACAAATTCACTTTTAATGGAGGTGCAGTCAGCTGGATGAGCTCAAAGTAGAGTGTGGTCATAGATTGCAAAGAAAACTCTGAGTATATCATAGCTTCTGAGGTAGCTAAAAAATTAATTTTAGATGTAAAGCTTCATTTAGGAGATGGATGTGATACCTAGTAGTAAAGATCCCAACACACTATAATGTGATAATACTTATGTGGTGTCTATCACAAAAGAGATAAGGTCACATCCGTGGATGAAGAACATACTTCAGAGGTATCATATATTGAGAGATTTTTCTCAAAGAGGAGAAGTTTTAGTAAGAAGAATTTCCACGGAAGACAACGTGGAAGACACCTTGACTAATGCATTGACTCAGTAGAAACATGATCACCATATGAGGTCTAGTAGACAGAAATTCATAGGAAGTTGCCTCTATCCATGTGGGAGTTTGAAAGAGTCGGTGTCCTAGAACCAACTGGTTCTACTTTGATTACAAGGATATTTAGTGTATTTAAATATTAAACATCTTATTACATAATTTTCATTGTTCTTCATGAATATGGTGTAATAATGTACAAGAGTATTTTTCGCATTGATAAGGTCATGGCAGTTCCCCACTATGATGACAACCCTTAAATGCTATAACAATATTCTTAAATATAGTTCTACAGTTGGATGACATACTATAATGGGACACATAGCATACATACTCTCATATGTTAATACTTGTAAGAAGATGAGTCTTTCTCTTACGAAGTTCACACTTGGTAATATCCAAGATAGGGAAATTTTGAGAACAGAACCTCGAGTAGAAATTCGGCATGTTTTGGTGTCATCAGATATTTCTATCTGTGAGAGTGTTTAATGATCCTTATACTTTAATATTATCATTAATATTTTTCATGACTTGTGCACTTTGATTTACTGTTGGAAACCGTCAAAAATATAGTTGGTGGGAATGTAGGGTACGTTGGGTGCGTCACGAGTGACATGGTATTAATGGATAAGTCGAGGAATGATTTTTCCCATAAATTAATGGATATTTATATCTTGTCCCTTTTATTGAAATATAAACCTCTTGTGAAATTCCATGGACATTGGGTTACAAAGTGTTTATTTCAGGTAGTCAAAGAAAGAGGTATCAAGCATAATGGCTGATGATACTATCATGAAACCTGCATGAGGATTTATTGAGACAACCAGATTATATTACACAGTGAGTGTTCATTTGTTGATGTTGTTGTTGTGACATTACATTCTTTATCTTGCGTACCTTGACTCGTTGATAGACAGTAGTCTTGGACTATAGGCAATCTCACCTAATCAAAATGAGAATTAATCCTTGAGGGTCCCACACTAAGTGTTTTTTGAGTCCAGGTTTGTATTCTATTTGAATTTAATTAATGAAATAAATATTATCCTCAAGACCATGGAATATTTTCATTCTTGTTAAGATGATCACATAAATCAAATAAAATATACTTATTTATTTTATTGAACATTTAATAAATATTTATTTACTAGTTTTTAAATATAATATTTATTTAATAAAATAAATTACTTATTTATTTATTTGGGTGTTCAATAAATGGAAGTGGAGTTCGACACGACCAAGAATGGTCTGGTAGGAAAACAATTATTTTCAAGATGGTAAATAATTATTAGTTGGCAGAAGTAAAAATAAAAATGATGTTGTTGTTATTTTGTGATGCGGAATTTTATTCATAATTATGTTTTACGCAAGTTGTCACACAATAAATAATGATTTAGTATTATTATTCTGAGCATGGGTTTTCTCTAAGTTCATGAATCTATTTAATTTCTATTGTGCAATTATATATTGTTATTGATATTCAAGTCTTATATATAGACAAGTATTTCTATTGTGCCATAGCTAACACACTGCACGATTGGTGAATTTAAAATTGATGAGCTAAATAGTTTCTCATGTGAATCCTCTTCCCTCCCCTCCCATGTACATGAGATGTTCTTCATGGTGGAAGAATACGCAATCAATATAAACTGAAACAAGACACTCAATTCGCTGTTCTAGCACCAATAGAATGAGTGGTGTCGATCGGAGGCCATTAGAGCATGTGTGGATCACCGCTATAGGGATTATAGTTTGGATCCTCACAAACATAATGAGATAATATAGAAGGGTCATTCCTGATGATCAACATCATCAATGACTAAAATACTAAAGATCCATGTATCCTTTTATTTATGAAATTAATTAAATTAATTAGAACTATCATGTGAAAGATCCTCTCTAAAGGTTTCGGGGTAGTTCCTTCTTTATATAAGTCATTGATTCTATTATGTGGAGACTAGAATTCATCTTCATATTTATCCTGGAATAATCATTGATCCTGGAAAAAATTAATTTCAAATTCCGTCCCACCCATGATTCCGCTGCGCCTGGAACCTTTATGTGGTATCAGAGTGGTTACATCATAGTTTATAATTATTTAAATATTTATTTGATTATTTATGCATTTAATAATTTTGTTGTTTCAATTCATGTAAATCGTTCTGCAAATCTGAAACTCGAGATCTATTCCTCTTCTTTCGTTTCTCGTTCATGTTATTAAAATGACCTTTTCTTTTAATTTTGATTAAAATAAAATAGTTGATCTCATCCAAAGGTGAAAATGGTTCTTAAATGTACAACAAAACAATACAAGAAGTGTTTTCGATAGTACACCCAGTGTAGCCAAGGTTCAATTCACTAGGACTAGTCCTCCAAACCAAGCAATTTCATTAAAGTTTGTCTAAATCTTAAATACTATGTGTGTGGACCAGGAATTGGTGGCACAAAATTTCTGAATTACATGCCATGTGTCCCACTAGACACAATGTATAGTCCCTTCCGGTTAGGGTTGGACTATGTAACCCGTATATGGATTGCTTGGCTGGATCCCATGTACCGAAGAACTACACGTCGTGTGGCCTAGTGGGCACGCTGTGTACTCCAGCGATTTCCAATGTACGCTGAAAATTGGTTTCATCGGGAATGTACTTCAGATGGATGATGGAAAATAGTACACGCTATGTACTTGGAACTAAAAAGTATGTACTCATCCAAATTTCATGGATTTATTAAAATTTATTATAATATAATACAAACCCTTGAGATGTGTACCATCGTGCAGGAATAAAGTCGAGGCACAACACGTGATAGGTGTTTTATATATGTGTGTATTTAATTTAACATCTGTGTAGTGTTCATTTATACTCATTGAATGGTTATGAATAGGAATTCACCAGGTTTCCTCCAAGATAAAAGTTAAATAGACATATAATTTTAAATGAATTTATTTGTTTAAAATTACAATGGATGAGAATCACATGGAAATTCAGAAAAGGGTTTAAGATAAAAGGATTGATAAACTAAAGATTATAATTAATTAATTTGATCATGATTTATCTTAATTAGTTATGATTAAAGAATTTAATGCTAGTTTTATTGTTTGTAAATATTGTTTTATGTATAGATGATCATGATCTTGACCAAGGCCTTTGTGTGTGGATGGTTTCCTTTAATTTATTTATTTAAATAAAATATATTGGCATACGAGCCTTATCATCATTAATATATAGGTCCTGAATGCCCAAGGTTTCTTTTATGTAAAACCCCTTTTTACCCCTCACTGACATGTGAGTTAAAAAAATGAATATTTAATGGATGGAACTGCTAAGATGGTGGATGCGGTTCAAGCTGGATCCGAGATGAATATAATCCCCGAAGATACAAAGGTGGATAGTTGCAAAGCTGTAAACATGAACCCAAAGGTTCAAGATGTTTCTTCCCTAGGTCAGGGTTAGTTTATCAACTGCTAGATAAATTAACCATTATAAAATCTCATGATCATTCCATTTATTTTATTTCTTTCAGTTACATGGTTTATCATTATGGATGTTCTGTCATGGTCATAAAATTAATGAATGAAACAAGAAAGAAAGATGGAACTGAAATAAACTAGACTTATGCATAAATATTATCTAGACATGGATAATGAGATAAGTAAGCTCCACTTAATATTAACATGTATGTGATAATGAGAAAAATCAATTCATGCATAAGAGATAAAAATCCCAAAATAAAATATTAAGTTAGTCGAAGCCTTCCATTACATGATTGTGGGAAAAACTCAATAAAATTATGTGTTTGACCAACCCATGTTGTGACACTTACATTTATATAGGATTCCATTATGAAAGGTTTTTGGTTGACATATCCACATAACCTATAATGGAGTATCCCTTGCTATATTTGGTGTAATATTTGAAGTAAGAGTTGACAAAATCCAAAATTCATGATTTTACGATTGAGGAGTCCATTCAACAGATAAAGGAGCTTCAAGTTCACATTTGGATAAAACCTGCTTACCTAAATACCTTCTAATAGAATGACCAACCCGTGTTGGGGGTATGCGAAGGGGAATATGGATCCTTTACACTAGAATGTCATGGAAACCAGACATTCCAAGTTCAATGGTGATGGCTATTAGGACATGATAAAATAGTGGGAGACATAATAAAATTTTTTTATTTCTCATTGAATGTAATCAAGAAAGTACTAATGATATTATCTTTTAATTGTAGAATAAAAATGAAATGATTTTCAACCACACTATCGCTACGATCAATTTTGGATAAAGAAAACATCCTCACCGTTTGTATCTTCTTGGAATGGTTTTGAAGCCTTCGGGTTATCCCACACCCTGAACGGAAGTCTGACATGATAGAGTCATCATTACCAGATCTTCCTGCCAAATAGGCAAGTAATAATAATTTCTTGGTCTATGAGAAACATATGAACAACGCATTCTATGTTGAATATTGGATTCTATCATCAATGTCTAGTGAGCTCATGAAGCCTCATGAAAACACGGATGATTATAGAATGCTCAAGCACCACTGTGGTCTTTACTAGGAGAGAGGAAGACATGAAATATTTGAGATACCTAAGGAACATTTTTAGAGTAATCTTTGAGAATGTATCCCAACTGGGCCTCATGTAGTCAAGATCATTGGCTACATTGAGAGCCTAGCAGTTATAGGGTTTAGAATCCCATAAGAACGGGGCACCGATCTCATTCTCTCATCACTCCCTCAGAGCTTCTATGACATTGTTGTCAATTTCAATATAGACAACATTGAGAAGTCTCTATATGATCTTATAATCTTTATTCGCCATTTGTAAAAAGATATGAAGCCCGAAAAGCCTTATGTCCTTATGGTGAATAAAATGAAAGGGAAGGAAAAGAGCTTTAGGACCAAAGCTTCTTCACGACCTTATAAGATAATAAAGATCAAATGAGAGGCAAGGAAGTATGAGGCGGTTTTTTTCACATGTGGAAAGAAGTGCCACTGGAAGAAGAACAAACCCTATTCTAAGAAGTGAGGAGAAGATTTAGGTGTTTCTGTTATCAAATGAAGTCTATCTGTTTCTACAAATTGGGTATTAGATTCATTTTTTGGTGTACACATATGTATCCAAATACAGGAACCATGTAGATTCAAGAAGATTGGTCGAGGGGAGGTAGTTCTATGTGCAGCCAACAGAGCCAGACTTGCTACTATAGACATTGGAGACTACCACCTCATATTTCCAAATGAGTTGATATTTGTGTTAAAGGGTTGTTATTATGTGATGTCTGTTACTGAAAACATTATTTCTGTATCTAGATTAGATTCAAATGGATTTTTTTCAAGATTGGAAATTAATGTTGATTCATCTACAAATATATCATGTGTTTTGGTATGGCACATTTATACTAAGGTTTTTATGTGTTAGATTACACAAATCATGTAATATTAATGGATAAATAAGTTAATTTACATGAATCATAACACACCCAACATTGGCATCACTAGAAAGGTCATGTAAATGAGAAATTCTTGACAATGTCACATCAAGATTGATATTTAGATTCTTTTGATCTAAAACCACTTGGTTAATGGAATGCATGTTTACATGGAAAAGTGACCAAATCCCTATTTAGTGGGAATTGTGAAAGGGCTAAATAACTTCTTGAATTTGTTCAAACCGATGTGTGTGAACTGTTTCTAGTTGATGCAAGGAGAGGGTACTCATACTCCATAACTTTTAATGATGATTTTAGTAGATATTGTTATATCTACTTAATGAGGAATAATTTAGATTCTTTTTATAAGTTCAAAGAATTCAAGAATGAAGTTGAGAAATATCTTGGTAAGAAGATTATGAAACTCCTCTCATACAAATGTAGAGAATATCTTAATAAAGACTTCATTGATTTCAATAGAGAGTTTGGGATCCTATCCTAACTCAATCCTCCATACATGACATAGTGGAATGTTGTGAGGGAAAGGAGGAAACACACTCTATTAGACATGGTGAGATCAATGATGAGTAATATGAGTCTTCCATTATCCTTTCGGGGATATGAGTTAAAAAAAAATGCACACATACTAAACCAAGTACCAACTAAATCTGTAAAATGTTTTACATATGAGTTATGGAGTGGAAAAATATCCATATTATCTAATTTACAGGCGTGGGGGAAGTGATGTGTTTTTTACCGCCTCTTCAGGTAACAAAATTGCATCCCTTGGAAAAAAGGGTACCTTTATAAGATACCCCAAGGAAGAAATGGGATATTACCTATAAAACCCCTCAAACAAAAAGGTTATAGTGGCTATGAATTTGATATTACTTGAGAGGGATAACATCTCCAAAGGAGAGAGTGGGAGCAAGATAGACTTAGATAAAGTTGAGGCTCAAGGTACACAAGAGTTGGTACAAGAACAGATTGTACAAATCCCCATGGAAAAAGAACTATTCTAGAGACACAAGAGATGTATAGAAGTACAATATAGGTTATAGAACAAGAAAAATATTTTTTTCTAGTTACCAAGGATGGTGACTAATTATTATTTGATAATAATGGTCCTCTAACCTACAAGGAAGAAATAAGTGGCATAGATGTTGCCATGTGGAAAGAAGACATGAATTCTAAAATGGATTCCATGTACCAAAACCATGTTTGGAATTTGGTAAATCCTCCAGTTGATGTAATGCCTTTTGGTTGAAAATGGGTATTAATGAAGAAACTGGACATGTATGGACAATTCAACACCTATATGGCACGAATGGTTGCAAAAGGGTTCAAACTGCTTCAAGGAATTGACTATGACAAATCCTTTTCACCCATTGCAATGCTGAAATCCATCAGAATTGTAATGGCCATTGTAGCATTCAATGTCTATGATATTTGGAAAATGGATGTCAAAATAGCCTTCCTTAATGGAAACCTTCAAGAAAATGTGTACACGAAACAACCTATAGGTTTTGAGACTCTAATGGATGCCAATAAGGTATGTAATTATCCAAAATACAGTTATGGATTAAAGAAAGCATCTAGATCATGGATCATTCGTTTTGATGAAGCCATAATGAAATTTGGTTTTATAAAGAATGAATGAGAACCCCGTGTCTACTAATGGTTTAGTGGGAGTGAAGTCGTTTTCCTAATAGTATATATTGATGTCATATTACTTATTAGAAATGATATACTAATCTTACAGTCTGTTAAGGAATGGTCGAATGAATGCTTCTCCATGAAGGACTTGGGTGAGGCATCATATATTCGTGGGATCAAGATCCATCGTGATAGATCCAAGATATTGTTGTCTCTACGTCAAAGTACATACATTGATAAGATACTGAATAGATTCAGAATGGAACAATCCAAGAGGGTATTGATGCTAGTATCACATGGTATTCATCCTTCCAAGAATATTTTTCCATAAACACAAGAGGATATAATGATAATGGAAAGGACACCATATGCATCAACTATTGGGTCAGTCATGTATGTCATGCTATGTACAGGGCTGGATTTCTCTTATGCATTGAGTGCGGTAGGCAGATATCAAGCTAAATTAGGTGACCTCCATTGGATGGAAGTCAAGAATATCCTAATTTATCTTAGTCATACAAACGATATGTTATTGGTTTATGGATTTTATGAGGTACTATTCATTAGAGGATATGCATATTCTAGTTTCTAGACAAATAAAGATGACCTGAAGTCACAAATTGGAAACATCTTCACTTCGAATGGAGGTGTAGTGAGCTGGAAGAGCTCAAAGAAGATAATGGTTGTTGATTTTACATAAGATTCTGACTATATCGATGATTTTAAGTTTTTTGTAGGAAAATATTTTTTCAGGAGCATGATGTGATACCTAATAGTATAGATCCCATCACACTATAATGTGATAATACTGCAGCGGTTTCTCTCACAAAAGAGTCAAGGTTAAATCAGTAGACGAAGAACATAGATTGGAATTATCACATTTTCAGGGATTTTTCTCAGAGAGGTGAAGTTGCAGTGAGTAGTATTTCAATGTAAGACAATGTGGTGGACCCCTTGATTGAATCCTTGACTCATCCAGAAATAGGATAACCATGTGAGGTCTAGCAGACCGAATGTCATAGGCAGTTGGTTCTAGTCCAAGTGAGAGGTTGTAAGAGTTGGTGTCCTAGAACATACTATTTTTACTTTGATTATATGGATATTTAATGTATTTAAATATTAAACATCTTTTTACATATTTTTCATTGTTATGAATGATTGTGATGTAATAATGTCATAGAGTATTTGTTGCATTGATAAGGTCATGGAAGTTCCCCGCTATGATGAGAACCTTGAAATGCTATAACAATATTCTTAAATATAGTTCTACTGTTGGTGGACTACTATGAAGGGACACATTGCATGTAGACCATCAAGTGTGATTATGCATAAGTAGATGAGACATCCTCTCATGACGTCCTCACTTAGTAATCTCCAAGATAGGAGATTATGAGAACACACTCGCAAGTAAGAATTCTGCATGTTTTGGTCTCCTTGGATATTTCAATCTACGAGCAAATGTAATGATATTTAGACATTATTATTATCATTAATACATGTCATGACTCACTAAATTTAATTTACTGACACAAATCCTCATTCAGATAGTTGGCGAGAAGTAGGGTACGTTGGGTGAGTCATGAGTGACATGATATAAATGGATAAAACAAGGAATGATGTTTCCCTGCCATTAATGGAAGTTGATATCTTGGCCCTTTGATTGAAATATAACATTCATGTGATGTAACACCATAAGCTTCCACGTTGCACTTCTCTTTGAATAATACAATATCTTTTGTTGTACACAACTTTGGGTTCTAGCACACCATAACCAATCAAACTAGCCATTATGAATAGTAATTCCTAATTTTTGAAATTTTTGAACTTTTATTTTTCAAAATCTACATCATTTTTTGATTCAAAATATCATAATTAACATAGGGTGAATTTTTTGTATTTTTTTCTGAAAACATTCACTTTTTGATGAATACTAAAAACCACTAAGTCATTCTTTAAAACCTACTTTTTATTTAAATAATTATATATTTTATTTAATTTATTTTAGTTCGAAATATATACCTAATACCTATATATTTTAAACCTAATTCGTTGGATTCATTTTATAAAAAAAATATGTATAACATTTTATTGAATTTTTTAATGCCTTTTACCCACCTTCTAGGGATGTTAGAATTTTTGCATAAAAATTAATTTTTCTGCTTCTGTGAATTGAATTTCAAAAAATTAGAGGAAATCAATAAAATTTGTAAGAAAAATTTGGTTTAATAAGTTGAAAATAATTTTTGGTGAATAGTTACACTTCACCTTTATTTACCACGATTAAATGTAAATAGGTTAATTAAAAGTAAAAAATGATATTATAATTACCATAGAACATGTCCTAATTCTATTAGAAAAGTTTATTTTGACCAAAATCTACCTTAGTAATAAAATATGATCCTTTTTTGTCCACATGAATTAGATTTGGACCTTTATTATTATTTTATTTAAAAAAGAGATAAAAGTGTTAAATTCAATGTTTAATAACTAAACCATTTTTAACATAAGGTTATACATAAGATAAATTTGACAATAAATATTCATCATAAATCTAATAAAATTTTATACATAATGGAATTTAATTTATAATTTTTATACTTTAAATAATTAAATTTATAAATGAAAAAATGATGATGCAGTAATTACCTTATTAATGAATGTTTACAATAATTAGTACTATAAATATCCAAATAAATGTAAATTGAGACTTATGATAAATGAAACTAATTTTCTATGTTAATAAGACATTTTACTTTTGATTAAATAATTTCAAAGGGATAAGTTTGTAATTACTTTCAAAAAAAACAAAATTGAAAATAGTGTCAAAATTGACATAAATGAGTTTTTTTCAAATATACTATATTATTAATTAATATAATATTCCTAAAAATAAAATGATCATCCAAATGATCTTATATAAGGTTATTTATATCAATAATAAACCTAATGGGGTTCTATTGGATTTTTATAATAAGTTTATTAACCATTCATTATAATAATACAAGAATACAAGGTAAAAGTTAAACTATTGAACTAAGAGTTAAATCTTAATGATAATGTTAAAATGGTGACCTAAACCTCTCTAAAACCTATTGGTTGAGAGTTTATTGATAAATTCCTACCTTATTCTGAAAATAAATCATTTCGATTCAATTATAAACCGAATATGATTGTATAATAAAATTATATTTCATGATTTTATAAAATTGACCCTCACCTATCTTATAAAATAATACTTCCCCTTCTCAACAAATGACACATAAAAAAGAAATTCAGATCAGAAAAACCCTACTCAAAAATCCTCCCAAATACCCTAACTTTGATCTAATGTCCTTAAAATGATCATAAGTTCATCCTATGGAGACCTTTTGATCAACTCAAATGGAAACACCTAAAGAAGAGGTAATTATTTCACCACCTCTTTCAAAGTTTTTTTCATCTTCCACTTCCTCTTTCTTTGCTATTTCCATACCAAAATAAAAACTCTAGTAACCTATAAATACATTGATGTTATTATGAATATGATATAGCCATATTCATTATTCTATAAATATTGTGAACAACATGTCACCATACATGCGTACGTACGGTTTACCGTCTCTATGGCGTGGTGTAGTTTGTTAACCAAACACCTCATTATTTTGATGGGTATAATAATGAGTATAAATGATTTAAATAATAAATATAACATGTTTATTATTCATTATATATTATATACCTCACACTTATATATGATTTCACCAGCAATATAATTATATTGTCGCTCATTCGTACGTACGGATTACAGTCTCCACGAATGTGATAAGATTCCAACCCCATTGTAACCATTCAAGAATATTTATCATTTTATGATTTAATATAATTTTTAATAACATAATATAGTTCTGGATATAAATGAGATACATCCAATCCATAAAAAACATGTATTACTTAACCAATCATATAATGGAAAATGAATTAGATAACAACAGAAATAATGATACTACTAAAATATTATTAACAATGCAATATTAGAAGATCATATATGATATCATATTTATTTATGTGGTTTTTGTATAATTTAATAAAAGTGATTTAAATATTATACAAGATTATAGCATACCCTTGATCAAGGAAATGTAAAAGTAAAGGGTTAATTCTACAATGCTTTCATTATCCAAGGTTGTTTATACGTGAATATCTACTAGGACCTCTTTTTCATCCACATCTGTATTTCATAAAAATATTTTTTAAAATATTTTTTCAATTTACTATAATTCGTGTTAAAGTCATTTATACCCTTTTTTAATTTTTATAAAATTTTTATAAAGGAATATTTCCATCATTTTCCAAACAAGGTCCTTTACAAACTTTTCGATAAAATTAAGGAATGTTTTCTAACTTATATGACGAGTGAGGTTATTTTCCTCCATTATTACATATTTAAAGCTTCCCATAAAATCTTAATAGAATATGTTCATAACAAATGTTATATTTTATAACTATGTGACTTTAAAATGATTAAAAAATAAGAAGAGATATATCTCTCAAATAGTTTTGATTTAATCTATGGAAACATCCTTTGATGGATTTTACACCTGTTTGAAGTTGATTTATTATGATACTATAATCCATATTGTATTGAAGGTTTTGGGTTATTTTGACTATGGATTTGTTATTTTTATACCATTAATGTTGTATGTTAAAGTATTAACATCTCATATTCTAGTTCTAATACGAATGTTTATGTTATGTTTCAACCTTTTCATATGAGGAAAGCCTTGAACTTAGTAAGTGATGGGTGAAGCCCGCTATAGCTCCTCGATGCATCGGTTTGTCTCATTAGACAAACAAGTGTCCTAGAATAAGGCCTTGAAGAAATATTATTTTTAGTCTTGTCACAAGGCCTTGACTATGTACTTATGATGTCCAGAATTATGCATTTCATCATAATGAAATTGGTTTTTGATATTACATGGGATTATTCGACTAGTCGAATATCCATGTAAATAAGTTAATAGATTTTTTTATTTATCTTTTCCATATTATGATGAGGTTTATTTTTAAAAATCTTTTGTTTTATTCTTATACATTTCCTTAAATGTTTATGCTTATTTATGAAAGTTTTCATTATATAGTTATCCTTACCGAGAACCTAAGTTCACCGATTTCTATGTTTTATTTTTTCCAGGATGCGATTAATTATATTATAACTGACATACAGGGATAGTCTAAGGGAGATGAATGTGTTCAATGGAGACACAATGTTGTTGTTTTTAATTTTATATTATAATTTAAAACTTATATTTTAATCCTATACTTGAAAGGCTACTACACAAATCATCCTTTTAGGATTTGATCCCTTGTGATCATACCAATGTTCTATAATAATGCATCGACTCTAGGTAACTAGGGCTAGGGAATTACAGTTGGTATCAAAGGAAGTTTAGTACAAACCTTGGGAACTTTATTTTTAAAAACTCAAATTAGAGAACATTTCCATAAGATTGACTTTGACGATTAGTAAGAACTTCCTAAATTTTTTGTAATGTAGTTAATTTTTGAGTTTTTCAAGCAATACATCCCAGTCTGAATATGAGAAGGTTGAGATGGCTCTAGCACAGATGTACCTATGAGGGAAAACTTCGCCAACGAGTTTAGAGCTTGACTCAGGGTATCCTAGTACATGACAACGGGCCTTACATCATTGTTGGTCACAACACTCTTGAGGGATATTTGTAGGATAATTCAAATTTTCCTAACAAACCATTATGAAGGATTTATGAGTATATACCTCCTCAAAAAAAATTAATGATTATGGATTATATCCATAAACTATTCAATTTATGTTAAGTGTTTTACATGTTTTGTAATTATGTATTGCGATTCATACACTAATCTAGTGTATTCCATTGTTTAGAAATGGAGCATAGTAGAAGGAATGGAAACCATATAAATGCATGTAATCCATGTAGAGATTTCTCTCTTACTCAAGATAATTATAGTGGAGTTGGTGTGGAAACTGGTGCTAATCTGCATATCACCATACTGGGATAACTCACTCAGGTTATGAATAATATCCTTACTCGTATGGATCACCCTAATCCACAACATGGAGGATGAATGTTAAATCACATCATGAGGAAACAACCATCAACATTCAATGGGGCTAATAATATATTTGTAGTTGAGGAATGGATATGTTCCTTAAAGAAAATATTTCATGATTTGGGGGGTAGTAAATGGGAAAAAGTTTTCATGGTAGTTTATCGCCTCACGGGAGTACAGATCAGTGGTGGTAATTAATACAAAACAAAAAAGAAAATGAAGAATTATCATATATATAATTGATTGAGTTTAAATAGGTTTATTTAGAAAACTACTTTCCTCATGACCATCAAGCGGATATGGAAAGGAAATTTCTGAGACTAAGGAAAAAGGAGGATGAGAATGTCACAAACTATGAGGCTAACTTTACAAGGATAGAAAGACATGCAATATATTATATAAGTATCCCAAGGAGTTATATTTATTTAATATTTTATGGGATAAAAACATTTCAACATAGTGCATTAGTCTCAAAATCCTTCTCATTATACAAATATATTTTCTCATGGGCTATCAAGACAGAAAAGAAATTCTATATGACTTATGACTTTAAAACAAAACAAGAGAATAATAGATTTTTTGAACTCTCTCGAAATAGAAATAAGCAGAAGAAGGGAAATTTTAAATTTTTATCCTATGGTAAATGTGGGAAGAAACGCCCCAGTAATTTCTTGAAGGGAATGGGAGTCTATTACAAGTGTGGGGAAAAAGGCAACCAATCTCGTGATTGTAAGGGAAGAAAGAGGATTTCAATGTTGAATTCTACAATTGTAGAGAAATGGGGCATTATGGAAATGAATGTCTTCAGAGCCAAAGAAACTATTCTCAGCAATGTACAAGGGAGAAAGGACACACTTATGCGATCACTACGGTGAATGTTGAAGCTCCGAAAGATGTGGTGGAAGGTAATTTAATGTCTTACTCACGTTTTACCAATGCTTTATTTGATTCTAGATCATCAAATTGTTTCTTATCTTCCATGTTTGATATAAAAATTAGGTATTTCCAATTTGATTTAACAAGGTATTTGTCAGTAAAAACTCCTATGGGATGTATCATTGTAATAACATTTTTTGAATCAGTTCCCATTTGGGCATATAAATGTTTTTTATATGCTGATACCATCATCATACCCATGATTGAATTGTATATAATCCTCAGTATTGATTCGATTTCGGACAATGATGCAAACATTTATTGTAAAAAGAAGAAGGTCTCGATTTTTCATGATGATGAGGAGTTCCTTATCTCTAGAGTAGAAATGTCACCACCTGATTATTATCTAGATCCACCCCCAGTAGCCCTACTAAATTCAATTATTGCGGAGGAAGAGAATGAAATAACTATGTGTGATGAAAATGTTGATTGAATAGAGGACGTACCTATTGTACAAGAATATGTTGATGGGCTTCCAGAGGATTTACATGGACATCCTTCAGAATGAGAAATTGAGTTTTCCATTGATTTAATTCTTGTATAAATGCCCATATCGAAGACCCCTTATAGAATGGCCACTTTCGAATTAGTGGAACTAAAGAAAAAACTAGAGGAACTAAGTAATAAAGTATTTACTTGCCCTAGTGTTTCTCAATGGGGATCCCATGTACTTTTTGTTAAGAATAAAGATGGATATATGAGTTTGTGCATTGACTATAGGGAGATCAATGGTATAATAATAAATAACAAGTATACCTACCTCGCATTGATTATTTATTCAACCATCTTCATGGAACTCAATATTTTTCAAAGATTGACCTTCGATCTTGATATCACCAGTTGTGAATGAAGAATGAAGACATTACAAAGACAACAGTTCATAATAGGTATAATCATTATGAGTTTACAACAATGCCATTTGGACTGAAAAATGCACCCTCAATTTTCATAGATCTAATGAATAGATTTTTCAAAGAATATGTTGATTAATTTGTAGTGGTATTTATTGATGATATCTTAGTATACCCAAACTGTAACAGCCCGAGATATTATAAAAAAATTCCTTTTTAATTTCATTAATGTCTTGTACACTACACCAAAAGGAGCTTTCTCAACACGCATCCTTGACTTGCCTTGCTTTACACGCAATCGCGACCTTCCTCGATAGCGTGTGAACTACGCAATACCGAGTTTCACTAAACAACGCTATGCTATTAAAATATTATTAAAACTATCCGTTCTGAATAGTAATAACCACATTTTAAAATTTTAGAAATTTTAACACTCAAAATGGAATTCATTTTTGGATTCGGAGTATTGAATTTAGCCTAAGGTGAAATTTTGGTACTTTTCGGATAACTTTCATATTCTGATGAATAGTGAAAATTACTAAATTATAATTAAAAACATCTTTTTTAATTGAAATAATTAATAGTGATAAATTATTAATTTGAGTGGGTTTAAAGTATATTTAGAATATAATTTTACAATTTAATACAATGTTGGTCATTGGAAGTAATTTCACATTTAAACCAGTCATAAACAAGTGTCAATATTTTGATAGTTATTATCTCTTAAGAACACGCTATTTGTTTTGACGACGGAAATTAATTTTTAAATTAATGAATGCAACTGATATGTTTTGAATTTGGTAAAATAGACATCATTTTTGAGTTCATAATATCAAATATAGCTTAGGCCTAATTTTTGGTATTTTTCTGGAAACTTTTATTTTTTGATGAATAGTTAAATCACTAAATGGTAGTTAAAAAATGAATTTTTCCTAAAACTTAATTTTACCGCTTCTGTGAGTGGAATTTTAAAACCCCGAGAGACACGGTTGATGTTAGTAAGTAAAATTTTGTTCAATAAGATGGAAATAATTTTTGGTGAATAGTAACCTTTTACTTTTTTTTTACGACGGTTAAAAGTAAATAGGGTAATTAAGGGTAAAAATGATATTATTATTACCCTAAAACTTGACCTAATTCTATTGGATTAGTGTAATTCGACCAAAAACAACATTAGGAATAAACTATGACCATTTAGGCCAACTTGGATTAGATTAGGACATTTATTATTAATTTATTTAAAGAAGGGTTAAAATGGTTAAAATCAATTTTTAATAAGTATATCATTTTTAATATAGGGTTATACATAAGATAAATTCGACTATAAATATTAATTAGAAAGATAAAGCGATTTTCTACATAATGGAAGTTTATTTTTAATTTTTAGACATTATGTAATTTAATTTAGTTATGACACAAAGATGATGCAATAATTATCCTATTAATGA
This sequence comes from Viscum album, assembly GCA_963277665.1. Taxonomy (NCBI): domain Eukaryota; kingdom Viridiplantae; phylum Streptophyta; class Magnoliopsida; order Santalales; family Viscaceae; genus Viscum; species Viscum album. Next base: position 1,335,260,612 of record OY728162.1, read on the forward strand.
AATATTGACATAATTGATGTTATAAATACCAAAATAAATGTAATTTTTGACTTTTTATGAATTAAACTAATTTTATATGTTAATATGACATGTTATTATTTATTTAATTAACTTATTTCTAACTAATCATTCTGTTATGAGTTGCAAAAAAATAAATTACTAAATAGTGTCAAAATTGACATAAAATAGTTTTTAAAACAAATATTATATTATTAATTGTTATTTAATTCTTTAAAATATAAGGTCCGTCCAAATGACTTAGATAAGGATATATATATTAATAATAAACAACTTGGGGTTCTTTTGGCTTGTTATGGTAAGTTTATTAACCATATAGTGTAAGAAAACAAAAAGACATGGTAAAAGTTAAATTATTTAACTTAGAGTTAAATCTAATTGATAAGGTTACAATAATAACCTAAACTTGTCTAAATCCTATTGGATGAGAGGCTTCGACCCATCCCCACTTTAGCTCCGAAATAAGACCCTTTGGAACCATTATAAACGGAATTTGACCTTAATATAAAATAATATTTTGAGATTTTCCTAAGGTGCCCCTCTCCTGCATTATAAAAGGGCACCTCCTCCCTCTCCTCCTCACACCAATTTGAGCATTCATGCTCGGCCAACCCCTGTAGAAATCTCTTCTCCACTTCCCTAGTATCATCCTAGAGGTCCTGGTCTTCTTCAAAGACCATCCTTAGTTATTTAAGTGGAGGTTATGAAAAGGCGCGTCAAAAAGGGTTATTATCCATTACCGATCTTTTTCAATTTCATTCTTCTTCAACTTCTTCTTCGTTAGTTGTTTCATAATAAAGTAATAACATCAGTGTTTCTTATATACTAATATGTTATTATAAATATGAAACAACTCTAATTAACCTTCTATCCATCCTATGGAAAAAGTAAATCACCGTGCGTGCGTACGTACGGAATACCATCTCCACGACGCGATGAGATTCATTCTCCATGTTAACCCTTTAAGAATGATTATAAAGTATATATAAGCAATAATGATGAAATATGTGACATTATAAAGCTACTGTATTTATGTATATATGTATGTCATCTACTTACTTACATTCAAGACAATAAGAAAAGTAAAACAACGTCCATGCGTACGTACGGACTACCGTCTCCATGAACGGTGTGTTTCATTTCATTTATCTATCTATTATACATATATATATACTGAATATATATGATATATAAATCATGTTTTATATTCTGGAAGTAAGAAAATCATGATATAAGTAATAATAATGCCAAGAACAACAAGTCCAAACACCTACTATAAATGAAACGATTTTACCCAAAACGCTTCTTTAACATGGAATTTACAAAAGAACGTGTAATATAAAGTCATAAGTGAACCATATATGATATCATAACAATGAATATGATTCTTTAATAAGTTAATGACATTATTTAAATCATTATAAAGGAGGTTCGGACACTTACAAAGCAAATCGGACTTAAGGTAAGGGAAAATATCACAATCTCATTTTTATCCGAGCTTTTTTAAGCTTTGGTATTTACTAGGGTGTATTTTATCATCCACATCTATGTTTCCTTAATATGTAATATTATTTCCAACCACCTACAATTTTCTAAATCCAATTTCACCCTTCGTTGAGTTTTTAGAAAAAGATATGAAAGAAATCTTTTTTCGTTTTTCGTACGAGGTACTTTTTGACTTTTCCGACAAAAGTACAAAGAATGTTTTTTTAACTTATACGGCATGAATGGATTTTTAAAAAATTATTTCCAAGAAGCTTCCTTTACAAGTTTTCAAGTTTATTTTTAATCAACTTCTTTTAGTTTAGAATTCTACGACATGTTAAGAAAGGAAAAGTGTTTTTGAAGCAAAAAGGATATTTTCCTCAAGAATGGAGTTCAAGTGTTTTATCAAAATTATTTTCCATCTAAGATAATAAAGGGTTATGTTTCTATTCCTATTATTACATTGATTTGAATATGTTGTGATGTAAATATATTTTTATGAATTCTTTTATCTTATATGAATTGTTTTATGAAGTCACGATGTTTAAGATTCCCATTTTTATTACATGGGTTATGCTATGATGTATGGTTTTCAGATTTTGTGGCACACATAAGAATGGTATCATTATGAGATGGGTGGGACCTATATCTCCCTCCAATGCATTGGGTAAAGATTTTATATCTCATGAGATAGACATGGCTGGAATGGTAGGTTATACCAGTTCAGTGAAACAGGACTGAAACGAGGGTGACTCGGTTCAGAAATGGACTTTGTCCACTAAGATAGTCTTGGCAATGAGTCTTGACTAATAATATATTATTCTATATGATTATGTGTGTATTCCACAATTTTTCATGTTTTAATTTATGATTATTGGGATTACATTTCACTACTATGATTTATCCCATGTTATGAAATTATGATCTCTTTTGCAGGTTGAGATTTCCAAAAGATATGTTATTATGAATATGACGTGATTGATATTTCTTTTGATTACCCTTACTGAGCATTTGAGCTCACACTTTTATGTTTTCTTTTCCCCATGATATAAATAAAGGTTTTAGGGAAGAAAAAAAATGAAGATATTTTTGGGAGATGTTGAAGATCTTTCACCATGATTAGAAGATTACATTCCGAGTTTCCAAAGACACTAAACTATTACGGTCCTCGTGTATGTGTTTTTTTTATGTACTAAGTATTCCGCAAAAGTAATGTAATGTCCATGTACGTAAAGCTTCGGGTCTCTATAGTTGGTATCAGAGTCAAAGGAGGTAGGAATGTATCCGATCCTTGGGAACTCTCACATGTGTGCGTTGGATGAAGCATGGCTCTCCGCCCAAGGGCTTCATGAGGAAATGGATGCCACTGGGGATGGTGGTGTGTCTTGCCCAGGGGGTGTAGCCGCCCATGGAGTGCCCTGATAGGTATCAATTATAGTCCACTGGAAGTAATTCTAGACCGCTATAGTTGGTATCAGAGGAAAGGTTTAGTCAACCTTTGGAAACTAGGATGCGAAAACGTTAGTGAGATCCCTAGAGATATTTCTAAGGTATGTCTAGTGATGTACCTAAGGATAATAATATGTATAGGATATAGTCCTAGAACTACGGTAACGATCATAGAATTTAACCTAAGATTTTAGATATTGAGGGTTCTCCCCCTTTACTATGTTGTTTTCCATAGCATGATTTTTGCCTCTCACACAATTCTTTTTGGGTTTTAGAAAATGGCTGGAAACAGGAAGATTCATGATAATGGAGGATATGGCAGGCAATGGAATGATTTTCATCATGAGAAACCAAATGAAACGGGATCTGGAAGTCCAAACATCGTTATTATGCCTAATCAGCAATCTCATAATATGATCAATAATCTCAACTTTGGTAAGTTTCCCAACTCAGATAATAAGAGAAAGATGGAGTTTCATGATGATTATAGAGGAAATAAAGTTCAATTTACCTCATGTAAATCATGTGGGAAGAGGCATCAGGGAGATTGTTTCAAAGGAACTGGAAGATGCTTTGGGTGTGGAAAAGAAGGACACAAAGCCAGTAAGTGCAAAGGAAAAGGTTCAGTTAACACCATGGACAATGATAATGGTATTGCTATGACATCAAAAATGATTAGATGTTTTAAATGTGGAATGTACGGGAATTATGCAAACCAATGCCCTAATGGAAAATCTCATGAAGAGAATCAGCATGGTCATATGGGTAGTATTTATATGGATGATGATGAGGAGACTACAAATGATATATGAGCTGAAAGAAGTGTTGAAGCTCAGTCGGTTGTTTTAGAAGGTAGTGGAATGATTGTATGTTTATAGAGAGTTATGTTGTATAGTTAATGGTACTATGGAATAATGAATCATCTAAGGATTATTACACTATTGTATTTCTTAAAAGTATTTGAAAGTATATGTTGAATGGTACGAATAACCATGGAATGTTATTCAGATATTTTTGTAAAGTAGATGATATGTGCATAATGAAGGAATGAGAAGATAATGAGATGTTTTATTGTATTCATGAGCTCATGATTGATATAGGGACTAAGTGATATCATGGTTTGAGTATATAGAATTTTGAGGATTTTGGTATGTGGAAAGTGTTAACGTTTAACTGCATTCAAGTTTTCCCTAAGGTTCAATGGGTATTCATTTTTCAAGAGAATGCATGATTAAGGCCTTCGAACGTTTGTAATGTTACGAACAAGACATATCTTATGATATATGGGGATCAACGATGGTATTAACATGCTTCTTATATGAAATATCTGGTAATCGTTTTCACTATAATATGACAATGGACTGCACTATTATGGATAAGCCTAAAGATTGGAATGGATTATGTTGGACATAAGTTAGTATTGTTTAAGGATAGAACATTTTTTCGATATTATTGATGGGATGATATAGTAATGTAGGATTAGAAAAAGGACAACCTGTAGGACAGGTGATAGCCCATCGTGTCGGACAAGGCCGTGGGAATCGAACCCACAATTGAAGTGCGACTGGCCTTTATCGCCTACCACTGGCCCACAAGAAGTCCCTGGTTAGTAGAAAGTAGTTTTATTTTGTTAAGCGGTATGATAAATAAAGTATAAGTCCATTTTTGGAACCATATACGATTAATCTCACCATAAGATGGACTTATAAATTTTGCTTGAAACAGATGGAATGACCCAGCAATCTATCACATGATCTGCTAATGCTTCACGAATAACAAATTCAACTTCATTTCTTTATGATATGAAGTGGAAATTGTTCAATTCACGAACAACAGTGAGATTGTACCAAAATCATGTAAGTATTTCTTTTAATTCATCAACTTTAGGGAAATGATCTTAAAAACCAAAAATGTTGTCCTAGTGCTCTTATATCTGATGAACCAGATGGTACCCTAGATCATCACAAATTTATGGCTTTGTGATTTTTGGCTTTTTCATAGCCATGTTCTCTACCACTCTCCATCAGATAATGATGGTTAGATTTCTCTTCTATATCCATATTTTCACCTATGTGGAAACCTAATGATTAGTTTATTTGGGTAATCATTACATTTCATACTTTAGTTTTTAAAGAAAAGTTTTGGTATTCCATTTTACGATGTGGGTTTCTATTAAAGAAACGTTCGAGTAGTAAACCATTTATAACCCCGACGAATTTTGAGGGTGAAATTCCTTTTAAGGGGGGTAGAATGTAACAGCCCGAGATTTTACAAAAAAATATTCTTTTTAATTTCATTAATGTCTTGTATGATACACAAAAAGGAGCTTGCTCAACACGCATCCCTGACTTGCCTTTCATTACACGCAATCGCAACCTTCCTCGATAGCGTGTGTAGTATGCAATACCGAGTTTCACTAAACAACGATATGCTATTAAAATATTATTAAAACAAGCCGTTATGAATATTAATAACCACATTTTATAATTTTAGAAATTATATCTCTCAAAATGGAATTCATTTTTGGATTCGGAGTATCGAATTTTGCCTAAGGTGAAATTTTGGTACTTTTTGGATAACTTTCATATTCTGATGAATAGTGAAAATTATAAAATTATAATTAAAAACAACTTTATTAATTGAAATAATTAATAGTGATAAATTATTAATTTTAGTGGTTTTAAAGTATATTTAGAATATATTTTTACAATTTAATACAATGTTGGTCATTGGATGTAATTTCACATTTAAACCAGTCATAAACAAGTGTCAATCTTTTGATAGTTTTTATCTCTTAAGAATATGCTATTTGTTTTGAAAACGGGAATTATTTTATAAATTAATTAATGCAACTGATATGTTTTGAATTTGGTAAAATAGATATCATTTTTAAGTTCATAATATCAAATATAGCTTAGGCCTAATTTTTGGTATTTTTCTGGAAACTTTCATTTTTTGATGAATAGTGAAACCACTAAGTGGTAGTTAAAAAAATGAATTTTTCATAAAACTTAATTTTACCGCTTCTGTGAGTGGAATTTCAAAAATCCGAGAGACACGGTTGATTTCAGTAAGTAAAATGGGGTTCAATGAGATGGAAATAATTTTTGGTGAATAGTAACCTTTTACTTTTTTTACCACGGTTAAAAGTAAATAGGGTAATTAAGGGTAAAAATGATCTTATTATTACCCTAACACATGTCCTAATTCAATTGGATAAGTTTAATTCGACCAAAAACAACATTAAGAATAAAATATGATCATTTAGGCCCACTTGGATTAGATTAGGACATTTATTATTAATTTATTTAAAGAAGGGTTAAAATGGTTAAAATCAAAGTTTAATAAGTATATCATTTTTAATATAGGTTTATACATAAGATAAATTAGACTATAAATATTCATTAGAAAGATAAAAAGAGTTCCTACATAATGGTATTTTATTTGTAATTTTTAGACATTAAATAATTTAATTTATTTATGACACAATGATGAGGCAGTAATTATCCTATTAATGAAATAGTGACATAATTGATGTTATAAATACCAAAATAAATGTAATTTGGGACTTTTTATTAATTCCAATAATTGTCTTTGTTACTATGACATGTTATTATTGATTTAATAAACTTTTTTAGAACTAATAATTCTGTTATGAGTTTCACAAAAATGAATTACTAAATAGTTTCAAAATTGACATAAAATAGTTTTTAAAACAAATATTATATTATTAATTGTTATTTAATTCCTAAAAATATAAGGTTTGTCCAAAGGGCTTATATAAGGATTTATATATTAATAATAAACAACTTGGGGTTCTTTTGGCTTGTTATGGTAAGTTTATTAACCATATAGTGTAAGAAAACGAAAAGACACGGTAAAAGTTAAATTATTTTACTTAGAGTTAAATCTAATTGATAAGGTTAAACTAATATCCTAAACTTGTCTAAATCCTATTGGATGAGAGGATTTAGACCCATCCCCACTTTAGCTTCGTAATAAGACCCTTTGGAACCATTATAAACCGAATTTGACCTTAATATAAAATAATATTTTGAGTTTTTCCTAAGGTGCCCCTCTCCTCTCTTATAAAAGGGCACCTCCTCCCTCTCCTCCTCACACCAATTTGAGCATTCAATCTCGGCCACCCCTACCTAAATCTCTTCTCCACTTCCCTAGTATCATCCTAGAGGTCCTGGTCTTCATCAAAGACCATCCTTAGTTCTTTAAGTGGAGGATAAGAAAAGGCGCGTCAAAAAGAGGTAATATCCATTACCGATCTTTTTCAATTTCTTTCTTCTTCAATATCTTCTTCATTAGTTTTTTCATGATAAAGTAATAACATCAGTGTTTCTTATATACTTATATGTTATTATAAATATGAAACAACTATAATTAACCTTTTATCCATCCTACGGAAAAAGGAAATCACCGCGCGTGCATACGTACGGAATACCGTCTCCACGACGCCATGAGATTCATTCTCCATGTTAACCCTTTAATAATGATTATAAAGTATATATAAGAAATAATAATGAAATATATGACATTATAAAGCTACTGTATTTATGTATATATGTATGTCATCTAATTACTTCCATTCAAGACAATAAGGAAAGGAAAACAGCGTTCATGCGTACGTACGGACTACCGTCTCCATGAACGGTGTGTTTCATTTCATTAATCTATCTATTATACATATATATATATAATGAATATATATGATATATAAATCATTTTTTATATTCTGGAAGTAATTAAATCATGATATAAGTAATAATAATGTCAAGAACAACAAGTCCAAACACATACGATAAATGAAACAATTTTACCCAAAACGAATCTTTAACATGGAATTTACAAAAGAACGGGTAATATAAAGTCATAAGTGAATCATATATGATATAATAACAATTAATATGATTCTGTAATAAGTTAATGACATTATTTAAATCATTATACAGGAGGTTCGGTCACTTATGAAGCAAATCGGACTTAAGGTAAGGGAAAATATCACAATCTCATTTTTATCCGAGATTGTTTATAATTTGGTATTTACTGGGGTGTATTTTATCATCCACATCTATGTTTCTTCTATATGGAATAATATTTCCATTCACCTACAATTGTTTAAATCCAATTTTACCCTTCGGTGAGTTTTTAGTAAAAGATATGAAAGGAATCTTTTGTCGTTTTTCATACGAGGTACTTTTTGACTTTTCCGACAAAAGTACGAAGAATGTTTTTTTAACTTATACGACATGAATGTATTTTTAAAAAATTATTTCCAAGAAGCTTCCTTTACAAGTTTTTAAGTTTATTTTTAATCAACTTCTTTTAGTTTAGAATTTTACGTCATGTTAAAAAAGGAAAAGTGTTTTTGAAGCAAAAAGGATATTTTCCTGAAGAATGGAGTTCAAGTGTTTTATCAAAATTCTTTTCCATCTAAGATAATAAAGGGTTCTATTTCTATTCCTATTATTACATTGATTTGATTATTTTGTGATGGAATTATATTTTTATGAATTCCTTTATCTTATATGAATTGTTTTATGAAGTCACGATGTTTAAGATTCCCATTTTTATTACATGGGTTATGCTATGATGTATGGTTTTCTGATTTTGTGGAACACATAAGAATGGTATCATTATGAGATGGGTAGGACCTATATATCCCTCCAATGCATTGGGTAAAGATTTTATATCTCATGAGATAGAAATGGCTGGAACGGTAGGTTATACCGGTTCAGTGAAACAGGACTGAAACGAGGGTGACTCGATTCATAAATGGACTTTGTCAACTAAGATAGTCTTGGAAATGAGTCTTGACTAATAAGATATGATTCTCTATGATTATGTGTGTATGACACAATGTTTCATGTTTTAAGTTATGATTATTGGGGTTACATTTCACTACTATCATTTATCCCGTGTTATGAAATTATGATCTCTTTTGTAGGTTGAGATTTCCAAAAGATATGTTCTTATGAATATGATGTGATTGATATTTCTTTTGTTTACCCTTACTGAGCATTTGAGCTCACCCTTTTATGTTTCCTTTTCCCCATGATATAATTAAAGGTTTTAGGTAAGAAAAAAAAGGATGATCTTTATGGGAGATGTTAAAGATCTTTCACCATGATTAGAAGATTACGTTCCGAGTTTCAAAGACACTAAACTATTATGGTCTTCGTGTGTGTGTTTTTGTTATGTACTAAGTATTTTGCAAAAGTAATGTAATGTCCATGTACCTCATGCTTCAGGTCTCTACACAAACAGCTATGAAGATCATGAAAATCACTTGGGCACTATTCTAAATATCCACAGAATAATTAAATTATATGGAATGTTTAGAAACCGTGAATTCTTGATTTAGGAAATTTCTTCTCATGGCTATATTTTCCATAAGGATGGAATCTCAATTGATCCTTTTATGACAAGAGAAATGAAAAATGGCCAGAATCGATGAGTATAAATGAGGTACACCATGTTATTGTGTTAGCAGATTATTATCAGTGTTTGTCTAGAATTTGATCTATTCGAATACCCATTAACCAAGCTCACATGTAAAGGGTTTTAATTTGATTGGAAAAAAGCATTTGAAGAATGTTTTGAAGAACTGATGAGAAGATTAGTCCATTCTATTATGTTGACTCTACCATCCTGGAACGATGGGTTTGTTATTTATAGTGATTCTTCAAATAAAGGACGTTGTTGTTTACTTATGTAGAATGATAGAGTTATTTACTATGCATCACGACAACTAAAAATTTATGAACAAAACAATCCAACTTCTGATATTGAGTAAGAAGCTGTAATATTTTCTTTGAAGATATGGATACTCTATATCTATAATGAAAGATGTGAGATATATACTGATACCAAGAGTTTGAAGTATATATTCACAAATAAATAACTCAACACGAGGTAAAGGTGATGGCTTGAAATACTCAAAGATTATGATTTCACTCTACACTACCACCCAGGGAAGGAAAATAATGTTGCAGATGCTTTGAGTAGAAATAATCTTGGAGTATTGAAAAAGATGAGAGTTAAAAGGGATCCTATATTCATGGATTTTGTAAAGATGGTTATGGAAATAATCATGGAAGGTGAAACATCAATACTTTTTCAAATGGTTAAAAAACCCATCTTTACAAGAAAGGATAAAAAGTTCTCTTACTGATGATGAGGAATTTCAAAAGAAAATTAAAGATGTGAATGATGGGAGATTGATTGACTTCATATATGATGAAGGAAGTTTTCAATTTGGGATGAGACTTTGTGTTCGTGATATACCTAATCTAAAAAGGGAATTGTTGGATGATACACATAGCACCAATTTCACTATACACCCAGGTATCACTAAAATGTATAGAGATTTAAATGAACAATCTTAGTGGAACAACATGAAAAGGGAGATTGCTGGTTATGTTTCAAGATGTATGGTTTGTCAATAGGTTAAGGATTGAAAACAACATCATAGAGGATTCCTGCGACCTCTTCCCAGACCTTAGTGGAAATGGGATGATATTATGATGGACTTTGTCATGGGGATACCAAAGAATCCTAGAAGGAATAATGAAATATGGGTCATTGTTGATCTTATTACTGAGTTAGAAATCTTTCCTGTTATAAGAGATGATTTACAACTTGAACATCTAGAAGGACTATATATTAATAATGGTGTAAGACTTCAGGGAGTACCCCTATTGATTGTTTCCAATCGTGATCCCCGTTTTACATCATGATTCTAGAAAATTCTTTAGAAGCCATTGGATACTGATATTCGTTTGATAATTTCCTACCACCCTCAAACTAAAGGACAATCAGAACAAACTATTTTAATCGTAGAATACATGTCAAGATCTTCCTCACTTGACATTCACGGTATGTGGGATCAATATTTACCTCTAGTATAATTTCCATATAATAATATATTCCATTCAAGTATTAAGATGTAACCATATGAAGCATTATATAGAAAGTGATGTCACACACCAACTTGTTGGGATGATGTTGGTGAATGAAAACTCATAGGCCTAGAACTTGTGGAGGATACAATGGAAAATGTGATGTTTATTCAAACCCACATCAATGGAACTCAAAGTTCACAAAAGGGATTTGTCGATAAGAGAAGGAAGGATTTGTAATTTCTAGTATGTGATAATTTTTTCATGATGGTATATTTATGGAAGGTTGTTATACGACTCAGTATGAAGGGAACATTATGTCCCTGGTACATTGGGCCTTTTGAAATTCTAGATCAAATTGAAGTTGTATCTTATCATTTGGCTATACCGCCAGGTCTCTCCAAAGTGCATGATATGTTCCACATATCACTATTAAGAAAATACATGTCTGACCCTATGCATGTACTCACCTAGGGAGAAATAGCACAGGAACCTGATCTATGTTATTGTGAATAGCCTATCAAGATTCATGAAACCAGATAACAAGTGCTCCGAAATTGGATGACTCGTTTTGTGAATATTCTATGGAGAAACCATAATATAGAAGAGGCAACATGGGAACCTGAGGAACATACGATGTAGAACCACACAAATATTTTATGCTGCAATATTCTAGAAATTTAAAAGACAAACTTATTTAATGGATGGAGGAATTTAACACCCCAATATTCCCCAGTATGCTTTTCTTTGAATAATATAATTGCTTGTGTTTACGCAACATCGAGTTCTAGCACACCACGACCAATCAAACAAGCCATTATTAATATTAATACCCACTTACTGAAATTTTATAAATTTTATTATTCAAAATGGACTTCATTTTTATATTCGAAATATCAAAATCATCTTAGTGTAAATTTTTGGTATTTTTCTGAAAACATTCAATTTTTCATGAATAGTAAACACACTACGTTATTGTTTAAGACCTAATTTTCATTTAAATAATTATTTCTTTTATTTAAATGTATTTTAGGTAAAAATATAACATAATAAATATATAATTTTAATGTAATTCATTGGATTCATTTTATAATAAAATTAGATGTTTAAAATATTTTTGAATTTTTTAACATCTTTTACCAAACTTCTAGGCATGTTTGCAAATTTGCATAAAACATAATTTTTCCACTTCTATGAATTAAATTTTAAAAATCTGGGAGACACTGTTAACATCAGTAAGTAAAATGTTGTTCAATAAGATGAAAATAATTTTTGGTGAATAGTAACTTTTGACTTTTATTTACCAGTTAAAAGTAAATAAGGTAATTAAAGGTAAAAATGATATTATAATTACCCTACACATGTCATAATTCTATTGGATAAGTTTATTTAGACAAAAATGAACTTTAGGAATAAAATATGATCTTTATCCTCCACTGGGATTAGATTAGGACATTTATCATTATTTTATTTAAATAAGAGTTAAAAGTGTTAAATTCAATGTTTAATAACTAAAACAATTTTAATATAGGGTTATACATAAGATAAATTTTACTATAATTATTCATTAGAATGGTTAAACAATTTAAAACATAAGTTAATTATATTTATAATTTTTAGACATTAAATATTTAAATTTATTTATGACACAATGATGATCTAGTAAATACCTTATTAATGAAAGATTAAGATAAATGATATTATAAATACCCAAATAAATGTAAATTGAGACTTCTGATGAATTCCACAAATTTTCTAGATTAATATGACATGTTAGGGTTTATTAAATAATTTTTTTGAAGTGATAATGTTTTTATGACTTTCACAAAAACAAAATACCAAATTGTGTCAAAATTGACATAAATGAGTTTTTAAAACAAATACTATATTATTAATTGATATAATGTTTCTAAAAATATGAAGTTCAGAATAATGACTTAGATAAAGTTATATATATCAATAATAATCCACTTGGGGTTCTATTGGATTTTTATATTATGTTTTTTAGTCATTTATTATAATAATAGAAGAATACATAATAAAAGGAAAACTATTTAACAAAGAGTTAAATCTAAACAATATGGTTAATATGGTGGCCTAATCCTGTCTAAAACCTATTGGTTGAAAGGATTAATACCCATCACCACCATAGATTCAAAATAAATAATTTTGGTGCCACTATAAACCAAATATGATTGTATAATAAAACAATATTTCAATCTTTTTCAAAAGTGGCCCTCACTTATCTTATAAAAGGGTACTTACCCTTCTCTCAAAATCACATCTCTAAAGCCATTTGGCTCATCCAAACCAACATAAAATATCCTCAGAACAACCTTATATTCTACCTATAAGCATATTGTGATCATAAATCCAACATATAGATCCCTTTTGATTAACTCAAAGGGAAGCACCCGAAAAAGAGGTAATAATTTCACCACCTCTATCAAAGTTCTTTTCTTCTTTTACATCTTCATTCTTAGTTGTTTCCAAACCAAAATAATAAATCCAATACCTTATACATACTATGATTTTATTATAAATATGGTAAAACCATATTCATTATTCTATCCATCCTATGAATGAAAAGTCACCATATGTGCGTACGTACGACTTACCGTCTCCATGTTGTGGTGTAGTTTGTCATTCAAACACATCATTATTTTTATGGGTATAATAATGATTATAAATGAGGTAAATAATAAATATAAAATTATAAGAATTATTTATATATGATATACCTTCTAATTACATAAAATTTCACCATCAATAGAACTATATTGTCACTCGTGCATACGTACAAATTACCATCTCCACGAAGGCGATAAGATTCATACCCCATCGTAACAATTTAAGAATAATTTTATTTTTGTGGTTAAAAATAATTATAAAGAACATAATATCATTTTGGATGTGAATCAAATACAGCCTATCCGATACAAACATGGCTTACATAACCAAGAATACAAAGTAAAATGAATCAGTTAACACCCAAAACAATGATACTAATGACATATTATTAACAATGAAATATTAAAAGATAATATATAATATCATATTTATGTATGTGGTTCTTGTATTATTTAATAACAGTGACATAAATATTATACAGGATTTTAACATACCCTCGATAATGTAAATGTACAAGGTAAGGGTTAATTCAATAATCTCTTCATTTTCCGAGGTTATTTATATGTAAGTATCTACTAGTAACTCTTAATCATCCACATTCGTGTTTCATAAAATTGTATTTCAAAACATTTTTTATATTTCTTTGAAAATGGGATAAATTCATTTATACCCTTGTATTAATTTTTATAAAATCTTTATAAATTATTATTTCCGTCATTTTCCAAACAAGGACCTCTACGAACTTTTCGGAAAAATTAAGGAAAGAATGTTATTTTAACTTATACAATTGGTGAGGTATTTTTTGCCATTATAACATCTTACAAGATTCCCTAACAATATTATAAGAATATTTTTAAAATAATTGTTTTATTTTATAATTATGTGAATTTTAAAGGATTTTAAAATAGAAATTTATATTTTTCTATAATAGTTTTTATTTCATCTATGTCAACATACATTGATGGATTTTACAATTGTTTGTGTCTACTTTATTATGATACAATCTTTCATACTATATTGAAGTTTTTATGATATTTTTGAAAGTGGATGTGTTATTTTTATACCATTAATGGGTTATGGTTATTGTATTAACATTTCTTATGATAGTTTTAATAAGAATGTTTATGTTATGTTTCATCCTTTTCATATGAAAAATGTATTGGACATAGTATGTAATGGGAAGAGCCCTCTATTGCACCTCAATGCATCGGTAGGTCTCATGAGACAAACTAGTGTCTTGGTACAAAACCCTTGACAAAATCTTATTTGTACTCTTGGCATGAGGCCTTGACTATATGGTTATGATGTCAAACATTATGCATTCAATCAATATGTAATTGGTTATTGATATTACCTATTATTATTTGACCAGTAGGATATCCATGTGAATACATAAATGGAATTATTTAGTTTATCTTTTCTATATTATCATGAGGTTTAATTTTAAAAGGCATGTGTTTTAGTCTTATACATTTCCTTACATGTTTATACTTATTTATGAATGTTTCCACTATATTTTAATCCTTACTGATAACCTAAGCTAACCCCTTTATTTGTTTTATTTTTCCCAGGATGCGAAGAAGAATATTATGACTGACCTACAGGGATATTCTAAGGGAGATGAATGTGTTAAAAGGATATTTTTTTCTTTTTAATTTCAGAAATTTAATGTAAAACATATGTTTGTATCTAAAACTTCCAAGGCTACTTAATTTATTGGTATTTCAGGATTTTATCCCTTGTGATCATACAAATATTATGTAATAATGCATTGACTCTGGGTAACTAGGTTCGAGGCATTACACGTGAAATTACATGTCCATGGTTTAAAGACAAGTTTATTTCTCGTAGTTAAAGAATGACGTATTAAGTATTAAGGATATTGACACTATCATGAAACCTTCTTGATGATATATTGAGACAAATGGATTAGATTACACAGTGAGTGTTCATGTATGGATGTCGTTGTTGCGACTTTACGTTCTTTCTCACAGGTTCCTTGACCTATTACTATTTAGTAATCTTGGACATTATGAAATCCCCCTAATGTCAATGAGAAAGAATCCAAGAGGGTCAGACACTATGTGTTATTGGTGGTATCAGTTAAATTCTATTTGAATTTAATTAATGAAATAAATATTATTCTCAAGACCATGGAATAATTTTATTAATGTTAAGATGATCACATACATTATGTAAAAGATATTAATTTATTTTATTGAACATTTAATAATTATTTATTTACTAGTTTGGAAATAAAATATTTATTTAAGAGAATCAATTATTTATTTATTTATTCGGGTGTTCAATAAATGGTAGTGGAGTTAGAATGGACCAAGACCGCTCTGATAGTAAAATATTTATTATCAAGACAACAAATAATTATTAGTTGGAACATGTTAAAATAAAAATGACGCTACTATTATTTTGTGACACATAATTTTATTCAAAATTCCATTTTGTGCAAGTTGGCGCACCATAAATAATGATGTTGTATTATTATTTTAAGCCTGGTTTTTCTCTATGTTCATGGATGTATTTGATTTTTTTTATAAATTAAAATATTGTAACTAATGTTCCATGAATATAAATAGAAATGTAAGTCTATTTTTTCATAGCGATCATACTGCATGCTTGGTGAATTGATAATTATTGAGATGAAAAATTTCTCTCTCGAATCCCCATCCCACCCATCTAATGAACGAGATACCTTATTCAAGGCCGAAGAACAAGCGATCAAGATTGACTAGCACAGGACACTTACTTCTCCGCTCTAGCACCCTGAGAATGAGTGTTGTCGATCAGAGGCCATCCGAGCATGTGTGGATCACCGCTAGAGGTATTCTAGTATAGATCCTCACATGCACAACGAGATAATACAGAAGGGTCATTCTAAACTATCAACATCAACAGCATTGAAAATATTGAAGATACAGGTATTCTATTATTTATGAAATTAATTAAATTAATTATAAACATGATGTGCTAGATCCTCTCAAAAGGTTTCAGGCCTCTTCCTTATTTGTATAAATCTTTGATTCTATTCTGTGGAGACTAGCGTTCATCATCATTTTTATCCCTGAATAATCATTGATCAGGGTTAAAATTAATGTTTGGTACCATCCCAACCACTCTTCTGCTGCACCCCGAACCTTCCATATTTTTGAGTTGGGATGGATCATGGATGAGTGAACCGAACATGGTGTTATGACCCACTCATGAGTGTCGTTGTTTCTTCATTTTCATTTTTAATTGAGAGACTAGACCCATTTATGTAATGATATATCTATTATTTTGGTTTGTTTATTTTATTCATGTTTTTTCCATATTATTATGCTGGAGTTATTTTGGTTATAGTTATTATCATTTTGTTACTGTTTATTTCTTTCCTTTGTTGTGATACTTTGATAAAGTGGGTATTCTATACCCATGTAATAAAAATAACTATCACTGATAGTCGGCAGACTCTAGAATATGGGGACGTGATCTTGAGTTCATGTGACCAATTGTCTCGGGGCATCGACATGTGGCACCCTGGTCGGGATGTCACACTTAAGAAAGAAACTAAAAGAACTCAACTAGAGAAGAGGTAATTGTCCTTACCAACTCATTAAAATTTATATGTTCTTCCACATTAAATAATTCTATATTAAAAATCTTTAAATAATAAATCCTGTTTAGATTATATGAAGATATTTTATTCTGATTTTCACTGAATAACATTCTTTCTCTTTTCAATCCTATGAAAATTGAAGACATCGCTCGTGTGTACGTATGTCTTACCATCTCTAGTTACTGGTGTAATTCATTTTTCATCTCTAATTTACTTGGATGGTTAAAAATATTGATCTAATGATTATATATGATATTTATGAAATAAATATTCTTATTAAATTATAATATCATTTCCACCTTATTACCGTTCAACCAATTGGAAAACAAAAATGTCACTTGTGTGTGTGTGGGGAATTCCTCCTCTACAAAAAGATGTAATTAATTTTTAATATTTTCTTTACATGAATGATAATAAGGGTATATTTAGTGAATATATAAGATATATATAATATTAAAATAATCTTTTAATGTTGAATTATTATTTACCATTTTTCCTCCCATCGGTTGAAAAGTAAATTTAGCATTCACGCGTTAGTATGGAATACCTTCTCCATGAATGGTGTAATTAATTTATATATATATATATATATATTATGGATGAATCTAAATATATATTTAATGAATATAAATTATTTTTAATGTAATGGAGATTGTATAACCAATATCAATGTACTAGGACCAGAATTACCAAACTAAAAATCTCAGAAAATGTAATGTACTGAACACCCTAAATAATGGTAACGCTAAAATACATTAAAAACATGTGATAATTGGTTATAAATAGATAATATATGATAACATAAATATTTAATTTTATTTTTTATTTAAGTATAATAAATCTAAAATTATTATATAATAGGCTATAATAACTTACGAGGTAATTCAAACTTGAGATAATGTGTTTATTAACTCAATTTCCATTCAATGGGTTATACTTATACTTCGTTAACAATGTTGTGCCATGATTATGTGTGAATGAACATTACATTTATTATTTTGTATTTATACTTTTTTTCATTGATTTAATTTTTTTATTAAATCCCTTCATTGATTAATGTTCACTTCAACATTATGATCATTTTAAGTGATTTCATCTCAATTCCCACTTCATTGAGACACATTTTTTATTATGCACCCATATAATTTTATGTGGTGTATATAATAACTATTTGATTTTGAAAAATGAATATAAATTTATTCATAATTATTAATTAATAAATTCAATTTTATTCTTTCAAGAGGATATAATTTTAATGCAACCAAATAGGTAATAATTAATTTTATAATATTTGTTTTGGATATACTCTTATTTTCATTGATGAAATATAATAATCTATCATTCATAATGTCCATTAATTATTTTAAAATATAGAAATTAATGGAGTTTCCATGTTGTTTTCCAAATTTTCCTCTATTTGGAACTTGAATCAAGAAAACAAATATTTTAAAAAGAAAAATCTTATTTCTCTTTTGATATGGTATATATTTCTTCCATGTCCTTATTTTTATAAATTATTTTAATTAATTCCTTTTTAATAATCAAATAATTTATTATGGATATTTTAATTTTACCTTGAATTTGTAAAATATTTGAAAGTAATATTTATAATATGTGCAGAATAGTTCATTTTCAACTTTCATTATAAAAATTCGCAATGTACTTTTTCATTTTAAAGAATACGGTGTTAGTAGAATTTACAAAAAACAAAAATATTTTACTCTATTTAGTTTCTCCTCCATGTTTTATATGGGTTTATAATGATAACTATTTAATGAATTATGTTTAAATATTTCACTTCCATTATTATTATCACTCTAAGTGATATGATTTTATTGAAAAACAAATAATTATAATGATATAATGGTCATCTATCATATATTGATTAAATTTATAGTCATTGAACCTATATTAAAGCATTCATTTTCTTATGATAAATTATCTTTGGACATTAAATTTCTTTTAATTATCAATATTTTTTTATAATTGAAATTATTATTTCTTAAATCATATACAATTTCTACAAATGGGTTTTTATGATTAAATATATTTGATTTCTAGGGAAATATTGATAGTCTATATTATTTACTCAAAACTGTTATTTTTTGGTAAAGAATATGTTTTATGTATTTAATTTATATTTAAATATGTAAGGAATGAATTGGACAAGCAGTGATTGGTGGGCCCTAGAATTATATATCCCCTCGATGCATCAACAAGTTTAATGTGAAAAAAAAATGTTATCCCTATTAAATTTGTTTTCCCATGTATAGCTACCCATCAATTAAATTTTATTCAAATATGACATTGATGGTATTGAGATCATGATGTTTTAGATTATGAATTCCATCATTATTAATTTCATTCATTTAAGAGTCATTTAACATTATCAATGAAATTATTGCACAGATTTTATCCACAATTTCATTGTGTCATCATGTTTTTAATTCAATAGACTATGTTTTTAGTTATTTACCATTCCATATTGTTTATGACTTATTTATTAATGATATATTCTATTATACATAAACATTATGGATCATACAATCTCACCCTTTATTTTTTTCATCTCCCTAGAAAATGAATAAGGTTTTCTTTGGACGAGATCAATGATGAAGAATAATTACATTAATAATGAATTAAAACATTTTCCAATGTAATGTGGGAACCATATTTCTATCTAGTTTATTATGAAAACGGATCTATTTGGTTCTTTGGGATGCTATTATTTGTATATAGTTTTAATTTAATAAGGTAACCATCACCCATGGATACTAGGGTCAATGTTTATAGAAGTGAAGTTTTATTTAGCTGTGTCAAGACATTGAATTTTGAGGATTTTGGATTCCCAGTGTTTTTTGGAGGTTGAATAAGATCCAACCAATCCAAATATAGTATTTTTATCAATCTACTGGTGAATCTTTTCCTTTGATATTTACAAACCAATTGGTAATTTATTTTAATTCTTACACTTGTGATGTCGCAAGTTATGTTATAAATTAGGAGTGAAAAGTTTATAGAGATTGTATTAAATGACATTCTTGATCCTAAGGATGATTACCCAAAAACTGAGGAAGATCCAGATTTTCAAAAGTATTCATATTTAATCAAATAGGCTATATAGATCCCAGGTCAACTGGACAAAGAGATTCATTTTTAATGGTCCTTGTAGAATCTTTTTATTAAGGGATATCAATTACATGAGTTAGTAGATTCATCCTATAAATCACACTTTTTCAGTATACTTCCATTGGCAGTCACAAAATTAATTTCTATATAATTTTAAATACTAGATTCATACTACGAGTATAGTTCTCTTACTAAATAATCCTTAACTTTTTCAGCTGGAGTGTGGGATATGGGTGGAGCCACCTATTTTTCTTTTTTCTATGGCACATTATCCCTTGGACTTTTTTATTGGGGTCTTATGAGGGCCTCTCAAATCATGATTTTTCCATTAATGTTGAATATATAATCCTTCTTTATGTAATTTATTATAAATGGTTTTCCAAAATGATGATTCCTCCATTCCCATTTATCATCATTATCATATTCTTAGGAATTAATGGGACTGATATTGAAATATTTTATCATGTAAAACTAAACAACATGGACTAAGTCTTAATATGTTTCATAGAAGAAAAAAGTTATCTCCGAATGGATTGAAATATCATAGTATAAGTTATACTCATTTATTACATTAATTATATTAGATGATATAATAGTGTTTTATATCAAATAATGATTTAATAACTCATTTAAATGATCCTAATATAATTAAATAAAAGTATTTTATAAAGGTCAATTCTAATAGAATCTCCCCTAAAATCCATTATACATGATACTAGTGAAAGAATTTATTCATAAACTATCAATGGAATGAATTATATTATTTTCATTAACGTTACATCTATACATGAGAATATTTTTCTACTATGGATCAGTGTTTCTTCAATATCATTATTTATTTATTTTAATAATAATAGATAGGGTGTATGTCTCAGTAAATATTCCTCTATAAATATTGGATAGGGTTTCCCATTTATTTTTTAATTTTATGTTGTATCTACATTTTCAGTCTATATTTTTATTCTAATGTGAACTAAATGTCTTATATCATGTCATAGGTCTATATAAGATAAATTCTTTATAGATAATATATTATATTTAATCGTTTTACATAACCATGGTTTTTCTTCCTCCTTTAAATTTCTTGTATCTTGTTATTGAATCTTCTCAACTTCATGTTCCCACTAAGTACACCTCTTCTATTCTCTAAGGATATTCTGTATCTATTGAACTAAATAAAAAAAATATCCCATCAACTAATATTGAGTATGTTTTGAGGAAATTATACAAAAAATAATCGTATCATAATGAACCTATTAACTATTAATTATGGGTGAATTGAATCACACAAAATTTAAGCTAAACTATTCTGCAAACATGAGGAGAAAAAAACATGATAAAAAATAATATATCTTCAGTACAATAATGTATGCACATTAGAGGCACTAATACTATTTAATTTTTTTGGGATATATAGTTACTAGAGGATTAGTTGAATCAAATTGGTATAACTATTATTATATGATCATTAGGTGACTAACCCACCCTTTATATAGTAGATATTTGAATTAGAGATGGTGGGATGTTTCCCACATGTTATAGTCAAAATGAGACATACATTCTGTAAAATCTAGGAATATTATTGTTGTGTAAACTATATGAGTTTTTATATAAAAATAATTTATTTTTACAATTTAAGAAGGTTTGATGTGTTAATAGTAGATCATTAGATGGTTCGTAAAATTAGTGGGAGTTGTAGATAAAATTTCAACTACTCGAAAAGATTCAGGACATGGATTCTAAGATCCTACACAAGAACCTGAAAGAGTGGTAGGCTTGTAGTGTGTAGAAAATGGGGTTATCAAAAATGGTTCATAGGATATTGAGAGTCCCTCTAACAGGTTTAGGTCTCTTCATGTCCCAAGAGTTATGTTTTTATGGTATTGAGATAGAGAAGAGTCTCTTTTTTTAGTTATAGGTTGTTTTTGAGACCCATTGGTTGTGTTGTGATTGTATCAGGATAGAATAGAGTCATTTGTCTTGGTTTATATCACAAACTGACCCTCAGGGAAAAATCATGACACATTCAATGGGTAGATTTTGAAATGAATAATGAGAGGAAATAATTTTATAAATAGGAAGTAAAGATGGTCCTATTTCCATTTTGGGTTGGACCAACAATAGACACCATCTCCTTCTCATTCATCATTTTCTTTGAGAGATATCTATCATTTCATATTAAATTATAGTTTCATACATCATTGTGGGTAGCTATGAGTGATTATAATTTTTTTAAGTATATGTTTTTTTTCAAATTTTTCACTATTTTCCAAATTTACATTGATGGTGCCGTAAAATAGGGGGTTTATATATTTTTAGAGATCTTTTAATTGGATTCTTGTGCGAAAGAGTTTCTTGTTAATTAGGATCCTAAAAACTCCCTATAAGTGGTTTGTAGCTTATTCATGATGGATATTTTTTTCGTATGATGTGTGGTATGTGAGAATGTGTGGGGTGGTTTTGGTGATACTGATTTTCATCTCCATATATTTGTTGTCTATTATCAAGCGACATTATGGGGTTTTATCATTTGTGAAATGGTGAAATTAGTCCTATAATGGTATATAGATCATGTTATATTGATCTTTTTAAAAGTGAGGCATGATGATTCTTGTTA
This sequence comes from Viscum album, assembly GCA_963277665.1. Taxonomy (NCBI): domain Eukaryota; kingdom Viridiplantae; phylum Streptophyta; class Magnoliopsida; order Santalales; family Viscaceae; genus Viscum; species Viscum album. The sequence goes on from OY728162.1 coordinate 1,335,283,467, forward strand.
TGGATATTGAATTTTTATTGTGATGGAAGAGATGATTATATTGGAACATGTTAGGTGTGACCCACAAGATATTTGATGTTTCTGATCATCCAAAGTGGTGTTATGTGGTTTATTGGTGGAGGTGAGGTTCACTAATTTTGTAGCCTAGTTTACTCGTGTTTCCACGGCCATGTACTTCTTATGGGGATGATAGAGTCATGTGTACATATGATATGGCCCATGAGGTGGTGTTAACCACTCATTATGGGTAGAGGCCTTTGTAGATTAAGAATCATCTGGAGTGGTGTTGACTAGTAGAATATAGGTGGTTATTAATATTGATGGATAAGATTAGTGGTAGTTGAGACCAGGGATTGGAGGCTTGAGGATCTCCATTTCCTGGTTCAGTTGGGAATTAATTATAAAAGTAAGAGTATCTCCATGGGTTCATTTCATCTGGCTATTTAGAAAATTGATGGAAAATGAATATGGACGTCCTTGATACATTTTATATGGTTTGTGGATATTTAGTCAAGGTGTCCGGAAGACTAGAAATAATAGACGGTTATGTTGAAATGTTATTTTTTGTAGTATTAATTTGGTAGGAAGTTTTACAAATCCTCGAGCATTAAATGCTGTGGATGCATCATTCAACTCTTGAACTAGGAAAGGTATGTAAAGGATAAATAGAATATACTGATTCTAATGTTAATGTTATTTATGATGTGTCGTTGGTTATTGTTATTATATTTTTCACGTGCAGTGGGATATAACTGGATGTAAACTAGGGAGAATGTTGGTGGTGGCATACTGATTTCTTACTCAATCCTTGACCAACAAATCTAGGAAGCATGAAATATTGTTGGTTTTGAGTATAGTTACTTGAAATAGATTTATGTCTAGAGTAGAGTGGAATGGATTGGTATATGGTGAAAAAACTAATTTAGGATTTTACAAACAGTCTGGTTGGTTCAACGTTCAGTGATGGGGTTGTATTTTATTATTTTGTACATATGGAGATTTGATAGGGTCAAGGGATATCTTGTTATCTCCTATATGACTAGCATGATATGCTGATATTATTTAGTTTATAGTATTTATATATTGTCTCATTATTTTTGTTGGTTTTATATTCTTCCTCTATGTTTCTTTTATTGTGTTGTTATTGATATTATTATTATTATTATTGTAGTCATTATTATTATTATTATTATTATTATAAAAGGGAATAATCTTCCCTCTATCACCCCATATACCCCCACTGATAGTAGGTAGCATTTTTCATAATGGGATGTAGGCCTAATGTCACATAGTGACCACCAATCTTGGAACTATAAAGGTGGTATAGGTTGGAGAGTTGTTACAAAGTGTTATCAAAGTCAGTTTGTAACATGTGTTACTAATAAAGGGTGGTAAACTATCTATTTAACTGAGTGATATGAAATATTGATTATTAAAATAGTCCTTTCTTATTGAGGTTGTGGTTTAATTTTTTTTCTTTGAATTTGTTGGGTCTAATAAATGCATTGAAGCATACAAAAATGTCTTTCTCTATTCCTAACCAACATGAGTATAAGATAATTTCAAAGTCTCCAAGTAAATTGGGTTTGTTTATCTTATTTCCATGTATATAGTTGAATTGGTTGGTTTTTAATATTTTTTTTAATGTTCTTGATTAATTTTTTCAGACTTTAGGAGCCAAGATTTTGGAGAGGGAGTATGATCGCCTCATGTTAGGAATATATAGATCATATGATATATGTGTGAACTTTTTATTATTGGTGGGAAAAAAAATAAAAAGTAAGGATTAGAATGTTTTATGTATCCAAATAGTATGAAAATGTTTTTTTACATAGTCTATTCGTGGAAATATATATGGGTATCCTAGAAAGGAATAGTGGTTCTGGAAATAAAACATTTTTGGGATCTTAAAAGTGTCATATATTACCTATAAATTGTTTTACTATATACCTTCTTCTTGATAAATATACTAATCCATCCTAGGTATGTGATTCCAAGTGTGGTGTGTAAGTGAATTCTATATGATTATGATGTATGTGGTTCATGACCTAGTTATGGGTAGGCATGGTTCACAAGGCCAGATAATATACAACATGGGTGTGGTAGAGAACCGTATGGACTAGCGATCTGTGCTACATATTATATTTTTCCCTATTTGTCATATTTGGACCAATATATCTTTGTCTATTATGGTATTTGATCTCAGGAAGAATCCTCCCATGATAGACTTTTTTGGTACATCAGATGGATGGTGATGTGGTGCATATAGGTAATTCATGGGATCGGGATCCTAAGTGTGGTGATGATAATGGTCCAAATATAGAAGATCTAATTATAGAAAACAAGGATTAACATATATGGATGTTACATATTTTTAGATGAATATTCAGTAAATTACAAAAATACAATCCAGAGAACCATAATAGTTTAGTGTCTTTGGAAACATGGATACAAAATCATCTATCCGGGTGATAGATATTCAAAATATCTCGTAAAAATATCATCCTTCAGTACTTCTACATAAAACCATTCTTCAAAACCTCGATAAAGGAAATATAAAAATGGGGGAGCTCAAATTCTTGGAAAGGGTAAAAAATGGGTGACATGTTAGCTTAAATATCAGTATAAGTGAATGAGATCATGATCATGTAAATTTAATATCATACCATTCATATCAAGGATAATAACATAGATCATGGCATAAATATTGATAGTTCATAATTCATGAACCATATGAAATAAAAATAAAAATATATCAAAGCATAAGTTAAGAAAAAGAAATGGAATTGTTGAAAAAACATAAGTATATAAATGATTTCCACAGTAGCAAAGGAATCTCTACCAAGACCATCATAGTGGAAAACGTTTTTTACTAAACTAGGTGAACCCCTATTGTAGCCATGTAATACTGAACTGATTGAGCCATCATTCTAGAAATGTATTACTGAACCGAATTATCCATTACTCCAGCCCTGCGTTACTGAACTGAGTAAACCCTCATTCCATCCCTGTATTACTGAATCGGGTAAACCATCATTCTAGACATATATTACGGAACTGAGTAAGGCCTCATCCTAGCCTTTTATTACTGAACTGAGGAAACCCTCATTCGAGCCCGATATTACTAGACAGATTAAACACCCATTCCAACCCAGTATTACCGAATCAATTATACCCTAATTCTATCCATGTATTACTGAACTAAGTAAACCCTCACTCAAGCCATGTATTATGGAACCGAGTAAACCCTCTTTCCAATACTGTATTACTTAACTGAGAAAACTGTTGTTCCAACCCTATATTACATAACTAAGTAAACCTTCATTTCAGGCGTGTCTATCTTATGAGATATAAATCATTACCCAATGCATTGGAGGGAGTTATAGGTCTCATCCATCACATGATGAAATCATACATACAAGTGGCAGAAGATTATAAATAAACATATCATAACCCATGAAATGAAATTTTTATCATAAACATGTAAATATATCATAACCTGTGAAAAGTTTCAGGTTTCATAATCATCTCATCATAATCATAACCCATGAAAAGAAGCATGTTTGAAAAAAATATTACCCATGATTGAGAAACAGGTTTCATACATGTATAACCCATGAAGGAGAAATCAGTTTCCTAAAGACCATGATATTATGAAAACCCATTCATAGAAAGGATATGAATGCATCCTTTAGATAATTTCCTAGAAAGGTTTTAGTAACATCAATGGATTTCATTTTAGATGGTAAAATACTTTCAAAATATCTTTTGAAAACATTACATGAGGAATTTTTACTCTCTTTTTAGAAAAACAATTTTTAATTCATAATCCAATTTGGAAATAATTTTCATTGAAAATATATTTTATTACATATAACGAAGACTTGAAATCATTTTGAAAACATTTTTCCATGAAATATTATAAAATAAACTTCAAATAGAATATAAAAACATTTTCATTGAAAACAATTTGAAAACCATTAAAGAAATATTTAAACAGATATGGAAATAATTTGAAAATTGTTTAAGAAATATTCAAAACTATTTGAAAACCATTTAATTTAAATTACTTTTAAAACCACTAAAAGAATTTTGAAAACGTTTTAAAAATAATTTCTTTTAATGTACATTGAAAACGATTATAGAAATCTTGAAAACATTTTGTTAACCATTTTATAAGAAAACATAAAAAAATAATATTGAAAACAATTTGAAAATATTTTACCATGAAAACTACTTTAAAAAAACATTTTCATAAATATCAACATTTTAAAAATGGAAAGGGATATTTGATGAAATGATGGTGGGTAAATCTGTACATGTCATATGAGGTCAAAAGAACATTCATTTTTCACGGAAAAATGTATAAAAATATTCCTTGTTTGAAATGCAACAAGTATATTCTGTTGAAGATATTTTATTACAGAAAAAGGGTTAAAAATTTATTTTATATATTATAGGGGAATGGTATAATATTATTTTAATCTCTTTTTAGGAAACATAGTTTTCCGACTAAAGAGAGGGTAATGTTGAGCTTACTTAGTACAATTTCATAACTATATTATGTACCAAAGAGTTGAAATATGGTACCAATACATTATTATATCATGAAAAACCAGAGTATAATTAAATTAATACATTTGTTTGTGATATTTAACATAATAATTCATCAAAGGAATCATAAACATAAAAAATCTCAAAAGGCGATGAGATTATCTCAATAAACAATTCTAACATGGTAACCTGGGTTCATACTTTCTATGTAAGGAATTTACGTTGCATTATGAATATAATATCATGAAAAGACTGATATTCATGATATGGAATGTAAAATCCAAGTATTTAAACCTCGAAAAATAGGATAGGTGTATTAGAAAACATGAGTATCAAATATAGAAAATTGAGACAACACATTTTTACCGATTTGGTAACTTTTGAAACATAAACCCAAATAAATAAGGATCATAAAATGTACATGTGACACCCATAAATAAAATTATATGTTACATAGGATATAAACATGGTCAGTACATACACCACATAAAAGGAAAGTGTAGCGAACTTAATATATATCTCACTGAAATTAAAAGTGATAAACAATTCCCCATACCTTTTATCATGACTCCCTATGTACTCAAACACGATTCCTGTATAATAATTAAAAGTTGTGAATAAATATTTTACATATGAATATACTTATACATAATACAATATATAGATTTATTATTACATTATATTACCCTCTTTTAAAGGATCCTATGTTATGTTTTCACTTCGGGTAATATTTTCTTTGTTCTTCGCATGTGTCTTAATTTGTTATATCGTTGGTCCTTATACTTATATATTGATTAATGAATATATGTAAGGATATAAATATAATTTATATACATTTTATATACATTATAATAATTTATAGGATAAATAATTATGAAATGGAATAAACTGTTCAGGGATACGGTAAACCGAATGTACGCATTAATGTTGTTTTTCGTTTTTATTGTCATATTAAAAGAAATTATGTTCATGAAAAATGTATATATATATATATATAATTATTAAATTAGAATTAATATATCATATATATAATATATATTCATTAAACCCATCCTTAATACATTCTATGTGGTGTGTGAAAGAATCACATCGCTTTGAAGGGGCAGTAGTTCACTGTACACCGAAATATTATGTTCAACATCTATTAAATAGAGGTGTGTGTAAATTTAAGAGATAAAAACATCATAAAAACACCCTAGTATATATATTACACTAGTGTTGTTACAAAATAAGGTAATAAATTGTGTGGAGGGGTGAAGGAAGAAAATAAAGTAAAAGAACTTGAAAAATTGTTACATCTTAATCGGGTAACTGCTTTTAGTTTATTCAAAAAGAATGACTTGACAAGTTTTCTTCCCAAAGTTAGGATTCAAAGTGGAAGGGAGGATTTTTGGGATGATAAATGGGATGATACTGGACAAATGTTAATTATTTTTTTAGGTGTGAGTAACGGGTAGAGATGGTGGCATTTTATGGGGATGGAAAAAGACTCACATGGAATTTTAAGAACAAAGTAGGTGTGCATATTTTATTACCTAAAAGAAGTATTAAAAAACGTAAAACATTCAATACATTAAGGATTATGGACTAAATATGTATATCCAATGGGTTTTTAACAGGTTTCTAGGACATTTGTCCCTTTAATATTAAGTTTTAGTCCTTAATTAATCCTAATTTGGCCTTTACTATTGTGATTAATATTAAACACTTTTACGAATCATTTTTGTAAAAAAAATTAACATGGTCTAATTATAATATAAATAATATACTGAATATAATTTTTATTTTTTATTTTTTAAATTCACTTAATAGAGGGGGAAAATTAAGATTATCTCTAATCACACTAATGAGATGAAATAATAGGGTTTTAAAGTAGGATAAATATCCAACATTTATTATGATTTTATTTTCAGTATCCATGTGAAATAAAATAAAATGAATTTAATTTTTTATTAGATGTAATATTAATATAATTTTACATTAAAATATATTTATAATATTATTTATCATTAATAATTTATTAGACAAAAGGATGTTTTAAAAGAAAAAACAGTATTTTTACTATTCACTAAAAAATGAAGTTTCTTAGAAAAATATCAAAAGGTCACCCAAGGATAATATAGAAATTAAGAACTCAAAAATGATGTTTTTTTATCCAACATAATTTCAAAAATTTTATAAAATTAATATCATTATTAGAATCTTTTCATTCATGAAAACAATGTTTTTTAACACAAAACGGTCCTTACTCAAAATCATATCTATTATTATCAATAAGTATTATTTATTTAAAACATTTATAAAAAATGTTTGAAACATTGTTATTAATATTAATATAAATAAATATAAAATATATGTTATTATTATATTATTTAAATAATTAATAAAAATAAAAATATATATTTCGTAGAATCTTAGTGTTGCGTTAATCATACGCCAAGTCTGTGTTTCTTGTAGGAAAATATATGATGATATTGCATGAGAAATAAATTTTTGAATTACTATTTTGAATTATAAATAAATATATATATATATATATATATATATATAAATTTCTAGTGTCATGTGAAATGAAAAATATTGAAATGTAATGTGAATTCGAAAAAAATTGATTCTCGAACTTTCATGGGGTTAACATATGCCCCCACCCCCAAATGAATTTCACCCTAGAAATATTTTTGTCTTATCAAAGGTTTAATAATTGAAATATTCAGTCATAGAAACCCAAATCATGAAAATGGATACTAAAAATTCACATAAAAATGGAAATTGGTAACCATAACTGTAACACCCGAGACTTTTATGTTATATAAATCATCAAAGGAATCTTTTTCTACACAACACTTGCTTGGCTTGCTTTACATGCAATCGCGACCTTCCTCGATAGCTTGCGTCGTACGCAATACCGAGTTTCACTAAACAACGATATGCTATTAAAACTAGCCATTATGAATAGTAATAACCACTTTTTGAAATTTTATTTTTCAAAATGGACTTCATTTTTGGACTCAGAATATCGAAATTATCCTAGGGTGAAATTTTGGTATTTTTCTGAAAACTTTCAATTTTTGATGAATAGTGAAACCACTAAGTGGTAGGTTAAAAACTGAATTTTGCATAAAACTTAATTTTACCGCTTCTGTGAATGGAATTTCAAAAATCCGAGAGACACGGTTAATATCAAGGACTAAAATGTGGTTCAATGAGATGAAAATAATTTTTTGGTGAATAGTAACTTTTTACTATTTTTACCGCGGTTAATAGTAAATAGGGTAACTAAGGGTAAATATGATATTAATATTACCCTAACACATGTCCTAATTCTATTGGACAAGTGTAATTCGACCAAAAACAAACTTAGGAATAAAATATGACCATTTAGGCCCACTTGGATTAGATTAGGACATTTATTATTAATTTATTTAAAGAAGGGTTAAAATAGTTAAAATCAAAGTTTAATAAGTAAATAATTTTTAATATAGGGTTATACATAAGATAAATTCGATTGTAAATATTCATTAGAAAGCTAAAACGATTTCCTACATGATGGTATTTTATTTGTAATTTTTAGACATCAAAGAATTTAACTTATTTATGACACAAAGATGATGCAGTAATTATCTTATTAATGAAATATTGACAAAATTGATAATATAAATACCAAAATAAATGTAATTTGAGACTTTTTATGAATTACACTAATTTTCTAGGTTACTATGATATATTAGTATTGATGTAATCAACTTGGTTTGAACATATAATTCTGTTATGACTTTCACAAAAATCATATATCAAATAGTGTCAAAATTGACACAAAATAGTTTTTAAATCAAATATTATATTATTAATTGTTATTTTATTCCTAAAAATCTAAGGTTAGGCCAAATTACTTAGCTAAGGATATATATATTAATAATAAACAATTTGGGGTTCGTTTGGCATGTTATAGTAAGTGTATTAACCATATAGTGAAAGAAAACAAAAAGACATGGTAAAAGTTAAATTAATTAACTTAGAGTTAAATCTAATTGATAAGGTTACAATAATACCCTAAACTTGTCTAAATCCTATTGGTTGATAGGCTTTAGACCCATCCCCACTTTAGCTTCAAAATAAGACCCTTTGGAACCATTATAAACCGATTTTGACTTTAATATAAAATAATATTTTGAGATATTCCTAAGGTGCCCCTCTCCTCCCATATAAAAGGGCACCTCCTCCCCCTCCTCCTCACACCAATTTGAGCACTCAAGCTCGGCCAACCCCTGCCATTTTCTCCTCTCCACTTCCCTAGAATAATCCTAGAGGTCCTGGTCTTCTCCAAAGACCAATCTTAGTTCCTTAAGTGCAGGATTCAAAGAGGCGTTCCAAAGAAGAGGTAATATCCATTACCGATCTTTTCAATTTCTTTCTTCTTCAACTTCTTCTTCTTTAGTTGTTTCATGATAAAGTAATAACATCAGTATTAATTACATACTGATATGTTATTATAAATATGAAACAACCCTAATTCACCTTCTATCCATCCTACGGAAAAATGAAATCACCGCGCGTGCGTACGTACGGAATACCGACTCCACGCCGTGGTGTAATCTATTTTCCACCATCACCTTACAAGGATGGGTATAATGGTGTAATAAGTAACTATATATGATTATTATTAAGAAATATTGATACTGAAATAATATATATATATACTCCAATACAATTCCACGATCATAGGAACGATATCATCACTCGTGCGTACGTACGGAATACCGTCTCCACGATGTGATGCGACTCGTTCTACATGATCTTCATTTAATAATGATTATATAAATGAATTGAATTAATGAATATGGTATATACTACACTAATACCATTCTGGAAATGAATTATCTATAACCTAAATATAATAATAAGAATTTATTCGACAAAACACGCATAAGAACAAAAAGTTATAAAGACCCGAGTAACAAGTAACAATGAAATATTACTAACAAGAAGCTAATAATATGACCATATATGATCTCATATCAATATGTATGATTCTGGAATAAGTCAATAACATTATTTAAACCATTGTACAGGAGCTTCGGACACAAACAAAGCAAATCGGACCTAAGGTAAGGGAAATATCACAATCTCATTTTTATCTGAGATTGTTTATACTTTGGTATTTACTGGGGTGTATTTTATCATCCACATCCATGTTTCTTCAATATGTAATATTATTTACATCCACCTACAATTTTTTAAATCCAATTTTACCCTTCGGTGAGTTTTTAGTAAAAGATATGAAAGGAATCTTTTGTCGTATTTTTTTATACGAGGTACTTTTTGACTTTTCCGACAAAAGTACGAAGAATGTTTTTTTTAACTTATACGGCACGAACGGATTTATACTGTTTTATAAAGCCTTATTTTCATGAAGCTTCCTCTAAAAGATTTCATGACTATTTTCAATAAAATCTCTTTCTTTTAAAATTGCACGATGTTTTGTGAAAAGAAATTGATTTTGAAGAAGAAAGGATATTTTCCTCAAGAATTCAATTCAAGTGTTTTATCAAAATTATTTTACATATAAGATAATAAAGGGTTCTGTTTCTATCCATATTTTTACATTAATTTGACTATGTTGTGATGGAATTATGTTTATGAATTCCTTTATCTTATATGAATGATTTTATGATGTCATGTTGTTTAAGAATCCCATTTTTATTACATGGGTTATGCAATGATGTATGATTTATGATTTTGTGGCACACATAAGAAAGGATTCATTAAGAGATGGGTGGGACCTATATCTCCCTCCAATGCATTGGGTAAAGATTTCATATCTCATGAGATAGACATGGCTGGAATGGTAGGTTATACCGGTTCAGTGAAACAGGACTGAAACGAGGATTACTCGATTCAGAAAGGGACTTTGTCCACTAAGATAGTCTTGGCAATGAGTCTTGACTAACAAGAAATGATTCTCTATGATTATGTGTGTATTCCACAATGAGTAATGTTTTATGTAAGGGTTTCATTTTCACTACTATGATTTATCCCATGTTATGAAATTATGCTCTCTTTTGCAGGTTAAGATTTCCAAAAATGTTATGTTCTTATGAAAATTATGTGATTGATATTTCTTTTGTTTACCCTTACTGAGCATTTGAGCTCACCCTTTTATGTTTTCTTTTCCCCAGGTCAGGAAGATGGATATTAAGTAGAATATGCTAAAAGGGACCCTAGATATGATGAAATAAATGGGAGACACTGTAGAAGATTTATGAACCAGTTGTTTATGTTTCCCCAGTTTCTAAAGACACTATACCTATACGGTCCTTTGTGGTTTTTTCATATGTTGTAATAAGAGTGCTTCAATTTTTAAGTATTAACAATGTATGTAAAGTGTGGGTCGTTATAGTTGGTATCAGAGGAAAGGTATAGTCGACCTTTGGAAACTAGGATGTGAAAGCCTTAGTAAGAACCCTAAGGATAAGTCTAAGCATAGAACACAATCTTAGAAATGGCCATGAATAACCTAGGATAAGACCATTAGCATGAAAATTTTATTCTTGAATTATGTGGTTTCCTATTATAATTAGTGTTGCTCACACTATTCTTCTTGGTTTTAGTCAATGGCTGGAACCCGAAGGAACCGTGTTAATGCGGAATGCGATGGGCAATGCAATGATTGTCCCCCTGAGCAACCAAACGATATGGGAGCTGGAATGCAAAATCTTGTAGCCATGCTCACACAACTTTCTCAAGCTATGAATCATGCAGGATTTCCAAATGAACAAAGGAGGGAGCAACATTCTGTTGAATCCTTCATGAGGCAGCGTCCACCATCTTTCAGCGGGTCTACTGATCCATTAGTTGCTGAACAATGGATTAGTACTACTGAAAAGATATTTTCAGTTCTTCAATGTTCTGAGCATGATAAAGTCATCCTAGCAGTGTATCGTTTGGAAGGAGATGCTGATCAATGGTGGAATCTTGTTAAGAATACAAGGCAAAGGGATGAAATTGAGTCTATGGAATGGGACAAGTTCAAGAACTTATTTTTCAATAAGTACTTCCCTCGTATTCTCCGAACAAAGATGGAGAAAGAGTTCCTTGAACTGAAGCAAAGGGATGATGAATCTGTTAGTACCTATGAAGCAAATTTTACCAGACTTGCAAGGTACGCTTCTGGTATTATTATCCAACCTGAGAGTAAGATCGATCGATTCTTTAGTGGCTTAAAACCAAGTCTTCGAAGGGCGTTAGCCATAAGGGACTTCAATAGCTACGAGGAAATCGTTCGATGTGCTCTCAAAGTTGAGATGGAGATTGGAGTAACCCATCAGTCACATGGGTTTGATAAGAAGAGGAAGATGGAATTCAAAGAAAAATCTAAAGAGCACACGGAAAAGAAGATGAACTTTCCCTTATGCTCAAAGTGTGGAAAAAAACATGGAGGGAGTTGTCTTAAAGGGACAAGTAAATGTTTTAAATGTGGAAAGGAAGGTCATCGGGCATTTGAATGCCGTGATAATGGGAAGAAGATGTCTAATGATGCAAACAAAGGAAGGGATACACAGAATGAACCTGCTACACTTCAATGTTTCAAGTGCAAGGAGATGGGGCATTATGCCAATCAATGCCCAAATCCAAGGGTTGATTATGATGGTCGACGTCAACAAACTCTTAAGGCTAAAGAAAAAGGAAAGTCACATGCAATTTCTATCAGTGATGTGGAGTACGATAACGATGTTGTGAAAGGTACACTTACCATCCACTCTAAAGTAGAAAATGTTTTATTTGATTCTGGATCCACCAACTCTTTTATTTCTGAAACATTTTCTAAGGGTATCACCGTATTACCTCAACAATTAGATGTTGAGTTAGCTGTGACAACACCTAATGGCACATCAATCGCATCAGAAGTTTATAATTCTTCTCCGATCGAAGTTTGTGGGAAAGTGCTTCCTGCAAATCTTGTGATCCTTCCTTTAGTGGAATTTGATGTGATTCTTGGCATGGATTGGCTTTCTCTACATGGAGCTCATATCAATTGCCAAAGAAGGGAAGTCACATTTCATATTCCAGATCAACCTACGATCGTCTATCAATGCAAGGATGAACATAACCTTCCAGTGGAAATTTCTTCCATCTTATGGGTATTGATTCCACTAAATGAAGGTTATTTATCTCAAATAGTTGGTGAGAAACTCACGATTAAGAATATGCCCATTGTACGGGAGTTTGATGATGTCTTTCCGGAGGAATTACCGGGTCTTCCACCAAATCGTGAAGTTGAGTTTTCAATAGAACTCGTACCGGGTGCTTTGCCTATTTCAAAGACACCTTATAGAATGGCCCCAATTGAGTTGCAGGAATTGAAGAAGCAACTCCAAGAGAATCTTGATAAGGGATTCATACGCCCTAGTGCGTCACCTTGGGGAGCACCTGTTCTATTTGTTAAGAAGAAAGATGGATCAATGAGACTCTGCATTGATTATAGAGAACTTAACAAGATCACTATCAAGAACAAATATCCTCTCCCACGCATTGATGACTTATTTGACCAACTACGCGGAGCTCAATACTTTTCCAAGATTGATCTTCGTTCAGGGTATCATCAATTAAGGGTCAAAAGGGAGGATATACCAAAGACGGCTTTCCGTACAAGGTATGGACACTATGAATTTATAGTGATGCCATTTGGTCTTACTAATGCCCCTGCTATCTTCATGGATCTAATGAATAGAGTCTTTAGAGACTATCTTGATCAATTTGTGGTAGTCTTTATAGACGATATTCTTGTCTATTCAAAGAGCAAGGAAGAGCATGAAGATCACTTGAGAATTATATTGAAGACCCTGAGAAAGGAGAAGCTTTATGCCAAATTTACCAAGTGTGAATTTTGGCTTCAAAAAGTTGCATTTTTGGGTCATATAATCTCAAAAGAGGGGATATCTGTGGATCCAGCAAAAACAGAGGTTATCGAAAGATGGTCAAGACCAACAACAGTAACTGAGATCCGAAGTTTTCTTGGTTTGGCTGGATATTATCGACGTTTTGTAAAAGATTTTTCACGATTATCTAATCCACTCACCAAGTTGACTCGGAAAGGAGTTAAGTTTGTCTGGAAAGAGGAATGTGAAGAGAATTTCAAGGAGTTGAAAAGAAGGTTATCCAGTGCACCTGTGCTCACACTGCCTTGTAGTGGAGAAAGGTTTGTGATCTACAGTGATGCATCCAAGAAGGGATTGGGGTGTGTTCTTATGCAAAATGATATGGTGATAGCTTATGCCTCACAACAGTTGAAAATCCATGAGCAAAATTACCCAACACATGATTTGGAGTTGGCTGCGGTAATCTTTGCATTAAAGATTTGGAGGCATTACCTTTATGGTGAAAGGTGTGATATTTATACTGATCATAAAAGTTTAAAGTATATTTTCACACAAAAGGAGCTGAATATGCGCCAAAGAAGATGGTTGGAGCTGATTAAGGATTATGACTGCTCAATCCATTACCACCCTGGGAAAGCAAACAAGGTGGCAGATGCATTAAGTCGACAAGACCATGCTAGTTTATCCATGATGAGGATCACAAAAGATCCAATATTTATGGATTTACAAAGGATGGATCTTGGAATTATAATGGAAGGGGAAAAATCTTATCTTTCTCAAATGAATGTTCAACCATATATACATGTGAAGATTAAAGAGGCACAGAAAGAAGATGTCGAGTTACAAAAGAAGGTGAGAAATGTTCCTGAATTCAACCTTGATTGTGATGGGATAATAAAGTTCAGGAATCGGGTTTGTGTTCCTCCCATCCCCGAATTAAAGAAAGAGCTGCTGGATGAGGCTCATAGTTCTTCATTCTCTATTCATCCTGGAAGCACGAAGATGTATAGGGACCTGAAAGAGTACTTCTGGTGGGATGGCATGAAAAGAGATGTTGCTGAATATGTCTCTCGATGCTTGGTTTGTCAACAAGTTAAAGCTGAGAGACAGAAGTCTAAGGGGATGTTACAACCATTACCCATACCCGAATGGAAATGGGAAAACATCACTATGGACTTTGTCACAGGACTTCCTAAAACATCCAAAGGCAATAATGCTATCTGGGCCATAGTTGATCGTCTTACAAAGTCTGCACACTTCATTGCTATTAGAGAGGATTTCTCTCTAGATCAGCTTGCCAGGATATATGTAAAGGAAGTGGTAAGATTTCATGGAGTACCACTTTCTATTATATCTGATCGAGATCCGAGATTTACCTCGAAGTTTTGGCGAAGTCTTCAGCATACTCTGGATACAGAGTTGAGTTTCAGCACTGCTTATCATCCCCAGACAGACGGTCAGTCTGAGAGAACAATTCAAACCCTAGAAGATATGTTGAGAGCTTGCTCTATGGATTTCAAAGGAGGTTGGGATCAACACCTACCTTTGGTGGAATTTTCTTATAATAATAGCTTTCACTCCAGCATTCAGATGGCTCCTTATGAAGCTCTCTATGGAAAGAAATGCAGGACTCCAACTTGCTGGGATGAAGTTGGGGAAAGAAAGCTATTAGGACCTGATCTCGTTGATGAAATGGCAGAAAAGGTCAGATCTATTCAACAACACATAAGAGCAGCTCAGAGTCGACAGAAAAGTTATGCCGACAACCGAAGAAAAGTCCTAGAGTTTGAAGTGGGTGATAAAGTGTTCTTATGAATATCTCCCTGGAAGAGGGTTATGAGATTTGGAAAGAAGGGGAAGTTGAGCCCTAGATATATCGGTCCTTTTGAAATACTGGATCGTGTTGGGAAGGTAGCTTACCGATTGGCGCTTCCACTGAATCTCTCTCAAGTTCACGATGTGTTCCATGTATCTCTCCTGAGAAAGTACATACCAGATCCTTCACATGTACTCAGCTCAGAAGTTGTACCGCTGGAGCAAGATCTTTCTTATGAAGAACAGCCGATAGAGATTCTGGATCGTAGCGAAAAAGTCCTACGAAACAAGACCACTCGCTTGGTGAAGGTTTTATGGAGAAACCACCAACTTGAAAAAGCTACATGGGAGCTTGAGGATATGATGAGGGAGAAGTATCCTCATTTGTTTGTTGCAAAGTGACGAATTTCGAGGGCGAAATTCTTTTTAAGGGGGGTAGAATGTAACACCCGAGACTTTTATGTTATATAAATCATCAAAGGAATCTTTTTCTACACAACACTTGCTTGGCTTGCTTTACACGCAATCGCGACCTTCCTCGATAGCTTGCGTCGTACGCAATACCGAGTTTCACTAAACAACAATATGCTATTAAAACTAGCCGTTATGAATAGTGATAACCACTTTTTGAAATTTTATTTTTCAAAATGGACTTCATTTTTGGACTCAGAATATCGAAGTTATCCTAGGGTGAAATTTTGGTATTTTTCTGAAAACTTTCAATTTTTGATGAATAGTGAAACCACTAAGTGGTAGGTTAAAAACTGAATTTTGCATAAACTTAATTTTACCGCTTCTGTGAATGGAATTTAAAAAATCCGAGAGACACGGTTAATATCAAGGACTAAAATGTGGTTCAATGAGATGAAAATAATTTTTTGGTGAATAGTAACTTTTTACTATTTTTACCGCGGTTAATAGTAAATAGGGTAACTAAGGGTAAATATGATATTAATATTACCCTAACACATGTCCTAATTCTATTGGACAAGTGTAATTCGACCAAAAACAAACTTAGGAATAAAATATGACCATTTAGGCCCACTTGGATTATATTAGGACATTTATTATTAATTTATTTAAAGAAGGGTTAAAATAGTTAAAATCAAAGTTTAATAAGTAAATAATTTTTAATATAGGGTTATACATAAGATAAATTCGATTGTAAATATTCATTAGAAAGATAAAAAGATTTCCTACATGATGGTATTTTATTTGTAATTTTTAGACATAAAAAAATTTAATTTATTTATGACACAAAGATGATGCAGTAATTATCTTATTAATGAAATATTGACAAAATTGATAATATAAATACCAAAATAAATGTAATTTGAGACTTTTTATGAATTCCACTAATTTTCTAGGTTACTATGATATATTGGTATTGATTGAATCAACTTGGTTCGAACATATAATTCTGTTATGACTTTCACAAAAATCATATATCAAATAGTGTCAAAATTGACACAAAATAGTTTTTAAATCAAATATTATATTATTAATTGTTATTTTATTCCTAAAAATCTAAGGTTCGGCCAAATGACTTAGATAAGGATATATATATTAATAATAAACAATTTGGGGTTCTTTTGGCATGTTATAGTAAGTGTATTAACCATATAGTGAAAGAAAACAAAAAGACACGGTAAAAGTTAAATTAATTAACTTAGAGTTAAATCTAATTGATAAGGTTAAAATAATACCCTAAACTTGTCTAAATCCTATTGGTTGATAGGATTTCGACCCATCCCCACTTTAGCTTCGAAATAAGACCCTTTGGAACCATTATAAACCGATTTTGACTTAAATATAAAATAATATTTTGAGATATTCCTAAGGTGCCCCTCTCCTCCCTTATAAAAGGGCACCTCCTCCCCCTCCTCCTCACACCAATTTGAGCACTCAAGCTCGGCCAACCCCTGCCATTTTCTCCTCTCCACTTCCCTAGAATAATCCTAGAGGTCCTGGTCTTCTCCAAAGACCAATCTTAGTTCCTTAAGTGGAGGATTCAAAGAGGCGTTCCAAAGAAGAGGTAATATCCATTACCGATCTTTTCAATTTCTTTCTTCTTCAACTTCTTCTTCTTTAGTTGTTTCATGATAAAGTAATAACATCAGTATTACTTACATACTGATATGTTATTATAAATATGAAACAACCCTAATTCACCTTCTATCCATCCTACGGAAAAATGAAATCACCGCGCGTGCGTACGTACGGAATACCGTCTCCACGCCGTGGTGTAATCTATTTTCCACCATCACCATACAAGGATGGGTATAATGGTGTAATAAGTAACTATATATGATTATTATTAAGAAATATTGATACTGAAATAATATATATATATACTCCAATACAATTCCACGATCATAGGAACGATATCATCACTCGTGCGTACGTACGGAATACCGTCTCCACGATGTGATGCGACTCGTTCTACATGATCTTCATTTCATAATGATTATATAAATGAATTGAATGAATGAATATGGTATATACTACACTAATACCATTCTGGAAATGAATTATCTATAACCTAAAGATAAGAATAAGAATTTATTCGACAAAACACGCATAAGAACAAAAAGTTATAAAGACCCGAGTAACAAGTAACAATGAAATATTACTAACAAGAAGCTAATAATATGACCATATATGATCTCATATCAATATTTATGATTCTGGAATAAGTCAATAACATTATTTAAACCATTATACAGGAGCTTCGGACACGAACAAAGCAAATCGGACCTAAGGTAAGGGAAATATCACAATCTCATTTTTATCCGAGATTGTTTATACTTTGGTATTTACTGGGGTGTATTTTATCATCCACATCCATGTTTCTTCAATATGTAATATTATTTACATCCACCTACAATTGTTTAAATCCAATTTTACCCTTCGGTGAGTTTTTAGTAAAAGATATGAAAGGAATCTTTTGTCGTATTTTTTTTATACGAGGTACTTTTTGACTTTTCCGACAAAAGTACGAAGAATGTTTTTTTTAACTTATACGGCACGAATGGATTTATACTGTTTTATAAAGCCTTATTTTCATGAAGCTTCCTCTAAAAGATTTCATGACTATTTTCAATAAAATCTCTTTCTTTTAAAATTGCACGATGTTTTGTGAAAAGAAATTGATTTTGAAGAAGAAAGGATATTTTCCTCAAGAATTCAATTCAAGTGTTTTATCAAAATTATTTTACATATAAGATAATAAAGGGTTCTGTTTCTATCCATATTTTTACATTGATTTGACTATGTTGTGATGGAATTATGTTTATGAATTCCTTTATCTTATATGAATGATTTTATGATGTCATGTTGTTTAAGAATCCCATTTTTATTACATGGGTTATGCAATGATGTATGATTTATGATTTTGTGGCACACATAAGAAAGGATTCATTAAGAGATGGGTGGGACCTATATCTCCCTCCAATGCATTGGGTAAAGATTTCATATCTCATGAGATAGACATGGCTGGAATGGTAGGTTATACCGGTTCAGTGAAACAGGACTGAAACGAGGATTACTCGATTCAGAAAGGGACTTTGTCCACTAAGATAGTCTTGGCAATGAGTCTTGACTAACAAGAAATGATTCTCAATGATTATGTGTGTATTCCACAATGAGTAATGTTTTATGTAAGGGTTTCATTTTCACTACTATGATTTGTCCCATGTTATGAAATTATGCTCTCTTTTGCAGGTTAAGATTTCCAAAAATGTTATGTTCTTATGAAAATTATGTGATTGATATTTCTTTTGTTTACCCTTACTGAGCATTTGAGCTCACCCATTTATGTTTTCTTTTCCCCAGGATATAAAGAAAGGTTTTAGGTAAAAAAAAAGAAGATCTTTGTGGGAGATTTTGAAGATCTTTCACCAGGATTAGAAGATTACGTTCCGAGTTTCCAAAGACACTAAACTATTACGATCCTTGTGTGTGTATTTTTGTTATGTACTAAGTATTCCGCAAATGTAATGTAATGTCCATGTACGTCAAGCTTCGGGTCTCTACAATAACAGTTACCCAATGTGACATATAGCTGGGATTCCACATTGGAGATCATTGGTTGGGAGGAAGGATTGGGATTAGAGGAAAGGAATAAATATTTATAGGGGTGATTGAGGTCATCAATCACAAAAGATAATTAATGATAAGAGTAATGCTCAGGGTCTCAAATTCATAAATATATGATGATTTAAACAGCCATCATCTCAATGAAAATTATGGTATTATGAGAATAATTGTTTTATCACATTCAAAATGTTGAGTGATTCAAGATGATATTTTAAAAAATAATAATTCTTGGGTTGCGGTTTGAAAATTTTATAATACATAAATTTACTCATGGAATGAATGTCTACAAATTAAAATTGATGAATAAAGCACTAAAATACACTTTTTATGGAACATATGGTACATAAAGAATATAAAGTCTAACTATTTCCTTAAAAATCAACATTAATTAATATATAAAAATTAATAGTAATAGTTCATTTTAAATATTTTTTATTTAAAAATAATATAAATTAACTAGGCCATAGAGTAGGTTAGTGGTAGGCATGAAATTTGTGTTGTCCTTCAGTAAAGGGTTCAAGACCCACAACCTTTCCGGACATGATTGGTTATCACCCGACATACATGAGGTCTTTTTTTAAAACAAACTAATATAATATATAAAATGTTCATCCTTGAAATGAGTTTAATCACTGATTATCATTTTAACTGTTGTTTTCAACACAAACCCAGTGCATAAATAATTCCTCTGATATTAACTTAGACTCTTCATGAACGATTAATTTTATAACCCTTATCCTATATGAAAATAAAAAACATTAGAAAGAGAGTCACGAAATCATATTAACATCGATTCCATTGTATATCATAAAGTAGCTATTGGTTGTCACATTCAAAACATGTGAATACCTTCATCATATATTATCATGAAACTAAGTAAAAACCTTAATTAGAATAAATACATTAGGAAAACATTCTTTGTTCCTCATTCTTAAGTATATTGGTTCTATTCATAAATAAAAAAAATTTAAACATCATTTGTGGTAGAAAAACCAACCAATACACTAGTCTTTACTTAGATCTAGGGTAGTCAATACTGTCCAATTTACATATTCATACCCCATGTATCGTTATCCACACAACATTATCTGATCAAAAAGAATATATTAAGGATTACTTATCCTTATTAAAAATATCATTGTGTCATTAAATCACTTCACCAGTACATATGGAACTTTCAAAATAAACTTCTAAATACTGAGGAAAAAACAAAAGTATTACAATCCTTGTATATTTCATCATTCATAAATATGGAATCAAAATACGTAAATATTTCGATTACATCATCCATAGTCCATTAACAATGGTAACTCATCCTATTACACAATACATTTTTTTCCTTCACATTACATATATTGTCTCTTTATAACCCTCTTGGTATATTTTTTTATATCATGACTACTAATCCCACACTCTCATAACATTGGATGATGACTTTGGGAGGATAAATTTCCCATAAATATCATGAACTGAACTCTTTATTTTTCTCTCATAGTGAATTTCTTTGTGTCATTCCTTCGCACAGTCATAATACCATCTTTTTTCTCTATGAAATTCATGTATGTTATTCTTTCCAAATTCATGAAATAGAGGAAACAGACTATTATTTCCTCCATTGTCAATATTACCCGAACTATTAGTAAAATCCTTTCTTCCTTGGTGAGTCTCAGAGTTGGATATGGTAAAACTTGTTAAATATATTCCAGTAAAAGTGATTTGGAAGGATCACAACATATATCACTCAAATGATCATCCCACTTGACTTCTTGTAAAATCATCTTCAATCACATTCAAAATTAATCTAGTTCCTTCTGGTTCCCATCATTGACTAAAACCAGAAGAATTGCGTGTGCATTACTTATCATGGCAGAAAACTGTATAGTCTTGGAAAGAATTACATATAGAAGTCTAAATTAGGAAACCTCTCATAATATATGAAGCATTGGGTTTATACAGAGATATTTATAGCTAACTTATATCTAAATCAATCATTATGGTTCCTAATGATTTTGTGAATTCCCAAAGAATATCCCCCTAGACTGTCAAACCAGATGTGCAATAAGGTCGGCTTTTGTGTACCAGATTAACCCAAGTCAAGACCAAAACAACTTTTAGATGTTTTTATTCCATGGTACATATGTGCTAGATCCACATCCACTTATAGTATCTAGATATGGATTTATTTTGGTAAACCAGTCACTATATCCTTTAACAAAATTCTAGGTCATTCTTCTAAACGTTAACTCATGCTTATACATATCATTAGATACATCCCTAGAAATATCCTTATAAATAAAAATTGGGATCTCTCTAAGGTTTTCTCATCACAATATTCAATGGTTTACTAAAAAATTCTTTGTATACCATCTATAGAGACACAATATTATCATACATGGATATTACATATTTTTAGATGAATATTATGTATTTTAAAAAAACTAAATTCCATACGGCCGTAATAGTTTAGTGTATTTGAAAACATGGAAACAAAATCTTCCACCCTGGTGAAATATGTTAAATATCTCCCATTTAGATATCCACATTATGAACTTCTACCTAAAACATTTATTCATAACTTGGAAAAAGGAAACATGAAAAGGGGTGTGCTTAAATTCTATTTAAGGGTAAAAATGGGATATATGTAATCATAAACATGAGTATAATGATATAAGAATGTGATCCTATAAATAGAATATCATACCCTGCATATCAAAGATCATAACATATATCATGTCATAAGGATTGGCATTTCGTAAGACATGAACCATATGAAATAAAATGAATGAGACATGAAATCATAAGATAAGAATGAGACATGGAATTTTGGAATACACATAAGCATATAATATGATTTCCATAGTAACCAAGTAATCACTACCAAGAACAAGTTAGTTGAAAATTTCCTTTACTAACCCAGATGAACCTCCATTAAAACCATGCATTACTGAACTGAGTGAACCCTCATTCTAGTCCTGTATTACTGAACTATGTAAACTATCATTCCACCCATATATTAATGAACTGAGTAATCCCTCATTTAATCCTTGTATAATTTAATAGATTAAACCCTCATTCTTGACCTATATTACTGAACAGAGTAAACCCTCATTTAATCCTTGTATCACTAAACTGTGTAAACTCTAATTCTGGCCATATATTACTAAAGTTAGTAAGCCCTCATTCCATCACTGTTTTACTAAAACATGTAAAACCTCATTCCATCCCTGTATTACTGAACTGAGTATTCCAGCCCTATATTAGTGAATTGAGTAAACCCTCATTCCATCCATATATTACTAAACTGAGTAACCCCTCATTCTTTCCTTGTATTAATGAACCGAGTAAATCCTCATTCCACCCCGATCTATCTCATGAGATATAAATCAATACCAAATGAATTGGAGGGAGATATGAGTCTCACCTGTCATATAATGAAATCATGCATACTTGTTCCACAAGATCATTAATTAACATTTCATAACCCATGAACTAAAATGGGTATTATAAATAACTAAATATATCATAACCTATGGAAAGAGATAGGTTTCAAAATCATTTCATAACAAATAAAACTTGTGGAAACCATCACCTTTTAAAAGAATATATCCCATGAAATAGAAACAAGATTTCAACATGTATACACAATGAAGGAGAAATGGGATTCATAATGAACATGATATTAAACATAACCCATTCATAGAAAGGACCTTAATTAAACCTTTATATAATTTCTTATAAATTGATCAGTAACATCTATGGATGTCATCTTTGAAGGTAAATAATTTTGAAATATCATTCAAAAATATTTCCAAGGGAAAATTTCATTTCTTGTTTTGAAAAGGATTCTTATTTCATAAACCAATTTAAAATCATTTTTATAAAAAAAATATCTTTGAAAACATATAAATAAGATATGATATCATTTGGAAAAAAATTTCCCTTAAAACCATGGAAATTCATCTTCAAAAAATTTTAGAAGCCGTTTTCTTCAAAAACACTTTAAAACACATTAATGAAAGAATGAAAATTAAATGAAAATAATTTATTTTAAAATACATTGAAGTAATTTAATGAAATCTTGAAAACTTTTTAAAAATCCTCTCTTTGAATATAATTTGATAACCTTTAAATAAATCATGAAAACATTTGGAAAACCATTTTACATGAAAGCTTATAAACGAAACTCGAAAACATTTCAAAAATAAATGTCCTTAAAATTTAATTTTAAAAAAAAATTTCTTCAGGATTATCCATTTACAAATGAAAAGGATGATTTTAAGAAATAACGGTGGGTAAATTCGTAAATTTCGTACGAGGTCAAAAGAACATTACTTTTGCTCGATAAAAAGGTTCGAAATATTCCATGTTTATAAAGAGACAATAAGAATACTATGAAGGTATCTGTAAAAGAAAAAATTGTAAAAAAATTATTTTAGATATTATATAGCAATGGTATAGTATTCTTTGAAACTCTGTTTATAAAACATTGATTTCCGACCGAAGAGTGGGTAATGTTAGGATTACATAAAAAACATTCTTAACTATATTACATACCAATGAGTAGAAATATTATAAAAATACATGATAATATCATGAAAATTTAGTTTATAATGAATGTAATTGATATTCTAGAGAGATGGAATAGAAGAATTCCTCAAAGTAACTATAAACACAAACAATCTCAAAATGCGAAGAGATTGTCTCAATAATCACTTATAACAAGGTAACTTGGGATCATACTCTTCATTTAAGGAAATTAAGTTACATGAATCATATAATATCATGAAAATATTTACATTCATGATATGGCATGTAAAATAGATTTATATTCACCTCAAAAAAGTTTTTAGGTGAATAACCAAACATGAGTCTCAAAGTATGATATTGAGACAACACTTTTTTACCGATTAGGTAACATATGAAACATAAACCCCAAGAACGAAGTATTGTAAAATGGGAATTTGAATACCAATAAATTTAAGTATATGATACAATGAATACTTTCATGTTTATTATATATACCTCACATATGGATTGAGTGGCGAACATAACATGTACCTAATGGAAACTAAAAGAGAGATGAAATTCCTCACACCTTTCATCTTAACTCTCTCCATACTCAAACAAGTATCCTATATAATAAATATAACTTTATTAAAAAAAATTAAATAAGAATATAATTTTACATAATAACATGTATTGTTTTATTATGACCTTATATTAACCACATTTTAACGATCCTATGATAATATTACACTTCGGGAAATATTTGTTGTGTTCTTCGAATGTGTCTTAATTTTTTATATCATTATTCCTTATAGTTATCTAATGATTATGGAACGTATATGATGATATAAATTTTATTTATATACATTATATGTATGATATTATAATTTATATCATAAATAATTTTAAAATGGAATCCATCGTTCATGGAGATGGTAAGTCGTACGTATGCATGAACGTTGTTTTCTGTTTTCATTATCATATTGAAAGGAAGTAAGAAAATGGAATATATTAATATATATAATTGTTATGGTAGCATTAATATATCATAAATATAATATAATTTCATTAAAAACTTTCTTAACACATACTATGTGGTGTGTGAACGAATCACATTGCTATGAGGGGCGGTAGTCCACACTACCTCAAACGAGATTATCATATTAACACCAAATGGAAGATAAAATGATGTGTTTGGTAAAACGAATATAGAAGAATCAATAAATAAAAAATATTTGTTATTAAATATATAAATATATTTTCTATAATAATTTCCACCTATATTTGTGGTAATGGATAAATGAACAATCATCGTTTTGTGAGGCAGTATTTCGTCGTACACAGAAACAGTATGTTAAAAATCCCTCATATGGATGTGCGAGTAATTTTAGGTTGGAAGAAATGTATAAAAACATAATAGTATATGGGAAATACATTTTCTGTCACATAATATGGGAGTAAATGTATTTTATTGGGTGAAATAAAGAAACAAAATAAATAATCTTGAAAGAATTCATTACCTCTTTATTAGGTAACTCTTTCTATTTTATGCCAAAAGGCTTCCTTGAGACATTTTATGTCCAAAGGGAGGATTAATGGACCTAGGGAGAATAGTTTTGAGGCTAATTGGGAAGATATTGTAAGAACATAAAATGTAATGGGTGTTTTAGTAATTGTAATTTTTGGTATCCTCTTATAGGGAATGAAATGGACTCACATGGAATTTTTAGAAACAGTTTAGGTGTGTACATGTTCATACCTAAAAAGAGTCATAAAAAAAGTAACTCAATAATGGAAACTTTATGGCCTAACTATAGATATATAATTTGTTTTGGACCAGTTTATATGTCATTTGGGCCCTTAAAGTTAAGGTTAAGTTCCAAATTAAGCTTAATTTGGCCTTAACTACGGTGATTAATTTTAACCACATATACTAATAATTTTTGTCAAAACATTAACATGGTAACATTATAATAAAAATATTTTACATAATATAGTGTTTTATTTTAGATTTCTTAAATTCACTTCAAAGAAGTGGAAAAATATATATTAATGTTAATCCCACAAATGGGACAAAAAGGGTTTTTAAGGTATGAAAAAGTTCAACTGTTAGTTAAGATTTTATATTTTTGTGAAAATTGAATTGATTATAATTTATTTAATAGTATTATTAGATGTAATATAATTCTAATTTGACCTTAAAATATACATATAATATAATTTACCCTTAATAATTAATTACAAAAAAGAGAATTTTTTAAATGAAAAGTAGTATTTTTCATTATTCATAAAAAAATGAAATTTCACCGATAAATCCCAAAACATCACCCTAGGAAAATTTCATCATTTTCAAATAAAAAATTATGTTTATTTTAGACAATAAAATATATAAATGGGTCTAAAATTATTTTAGTCATTATAAGATGTTCATTTGAGAAAACTATGTTTTTAAACATAAAAATGACTTTACAAACAATCATATATTTTATTATCAATATGTATTATTTATATAAAAAAATTATAAAAATTGATCAAAATTAGTTTTTACTATTAATATTACTATGTTTAACCAATTATTTACAGTTATCTTATTTAAATTATTAAAATAATTAGAAGATATATTTCGTAGAAACTTAGTGTTAAGTGCATCATATGCCAAGTCAGTTTTTCTTGTAGCGCAAGCCAATTTAGTATTGCATGTGAATGGAAAGTTGGAAATAGTTTTTCAATATATATATATATAGCTATTTAAAATGTCTTGTGAAATGAAAAATATAGAAATATTAAATTAATTAGAAAAAAATAATTCTGAAAAACACGGGGGTTACATTCTACGCCCCATAAAATGAACTTCACCCTCAAAATGTGTCTGGGTTATCAAAGGTTTAATTGTTGACTTTTTCACTCATATAAACCCACATCATAAAAATGGATACTAAAACTTCCCATAAAAATTGAAATATGGGACAATATATGTTACCCAAAATAAAATATTATTGGGTTTCCACCTAGGAGATCAAATGTTGGAAGTGAAGATTGGACTTAGTGGAAAAGCGTAAATATTTATATGAAGTTATTGAGTTCATAAATCACCATCATTTTTATGATCAATGGAAATTTTAGGGCCTAAAATTCATAAATCAATGATGATTTAAAAAATTTTCATCTTAATGAAAATTGAGGTATTAGGACAACAATTTTTTATCACTTTCTGAACATCGAGTGATTCTTGATATATTTATATAAATAAAATTCAATCCTTCAGTTATTCTTTAAAAAATTTATAATACATCCATGAACTCATGTAATTAATAAATAGTAATTAATATCGATGGATAAATCAATAAAATCCAATTTTAATAGACAGTAAGGCCCAAAAAGAATAAATTTTTTCTGATAATTGTCTAAAAAACAAAATGCATTAATCTATAAAAAGTAACAATAATAGTTCAACAGAAAAATTTATCTAATAACAGTATATATAGTTTAACCTCGAAATTGTGTAGGCTAGTAGGAGTCCTAAAACCCTTATAGTCCTCCAGTAACGATTTCAAGGCCCGTAGCCTTGCCATACTTGATTGGTTGTCACCCGACACACATGTTGTCCTTTTTTTAAAACCACACATATATTATATATAAGATGGACATTATTTAAATTAGGTTAATCAAAGATTAGAATTTTCACCAATATTTACAACACAATATTATTACACAAGTTCTTCCTCTAAATCACAACTTATTCATTTCATGAATGGTTATCCTTATAACCCTTCTCAAAATTGAAAATAAAAAACATCAGAAATAGAGTCACAAAATCAACTTACCATTGATTCCCTTATATATCACAATGTATCTCTCAGTTTTCACATTCTAAGAATTTAAATAACCTCATCATATAATCTCATGAATCTCTGTAATATCCTGAATTAAAATAAATCATTTTGGAAAATGTGAATGCTTCCTCATTCCAAAGTGCATTGGAACTTTTCATGAATCCAAAAATGTTGTAAATTTCATTAGTTGTAGAGGAAACCACCTTTAAAAAAGTCCTTACTTAGATACATTGTAAAAAATACATTCGAATTTACTTATTCATAACCCATATATATTTATCTGAAAATAATTATCTTATTATAAAAAACATATTATTAATTAAAATTCCTTATTAAAAATATAATCTTGTCGTTAAATAACTTCACTAGTCCATAGGGAACATTCAACATAAACTTTTTGAAACTGAGCGAAGAACATAAGTAGAACAATCCATGTATATTTAATCATTTATAACTTTTTAATCCAAAAACATAAATACATCTGTTATATAATCTTCAATCCATTAATAATGCTACCTCATCCAATTAAACAATACATTTTTCCTTCATATTTCATCTTTAGTCTCTTCATCATCCACAATATAAGCATTACCCACAATATCTTTTTAATTATCTTTAGGATTATTTCTATTGGGAATTGTTTTTACATAATGGTCATTTATTCCACACTTAAAACACTAAACATTCAATGATGACTTAAGTAGGACAAAGTTTCCATCCATTTTGTTAACTGAACAATTCATTTTTCACATAAAGTCACTTGCTTTTTGTCTACCTTTTCCATATTCAAAACAATGTCTTCTTCCTCTAATACATTAACATAGGAGATTATTTCTACATTCCGTACACAAATGAAAACCAAATCTTCTTTTCTCTATGGTCTACATTACATAAACTCTCAGTAAACTCCTTTATCATCCTTGATGAGTTCGAGAGTTGGTTAATGTAAATATTATTAAATATGTTCTGTAAAAACTGATTAGGCATTATCACTATATATTTCACTCCAAATACGTCCCACATGACTGCTCATCAAAAAACCCTCTACCACATTCAACATTAATATGGTTTCTTCTTGTTCTCACAATTGACTAAAATCAGAAGCATAGTGTGATCATTACTTAGAAAATAAGAAAAACACATTATAATGAAAATAATAAAATATTGGATGTCCAAATCATGAAACCATCAAAAATATATTACACCTTGGATTTATCATATGTTATTCATAGCAAACTTATATATAAAATCCTTAAAGATTGTTCATGAAGAGTTTGTGAATTCCCAAATCATACCCCCATAGAGTGTCATGCTAGGAGAGCAACAGGGCCCATTGTCACGTACCAGATTACCCAAAGTCATGCCCATAATGTATTTTCAGAGTTATTACCCCTTGGTACATCTCTTCTAGAGACACATCCACTTTTAGTATCCAGACAGAGATGTATTTCTATGAAATCACTCACTTTATCGTTTTCCAACATTTCATGTTATTTTCCTAAATGTTAACACATCCTTATACATATCAATTGAGATATCCAGAGAAATTTTCACAGAAATAATACTTGTGATCACACAATGATTTTTTCATCCTACATTTCAAAGGATGGAAAAACCATTACTTTGGTACAAACTATAGAATCCCATGATTTACAAACATGGATATTATAACTTTTTAGAAAAATATTCCACACAATACACAAATACATCCCAGATGACAGTAATAGTTTGTTGTTTTTTAAAACATGGAAACAAAATATTCTATCATGGTGAAAGATCTTCAACATCTCCCATGAAGATCTCCACCTTTTGTACATCTACCTAAAACCATTCTTCATAACCTGGACAAAGGAAATATGAAAAATAGTGATATCAAATGCTAATTAAGGGTCAAAACTGGTGATATATAAGCATAATAATTGATTATAAGGGTATGAGAACATGATCATGTAAATAGAGATCATACCCCACATATTAAAGATCATAGCATAGATCATAACAAAAGGATTTGAAATTCATAAGACAAGAACCATATTGAAATAAAGAGAATAAGCAATGAAATAATAATATAAGAATAAGACACTGAATTTTTGAAAATAAAAAATCATACAATATGATTTCCATAGTATCTAAGGCATCACTTACATGACCATATTAATGGACAAATTCCATTTATGAACCAGGTGAACCCTCGTTTCTGCCATATATTACTAAACTGAGTGATGCCTAATTCTATCCCTTTATTACAAAAATGTGTAAACCCTATTTATAACCCTATATTATTGAACTGAGTTAACCCTCATTCTGGCCCTATATTACTGAACCATGTAAACCATGTTTCCTACCTTCTATTACTGAACCAAGTAAACCCTCATTCCAGCCCTGTATTACTAATCCAAGTAAACCCTCATTCCAAACCTATATTATATAACTGAGTAAACCCTCATTCCATCCCAGTGTTACTGAACCATGTGAAAACTCATTCAAACCAAATATTACTGAACATATTAAACACTCCTTCCATCCTGGTACAACTAAACCTAGTAAACCCTCATTTCATCCCAATATTACTAAACCGAGTAAACCCTTATTCCAAAACTATATTACTAAACCTACTAAACCCTCATTTTATCCATGTATTACTGAAAATATTAAAACCTCATTCTACACCTATATTATAGGAAAAATTAAACACTCAATCCATCCATATCTATCTCATGAGATATAAATCCATACCCAAAACATTGAAGGGATATATAGTTCCCACCTTTCACATAATGATATCATACATATATGTGCCACAAGATCATAGATAATCAGATCATAACCCATGAATTGAAAAATGGTATCATAAACATGTAAACATATCATAACCTCAAGATAGGTACAAGTTTCATAATCATCTCATTATAAACATAACCCAAGAAAAGAAGCAGGTTTCAAAAGAATATAACATAAAAAATAGAAACAAGTTTCAGACACACATAAAAGATGAAGGAGAAATGGGTTTCATAAATACCATGATTTTAATAATAAACCATTCATATAAAGGATATGAATGGAACCTTAAAATCATTTCTGAGAAAGGCATGACTAACTTTAACAGATGTTATCTTAGATGGTAAATAATTTTTAATATATTGTAAAAATGATTCTAGAGGAAAATATCATTTCTTATTTGAAAAAGTAATTTTAATTCATTAAACCATTTCAAAAAAATATTTATTGAAAATATATTTTTAAACATATAAATATGTCTTAAAATAATTTTTAAATCCTTTTTCATTTGAAATATATAAAATAATCTTCAAAGCTTTTTAAAAACCATTTTCTTTGAAAACACGTTGAAAATGATTAGAGAATGCATGAAAATAATTTTAAAATCATTTCATTGAAAGTATATTGGAAACTTATAATGAAAACATGAAAACTATATGATAATAATTCCTTTGAAAATACTTTTAAAACATTTAAATAATTCTTAAACAAGTTTTTTAAACATTTCATTGAAAATACATTGACAACCTTTAAAGAAATTTTGAAATCATTTTGAAAATAATTTTACATGAAAACATATAAAAGTAGCTTGAAAACATTTTGAAAATATTTTTCCTTGAAAACTAATATAAAAAACATTTTCTTAAAGATTAATATTTTAAAAATGCAAATTTATATTTGAATAAACGATGGGGGGTAGATCCATACATGTTGTACGAGGTCAAAATAATATTCTTTTTAAATGATAAAAATGTTAAAAATATCCCCTATTCAAAGAATGATAATAAAATTCCATTGAAGATATTTTTAAAATGGAAAAGTTTAAAAAAATAGATATTATAGGGGAATGGTATAATATTATTTGAAACTATCTTTAGAAATCATATATTACTGACCGAAGAGAGGGTGATGTTGGACTTAGTTAAAACACTTTTATAATAATCTTATGTACATAAGAGTATAAATATTGTTAAAATAACTAATTATATCATGAAAAAACATAGTATAATAAAATTCATAAATGTTCTTGAGATATGGAACATATTAATTGATTAATTGAAGCATAAACTTAAATAATATCGAAAAGCGGTGAGACTGTCTCAAAAACACTTATAACATGGTAACTTGGGATCATACTCTCTATTTAAGGAACAGAAGTTACATGAAGCATATAATATCATTAAAATATTTATATTCAAGACATGTTGTGTGAGAAGGAAGTATATGCACCTCAAAAAAGATTTTATATGCATAACAGAACATGAGTCTCAATGAAGGAAAATTGAGACAAATTTTTTTCTGATTTGGTAACATTTAAATCATAAATCCCAAGAAAGAAGGATTATAAAATGGACATAAGAATAACCATAAATTTATTTACACGATATATTGGATAAAAATGGGCAGCACATACACCACACAAAAAGAAAGAGTGGAAAACATAACATATATTGTACAAAAATTAAATGTGAGATGAAATCCCCCTTACCTTTTCTATTAACTCTCTCTATACTCATACAATAATCTAGTATAATAAATATAACTTTATTATAAATATTTTAAAAATTCATACCCATATTCATAATACCATATATGTTTTCATTTTTACTATATATTACCCACTTGTTAACGATCCTATGTTAAGTGTTCAGTTCGGGTAATATATGCTTTGTTCTTCATGTGTGTCTTAATTTGTTATATCCTTGGTCATTATACATATATCATGATTCAAGAATTTATATAATGATATAAATATAATTTATATAATTTATATTTATATTCTAATAATTTATAATACAGATATTTATTAAATGGAATACACCATTCATGGAGATGTTTATCTGTATGTACGCATGAATGCAGTTTTCCATTTTTATTGTAGTATTGAAAGATAGAATGTAAATAAAATATTTCTATATATGTATATATATATAATTATTAAATTATAATTAATATATCATATATGTAATATATGTTTATTAAACCCATACTTAATACATTCTATGTGGTGTGTGAACGAATCACTTCACTTTGATGGGTGGTAGTGCACACTTCCACAAATAGGTTTATCGTATAAACACCAAATGGAAGATAGAAAGATATGTGTAGTAAAATTAGTAAAAAAGAAAGAAATAGTAAATATATTATATTACATATATAAATTTAGTTTCCAACATAATGGCTACCATGATTTGCGGTAAAGGAGAAATGAACAATCATCATTTCGTGAGGTAGTAGTTTTCCGTATATTGAAACAGTATGATTAACATAATTAAGATGGTAGGGTTTATAAGGGTATGTACGAACCTTTTCATAAAATAATCCATGTATATGTATTGTATTAGTAATATAACAAAATAATGTATTAATGGGTGTGGATGGGTTGAATGAGGAAAATAAATTAAATTTTCATGAACGAAGATATTACCTCTTAAATGGGTAACTCCTTTGGGTTTATGACAAAATGATTCAATGAGAAGTTTTATACCCAAAGGATGGATTCAAGGTAAAAGGGATGATTTTTGGGCAGCTATATGGGATTATATTGTGTGCAAATAATAGGTTTGGAGGTTTTAGGAATCGGCAGAGGTGGTGGCCTTTTATTGGGAAGGAAATGGACTCACATTGAATTTTTAGATATAAATTCTGTGTGCACATGTTCATACCTAATAAAATCATAAAAAACAAAAAAAACAGTATATGGTTAATTGTTGAAATATAAATAAAAAAGGTTTTGGAAAAGTATATAGGTCATTTCGGCCCTCAACATTAAGTTTAAGTAACCAATTAATCTTAATATGGCCATAACTACTATGATTAATTTTAATCACTTTTCCTAATCATTTTGGTGAAAATAATAATATGGTACCATTATAAAAAAAATTATAATGAATAAAATGTTTTATTTATGATTTTTTATATTTACTTTAGAGAAGAGGAAAAATTAAAACAAGTGATAATCCTACAGACGGGACAAAATAACGGGGTTTTAAAGTATGAAAAAGTTCAAATGTTTGTTAAGATTTTATATTAAGTATCCAAGTTGAATTGATTAAAGTAAATTTAATTATTTTATTATATATAATATTAATATAATTTTACATTAAAATATATTTATAACATCATTTACCATTAATAATTAATTAGATAAAAAGGGATTTGTTAACTATAAAGCGGTATTTTTCACTATTCATCAAAAAATGAAGCTTCTCAGAAAAATCCCCAAAATTTACCCTATGATAATTTTGAAATTCTAACACGAAAAATTAATTTTATTTTATCTTATTAAATTTCTAAATATATATAAAATTTAATTAATTATTAGAATCAGTTCATTCTAGAAAATGATGTTTTTAATCATAAAAATGAAATTACCAAAAATCTTATTTTTTTATCAATTTGTTTTATTTATATAAAGAAATTATAAAAAATATTTTAAAACAAGTTAGTAATATTAATATTACTATGTTTAACCTATAGTTTATAATTATCTTATTTAAATAATTAAAATAACAAAAATAGATATTTTGGTAAAACTTAGTGTTGCATGCACTGTTCGCCAGTCATTGTTGCTTATAGGGCAACCCAATATGGTATTTTGTGTGAAAGAAATGTTTGACCTAGTGTTTTAATATATATATATATATATATATATATATAATTCTAGTCCCATGTGAAATGAAAACTATTGGATATTTAAATTAATTCAAAAAGTAATAATTCTCAAAATATCATGGTGCCACACTATAGTCGGTCTTATAGAAACAATGGTATAGGAAATAGGGTAGTGGATGGATGAACTGATTAGGGAGATCATAGTACCAAATATTCTACTTATTTAGCAGAGATATCCGGGATTTGATCCATTATTGGAGTACTTAATGTGAGCATTCAAGTTGAATCATCCTCCTTTATTCCAAGGGGATAGTGTACTCTTGGTGGAATAATACTTGGTAGGTTATGTAAAGATGATATTTGATAGGGATGAGATGGAACTATGGTAAAGCATAAACATTTCGATCAATAATCATAGAGGACATGAAATAAACTCATTATACAAATTGGTAGAGGAATTAATACATTAGGGTTAACATGGAAGGTTATTAAGGGTATCTTTTCAAAGAACTTATTTCGCAAGACTCTATGGGATGATCAAGGCCATGAATTCATGAATTTATAAAAGATACCGTGGTTATGTATTATATTTAGAGATTCAAATATATGTTCTAATTTTATTTGATGATGGAAAAAGGTGAAATTGTCATTATATGATGTTTTAATGATGTTTCAGACATGCTCTCTGTGTAAAGCTAAATATAATATTGCTAACCACATTCTCGAAGGTAGTGAATGAAGCATTAATAATTGAGAAAAATTGAAAAAATAGTAATATACTCTGCTAGATAGTCGAGTTGGGAGAGGTAGTTGTCAGAGATCTCCATAGCTAGAAGCCAGGCCTTAATGTGACATAGAAGAGTAGTCGTGGATGATGTTGGATGATGAATCCATAGAATAAATTATCGTTGATTTTTTTTTATATTTTTGGTAGGTGGGCCATGTTTGAGATCAGTGTGATAAAGTGCTAAAGGAGTTTAGAGAAAGTGGATAGATGGGGAATCTGGAGAGGTTTTCTCAGAAAAACATATAGTCAACTGCAAGTCTTAGATCATGGAAAACTCAGGTATCTTATGTAGGACCATGAATAGTATAGAGAGTTTTTATCTCACAAACAACTACATATGTATTATATTTTTCTAAGAATGAAACCCATTGGGGGGGAAAAATATCAGAAGGGAGTAAAAATATGTGGAGAATTCATTATTCAAGAAGATGAGATTTAGGAAGCTATATGAAGTTGAGTAGATGTATTTATTTTTGGTAGAAGACTTGAGGAAATTCATAGTTACACCTTGATCATGTAAAAATAGTTTCTCATTTTGGGTGAAACAATTGTAGGGCATGAGGTGCATCTATAAATATTTAATAAATATGGTTCAAGTTAATTTTTTGAACATAAAATATGGTATAGGGTTAATGTAGGATATGTTGGAATTGAGGATTCTATAGGAATCAGGTATAACCCAATGTCCAGGAGCTGGTAAGAACCAGTCCTAAAAATTTTATTTAGAAAAATGAAAGATGAGTCAAACAAACATGGGGTTATTAAAAATATGATAATACGTAGCATCACAAATATTTTCCAATACCAGCGAGGAACAATTTTCTGGGACCATGAAATAGCACATTATATCCATCGCCAATATTTCTTTCTTGGAAAACGAATCTTCCACCAAATTGGCCTCTCTATAAGCATGTGAGACAATCAAATTTAAATGAGTTACCTGATTGAGAAAATCAACCCATTCAGGATGCACCCTTTATGGAACATTCTACATTCTTGTTTACAAGGCTTGGACCACATATAGAGAGTCTGATTCAATTAATATAAGGTTCCAATTTTGATAAAAAACATACCGGACTTCATTAATTATCCCCCATAACTCATCTTCAAAAGAAACAATAATACCAATAAAATGATAAAAACATCCTTTCACAAAGCCACGAAACATGATAAAAACACCACCACACCCTGATGGTATGGGTGCACCAGACGAAACTCCATCCACATTAACATTGAGCCATAGACTGATCGGGGTTGTCCAATGAATATATTTGGGCATCTCAGGCTTCCACGGCTTCCCAGCAACACTTAGTGCCTGAAAAATATTCAATTCAGAAACACTGTTCTGAATGACTCTTGATTAAACATTCGAAGTAGTATAAACCTCTTCATGGATTTCCAACCTTCCATACCAGGTATGTTCCTACCTGCTGTCAAAAACTGAATCATTTCGAGAAGCCCTTATGACTGCAATCACAGCCACAACAAACACAATTAGAAGATTGTGGACTTGGTCCCTGGAGTCAACACCGGGAAGCACTGCCGGCAGATCAAGAAGCTGCAAATGTTTATTCAGATCCAACCCGAAAATGACCCCAACATAAGCCCACAGCTTCTGATCCAAGGAAAAATCCATAAACAAGTGTTTTACATTCTCCTCTTATCACATGAATAATTAACATACCAGTGCATGATGAAATCCCAATTTCTTGAGCTGCTCCCGAGTTGGTACATGATTTTTCTAGATACGCCTGATTAAAGAAAATAGAGAGGTCTGAATGAAAAGTGACCAGTATTGCTGCAACCATATAGGTGAACAATAGAATCCCCCACAAACCATTTTATAATAATCCCTTCTATTAAACTCACCATTATGATATGCTTCCATATCAACGTATCATAGTCCATGAATTTATATGATTGAATTTCCAGCTCCACCTGAGAGGGGACCATGCTATCCACCAGATGTAGGTGAGCTAAAAATTAGAAATAGAAAATTTCTTGTATCAGAAAGAATTTCCATGCTATCCTGAAGAGGTAACTCAAGCCATGTCATGTTCTAACAGTTAAGAGGAGTGTCTGTACAAACTAGCCAGTTTGTATCATTCATTATCCGAATGAATGAAAATTTGAGAGATGCCCAGACCAACAATGGAAGATTGTATTTTTATCCATTGAGTAACCTGCCTTTAAACTTGTTACTTAAGAAATCACTATAATTATCATTAGAAATAAAACCCCATGTAAACATCCCAATGAGACCATCATTAAATGTACTGAGGTTCTTGACTCTAATACCACCAATTTCATCTAATTTGATACATTCCTTCTAGGAAATAGTGATGAGCTTGTACTCTTGGATGGACCCTGTAAAAATAAATTTCCATACCATATTTTCTATCTCTTTGATGATTTTCCTAGGCCACTGATAAATAGAAAAGGAATAAACAAAGTTAGATGTTATCAATGAATTAACAAGACACATCCTCCCAACCATGGACATCAGATTCCCCTTCCAACTGGAAAGTTTATTCATGATACCAGAATATATGACCTCCAAATATTATCTCTTAAACATTCCCCAAAATAGAGGAACACAATGGTATTGAAAGGGAAAAGAACTCTTTTTCATCCCAAGGCATATAGTTACGTTGTTCTATTTCCAATTCAGTACTCTATTTCCAAAAAACTGTGAAATACATTTACCAACATATTTCTTGACGAGCTGCCTCTTCATAAAGCTTAAAGAGGACCTTAGTGGAAGAAATAATTTTCCTTGATGATTTCCCAATAAAGATAATGTAATCATCATATAACAAATGAGATGGGACATGATCATTATTATCAGCCCTAATTTGCAATGAAATACCCAAGTGTTCAAGGTCATTGATACATATGCTAAGGAAATCTTCAGAAATACCAAATAGAAGTCTAGAGAGAATATCTCCTTATCGTAAACCTCTGGTATAGTGGAAAAATCCTCTGGGTGTACCAATAATGAGAATGGATAGCCTCGATGAAGAAATAATGGTACAGATCACCTTGGTGAACACATTGGAAAATCCGTATCATTTATGAAAATAAAAAAGAAATCTCCACTAGAGTTTTTCAAAGGCCTTTGAGATATCAATTTTCAGTGAAATTTTCCTTTATTCATCCTCCTTCTCATGATATTAACACCTTTTGAGGTTGTAATTAAGAAATCCTGAATATTCCTTCTTGGAACAAATCCAAGATGATTTGTAGTAATCAAATCATCGACCATCCGACCCATTATATGCATGAGAATCCTACAAATCAACTTAGGTTTAGTATTCCCCAGTTCCACTGGCCTGAAATAATTTATATCAAGGTTATTTCCTTTTTTGGGTAAGAACGAAATTTAGCAGGAATTCATCCCATATTGTATGCAAGAGTGAGTGAATAAGCCTTTTATGGAAATTGTATGATCATCCTGTAGAATAATCCAATAAGACAAAAAATAATTTATTCGTAATTCCAGCATGACCAGGTTCTCTCTCCCCATTGAGGGATAAAAGGGGTGTTCTAAATTCCTCCATGAGGAAAGGGTTGACAAGAGATTGATTATCTTGCTTCTTAATGCAGGAAGTGATGCTCCCAACAATTTTATGTGTATTTACCATCCAATAATCATATTACAATCCCTAAATATACTCTACAACATTCAACAAAATATCATTTTCAGAAGTATAAATTTGACACTTAAGGCTGATCAGTTTATCCCATACTCATTCTCTTTTCTCCCCCATTCAATCTGTTAAAAAAACAAGGAATTAAGATCTACATCTTTTAAACATATAACTTTTAGTTGATTTCTCCCCAACCACTTATTGATAATTAATAACTCGTGAAATTATTAAGGGACATAACTTACACTCGGGATGGGGTGTCTTGGTGCTAATTTTGTATTTAATCACAAGAAATCTCCTCCTCGGAAACCTTAAGGTCACAATAAAATATAGAAAATTATTTTCTCATCTATTCCTTAAGAATTTCCTTGAGATATTTCAAATTCTCCGCAAGTCTATGCAGCGGAATCCTAATCGGTTCAATCTTACAATCTTGAAGAACCATTTCCTTGCATCTAGAATCCATAATCAACCCATTATAAATCTGAAATGGAAATGGGTCTGACCTTGACAAATGTTTATTGATATCCCCCAAAATCAGGTTGGGATCAGAGTGATATTTAGGGAGTGTGAAACCACAGACACCATGAGAAGAATCTTGATCATTGATATGAACAAAGCATCTATCTATTTTCCTTCCTTATCATCAATTCTAGGTGTATCTATTCCATGTAAAATAAACTCCAGAAATTTTACATTCAACAAGATTTAACTAGTCAATGAATATGGGGAAATCAGATGCCACAATCCTATTATATTTACCACCAGTTTTTTCCTCAGTCCTTAACACTGTGTTAAAATCACCAATGGATTACCATTCCTGGTCCATTCTCCCAGAAATCTCTTGGAGATCAACCCATAATTCCATTATACTAAAATAAGAGTTGGATGCATACAAAAAAGTGGCTAAAAAATCATAATCATCACTACTGCATGAGAGAAGATTTCTTTGAGTGTTTCCCAAGAAAGAGTTGACATGAACAAGTTCATGTCGAAACACCCACAAATGATCCATATTACCTTCATGTAGGTCATGTTTCACCAACCTGTACCCCATGGAATCCCATTTGAATCCTTTGAAATTGTCAAAAAGTAGTTTTGGATTAGCAATAACAACTAGCATATGCTTATGGGAAATGATGTAATTTCTATGGGCTTTGGCCCTCCGGGAGTTTCCCAGCCCATTACAGTTCCAGAAGAAGACCTATATTAAATATGGGAATTTCCCCATGTCTGGGGGCCACCCTTTTATTCCATATCCATCTGACCTTTCCACTTTATCCCTCTTCCCTTATTTCCTGGCCCTTACAGATTACTATCACTTCCATGAACCTTTCTAGTAGACATGGAATCACATCCATTGACCTACATCATAGTGTTATTAGCTCCCCTGGTGTCACCAATCTAAGAAGGGATCAACTGGTCCAAACTAAAAAACACCTATATGAGAAAGACTAACTAGATCATGTGACCCATCCATAAGGAAACCTACTGAAATTCTGTGAGTGGTATCAACTGGATCTGGTGGCTGAGAGTCTTCAAAATCATCTGACCAGAAAATTGCATTCAATGGGATAAATGTATTTTGATATTTAAGGTGAGATGGGTCAATATGCACTTCTGACTTCCCTGATGAATAAATGGATGGTAGTGTTTTCAAAAATTTCTCCTCTGATCACTTGCATTAGAAACCAAAACATGTCCATGAACACCTCCATCATCATGTAGTGGTGAAAAAATTAAACCAACCTCAACTGAATGAGGTGTATACTACACCACTGAAGAATCCATAGGGGAGACCACCAAGTTGATTGGATCAATCCATGTTACAGTCTACATGGGGATATTAACAATGGGATTTTTAAGATTCTCATTTCCCACAGCTTCTGATGAAGGCCCTTCCCCACTATTGGAAGCCACTGCACCTGGATCCAATGTGGGATAAGACACCACAAATTCCTACATGTCCAGAGGTTTAAGAGGATATCCATAAACAGAACCCTCCTTAGATAAATGATCTAACTATTCAAGAAGTTCCATCTCCTCCAGCACCTTCTGAATACTAGCTCCCTGAATATAGGATCCATGTAATGTCTGATCCTTTCCCCTCCTCCAGTATGTAACAGAATCATGAACTTTAATTTTTTATACAATAAATTCTTTATTCCTTTTTCATTTAACCAGTAAGTTCCCAAAGAACATATAACGCAAATACAATTTTAGATTCTGTTCATAATCAATATTCAACATCATACTGTCATCCCGGGTTGTGAGAACTACCTCCTCCACAAGAGTTCTTGACATTTCCACTTGCACCAATACCAAGGCATAATGCCCAATCCTATGGGATTTCCAACTACCAAAGAGATATCCCATAAGATACTAGTGTGCTAATAGAACAAGTTTAGCCTATATATTAGAACCCATATCTAAGAATGCATATTCTGGACATTCATGGGATCAAAAATACGGTCCCACTCATGAAGGTTCAAAAACCCAGTCTTCAGAGAAATGGTGGCCCTTTCTAAATGCTCTACTCTTGAACTCATATGATGGAAATAAAACAAGGTAATACCCCCTTCCCATCACATTGATGTTCCAATAATCAAATCCCCAAAACTCTGCAATCCGTTTTGTCAGATCATTGAATTTCCAGAGATTGTCACCATTGGGATTAAAGACACAGGCAATGATCGAGTATTGACATAGGCTAGCCCTTTCATCAACCACATCCTGATTTTCCAACACATGTGAATCCTTCCCCTTAATTATCACCCGACCAGGTGGAGGTAAATTATAGGAGAATTCTGGTCTAGAATCTTCCTTCACTACATCCACAAATTTCCTCCCCAGGTCAACATCTCTGGTATGGGAAGATCCTAAAACACTGCAAGATTTCTTCACGAATGATAACATTTCCCGATGACCAATACATTCAAAAATAGATACCGATAGATCAATTTCACTTAAAAATACCCCCGAATCATTCACCATAGGATCTCCTGAAGCCCCCAGGTTGGGATTTTCACCTTCCTCCCCCTGCGTTTCCATCTCCTCATTTTAGATAGGAATAAGGAAGAATCTAGGATGATTACATTCATAAAATATGAGATTCGGTGATTGTAATTGGGTGTGATATGATATCTATGTGGGAATCAGGTACGATGTAATCTTTGTGTGCGTGTCGAGATCAATGTGAGAGTTTATGGGAATAATGTATGATTTATTTATTAAATGGACATTTAATGTTTTGTTTTAATGACAACATATGAAACATAGGACGTGGGTCGTCTATGGGGATGTTCAGTGTTGTACATTCTCAATATTGTGTTCTTAGGTAATAATTACACATGGTATGTTATTCCTATTATGTATTGTTCCCATAGAAGGAATCAACATGTTGAGTCATTAGCCAAGGTATACATGAATATTATATATTATAATTGAGTGTTTAGAATCATCTCAATATTTTAGAATGTTGATAGAGGGATTATTAGGTTGGATGATAGTTTGGTTATTATATGACCAAGATAGCATAGGGATGATAAATCATATAATGGAGAGGCTATAAAATGATGAGATATTGTTAAGGTATAAAACTCATATATTTGATTTTGAACCTCATGTATTTTTATAGTTTGAGAATTTTTATGGTGTTAAAGATGGCTCAATATTTTTTTAAGAAAATATGAGAGGGGATGAAGTTGAAAGTTCAGTTGAATGTTGGTTTACATGGAATAGTGTATAATATAAATTAAATTAATCTTGTAGAGAGGGTGGACCATGATGCATAGAAAAAGGGGCACACCAGGATGGTTTGTAGGCAGAGGAGATGCCCTTATCCTTGGTTATATCTTTTCATGGCCTAGGGGTCTTGCATTGAAAGTATCATAACAAATAAGGGGCCCTTGGTAATACCGAAATAATTTATAATATATTATTATTCAATAAATTTAATTTGTTTTATATATATTTTTAATTGAAACAATGAATTTAAACATACTAAAATATATGATTAAAATATTAATATTAAATGTGATTGTTATCTACTATCCATGGGATTAGATGTATGAATAGTACTAACTAAATTTTGAAGAATTATTTTTTACACATTTATAACATTATTTCATTTGTTATGAAAATGTTATAAATGAAATTAAAATCAATGGAATTTAAAAAGAGTTATTTTTCAATAAACTATTTTTATGAACAGAATGGGTTTTTATCATATTCAATTAAAATATTCTCTACTTAATAATGTGTTTAATTGAATTTTTAGGTAATTTATTCAATAAAATATAATTAACATTAATATAATAGTTTTTAAATTCAATGGAATTGTGTTGAACGTAGTTTTAGGCTTAAAAATCCAAAAAAAAAAGAAAATAAACACATTTCAATGCCTTTAGTGTGCTTATTTTAAATTGAATATTCACTAATTATAAAAATTAAATCCTATGAAATGGATTCCATATTTTTAATCCACATTATTAGAAAAATTTAATAAGTTCAAGATAATTTGGGGTCATAATTAGTTGAATAATGATTACAAATTTGTGACCAAGGTTAAGGTTGTAATAAGGATATAATTTGGGTTAACCTTAGAAATAGTGTTTAAAATATAACAAAATAATTCCATAAATTTTACTAGATGAAGAAATTTTGATGTTAGCCTTCCTGAATTATAATAATTTTAATTTTTAATCCACATGACATAATTGATCCATTAATATATTTTATTTATTTGAAAATTTCCAAGTGTGATCTCTCTCTCCATAATAAAATTATACTGTGTCTTCTCTCTTCATCACACATCATGAGCCTTTTATCTCAACCGTGCCCTTCCATAATCCCTTTATAATATCCATAGATATTACTTTGATTTCATATTTTTATCATAACACTACCCTTTCATGGATCCTGATGTAATATAAATACGTTTTTTCAATAAAGAGGAAATTTGGAATCATACCAAGAAAGTTCGAACTCGAAGTAAGGTATTAAAGATTCAATATAATTTTAATTGGGATTATTTATTCTCCAATTTCCATTTAGGTAAATTATATTT
Organism: Viscum album; assembly: GCA_963277665.1. Taxonomy (NCBI): domain Eukaryota; kingdom Viridiplantae; phylum Streptophyta; class Magnoliopsida; order Santalales; family Viscaceae; genus Viscum; species Viscum album. The sequence continues at coordinate 1,335,327,266 of OY728162.1, forward strand.
ATACTTATCATTTAAAACCGTCGATTTTATTCTAATCTTGTTATTTCGATATTTCTTATGTATTAGTTCAATTTCCCCCTCTTTGGTACATAAAACTATCAAGAAAATGTTTTTAAACAATAGATATCCTTATTTATACTTTATATAATTAATGATTGCTTCTTTATTTGTAATCTTTATAAAAAATTATAAAATTTATTTACTATAGTTGATATTTTTTTAATATGGACATTTTCTAAGAAATTGACTTTATTAACAATGGTTTAAAAATGAAACTTGTGAAAAAAAAATCTGAAAAAAGTCATTTTATGACTTTTACAACGATATAAAAGGATGTTTTCTTTTTGAATATATTAAAATAAGGTAATTTCAATCCATCATGACTATATTTTTTAAATTAATACCATAAATATTTTCATGGTAATTTTCAAATAAAACAATTTCTCAAAATTTTATGAATATTATGTAATAATGTTATCAATATAAAATGATATTTTCATCATATTTTCAAAGACTAATTCACATTTTCTTTTAAAGGTATTTCTATATATGTTAACTTCCATTAGTATTTTTTAATATACATTAGGAATATTATCTTATGCTACCTTCTAATTTCATTCTATGGATGGACTGTCATGATTTTGATTTTAGTATGGATTTATTAAACCTAATTCTTTTCCATTGGTTATGCTATGATGAAATGATGAAATAATTATGAGATCATTTCCTTTCAATGGGTTATGATATGATGATATGATGAATGTTTAATGATATTGTCTAAAAATTATATATGGTTTTAATTACCAAATAGGTAATATAAATAATATATATCCCTCCGATACATTGGGTAAAGATAGATATCTCATGAGCTAATAAGGAATGGAATGGGATGTGAACCCAATTGAGTAAAAAAAAATTTCCATGTTGATAGTCTTGGGTGTGAACCATGTAGAAATTATTTAATGCATTATCAAACCAACCCTATATGATTTCCTTGTTTGAGTTCCATAACTAATGAATTTAATTTTTATCGTTATGATTATTCCATAATCTTATTTATTATTCTTATGACATGATCTCATGGATCATTATTAATTATTAAAGAATCTTCGCGCTTATTATTTATGTCTTTTTTTTTATAAAAATAAAAATTCCATGATTTATTATTAAATATATTTTACTCATATAGAATTGTTATTATATGTTGGGATCATGTTCCCATAATTTTTATGATTATTTTATCCTCACTTATGATCATTGATTGATATCTCTTATGTTTGCATTTGATGGGCCTTTTAGTTTACCCTTTCTTACATTTTGTTTCACAATTTTATTTTGAAACGTTTATGTTGGTTATGTCTAAGATGTTTACTATGTGAGATGATATTTGTATGAGATATTTAAGATATTTCTAGAAACAAGATGATATATGTATCTCAATTTGGGGGCATGTTTTTTATTATATGTATTATGTATTAAACAAAACTAATGTATTATATGTGTATAAAATGCTTGGCTAACCTTAGTCAGTATCATAGTAGTGTTTAGATATTTTATGGAAATTAGGGTTTGAGAACATTGTTGAAAACCCTATGGATAACTCTAAATATAGGATAACATCCTAATGATTTGGTCAAGTAGTGACTATGTGGTTTTACTAGAAAATAAATAGATTCCTAGTTATTAGAAAGTGGATGTGGTTGTAGAAAAAGTTAACCTAGGGGTAACAACTCTAAAATGGGAAAAATTATTTGTTATGTTGATCTTTAATAGAGCATAATGAGTCATACTAATACTTCACACCATGATAGACACGTTCTTTAGATATGTTTGGGTTAATTCAAATTTTATTTAAGAACAATTATGAAGAATTCGAATAGATTATGATCACGAATGACAAAAGATAAACCTAAGGTGTCATATATTGAAAAGAAGGATCCATGATTTTAAAATCTTGTAAAATGTTTCTTCATGATAACAAGATTTATCAATATAATATTTGAAAGTCATCCTAAGCATTTTCATTTTAGAAAGTGAATAATGATATAACGATGATGTTGAGGTGGTATAGGACCACTCAAATTATGAAGTATGATATTTGTTATTTTACATATGACTTACATAATATCATGATAAGTCTTTAGAAATAATAAATCACATAATCAATGATTATAAGTTTAATAAGAAATAGAAAATCATAATGGTACTACGATAACATATTATGTAAATACATCTTCTCTAATTGATGTTTTTGGTAATATAATTCCCAAAAATATTGGGATTCATCCTCTAGTTGAATTTAATATGATTTTGGGTATTCAATGGATCTCTCTATATATATTCCATATCAAATTTTATGTAAGGTAACTCATATTTCATATTCTAAATCAACAAATGATCATTTTTCCGTGTAATTATAAATATGGTTTTTTAATGAAATTTTTTTCAATTATATAGGTATTACTACATATTCTTGGGGAATATTTATCTAAAATTGTTTTATAGAAAATCAAAATTTAAGATATACCTATTTTTTGGTATTATGATTATGTATTTTCTAATGATGTGCCTTTTCTTCTATCAAATAACGGAGTTGAGTTTTCAATAGAACTTGTACCTTTGTGCTACACTAATTTCAAAGACTATATATAGAATGGTCCTAATAGTGTTCTGTGTTTTGAAGTAGAAACTCCATAAAAATATTAATAAGGGATTAAAAGTCCCTTATGCATCACCAGGGGATGAACCTATTATTGTTTTATGAATAAATATTGATCAATGCTAATTTTCATTGATTATCGATTTCATAATAAGATAACATCCATGAATAAGTGTCCTCTAACCAATATTGAAGACTTGTTTGATAAAATAAATATAGTTCAATACAACTACAATATTTATCTTCATTCTGGATTTCATCAATTAATAGTAAATAATGAGTATATATCAAAATTTTGGTTGGTCAGGGAACCTATACTTATTTCTATATGACCTTATAACTATGTTGACATAAAATGGAGCCATGTTCATTAGACAGATGACTGTGAGGAAATTTTCAAAGGTAAAAAATGTGATCTGGTCTAAGAACTTGTACATACGCAACCATATAGTGGTGAAGGGTTTGTAATCTTTTGTGATGCAACAAATAAGGGATTAAGATTTGTCTTAATGCAATGTGATATTTTGATGGATCGAGAATCTCACCAATTGATAATTCTGGAGAAAAATTATCTAACTCATGATTTAGAGATAAGAGCAGTAATGTTCTTTTAATATATATATGAATTATCATTATGGTGAATGGTGTAGTATATATACTGATAAAAAAAATATTGATATATATATTCATGATTAAATAGTTGAATATGAACAAAATGAGTTGGAGTTGATTAAGGATTATGACTACCCAATACACTACAAACTTGTGAAGGTGAAAAATGTAGCATATGATCTATATTGGAAAGACCGTGCCAATTTATACATGATGAAGACCAAAAGAGATCAAATATTTATTTATTTAAAAAAATTATCTTGAAATCCCAATGAAAGGATACATATCAAATCATTCTCATGTGAATGTTCAACAATTAATCCATGTGATTAAAAAAGTTGAACATAAGGAGGATGTTGAACTATAAAATAATAAGTGAAATGGTCATAAGATCAATAATGATTGAGATGGAATGATAGGGTAAAGGATTATAATATGTGTCTTGTAAAAACCATACTATAAAAAGGTTCTATTGAATTATGAGAATAGTTCAACATTTTCTTTTTTTCAAGAAAGTATGAATATGTACCAAGATCTGAAAGAGAATTTTTTGTTGGATGACTTGAATAGGGATATTTTATAGTATCTATCTAGATTCCTATTATGTTATAATGTTAAGGATGAGAGATATAAATCCAATGGGATTCTATGACTATTACCCATACTAGAATGTAAATTGGAAAAAATTACCAAATATTTTGATATCAGACTCCCTGAAACATTTAAATGTAATGATTTTATTTGTATTATAGTCAATATCCATATAAAATAAGTAAATTTCATTGATGTCAGATAATGTCTCTCTCTTGATCAAACATCTAGGATATAAATTAAGGAACATTCTATTATACCTGATTGGGATTTGAGTTTTTCATTATATTTCTGGATAAGTCTTCACTAAGATCTGAAAATTGAGTTGAGGTTCAACACTTTATATCTTCCTCAGATATATGGATACTATAAGAGGACTTTTGAAACCAATGAATATATGTTGAAAAAAAATTAATATGGATTTTAATGGGTTATGGGATCAAAACCATTCTATGGTTGAATTTTCATTCAACAATATCATTCACTCAAGGATTCAAATAGCTCATTATCAATCCATGTATGGAAGGAAGTCTAAAACATCAACTTGGTGTCTTAAAGTTATAAAACAAAAGCAATTAGAACATTATTTAGTTGAAGAAATGGAATAAAAGGTTAAAGATACTCAAGAGCACATCATCTAAGAATAGAGTCCATAAATAATTTTTATTATCAATGATCAGTGAGATATAGAGTTCAATGTTAGTTAGAAGTTATTCCTATGATTTACATCACATAATAAGGTTTTTAGATTTTTTTTTAAAAAAACCCTTTTATAAATTAATACCTTTTAAATTCTTGAGAGTATTAGGATAGTATCTTATCTATTTGAATCTTCACCCAATATCTCTTATTTTCTTGATATGTTCCATGTATCTCTCTAAGGTTGTACATACCTAATCCTTAACGAGTATTAAACTCAATTGTTGTATAATGAAACAAATATCTCTCTCTTGAAGAACAACTAGTGTAGATTCTAGATCAAAGTGATAACCCTTAACGGAAAAAGACCACTAATGTGGACAATGTTTCCTATAAAAACCAAAAATTTGAGGATGCCAAGTGGGATTATGTTGATATAATGAGGTAGAAGTGTCCTCAATTGTTTGTATCAGAGAGATAATATTTGGGTGGAAAATTATTATAAGGGGGTAGAATATAGTGAGCCATGATTTTACGAAATATTTCTATTTAATATTGTTTTATTTATTTGATAGCTTTCTTTACCTTGAACATCATGTTTAAAAAAACCATGACACTATTAAAATATTACCATTTAATGTGATAGTTAATGTCTAACTATGTAATTTATGGTCATGAAAAGTAATATATAAATTATGAAATTTTATTTTTTTTATAGGTTTATAAAAATAATTCATTGGCTATAAATTTGTTATAAATGAAAATAAAATCATTTGAAGATAAAAAGTGACTTTTTTATAAATAAACTATTATTATCCCGACAGTGTGTTTGAATATTAATAAAATACATTAAACTGTATTTTTGAATGATTTTATTGAAATTTTTAGACTATTTATTCAATGAAATATTTAAACCTTTATCTTATAGTTTTTTTCTGTAATTTAATGAAGTAATGCTAAGGTTTATTCTAAAAAAATTATTTTCCTAAAATTAGTTTGTATTGGGGTTTGAAAACTTATATTAAAATGAATTATTGAAAATTATAGAAATTAAATCTTATAAAATTTATTCCATATATTGAATTATACAAATTAATATAATTTTGAAATTTCAATATAATGTTTGGTAATATTGTATAGAAGATTCTTTAAAAAAATTATTGTGTTTAAGGTTAAAATAGGTTTATTGGGGATTAACCTAAGGAATAATGATTAAAATGTAACAAAAAAATATATTTATTTTTATTATATTTTGGTTTTTTAACTTTATCAATCCTATCATTGAGTATTTGGTATTTTAGGGCCATATTACTTAAGTAATATAGTATTATATTTTAATCTTTTTAAGAATTTAAAGTGCTTCCTCCCCCTCCCTTATAAAAGGATACTATCCATCCTCTCTTAATTCCACTTATTGGGCATTATATATTGGCAATGAATTACCCTAATACATCCTTAGCATCCCATACTATATCCTTACGGTCTTGGTTTGATAATATTACCATCATTCTAATGATTTTGGTGTACACCAAATGAGCTTTCTCAATGAATAGGATAATTGAATGTATATAAATCCCGAAAAAACATTAATTAACAGATTTGTCATTCAATAGAATTTTATTGTGGATTATTTCTTATTAAAATTACATTGAGGGAAATTTTATCCGTCATTTACATTAAAGAAAATCTATTTTCATGTCCTCTAGTTATTTTTATTTTTATGTATTAATATAATTTTCCACTCTTGGATAAATAAAATTGTTGGGAAAATGAATTTAGAGAAAAAATATCATATAACTTCTTTGGCCGATTAACAATTTATTATATGTATATACTCTTACAAAAATTGATGTTATTATAGATAATTTTAATGGTTTTAAAAGTTTAATTTCATTTCCATTGAAAATGTTTATAATTTTTTAAGAATTAATACTTTTAAAATTATGTTTTTCAATGAAACGTTTTCTTATTACAAATGTGTTAAATGAATATTTTTCATTTAAAAAATATTTCTTGAAAGAATTTTTATACCTTCATGAAAATTATTTTTTTAATATTATATTATATGATTCCATTTTTATTTTCAAATAAAATAATTTTCACAATATTCTAGGAATATTAATTTAAAATTTTATCAAAAGAAAATGATATTTTCCACGTGTTTTCAATGAAATATTCAAATGATATTTTAAAGATATTTTCATCCATGTAATCCTATTTTAATGATTCTCTATTCCTCACCAGGATATGATCTTATGATACCATCTTATTTCTATCTACGGATGGCTTATGAGGATGGTGATTTAAAAATGATTTTATGAAACACATTTTATTCCACGGGTAATGTTATGATGAAATGATGAAATTTTAATGAATCCAATTTTCTTTCCATGGGTGCTGATATAATTAAATGATGGATGTTTTATGATCTCATGGTACACATATGTATGGATTTCATTATTTTTATGACTGGGTCAGAAATTATATATGCCTCCAATGCATTGGGTAAACAATGATATCTCCTAAGATTATAAGGAATATAAAGGGAAGTGAAATGAATTTAGAAAGTGACTCAATTCAATATGATATTCTATGGAGTTTATATTTTTTAAAGAAATGATAGAATGGAAGGTGAACCCAGTCAATTATGATAGCCTTGGTAGTGATCCTTCACTAATAAAATTATTTTCTATGCCTATTTATATGCTGCAACCTAATGTATTATGAATATGATACGATATCATGGATTATTATTGACTATTAATGACTCCACACACTTAATAATTTTCTATTTGCTTATAAAAAATACATATCCTGTGATTTATGGTTTGTGATCGCTGATTAATTGGATATAAATTTTATTATGTTGTGGTCATCTTCTCACTCTATTTATTCTGAACATATGCTCATTTATGATCATGGATTGGTATCACTTTGGTTTACCCTTATTAAGAATTTGAGATCACCCTTTCTTAGGTTTCATTTACACAGGTTATGAAAAATGGTTTTATGTAGTCTCTGTTAATGAAGTGCACTGTATGAGAAGATATTGGGGATATTTAATGAAATATGATGAAATATTAATTTAGTTTCAATGTACCCTTAATATTTATGGTTTGGTGTCGTGTTCTGTTATATGATGTATCAAATATTCATCTAAAATTATGTAATATATATGTTTGAAATCATCGAGCATCCTCCCCCTTGGCCTGAGCAAAGTCATTATGCAATATAAGGGTTGCACCATGACAGTATATGGATATGAGAGAGGCCTTTGGAATGAAATTGTTCACTCTACAAACCATGATGTCATTCCATAACCCATTCACTAGGAATCTTTTTAAACACATCAATTAGATGAAATAATCTGATAAATATAAAATTAAGGTGGGAATTCCAACTATTTCATCTAAATCAAGTAGTGGAATCCTTATTCTTATCATTATTTATATCATTTGATATATCTATTACATTTCTTTTTTGAACCTAGTATTATTCGTCGTTGGGGAATCCAGTGGAGTGGAAAATAGTACATAATAATTTTTTAACATTTATCGTTATTTCCCATATTGTTGTTGATGGTTCTCTAACATATATTTCTCATCCATATTTTGAATGATCATCTGATTAGAGTTGAATTGGTCAAGGATTCTTTTAAAGTAAAGTTCAACGAACTCCATGTAGGTGGTGTATAGATTATTATTTAAGTATATATTTCTTATTTTATGTGTTGTACATGGGAGTGTGTGGGGGTGGTTCAACTGAGACCAACTATGATCTGTGTAGATTTCTTGTTATTACATTGAAAACTAAAAGGGTAATATTATGTGTGAGATGGTGTGGGTGGTCCTATTATGATATGGATGATGTGATATATTTCATTATGTTTTATTCGGTGTGATGACATATACTGTGGGTATGGATTTTGTATTATGATCACCGAGATAGTTCAACAAAAATGTGATGGGAATGGCCAATTTGGATGTGGTTGATATTGATAACTGGAAGTGGTTGATGTTTCTTTTAGGTGTTGAAATGGTTCTAATTTGTTGTATCAATGTTTTGTAGTGATGCTAGTCACTCTAGGTGGATGGAAGGTATGTTAGGGTTGTGTGCACAAGGGATAGGAACCACGATGTTGTGTTAACCACCAGTTATTGGTTGAGGCCTCCATAGATGAAGAGACATAGGTGATGTTGTTGACCATTAGTATAATGGATTTTGTCACCATAGAAGGTGATAATAAGTGGTAGTTGAGTCCACCAATTGCATGTGTAAGGATCAACCATTTATTTTTGGGATAATCGGTCAGAATTATAGAAGAATGAGTGTCATTGTGCCTTGGTCTTGTTAGGCTGTTGAGTTGGATGTTGGGGAATGAATTTAAAAGTACATAGTATATGGGATATTGTTTTTAAAAAAAATTTCAAGACAAATGGATGACACTCTATTTTATTTGAATATATTATAATTTAATTCCATGTAGTATGTATTTGGTTTGAAGGTTGAAAAATCATATGGTTTAATAGATTTTTGGTGTATCATTTCTCTTACAAATTATCCCATGAAATTAAAGGCCCACTTATGTTAATTTATTATAAGGGGACAAAGTTGTCTAATATGCGGCTAATTATTATTATATCAATTTATTCAAGTACTAGTATATGAATGGATATAGGCTAGAAACAATGTTTTTGGTGGCCTACTGAGATTAAATGCACTACTTTCATGGTCTTTTTGATATGTGTGAATACATTTATGTTTTGTGTTTATATGGGAAAAGTCTCAATGTTTGAAGCTTAATGGAAGAGATATAAAAATTATGAATGAATTGGTGTGGGATTTTTTAGATGGTTTTGGTGGTTCTTGAGGGTCAGTATGGGGATTTTATTTATTAAATTATACATGTAAATATAAAATCATCCTACTGGTATTATTGTTTACTCATCCATGACTATCATGACATATGGATTTTTTTACCATGTTTATATTTGGATCTTGGGTTTTCGTGTTTTTAGATACATCAAACTTTTTTATTTGGTTATAATTAATTTTATTATCAACAGATGTTATAGTCTCCCCACTATCCCCCCATAAGCCCCCATTTCTAGTTGGAATCCATTTCTGTATAGGGTAGTCCACCTATGTTCACGTAGAAACCAACATCCCAAGCACTATAGAGTAGTCCATTGTAGTAGGGCATTGAACATTCCTTGTGGAGAATATTTAGAACAACATTTTTAGAGATATACATGGGAAAATATAAGGGCAGTAATATATTTCCTTAGCTAACTCATTCCACATAATGTATAAATAATCATCTTTAACAAATGGTTCCTCAAGATTCTATGACAATAAAGATATCATTTTTTCTCTATTGAGTGTATTGGAATCATTTAAAATGATTTAATTCACATAAATACTTATATGATATGTTATTAAAATTAATGGTGATAACTACCATAGATAATCCATTAGTTTGGATAAGACCCTACCAATAATGTTTGAGTACTTAGTACAGTTGACATTGGTTCTAATGTACCATTGTATAATAGGGAATCTTTGTGATAATTGTGACTTGTTTAGGATATACATGATAATAATATTTTTTTGATGATATGTGCCTACATGGAAGGTAATAAGGGTAGGACCTTCATGGATAATGATTACTTTATTATCAGTATGGGGTGGGCCTCTACTTCATTTAGATTTCTCATTATTGGGAGGGCCTTCATATTTTATGACCTAAAGATAACCTATGTGGATAAATTATTTATTATAATATGAGGATAACCATAAGGATATTATCAGGGTGGACTATAAGGTTTTTTAATTTGTAGAATTCTATTACACAGATGAACTTAATGTGAGCCACCATGGGAAGTACCTCTATGGTTAGAATTCATTGTATTGTTGTCATGGGGAGGATCTCTACTCTGTTTTTTATCTTTTATATGAAGGAAATTCACAAAAAACAACCTGAGGAATACACCTATAGTTATTTCTTATTGTAGTTTTGAAATTGGGAGGAACTAGATGTCAGTTGAATGTTGTTTTATATGGAGTACCACCACAACATCTATCATGAGGAGGACCTTCATAACATATGGGTCATAATTCACCATGGTTGAACCTTATATTTTGTCAAAGTGAAAATATACATTAAGTATTCAAGTGAGGACCACCATAGTTTTTTTTATTCAAACATGGGTAGGACCTTTTTTGTAGGAAAACTAATGATAGTTACAATGGGGAGGACTTCCAAGGTCCGTATTTATATTTTGTGTGGAAAACATTGAGATGAGGAATCTAGGTTATTCATATATATTTTAAAAATATGTCTCTATCAGTAGGGCCTCCATAGTCGTCTTATTTTCCGATACAAGTGTGGGTTTTTCTGATGCAGACACCAGGGATCTCCTCGATCAAATATGACACTACTAGTGATGTGGACATTGAATTTACGCAATGATACCATTGCGATACACTGATGGATATCTAGTATATGACCGATGGCTACTCCATGGACATACTTCTATACATTAGAACTTGATTTCCTTAAAAGGCTCTTAATCTGGATCCCATTGTCTAAACAGTCTCAATCAAAACCTTTGCAACAACTTCTAAATCTCTCAGGGTTGTACAAAAATTACATTGAATATGGTTAAACTACCCCGCCATGTATAATATTTAGTGACTTCTATGGTCATAGAAAATGTCCTTCTTAATTAACCTAAGATACGAGGAATGATTGTTGTCTCCCTCTAGTGACAGGCTTCTAAAGATATTTGAGGTTGGGATGAAGGCCACCCTACCATGTTTACCTAACATTAGGGTAATTAATTCTATGTATTTATCTCCTATATTTTTTTTGAAGTTGTCTCTATAGAATGGATGATTCTATTATTGATGTACTCCCATACTATTGAATTAACCACATGGTGATGAAGGAAATGGGAGAGATAGTGTTTATTGAGTCATTGAAGCTAATGAATTTTTATAATAATTAGTCTATATCTTCCATGGTTAGTGGTTTATTGAAATTAGAGTCTTCTAATTATTTCCCATGACTATATGGGGAGAATAATACATCATTGAACATTGAAACAAATTCCATTTAAATATTGTGGAGAAAATATAATTAAAATACCACTTGATTTTTATCTAAAATTTAAAATCCATCGTAAATTAATCATTTTCATAGGAAAGGGATTTAATAATGGGTTTAAAATAATTTTACATCAATTCATCCCATCATATTTCCATCGTCTTTTATTTTTCAAAGCTTACATAAAAAAATTTAAATGATTGTAAGATTAATCATCCTATAAAGAGTCTATTTATCTAGCCCAAGACTATATTATACACTTAATATTATTCTTGAAATTATTACTTTATACACTTATTATGAAATATGTTTATTAATACTATACAACCATGAGAACACTATTTGGGAGTTATTTCATCACCCTTTTTAAATTATACTATATTTTAAAGTTGTATATTTAGTATCTTAAGAATTTATCACAAGAGAGGGTACTGGAAGGTGTTTTTGAGTTATGCTTGGGCTCATGATAGGGTCTTACTATATACCCTTATGTTGGTTATCATAAAACACATATTTTGGTTTTATATAATAAATAATGCTACATGTTTTAAGGACTTGTGAAAAGGACTGTATCATTTCCTTTTATAGTAATGCATCTATAAACAATGGTTTTTCATTTTATGTCCATACATATACTGTAACACCCAGACCGTAGTTATCCAGAGTCAGTGCATTATTACATAACATTTGAATAATCACAATAGATCGTGCCTTGAAAGACCGATTAGTTTAGTATCCTATGATGTACTAGATACATATATAAGTTTTTAAATTACATCATGAATTAAAAATAACAACATTGTGTCTACTTATAACACACTCATATACCATACTCTATCCTAAAGGTCAATTATAATATCCTTCTTCAAATCCTATGAAAAATAAATTATAATAAATTGGTGAGAACAAATGCTCAGTAAGGATAACAGTATAACGAAAACTATCATAAGAAAACCTAACCATTTAAGGAAATGTATAAGACTAAGACACATGCCTTATAAACTTAATCATCAGCATAATATAGAAAATATAAATAATATAATTCTATTTACTTATTCACATGGAAATTCTACAAGACAAATAATCACATGTAATATAAAAATATAATTTCAAAATGATAGAATGCATAATGTCGGACATCATAACCACATAGTCAATGCCTCGTTCCAAGACTACTATTAAGACATTGTCAAGGCCTTGTTCCAAGACACTAGATTATCTCATGATACCTATCGATGCATCAAGTATCTAAAGCAGGTTCCACCCGTAACTTACTATGTCCAATTCATTCCCCATATGAAAAGGTTGAATCATAAGCTAAACATTCAGATTAAAATTATCAAATGAAATGTCTATATTTTAAACAAAAACCATGAATGGTATAAAAATATAACATCCAAAGTCAAATATAACTCATTCAATACAATATGGATGATTTTGTTATAGTAAATAAACCTCAATCAAGAATAATGAGGATATTTAAATTGATGAATATAACCAATAAATCAATTTGGGAGAAATAACCCTTGTTTCTTGAAAACATTTAAAAGTATCACTATTTATCAAGAAGCGGTTAAAAATAGATTTTTGAATCAAAGTGTCCCATATAAAATTGAAACTTTTAATAGAAATGATAATTTTAAATCATTCAAATCCACATAAATAAATCCTTAACACACATTTAGAAACAATGACATTGATGAGGAAGATTTAGAAGAATAGATCATTTAATCATTTAAAAACCTATTTTAGTTAGAGTTACTTACCAAATGAGAGATGATTGAATAAAAATAACTGAGGTAATATAAATATTATAATATCATGAGAATAAAGGGATTTATGATATACTATGTAAAAGTACAATATTTACACTATATAAATGTGAATTGGCTCATAACAAGAAAGAAGTCTCAAGGTAATGTAAACTAAGATGAAATCCCTTATTAAGACAGTATCCATCAGAAAAGGATAATTCACTGACATAATTTTGTGTGAAAAATATTAATACAATCAATTGATTGAATATTCAATGTAAATCAATCAGAGTACATTCACAGATATATATTTAAAAACAACACCAATGACTTGGATGTTTAACTCAACGAATAGAAATTTAGTAATGATTACTCTTATCAAGTTTATATAGATGTCTTGAGAATTTATTAGTGGAATGATTATGTGTATTAAAATTATATCCACACAAAGGGGTGTGGAAATTACTACATAAATAAATAAATTTGGATTTCACACATAATCGTGGATTAAAATAATCAATTTTGTTTGTGCAAAACCCAATGACTGGAAATCAAAATTAGAAATCCCCCTACAGATTTTGTAACTTATGAAATATAAAACCCGTTAAAAAGGATCATACAATGAAGATTTAAATACCCATAAATTAATGTATATTACACATATAATACAATCTTGGGATGTACATACACCACACAAAAGGAAATAGTGCCAATATAGCACGACTCCCACAGGAATAAGAAGTGATATGAACACCCCTTACCTGGTACTTTTCATTAGTATATTGTAGGTTAAAATCCAGTTTAATCATGAAATAATTTTAATTAAATTATACAAGGACCACATAAATAAATTTTATATCTTATAAAATCTTCTAATATTGCTTTGCTAATGATATTTCAGTGGTATCATTGTTTTTTGTGGTAACTAATTCGTTGTCTTTTATAGGTTTTGTAACATAAGTAATGTTTGTTATAAATATGATGTATCTGATTAATTTATATAATTATATTAAGTTCTTTGACATTATTATTAATCATAAAATGAAAATTATTCATGAATAGAAATATGGGGAACCAAATCTCATCACGTCGTGGAGACGGTAAGTTGTACGTACACATGCGCGATAATATCATTCTATTAGTGATGAAATCGTTTGTAATTGATGGTATATTATTATTAAATAATAATTATCATGTTATATTTATTATTTATATCAGTTATACTAATTATTATACCCATCCAAATAATGATGTGTTGAATAAAAAACTACACCACGACATGGAGATGGTAAGTCGTACGTACTCACGTATGATACCATTATCATTCATAGGATGGATAAAATAATGAATATGGTTGTAAAATATTTAAAATAATAGTATAGTTTGTAGAAGGTACTATAGATATTATTTTTGTATGCAAACAACAATGAATGAGGATGTGGAAGAAAAAAAGAACTTTGAAAGAGGTGATGAAATTATTACCTCTTCTTCGGTTGCTTCCTTTTGATTTGAAAAAAAGGGTTCTATAGGCTGGCTTTATGGTCAAATTAAGAAATCTATGATTATTTGAGGGTATTTTGGAGGATATTTGATTAGGTTTTTGCCTAACCAAAAGGATTTGGTGGTGTTTTATTGAGAGAAAGGGATGTACCGATTTATAAGAGAGGTGATGGTCACTTTAGGAAAAGCTTGAAATATTATTTTATTATTAAATAATTTTCAGTTTTAATTGCTAAAATTGGATTTCTTTATAGGATAAGGCGGGTATGGGTATAAATCCTCTCAACCAATAGGTTTGAGAAAACTTTTAGATTATCATATTATCCTTATATTTTAGATTTATCTCTTAGTTAAATAGTTTAACTTTTACAGTGTTGTCTTTTATTATTTTAATAAATGGTTAATAAATATACAATAAAAAGACAAGAGAACCATGAGTGGTTAAATATTGGAATATGTAAAATTTTATGATTCCTTTTTCCTATTCTTATATTTTTATGAATAATATATCATTTCATAATATAGTATTTGTTTAGAAAAAATCATTTATTACAATTATGACACTATTAGGTATTTTGTTTTTATGAAAGTCCTAATAACATTATCCCTATGAAAAAATATATTTAATCAACCCTAAATTGTAAAATTATCCTAGAAATCTTTTTGAATACATCAAAAGTCACAATTTAATTTTTTTTGGATATTTATAAAATCAATTATTTTAATACTTCATTAATAATGTAATTACCCCATCATCATTGAGTCATAAATATAATTAATTATTTAATGTCTAAAAATTATAAATAAAATACCATTATGTAGGAAATAATTTTAGCTTTGTAATGAATATTTATTGTCGAATTTATCTTATTGATAACCCAATATTAAAAATGTTTTAGTTTTTATACATTGTATTTAACACATTTAACTCTTAAATAAATTAAATTAAATTAAATGTCATAATCTAATCCATGTGGATAACAAGGATCAAATTTTATTCCAAAGGATTATTTTGGTTGAAAAAAACATATCCAATGGAATTAAGACATGTTTTAGGGTAATTATAATATCATTTTTTCCTTTAATTACCAGATTTATTTTTAATCGTGGTAAATAAAATTCAAAAATTACTATTTACAAAAAATTATTTTCATCCTATTGAGCAAAGTTTTAATTATTGATGTTAACCGTGTCTCTAATAATTTTGAAATTCAATTCAAAAAAGTGGTAAAATTATGTTTTATTCAAATTTGCAAATTTTCCTAGAAGGTGAGTGGTAAAAAGATCAATATATATATATATATATATATAATATTATTATACAATGACCACAATGAATTAAATAATAATAATTTAGTAATTATGTATCTATTTTTACTTTAACATAAATTTAAATTAAAAACAATTATTTAATTAAAAATCAGCATTAAACAAAAATAGTAGTGGTTTTCACAATTCATCAAATTTGAATGTTTTTATATAAATAGAAATAAATATTCCAAAGCTAATATTCATATTCCAAATTAAAAAATGATGGTTAATTTACTAAATTCAAATCATATATGTTCTATTAATTAATTTAAAAAAATATTCTCGTTGTCAAAACTAGAAAGTGGGTTTTTGAGAAGTAAAATCTATAAAATGATTGATATGTGTTTATGTCCAATTTAAATTTAAAATTACTTTCAATAACCATCATTGTATTAAATGATAAAAATACTACCTAATTCTACTCCAGAACTATTCAAATGTATAATTTAACACTATAAATGTTTTTTATAAAAACAAATTTTAATTAAAATTTAATATTTTTTCACTATTCATCATAATATGATCCTTATTAGAAAAGCACCGAAACTTTGTCCAATATAAATTTTTATTTCCCTATTATAATGAAAAAGATAATTTTTTCAAATTGAATATATAAAAGATCCAAAAATTTGATTTAAAAAAGGGTTCTCCATTAACAGGTGGTAAAATTTCATTTTTTTTTTAAAATACTTATTTGTTTCCTAAAAATTATATTTGATATAATATTATGTTTAAGAAACCCATTATATGGATGTTAAAATTATATGGAGTATATAAAATTCAAAATGCGGTTAATACGATTCAGAACTGTTTTTTTAACGACTAGTTTGTAAGTCGTCATGTGGTCGAACTCGGGATTTCGTGTAGTGCATGCTATAGAATCACATTAAATAAAAAACATACTATAAAATTATGGGTTGTTTAATTATTCCTCCATTTTGTAAATTGTGTCCTCTTAATTTTAAAATTTGACTTGCGAACATTATCGAATGTCCCACATCGGAAATAGATTCTATAAAACTATCACTTTAATGGAAGAAAATGAAGTACAATGGTCACCCGAGATAACCCATACTATGATTAAATGTTGGAAAACATGGATATGGAAGATAAAATAAGTATAAATTTGTGATAAAGAGTGATAAACAACATGATCAGAAGAATGTTAACAACAAGAAAACCTCAAACTTGTGATAGGTTAAACGGTCATTAGTTTCTCAGTAGGAAAAGTAAACAGACAATGCTTTTTTGTATTATGTTCCCTTTTATAATGTTGAGTAATTTATTTATGAGATAGACTAAGAACATAAAGATATATACTTACATTTTAATTAAACATTATCCTTTAATAAATTTCTACAACTAGCACATCTTTTCTCCAAATGATGAATATTTAGTATGACTTGGTCACACATGAAGAGTTAGAATCAACTTCTAGAGGATCACATAATCCATAAAGGATGAACAATATGTTTCACTGTCATTATAGAGTAACCAAAACCAAATTGTTAGTAAAATATTAGATGACCCACATAATGGATAATATTTTATAGAAATAAATTCTAATCTCAATATCCTAAAAATGATTTAATATAATCCAAACTAATATTGAAACCCAAAAATCAGAAAAATTTAATCACGCCGTCCATCATAGTAAATCATAACAGTTATCTCCAAATAACATCTACATATCTTAAAGTGTCATACTGGAGTGTAATGAACCAAATCACATATTATCTATTATAGGTTAATCATTTACTTTATTAACATGAATCTCTATAAAACAATTGATTCATCCAAAATAAAAAAATCACCATTACTCCTCGAATGAAATCTAATAGAATTATATTTTTCTTAGTGATATAGTTTTCCCAATAGAGAAAACGTCTTCCAAAATAACATTTATCACTTAATCACTAAATCATTTTCTTATTCTAAGGATATCCATTTGAAAAAATATATGTTCCCAAATAAACTTGTTATTGATCAATAAAATCATTTAACTAAAATTTATTAGTCACACTATCCATAGACATCACGTAGTCCAGTGGTTAGAGATAAATCCCAGTCACACTTGGGTTGTGGGTTCGATTCCCACAACTTTGTCCAACGTGACGGGTTGTCACACTGTCTGCGTGTTGTCCTTTTTCAAAAAATATATTTTATAACATTCCACAAATGATATAATTCCCCAAAAAACCACAACATTATTTAACCTAAAATGTTATATCATACATCACATTTTTATCCGAAAAAATAATAACCTATAATTTAGTCAAATTCAAGGATCATATAAACACGAATGGTTTTTTATAACTATATCCAAAAAATAAAAGATAATTATTCCTTAAATATCATTTTCACATAACAAAATACAAGGTTACACATACAAGAGAAAAATATTTCAATGTAATCCCATCAAAAAATATCATTAATACTTTTAAACATTTCACCATTCATTTATTTCCACATAGGTTCTTCCATGACCTAGTGGTTATCCTATAGAATAGGGCATTGACTCGAGTAATTCCTAGGCCCCCTACATTTATGAGAAATGACTATAAATGGATTCTTAGGATCATTTTTATTTTCTTCTATAGTAATCTTCATTTTTCATTGGCAATTCGTTACATTATTTACTTATTTCCCATGAATAATGTATTTCTTGGTTTCATTGAGACACTTTACCGAGTGTCTCCTTCCACATTTCTAGCATGATGAAAATTGAGATTTCCTTTCTCCGTGGTCTCTACTATTGGATCTCTTATCATCCTCCGCATTTCCCTTCTTTGTTGATTTTGGGATTTTGTTAATGTATATATTTTTTATCATATTTTTGGAAACCTGCATTGGAATGAACATGATAGCTTTTACGCCTGTCAACATTCCATTTAGTTTCTCATTTCCACCATCATGCCCACCTTGTAAATCATGTTCAATTTTACTACGACATCCTTGGAATCCATCCATTGAATAATATTATAAAGAATAGTGTGAGTAACAATAGTCATGAAATCATTTAGATAATATCATCACACCGTATATTCAAACTACAACACCTTAAGATTAACCAAGGTTATTTATTCTCATATTATGTTAATATCTTTCAAATTAGTTTGTAATGAAAATGCATATTATCCTAACCATATACCCAAGGAGTGTCGTAACCAAGATTGAATCAAGTTCCATTGTCGTGCACCAGTTCCCATTCTAGTCTAGCTCAAAGTGGTGTTTTCAGGTTATACATCTTGTTATATCTGTGCCAGAGCTGCCTCTACCTGCTCCCATCCAGGAAAGGATGTATTATTTGGAAAACCAGCATAATATTTTTCTTAGAAAATTTTTTGTATGTTCTTCTATACTAATCCTCAAATTATATCTTATGGATATCTTTTCTAATCAGTGGTTTTTCTAAATCTAGATTCAAAGGATTGTACTAAAATTCACCAGATACCAAATATAATTCTCTGACCCTAGTCAACTAGGGTTGGTTTACTATTACATAACATTGGAATTATCACAAGAGATCATGTCTCGAAATACCGATCAGTTTAGTAGCCTTGGAAGTACTAGATACATATATAAGTTTTACATTATATCATGAAATAAAAAGAACAACATTGTGTCTCTTTATAACACACACATATCCTATAGCCTATCATGCATGTAAATCATAATATACTTCTCCACATCCTAGAAAAAAGAAAACATAAGACTGGGGTGAGGTTATATGCTCAGTAAGGATAACGATATAACAGAATCAATCATAAGAAAATATAAACATTTAAGGAAATTTATAATACTAAAACACTAGCCTTTTAAACTAAATCCTTAGCATAATTTGGCAATGAAAAATAAAATAATTCCATTTAATTATTCACATGGATATTATAAAAGTTGAATATTCACATGTAATAGAAATAACTACTATCAGAATGATGGATTGCATAATGCCAGAAATCATAACCACATAGCCAAGTCCTCGTGCCAAGACTACAAATAAGATAAGGTCAAGGCCTTGTTCTAAGACACTAGTTTGTCACATGAGACCTAAATATGCATCGAGGAGTAATAGCATTATCCACTTGTCACTTACTAAGTCAAATTCATTCTTCATATGATAAGGTTGAATCATAATCTAAAAATTCGTTTTAAAACTACCATACGAAATGTCAATATTTTGACTACAAACCATAAATGGTATATAAATAGCACATAAATAGAAAAACATAACTCATTCAATACATTATATATGATTGTATTATCATAAATCAACCTCAATCAAAAATAATGAAGGATGTTTACATAGATGAAAATAATCAGTAAAACTATTTGAGATAAATATTCCTTTTTTCTTAGAAACATTTAATAGTCTCACAATTTATCAAGAAGCTATTAAAAATATATTTTTGAATCAATTTTTCCAATACCACTTTGAAAATATTAAATGATATTTTCATTTTAATTTTTTTTATTCATATCAATAAATCCTTAACCAAATATTTAAAACATTGACATTTATGAGATAGATTTAGAAGAATAAATCATTAAATAATTAAATCATTTAAAATGATATTTTATTTAGAGTTCCTAATCAAATGAGATAAACATAAATACAAATTATAGTTGTAATAAAAACATTAAAATATCATGAGAAAATGGATTCATGATATCCTTTTTCAAAGTACAGTTTTTACACTATATAAAAGTGAATTCACACATAACAACAAATAAGACTTAAGGGAATGTAAATTGAGATGAAATCCCCTATAAATACTGTATCCTTAGTTTAAAGATAAATCAATGACATAATTTTGTGTGAAAAATATAAATATACTCAACATGATTGGATATTCATTGTAAATCAATCAGAGGACATTCGCACATATTCTCGTAAAATCACCACCAATAACTAGGATGTTTAAATAAATGAATGGAAATTGAGTAAATATTACTCTTATCAGGTTAATATCGATGGATTTAAAATTTATCAATGGAGTGATTATTTTTATTAAAAGTAAATCCAAAAAAGGGGGAGTGTAAATTACTACATAAACAACCAAACAATTATTTCACACATAATATTGGAGTAAAATAATCAATGATGTTTGCGTAAAACCCAATGAGAGGAAATCGAAATTAGAAATTCCACTACTGATTTGGTAAAATATGAAACATGCACCCCATGAATGAAGGATCATACAATGAATATTAAAATACATAGAAATTAAATTATTTTACACAAATAATACAATAAAGGGTTGTATGTACACCACAAAAAAGGAAACAGTGGAAATATAACATGAATCTATGAGGAATATGAAGGGAGGTGAAAAAATTGTACCTTGTAATTTTCTTTGATAGAGGGTAAGTTAAACTCCTCTGTAATGTAGAAATCATTTTCATTAAATTATACCAGAACCACATACATAAATATGATATCATATATGATCTTCTAATATTTGTTTGTTAATGATATTTCAGTTGTATCATGGTTTTGGGTGTCAAGTAATTCATTTTCCATTATATGTTTTGTTACATATATCATGTTTGTTATGAATTGGATGTATTTTATTCATATACATAATGATATTATGTTCTTAAACATAATTTTTAATAATCAAATGAAAATTACTCTTGAATGGATACGATGGGGAATGAAATCTCATCACGTCGTGGAGACAGTAATCCATACGTACGCACAAGTGAAAATATCATTCTATCAGTGGTGAAATTGTATGTAATTGGATGATATATTATAAATAAATAATCATTAACATGTTATATTTATTATTTATATCAGTTATACTCATTGTTAAACACATCTAAATAATGTAGTGTTGAATAACAAACTACACACAGACGTGGAGACGGTAAGCCATACGTACGCACGTATGGTGACATTGTCATTCATAGGATGGATAGAATAAAGAATATTGTAGTACAATATTTATAATAAAATCTAAGTATTTATATGGTACAGGAGTAGTTATTTTGGTAGGTAAACGACAAAGTAAGAGGAAGTGGAAGAAGAAAAAAACTATGAAAGAGGTGATGAAATTATTACCTTTTCTTCACGTGCTTCCATTTGATTTGAACAAAAGGCCTCCATAGGACTTATTTCTGATAAAATTAATGCATCTAGGATTAAGAGAGGGTAGTTTTGAGGATATTAGAGAAGGTTTTTTTCTAGCCAAATTTCTTTTGAGGTGTGATTTTTAGAAAAGGGGAAGTACAAAATTATAAGAGAGGTGAGGGTCACTTTAGGAAATGTTTAAAATATTATTTTATTATAACATATTTTTCAGTTTATAATGGAAAAAATGGATTTATTTCTAAAATAAGTTGGGTATGGGTCGAAATACTTTCAACAAATATGTTTTATATATGTTTAGGATATCATATTAACCATATATTTTATAAATAACTCTTAGTTTAATAGTTTAACTTTTACCCTGTCTTCCTGTATTATTATAATAAATGGTTAATAAACTTACTAAAAAAGCCAAGAGAACCCCAAGTGGTTCATTATTGATATATATAACACTATATATGGCATTCTTCTGATCCATTTATTTTTTGGAATAAAATATCATTTAATAATATAGTATTTGTTTTAAAAACTCATATATGACAATTTTGACACTATTTGATATTTTTTTGTGAAATCATAAAAACTTTATCACTATGAAAAAAATTATTTAATCAACCATAAAATTTCATATTAACCATGAATAGTATTTAAATTCATCAAAAGTCTAAATTTAAATTTATTTGAATATTTATAATATCAAATATTTTATTCATTCATTAATAAGGTAATTACTACATCATCCTTGTTTCATAAATAAATTTATTTATTTAATTCCTAAAAAATGTAAATAAAATACCATTATACATGAAATAATATTATAATTACAATGAATATTTATAATCAAATTTATCTTATGTATAACCCTATATAAAAAATAGTTTATTTTTTAAACATGGAATTTAATAGTTTTAACTGTTCTTTTAAAAAAAATCATAATCTAATACATGTAGATAAAAAGGATAATATTTTACTAATATGTGGGATTTTGGTCAAAAAAAATTATCCAAAAGAATTAGAACATCTTTTAGGGTAATTTTAATATCATTTTTACCTTTAATTGCAATTTATAATTTTAATCGTGATAAATAAAATTCAAAAGTTACTATTAACAAAAAAAATTATTTTCATCATATTGAACCACATTTTAAATACTCATTTCAACCATGACTCTCGTATTTTTTATATTAAATTAACTAAAGCTGTAAAATTATGCTTTATACAAATTTGTAAATGTGCCTAGAAAGTGAGTAAAAGACGTAAAAAGTTCAATAAAATATTATATGTCTAATCTTATAATAATATGACTTCAATGAATTAAACTATACTAATATATTTATTATGTAAATATTTTTACTTTAAAATAAATATTTATTTAATAATTATTATTTAAATAACAATTCACCTTTAAACAATAATGCAGCATTTTTCACTATTCATCAATAATTGAATATTTTTAGAGAAATAAAAAAAATCACCCAAAGATAATTTTTAAATTCCAAATTCAAAAATGATGTCTATTTTACCAAAATAAAAACATAACTTTTATAATTATTAATTTGAAAAAATGATCTTGTTGCCAATACCATAATGCATGTTTTTGAGAAGTAAACACTATCAAAAGATTAATATGGGTTTATATGCAATTTAAATGTATAATTACTTCTAATGACCAACATTTGATTAAATGAAAAATATATAATCTAATTTTACTTTAAAACCATTTAAATTTACAATTTAACACTATCAATATTTTTTATTAAAAATGTTTTTTTTCATTTAAAATATTTTATAATTCACTATTCATCAATATATGAAACTTATCAGAAAAGCACCAAAATTTTATCCAAACTAAAATTTTATGTTCCTATTATAATGAAAAAGTTTATTTTTTCAAATGTAATATATAAAAGTGTCAAATATTGTATTTAAAAAGGGTTCTGCATTAAAAAGCGTTAAAATTGAATTTTCTGAAAAATAATTCTTTTATCTAAAAAATTAAATTCGTTCTTATATTATGTTTAGGAAACAAATAGCATGGATGATAAAATTATATGAAGTATATAAATTTCTAAATGCATTTTATACATTTCATATGTGTTTTTTTAACGGCTAGTTTTGTAAGTCGTGGTGCGCTCGAACTCGGTGTTGTGTGTAGCGCAAGCTATTGATTTAATTTAATTAAAATAACTTACTATAAAATCATGGGGTGTCACATTATTCCCCCTTTGTAAAATTGTGTCCACGCATTTTTAAATTCAAAACATAGAAGTTTTATTAATTAATTTAAAATATATTCCCATTGTCAAAACCAAAAACTGGTTTTTTGAGAAATAAAAACTATCAAAAGATTGATATGTGTTTATGTTAAATTTAAATGTAAAATGACATCCAATGACCATAGTTGGAATAAATTATAAAAATATAATCTAATTATGCTTCATAGACATTCAAATTTATAAGCTAACACTGTAAATTATTTTAACTAAAAATGCATTTTCAATTAAAATTTAGTAATTTTCACTTTTCATCAAATTATAAAAGTTAACAAAAAAGCACTGAAAATTTATCTAAACTAAATTTTTATGTCTCTCTTCTAAATAAGATGTATATTTTATCAAATTGAATATGTAAACATGTCAAATATTTGATTTAAAAGGTGTTTCCATTAAAAGAAGGTAAAATTTCATTTTTTGAAAAAATACTTCTTTTGTCTATAAAGTGGAATTTGTTCTTATATTACGTTTAAGAAACAAATTATATGGCTGTTTTAATTATATGGAGTATATAAAATTCCAAATGCAGTTTATACTATTCATAATTTTTTTGAACGTATAATTTGGTAAGTCATGGTGCGCTAGAACTCGGTGGTGCATGTAGCGCAAGCTACTGAATTACTTTAAAGAAAATCACTTACCATGAAATCTTGGGGAGTTTTGTATAATAACAAATGTTTTTCCTTTTATGTTCTTACATCATTGACAATTATGCTTTATACTTTAAATTTATATGATTAATAATGCATGTGAATTTTTTAATATTCTATAGAATTAGTCACTATGTGCAATTACAAATAAAGTATTTTTTATTAGTCTCATTCAGAAGAGAACCATTGTTGTTTTACATGAAATTTGAATTTGGTTAATGAAACATGGTTTTACACATGGTTAAAGGAAAATTTATATCTCTTAATATCTATTGGAATCTATAATGAGAAAGGATTATTGGACCCATGGTAAAAAGATAAAAATAGCACAAAATTTTTCCATACGCATGTTTGGAATCAAATTTATATCTTCAAACCATTAATTACATACAAACGAGGAAGGCCGATTGTTTTTTGGACATGAGATTGGTTCATAATAGCCATATTGGAAACATTGATGAAGGAGGGATGATATTATTCTTCCAATGCTGTTGGAACCTCTTTATCATGGGATGCATGATTGAATATTCTCTAAAGACCTATCTATAGGGAGTAAAATCCTGGGAATAGTTTTTATAGGATAAAAAACTCCCATTTTAAAATGAATACAGGATATTATTGTCCACATAAATGTACATAGATGATTGGTAATCTATATCATGTAGCTAAGTAATAGTCATAAGTATGTTAGGATTTTGGAGGGGTAGAGATATAAAAATGGTTTACAATATGGTATTATAATCTTCGAGGGTATAGTTGTTTAGTTAAGAAAAACTTAGTGATTAGAGCAAGTGAATCATGTTGATGATTTATTTTATATCTTGTGTGTAGGTATTTTGAATGAATAATCTTGGGTATATTTCTTGGTCACCCATTAAGGATGGGAACACATCCAAATGGTATGATCCTAGGTTTATAGTTCACCATGGATTTCTCTATAAATATATGCATGGATCTAATTAGGGGAATCATGAGCACTGAAGTGTTTCCCTTGCCTTTATAAGGAGCTCTCTACATGTTGGTTCTTTTCCTTGGTTGGATTGTTTATGATGTTTTTAGCGAGGTGTCGTATTTCAAAACCACTAAATCACTCAATTATCCATAGTTTACATCCATTATCAAAGGCTTTGATACAAAAATTCTTCAAATTGAGAGTTTGGGAAGCATAGACATGTAAGTCCGTATTAAAATTATTATCATTGTTTTATAGAGGCACTCTTTTGAGTCCTTTCATAAAAAAATGGAGATTGGGGTCCCTGTATAGGAAATGGAGTAATGGGTTCCCAAACATTCATGTTAACAATTCAGAACATTAATTGTTACCATGGGTGTATGAGGTGACAAACAACCAATCAAAAAGGATTTCTCAAGGATTTTACATGGTGTAAGAATGTAGATTATTGAGGGTGTGTGTGAATGAGTGATTGATTATGATGTATGATGTATGATGTGTATGGAAAGGAACCAAAGTATTATTTATTTTTTAATAATTTTAAAACTCTTCTTTAGGATTCATGGAGTTGTCATCCCAAAAATTTGAACACTAATAATGATATTTTGTGTTATCCTCTTGTCCTCACTATTTTAATCCTCTATTATGAAGGAGTCATCATAATAAGAAGTGATTTTTTATATAAAAAATATGTCTAAGTGAATTTGTTGAAATAATTGGTAAGAAGAATATATATATATATATATAATTAGATAGTGTACGAAGTCCAATAATACATGGAAGAATAATGTACATGACATTGAATATGTGAATCAGTTGGATAATAGATCTACCAAGTGGTATGACTATAATATTAAAGAAATTTCCATCATACCAAGGGAATTAAAATTAATGGTTGAAACAAATAATTGATGAAGTAGAATCCATGTAATTAATGAATCAAATTCAATAGAGAAACATTATTTATTAATAAAACATAAATGATTGCAAATGGAAACTGAATGAATGATATGATATCTTGGTGATGCCTTAGGAGTCACCTTTAATATTCTACTACACTTTAATTAAATGAAATACCAATTTATAATAACTATATAATAATGAAATAAAATTTATTATAATTAATAAGGCTAAATCAAATACTTATATTAGGAGATGCACTCCTATAAGAATTATTATAATTTGGTAATGACCATGACATGTTAACATTGATGGATGTGTAGGGATGTATGATGGAAATAATATTTTATGATCAATTTTACATTTAAGTGGTATCAATTAACGTTTTGAAAATTTAATAAGGGATCTTCATGTGATATTTAATAATTAAAATCATAATAATTATCAAGGTAAATACATATAAATTTCATCAATCATATTAATGAACTTCCATAGACTATGCAAGCACATAAAAAATGATAAAATGTAAATTGATTAGATATTAATCCATGTCCAACTCAAATTGATATAATTATAAATGTTCATAATTAAACTCTATAAAAATAGATAACAAGTTCACATTTCAAAATTAGTAGAGAGATATATGAAAGAGAGAACTATTGGTGATAAATATAGATAATATCAAATAATATAAGAACCTAAGAATAACGAAACCTCCATGTTTCCCTTAATATATTTAAAATACATTGTCTTTACATATGTTATTCTGTTTTATTATGTCTACCTATTTCATTCCAATTTTTTATGAGGTTATTTATTTATTTCAAAATAGTATAAGGAACCCCTAGACTATATTTACTCTTTCATTCTCCAACATATAAAAACATTATTCTAGGGATAAGGACATGATATATACTAATATTTAGATAATTTGGTTTTTGTGATAGTAACTCTAACGATCTTAAAATCCAAAATTGAAAATTTCATAGAGATATTGTCATAGTTTTTTAAAAGAAAATATAAGGACCTGACTTTAAAACATTACATAATCATGAATTAAATGAATAATTCACATTGAGGATCTTTTTAGGTTTAGAGTTTTAGAGATTTAGGACAAAACTATTACATCTCAATCATTACAAAGTAGACGCATCTACTCAGTTTCCATTTTTCTACAAATTAAAAACTCTTGAACAAAAGAGTCATGTCTAGTTACATGTTTTAAATAGAATGACATTTCCATGATCTAATCCTTGACCCTATTCCACTTTATTTCATGTGAAAAACAATTCAAAAATTTGGGATGAGCATAAATATCTCAGTAAGGGATATAAAAATACGGAAAGAAAACATTTTTCCTTGTATACATAAGAATAAATGAAATCATACTTTACTCATAAAACATAAGCACTTTAACATACCACAAGAAATCATAATATTTATGAATAACTCATAGAAATCATAAGACATAAAGGTATCTTGAGGAATTGATAACATTTTTACGCAGGGAATAAACCTCATTGTTACTTTTGGAATACCCATCACAGTATATTCCCTAAATCTCTTCGAAGAAACCTTAGAGTTTAACTCCATCGCATTACCCAATGCATTGGTGAGATATCTCGGGCTCACCCTCCCTTATTTTATCACGGAACCACCCATGTTCCTAAATAATTCCCAAGAACCATAACATAATCGTATCACATAAAACATGCATAAAGGAAACATAACATTTGCACATTTCAATCACAAGATATCAATACAACACATTGATATAATCAAAACATTATCAAAACCATTTTCAATATGAAAATAAAAGGAAAGTAAAATATGGTATTTACTTTCCATTTAAGAAAATGTTACGTCTTGTAGAGGAAGCCGAAACTCAAATAATGGCCACGGAGGAAGAGAAGTTGTTGTCGCCGCATAAGTAAGGCAAAACATTACTTTTGTCATTTAGTAAAACTCTACGTGTAGAGATTCCTTTTAAATGAAATTAAAATTAAAATGGGTTTATTATAAAACTAATAAAATAATGTCGTATATAAATTGAAGTATGCCTCCAACAAAAGGAGATTGAGACGAAGTCCCGTACAAATATGGTATCCTTAGATTAAGGATAAATCAATTACATAATTATGTGTGAAAAATTTAAATACACTAAATATAAGTGGATATTAAGTGTAAAACAATCATAGGTCATCCAAACATATTCATTGTATGATATAATCAAGAAGTAGAGGTTTAACCCAAAGAATTGAAATTGGGTTAAGAAGTTCCATTATACAAATTCGACAGCCTAACAGCGTCACATAAAAATTCATAAAATGCGTTTTTGAGAGATAAAAATGGTATATCATCACTTGGACATAAAATTTACATCAATAAGGATATATAAGAACATATCCAAACATAAGAATATGTAAATTAAAAGACCTAACAAAAATAAGTCTTTCAAAAAAGAAGAGGGTGAAAGGTTGCCTTACCGATTTTGGTACCTTTCAAAACGTACACCCCATGAAAGAAGGACTATACAAAGATGATGTAAAAACCCATAAATGAAATTATATTACACAAAGATAAGAATAATGGGCAGTACATACACCACTCAAAGGAGATAGTGTCAAATATTTCATGAATCACATGGGAATAAAAAGTGAGTTAAAACCCCTTACCTCATCAAGACCAAAAGATAATAAGAACCAAATGGATCACCGAATACCATGAATATAAATAGAATAATGATAATATATATCAAATTTAAGTACAAAATACACCACATGAAATAAATAATTGGTGAACAATGGAACACTAACAAGATTAAATGTGAGATAAGAAATCCCCTTACCTCAACTCCGACTTGACTTGTTCGTTTCTTTATATTCTTGAATAATAAACCTTGGTCACTTTATAATTTATTAAGTACATACTTTAAAGTTTATTATTAAATTAATATAACATATTATCACATTATAATAATTTGTTAATTATGTGAGTTCATATCATACGTTTTTTCGATGTTCGGTACATGAGTCAAAAATAAACTTGTTTGAAGAGAATTTTCCATGTAGTTTGAAGTACATAATCTAAAGAATGGTATTAATGATTTAAATATCATATATATCCAGTATATATTCATTTTATACTATTCCATAACATTTGGAGATAAAAAATGGAATGCACCGTTCATGGAGACAGTAGGTCGTACGTACGCATGAATGCTACTTTCATTTCATTTTCATATTAAAGGAATTAAAACAAAATTAGAAAAATATATATTATAATTTCTGTATAATATATATATTATTTAGGTAACATAAATTCATTATTTAAATTCTTTATAAATTCCATGTTTTGAATGAATGAGTCACATAACTTGAGGGGGCAGTAGTCCACACTTCCTAAGATGAAATTATCGCAGTTCCACAACATGAAAAGCATAACGATTTGATTTAAAAATAAAATTCAGAAGAATATAGAAAAAAATATCATATATATCATATATATATAGTGACATAATAATGGGCACCATGACTGGTGTTAAAATAATATTGAACCATCATCGTTTCGTGAGGCAGTAATTCACCACCCACCGAAACAGTATTTTATTTAACCATTAGATAGAGGTGTGTGTAAGTGTAGGTTGAATCTGTATCATAACAATATCATAGTATATTTAGGATACTGGTGTTATTATTGGAATAAATAATAATAAGATATTGGTGAGTTAGGAAGTAAAATAAAAGAGAGAAACTCGAGAGAAGACATTACCTCTAAATCGGGTAACTCTTTTTAATTTGAGCCAAAGGATTACTTGTAAATACTTCTTCCCAAAGTGAGGCTTCTAGGAGTAACAGATGGATCTGTAGAGATAATATTAGCAGAGGTTGGATGATACAAGGGCTTGAGAGGTGTAGGTAAGGGGGTAGAGGTGGGGGCCATTTTTAAGAGGCAGGAGGGTCACTTTTGGAATGTCTTGAAATGTTACTTTATTATAAAATGGTTTTCCTATTTTAAAGGTCCCAAGGAGATATATTTAGAGGATAACGTCATAATGGTTTGAAGTCCACCCATAAAATAGAATTTTTTCAAGTGTATGTCTCAGATTTTACCTTATTGTTTCTTTTTATTTAAATCGTTCATTAATGAGGTAATCACTGCATCATCATGGTGTCATAAATAAATTTATTTATTTAATGTCTAAAAATTATTAAAAAAAGATACATGAGGTAGGAAATATTTCTAGATTTATAATGAATATTTATAGTCTAGGATATCATTTATGTAAAGAAAATTAATTTTTTTTACTTAGGATATACAAACATTTGTTATATTTCTCTTCTTTTTAAAAAAATGACATAAATGTCACTATTACACCTATGTGACTTCATGGGCCCTCAAGTTAGGTAAAAAGCGTCCCATTTTCGGCCATGACTCAAAAAATAGGATTTTGAAACATGTTTGGGTCATTTTATATTATTATGGTATTATTTTATTACACTTAACTACCCGAATACTAATTAATCATGATAATTAAAGATAATTAACGTCCTTGCCATTTATAATGTACAAAAACAAGAGTATTAATTACATAATTTATAAATTCTAATTCTAAATATCGAATATATTTTACCAAATACCAAACACATAAATTTCAGTAATTAATTTAAAAATAATCCTCATAGTCACAACCAAAGACGGGTTTTTAAGAAGTATAATTTATCAAAAGATTGACGTGTTTTTACATCCAATTGAAAAGTGAAATTACTTCCAATGAACTAAATTGTATTTAAGTGATAAAAAAATAATTCAATTACACTTTAAAACAAATTAAATTTCAATCTAACTATATTATTAAATTAGATGAAAAAATAGTTTTTAATTAAAATGCAGTATTTTTCACTATTCATTAAAAATGAACATTTGTTAGAAAAATACCAAATAGTTACCCAAAGTAAATTTGATATTCCAAATTAAAAAACTATTTTTATTTTACCAAATTAAAAACATATAAGTTTCATTAATTAATTTTATAATTAATTCCCACTGTCAAAACGAATAGCGTGTTTTTAAGAAACAATATCTATCAAAAGATTGACACTTGTTTATGTTCAATTTCAAAGTGAAATTAATTCCAATGACCACCATTGAATTAAATTGTAAAAATATTTTTTAACTACACTTTAAACCCAATTAAAAATATAATCTATACTTATAAATAAATTAGATTAAAATGAGATTTTGAATTAAAATACAGCATTTTCACTATTCATTAAAAAAGGGAACTTTATCGGAAAAATAATAAAAATTTACACGAAGTACATTTTGATGTCCCTATTCAAAAGAATGATTTTATTTTTTCAAATATAACATATAAAATTGACAAAAATTAGTTTTAAAAAGGGTTCTCCATCAAAAGACTTTTAATCGACCTTTTAAAAAATATTAGACTATTTATGGTTAGAATTGGATTCATTCACATTTTAAGCCTCTATAATATATTGGGTAATTTTTAAAATATTTAACAAGAATATATAATAATTTTTTAGTTTTTTCTATTCATTCCCTCCATTACAAAGGCTAGGCATCAACTACCATTTAAAATAATATTATTATATTATCAGTGTGCAACGTAAGATTTCTACCAAACTCACTGTTGCATATTGGGTACGCCATCGAACATAGAATTACCATTAAATAATATTAACATTTTATTCACTAATATTAATATATATGAAAATGAAATATTCTCTATTTCCCTGGGATGTTACATAATTCTTCCCTTTTGGGAATTGCTTCCTCGCAATTTAAAAATTGGGTTCAGAAACTTCATTGAAAGCCCCACATCGGAAAAGGAGTAAATTAAACTACAACTATAAAAAAATAAAGAAAAGTAAAAAGTTCACCAGAGACAAAAAATACTAGGATTCCATGAAAACATGGATATTGAAGAAAAAACAAAGGTCCAAGTTCCGATGGAGAGTGATAGAAAACACGATTAGGAGAAAGTTAACCACAAGAAAATCAAAAATTTATGATGTGTGTAAACAGTCTATGATTACCCAGTAGGAAACGTAAACCAACAATGTTTTTGTTTTACGCTCCTTTTTATAATTTTTAGTAATTAATTTACTTCATAGAATAAAAACATAAGGAAATATACTTACATTCAAGTAGAGTTTCATTTTTTAATATGTTTCTAACGAAACTAATCTTTTCTACAAACGATGAGCATTCAGGATGAATTGTTCCCATTAAGAGTGCTATAATCAACTTCTTGAGAATCACATAATCCAAAAATGATGAACTATATATTTCCCATGTCTTTAGACCTTAACCAAAACCAAAATTTTTAATACAAGATCAGATAATCCCAAAAGTATAATCCTTTATAAAAATAAATACTACTCTTAATCTCCAAAATTCAACAAAAAAACCCAAGTTTCAAGAAAGACCATTAGATAAACAACTATCCATAAAATTATTCAATGTAAACCAAACTAAGATTGAATCCCAAATCTCTGATGGATTTAATCACATAGTCTTCCTAGGTAAATCTTAACATTTATCTCCAAATAACATCAGTTACTCTTAAACCCTCATATTGAAATGTATTTAACCTAATAACATATCCACCATGATAGGTTAATAATTTCCATAGATAATCCAAAATCAACATATTACTAATTATTAAGATCATATAACTAAAAAGAGTTATTCATACTAACAAGGGACTTCATGTAGTCCAGTGGTAGGTGATAAATACCAGTCGCACATTGATTGGGGTTAGATTCTCGCAGCTTCGTCCGACATGACAGGTTGTCACACGGTCTGCGTGTTGTCCCTTTTAAAAAACTATATAATTTTATAACATTCCCAAAAAAAGATAAATTCATAAAAAATTACCATAACATATTTTAACCACAATGTTTATCTAATAACTTTTGTTTTGAATCCCAAAATGTATTAACCGATAATTGCCTCAAACTCAAGGAACATATAAACACAAATGGTTCTTTATTACAATATCAAAAAAATAAAAGATAATTATTCCTTGAATAAAATTTTCATATATCAAACATCAGGGTTACACATACTATAAAAATTCTTATAATGTAATCCCATCACCAAGAAAACCTTAATACTTTTAATAATTTCACCATCCTAAAATCTACCATAACTCTCGAATCCCTTATATGTTGACTTCTTACTCATTCAACATTCTTCATGATCCACTAAACATTCATTTACAACTTATTCTGAAATACATCTTTCCTATAAACAAAATCATGAATCATATCCTAAAATTTTAATAATAGGAAAACATATGTTAAGAAATAATCCGTACCTTTCATTAGCCATTGCCAGTTTCTTCATCCTCAATCAGAATGGCATTAGAAATTGGTAAAAAATATTTGTACGATCCTGGTGATCCCATTACTGAAACTTCTTCATAGGACATGTGTTCGTATAATGACCATGAGCACCAAATTTAAAACATTCAATTGATCCCTCGGAACGGACTTATTTCCCTTTCCTAGAGTCAACAAGATGCTTCCTTTTTACATGGCAGGTTCTTGCTTTATTTCCTTCATTTCCACATATATAGCATCTTTCGGTCCCTCTGAAACATTTTACTAGGTGTTTCTTTCCAAATCTTTGACAAATAGATTTTTGAACACACTTACCATTATGATTATTATCTGAACCTTTTTAGGGATTTTTTTCTCGCATATAAGATTCCTTATAAAGATCACTAAGGTTTAGGTGGTAAATATTGACTCCAGATAGTTGGTTGAGAATAGCCATAAGAGTTATCATTGCATCTCCCATATCATTCAGATTCTCATTCAGAAAACCGTCACAGTTTTTTTCACATCCACTATTACTTTGGTCCCTACTAGATCTAGCCATTTACTAAAACAAAAAAGGATAGTTTGAGTATATAATAAAAATCATCATATAATAACTTATGATTAGGGTGAATACTAAGATATACTTATTCATGTTATCTTAAACTCATTCACTTTATAAAAATAACTATGACTCTTTCTAAAATCCTTACCATTTTGGTAATGTCACTTATGCTTAAAGAATACCCTAAAATCTAAAGTTATCTAAACATACCTCTGATTCCAACTATAAGGACTCGGCCTTAAAACATTACATAATCATGAATTAAATGAATAATTCACATTGAGGATCTTTTCAGGTTTAGAGTTTTAGAGATTTAAGACATAACTTTTACATCTCAATGATTACAAAGTAGACACATCTCCACAGTTTCCTTTTTTTCACAAAATAAAAACTCTTGAACAAAAGAGTCATGTCTAGTTCCATGTTTTAAACAACATAAAATTTATTTGATCCCATCGTTGACCCTATTACATTTTATTTCATGTGAAAAACATTTCAAAAACATGGGATGATAATAAAAAGCTCAGTAAAGGATATAAAAATACGGAAATAAAACATTAGTCCATGTATACATAAGAATCAATGAAATCATACATTACTCATAAAACATAAGAACTATAACATACATCATGAAATCACAAGATTTATGAATAACTCATAGAAATCATTAGACATAAAGGTAACATGAGGCATTCGTAACATTATTACGTAGGGAGTAACCCTCATGGTTACGTTTGTAATACCCATGACAGTATATTCCCTAAATCGTTTTGGAGAAACCTTAGCACAAAACTCCTTTGTGTTACCCAATTCATTGGAGAGCTATATTGGTCTCACCCTCCCTTAGTTTATCATGGAACAACCCATCTTCATAAAAAATTGCCAAGAACCATAACATAATCGTATCACATAAAACATGAATAAAAGAAACATAACATTTAGACATTTCAATCACAAGATATCAACTCAACACATTGATATAATCAAAATGTTATCAAAACCATTTTCAATAACAAAATAAAAGAAAAGTAAAAAATGGTATTATTTTTATTTAAAAAAATCATGTCTTGTAGAGGAAGCCGAAACTCAAATAATGGTCACGGCGGCGGAGAAGTCATTGTCGCTGCATACATAAGACAAAAACATTACTTATGTCATTTAGTAAAATGGTTCGTGTAAAAATATTCCTTTTGAATGAAATTAAAAGTCAAAATGGTTTATTATACAACTAATAAAAGAAGGTCATATATAAATTGATGTATGCCCCATCGAAAGGATATTGAGACGAAGTCCCGTAGAAAGACGGTATCCTTAGATTAAGGATACATCAATTACATAATTATGAGTGAAAATTTTAAATAACCTCAATATAAGTTGATATTAAGTTTAAAACAATCAGAGTTCATCGACACATATTCATAGTATGACATAATCAATAAGTAGAGGTGTAACCCAAATAATTGAAATTGGGTTAAGAAGTTCCCTTACAGAAATTTGACAGCCTAAGGGCGTCACTTTAAAATTCATAAAATGAGTTGATTAGAGAAAAAAAGGGTATCTCATAACTTGGAAATAAAATTTACAGCAATAAGGATATATAAGAACATATCCCAATATAAGAATATGTCAATTAAACGACCTAACAAAAAGAAGTCTTTCAAAAAAGAAGAGGGTCAAAGGTTCCCTTATCGATTTGGATATCTTTGGAAACGTACACCCCATGAAAGAATGACTATACAGAGATGATGTAAATACCCATAAACGAAAGTATATTATGTAATGAGTAGAATAATGTGCAGTACATACACCACTCATAGGAGATAATGGAAAATATAGCATGAATCTCACGGGAATAAAAAGTGAGATAAAACCCCCTTACCTCGTCAAGACCAAAAGGTAATAAGAACCAAATGGATCACAAAATGTCAGGAATATAAATAGAATCATGATAATATATATGAAATTTCATTGCACAATACACCACATGCAATAAATAATTGGCGAACAATGGACCTCTCACGGAATTAAAAGTGAGATAAGAAATCCCCTTACCTCAAGTACAACATGTCTTGTTCGTTTCTTTATATTCCTTAATAAAAAACGTTGGTTAATTTATAATTTCATAAGAAATTAATTTAAATTTTATTATTCAAATCATATAACACATTATCTTTTTATAATAATTAGTTAATTATGTGAGTTCATTTCATATATTTTGTCGATGATCGGTACATGAGTCAAAAATAAACTTGTTTGAAGAGAATTGTCCATGTAGTTATAAGTACATAATCTTTAGAATTTTATTAATTATTTAAATATAATATATATAAAATATATATTAATTTTATACTATTCCATAACATTTGGCGATAAAAAATAAAATGCACCGTTCATGAGGACGGTAGGCCATAAGTACGCATGAACGCTACTTTCATTTCTTTCTCATATTAAAGGAATTAAAACTAAATGAGAAAAATATATATTATAAATCTAGTATAATATATATTTTATATAGGTAACATATGTTCATTAATTAATTTCTTTATAAATTCCATGTTTGGCATGAAAGAGTCACATCACTTGAGGGGGCGGTAGTCTACACTTCCTCAGATGAAATTATCGCAGTTCCACAACACGAAAAGCATAATGACGTGATTTAAAAATAAAATTCAGAAGAATATAGAAAAAAATAAATACAATCTATATCATATATAAATACAGTGACATCATAATGGCCACCATGAAAGGTGTTAAAAGAAGATTGAACAATCATCGTTTCGTGAGGTAGTAATTCACCACCCACGGAAACAATATGTTCTTCCTCCATTAGAAGAAGGTGTGTGTAAGTGTAGGTAGAATCATTATCATAAAAAATTCATAGTATATTGAGGATAATGGTGTTTTTATGGGATCAAATAGTAATAAGATAGTGGTGAGTTCATAAGGAAAATAACTGAACGAATCTAGAGAGAAGACATTACCTCTAAATCGAGTATCTCTTTTTTATTTGAGAAAAAGGCTTCCTTGGAAAGACTTCTGCCCAAAGTGAGGCCTATAGGAGTAATAGAGGGATTTTGAGAGATAATATGAGAAGAGGATGGATGAGCCAAGGGCTTGAGAGGTGTGGGTAAGGGGGTAAAGGTGGGGGCCTTTTATAAGAGGGAGGGCGGTCGCTGTTGGAATGTATTGAAATGTTACTTTATTATAAAATGATTTCGGATTTTAAAGGTCCCACAGTGATATATTTTGAGTATAATGTGATAAGGGTTCAAAATCCACCCATCCAATAGTCTTTAGACATGTGTAAGTCTTAGAGATTACCTTATCTTTTCATTTTACTTAAATCATTCATTAATGAGTTAATCACTGCATCACTGTGGTGTCATAACAAAATTTATTTATTTAATGTCTAAAAATTATAAAAAAAATACCATGATATAGGAAATGTTTTTAGATTTAAAATTAGTATTTATAGTCTAAGATATCATTTATGTAGACAAAATTAAAATTGTTTTACTTAGTATATACAAACATTTGTTATATTTCTTTTCTTTTTAAATTTTTTTAATAAATGTCACTATTACACCCATGTGACTCTATGGGCCCTCAAGTTTGGTAAAAAGATTCCCATGGTCGGACATGACTCAAAAAAGAAGATGTGGACATATGATGGGGTAATTTTATATTATTATGATATTATTTTATTACCCTTAACTTCCCAATTATTAATTAATCATGATAATTAAAGATTGTTACCGTTGTTACTATTTATAATGTCAAAAAACATAAGATTATTAATTACATAATTTGGCCCATATAATTCCAAATATGGAATCCATTTTACAAAATTAAAAATACATAAATTTCAGTAATTAATTTAAAAATAATTCTTGTTGTCACAACCAAAGATGTGTTTTTAAGAAGTAAAATTTATCAAAAGATTGACTTGTATTTACATCCAATTGAAAAGTGAAATTACTTCCAATGAACAAAATTTTATTTAGTGATAAAAAAATAATTCAATTAAACATTAAAACCAATTAAAATGGAAATCTAAAAATATAATTAAATTAGATGAAAAAGCAGTTTTGAAGTAAAATGCAATATTTTTCACTATTCATTAAAAATGAACATTTGTCAGAAACATGCAAAAAATTTATCAAAAGTAAATTGGATATTAGAAATTAAAAAATGATTTCCATTTTAAAAAATTCAAAACATATAAGTTTCATTAATTAATTTTATAATTAGTTTCCACTATCAAAACAAATAGCGTGTTTTTAAGAAACAATAGCTATCAAAAGATTGACACTTGTTTATGTCTAATTTGAAAGTGAAATTAATTTCAATGACCACAATTGAATTAGATTGTAAAAATATATTTTAACTAAACTTTATACTCAATTAAAAAGATAATATATCCATATAAATAAATTATATCAAAAAGTTGTTTTGAAATAAAATACATCATTTTCACTATTCATTAAAAAGGAACTTTATCAGAAAAAATACAAAAATTTACACAAAGTACATTTTGATGTCCCAATTCTAAAGAAGGATTTTCTCTTTTCAAATATAACATATAAAATTGAAAAATGGTAGTTTAAAAAATGTTTCTCCATCAAAGGGCAGTTACTCATCATTTTAAAGAATATTAGAATATTTTTGCTTATAATTGGATTCATTCGCATTTTAAGACTCTATCATTTATTGGGTAATTGTTAAAATATTTAACAAAAATATATAATCATTTTGTAGTTAATTCTGTTCATTCTTGCTATTATAATGTCTTGGTGTCAACTACAATTTAAAATAATATTATTATATTATTAGTGTGCAACGTATGATTTCAAAGAAACGCATTGTTGAATATTGGGTATGTCATCGAACATAGAATGATCTTTAATGTAATATTAACATTTTATTCACAAATATTAATAAATATGAAAATTTCATATTATTTATTTACCTGGGTTGTTACATCCTTCCCCCCCTTTTGGGAATTGCGTCCTCGCAATTTTATAATTGGTCTCGGAAACTTCATTGAAAGCCCCACATCAGAAAAGGAGTAAATTGAAATATCACTATAAATGAATGAATGAAAAGTACAAAGGTTAACCGAGACAAAAGATACTAGGAATCTATGAAAACATGGATGTGGAAGGAAAAACAAAGGGTCATGTTCTGATGGAGATTGATAGAAAAAATGATTAAGAGAAATTTAACCATAAGAAAATCACAAACTTATGATGTGTGTAAATGGACTTTGGTTACCCAGTTGGAAAAGTCAACCAACAACATTTTTGTTTTACGTTCCTTTTTATAATTTTGAGAAATTAATTTACTACATAGAATAAAAACATAAGGAAAAATTCTTAACTTAAAGTAGAGTTTCATCTTTTAATAAGTTTCAACCAAAACTAATCTTTTCTCCAAACGATGAGCATTCAGGATGACTTTTTCACCTTAAGATCGCTATAAAAAACTTCTTGAGAATCACCTAATCCACAAAATATGAAGTATATATTTACCATGTCTTTATACCCTAACCAAAACCAAAATTTTTAGTCAATATCATATAATCACCAAAAGGATAATCCTTTATTAAAAAATTACTACTCTTAATATCCAAAATTCAACCAAAAGAACCCAAGGTTCAAGAAATACCGTTAAATAAACTGTTATCCATAAAATTTTTCAAAGTAAACCAAACTAAGATTGAAACCCAAATCTCTGAAGGATTTAATCATATAGTCTTCCAAGGTAAATATTAACATCTATCTCTAAATAACATCAGTTACTCTTAATGTATCATACTGAAATGTAATTAACATAATTACATATCCTCCATGATAGGTTAATCATTTCCATAGATAACCCAAAATCAACTTATTCCTGATTCTTAAGATTATCTTACTAAAAAGAACTAGTCATACTAACTAGGGACTTCACGTAGTATAGTGGTAGGCGATAAATACTAGTCTCTCATTGGTTGTGTGTTTGATTCCAACAACTTCGTTTGATGTGATGGGTTGTCACACATTATATGCGTTGTCCCTTTGAAAAAACTATATAATTTTATAACATTCCCAAAAAATGATAAATTCGTCAAAAATAACCATAACAAATTTTAACAAAAAAGGTTATATAATTACTATCGTTTTGCATCCCAAAATGTATTAACCGGTAATTGCCTCAAATTTAAGGGTCATATAAACCAAAATGGATCTTTATAATAATATCCACAAAAGAAAATATAATTCTTCCTTGTATAAAATTTTCAT
Source organism: Viscum album (assembly GCA_963277665.1). Lineage (NCBI taxonomy): Eukaryota > Viridiplantae > Streptophyta > Magnoliopsida > Santalales > Viscaceae > Viscum > Viscum album. The sequence goes on from OY728162.1 coordinate 1,335,368,510, forward strand.
ATATCAAACATTAGGGTTAGACATACTATAAAAAGTCTTCTAATGTAATCCCTTAATCAAAAGAGCCTTAATAATTTTAAGAATTTCACTATCCTAAAATCTACCATAACTTTTGAATCCCTTATATGTTGACTTCTTACTCATTCAACATTCTTCATGATCCATTAAAAATTCCTTTACAACTTATTCTGAAATAATTCTTTCCTACAAACAAAATCATGAATCATATCCTTAGATTTCAAGAATAGGAAAACATATTTTAAGAAATAATCCATACCTTTCATTGGCCATTTTCAGTTTCTTCATCCTCAATCGGAATGGCATTAGGAATTTGTATACAAATATTTGTACGATCCTGGTTATCCCATTCCCGAAACTTCTTTGTAGGTCATATGTTTGTTTAATGACCATGCACAGAACATTTAAAACATTCAATTGATCCCTTAGAATGGACTTCATTACCATTCCCTGAGTCAACAAGATGCTTCCTTTTTCCATGGCAGGTTCATACTTTATGACCTTCATTTCCATATCTATAGAATCTTTCTGTCCCTTTGATACATTTTCCTAGGTGTTTCTTTCCACATCTTTGACACATAGGTTTATGAACACACCTACCATTTTGATTATTACCTGAACATCCGTAGGGATTTGTTTCTCGCTTATATGATTCCTTATAAAGATCACCAAGGTTCAGGTTGTCAATCATGAATGCAGATTGTTGGTTGAGAATAACCACAAGAGTTATCATTTCATCTCCCATATCATTCAGATGATCATTCTGAAAACTGTTACATTTTTCTTCACATCCACTGTTACTTTGGTGCCTTCTTGATCCAGCCATTTACTAAAACCAAAATGGTTAGTGTGAGTATATCGGTAAAATCATCATATAATATCTTATGAGGAGGGTAAATATTAAGATATAATTATTCATGTTATATTAAACTCATAACTTTATAAAAATAACTATGAATCTTTCTAAAATCCTAACCATTATGGTAATGTCACTTATTCTTAAAGAATACCCTAACCTCTAAAGTTATCTAAACCGACCTCTGATACCAACTATATAGACCCGGCCTTAAAATATTACATAATTATGAATTAAATGAATAATTCACATTGAGTATCTTTTCAAGTTTAGATTTTTAGAGATTTAGGACATAACTATTACATCTCAATGATTACAAAGTAGACACATCTACTCAGTTTCCATTTTAAAAAAAAATAAAAACTCTTGAACAAAAGTGTCATGTCTAGTTCCATGTTTTAAACATCCTTACATTTCCTTGATCCCATCGTTGACCCTATTCCACCTTATGTCCTATGAAAATCATTTCAAAAACATGTGATGAGTAGAGGTTGTAAAATCCAAGGGCTTGAGAGTTGTGGGTAAGGGGGTAGAGTTGGGGGCCTTTTATAAGTGAGAGGACGATCACTTTTGGAACGTCTTGAAATGTTACTTTATTATAAAATTATTTTTGGATTTTAAAGGTCCCACAATGATATATTTAGAGGTTAAGGTGATAAGGGTACGAAATCCACCCATGCAACAGGTTATAGAAAATTTTATTTCTTAGTGTTTACCTTATCTTTTAATTTTATTTAAATCTTACATTAATGAGGTAATCACTGCATCATCATGGTGTCATAATTAAATTTTTTTATTTAATGTCTAAAAATTATAAAACAAATACCATGAGGTAGGAAATTTTTTCATCTTTACAATTACTATTTATAGTGTAAGATATCATTTATTTAATCAAAATTAAAATCTTTTTACTTAGGATATACAAAAATTTGTTATATTTCTCTTCTGTTTAAAAAAACTGTCATAAATTTCACTATTACACCCATGTGACTCCCTGGGCCATCAAGTTCGGTAAAAAACTTTCCATGGATGGACATGACTAAAAAGAGAAGATTTGGACACATTATGGGGCCATTTTATATTATTATGATATTATTTTATTACCCTTAACTACCCGATTACCAATTAATCATGATAATTAATGATAATTACTGTTGTTACTATTCATAATGTCAAAAAACAAGAGAGTGTGAATTAAATAATTTGGAAGATATGATTACAAATATGGAATCCATTTTAACAAATTCCAAACATAGAAATTGCGTTAATTAATTTAAAAATAGTTATATTTTTCACAACCAAAGACGGGTTTTTAAGATGTAAAATTTATCAAAAGATTGACTTGTTTTTACATCCAATTGAAAAGTGAAATTACTTCCAATGAACAAAATATTATTAAGTGATAAAAACATAATTTAGTTACACTTTAAGACTAATTAAAAGGGAAATATAACTATATAATTAAATTAGATGGAAAAGTAGTTTTGAAGTAAAATGCAGTATTTTTCACTATTCATTAAAAATGAACATTTGTCAGAAAAATACCCAAAATTTATCCAAAGTAAATTTGATATTCCAAATTAAATAATGATGTTCATTTTTTCAAATTCAAAACATATAAGTTCCATTAATTAATTATATAATTAATTCCCACTGTCAAAATAAATAGCATTTTTTAAGAAACAATATCTATCAAAAGATTGACACTTATTTATGTCCAATTTCAATGTGAAATTAATTCCAATGACCACCATTGAATTAAATGGTAAAAATATATTTTAAATAAACTTTAGACACAATTAAAAAGATTATCTAACCATATAAATAAATTAGATTAAAAGGAGGTTTTGAATTAAAATACATCATTTTCACTATTCATTAAAAAGGAACATTATCGGAAAAATAACAAAAATTTACACAAAGTAAATTTTGATATCCCGATTATAAAGAAGGATTTTATATTGTCAAATATAACATATAAAATTGAAAAAAAAGTAGTTTTAAAAAGGGTTCTCCATCAAAAGGTAGTTAATCAACCTTTTAAATAATATTAGAATATTAATGCTTAGAATTGGATTCATTCGCATTTTAAGCCTCTATAATTTATTGGGAAATTGTTGAAATATTTAACAAACATATATACTCATTTTGTATTTAATTCTGTTCATTCACGCCATTACAACAGCTAGGCATCAACTACCATTTAAAATAATATTATTATATTATTAGTGTGCATCGTAAGATTTCAACGAAACTCATTGTTCTGTATTGGGTATTCCCTCGAACATAGAATTCCCTTTAAAGTAAAATTAACATTTTATTCACAAATATTAATAAATATGAAAATTTAATATTCGTTATTTACCTGGGATGTTACATCCTTCCCCCTTTTTGGAAATTGCGTCCTCTCAATTTTAAAATTGGGCACAGAAACATCATTGAAAGCCCCACATCGGAAAAGGAGTAAATTGAAATATCACTATAAGTGAATGAAAAAATATACAAAGGTTACCTGAGACAACAAATAATAGGATTCCATGAAAACATGTATATGGAAGAAAAAACAAAGGGGAAAGTTCTGATGGAGAGTGATAGAAAACATGATTAGGAGAAAGTTAACCACAAGAAAATCACAAACTTAGGATGTGTGTAAACGGTCATTGATTACCCAGTAGGAAATGTAAACCAAAAATGTTTTTTTATGTTCCTTTTCATAATTTTGATGAATTCATTTAATACATGGAATAAAAACTTAAGGAAATATACTTACATTCAAGTAGAGTATCATCTTTTAATATGTTTCTACCAAAACAAATCTTTTCTCAATAAGATTAGCATTCAGGATGACTTGTTCACATTAAGAGCACTATAATCAACTTCTAGAGAATCACCTAATCTACAAAAGATGAACTATATATTTACCATGTCTTTAACCCTTTACCAAAACCAAATTTTTTGTACAAGATCAGATAATCCCCAAAAGGTTAATCCTCTATAAAAAGAAATACTACTCTTAATCTCGAAAATTCAACAAAAAGAACCCAAGATTCAAGAAAGACCATTAAATAAACAGTTTTCCATAAAATTATTCACTGTAAACCAAACTAAGATTGAAACCCAAATCTCTGAAGGATTTTATCACATAGTCTTCCAAGGTAAATCTTAACAATCATCTCCAAATAACATCAGTTACACTTATAGTCTCATATTGAAAAGTAATTAACCTAATCACATAGCCTCCATAATAGGTTAATCATTTCCATAGATAACCCAAAATCAACTTATTCCTGATTCTTAAGATCATCTATATAATAATTATTAGTCATACTAACCAGGGAAGTCATGTAGTTGTAAGGGTTGGTGTCCTGAGAACCAAAAGTTTTGTACTTTGAACACATGAATGCTCACTTATTATATATTGTTCATTGTTCTGCATGACTATAATATAAAAATGAAATGGAATATTTTTTACATTAATAAGGTCATGGTATATTCCTGCTATGATGGGAACCTTGAAAATATATAACAATATTCTTAAATAAAGTAATGTGGTTCTATGACATACTATGATAGGATACATAGTATACAGACCGTCATGTGTGAGTACTCATATGAAGAAGAGACTCTCTCTCATAGAGTTCGCACTTGGTAATCTCCAAGATGGAAGATTATGTGAACAGACCCAACAGTAGTAATTCCGCATGTTGTGGTGTCATCGGATATTACTATCTGCGATCGTGTGTAATGGTCCTTAGAATGAAATATTATCATTAACTAATGTCATGACTCGCGCACTTAGATTTACTGACGAAAACTGTCACGCAGATAGTTGGTGAGAAATAGGGTACGTTGGGTGCGTCACGAGTGACATGTAGTTAATGGATAAGTTGAGGACGGATTTTACCCTTCCATTTATGGAAGTTTATATCTCAGTCCTTTGATTGAAATAGAACTATCACATTAAATTCCATGACCATGGTGTAAACGACGAGTTTATTTCAGGTAGTCAAAGAACGACAAATCAAGCATATAGGTTTATGACACTGCCATGAATCCTGCTTGATGAGATATCGAGAAAAAGGGATTAAATTACATATTAAGCATTCGCATGAGTTGATACGTCAATGCATAGTCAACTTCATTCTTTTGGGTGCCTTGACCCGTTTCTAGACAGTAATCTTGGACTATAGGAAAGCCCGCCTAATTCCAATGAGAAATTGGCCTATAGGGTCACACACAAAGTGTATTCAATAATCTCAAGTATAATAAAGATCATTCCAGTATGTGGTTTAATAATTATTCAAGGAAGCGTAAATCATTTTAATGTTGGAGGGAGAATAAAATGAAAACAACTACACACCATTTATTAATTATTACACGCCGTGTAGTTTTTATTTTGAAAACAAGTACACGCAGTGTATTATTAAATGTACACACTATGTAGTTTTCATTTTGGAAAGGAAATGAATAAATGAAAACATGATATACACGCCATGTACATTTAATGTACACGCCATGTAGTTTTCAATGAAAAAAAAGTACACACCGTGTATTTATTATTACACACTGTGTAGTTTTTCCAGTCGGGATTTCGAGGATATAATATTGTTTTATTAAATGATATTTATTATAATCAGAGTGAGCGCATCTAAAGGAATTAATTATTAGATATGGGGGTTTTCAATAAGAGTTAATTAAATAAATGAAACCTATAATGTTTTTATTTATTGTTATAACTCTACAACATCAAAATCGATTATAAATATCCTCACAACCCTAACTCATTTTCTACACAAGAGAATCGTTGTGCACAAAAATTCTACCGAATTTTTTCAAGGCCGAAAGAACCTCTTCCTCCAAGAACACTCTTAAGAACGAGAGATATCCTCTTCCATCTTATCAAGATGATGTATGTCGGGCAACTCAAGAAAAGTTTTCTCCACACTAGAACCTAGAGACTCCTTTGGTGATGTCCAAAGATACAAGGTAATTATGTGGATCACCTCTAGATGAAGTCTACACTTGGCTTCTGTGATGCAACAACGAATCACATCGGAATGTGATCAAGAACATCAATGAAGAAAGAGCACCCAAAAGGTATTTATTTGAAATTGATTAAATTAATTATAATAAACCTGTAATGATCCTACTTTTTGGTTCCGAGGCTTTCCTTTTCTTTGTCCATTTATGTGATTCGATCCATGGAGACTGGCGTTTATCGTCGTATTGATCCCAGATTGATCATTGTTAATGACAAAAATCCAAGTGGGAACATCCACCCTCACACTTCTGTTACACTTGGAACCTTCAAATGGTATCAGAGGGAGGCTACAATGTTGATTATGGTTATTTAATTTTCATTGATAATTTATGCATTTATAATTGATTCAATTCGAAATAAATCATTCTATCAAACTGAATAAAAAAGATTTTTTCTTCCTCCTTCGTTTCTCGATTCATATCATATAAATGACATTTTAATTTTAATTATGATTAAAATAAAAATGAGGATCTCATCTAGAGGAGCCGGTCATTCTGTCTATACAACACATGAATACACGGCGTGTGATAAACTACACGCCGTGTACATAGGTTCAACGAACATGTACTGGTCCGCCAAACCACGCCGTGTGAATTGATTACACCTAAGAAATTAACACCTCGTGTTGACCGAAATTAAATGGAATGTGGGAACCGGAATACATGGCGTGTATGTTGGAGCAACATGCCGTGTAGTCTGATCCGGCCCAAATGAAACTGTGTACAAAGGAGAAGCTGCGTACCACGTACAAGGGATCGCCAAGCCAGTTACCGCATAACAAGGAAGTAAACGCCGTGTATGATTTATATACACACCATGTACTCCAAAAATTCCAAATTATAGAAAACACGTCAAATCCCCGATGTGTTCTTTGGATAAAAGGTGAAAAGAAATACACATCATGTAAATATAAACTACACACCTTGTACTTTCCAAACATTTCACCAGGATTCCTCAAAAAGTACAAAGACCGATACAAGTAATATGGATGTGAAGAATCTCAAGGAAATTCCTAAAGGATATTAAGATAAATAATTGATTAATTATAAGTTCCTAATTAATTAATTTCAAGTGCGACTTATCATAAATAATAGAACTATTAAAAGAATCTGAATTCTAAATATGTTTAAATGTAGTTGAATACTATGGATGGTCATGAGCTAGAAAGAAGACCCATTTGTATGTGCGTTTAGTTTCATTTAGATGTTTTTAATTTAAATTAGTTGGTCTACAAGCCTTCATACAATAAAATATAGGGCCTAAGTGCCCATGGTTTCTTTAATGTAAACCCCATATAATGGATGATCTCCCAAGCTAGAGGAGATGGTTCAAAATCCAAAGCAGAGGCGGAATCAACCTAAGAAGATACAAAGGTGGGCAGGTGGGAGCTGCAAGACACGAACCATAAGGTTCAAGGTGTTTTCCCTAGGTCAGGGTTAGCTTATCAAAACCGCTTGATAAGCTACCAATAGAATCTCATGATCATGCCATCTTTTTTTATTTCTGTCTGCGTGTTGTCCCTTTTAAAAAACTATATAATTTTATAACATTCCCAAAAAAAGATAAATTCATAAAAAATAACCATAACAGATTTTAACTACAAAGGTTATCTAATAACTTTCATTTTTCATCCCAAAATGTATTAATCGGTAATTGCCTCAAATTCAAGGTTCATATAAACCAAAATGGTTCTTTATAACTATATCACCAAAAGAAAAGAAAATTATTCCTTGAATAACATTTTCATATATCAAACATCAGGGTAACAAATAGTATAAAAAGTCTTCTAATATAATCTAATCATTAAAAGGGACTTAATACTTTTAAGAATATCACCATCCGAAAATCTACCATAACTCTTGAATCCCTTATATGTTGACTTCTTACTCATTCAACATTCTTCATGATCCATTGACCATTCATTTCCAGCTTATTCTGAAATACATCTTTCCTACAAACAAAATCTTGAATCATATCCTAAGATTTAAATAATAGGAAAACGTATGTTAAGTAATAATCCATACCTTTCATTGGTCATTGTCAATTTATTCATCCTCAATCGGAATAGTATTAGCTATTGGTAAAAAAATATTTGTACGATTCTGGTGATCCCATTCCTGATACTTCTTGGTAGGACATGTGTTTGTATAATGACGATGCACACCAAATTTAAACCATTCAATTGATCCCTCAGAAAGGACTTCATTCAATTTCCTAGAGTCAACTAGATTCTTCCATTTTCCATTGAAGGTTCTTTCTTTATGCCCTTCATTTCCACATCTATAGAATCTTTCTGTCCCTTTGAAACATTTTCCTGTGTGTTTCTTTCCACATCTTTGACACATTGGTTTTTGAACACTCTTACCTTCATGATTATTGCCTGAACTTCTGTAAGGACATGTTTCTCGCATATATAATGCATTATAATGATCACTAAGGTTCAGGTGGTCAATCATGACTCCAAATAGTTGGTTGCGAATAACCATAATAGTTCTCAATGTAGCTCCCATATCATTCAGATTCTCGTTCAGAAAACCGTCACAGTTTTGTTCACATCCACTATTACTTTGGTGCCTGCTAGATCCAACCATGTACTAAAACCAAAACAGTTAGTGTGATTACATCAGTAAAATAATCATATAATATATTATGAGTAGGTTAAACACTAAGATATACTTATTCATGTTATCTTAAACTCATTCACTTCATAAAAAGAACTACGACTCTGTCCAAAATCCTAACCATTATAGTAATGTCAATTATGCTTAATGAATACCCTACCCTCTAAAGTTATCTAAATCGACCTCTGATACCAACTATAAGGAACTGAACTTAAATCATTACATAATCATGAATTAAATAAATAATTCACATTGAGGATCTTTTCAGGTTTAGAGTTATAGATATTTTGGACCTAACTATTACATCTCAATGATTAAAAAGTAGACACATCTATTCAGTTTCCATTTTTTCAAAAAATAAAAACTCTTGAAGAAAATAGTCATGGATTGTTTTATGTTTTAAATAGCATGGAATTTCCTTTGTTCCCATCCTTTACCATATTACACTTTATGTTTTGTGAAAAACATTTCTAAAACATTGGTTGGGCATAAAAAGATCAGTAAAGGATATAAAAATACAGAAAGAAAACATTAGTCCATTTATACATAAGAATCAATGAAATAATACTTTACTCATAAAACATAATAACTTTAACATACCTCATGAAATCATAAGATTTATGAATAACTCATAGAAATCATAAGACATAAAGGTAACTTGAGGCATTCATTACATTCTTACATAGGTAGTAACCCCCATGGTTACATTTGGAATACCCATCAAAGTATATTCCCTAAATATCTTCGGGGAAACCTTATAATTTAACTATTTCATGTTACCAAATGCATTGGAGAGATATCTAGGGCCCACCCGCCATTATTTTATCACAAAACCACCCATCTTCATAAACAATGCTCCAGAAACATAACATAATCATATAATATAAAATATGCATAAATGAAACATAACATTTCCACATTTCAATCAAAAGATATCAATACAACACATTAATATAATCAAAACACTATAAAAACCATTTTCAATGCCAAAATAAAAGAAAATTAAAACATGGTATTTATTTTTCATTTTAAAAAATGTTATGGCTTGTAGAGGAATCCAAAACACAAATAATGGTCTCGGTGGTGGAGAAGTCGTTGTCACCACATACCTAAGAAAAAATCATTCCTTTTGTCGTTTAGTAAAACACTTCGTGTAAAAATATTAATTTTAAATGAAATTAAAAGTCAAAAGTATTTATTATACAACTAATAAAAGAAGGTTGTATATAAATTGAAGTATGCCCCATCGAAAGGAGATTGAGACGAAGTCCCGTACAAAGATGGTATCCTTAGATTAAGGATAAATCAATTACATAATTATGTGTAAAAATTTTAAATACACTTAATATAAGTGGATATTTAGTGTAAAACAATAAGAGGTCATCCAAACATATTCATAGTACAACATAATCAATAATTAGAGGTTTAACCCAAAGAATTGAAATTGGGTAAAGAAGTTCCCTTACTGAAATTTGACAGCCTAACGACGTCACTTTAAAACTCATAAAATGAGTTGATGAGAGATAAAAAGGGTATAACTTCACTTAGAAATAAAATTTACAGCAATAAGGATATTTAAGAACATATCCCAACATAAGAAGATGTAAATTAAAATACCTAACAAAAAGAAGTCTTTTAAAAAATATAAGGCTGAAAGTTTCCCTTACAGACTTGGGAAACATTCGAAACGTACACCCCATGAAAGAATGACAACACAAATATCATGTAAAAACGCATAAACGAAAGTATATTACACAAAAATTAGAATAATTGGCAGTACATACACCACTCAAAGGAGATAGTGGAAAATATTGCATGAAACTCAAGGGAATAAAAAGTGAGATAAAAACCCCTTACCTCGTCAAGACCCTAATATAATAAGAACCAAATGGATCACAAAATACCATGAATATAAATAGAATCCTGAAAATATATATCAAATTATAGTACAAAATACACCACATGTAATAAATAATTGGTGAACAATGGAACTCTCATGGAATTAAAAGTGAGATAATAAATCCCCTTACCTCAAGTCTGACTTGTCTTCTTCGTTTCTTTATATTCCTGAATAAAAACTTTGGTCAATTTATAATTTCTTAAGGACTTACTTTAAATTTTATTATTAAATTCATATAACATATAATCTGGTTATAATAATTAGTTAATTATCAGAGTTCATATCACACGTTTTGTCGATGTTCGGTACATGAGTCAAAAATAAACTTGGTTGAAGATAATTGTCCATGTAGTTATAAGTACATCATCTTAAAAATGGTATTAATGATTTAAAGATCATATATATCCAGTATATATTCATTTTATATTATTCCATAATATTTTAAGATAAAAAATGAAATGCACCATTCATGGAGACGGTAGGCCGTACGTACGCATGAACACTACTTTCATTTCTTTGTCATATTAAAGGAATTAAAACTAAATGAGACTAATATATATTATAATTCCAGTATAATATATTTTTTATATAGGTAACATAAGTTCATTAATTAAATTCTTTAAAAATTCCATGTTTAGCAAGAACGAGTCACATCACTTGAGGGGATGGTAGTCCACACTTCCTCAAATGAAATTATCGCTGTTCCACAACATGAAAAGCATAACGATGTGATTTAAAAATAAAATTCAGAAGAATATAGAAAAAATAAATACCATATATATCATATATAAATATAGTGACATCATAATGACCACCATGAAATGTGTTAAAAGAAGATTGAACAATCATCGTTTTGTCAGGCAGTAATTCGCCACCCACAGAAACAGTATGTTCTTTAACCATTAGAAGGAGGTGTGTAAGTGTAGGAGGAATATTTATCATAACAACATACTAGTATATTGAGGATACTGTTGTTATTATAGGATAAAATAATAATAATATAGTGGTGAGTTAATAAGGAAAATAAAAGAATGAAACTCGAGAGAATACATTACCTCTAAATCGGGTAACTCTTTTTGATTTGAGCCAAAGGATTCCTTGGAAATCCTTTTTCCGAATGTGATTCTTATAAGAGTAATAGAGGGATGTGGAGAGATAATATAAGCATAGGTTTGGATGAGCCACGGGCTTGAGAGGTGTGGGTAATGGGGTAGAGGGGGGCCTTTTATAAGAGGGAGGAGTGACACTTTTGGAATGTCTTGAAATGTTACTTTATTATAAAATGATTTTCTGATTTTCAAGGACCCAAAATGATATATTTTGAGGATAAGGTGATAAGGTTTCTAAATCCACCCATACAATAGGTTTTTGATAATTTTAAGTCTTATATTTTACCTTATCTTCTCATTTTATTTAAATCATTCACTAATGAGCTAATCACTGCATCATCAGGGTGTTATAAATAAATTTCCTTATTTAATGTCTAAAAATTATATAAAAAATACCATGATGTAGGAATTTTTTTTATATTTATAATTAAATATTATTGTATAAGAGATAATTTATGTAAACAAAATTAAAATTTTTTTACTTAGGATATACAATCATTTGTTATATTTCTCTTCTTTTAAAAAAATGTCATAAATGTCACTATTACAGCCATGTGACTCCATGTACCCTCGAGTTTAGTAAAAAGCTTACCCTAGTCCGAAATGACTCAATATAGAGGATGTGGACACATTTTGGGGTCATTTGATATCATTATGGTATTACTTTATTACCCTTAACTACCTGATTACTAATTAATCATGATAATTAAAGATAATTACCATCATTACTATTCATAATGTCAAAAAAAGAATCTTAATTACATAATTTGGACCTTCCGATTCCAAATATTTAATCCATTTTACCAAATTACAAACACATAAATTACTGTAATTTATTTAAAATTAATTCTCGTTGTCACAACCAAAGACAGGTTTTTAAGAAGTAAAATTTATCAAAAGAGTGACTTGTTTTTACATCCTATTGAAATGTGAAATTACTTCCAATGAACTAATTTGTATTAAGTGATAAAAACCTAATTAAATTACACTTTATAACCAACTAAAAGGCTAATCTAACTATATTATTAAATTAGATGAAAAAGCAGTTTTAAAGTAAAATGCAGTATTTTTGACTATTCATTAAAAATGAACATTTGTTAGAAAAATACCAAAATTTTATCCAAAGTAAATTTTATATTAAAAATTCAAAAATGATTTCAATTTTAACAAATTCAAAACATATATTTGGAATTAATTAATTTTATAATTAATTCCTGTTGTCAAAACAAATAGCATTTTTTTAAGAAACAATATCTACCAAAATATTGACACTTGTTTAGGTCAAATTTTATAGTGAATTTAATTCAAATGACCACCATTGAATTAAATGGTAAAAATATATTTTAACTACACTTTAAAACCAATTAAAAAGATAATATAACTATATAAATAAATTATATTTAACGAAGGTTTTGAATTGAAATACATCATTTTTACTATTCATTAAAAAGGATCTTTATCGAAAAAATAACAAAAATTTACAGAAATTACATATTGATAACCCGATTATAATTAAGGATTTTATTTTTTCAAATATAACATATAAAGTTGACAAAAATTAGTTTTAAAAAGGGTTCGCCATCAAAAGGCGGTTAATCGACCTTTTAAAGAATATTAGAATATTTATGCTTAGAACTGGATTCATTCGCTTTTTAAGCCTCTATCATTTATTGGGTAATTGTTAAAATATTTAACAAACATATATAATCATATTTTAGTTATTTATTTTAATTCCTGCCATTACAATGGCCAGGCGTCAACTACCATTTAATATTATTTTATTATATTATTAGTGTGCAATGTAAGATTTCAAAGAAACACATTGTTGCGTATTGGGTACGCCATCAAACATAGCATTGCCTTTAAAGTAATATTAAAATTTTACTCACAAATATTAATAAATATGAAAATTTCATATTTTTTATTGAACTGGGATGTTACAGAAAATAAGCACTATTCATACTAAATATTGTTTGGATCTAGATAAAATACCATCATACCATGTTGGTTTAAAATTGGGGAAGCAATCAAGAATTTGAATTTGTAATTAATATAAAATAGGGTATTTATTGTTTAATTATCCTAATAATCCCAAAATTTTGTTATTCCTACCCATTTAGACAATAAACTTTAGTTTCATGATCATCTTAAATTTAGAATATCACATAATTTATAAAAATTTAATACCATTACCTGATCCTTAAAATGTGTGGTGTCTATGTGTTTTGAATCTAACTCTTCATTATTAACATAAAAACAAATTTAATAACATATTATATTTATTGGTAACGTGGTTATATTAGTTTTTTTCATCCTATTGGACCTCAAAAAATATATTAAATTAAAATATATCATTTTATCCAATTTATTTTTGAACATAATAAATAATTAATATATCATAAAGTGGAATATGGATGGATATTCTAAATCAATAGTTATTCAGAGGATGGGGTTCTTTATCTAGGAGTGGTGTAATTTATATTTGTTTATTTGTCTTGGATTGCATCATTTTGGAATTCTAAAATTTTAACTAGTTGAATTAATTAAATGACATAAATTAATCAATATGTATCATTATGAGGGGGATACACCATTGAAAAAAAAATTCTAGGGAAAAATAAATATTATAAGAACAGATCTTATACTATTAAAACAATATGATAATGTATTTGTGGGATGGAAAAACATATATTTATGGATGATTCTCTAAAAATATATGATATTTAATTTTGAATTCTCTATTAAATAATCTTTTAGAATAACTATTTTTCATCATGATATTGTATTGATCATTAATAATATATAATTTTACAATTTTAATTTATTATAGGAATTTTTTATTTCACATGAATGTTTATGGAGTGGGATTGAACATCAAAGAATGTGAGGGATGTGTTCTTATAACCACCATCCCCTTTCGATTCCCCAACCCATACTATATAATGGTGCAACGTGACTCTTCTGGCGCAAGATGATGATGGATTATCAAAATACATTCATTTCAATAACTAGTGATTCCCTCCCCCCTCTTCACCATGTCTAATGTGCATTGAATGATTTGAGAGTTAACATTATCCCTCTCAGTGGATATTGGTGGGTTGAGGAATGGTGGAATCATAGTTACTCGATGTCTAATTTATAAATAAGTGAGGATAGATCAATGATGATGTCTGTAATTTGGGATTTTGGGACCATACATGGGTTATATGGTGAAATAAAAACCTTGGATAGAATGGAAATGGTAATTCAGTGAAAGTGTGAAATTTTCAATGATGTTATTAGTGTCATGGTTGATGGATGTGGGCATCAAAGAATAATTTCTAATGAGATTTATGGTGTATAAAACACTATTAATGGGGTTGTAATATTTATTTGATTAATATTTATAGATTTTGAATTTTAGAACAAATGGTGTGTAATAATTGAATCATATGTCATGTCTCATTTTATCTAATAGTTAGGGTTTCATAGATAGTGATAAATATCGTACAACATATATTCCATAAGAATATTCCGTGTTGGTCTAAAGGGTACATGAAATGTGTTTTAATGTATTACATTTTTTTTAATGGTAGTGCTTTGGTCAAATACCATAGCACAATTTATTGATAATCAAAACAGGGTTACAAGAGGCGAAAAGATGGGATTTTTTTACAATCTCTATCAAGAAGGTAAAATAAGTCAGAAGGAATAGAGTCCATCCAAGTCATGTGTTGATGAACTCCATTGTTGGCAAGAGCATCAGCAACAGCATTTTCTTCCCGGTAGGCATGAGTAGCTATATAGTCCATCCCGTGAAGCAAATTCAGACAATTCATCCATCGTGTGGTAAGAGTCCAGGCCAGATGGATGTTGCCATTCCAGATGGCATGAATGATAGTGGTTGAATCACTTTCTATCCAGAGCTTTCTCCAACCTCTTTGGTGCGCAAAATCAACAGCATGAATGACCCCAACATTTCCGCCTCCAGAGAAGAAGAGTGACCACAACCAACAAAGAAGCAGCCCTAACACTGCCCAGCTGAGTCTCTGAAGATGGCACCACAACTGGCAGGTCCAGGGTTGCCTTTGGAGGTGCCATCGACGTTCACTTTAATCCATCTTGGCATTGGAGATTGCCAGAATACTTCAAATGAGTGTTTGGGCTTTGGGTAGATGCCAGGAACACGGAGTTGTCGAAGAATCACAAAGTCACCAACTGAGTTGTTACAACAGTCTTTTTGTATTGAGGCAGCTTCATGAACCGCCAGAAGAATCCGAGATTTCCCTGCATTAAGATTGAGACGGTGATTGTTGTGAATTAGGGCATTTCTGACGTACCAGATCTCATGAAGAAGCTCCGCCACTGCCGTCAGGAAAAGGTTTTTTATCTGCATAGAAATATCATATCTAGTACAATTTTTTATAAACAAGGAAATTGAGTCAGTAAATAACCATCTATTATTAAATAAATCAGAAATATAATTCCAAAGAGCAGAGGCCGTCGCGCAAGATAGGAAGAGATGATTGGCATCCTCCCTATGTTGATTACACAGGCGACACTTAGAACAGAGTTGAATACCAAAAGTTTGGAGACAGGTTTCCGTTGGCAGTCTATTATGGGCAATGCGCCAAATAAGGGTGAGCCTAGAAGGTTTATTCCAAGGTTTGTTAAATTGATTCACCCATAGGAAACTAGAGTCATTATCAGAGAAATTATGCTTATAATAATTCTTTGAATCCAGGATGCCATTGGTAGAGGGCTCCCAAACAAGGAAATCACCATTAGGAGAAAAAAGATGATTGTCAATAATTTGAGCAATATTGTCAGGGAGATCATGATGGTGAGATTGCAAAACCTCCTTTATAGTCTGATTAGTATCATCAGGAGGATTATGTGAGGGTAACAAGGATATCAGGGGGGTACCACACCAATTGTCACACCAAAAATTAATGGAAGAATCAGCACTGACGATCCATCTAGAGTTTTGCATGATCCTATGATAAGAGTCCCGGATAGAGGTCCAGATGGATGAGTTGATGAAATTAAGATTACCTTTTAAGAGCTTAAAGAGGAATCTATGTTGTAGGAAATCAGTGGCCTTGGAAGTGGAGTTGATAAAGTGCCAAGTGAGGCGGGGCTGAAGCGCATCATTGAACATATTTAGATTTTTTATGCCAATACCACCATTAGAAATGGGTTTACAGCAAGAATTCCAAGGTATTGTAACAAGTTTCTTTTCAAAAATGTTTCCAGACCAAATGAAGTTCTTAATATAAGTGTTAATTTTTTTTAAAATGCTGACGGGCCATTTATAAACCATGAAGGAATAGACCATTTTAGAAACAATGGTCGATTTAACCAAACTAATTCTCCCAGCCATGGAGAGAGTTTTGCCTTTCCAGCTAGCGATTTGATTTGTGATTTGATCAATGATGTTAGCGAAGTAGGTAGCTTTTGATCAAGAGGTCACACCATCGTGGAGTATGCCCACAAGACTTAGGTATTTGAGAAGAAAACACTCAGAAAACATTCATGTTCCATGGTTTTTTTGTTGGGAGGATATATCAATAATGAATTTGTGACATAACTAAGAGACAACCATACTATCCCATTTAACCTCAAGTATTGTACAGTCCATTCCTAGTGGATATAAAATCATTTTTTATCACCTCTCTTTTCTTGCACATTTTTCACTCTTGTGTCACAATTATATAAATAATAGTCTATTATTATGATTTCTTATATATATTGAAATGTTATAATACTCTTTTTTATAATATAATTTTTAAAATGATTATAGTAATTTAATTAAATTTCTTCCATATAGATTCCAATATGGTTTGGATAAGTTATTAAAAGCATACATGGTGTTTAGGTACTCCCCTAGTGAAAATATTGTGTTAGGGAACAACCCAAAAAATGATTAATTGATGTTAATTAATCCCCCATACAAAGAGGCATGACCCTAATTTCATGTATTTCATGTACACCATCATGTTATATGGTTCGATCCTCTATTACAAACATCAAGTTATTGTGTTTCCCAATATATTTCCTTATTCCATTGAATAAAAATAAATATGGTGGATGGGATTCCAGTATTCCCGTGGTGATATCCTTATGACATGATGTCTTCCCTTATATAACATATAGATCATCTATTGTGCTTATTTTATTGGCATGGTATCATCATTGATGTTATTCATCAACAAATCATGGATTATTTTGATCATGGGACTCATTGGATTTGTTTTTTTGATGATGATGGTGAGGTTTTAAATGTGAAACACATCAGGGTTTTAAGTCTAAGAGGTGATATTTTAGGTTTTGTTTGAAATTTGAATTTTCTAGAGTGATTATGTTTTGTTTGGATTAGTTTGAATTTTGGAATGGTTTACTCAGATGCATTTTAATGAGTTATCTAAATTTTTAATGTTAGCAGTTAACCTAAACGTGGGTTATTCGAAATACCCAAAATTGGATTTGGATGGAATTTTACTCAATCTATTGATTTTTGTATTAATAAAATCATTATACATTTTTTGTATGAGGTGTGGTCCCCCATTATAATTATATATGTGGAAAAGAAGTTATGAATCTTGGTAGTTTTGATGATTTGGGACTTTTGATGTCTAGGTTTTTGGGGTTTCCATCGTGAAATGATATATATCTTGGGAGTTTCAAAATTATCATTCCATATGTTGTTGGTTGTTAAAATGTTTAAATAAGGTTTAGGCATGATTTTTTAATCTATCTTTGGGTTTTGAGAAAACTATTTTATTTTATCTTCCATTTTGTTTCCAAAAATTCCTACTATGAATTTTTATTCTGACCCATGCATTGGACTTCATGTCTATACATATTGTCTCAATGTAGATGAAACATAATTTGCAGAGGACCTTATTAGATGTTGTGCTAATGGAGATGATAAATTCTGGTGCTTAGTGGTGTTTTATAGTAATGGTTGTTTTTGAGTTTTATTATGATTCATTACAATGAGGATGTAGTTTTTATTTTCATGGGTTTATTAAATGTTGGAATAGTAAGAAATTTCATTTTATTTTAGTAAAAGAGTTTGAATTTTTCATATGTATATGGATATATGAATTTATCACAAGTATGTTATTCTTCACCTTAGAGGTTACATAACTTTTTTCATTATCTTTTAGGAATTTTATTAATGTTTCTTAGTTATTTTTTTATCTTAGTTACATATTTTTTACATGTTCACATTAGGATAAGTCAACCCATGTGTGATTTTTCTTCATGATGCTAGTCACTAGTAGTTGGATTATTATAGGTGGGATTTGAGTGACACACATAGCCTATAACATTACAAAGATAATCCCCAGAACTCTAGATCATGTTCATGTGGTATTAGATAAGGCCAATTGTAGGAATAAAGATTAATGATTCATGTAATGTAGGACTGGTATAAAAAATTTGGTAATTTTTTTCAAAGAGTGAGGAGTTTGGTTTTTTGATAATGGAAATCAATATAGGTTTGATAACCAACATATCCTTTCTCTATGACCATGATAATATGTTAATCTATTAATAACTCTTAGGAATAATTTGTTTTCACAAAAAAGGTGGTATATGAATCATGTACAATTTTAGTGGTGGTTTTATCCATATACACCCTACGTTATCTCCATATATAGTTAGATCAAATTTAGAGGTAGGATTGTGGAATTACAATTCCCGTGTTGTATCCTTCAAACACTATTTAATTGGGTGATGATGGGACAATATAGGGAATAAAATGGTATGTTACTATTCTTTATGAGTAGAAATAAAATCATCTACCTATTTTTCAAATTATATAACCTACAAGTACAGAACCTAAATAATTTACAATTATATAAGATAAGATTAACCAAAGATAAATGTTCTACAAGAGTTTTAATCTCAGAGACCTATTTGGGTTTTAATTATGGATGATCCTCAGTATGTAAAGTATGAAGAAGAGTTTGTCCCATGAATATTCTATCTAGTATAAAAACATCCCAAAAGATAATTATTCATACATTGATCATCCTTCATGGTGTAGTGTGTAATTGATGGGATTTGGTGAAATAGATATATGATATGAATACCTTATCATGGATAGAGTTTGAGAGAAATTTTTGTGAGGTTTATTATTAATTTTTTCTAAATATAGTGTTAGTATTGTAGTTTCAGGATATTGGATAAGGTAGAATTACTAAGAATGAATATGAATAAATGTTCGTAGAAAATAGTAGGTACTTCCATGAAATGTTTTGTAATGAATTCTTACAAGGTCAACCAATTTTTTGTGGTATATAGTTTTGGATTCATGTTATGGTTACACCTCTAAACATCCACACATTTTCCATGTTCTTGGAGTGATATTTTGTAATTTAAAGATTCTAAGAATAGGTATAGACATGTGCTAGAGTACGTCTAGGTTTCACTAGGGAAGATACATTGATAGTAACAGATAGTCGATTATAGGTTTCTAGATTTTATCACTAGATACAACTAAATTTGATATCACAGTCTAAAAGATAAATGACATAGGGATCAAGTGGAGGGTCCAACTAGAAGTTACCAATCACTTGTTATTATTATTGTGGAAGAAGGAATATGGATTAAAATTTATCAACTATATTAGAAGATAGGGTAAGCCAAAGAGTTTCGTTGAGTTCATCTCTACATCAATGTTTTTATGGTATAAGGGGTCTTCCCTGGATAGACATTAGTAGACCTAAATAGTGAATAAAAAAGAGCAGCTAGATGTGAATGATTCTTCAGTCCACTACCACCACTACCACCATCTCTTGGTGGTCGACATTGGGTAAAAGGTGTTGGAGCTCAGGGACACAGAAATATTCACATTACAGAATGTTATGATTAAGTGTAATTAGTTGGTATATGAGGTATGAACTATTTATTTTTTATACTATCACAAGTATATTTGTACGCAAGTATAATCCATTTATTTATTATAGTGTCATTATTCTGATAGATAAGAAAAAATTGGGTCTTTTAGTATAATCCCCTTAAAAGAGGTTAAAAATATAGGTGATCAACCTCTCACCCACCGATTACATCTGTGCAATCTTGATTTGGATGGAGGGAAATTTTCATGCAATCTCAACATGATGTAGATGTTACTCTATGATTTTATCCTTAGTTGAGACTGTTTCAAGAGTTTATGAGTTTCTATATTTTTATCATCAGACTGTGATCTCTATACAAGTATACATATTCATTTCCTCCATTATTAGTTTGATAATCCATCAATATTTTTTGACTAAAGACAACTTTCATAAATATTTAACTGATTTTCCTATAGTTAATAATTTTGGTTTCCTATACTAAGGATGTTTTAGAGGATTATATTACCCCTATTATAGAGGATTGAATTGATGTTTTTCAAAAATTCCACATTTCCCCCTCCGAAATTGAGAGATAAATTTATTCTTACACTTCCATTCTCTGACCACACTTATATATTCAACAGTTAATATATAGACAAAGTATTGTTTTGAAAACATAAAGGGAAAACTTATTACATTTTCTATAATGTTTTAATTAATCCTATTGTGTCACCAAGGGAATCCAATGTTCCTTTTACCCATGATGTTTTATTGTAATGTGATGCTTTGTATTGACTAACACTATTTAAACTAGGTGATAGTTAAGAATTCATACCCTCTTTTGAGGATCAATGATCTCTTCAACTAGCTACATTGAGTGATGTGGTCTTTAAATATCTACCTCAATATCTACATTATTCTTACTTTATTATACCAAATCATTATGTAAATCATTCATGATATCCCAATTTTTTCTATGTCAAAGTTGTTTGGATTTTGAAAAAAAAAATTAATTATCAAGAACATTCTTTAAAGTGTTTAAAAAATTTATTCAAGTGATATTTAATTAATCTCAATGAACTATTGTTATAGTATTTAAAATACCTTAATGGATCCTATAATAAGCCATAATGGTCACCCGAAAGACTTATATGAAGGCTTAAATAACCATATAAAGCCATTAATGGTAGCGAATAATCCACTTTTTGAAGCTGTAGGACAAAACAGATAGTGTCATGCCACTTTTGAACATATTAGAGTCTACATGTGAAATCATGGGCCAAAATAAAAAAATATAGTTGAATAAACTCATGGTTATGGGAATTTTGAAGGCAAAAATAGAAAAGTTTTTTCATTCGTCCATGGTGTTGGGTGTGTCATCTTGTGACAGTTTGAGGCTGCCATAAATTTTGGTCATAGCTATTTAAATTTGGATTTTAACAACTTCATTTCCCCTAATGAATTTTGAAATATTATAAATGATTTCTTGTAAATAAACATATAGTACTTGAATACCTATCTAACAAAAATATAATTTTCTCATTCATTAACCAATGCCAATGTCCTGTGATCACCAATTCACTCTCAAAGTACTGTCATTTACTAAATGATATCTTATCAATTATAGGTTGTGTTCTTATTTTAATATCTTCACACTCTCAAACATTTCTCATTTTATCCTAGCTTATCTTCGTATTGTTATGATAGAATTGAAACTATACTTACATTTGATTTCTTCTAAGCAATCCTCCCTCCCTTACACTTTCTTATATTGTTAGTGATGGCTACCTATAAAGTTATGAACTATTGTATACTTTCTATAAACAATAAAATGAATGTTATTATTATCTTTAATGTTTCTATATATACTTATTTAAAATATAGAGTCAATTGTAATTATAGATTCTTTCTTCAACCTAATAAATTAAGTGTGTGTTGATATCTTTTATACCCTTATTGAAAAATGACTAATACATTAAATCCTCAAGCGATTGATTTGGTAGATGAATCAGATATTTTTATGCTATTATCGAGCATCCTTAACAAATTTTCTGACTTATTTTCTTCACACATTTCTATTTTTTATCACTTTCATTATTTCATGTAATCAGTTGTTTAATCCATCAATATACTCAATGAATTATTTTACAAATCACTTATTCTTATGTTGTTCTATTTTTATAATCCTATATATTATATCATTCTTCTTTAAACTATTATTTTTTATCCATTTGTAAGGTTTTAATTATTTTAAACCATTCAAAATGTGGTTTTTAATCTATGAGACTGATATATTCTGTCATGGATGATCTAAAATGTTGTGTAAATGTTTACTTATTTAGTGTAGTAGAGTGGATGAACTAGTTCATCTATCAAAGTGGTAGTAAGTAAAACAACATATTAAATGTATTTTGAAAATAAAATTAAAATAATTAAACACATTAACTAAATTTATGTATTTTTCTCATCATTTATTAAAAAATAATATGTTTTTATAAAGTTGATTTTTTATTTTTTAAAATGAGATTGAAAAAACACAATGAGAAGATGATTTTTTTAGAAAATATTTTTAAAAAAAGGCATAATAAAAGTAAATTTACCTCTTCCCAAAATAATTATTCACTATCATACAAATTATAATCCAATTAATTATTATACCATAATTTTTTACTACCCAAACCCTAAGGGATTTTACCTCAATCACAATGATGTAATGAATTAAACCCTATGATAGATTCAGAACATGCAATCATAACACCCGACTTTGATTTTACTTTCTTTGTCTAGATTATGGTCAGTGGATAATTAGTGATCTTATAAATTCTATATTTGACAAATAATTGAGTTAAGTAAAAAAATTAACATTTAAAATTAATCATGTGTTTGTTTGTTTCACCGTTTAAGATCACACTCCCACAATTCACACAACGTTCAACCTCATGTGTTTTGGGTTGATTTTTCAATTGACAGCCTAGTTTATTTATACTTAAATCTCAATTTAATGAATATATTATGTAAAAAAAATTATCTCATTGATTCCAAAAGTAGAGATGAAGGTGTGAATTATATCAATTACTAAGAAAAACTACTCTTCTATGGGTGTTGTGCTCATTATAAAATCATCTTTCATGAGCAATGTTTTTGAAATGGGATAACCAAATCACATTTCTAACCTTTATTTTGGGCCTATAGGGGATGATAATATATGAATAAAATTTATCCAAATATAATAATTCTAAGAGAAACTATGAACATTACTATGAATACACAAATATTACAACACAGAGAAGGAGAAGAAGGATTTATTGAAGGAATCCTTACTTCAAGAGATCTCCCTATGATTATATAGAGTTTTATAACCTCCAAGGTGATAAAATGAATCATATGGAACTCTTAAATTTAATCACTCCAATCCTTGGTCAAACACCCAAATGAGGTTCCCATTGTGCCCATTTTATATCCAAAATGGGATGTGGATTTGGGAACCCAACTTCATATATACCACATGTATCTCGGTTTTGGACTAGTAAATAGGACAATTTTGTCATGAAAATAGTGGGGAGTTTTTGGTCAATCTCTTAACTATCTCCATGAAAAATATGAAATTATTTAGACATCTATAAGATGTGATACAGTCAAAATATCTAACCTAACTTTTTACTTTTTGGTAGATTTATTCCTCTAGAGTGTTTAGTTGGTTAGGGACAAAAGATAGAGGAATTTGTATTGGATCTCTTGAGATGAGTTGTGACACACTTAATTTTGGATTGGTTCAAAAAATATATACCCAATTGGATTCTCATATATCTTAGAATCTGAATGAATGTGGAGAAGTGTTCATGGGATTCCATCCTGTTTTACCCATTTTTCATCAATGACATTCTAGAACCTCCAAATCCCATCCTCGTATAAAAAAAGTATAAAAGGTAAATTTACCATTTAACCATGTTGAAAATAAATTAGTTGAACCAAATGTGAAGCTAAACATGATATAAAATGTGTAAATTACAATTCAAAATTTTTTTAATGTAGTGGCGTAAGGGTGTAAATGAATAGTGAATAATGTTGTGATCACACCCCCACCCCTAAACATTTTCAATCAGGAAAAAAAATCATATAATGTAATCCAAATTTTTTTGAGAAGATATGCATGTTCATATTTCCCAATATATAGTGGAAATATAAACAACATAATATTCTCATCATGAAATCAATATCAATAAATTTTAAATTCATTACCTAATAAATAATATCAAGATAAAATCATGTGATATTAATGATAGTAATTATCGAGAAATAAGTTATGAGTCTACTGTGACATTAATTCTACAAGTGTCTGTATGTGCCACTATTTCATGCTTATATGTCCACCCTTTATTCAGTCTATTAAGGAAAAGTAAAACATTTCTTTTTACCTGGTTTAATTCCACCAAACCTATTCTACATTCCTTTGCAATAAAATTTCATGCCTCAGTCACCTAAGAATTCTTGAAATTCAAACCATAATCTCCTGACCTAGTTATCCCTAGATTTTGTAAATTTCAACACTCCACTTTTTATTAATACAATATATATATATATATTATTTTGAGTTTTTTTAAAGTCTGAAAACTATAAAATATCATTTACACATGAATAGGTCAATTTTGAATAGTAATGAAAGAAAGAGGAAGATAAATAAATGTATGGGTCAACTATTCATATCCGGTGATTTTTTTTACCTAACTTGATTATACCTTCAATTTAATAGGAAACATTTTACATGTCATGGATTCGTGAAAATTTTTGTGGTTAAATCAAGGAAATAATTTTCCCTGATAAAATATCATAATGAATGGTGAAAATATCTTAAATGTTTTATAATTACACAACCAATCATATCATCGATGAATTCCATTTTTATTAAAATGAACCCTTAATAATGAAATATTTCTCAATCATATCATAATAACAATGAATTTTGAAGACAATAATTTTCCATATGTTCCCAAAATAGATTTAGACTTTATTATTATTATTATTTTGAAGGTTTTATAGATAACATAATAAAAACATTCTTAAAAAACACAAATGAATATCCTAAATAGTTACCCCACAATATGCCCGCCACACCTAAAATATTTCAATTCTAGAAATGTGAACCAATGATCTATTATATGAGCATGAAATGTATAATTTAAAATAGGAAAAATAATATAATTTTGATAGGGTTAGGTGCATCCTAATATTCTCAAGTGCTGATGAGGTTATTTAGTGTGATGAAATCAACTGCATGTGTGGAAGATACCTCAAGTACTGCTTCAACCAATACCTGTTTTCTGTGATTCTCTTTCTTTTAGCCTCTTGACTGACCTCCACTACACCATAATAAAACAATTATATACAACATAAAGAACTAACTAACTTGAACATAACATACAAGACATCAGCTTCAGTCATGAACTATAGATAAGGACTTTCTCTCCTACATGAAACACCCTTTTTCATTTAACCTATCATGATCCATTTTTTATCTTTCCTTATAGATACATTAGTTATCATATGATGAAAATATAATATCCTCATTATATTGAATTTTGAAATTCCTTTTAATACCATTTTGGAAGAAATCCACGACTCATTTCATTATATCCTGACATGCTCGATGCTCATACTTCATGGGAACATGATATAGTTTCCCAAAAAAAACATCTCATAAGGGAAAATGCTAATGGTAATTTTGAATGTCATCATATAAGAACTTAGTGTGTCACAAAATTTATTCCTCCAATCCTTTATATTTGGTTGGATTGTTTTCTAAAATAATTGTTCCATCTCTCAATTAGAAACGGTGGCCTAGCCATTTGTTTGGGGGTGATAAAGAGAAGAAGTTTTTTGTGTCACCCCATACTACTGAAGGAGGTCAGCGAAATTTATATGGAAAATGTGTGTCCCTCGATCACTGATGAGGGCCTTTTGTATTATAAACATATATAAAATAAAATTCTTTTACACAATACACAATGACATGATATCATCAATCATATTGGGCTTGGCCTCCACCAATTTAATAGCATAATAAATAGTGAAAAGTATTTATAAGAAACCAAATGAACCTATAAAATCAATTCCACATACGTCAAAAATCTCACAAAATAATATGGGATTTTGGGGAATCTTATGTCTCCATGAAATGTTTCCAATGTATTGGTAATGAGACCATGACTTAAAAAAAATGGGCATCATGAATCAAGGTGGGAAATATATACAAAATTCCATGATCTCCAAAGATTCCACCATAAGAAAGTGTATGAATAAAAATTAAAATTGACTAAAAATAATGATTGGGAAATCATCTCCTAATGACCTAATCAGTACACATGGCCCATGTATAGGGATCATCCCACACATATAACATATAATCACTTTTAAAATTTTTTGATGTGAAGATTCTTTAAATTTTATAGAATTTTTGAGAAACCAAATAATTCCCTAAATTTTCATTCTAAGGATTTGTACCTAAGTTGACATAGAGATTCTCATCAGAGAAAATGTCCAAATGTGGTACCTAGTCTATGGTGTCTTATCCTATTGTGTGAGTAATCATACTCATGTTGTCCACCATCATGTTCTCGGATCCCTTCCTTTTTTTACCTCAATATTGAATTCATGAAAAAGGATCATTCAACGAATAAGTTTGGGATTTACATCTGGTTTCTTCAAAATCCACCTCAAATCTATATGTTATGAAAACAAAAACTACTTTAGAGAAAAAAAAATATGAATTTTTTTATCACAGTAAAATATTACATGAATAATATTATTTTACATTATGGATTAATTTTATTGGGATGAATCCAAATCCATTGATGCATAAGAAATCACATGGGAGCTCCGTTCTAGATTCTGAGATAAGATTGATCCAACCGCAAAGATGGATGATTCACACATAAGAATGAAAGTAATCTCCCACAATTGGGAATGTATGATTGATGGAGTGGTAAGATGCTTCTTCATCTCATTAAATGATACACTTCATGAATCATCTAAAAAGAAGTTAATATCTTTCTTAAGCAATCGATATAATGGTAGATTATCTTACTATAATATCTAATGAAGCGTTGATAAAAACAAAAATTTTCAAGGATGGATCGAACATCAAGAGAACATATAGGGTATTGAAATAATTAAATAATATCTAACATAGATTGTAACGCCCCGACTCCAGCTACCCAGAGTCGGTGCATTACTTCGTAACATTGGCATGATCACAAAAGATCAAGTCTCAAAAGACCGATTAGTTTAGTAGCCTTGGAAACACTAGATAATTTCATAAATGTTACATTAAATCATAAAGTGAAAAACTATAATAACAAAGTCTCCATAGTCCACACTTCTATCCGCTTCGGACTATCCATGCAGGTCATTCATAAAATACTTCTTCACATCTTGGAAAATATTAAAACATTGAAAGGGGTGAGCTCAGATGCTTAGTAAGGATAACAGTATAGCGGAAGCTTTCATAAATAAACATTAACATTTAAGGAAATGTATAACTAAAACAAAATCCTTTTAAACTTGAACTTGAACATAATATGGAAAAAGTAAAATGAGATAATGCCATTTACTTATTCACATGGATATTCTACTGGTCGAATAATCACATTCAATATCAATAACCACTTTCATAATGATGGAATCCATATTGCCAAACTATCATAACCACGTAGTCAAGGCCTCGTGCCAAGACCACAAATAAGATTTTTTCAAGGCCTCATGCCAAGACACTAGTTTGTCTCATGAGACCTACCGATGCATCGAGAATCTATATCGGGCTCCACCCATCACTTATTAAGTCCAATGCATTCCTCATATGAATAGGTTTAAACATATCATAAACCATAACATAATCGTATCACATAAAACATGCATAAAGGAATCATAACATTTCCACATTTCATTCAAAACATATCAATACAACACATTGATGTAATAAAAACACTTCCAAAACCATTTTCAATACCAAAATTAAAGAAAAGTAAAACATGGTATTTATTTTTCTTTTAAAAAAGGTATAGATTGTAGAGGAAGCTGAAACTAAAATAATGGTCACGACGGTGGAGAAGTCTTTGTCACCGCATACATAAGACAAAAACATTCCCTTTTGTCGTTTAGTAAAACTCTTTGTATAAAAAAGATTCCCTTTGGATAAACGTAAAAGTCAAAGGGGTTTATACACCGTATAAAAGATGGTTGTGTATAAAACAAAATATGCCTCAATGAAAGAAGATTGAGACGAAGTCTATTAAAAAGATCATTTTTTAAATAAAATAGATATATTATGTGTATTCACCATAAGTACACATAAATAAAATACAAATACAAGATATGACATAATAATATAATGACCTAATTTGAATGTAGGAGATTAACCCAAAGAATAGAAATTGGGTTAAGAAGTTCCCTTACATCGTGTCCAAATTCACTCGATCGTTCTTTGATCTCCTGAATAATAAACTAGAGTTAATATCTACCTTCTTAAGAACCTTTTTCAGGTTCATTATTCCTTTTATATCACTTATTACCATGTCATGAACATTATGTAATTATTTAAGTTTATAATGGTCGTTTTTTCGATCTTAGGTACTTGAGTCAAAAATATAATTCTCATAATTACAAGTTCTTCATGTGGTGATATCCATTATCTACATAATTATATTCATGATTTATATGTCATATAGATCATATATATCCATTATATACATTCATTCATAATATTATGTAACATTTAGAGGTAAGAAATGAAATGCACCGTTCATGGAGATGGTAAGCCGTACGTACGCATGAACGCTACATTCATTAATATTTCGTATTTAATGGAATGAAATCATAATTATATAAAGGTATAATATATTTCCAGTATAATATCATATATAATATCATTTACTCCATCCTTTATACATCCCACATATGGCATTAACGATTCACATCACTTTGAGGGGGCGGTAGTCCGCACATCCTAAAATGAAATTATCGCGTTTACCCATAATGGAAATCATAAAGTATGCCATAAATGAGAAATACATAAGCATTAGGAAAACATAAACATATTATATATCATATATAAATATAGTGACATCTTAATTGCCACCTTTTAAGGTGTTATATGAGTGTTGAACAATCATCGTTTCGTGAGGCAGAAATTTTCCATCCACAGAAACAGTATGTTCTTTAACCATTAGATGTAGGTGTGTGTAAGTGTATATCTAATCCTTCTTATAAAAACATCATAGTATATTTAGGATACTAATTTTGTTATAAAAGAAATGAATTAAAAGAGTTTATGGGGTTGGAGAAGCAAAATAAAACAAAATAACATAAGAGAAGACATTACTTTAAAATCGGGTAACTCTTTTGATTTGAGCCAAAGGCTTCCTTGGGAAAACATCTCCCCAAAGTGAGGCTTCTTGGAGTAAGGGAGGGACTTTGGGAGAGTATTTAGGCAGAGGTTGGCCGAGCCAAAAGGCTTTGAAAGTGTGAGTAAGGTGGTAGAGTTGGGGGCCTTTTATAAGTGGAGAGGAGGGGCACTCTTGGAATGTAAAGAAAAGTCACATTATTTTAAAATGTTATTCGGAATTAAGAGGTCCCACATTGATATAATTCGAGGATAAGGTGATAATGGTTCGAAATACACCAACCCAATAGGTTTTGGACATTTTTAGGTATTAGATATTACATTATCTTTTCATTTTATTTAAATCGTTAAATAATGAGGTCATCGCTGCATCATCATGATGTCATAAATAATTTAATTTATTTAATGTCTAAAAATTATAAAAAAAAATACTATGATGTAGGAAATCTATATATCTTTCTAATTACTATTTATAGTCAAAAATATGACTTGTATAACCCCATATAAAAATTGTTTTAGTAAAACATTTCATATTTGTGTCATTTTTTACTTTAATATTAAATAAAAGGTATTTATGTCATTTTCCAACTAAAGTGTCTCCATGGGGTCCCCAAGTTGACCCATGGATTATCTCGGTCTGCCATGGCACATCCAATGAGGGTAGGACATGTTTCAAGCTCATCTCATATTATTAAAACATTATTTTTACCTTAAACTACACTAATTACCTCTAATCGCGATTAAGAACTTAAAAGTTACAATTCACCAAAAATTACTTTAATCTCATTGAACCACATCTAAATTCTTAATGACAACCATGTATGTCATATTTTTGAAATTCAAAACACAGAAGTTGTAAATTTTCATTTAAACGAAAAATCAGTTTTTATAAGTACCACTTAGTGGTTTCACTATTCATCAAAAATTGAAGTTTTTCAAAAAAATCCAAAAAATTCACCCTAAGATATATTTGATATTCCGATTTCAAAAATTATGTCTATTTTACAAAATTCCAAACATATATGTTGCATTAATTAATTTTATAATTAATTCCCGCTGTCACAACAAATAGCGTGTTTTTAAGAAACAATTTATATCAAAAGATTGACAATTGTTCATGCCCAATTTCAATGTTAAATTAATTCTAATGACCACCAATGGATAAAATGGTAAAAATATATTCAAATTATACATTAAAACCACTAAATATTATAATTTATCTCAATAAATTATTTTTATTAAAAAATTTGTTTTAAGTATTTTTCAGTATTCATAAAAAATTGGAAGTTCTCAGAAAATTACAAAAAATTCAACTTAGGATAATTTTGATATTAAGAATACAAAAACGAAGTACATCTGGAAAAATTAAATTTATAAAGTTTCAAAATTTATGTATTACTATTCATAACGGCTACTTTGATTGGTTGTGGTGTGTGTTAGAACTCGAAGTTGCGCACAACACACGCTACTGTATTATTCAATGTGAATAGTACCGAGGAAGCTTGGGCTGTTACATTCTACCCTCCTTCAAATAATTTCATCCTTGAAATTTCATATAATATCACTGTATAAAAAGACTCAGGTGATTCTTCATCATAAGTTCCTCGGGTTCCCACGTTGCCTCCTCTATCTTATGGTTTCTCCATAGAACTTTTACTAGACGAGTCATCCGGCTTCTCGGAACTTGTTCTCTTGTATCAAGAATCCTGACGGGCTCTTCGCAATAAGACAGATCGAGTTCCAGTTCTAATTCCTCATAGGTGAGTACATGCGTTGGGTCAGGCATGTATTTTCTCAATAGTGATACGTGGAATACATCATGAACTTTGGAGAGACTTGGTGGCATTGCCAAACGGTAAGCTACAGCCCCAATTTGTTCTAGAATTTCGAAGGGTCCGATGTACCTGGGACTCAATTTACCCTTCTTACCGAAACGTATAACTTCCTTCCGTGGAGATACCTTCAAGAAAACATGACCTCCTACAAGAAATTCAAAATCCTTCCTTCGGTTGTCGGCATAGCTCTTCTTCCTACTTTGAGCTACTTTTATGTGGTTTTGGATTACTTTCACCTTTTCCATCGTTTCCTCCACCAGTTCTTGGCCTACATGTTTTCTTTCACCAACATCATCCCAACAGGTTGGTGTGCGACATCTCTTTCTGTATAACGCTTTATATGGTGCCATCTTAATACTTGAATGGAAGCTATTGTTATAAGAAAATTCTACCAGAGGTAAATATTGATCCCACATTCCTTTAAAGTCAAGTGAGCATGATCTCAACATGTCTTCTAAGGTTTGAATAGTTCTTTCTGATTGTCCATCTTTTTAAGGGTGGTAAGCAGTGCTCAAACGAAGTTCAGTATCCAAGGCCTTCTAATGACTTTTCCAGAATCTTTATGTAAAACGGGGATCACGATCCGAGACAATCGACAGGGGTACTCCATAAAGTCTGACAACTTAATTAATATACAGTCTTGCTAGACGTTCAAGTGGTAGATCTTCCCTTATAGCAATAAAATGTGATGACTTCGTGAGACGATCAACAATGACCCATATTGCGTTATTTCTTCTAGGAGTCTTTGGTAGTCCCATGAAAAAATCCATCGTAATATTATCCCATTTCCACTCAGGTATGGGAAGGGGTTGCAATACTCCACCAGGTCGTTGCCTTCCAGCTTTCACTTGTTGGAAAACCATACATCTTGACACAAAATCGGCAATCTCCCTTTTCATTTTGTCCCACCAAAAATTTCCCTTTAAATCTCTATACATTTTAGTTATCCCAGGGTGTATAGGGAAATTGGAACTATGAGCATCATCCAACAATTCCCTCTTTAAGTCAGGTATATCGGGAACACAAAGTCTCCTCCCAAATTTCAAAATTCCATCCTCATAAACAAAGTCACTCAACCACCCATCATTCACAGCTTTAATCTTCTTTTTCAACACTTCATCATCGGCCTGAGAACACTTTATCCTTTCTAGTAAATATGTTTTGGCAACCATTTGAATTTTATTTGATGTTTCACCCACCATGGTGATTCCCATATCCATCTTTACTAGATCCATGAAAATAGGATCCCTTTCCACTCTCATCATGTTCAAAACTCCATGATCTTTTCTACTCAAAGCATCT
This sequence comes from Viscum album, assembly GCA_963277665.1. Lineage (NCBI taxonomy): Eukaryota > Viridiplantae > Streptophyta > Magnoliopsida > Santalales > Viscaceae > Viscum > Viscum album. The sequence continues at coordinate 1,335,401,414 of OY728162.1, forward strand.
GCAGCCTTATTTTCCTTCCCTGGGTGGTAGTGTATCGTGCAATCATAATCCTTGAGTAGTTCAAGCCATCACCTTTGCCTCATGTTGAGTTCTTTTTGTGAGAAAATATATTTCAAACTCTTGTGATCGGTATATATGTCACATTTTTCAACATAGAGATAATGTCTCCATATCTTCAAGGCAAAGATTACAGCAGCTAACTCGAGATCATGAGTAGGATAGTTCTGCTCATGAAATTTCATCTGTCGTGACACATAGGCAATAACCCTATCGTTCTGCATAAGGACACAACCAAGTCCTTTCAATGATGCATCACTATAAATAAGGAACCCATCATTCCCTGTTGGTAGGGTCAATATAGGAGCATTTACTAATCTTCTCTTCAGTTCTTCAAAAAATTATTCACACTCTTTTTTCCAGACAAATTTAACCCCTTTACGTGTGAGCTTCGTCAATGGTTTAGCCAATCGTGCAAAATTCTGGACAAAACGTCGATAATAACCTGCCAAACCAATAAAGCTGCGTACCTCAGTTATACTCTTCGGTGCTAGCCATTCTTGGATTTCCTTGGTCTTAGAAGGATCAACGGAAATTCCATCCTTAGAGACAATGTGGCCAAGAAAAAAAATATCCTGAAGCCAGAATTCACACTTGCTAAACTTCCCATATAATTCATGCCTCCTAAGAGTCTTCAAAATAATAAGCAAATGATTTTCATGATCTTTTTAGCTTTTGGAGTACACCAAGATTTCATCAATAAATACCACCACAAAATCATCTAGGTATTCCTTGAAAACTCTATTCATTAGATCCATGAATACAGAGGGTGTATTAGCCAATCCAAAAGGCATTACTGTAAACTCATAATGCTCGTACCTTGTTCGAAATGATGTCTTCAAAATATATTCCTTCTTCATGCACAACTGATGGTATCCTGGTCGATGGTCAATCTTTGAAAAGTATTGATCTCTATGCAATTGGTCAAATAAATCATCAATGCGAGGTAGGGGATACTTGTTCTTTATCGTTATAGCATTGATCTCCCTGTAGTCAACGCACAACCTCATCGATCCATCTTTCTTCTTAACAAAAAGGACAGGGGCTCCCCATGGAGAAAAACTAGGGAGAATAAATCCCTTATTACTCAATTCCTCTAGTTGTTTCTTTAGTTCAACTAATTCCACAGTGTCCATACTATAAGGGGTCTTCGATATGGGCCTCGATCCTGGAATTAAATCAATGGAAAACTCAACTTCTCGTTCTGGAGGATGTCCAGGTAAATCTTCTGGAAACACATCTACATATTCTTTCACAATAGGTACATCCTCTATTTGAACATTCCTTTCCTCTCTATTAGTCATTTCATTCTCTTCCTCCCCAATAATTGAACTTAGTTGAGCCAGTGGGGGTGGATCTAAATAAGAATTAGGTGGTGACGATCCTGCTCTAAAAATAAGGTGTTCCTTATCATCATCATCAAAAATCGTAACCTCCTTCTTCTTACAATAAATCATTGCATCATAGTCCGAAATCCAATCCATACCGAGGATTATATCAAACTCAATCATAGGTATGACAATGAGATCAGCGGATAAAGAACAGTTATGTGCTCTAATGGGGACTGATTCACAAAACTTTGTTGGAATAATACTTTCCTTATGAGTTTTGACTGACAATTCTCTTGTTAAATCAAACTGGAAATATCTAATTTTCTTAGCAAACTGGGAAGATATGAAACAATGCGATGATCTAGAATCAAATAATGCATTTTCTTAACTTGAGGAAACCATTAAATTACCTGCCACCACGTCTTTTGGAGCTTCATCCTCAGCAGTAGTGATAGCATAAGCTTGGCCTTGATCCCTTGGCCTCTTCTGAGGTAAGTTCCCCTGACTCTTAGGACATTCATTTGCATAATGTCCCATCTCTTTACAATTATAGCATTCCACATTCACAGCAACTTTCTTTCCCTTGCAATCATGAGCTTGGTGGCCTTTTCCACCACACTTGTAACAGACTCTCATTCCCTTCAAGCAAGTACCAGGGTGTTTCTTCCCACATTTACTGCAGGACTGATATTCAACTCTTCCCTTCTTCCCCTTATTTCCATTTCCAGATTGATCAGAATATCTCTTCTTCTCTTGCTTTGCTTTAAAGTCATAAGACGTAGAGAGTTCTTTTTCCATCTTGATAGCACAGGAGACAATATCTTCGTATGTTGAGAATGATTTTGATACTAATGCTCGACGGAGAAATGGTTTTAACCCATCAAAGAAATGATCAATCTTACTTCTTGGGTTACGTATATAATCTGCAGCATGCCTCACTAACCTTGTAAATTTATCCTCATACTTTGCGACATTCTCATCCTCCTTCTACCTTAGACTCAGAAATTTCCTTTCCATATCTGCTCGATTGTCACGAGGAAATTATATTTATAAGAAAAGCTCTTTGAACTCCCTTCATTCCATATTCGATACGTCATCATCTTCCTTTGTGTTTTGAATCAGCGACCACCACTGATCGGCATCTCCAGTGAGGCGGTAAACTGCCATGACAACCTTCTCCCTTTCGCTACTCCCCAAGGCATGGAATATTTTCTCTAAGGAGTTTATCCATTGCTCAGCTACTAATGGATTTATACCCCCATTAAATGTTGGCAGTTGTTGCCTCATGAAGCAGTCTAACATTGATCCTCCACGTTGTGGATCAGGGTGATCCATACGAGTAAGGTTATTATTCATAACTTGATTGAGTTGTCCCAGTATGGTAATAAGTTGATCAGCACCAGTTGTATCTCCAGATCTACAATAATTATCTTGAGCAGGAGGGCAATCCCTACACGGAGTTCATGCATTGATACGGTTTCCATTCCTTCCACTAGGCGCCATTTCTATACAATGTCATAAACTAGATTAGCTTATGAATCAAAATACATAATTCCATACTTATAAAATACTTAACATAAATTGAAATTTTTATGGATATAATCCATAAAAATGTTTTCTTTGAGGAAGTATATACTCATAACCCTTCATAGTGGTTTGTAAAGAAAATGAGAATTATCCTAAGCATATCCCCCGGGAGTGTCGTAACTAAGAGTGCAGCAAGGCCTGTTGTCGTGCACCAGTTCCCGTTCGAGTCTAGCTCAAAGCGGTGTTTTCGGGTTTTACCCCTAGGTACATCGGTGCCAGAGCCGCCTCTACCTGCTCGTATCCAGATAGGGATGTATTGCTCGGAAAACTCACAAAATCTATACAACAACAAAATTCTATGAAGTTCTTATATACTAATCCTCAAAGTCTATCTTTGGGCTATGTTCTCTAATCAAAGTTTATCTAAATCCAGCTTCCATGGTTAGTACTAAACTGCCTCTGATACCAACTGTAACGCCCCGACCCCAGCTACCTAGAGTCGGTGCATTACTTCATAACATTGGCATGATCACAAAAGATCAAGTCTCCAAAGACCGATTAGTTTAGTAGCCTTAGAAACACTAGATACTTTCATAAATGTTACATTACATCATAAAGTGAAAAACTATAATAACAAAGTCTCCATAGTTCACACTTCTATCCTCTTCGGACTATCCCTGCAGGTCATTCATAAAATACTTCTTCACATCCTGGAAAATATTAAAACATTGAAAGGGGTGAGCTCAGATGCTCAGTAAGGATAACAGTATAGCGGAAGCTTTCATAAATAAACATTAACATTTAAGGAAATGTATAACTAATACAAAATCCTTTTAAACTTTAACTTCAACATAATATGGAAAAAGTAAAATGAGATAATTCCATTTACTTATTCACATGGATATTCTACTGGTTGAATAATCACATGCAATATCAATAATCACTTTCATAATGATGGAATTCATAATGCCAGACTATCATAACAACGTAGTCAAGGCCTCGTGCCAAGACACTAGTTTGTCTCATGATACCTACCGATGCATCGAGGAGCTATAGCGGGCTCCACCCGTCACTTATTAAGTCCAATTCATTCCTCATATGAATAGGTTTAAACATATCATAAACCATAACATAATCGTATCACATAAACAATGCATAAATGAAACATAACATTTCCATATTTCAATCACAAGATATCAACACAACACATTGATGTAATAAAAACACTTTCAAAACCATTTTCAATACCAAAATTAAAGAAAAGTAAAACATTGTATTTATTTTTCTTTTACAAAAAGGTCTGGCTTGTAGAGGAATCCGAAACTCAAATAATGGTCACGATGGCGGAGAAGTCGTTGTCGCCGCATACGTACGACAAAAACATTCCCTTTTGTCGTTTATTAAAATGATTCGTATAAAAAATATTTTTTTTGGATAAACGTAAAAGTCAAAGGGGTTTATACACCGTATAAAAGAAGGTTGTGTATAAAACAAAATATGCCTCAATGAAAGGAGATTGAGATGAAGTCCCTTACAAAGATCATTTTTTAAATAAAATAGATATATTATGTGTATTCACCATAAGTACACATAAATAAAATACAAATACAAGATACGAAATAATAATATAATGACCTAATTTGATAGTAGGAGATTAACAGAAAGAATAGAAATTGGGTTAAGAAGTTCCCTTACATCGTGTCCGAATTCACTCGACCTTTCTTTGATCTCCTGAATAATAAACTAGAGTTAATATCTACCTTCTTAAGAACCTTTTTCATGTTCATTATTCCTTTTATATCTCTTATTACCATGTCATGAACATTATGTAATTATTTAAGTTTATAACGGTCGTTTTGTCGATCTTAGGTACTTGAGTCAAAAATAAAATTCTCATAATTACAAGTTGTTCATGTGGTGATATCCATTATCTCCAGAATTATATTCATGATTTATATATCATATATATCATATATATCCAGTATATACATTCATTCATAATATTACGTAACATTTAGAGGTAAGAAATGAAATGCACCGTTCATGGAGACGGTAAGTCGTACGTATGCATGAACGCTACTTTCATTTCTATTTCGTACTTAATGGAATTAAATCATAATTATATAAAGGTATAATATTGTTACAGTATAATATCATATATAATATCATTTACTCCATCCTTTATACATCCCACATATGGCATTAACGATTCTCATCACTTTGAGGGGGCGGTAGTCCGCACTTCCTAAAATGAAATTATCGCGTTTACCCATAATGGAAATCATAAAGTATTCCATAAATGAGAAATACAGAAGAATAAGGAAAAAATAAACATATTATATATCATATATAAATATAGTGACATCTTAATTTCCACCTTTGAAGGTTTTATATGAGTGTTGAACAATCATCGTTTCGTGAGGCAGAAATTCGCCATCCACAGAAACAGTATGTTCATTAACCATTAGATGTAGGTGTGTATAATTGTATCTCGAATCCTTCTTATAAAAACATCCTAGTATATTTAGGATACTGGTTTTGTTACAAAATAAATGAATAAAAAGAGTTTATGGGGTTGGATATGAACAATAAAACAAAATAACATAAGAGAAGACATTACCTTAAAATCGGGTAACTCTTTTGATTTGAGCCAAAGGCTTCCTTGGGAATAATTCTGCCCAAAGTGAGGCTTCTAGGAGTAAGGGAGGGAAGTTGGGAGAGTATTTGGGAAGAGGTTGGCCGAGCCAAAAGGATTTGAAAGTGTGAGTAAGGTAGTAGAGGTGGGGGCCTTTTATAAGTGGAGAGGAGGGGCACTCTTGGAAAGTAAAGAAAAGTTACTTTATTTTAAAATGGTATTCGGATTTAAGAGGTCCCACATTGATATAATTCAAGGAAAAGGTGATAAGGGTTCGAAATCCACCCAACCAATAGGTTTTGGACATGTGTAGGTCTTAGATATTACATTATCTTTCCATTTTATTTAAATCATTAAATAATGAGGTCATTGTTGCATCATCATGATGTCATAAATAATTTAATTTATTTAATGTCTAAAAATTATAAAAAAAATACTATGATGTAGGAAATAGTTTTAGATTTCCAATTACTATTTATACTCATAAATATTACTTGTATAACCCCATGTAAAAATTGTTTTAGTAAAACATTTCATGTTTGTGTCATTTTTTACTTTAACATTAAATAAAAGGTATTTATGTCATTTTCCAACTAATGTGGCTCCCTGGGGTCCCCAAGTTGACCCATGGATTTTATTGGTCGGACATGGAATATAAAATGATGGTAGGACATGTTTCAAGCTCATCTCATATTATTAAAACATTATTTTTACCTTAAACTACACTAATTACCTCTAATCGCGATTAAGAACTTAAAAGTTACTATTCATAAAAAATTATTTTAATCTCATTAAACCAAATATTACTTCTTAATGACAACCATGTATGTCAAATTTTTGAAATTCAAAACACAGAAGTGGTAAAATTTCATTTAAACGAAAAATCAGTTTTTATAAGTACCACTTAGTGCTTTCACAATTCATCAAAAATTAAAGTTTTTCAAAAAAGTCCCAAAAATTCACCCTAAGATATATTTGATATTCCGATTTCAAAAATGATGTCTATTTTAAAAAATTACAAACATATAAGTTTCATTAATTAATTTTATAATTAATTCCCACTTTCACAACAAATATCGTGTTTTTAAGAAACAATTTATATCAAAAGATTGACAATTGTTCATGCCCAATTTCAATGATAAATTAATTCTAATGACCACCATTGGATAAAATGGTAAAAATATATTCTAATTATACTTTAAAACCAATAAATAGTATAATTTATCACAATAAATTATTTTGATTAAAAAAGTTTTTTGAAGTATTTTTCACTATTCATACAAAATTGGAAGTTCGTAGAAAGTTACAAAAAAATTCAACTTATGATAATTTTGATATTACGAATCCAAAAACGAAGTCCATTTAAAATACTAAAATTTATAAAATTTCAAAAATTAGGTATTAATATTCATAACGGCTACTTTGATTGGTTGTGGTGTGTGTTAGAACTTGAAGTGGCGTACAACACACGCTACCGTATTATTCAAAGAGAAGAGTACCGAGGAAGCTTGGGGTGTTACATAGATCATAAAAACCTCATGTTTTAACACTACATGACCTAGGCCAATTCCATTCTCTACCACTAAATGACACTTCTCAAAGTTCGAAACCATCTTTTTATGAATGTAACGATTCAACAGTTTAACAAAACACTAAAGAAACTCATTAAATGAAGAACCATAAATAGTAAATACATTAATAGATACCTACTTTAAATTCTCTTTTAAATAAGGTAATATAATTATCATGTACCTCTAGAAGGTACATGGAGATTTAAAAATTCCAAACCGCATCCTTCAAAAAGAAAATGAACCAAACAGGAATTTTAATATTCCCTTCTCCCAGTCCTTTACTGTAATGAGAACCTAAAAAAACATGAGAAACCATCCATGACTCAATAGGGTGTCCTATGTAAAAAATATCTCAAGAATATGGTAAATTAACTGAACAAGGAAATGTTTTTTATGAGTTGATTGATTTGGTTTCCAAAAATCAATGCACCTTTTCCAAATAATTAGTACACTCATGGGAACTAAATCATCATTTTCATTATTTATAACTGTTAACCAGGAATTCCTAGGTATGGCACAGACAATGATAATCCACTAAGAGTCAGAAATTGGGTAGCATATACCACCCATTAGCTACATTTATAAATTTCTATTCACAACTTCGAATAGTGTTAGATTAATTCTCCTTTGCGATGTCTAACTGGTTTATCCACATCCTACAAAATATTCATTTTCATGAAAATGGTGAAGATAATACCTATTACCACTGATAAGGTACGCCCAATTCACCTAATATTCTACCTTAAAATTTTTAAATCTTATGTTTCTCGTCGAGACGAGAAATTATTTTCAATTATCAAAAGAAATTTTTCATTATTCAACTTCTATGAATATTATATGTTTGGCAGAAGTGGTGTGATTTCATGTTTTGGTGGGTTATATATTTATTAATGTGATGTGGGAAATATTATATTTTCAAAATTAGTGTTGGGGTATGAATATATATCCTCAACCTCATTGAATAAAACATTAAATATATATAAAAAATAAACAACCATGTAATAATCAGAATTTATATGCCCAAAACCAGAATAAAAATCCACATCTAAATTTGAAATGAGTGTGGATTGATCATGTTAAATTGTTGTGACTGTATTTTAAGACATAAAATTAGAACAAATTCTCAATATCTATCTATGAATTGAATGATCACTTTTTAAAAATGATTGAAAATCAAAATTCGGATATTCATTACATTATAGATCAGAATGGGAGACATGGAAAGTAGAATGGTCCTCTAAGGGGTACTCCAGGGAGTCTAAAATATTAAATCATACGATATCATCTAAAAACTCCATTTAATGTTTAACCAAATGTAAATTAATCATTTTATTAGCTATTTTTTGGAAGGGTATTCAAATAATGAAGGGAGCATGATAACTTACCTAATCATCCTCCATATTCAGCAAGTTTAAATCTACATGAAAGATAATTTCCCTAAACCAATAAAGGAAATACTAAAGGACTCACATTAGTTATTCTATGACCTTAATCTTCATTTTCACCACCCACCATTTTTCTTCATCTCACAAACCTGTAATTAATAGAAAACAAAGTGAGGAATAACATTAATGGTGGATCCCAAATCATAGAAACCATCATAAAAAATAAACTCCCTTTTGGGGAAAGGAATGGTGAATGTACCAATGTCCTTACACTTTGATGGCAACATCATGGTTTGTTTGATGAGTGAAGAGACATTCCACCCAAGGTGGATCCATTTATTTCCTTTTATCTTTATTCTATTTGTACATATTTCTTTCAGAAACATGGCATACCTCGGAATTTTCTTGGCTGATTCATGTAGTGGGATGCTGTTCTCAACACGCTTGAACTTATCCAAAACCCACTTTTTCATAGTCTCTCTATCAATATTATATTTTTTCATAACTCAATTACGAAATGGAAGGTATTTAATAGGATCATCATTGATATTTTTCTTACCTTTTTCTCTCTCATTGGATTCCTCATTAGTTGGTCTTGAATGGGGATTCTCCGGGGTTGATGTGAATATTTAAGGGAAGTTCAATATAGATTAATCAATCATCTACTTCCCACTTCTCAATGTTATATAATTTACATTCATATAGTGATTTAGAGTCGGTTGAGAAGGGAGATTTCAAGAGTTTTTACCTTACATTCCATGAAGGAAATTGAAATTCTGGGTCATTTGATTCTTCAACTCCTAAAAATTTGAACCATCACACATTAGCTCATTATTTTTATTAAGAACAATTTTTAAATATATCATTAGTATTTGAATCTATCATTGGATGATAAGTTATTTATTTTTGTTTACTTTCTCATACTTGATACTCAAATAACCTTTAAGATGTTGTAATCCCTTATGGTAAGGCGAAGGCTTCTGGATGTCTTGTTTGAAATTTGGTATTTTTTGTTTTCTAGAGCCATATGACATATATGTTTGATATTTCAAAACGTCACTATATGTTGGTATAATAGAATCAATCTTCTTCTTGGGATGTTGTTGTTGTTGCTGCTGATATGCTCTCCTTTGGAATATTGTTGGGAATTCCTCCATCTCTTGTAATTGGGGAAATAGTCAATTGGGTGGTCTGTTTTTGTGGAAATTACGAAAGTTCTTGTTGGAGTGGGTTGGGAGATCTTTTGATCCAAATATATATTTCTCACCATAGTGGTCAATTCACTTAATTAGTATCAATTAAATGATATTAAAGATAATAAAATACCAGATATACCCCATTAATAAGTGGTATACCCTCCAAATCCTCCAAATCTATTTTATTAATTTTTCAAATAAACCACTTTTTGGGATAGTGGGAACCTCAAAAACACAACTCCATATAGGCCAGGATCCAACCCAATTACAGAACCATCATAAAATATTGGGAAAAACAATTCCCAACTACTCAACAACAACAAAAAACATTTAAAAATAAAACCAATCACAGACACAACAATCTGCCAGAATCCATCAATTCCATTGAAAATACACCATGACTGAAATCATAGACCCCAACCAGTCAAATATACTCTACAATACCATAATGAACATACCACAGGGACAGAAATACAGAGATTAATCCATCACAAACACCACCTCCTGGCACATCGTCGATCAATTAACTACACATCCCAATACATCATGAAACTCATCGCTCAATTCCGACTAGGATAAGAGTGTTGGGATTCTGGTGCCAGAGTATTTTAAAATCATCGATCGAGATCCAAAATCGTTGTTTTGAATTAAAACCTCAAAGAGAACCACAACAAAGAGGACCAATGGGGATAGAATTGTCACTGGCATGATTGAAAGGTAGAGTAAATAAGGAAGAAACAATAACAGAGGCATGCCCTTGAGTTATTTGAAGAGGTTATAAAATAATCCGTGTAATTAGGACTTTTATATATAAGGAAGCAATGCATGCCTTATCCTTCCAACAATAGATGAAGCCTCTCCACTACGCTGCTAGGGAAAGCATTATGAAGGCTTGCGCTAGGTCCAAATCACCTATAAATGGACGTCAGAGTAGAGAATGCTTCTCGTGGAACCCAATCTACTGAGCGAGTCACATCTCCCTCTATAAAAAACAAACATCACAACGCATGTATAAACCCATGAGCTAGAAAACATATAAGTGTCAAGTTGAGGAGAAGAAGCAGAAGAGAACAACTAGGAAGCCTTCTAGATAGCTCCTGATAAGAGCTCCCATCCGAGCGGACATGCACGGCGGCGGAACCCTATAACACTGAGAAAGGAAGGTTCCTAGTGATGTTTGAAGTGGAATACCCTAATTTCCATATTTTTTTCAGTTTTGTGCCATCTTGTAAATCAATTCAAGTTTTTCTACTATTGTTTTGTTGACCAATTCCCTAACAATAGTGGAATCCCCCATTCTAAATTACATAGATTTGAGGACTTTGTAGTTGTATTGGATGAGGATTCGATAATTGATTTTTTGATGTGGTAAACTAGTAAATATCTTCTTTAATCATTCCCAATACTCATACATCGACTCCCCATGTGCTTTCTCAATTACTGGAATCTCTTTTCTAATGGAAGTTGTCTTTGCAGATAAAAAATTCTTTGTATGAAAATGGTTTTAAATCATTACAAAAAGATAATTCTTCATGTTTTAAACAATATTTCCAATCTATCACATGAAAATTGGAATTTTTATAGTTTTACATGATCTTTAGTTATATTTCTCAGTTTCATGGATGAGAAACACATTAAAGTTTTATATATTTTTATTGGGATCCTTGCTATGGAGGCTATGAAATTTTCGAAAAAAATTCTATAAATACATATTTTAATTCAACGTATGATTTAAGGATTTGATATGAAATATAATTTGGTTGATATTTAATTTATGGTTCATCCAATTATATAATGGTTCTATTAAGTATATTGTCATTATATCAATACATTGGTTCTTATTTTATGTTTGATTCATAATTGTTTCCAATTTCAATGTTCCCATAATAGAATAACTACACAACATGTTAGATGTTGAAACATCCCATAGATTGAGATTGTCTCATTCAAGTATTAAGGATATGTTAAATATCAGAGTCCATATATAAGATATCCTTCGGATTAGTTAATTTCATAAATAAATAAATAATTAAATGATTAAAAGTGGATAATAATTAAAAGTGAATAAGTTGGAATTAATCTTAGAAAAAAAGAATAAAAAATTGATATTAGGGATTGAAGGATAAAAGATGTTAAGAAGAGAATGAAATGATTTTTTAAAAAAAATACCTCTAATTTGTTGAAATAAGTAATAACTTCCCAAAAAATGGCTCCAAATTTATATGTGATGTTGTTTTCTCTCTCAAATGATTGTAATATTTTACTTCGTAAGTGGATCAGAGTGGCTGAACAAGTACATCTCTCAAAGAGGGAGTAATTAAAAAAACATATTAAATGTATTTTCAAAATAAAATAAAATACAATAAACACATTACTTAATAATATGGGGGTTGTTTCTTTATTATAAAATAATAAGAAGTATACTCGAACAATATTGTGTTTTATTTGTTTATGTTTTTTAAATGATATTGATAAAACATAATAAAAAGATGGTTGTTTTAGAAAATATTTTATGAAAATGTGTAATCGATCAAACTCTACCACTTCACTTTATTATTAATAACTATAATTAAAATTAAAATACACTTAATGATTATCCTCTAATTTTTTATTCCCTAAACCCTATGAAAATTTACCTTAACCACAAGGGTGAAATGAGTTACCCCTATGATGGTTTTAGAACATGACATCGGAGAACCCTCCATTGATTTTTATTCTAAGGATATATCAAGTTCAAAGGATAATTGGATCTCACACCCATTCTGAAAATGAATATTAATTGAGTTTATGGATTAAATTTTATCTCAACAAATTAATCATGTGTTGTTTTGTTTCACCGATTATGATTGTTCTCTCACAATTCACACATCACTTGACCTCGTGTGTATTATGTTAATTGTTAAATTTATGGGTTAGTATAATTTAATTTAAAAAAATCATGTATAATATTATGTGAATTACATTATCCCGTTTATTAAAAAAAGTGAATAAGGTGAGAATTATATCATTTACGAAGAAAAATCACTCTTCCATTTCCAGTTTAGTCATCATAGAAACATTTTTTATTTGAAATGGTTTAAAAAGGGTAAACCAATCACATTTATACTCATTATTTATAGAACATAGAGGGTGAGTATTAAAGAATAAGATTTGAAAAAATAGAATAATTGATATATAGACTATGAATTTTATTACAGAAACACAAATATTACAACATGAAGAAGGACAATAAGGCTTCGATGAATGAATCCTTGTATTTAGAGGTCTCTCTATGAGTATAGGGAGTTATAGAACATCAATGTTGATGAGATTAATCCTATAGAACTCGAAAATCGTAACACTTCTCTCCCTTATCAAACATCCAAATGGGGTGACCATGGTTCCATTTTATATCCAAAATAAGTGATGGGTTTGGCACCTATTGTTTAACATACCACATGTATCTCAGTTTTGGACTTTTAAATAGATATAACTAGACTTTTAAAAAATAAGAGAGTTTTTGGACAGACTCTTTATAATATTCATGTAACATTTTTCATACCTATACATATTTAAGGAGATTTATAGTCAAAATTATAATCCTATGTTATGACTTGGTGTATATTTAGTTCTCGGGACAGATTTGTTTTGTTGGGACAACATATAGTTGAATTGAGGTTGGACGTCTTGAAATGAGGTGTGGAAAACTATTTTGTGGATATCAACACAAAATTTTATCCTAATTATATTCATGTATATCTTATAATTTTTAAAATAGTGGATAAGAGTTCATGGGATCCATTCAATTTGGACCATTTCACTTCAACTTCATTCTCAATCCTCCAAATCACCTCCTCCTATAACAAAATAGTATAAACAAAAACATTTATCATTTTACCATGATAAAAATATTCTAATTGAACCAAATGGTATGTTCAATTTGATAAAAAGTATGTAATTTACAATTCAAAATTAGTTTAACATAGTGGTATAAGGGTGGAAAAGAATTTTAATTTATACTACGATCAAAAACATTAGTTATTTCCTAATAATTGTTTTATCATTCACCCCCTCATTCCATTTTACCCTACTCCAACCTAAATTTTTTTATCAAAGGTGAGCCTATAATTTTTTTTTCAAATTCATTGAATGCATTTTTTATTTTATAAACCATTAAAAATTCTTTCAAGAAATGATCTACTTTAAAATGGATTTTTCAGAAACCCATCATGCTATGGAGGGACATTCTATAGATCTTACTCAATTTTAAAATGGAAAAAATTAGGTTTATTTAAAAGTTCACATATCTAATTTTCTTATATCCATTGGTTATTCCATACAAAATATTTATATGTAATGGAATATCCTTATTGATTAAAAATAATATAAATGGACCCCTAATGATATTTATACATTAAAATTACATTATAAGAAAATAAATATCAAACATATTTCTTCTTATCATAATTAATTTAATCAAATTCATTCATGAAATATGGATAATGGAATTGGTAAAATCATAAAAGTAAATCATTAAAGAACACAAAAAGCCAATGTTACCAGATTATATATTTTTAAACAAGACATTGAATGTTCTTCTATGTGTCCATGTGAATCTATTGTTTAAATTTTATCCTTATTCACTAATATTTTTCATAGTTAAAATTCTCTTGGTGATACACATTTTATATATACATTATCATAGAATAAAATTTAGGTTGTAAAATGTAATTGTGTGCCCAATTTCACTGTGATCCAAGAATCTAAAGAATGAATGAATATAAATGATGATGAACTCATTGGTTCACATATTAAATATAAGATAACAGTGAGAAGGCAAGTTGATAAGGACGTAAAGGAGGTAAATGAAAATACAAAAAAATTTATTTCAAGGAAATAAATAAAGACTCATCCAAAAGTAAATCAATAATTCCGCAAAATTTATAAAAGGGAGAACAATTACATGATCAATATAATATATACTCAGTGCTTCAAAAATAAAAAACATGAAATGGAATTTAATTGACATAGTTTTAAAAATAAGTTTTCCATAAAGCTAGAATTCACCTTTGAAAAATATTGAATATCCATGGTTAGAAATCTCTAATATTTTCAACTTGGGCAACAAGATATTATTTAATATTAACATATGAATCAAGTGATGAAATTCTTGAGTGCCTAATGGCTAATACTATGGTATGGAATGATGGAAAATATTCACCATGTTCTAACCCTTATACTTATTTCGCCACTTTTTTAAGTTATAAAGATATTATTTATGATAGATATAAACATCTAGATGGTTTTTATGACTTGTTTTACAAATTTAAGGAACCTAAAAATAATTTCAATCCTATTTTAATAAAAACTATAAAATTTTTAAAAAAGGATAATTTTTTAAAACTGATAGAACAACTGAATATTAAAAATTTAGAATTTAAAATAAAAACATCCAAATAATATATCTCATTTTTCTAATGTAAAAGAAACATTGAATAAAAAATTTTAATATTAACATTGTATTTAATGTAATTATGGTATTTGTTTCAGAAACAATATTGTTTTCCAAAAATATATTAAATGATTACTTTTATGAAATGAATTTACAAAAATAAATTTTGAAATTATTTAAGATATTATTTCATATTTTTTATGAATATTGTTATAAATTTTCATGATATAGTAGACAAAATATAATTGATCTCTCATCTCATGTTTAATATTAAAATATTTTCCCTTATAATTTTTGGATTCCAAAGTCTTTGTTGGATAAATTTACAGTACCAAATATGTGGGTACCAAAATCATTAGTCTATTAATATTATTTTAGAAGAGGGTCTCATGAAATGAATTATTATAGTCTACTTGTTATATGGACAGTGGTTTCTCAAGTCATGTGTGTGTTGATCGTTTTGTACGTAATCATCTAGAAAAGGTTGAGGGATGATATGTCGCATTTAGAAATGATTCAAAAGGAACAATTACTAGTATTTCTTAAAGTGGTTTCTAAAACTATACACTAATTACATATGACTTTATATTAAATGTATTGAAGAATAATTTTCTCATTATTTACCAATAATGTTATAGTGGTTTTAAAACTACTTTCAAAAAATATATTTCTAATGTTATTAATTTTAAAGAAAATATGTTATTTTATGGATCTCAATTTTAAAATTTTTATATTATGGATTTACTATATCATTCAAGTATAAGTGTTATGTGTGTAATTTTAGATGATAATAAATTCTGAATTTTGAATAAAATACTAGGTCATTATAATATTCGATCTCTTGTTAAGCTTAATCGTAACTGACTAGTATAAGATTTCCCAAACTTTTATTTCAATGATGACTGAGTTTGGTAACCTTATTAATATATAAAGAAACACAAATAATCATTAAAATATAAATATTTTATTTCTTAATATAAAACAATATAACTAGTCCAATATAACCTTTTTTGACCAGCTCAAGTTTCTAGTATCAGATGTAAATCTTACACATTTTTCTATATTGATTATTGTAGTAGATTTACATGGGTTTTGTGTTTAGATATTAAGACCGAAGATTGTAATTTCATGATATACTTTTAAAATAGTTCAAAAAATTAAAAAGGATACAAACACTATTACCTTATATGTGACCATGGTGGATAACATGATAACCAATAATTTGAAATGTTTTTTGCTTATCAAGATTATAATCACTCACCTAGAACACCTCAACAAAATGGGGATATCGAAATATGAAATAGTTTACTCTAAGAAATGTCTAGGACTATATTGAATGAATATATCCTTCAATGATTATTTTGGGTTTTGGTGGTCAATACCACTTTATTTATACTTAACATTGTTCTCATAATATCAATCTCAGGAAAAACCCCTAATGAACTTTAAAAAGAAAAATTTCCAAATGTTAGCTTATTCAAATCATTAAATTTTAAATAATATTTCTATATTACACTGGACAATCAATTAAAACCAAATATAAATCTAATAAATTTTTCTTTCTTGGTGATTGAAACTCAAGTAAAGACATTTGAATCTTCAATAATAGTATCTAGACCTTAGAAGAGTAAATTCATATCAAATTTGATGAGAATCATCCTAAATCACATCCTCAAAGTGATTATGTTTTTGGACAACCTAGTTTAACCTTAACTAAACATCAATATTATAATGTAATTGATGATGTTATAAAACCCCATTCATATTATATACATAAGTAATGGGTTCAATCCAAAGACCACCCCATTTATAATTTTATTTGTTAATTTAAGAATGTGTACTTGAAGGTGAGTTTTAAATGGGTTTATGTATAAGACTCTATCAATCACCTTGATCCCCGTTATCCTAATAATGTTATTAATTTTGATCATTGGAAACTTCCCTAGAAAGTAAATTTGAACCAAATTTTAAGGAATAATATTTTTACACTCTTGGACAAACTTGATAATTAACCAATTATTGTCACTATATGGCATTTTTTTACCAACATGACGGTCAAGGAATTATCATCTCTAAAAGGGATTGAATTATATATAATGTCTATAAAAAAGAAGGAATTTTTTATTTTGTTGAAACCTTTTCATACATTCATTTACTATAATCTAGTAAATTCATGTTTTAAATCACCACTCATTTTAATTTTAATCTTTATTAAATGGATTTCAAAAGTTATTTTCTGAATAGTTTTATTTCAAAAAATGATTTTCTGGTTCAACCATCCTATTTTTAAAAATAATGAATTTTAAACCATGTTTTCATGTTAACAAAAAAATCATTATGGTTTAGAAAAATACAGTAAATCATGGTATTAAAATCGAACTAAATTTCATTTTTCAAAGGATATAAAATTATGAAAAGATAGTTCTAATAATTTCCTCAAAACATTTTATAATGTTTTTTTATTTTTTCAAAATTATATTGATGATGTCATTTTAAGCTCAACAAAATAAACTCTACGTAATGAATTTCATGATTTAACAAATAAAGAGTTTGAAATACATTTTATGTTATAACCCAATTCCTTTCTTGTTTTAAAAAATCCCAAAAATTCTCTTGGAACTTTTTAAACCAATGAAAATGAACTAATGAATGTTTAAAGATGTTTTTTATAGATCATGGTATGGACATTAGAATAAATCTGAGTATAACGTGTAAGATAATGTTTTATGATGTTGGTAAACTAGTTAATAAAAAGCTTTATATGAGTATGATTAGAATTATTCTTAATATACTATGTCCTGGCCAGAAATCTAATTTAGTATAGGAATATATAATAATTTATAACAAAGTCTAATGGAATCTCATTTAAAATCACTCAAAACAATTTTTTTATTTGCATGGAACTAAAAACCATGGTTAATTTCCTTCCCAAAGAAACCACTTTTGAACATAAAGTCTATTCTAATGATAATTTTAGTGGATAATAACTAGTTAAGAAAATAACAAGTGGTACTTGTGATCTACTAGGAAAATCCATTTCCCTATAGAGTAGTATGAAAAAAACTATTTTCCTCTTTCTAAAGCTGAAGAATAATATGTATACATTGGGAGTTATTGCACAGATTCTATATGGATAAAACATAATCTCTTAAAAATTGTTCTATCGTATTTTCATGTCACTATAAATTGTAAAAACACTAGTATGATTTTTATTTCAAAAAATTTAATCCAAAACACTCTGACTAATTACACAGATCTAGGACAACTTTTTATACGAGATCACTTTCATAAGGTGATATAATCCTTGAATTTGTTTACACCAACATTGATCTTTCTGATATCTTCACTAAACCCCTTAATAATGATTTATTTGAATTTATTAAATGTGAGTTCAGTATTATTATGTTTTGATAATTATCTCTTATTCTTGGTATGTTAGATAAATTAATCAATATCATTTGAAAAAAAATTAAAAAAAATCAATTAATAAATCTTTTCAATCTTTTAATAATTTTGGTAGAGTTATGTAAGTGTAATACTCTTAGAAAAACATTATAGTCTTTATAAAAAAAGTGTCCATGGTTTTGGTTTAGATTCACCTACATTTTATTACCTAAAATGGGTTTTTTGATTTTTAATCTGATTTTAACCATAGACACAAGTATGGGCCTATACTGCGCACCTAGACTGACACCCCCAAATAAGTTTATACTTTTTATTAACACTATGTTTTCTAAACCATAATCATGGTATGAATATGAAAATATTTACCAATATTTTACTTCATTATTTTAGTTTTTTATTGACTTTAATCTATTTATATCACAAAATTCATTATTTTAAGGAGAGATAATATTGTTATCTAACAAACTGGTTCGAGAACCACTAAATAGGTTCTCCATGTTGGTGCACCACATGACACCCAGCATGCTTTCCCATGTGCTAGAGGATACTGACGAGTATCAACGGTCTAATGAGTCACGTGGGGATACTATACCCACTTTATTATAGTAATTCATAATATATTAAAATGAGAGGTAAGGAGAATAGTATAAACAACTAACATGCAACACAAGTCCATTTCCCAAAACTAGGAACATACCCATAACCAAATGGAAATTGTGTCATGCCATGTATTAACATGCCATGTGAAAAGGAAAACCCAAAATAAAGGTAATATAAACTTTCCCAAAATGTGTCTCGAATCCAAATTTGGTTCCCCCCACTAATCACATCCCTGAGCCCAAAATAAATCTTCTAGCATAGGGCCTTTGCCCTTTTTTTGACCAATAACCATAATGTCTGCTCAGGTAGCCAATGAAGACCTAAGTAGGGTTTGAGTATAAATTATTAGGCCCCCACCAATTGTTTCAACAAAATATATAGTCCCAAATAGTGTGTGTAGATGTACGAAAAAAACAATATAAATAAATGATGAACATAGTTTAATTACTTTTCCGAATATATGTTATCTGTTTTCATCCTTAGTTCCAAGTATTACTCATATTCAACAACCATGCTTTGGCCTATGACAATCAACTAAACAACATTTTTCATTTAAACCTATCATAGGGGAAGTCAAATTTCCTACATCATAGGGGAATTTCATTTCATAAAACTATATATAACATATTACCTTGATCCTTTATCAAAGTAACCATACAATGAAAACTTTTCAGCATCATAAATCCTAAATCCAACAGCATAACCCTTGCATGGTAGGGGTGGGTCCAAGAGATTCAATCTAGCATAACCCGTGAGAGTAGAGCCTCAGTACAATACCCCCACTCAGACAATTTATTCACAATTACATGCTTCATAAACCATTTCACACATTTTACATTTATATATCACAACTTATTTTACAAATTCAAGTTGGAAGAAAAAACACATTCTTTCATGTTAATAATTTAATAACAATTATTATTCATTCTATCTTATATTAAATTAAATTATTCATTTAAAAAACTAATTCCATGTTCAAAGAGAGTGGAACACCCCCTGGGTGGATATTAGTCGGATCCATCCTAACTCCATAGATTCCATGAGAATTGTGAGGGGTTCAATTCATAATTCAATTAACCCAATTATCATTTATACTATGGGAACCATATAAGTAGCAATAATGTAAAACAACACAACCATGTACACATAAATTAGGGATAAAAGACTATGTTATATTACTTTTAGAACAACTATATCAACATTATTTCTGAACAACCGCTTAAACTTATCCCTAGATTCGAAATGAAACATCCTTCAAAGCCCCGAATTAGAATTTATTCAAAAATATGGTTTAATAGATTCAAATGGAGAATAATAACTACAAAATCCCTCTTCAAATAAAATAGATGAAACTGGAGTGTTAGACTCACCCAAAACATCAATATGTACCCTAAAACACTCCAAATAGCTAATAATCGAAGGATAATTGTACCTTAGAGGCTTAGAATGATAGGGTTTATAAAGAACCAACCCTAGATACCTAGATTTGGTGCATTATTACATAAGATTGGCATGATCACAAGAGATCATGTCTTGAAAGACCGATTATTTTAGTATCCTTGGAAGTACTAGATACATATAAAAGATTTATATTATATCAGGAAATTGAACAACAAAAAAATTGTGTCCCCTTTGAACACACTCATATCACTTAGCCTATTCTGACATGTTAATATTAATATACTTTTTTGCATCTTCATAAAAATAAAACAATGAAACGGGTCATCTCAGATGCTTAGTGAAGATAAACATATAAGCATAAACATTTAAGGAATTGTATAAAACTAAAACACAAACCTTTTAAACATATCCATCAACATCATATGAAAATTTAAATAAAATAATAACATTTTATTATACACATGGATATTATACTAGTTAACTAATCACATTTAATATCAATAGGAAATTTCATAAAGATGTAATGCATAATTCCGGAAATCATGACCACATAATAAAGGCCTCATTCCAAAACTACAAATATGATTTTTTTTCAAGGCCCGGTTCCAAGACAATAGTTTTTCTCATGAGACCCACTGATGAATCCAGGAGATAAAGCAGGCTCCACTATTCACATACTAAGTCTAATGCATTCCTCATATGAACAGGTTGAAACATAACATAAAAATTTATATTGATACTAGCATAAAAATGATAAAACATTAACCATAAACCATGAATGGTATAAAAATAACACAACAACAGTCAAACATATCACAAAACCATAAATAAAATATGGATGATTATATCATAATAAATATACTTCAAACCAGTGTAAAATTCATCAAAGGATGTTGACAGAGATGAAATAAAAACTATTTTAGAGAAATATCTCTTTCTATTTTGAAATAATTTCAAATTCACATAATTATAAATGCATAAATTTGTTTGAAAAATATTATTATAAGCTTGTAAGATATGGTTAGAAGATGTTATAATAATGGAAAATAGTCACAACCTCTATATAAGTTGAAAAAACATTATTTCCTTAATTTTTCGAAATGGTCATAAATTACCTTATTTGGAAAACGACGGAAATATTCTATTCAAAAAAATTATAAAAATTAAG
Source organism: Viscum album (assembly GCA_963277665.1). Taxonomy (NCBI): domain Eukaryota; kingdom Viridiplantae; phylum Streptophyta; class Magnoliopsida; order Santalales; family Viscaceae; genus Viscum; species Viscum album. The sequence continues at coordinate 1,335,423,121 of OY728162.1, forward strand.
AAAAGGGATTAAATTAATTTAACCCATAGTCTAGAAAATAGTAAAAATGTTTGGAAATACATTTTTAAGAAACATATATGTGGATGATAAAGATGTCCCGGCAGATAATTGCCTATAAACAACCTCGAGAAATAAAGAGACTGTAAAATTAACCCTTACCTTGAATGTTTCCTTAGTTTAAGGTATGTTTACCTCCTGTATAATAGTTCAATCATAGTTATTAAATTATATAAGAAACAAGTACATAAATATGATATCATATATGATATTTTAATTATTCTTTGTTAATAATATTTTATTAGTATTTTTGTTTTGGGTGTAAACTGATTCATATTACTTTATATGATTTGTTATGTTAGTCTAGATTTTTATGGATAGGATTTATTTTTTTCACTTCATGAATTATATTATTTTCTTAAACTTTATTTTTAATCAAAAAATGAAATTTATTCTTGAATGGTAACGATGGGGAATGAATCTCATTCCGTTTGTGGAGACAGTAATTCGTACATACGCACGAGTGACAATACCATTATATTAATGGTGGAATCATATTTAATTGTATGGTATATCATATATAAAGAATCATTAACATGTAATATTTATTATTTACAACAATTATACTCAATATTATACCCATCTAAATAATTACGTTTTCAATAACAAACTACACCATGACGTGGAGACTGTAGGCCATACGTGTGAATGTATGGTGACTTTGTCACTCATAGGACAGATAGAATAATGAATATGGTTGTACCATATTTATAATAACATAATAGTTTGTATAAGGTACTAGATTTATTATTTTGTTATGGACACAACATAGAAAGAGGAAGTGGAACAATAAAAGAAATTTTTTAGAGGTGAGGAAATTATTACCTCTTCTTTGGGTGCTTCCTTTTGATTTAATCCAAAGTTCTCCATAAGATGTATTTATAATAAAATTATTTCCTCAATGATGATTTGAGGGTAGTTGGAAGGATATATGGGCATGGTTTGGACATTCCAAATGGAATTCAAGTAGTGATTTTTAGATAAGGGGAAGTACCATATTATAATAGAGGTGAGGGTCACTTTGGGAAAAGATTGAAATATTAATTTATTATAAAATAATATTCAGTTTATAATGGATCCAAAAAAATTATTTCGAGTTAATGGTGGGGTTGGGTGGAAACCCTCTCAACAAATAGGTTTTATATAGGTTTAGTCCACCATATTAACCTTATTCTTTATATTTAACTCTTTGTTTAACAGTTAACTTTTTCCATGTACTCTTGTATTATTATAATAAATTGTCAATAAACGTCCTATAAAATAATTGTGAACCCCAAATTGTTCAAAATTGTAATATATAACCTTATCTATGTCATTTAAATTAATATTATATTTTTAGAAATATTATATCATTTAATGATATAGTATTTTTTTCAAAACTCATTTATGTCAATTTTGATACTATTTGGTATTTTGTTTTTGTGAAAGTTATAAAAACGTCATAACACAGAATAAATATATTTAATCAACCCTAAAATGTCTTATAAACCAATAAAATTATTATAATTAATCAACTGCTTCCATTTAAATTTATTTGGATATTTATAATATCAGTTATTTTAATCCTTAAATAATATGGTAATTACGGCATCATTATTGGTTAAAATATACATTTAATTATATAATGTCTAAAAATAATTAATAAAATAAATTTATTTAGGAAATATTTTTATCTTTCTAATGGATATTTATTTTATAATTTATCTTATGTACATCAATATTTTAAAAATGTATTAGTTATTAAATTATGTATTTAACACGTTTAACTATTCTGTAAATAAAATAATAATAAATGTTCTAATCTAATCCAAGTGGTTCAAGGAAAATAATATTATATTCATAAGGTTTATTTTGGTCTAAATACACTTATCCAATTGAATTAATACTTGTGTTAGGGTAATTATAATATTTTTTTAAAAATTAATTACCATATTTACTTTTAACCGTCAAAAATAAAATTCAAATGTTACTATTCACCAAAAATTATATTCATGTTATTGAAACAAGTTTTTATTACTAATGTTAACCATGTCTCTTGGATTTGTGGAATTTAACTCATAGAAGTGGTAAAATTACATTTTATGCAAATTTTATAGCGTTCCTAGAAGGTGGGTAAAATATGTTAAAAAAATTCAATAAAATTTTACACATATTTTTTTTATAAAATGGCTCTAAAGTATTAAATTGAAATAATATATTTATTATGTATCTATTTTGACATAAAATTAATTTAAATTAAATGAATAATTATTTAAAGAAAATTTTGGTTTTAAACAATAACACAGTATTTTTCACTATTCATAAAAAATGAATGTTTTCAGAAAAATACAAAAAATTAACCCTAAGATAATTTTGATAATACAAATTTAAATAATGAAGTCCATTTTGAAAAATAAAATTTATAAAATTTCAAAAAGATGGTAGTACTATTCATACTAGCTAGTTTGATTGGTCGTGGTGTGCTAGAACTCGAAGTTGCATACAGCACAAGCTATTGCATTAATCAATGCGAAATGTATCGTGGATGTTTGGGGTGTAACAATCATTCCTCCATAAAATAATTTTGTCCTTGATATTTATAGAATACTACTAGGTAAAAAGATTCGGGTGGTTCTTCATCATATGTTCTTCAGGTTCCCACGTTGCATCTTGCATATTATGGTTTCTCCATAGAACTTTTACCAGATGAGTCGTCTGTATTCTCTGCACATGTTCTCTGGTATCAATAATCTTGAAAATATCTTCGCAATAAGATAGATCATGTTTTAGTTTAATATCTTCATAGTTGAGTACATGTGTTGGGTTAGGCATGTATTTTCTCAACAGTGATATGTGAATGAATCATGAACTTTGGAGAGACTTGGTGGAATTTCCAAATAGTAATCTATCACAACAATTTGTTCTAGAATTTCAAAAGGTCCGATATACCTGGGACATAATTTTCCATTCTTACTAAATTGTATAACGCCCTTCAATGGACATACCTTCTAGGAAACATGATCTCCTACTTGAAATTTCAAACCCTTCTTTTAGTTAACTGCATAGATCGTTTACCAAATTTGTGCTGCTTTGATGTGGTTTTGTATAATATTCACCTTTTCCATTGTTTCCAGAACAAGTTCTGGGCCTACGAGTTTCCTTTCACCAACATCATCAGAACAAGTTGGTGTGCGACATCTCTTTCCATGTAATGCTTTATATGGTGACATCTGAATACTTGAATGGAAGCTATTATCATATGAAAATTCTTATAGAGGTAAATATTGATCCCACATACATTGAAAGTCAAGTGAGCAAGATCTCAACATGTCTTCTAAGGTTTAAATAGTCTATTATGATTGTCCATTAGTTTTTGGGTGGTTGGAAGTGCTCAAATGATGTTTAGTATCTAGGTCCTTCTAATGAAATCTCCAGAATCACGATGTAAACTAGGGATCATAGTAAGAAACAATAGATTGGGGTACTCAATGAGGTCTTAAAACATTTTTAATCTGTTGTTTTGCTAAATTTTCAAGTGGTAAATCTTCTCTTATTACAATAAAATGTGCTGACTTGGTAAGACGGTCAATAATGACCGATATTGCATCATTATTTCATGGATTCATTGGTAGGCCCATGATAAATTCCATCGTAATATCATCCCATTTCCACTAAGGTGTGGGAAGAGGTTTCATGACTCCTCCTGGATGCTTCCTTCCAGCCTTAACCTATTGACAAACCATACATATTGACACATAATCCACTATATCCCTCTTCATGTTGTCCCACCAAAAATATTCCTTCAAATATCTATACATCACAGTGGTACCAGAGTGTGTTGGGAAATTGGTGATATGATCATCATCCATCAATTCTACTTTAATATTAGGTATATCAGGAACAGAAATCCTTTTTCTAAATTTTAAAATTCCATCTTCATATAGGAAGTCAATAAATCTCCCATCATTCAGAACTTTAATATTCTTTTGAAACTCCTCATCATATGCCTAAGATCATTTAATCATTTCTAGAATTGATGGTTTGGAATAATTTGAAAATTTATTTATGCTTCACCTTCCATGATTATCCCCATATTCATATTTACTAGATCCATGATCCTTGGACCCCTATCAACTGTCATCTTGTTCAAAACACTATGATCTTTTCTGCTCAAAGCATCTGCCACCTCATTTTCTTCTATGGGTGGTAGTGTAAAGTGAAATTATAATCCTTGGTTAGTTAAAGCCATCATATTTTCCTCATGTTGAGTTTTTTCTATGAGAAAATATACTTGAAAAAAAAATTATCTGTATATATCTCCATATTTTCACCATAGAGATATTATCTCCATCTTTTCAAAGAAAAGATTACAGTTGCAAACTCAAGATCGTTATTGGGATAGTTTTGTTCATGAATTTTCCTTAATCATGATGAATATGAAATTAATCTATCATTCTTCATATGAAAACAACCATTTTCATTCATTGAAGCATCCATATATATAAAAAACCCATAATTCCCCGATGGTAGAGTCAATATAGGATAATTGAGTACCCTTTTCTTAAATTATTCAAAATAATTCTTCACACTCTTTTTTCCAAACAAATTTAACCCCTTTATGTATGAGTTTGGTTAATGAGTTATCCAATCATTCAAAATATTGGGTGAAATTCTGATAATAACCTGTTAAACCAATAAAACTTCGTACCTCAGTTATACTCGTCGGTGCTGGCCATTCTAGAATTTCTCTTGTATTTAAAGGATCAACAGAGAATCCATCCATAGAGAGAATATGGTCAAGAAATCAAATTTCTAGAAGATAGAATTCACAGTTTCTAAACTTCCCATATAATTCATTTATTCTAAGAGTCTTTAGAGTAGTGCGCAGGTGATTTCTATGATCTTCGTAGCTTTTGGAGTATACCAAGATATAATCAAAAAACACCATTACCAAGTCATCATGATATTCCTTGAAAACTCAATTCATTAGATCCATGAAGATATAGGGTGCATTTGTCTGTCCAAAAGGCATTACTGTAAACTCATAATGCCTATACCGGGTATGAAATATCGTCTTTAGAATGTCATCCTTCTTCATAAACAATCAATGATATCCAGATCGAAGGACAATATTTGAAAAATATTTATCTCTATGAAGTTGATCGAATAAATCATCAATGTGAGGTAGAGGATACTTGTTATTTATTGTTATATTATTGATCTCCCTATAATTAATGCACAACCTCATAGATCCATCTTTCATCTTAACAAAATGAACTGGGGAACCCCATAGAGAAACTCTAGTGTGAACAAATCCTTTATTACTCAATTCCTCTTGTGGTTTCTTTAGTTCCATTAATCCTAGTGGCCATTATATAAGGGGTCTTCGATATGGGCATTGAACCTGGAATTAAGTCAATGGAAAAAATAATTTTTCATTCTGGTGGATGTCCTGGTAAATCCTATAGAAACACATCATCATATTCTTCCACAATAGGTACATCTTCCTTTTGAACATTTCATTCCTAAAAAATATTTACTTCACTCTCTTCCTCCCCAATAATTGAATTTAGTAGAGCTACTGAGGGTTGATCTAGATAAGAATTAGATGGTGACGTTTCTACTTTAAAGATAAGGTACTCTTTATCATCATTGAAAATTTTAACCTCATTCTTCTTCTAATAAATTTTCCCTTCATGGTCCAAAATCCAATCCATACCAAGTATTATATAAAATTCAATCATTGTTACGATGATGAAATCAGCAGATAAAAAACATTTTTATGCCCTAATGGTAACTGATTTACAAAACATTATTGCAATGGTACTTCCTATAGGAATTTTGACTGACAAATACCTTGTAAAATTAAATTGGAAATATCTAAATTTCTTAGTAAACTGGGAACAATTGAAATAATGAAAAGATCCAGAATCAAATAATGAATTGGATAAATTTGAGGAAACAATTAAATAACCTGACACCATGTCATTCGGAGCTTCAACATCAGCATTAGTGATCACATATCCTTGGCCATTTTCCCTTGGACCTTTTTTAGGTAGGTTTCCTTGGTGATTAAGACATTCATCTGCATAATTCTCCATTTCACTATAAGTGTAGCATTCAACATTGACAACCTCTTTCTTTCCCTTACAATAATGAGCTTGGTGGCCTTTTTCACCATAATTATAACAGCCTCCCATTCCTTTCAAGAAATTACTAGGGTGTTCCTCCCCACATTTACTACAGGATAAAAATTCAACTTTTAATTTCTTCCCCTTACTTCCATTTCCAGAGTTCTCAACAGATCTCTTCTTCACCTTCTTTACTTTAATGTCATAAGTCATAGAGAATTACTTTTATGTCTTAATAGCGCAGGAGAACATATCTTCATACAATGAGAAAAATTATGAGACTAATTCTCTATGATTAAATGGTTTTAACCCATTAAATAATCGGTCAACCATACTCAGTGGGTTACGTATATAATCAGTTGCATGCCTTTCTAACCTTGTAATGTTAGCCTCATACTTTACAACATTCTCATCCTCCTTTATCCTTTGACTCAGAGATTTTCTTTCCATATCTCCTCAATGGTCACATGGAATTTATTTTTATAATAAAAGATATTTAAACTCTCTCCATTCGATATTTGATAATTATTCATCATCCTTTGAGTTTTGAATTAATTACCACCATTCACCTACATCTCCCATGAGGCGATAAACTGTCGTGAATACCTTTTCCATTTCTCTATACCCCAAAGAATGTATTATTTTCTCTAAGGAACTTATCCATTTTTCATCTACAAATGTATTTGTATTATCATTGAATGTTCATGGTTGTTGGCTTAGGAAGTGTTCAACAAAGATCCTCCATGTTGTGGATTAGGGTGGTACATATGGGTAAGATTATTATTCATAACCTGAGTGAGTTGTCCCAGTATGGTTATAAGTTTTTCAGCACCAGTGGCATCACCAGCTCCACTATAATTATATTGAGGGGGAGGGAAATCCAAACATGTGTTACATGCATTGATGCATTTTCCATTCCTTCCACTAGGATCCATTTCTAAACAATGGCATACACTATGTTAGTTTTATAATTGCAATGCATAATTCAAAACATGTAAAATACCAAACATAGATTGAACAATTTATGCATATAGTCCATAATCATAAAAATGTTTTCTTTGAGAAATTATTTACTCATAAATCTTTCATACTGGATTATATTAAAAATGTGAATTATATTAAGCATATCCCCCAGGAGTGTCGTAACCAATAGTGCAGCAAGGCCCAATGTCATTTACCAAGATACCCCAGGTCTAGAATGAAACTCCTTGTTGGAGTTTTCACTCTTAGGTACATCTATTCCAGAGACGCCTCTACCTTCTCATATCTGAACATGAATGTATTTCTTATAAAACACACAAAACATCTACATTTCAAAAATTCTAGGAGGTTCTTCTATATTAATCCTCAAAGTTTATCTATGGTTAATGTTATGTAATCAGAGATTTTATAAATCTAGTTTCCAAGGATTGTACTAGACTTCCTCTAATACCAACTGTAATTCCCCGAACCTAGTTACCCAATGTCAGTGAATTATTACATTACATTGGCATGATCACAAGAGATCAAGTGTCAAATGATCGATTAGTTCAGTATCCTTGAAAAAATAGATACATACATAAGTTTTACATTAAATCATGAAATTGAAAAACAATAAAATTTTGTCCCCTTTGAACAAACTCATATCCCTTAGCCTATTATTATAGGTAAATCATAATATACTTCTTCACATCCATGGAAAAATAAAAAATAGAAAGGGGTGAGATCAAATTCTCAGTAAGTATAATAATATAAGCATAAACATTTAAGGAAATGTATAAGATTAAACATAAGCCTTTTAAACCTAAAATTCAGCATAATATGGCCAAGCTAAATAAAATAATTCCATTTTCTTATTTACAAGGATATTCTACTAGTTGAATAATCACATGTAATATCAATAGCTAATTTCATAATGATGGAATGCACAATGATGGACATCCTAACAACATAGTCAAGGCCTCGTTCCAAGACTACAAATATTATTTTTTCAAGGCCTTTTTCCGAGACACTAGTTTGTCTCGTGAGACCTACCATTGCATCGACAAGATATAGTGGGCTCCACCCATCACATACTATGTCCAATGCGTACCTCATATGAAATGGTTGAAATATAACATAAACATTCGAATTAAAACTAGCATACATAATGTTAATACTTTAACCATAAACCATGAATGGTATAAAAATAAAACATCCACGGTCAAACAAATCATCAAACATTAAATAAAATATGTAATATTCTAACATAATAAATATACTTCAAACAATTTTAAAATCCATTAAATAATATTTACATAGATGAAATCAAAACTATTTGAGAGAAATATCTCTTTCTATTATGAAATCATTTAAAAGTCACATAATTATAAAAGAAAAATTATGTTTGGAAAATATTTTTATATTCTTATAAGGGAAGCTTCAAAGGTTTTATAATTCCATAAAATAGCCACACCCGCCTTATATGTTAAAAAACATTCTTACCTTTATTTTTAAAAAAGGTCATAAAGTACATTATTTGGAAAACGATGGAAAAATTCCCTTCAAAATATTTTTTTAAAATTAAAAAAAGGGTATAAATGACAATAAACCATAGTCTAGTAAATAGTAAAAAAAATTGAAATAAATTTTTAAGAAACACATATGTGGATGATAAAGTGCTCACAGTAGATAGTTACATATAAACAACCTTGAAAAATAAAGAGATTGTAAAATTAACCCTTACTATGTGCTTTTCCTTGGCCGAGGGTATTTTAACCACTTATATAATAGTTAAATCACTGTTAATAATTTATACAAGAATGAAAAATATAAATGTTATATCATATATGTTATTTTAATACTTCTTTGTTAATAATATTTTAGTAGCATCCGTGTTTCGGGAGTAATCTGGTTTGTTTTCCATTCTATGTTTTGTTATGTAAGTAATGTTTATTATTGATAGAATGTATTTGATTCATATCCAGAATTATATTAAGTTCTTAAAAATAATTATTTAATCATAAAATGAAATTTATTCTAGAATGTTTAGGATGGGGAATGAATAGCATCGCGTTCGTGGAGATGGTAATTTGTACGTACGCAGGAGCAACAATACCATTTTACTGATGGTGGAATCGTATGAAATTGGATGTTATATCATATATACATAATCATTATCATTTTTTACTTTTTATTTACTTAAATTATACTCATTATTATACCCATAGAAATATTTATGTGTTGAACAACAAACTACACCACGACATGGAGACTGTAAGCCGTACATATGCATGTATGGTTACTTTCTCATTCATAGGTTGGATAAAATAACGAATATGGTTGTATGATATTTATAATAACATTAAATTATGTATAAGGTACTGGAGTTATTATTTTGGTATGGAAACAAAAAATTAAGAGGAAGTGAAGAAGAAAAGAACTCTGAAAGAGGTGATGAAATTATTACTTCTTCTTCAGGTTCTTCGTTTTGGTTTGATCAAAAGGGCTACATAGGTTGCCTTTGTGATAAATGTTAGACCTCTAGGTTGAGGATAGGTTTGTTGGGAGGATATTTGGGTAGGTTTTGGGTGAACAAAATACCATTGGAGGTGTGATTTTGAGAAAAGTGGAAGTTCCCTTTTATTAGAGAGATGATGGTCACTTTTGGAAAAGATTGAAATATTAATTTATTATACAATCATATTCAGTATATAATGGCTCCAAACAGATTTATTTTGAGGCTAAAGTGGGTATGGGTTGAAAACCCCACAACCAATAGGTTTTAGACTGGTTTACATAAACATACTAACCTTATCTTTTAGATTTACCTCTTAGTAAAATAGTTTATCTTTTGCAATGTATTCTTGTATTATACAATTAATGGTTAATATACATACTATAAAATGAAAAGTGAAACCCATGTGGTTCATTATTTACTTATCTATCCATATATATTTCCTTTTTCCTACCCTAATATTTTAAGAAACATTATATCATTTAATAATATAATATTCGTTTTAGAAACTCAAATATGTAAATTTTGAAAATATTTGGTATTTTATTTTTTTAAAGTTGTAACAACTTCATGACTTCGAAAAAAATTATGTAATCAACCATAAAATGAAATATTAACTTAAAAAATGAGTGTAATGCATAAAAATACTCAATTTACATTTATTTGGATATTTGTAATATCAATTATTGTAATATTTCATTAATAGGGTAATTACTACATCATCATTGTGTCATAAATACATTATTTAATTTAATTTTTAAATATTATAAATAAAATAATTTTATGTAGTAAATCATTTTAGATTTATAATTAATATTTTTAGTCTAATTTATCTTACATATAACCCTATATTAAAAAAAATAGTTATTAAAATTTGCATTTTACACTTTTAATTCTTCTTTAAATAAAATAATAATAAATGTCCTAATATAATAAAAGTGGAACAAAGAAGTTAATATTTTATTCAAAAGGTTTATTTTTGTAGAAATATACTTAAAAATAAAATTATTACTTGTGTTAGGGTAATTATCATATCGTTTCTACCTTTAATTAACCTAATTACTTTTAACCTTGGTAAATAAAATTCAAAAATTACTATTCAACAAAAATTATTTTAATCTTATTGAAGCACATTTTACATAATAATGTCAATAGTGTCTCTAATATTTTTTAAATTCAATTCAAATAAGTGGTATTTTTTAAAAAAAATTTCTAAAGTGCTTAGAAGGTGGGTAAAAGACGTAATGAAAATTCAATAAAATTTTATACATCCAATTTTTTTATAAAATTACTACAATAGATTATATTGAAGAAATATAGGTATTATATATCTATTTTGACTTAAAATAAATTTATATAAAAAAAATATATAAATACGATTTCAGTTTTAACCAATAACGCTGTGCTTTTCACTATTCATCAAAAAATGAATGTTTTCAGAAAAACACCAAAAATTTACCCTATGATAATTTTGATATACCGAATACAAAAATTATGTCCATTTTAAAAAAATAAAACTAATAAAATTTCAAAAAGTTGTTATTACTATTCTTAATGTATAGTTTGATTGGTCGTGGTGTGCTAGAACTCAAAGTTGCGTACATCTCAAGATATTAAATTATTCATAGAGAAATGTACAGTGGAATCTAGGGGTGTTAAATGGTTCATCAATTAGACTAGTGGAAGAATAATAGGGAAAAAAGCTTGTCAGAACCCTTAATTCACATGGGTAAAAAATTGGAAATTTCGCCTTTAAATGAAGCACATTTTTGGTTGAACAGTTGTCCAAACCATGTGCCAACCATATGCCACCCTATTTCCAAGAGGGTACCTGGGATTCAAGGTTTCTTGGGATTCCACTTGGTTAGATAAAACATGTGGTGGAAATATGGAATGGTTGTGTCAAAACCCACATGTTTTCAGTCTCCCCCCTCACATGGTTTCTCAACCATGCAGCTATCTCCTCCAAGACCAAATGGTTATGGATCAGGGTTACTACTAACCATTCTCCACCTATGAAACATGCATTGGTTGTCCCTTCTTTTCCCCATTTAACATTTCAAACACCCAGGATTCCCTTTTATATTTCTCACATACATAAGAACCAATCCATTTAACAAAATAAAGGGAGTTTAACTATAACATTAATAAGTACGTACCACATTTGATGTTATGTATCTTAAAAACTCCCCCGCCTTTTAATGCCTCAACCTCATGATGAAATACCATAATTACAAAGAAACTATAGTAAAAAAGATCTTTCCAATGGACCTACTTATCTATATTCATCTCCCAGGATTTCTTCTATTTGGTACCATGTTTCCACAACACTCAGAAAAACATAACACACTCGAAAGAAAAAATCATCCTCAAGTTAAACATCATCAATATAAATAAAATTTGACAGTTTGGGTAGATACTACTGAATCTTTTACACATGAAACACATTGTGTATGCCATTATACTACTATGGAAGAGTCAACTACTATGGCACCGGTTTGATCCTCTCCACAATCTCAAACTGACCCATGTACCTAAGTACAAACATAGAATGTCTCCAAATCTAATTGTCACCCAACCATGGTGAAACCCAAAGGAACACATGGTTTCCCACCAGAAAAACTACAGGTCAATGAAGTCCATCAAAAAATTAATTCCTATTACATTGGGTCGTAGCCATACATTTCTAAATCAACTGAACATACTCTGATTTCCTCTATACAAAACATGTCCCCAAAAACTATGATTCCCAAATCTCCATAAAAAATAACTGATACCTAAACTACCTACCATATAGTGATTCATATTTTGAAATTTTTGTAGTCACTTGATAACTATTATTATAGTCCAAATCCATGAGTTCCAAGTCTTTCTCTCTATATCTACCAAATTATTGGACATATTCCCTTAAAATGTCTTCAATAATCTGTGGATTATGCTCTGACTTCCCATTATTATGTGGGTCAAAATCTTTACTCAGAAGCAATTGGGTTCCAATAACCCTCTGTAACCCTTTCTAGAAGTGTGATGAAAAATGTGGATCACATTATAAAACAATATTCCAAGGTACCCTATGCAACTATAATATGTCTCAAACAGACATATCTCCCACTCGTCAATATTAAAAGGCTATTAAATTCGTAAGAAATGTTCCATATGGATCAACCAATCCACAATCACCCATATCACATCATTCTTCCAAGGAGTACTCAGAAGACCTACCACAATATCCATGGTGACTTCATCCCACTTCCATTCCAGAATGGGGATCATTTGAAGTAAACCACCCAACCATTGATGCTTAGACATCACATTCTAAAAGATGTAGCATCACGTCTTGAAACCTAAAACCAATATTTATTTCAAGCCACAAATACTATGTACAAATAACACAATACATTTTTGGAAAAACTTAGGTGCACCTCCAACTTTGAGGTTTGCATATCATGCAATAAATATTCCAACATACACTTTGTCACAAAAAAAATTCCATGATCATTATCGATAGTACAATTAGAAGATTAATCCACAACTTCATGGATTTCCCTTGTTTTTGGAAACATAGGATCCCAATACATCCTCACCCTAATTCATCTTAGATGTGTGGAATCAATTGACAATGATACAAGGGTCATCTTTTCTTGTCCCTCCTAAACCTCTATATAATTATCAATGAATAAGGATATCATATTCCACTCGGAACTAGACTCCCAATCTTCTTGATTTTATGTCTTCCTTCTTAAATAATTTGAAACATGATATCCCTTACTTAGTATTTAGTATTTCCCCGTGTCAAATAACTACATATACCCAAACTATCTCCACAAATGGAGGTTCAAATATCATTGTGAAAATATGTACTTTATTCTTTTTTGGTTGGTATACAAAGTAAAAACTTCTCCCAATAGGAATTTCATCCAACACGTTTTGAAATAAACCATCATGGATAGCTCGAGATCATGCATAGGATAACTAAGTTCATGTTCCCTCAAATTTCATGACCGACATTCCACAACCATATATCCCAGAATCAACACTACCCCAAGTAAAATTACAAAAAAATAAAAAAAAACATAGTGTACTCCTTACCCAACTCAGTTAGGATCAAAATCAATGTAGTATTCAAATGCCTCTTCAAATCCTAGACATAATTATCACATTCTCAAGACCACTCAAACATGAATCCCTTCCTTTTTAAAAATGAAAGTGGTAAAACCATGTGAGAAAATTCCTCGATGAACCTTTGTTTGTAGACTACCAAATCCCAAAATCATCTAATATAAAAATAATTCATTGGATACTCCAAATATACAACCAATTTCACCATCTCTTGGTCCAGTAATACAAATTTATCTGAGATGATGTGACCCTAGAAATATACCCCATTGATCCAAAATTGACACTTAGATATCATAGCATATTGAATATGATTTCTCAGTGAATTCATGATAATATCACGGTTTTTGGAATTATCATTATTATTTTAGGATTAAACAAAGAGGTCATCCATAAAAACAACTAAACAATAATCATCATATAGATGGATGATTTGGATCATTAATGTCTTAAATACATAAGGTATTTTTGTGAACTCGAAATTCATTATGATGAACTCATACAAACCATACCATCTGTTGAAATTGTCCTGTTGTATATCAAAAGTTCTCACCCTTAGTTGATGATACCATGACCTCAAATTAATTTTGGGGAAAACAAAAGCACATTTCATTTAGACTAAAGTATCATCAATATGCATAAGGGGATATTGGCTCTTAACTATCATCGGATTCAACATTCAATATTCAATAGACAACTTTAATGTCCCTTAGGACTACCTAGATAAAAATACTAGATATCTCTAAGGTGACATACATGGTAAAATCAATCATTTATTCTCAAATTTATTCAACTGAATTTAATCTCTTAAATATCAGCTGGTTCCATACTGTATGGAAGAATAGATACCATCTCAAATCTAGGTACTTACTCAATCATGAACAAAACATCTCTCCCGATTGGAAACCCTAATAAATCCTTAGGGAACACATCCTAAAACTGAACCTCCATAGAGTGAAAAATGTTTTGTTCTAATCCTAAATTGTCAATAACAAGACATGAAACATGGTTTATGACCTCACCTAACTACTGATGAATTGGACCTATATGACATTATTATATATTACATTCCACATGGTGAACATAACTATTAGCCTCAAGTGAAGTTAATTTTACACTTCGTTGATAATAGTTAATATGGTCTTGATACAAAACAAGCCTTTACATTACCAATATAAGGTCAATAACTAACATCTCAAGCAAAAAAAAGCCCCAAAGGAAATGGTAACACTCAACCTTAAGAAAATAGTCCTTACATTTCTAGATATTTTCTTCTCGTACTCCAAACAGTGTGTGAATCATCATAACCCCACACATATATTCCATGACTAGACCCATCACACTCACAAAATAAGAAGATATAAAAGAATAACAGACCTCTATATTAAATAAATCACTAGAAATCATGTAATCTACAAGAATCCTACCTAAAATAATCTACGGTCCAACCTCAACAATTTTAGGAATATGATTAACATAATGAATTTAACATTCCCATCTACCCTAGGCTCTATTATAGCCTCTCGGTGCAGAAATACCAAATATATAAGGATGCTCTTATCCAAAATCACCACATCCACCACCCCCGAAGGTACATCTAGTAGAAATCCACATATTTCCTAGTATGGGATAGTATAACACCTTCCCAAAATTTCCATATGTCTTGATCCCCCATCAGTACCAAGATATCAATGGTTCCTTCAAAGCCTTCCCACATGCCCCATCTGACCGCATGCTTGGAACTCAACTGATGTCTAGGGTCACATATCAAGCATGTGTCCCAGCCTGCCTCATTGAATTAAAACACTGAATCACTACCCTAATAGCCCAATAATGTTCCAAGTATATTATGTCTTCCACCACCCTGTCAAGAACTCTAAAATCAGCACTTCCTAATATCAGAATGAGAACCACTGGATTGCCTAACTAGAACCACATTCCTACCACCATAATCCTCCTTCAGGTTTCCTCCGGAAATGAGAGCATGATCCACCACTTTTTCAATACTCTTAAAAAAAAATATTTACTTTAGAAATTATCTTATATATAAGAACATCATATAAATTTCACATCATAGCTACCTCAACCCCTACCAGTAGTGGAAAAAACGTGTTGTAACTCACGGAAGTAGCTAGCATAATCCATCATAGACTTAGTCCCATGAGTAAAAAAAATAGACTATGCAACATTATATAATCTAAATGTCTCCATGTATAAATGTTACAAAATGTATTTCTAGAAATCTCCCCCCACAACATAAAATCGTCTTGCTCTGTCTAAACTAGGATATCCCACCAGTGCTTCTTCAGTCCTTGCAACATTTAAACTAGAAAATTGACACAATTATAATGAGGATTCTCTATGTGATATAGAATCATATGGATGGACTCTATCCAAAACTCATGTACCTCAAGTATATAATCTCCAACAAATATCATAGGGAACTACAACTAAAACACTATAGTCATGTAAAACATACTCAGAAAGACGTTCCATGGGTCTCATTCCATCATCAATATAAAATAAAAAATGTTCTCATGAAACTTATCTTTCACTCTGTTATACAGAATCAATGGGGGTTAATTCCCCATTACTAGAAGATAATTCTGTGAAATATCCTCATGTTTCCTATAGAGTAAGAATCATCATAGTGGAGTTTCTCTACAATTCCAAACACAGATGTCAAAACACATAACTTATATTTTCCATAGTTTATACAAAATATTTCTCACTACTAGCCATAAAAAAACCCTTGACACATATATTATTACAATGAACATGATCAAATCTCAGTGACTACCCTCATCCATACATATAATAGGTCACAACTATTACAATGCAACCAAACTCTTACATTTAAAATTCTCATTTTAAAAATATTAATCCATTTAATTTTTCATGGTTTAATTTTTTAAACAATTAAAACTTCCTCATTATGAACCCTTTAAACCATTAAATAACATTTTTTAATTTTTTATAAATTCATAACATCTTTATTTGGAATCATTTCTTAAAATCATAGGGGACTCCAATTTTGATTCAAATTACCATACGCAGCCACAACATGTTTTACCATGTGTGCCTAGCATGATTCATTTCACAAGTATACCTAAGTACCTAAATGATGAATGTATTCACAAACTCATACCATTTAATTCAATGAGAAAAAACCTTTAAAAAATAACATCAAATATAAAGTAAATCACTAAAGTTAAAATCAAATTCAACAGCTACAATGAATATCAAAAAAAAAATCCGACCATGGCTAACTAGGTGTCCCCCCTTGCCTGGGTTAGATACTCACATTCACAAGTTCATTTCAAATCACTAACACTGACTAATATCATTCCAACCTTCCCAATTAAAATAAATAACAGAATCAAAACTCTCTGATAGCACTTTGTAACACCGCGACCCATGATCTGGAAAACCAATTCCCTATGATGTGGGGCCACATAACCTCAATCATGCCTCCCCATAAGTCAGTGTCTATTAACTAGTAGTGGGGGTCTAATGAGACACTAGGGGAAACTATGAAATCTATATTAGAGTAAGAAACAGAAGACCAAAAAATAACATAATGAGAATAGTGTAAATAATAAACATGCATCACTAATCCATTCCCCAAAACAGGCTACATACCCACATCCAAATGGTAAATAGGCAATGCCATGGCTTACGATGACACGTATAATGGAAAACCTAAAATAAAGTCAAGATGAATAATCCCCAAAAAGGGTATCGACCCAAAATTGGGTTCCCCCATCCATTAGCATCCATGATCGCTAATTCGACCTGTTATCGTAGATCACTTTCCCTTATCTTAACCTGCAACCATAATGTGTACTTGGGTAACCAATAGTGGACAATGTAGGGTGTGAGTGTAATAAAGAAGGACACCACCACTAATGGTGTCTAAAGAAATATGAAATATAAAATAGAGGATGTATAATTATGGGGAAAAAGATGTTAAAAAATGAGCCAGGTTCTGTTAATTATATAAATTTACATTAGGAATTTTCATCATTAGTTCCAAGTATTCCCAATATTTTTCATCCATTCTTCAGCCAATGGTGATCAAAAAAAAATATATGTCTTCTAAATAACTCATAAGGGGATTCAAGTTCCCTACTTCATAGGTACATTTAATTTCACAAAGAAATATAACAACTTACCTTGATTCCCCAATCCAGATAACCATACCAACTGCATTCTTGAGGGGTATAGAGCCTCAATCATACACCCTTACCAATATATGATATGATGTTTCATATGGAATCATTCTAGCCAGGTCCATGGAATTATAATAATAGACCAATACCTCACTAAAATCACTTATTCACAAAATCTTTCTTATTTAGACATTTAACTCATTTTCCATTTACATAACATAACTCATTTTACACATTCCAATTAATCGTAATGCGAATTTATGTTATGTTAACAATATAAACACAAAAATAATTTGTTCAATCTAATAATACATTCAATTCCTCATTTGACTACATAATTACATGTTCATAGGGATTGTCACACCCCATGGGTGGCCCTTAACCTAGTCAAACCAACCTCAACGGATCCCATAGAAATAATGAGGTACTCAATTCATCATTCAATTATCAAAATTGGAATTTCCTACGAATATAACAATATGGATAGTAAAAATGTACCAAAACACAACCACATAAACCTAAATTAATGATTTAATACTATGGGTTATAACATGTAGACCACCTACCTCAACATCATTGTTGAAATCTCACTAAAACATATCAATTTATTTGAACTAAAGAAAAAATCAAATACCTAAGTTAGAATCCATTAAAAATTTATTTTAAAATTATTTGGATGTAGAAGAACCACCACACAAGGCATTATCTAGAAAATATAAAAAAAGAGGAGTGTTTCACTCACTCAGAGATTCAATATGCACCTTTTGATTCTACAAATGGTTCAGAATCAAACGAGAATCGTCCCTTGAAATCATAAGAAGGATGCGTTCATTACATATGCTAATATAATAATATTGGGAAAGAAAATTGGGTTATAAACCTTAAATCATGAGTGGGAAAATTGGAAATTCATGTTTTTAATGAGTTTCCCAGTTTGGCCACATGTTTTTTTAATATCCTAACCAATTGTTCCATGCCCTCTATCCGAGGGGGGGACTAGTTCACATAGCCTACTAGAAGCTTACATATTTTGATAAATCATGCAGTTTCCATGGATAATGTTTTATCATAATACCTCATGGTTTCAGTCTCCCCCCTTTCAAGTTTTATCAATAGTTCACATGCCTCCTCTAGGCCCTCATTATTATGGCACACAGTTACTACCAATCATGCACCAACTGTTCCAAATGCACTGGATGTACCTTAATTCCCACTTTCTCAACCCAAATCCCAATAAACCACCAAGAATCCTCATATACCTTAAAACCAATCCATTTACCAAACTAAATGGATTTTAACTGAAACATAAACATTTTAATATTAAAATTATCATAGAATTAAAAAACATTATCTAAATTTATTGGAATGGTTTTTTTACCTAGGTTAATTTTTTTAAAATACCTGTTTTCCATGGGTTTTTTTCTATTGGAATATATTTTCCAATGAATGTTTTCATTCAATATTGTACTTGTTTAAAAAACACTCATTCTAAATTTTTACATTTTTAAAAACATTATTTTTTGTATCTCTTTAAAGATAATTAATAATGAAAAATATTGTTGTAAATATTTTATATCTATTATTCACTCTAACACAATTTATGAATCATATTTGATAATTTCATATGGGAAGAAGTTTTATGTTATGAATTTTAATGTTACGATGTTTAATTGGGAGAAGTTATATTTTACGGAAAGAATTCGGAGAAATATTAATTATGTTTAAAAAAATATGTTTTTTTATTTCATTCATATGAGGAAGGAGAAATCATTTTTTGTTTTACTTTTTTAGGTAAACAATTTTGAATAATATTGTTATGTTAATGAATTATTCAATTTTATTTACCATTATAAGGGGTAGATTGTTGTGCTTACACCTTCATTTTCATAATAACGATAAGTACTCTATAAACTGTTAGACAATTTTATATAATATTTTTTGTTTTTCATCATGGAAACTTATTATATTCTTGAAATATCCAAGAAGGATCCTTAAATATGTATTAACTATAGTATTTAAGACATTTATGAAGGCAGGAAAACCCTTAGAAGGCCATCCATGGATGTGTATGTGATAATGTTTTAATTTTATGGGAAAAAATTAGTGACACAACATTTAAAACATTTCATGGTCAATATTGGGAATGAAATGAAAAAATAAGAAACTATAGGTGACCATGCCCATTTTCTAAGACATTTTGAAGTCTAAAATGACCCCAATTCTTTCGTCAATGCTTGTTGTTGGTCATTTCATACTATGATGACTTAATTCTGCATTTATTATATTCAAATATTCTTAAATGTTTTATTCAAAATATTCATTACTCTCGGTGAATTAATAAATATTTATAAAGTATTTCAAGGTTATTAGTAGAGACCTGTTCGAGGCATGAATGACAATAATCTATTCTCCTCAACAATTCTCCAACACCACCATGTTAAGATAACTAATTCTCTCTAAAATTGACCTCATTTTTTAAATCCACTATTCTCCTATCTAGAGTATATGATTATTCTAATATCTTCTCCCTCTCAAACTAATATAATTTTCACTTGGTTGTTTTTTATATCTTTTTTAGAGAATTAATACTCTTATAAAACATGATTACTTATAAGTATTCTTCTCCATCTTTCACTTCCTCTTTCTTCAATTATTGCTGCTCAGTACCATTGATGTTATGGAATAATGATAAAATGACATAAACATTAAAATTAAAGGGTTTATTCTCAGTGAGGTTTCCAGATATACCCATTTAAAGACTCGTGCCAATTGAAATTTTAATTTTTTTTCTACAACCACAAAAGTAATTGAGTATTATTATATTGGCTATCATTAAATCCAACAGACTAAGACAATAAATCCTAAACTGATTGAGGTGGCACATATAGGGGATGTTTTAGAGAAATTTTCAAACATCCATTCCAAATTGTTTCCCTTCTTTATATTCTAAATGTTACTTTATTTATCACTTTCAGTTATCCATGTAATTAAATTTTTAATCCATGAAAACATTTAATATGTTATTTCATGAGCCATTATTTATATTATTATTCTAATTTTCTAATAATATGTGTATTTTTATTGTTTCACATTAATAAATAAATTTATGATCACTTTGAACGATTTTAAAAATATTTAACATAAAAATATACGTTTTTAGTCTTTAGGAATTTAGTAATTTCCTTTTATTTGTAAATAAATATTTAACCCCCTACTTTCCACTTACACTACTATAACGTAAAAAATTATGATCATGTCAAGAATTTGAGGATTTTTAATATATTATTACATTATTTCCAAAGGTACGGTAAACTCATAAAATTAAAATTATTGATTTTTTATGTTTATTTCATTGTTTATTTCATCTCAAAATTTGGAGTAGTAGTTTCCCTTGTTAAAAGTTGGATCATGATGGGTTTAGATCCACCTTTGTATTTGATCAAATTTCATAGTGATATCATGGTGGAACAAACCATTAGTTGGAATTTTCAAGCATAAATTTTAAATTATGAATTTGAGGCGTATCCCATAAACTAAAATCTAACCTCATTATAGTTTTTATATTGGAATAAGAATATGACACATACATTCTATTAAAAAATCCAATTGAATTATTTACTAAGTATGGGAGTACTCTCTATGAGATATTAATTTTGAGTTATTGCATAAAAAGTTTTATTTAGATATTACACCTAAGAAATTCTCTAAATGTGGTAACAAATAATTGTATTCTATAAGAATATAGTCTTTCTTGGTGATATTTCTGAAGAGAGGATGGGGAGTTTTTCAATTTACCTATTGGTGGTACATCTAGGTGTTGTATGATGTGTCATTATCCCAGGAAACAATATTGGTTTCCAAATATGATGTATGGTTTGGAGAAGCTCATATCACGATACCTCACCATTTAATGGGTGATGGCTAAGAACCAAGTCTTGGCTAGTTGGACTTGTGCACTTGTTTTTTACTATATTTGGTATAATCTAAAAATTTTACTATAGCATGTGTACAAAAATATTTATCACTCAATTATCTCTATAAACACCTTCAAGGACCTATATAGGGGACAAATTTATTCACCCCTCCCATATTTTGGAAAGTCATCCCTTATGGGTACAAAATTTGGGAATTATATGATTAAAAATATGTATGTGATCCAAGAGTAAATGGGTACAACACATAAAATTATGAATCCACATAGATTCTGAAAAAAAATACCTTTTAGTTCAAATGATGTTTTTTTGTTCTTGATAGTCTCACCATGCCATAATTTGAGGAGGTTTTGTAATGAATCGATCTATCCCTCTCTCATTTTAGGAATTCTAAATATTATACAAGGCCCGGAAAGGATTCCTACCACATGTAATTTCTCCCAAATATAAACTGTGTTTGAAATTCCATTCATGTATCATTTAATAATTGTTATATGCATTGTACATCATGAAATATTGAGTATATGATGCAAGATTTTGAGCAAAAAACACACAATTTTAAAATTCATGGTTGGTATCCTTCATATAGTCGTATTTTTCAAGATTATTTTATTATAAAACAAAATATTTTTGACTTTATTAAATTGGTATTTTAGGTATATAATTCATTTATGATTAATATGAGAATGCAATAATATTTTGTATATGTACAAAAAATGAAATAATCATACTGATGACAATTCACGATGCAATGCAAAGTGGTGCTATGTGAAAATGGATTATTTAATATGTTATATGAAAAATCATTGTCAAAAAACAAGCTAAAATGAGTTGATTTTATGATTTACATGATTTCCTATAACTGATTATAAGTCAAGGAATAATACTAGAACTCCAAACAAAATAACCAAGCTATAACAATGTAAAATATGCTTGAAATACACAATTCACACCATGAATTTCATTCATGACATCAAACACGAAATGATATAAGATGTGAATCCAGAATGGGAATAAAGTTTTACATTGATTATTCCCAACACATTACTGGTTTTGAACACAATTACACTACGATTAACCCTCACGATGGCTCAAGAATCAATTCACGTCTTGCTTTATGTTGTGGCCTCACATCCAGAATAATTTCAAGTTTTGACATTTTGAATGACATTCACGGTATGCATAAACATTTTGATTATAGAAAGTGAACATTAAAATTTCATGTTAAAGAATAAATTCAACTTTTCATTCTTAAAATAAAAAATGAAGTCTTGCATTCACAATCCCCCTTGGAAAATAACAAAGATCTTCCCCCTTATATTTTATTATTTAATTAACTATTAATTCTCATTCCAATTGAAATAAAACTCACATTGATTTATTTTTACATAAATATCATGGTAATAAATGTAACATGCACTGTTTTCATACCTCAAGAACATGTAACTTACCATAATCATGGGAGGAATATAACATCTCTACTGTGTAAAGATAATAGACAAAATAAATCATGAGGACTTGGATTATGGTTTAAATGTCTCTCAGGTTTAAGGTTAATGGGAAAAATTACTAAAAATAATCTCAAATAAGAGGTTTGTGACTTTGTCATATTACATGATATAAAAATCTAATACTTGTGAAATATTCCTTTAAATGTTATCTCCATACCACCAATTTTAAAAGTAGATACATGATACAAATCTGAATAAGTATTTAATAACCCTATTTTGTTTTTTCATACCTTTTTTTTCTTTTTTAAAGTAATACTTAATAGAAATATCAAATCCACTATCAAACCACATATGATTGAAATAATTAGTATGATAGTGGTGATTTTTAACCCACAAAGGACTCATTACAAATTTTTCGAAAACCTTTTTTTATTGTATATATTTTTTATTTCATTAGAATGAGTGGTGAATAATAATGTACAATAAACATTTTCCATATAACCAAATCTCAAGAAAACCTGTAAATATCCTCAATATTGTACATCTAGATTTACCATGACAACCAACTCCCACCACTATTTTCATTGCATATCATGAAATTTACTATGAGTAGTGTAGGAAAGGATTTAATTGGCTAGTAACACTACTAATTTACTAACAAGAACATTCATGTATTCAATAGGAAAAATATGGGTGGATTCTAAGGTGGGTACAAGGATAAATAGTTCAATTAAAGTACTTAAATAATGTTAATATTAATTTTTATCAGTCATAGAATTGATAAAATTCCAAGAATGTTCAATTATAAAAACATTCCCTAGACCCTTGTGAAATTTACAATGGGAGAGAATGGGAATAGTTTGGTTTAAAAAAATTTCTCAATGATGAGAACAAATGTTTTTGGATAATTACACATTGAAATGCACAAAAACAATAAACCCATCAACATCAATATCATCAACTAAAAACATTCCAATATAAGAACATTTTCATTTAAAATTTAAATTAAATCCCCAATAACATGATATTTCAATTTTATCCCATCTTGCTTAAAATTACTCATTTATTTTAACATTTTACTACCCAAATAATGTCAATAGTGAAAATTAAAACATGTCATAATGATTATCCTATGAAACTAATGTCTCTGAGATCGAAATTAGAGTAGAAGGTTTCTATTTGGGAATAAAATGTATAGTTAATTCTCAAAAAAATTAATACATGAGAGTAATTTAAAATAAATATTAAAAACATAAAACTCACATTGTGTTGAATAATTAGCTTGGGTGATCTAGGTTATGGTCTATACAATATTATCTCACATCATGAATCCTTTTCACTAAAATAATTTGCATTTAACTACACTCTTCATTTTTTCTGCTGTGATAATAGACCTACATAATAAAATAACTCTTATGAATATAAGGAACATGACATTTATGTAAAAACATAGAGGGATTAGTGACTTATGAAAATTTATTCATAAAAATAATAAATTGAATCTAAAGTTTTAATAATCTTATAAATTAGAGGAAAGATAATTCTTGGTTTGATACCCCAAGTGTGCCACAGGTTTTGATTTCCTCTAGAAATCCAATATCAACTATCATCTATAATCAGTTGGTCAGTGAGTTTTTTGGATTTCAACCACCACACATTGTTCATCCCCAATCACACTTTTTTACTTTATTTAGGATGAATCCATAGATAGAGTACACTACACCAACCCATTTTATAATTAAATATAGCTTGTCTGGTGGGGGTAGGATGATGTATGGATTGTCTCCCTCTTGTTTTTTTACCTTTGTAACCTCATCTTTTATGTCCAGTGTTTTCTAAAATTTTCATTCATAAAAATAATAATTAAAGGGATGTTTATAATTTAATTTAAAATTAAATAAATATAAACATGATGAATAATAATAGAAATCATCCCTTTTAATGTGATTTGTATTTATCTTGAGTTCCACTAACTTATCCACTTGAATCTCTTCTTGGGTTTCCTCCAGTAAATGGTCAATATTCTTGGGGAGATCAATGTGTTCATAAATATGGTAAAAAATTCAACTTCATATTGAAATATTTATGTTTTTAATGGATATAAAAAATCAAAAAAAGGGGGTGATCCACAATTCAGATTCAATTAAATTTGATGATAGTGTGCTCAAGAAGGGGTAAACTCCCTAGGTTGTTTTTACTTTGACTACTTCTTCAATGAGTTGCACTTGATGGAGATTAATGGTCTAAGGTTTATGTAGGTAGTCAGGCTCCTCCATCCTCTCTTAAACTTTTATCACTTGGGTGGTTTATTATTATTTCAAAGCTTCAGAGAGGTTAAGTGGTACAGACTCTTCCGCTTTGTAAATAGAGAGATTTGATTTCTTTCCTTGTCTTCTCATTCACTACAAAAATGATTTTAATATTTTCCCATATTTTTATGACCACATGAGTTTTCAACATCACTCTATATCTCTTAAGGGTATTCTTGAATCGGTATATCCAAATGGGTGGTTTTTGGGTAGTCTTTAATTGTCGCCTCAACCACATGGATATATTTTTAAAAATAAAGAATATATATTGGTTCTTACTTGCTTGATTTCTACTTCCAAATATCATTCGTAACTTAATTTATCATCAAGATAAGTTCTATAAGTGAAATACCTATGTAATTCCCGTTATATATAATTAGGACCAGAATTGTGAGGTCATAGAGCATTCTATGTAAGAGGGATTCTACAGTATATTCATCTACTTGTTTTAGCATTAAAAAAAATAATTTATATTGATAAATATCATTTTTTGATATATCATGGAAAAAAAATTTAAAAAAATTTCATTAAATTATAAAAATTTATCATAATTATTTGAGAAATATCGATTTTAGAAAACCTAATGAAAATAGATTAAAGCACCGACAACTATTCTAGTTTTGATGCGCCAATCATAAAGCAGTACAAAATCACATAAATTCTATAATATAGAAAAGAGGCTGACCATGTTCATTTCACTTTAGGATAATCTTATTCAATCAATCCCTTATTTATAAATCTCCTATTCTAATAACTTTTTTTGAATTTATTTTATTTTATGAAAATAATTAAATTTTAGGGTTTTGTATTTTTTTTAAATAATAACATTCAGAATTTAAATTTAATGAAATATTTGAACATAATGAAATATTGTAGAAAGGTCATGGTCCTAGGGTTTTATTTTGTTGGTTCTTTCATTTTTTATTGTTTATTTAAATTCAACATGATAATACTGTTACATCTTAAATGGGATGTTATTCCATGCTTTGAATGAAATATTTTCATACCTAGGAAACCTATTCCAAACAAAAAAAATTCACCTCCATCGATAGTAAGTATGAATGAATTCAATATTCATTTCCTGATGGAGGTTCACCGCACTTTTTCATTTCACTCTCATATACCCAAATTATATTCATATAAATTAATAATTTAATGTGAAATAATTTATAACAGCACAAAACCTCCATCAAGGAGAATCCTTATTTAGTCAATTATAATTGTAAAGTGAAAAAAGATCCAATAAGAAAGAGGGGAAAGGGAGTGAATGATATTAGGGTTGGAAGATAAAGAGGTTTGGAAGTAGAAATTATATGCAATTGAATAAAAATTATGCTTATGTGATACATTACAATAGGAATATAAAATAAAATTAAATGAAAACCCATAGCAGTAACATACCTATATTACAACATAATGGTGGTTCCATGGGAACTGGCCTTCTTTAAATCGACCACAACATCTTATTTATCGGATTTCTAGATGCTTGGGTCATTTTGAATGGTATTCAAATGGTTCATAAGTAATAATGTTCTATTAAATTGCCATTAAAATGGGTCACATAGTTTATCCATTGAATATTAACATTCATGGGCCACCCCCATTGATTTACATCATGTAATTGTATTAAAGTAGTGAAATGTGTTGAGATGAATCAATTCATGGATTACATCACATCTTGACCTCACGTATTGATTCCCTTTATGTATAAAATTTAAAATGACATTATATATGTGAATTGTGAATCTCTAATAGATTTATCCCAAATGTAGCCCAATTCTTCAGTTTTGAGTTCCATGATTGTGCATTGACTTTTCCTTAGTTTTGGGACATCCTCCCCATCATAGAATCATCCAATATTTTATCTTGTTTTCAATAAAAATATATTTCTTATTCTATATTCAATAATTAATCATCTCACCACACTGCATTTGAAGTTTTGTGTGAAGTGTCTTCAGTCTACTTATTTCATTATTTTTGTTCCATTTCAAAGAATTTATTGTGTCCTTGGTGGATGATACCATTCGTACATGTATTGTGGTACCTTTCTTGTGGTATGATAGAAAAATATATGAGAGCCCATGTGATCATGATATTCATATGTGAGCTCAATACCACAACTATTTGTGGATGGATTATGTTTATCAGGATGAAAAGATTTGAATTTATAGGGGATATAACGACATGAATATTTTTTTAATCACTATTAAAACATTAACGAAAATTTTTAGTAATTTTTTATGTTAGATTAGTTCTTTTTATAATGTGGGACTACAAAAATTATTTTATATTTTAAATATATTATTTTTATCTTACATAAATGAGACTATAAATAATCATTAATTTCTCTCTAATGAGTCATAGGATAAATATTTTGACACACAATTGGTAATTTATTTTTTTTGGGATTTACCCCTGATAGGTCTGATTTATTTTTGGGTTATGAGTCCCACAGTATTCCATTTTAGGATTTAAAAATTTTACCAAGTTTTTCTAATTAAGTGATATAAATTTCATGTAATGACACCTAATAAGGGGGCCCACTACTCAATATAAACCTTAAAAAATGTGAGATACTAAAAGAAGGGATATTGTTATACTACATTAAAATGAAGGATTCATAGGTCGAAAATGGAATCCATAGAGTTAAATATTTGGTGACTCACAATTTGTTGTATGATGTTGATATTTTCATCTCTCAACTGATCTACATTTTGGAAGATTTATTTTTGTATTTCTAATTCATTAATCATAAAAATATTTTATTTTATAATTTTAATTAATTTAGGGAATTTTTGGTTTAAGTTAACCATCGACAAAGAGATAATTATGAATGATGAAAGAATAATTGGCGTTCATCTAACTGTCATTCCTATCTCGTTCACTATTCATTCCATAGAGTTATGGTCACCCTACTTTTTCATACCCGACTATTAAAAAATGTTAAAGATAAAAAACATAATAGCATTATTAAACTAGGATAAAAAGGTTTAGTTCCTTGGAAATATTAGGCTTATACATAAATTTTAGATAATAAACCAAAAACATTATTTAATTACTTTTTCTCGGTCTTCTTAGTGTACTTCTTATTTCCCTTAGTATGAATAATCACATGAGCATATACATCAATGAAAGGGTTGATCTAAAATCTCTATAAGGGGATTAATAAGGAACAAAGATCAATATAACATGGGTCAGAAAAATCCTCATCATTATAACGTAATCATATGATTATTATCTACATCATGAGATATATGTATGATAATGGAAAAGAATTTGGAAAATCAGAAAAATAAAACACCATTTATTAGGGTACAAATACCACACAATCTTGTGAAGAAAGGTAGCCTCATATCAACAATTAACATATGTGAATAATCATAAAATCAACATTGTGAAGAAAGGTAACATCATTTTCATACATATTTAACATTATGTAATGAGATACATCATATTAACTAATTCATTGTAGGGATAGATAATTATTATGCCACTCATCACATCATAACATTACATAATCATTCATTTCACAAAGAAAATATAACAATTGTTATAAAATATATCCAGGAAAGGAAGGGGTTATTAATAATTTCACGAACTATAAATTCATGAATAAATTCTTGGGTCCCCAAAACAAAAAATAATAAACATACTTAAAATAAGAATCATCAATATTTAGTAAATAAGATACATGCTCAAGAGGAGTCAAGATATGTTTTGTAACGAAGACTTATTTTAGTCAGATCCTTATATTTATCATACATGTTGTTAGGGAATATGAATATCTTCTAAAAGAAAAGAGAATAAAAATTATTTTGTATTTAAAGGAATGTTAAATGAAAATACATACTGAGATTTGGTATGGAAGAGGTATAATGCCAAGAAAGGGAGATGTGTTTGAGAATCCCCTTACTATAATTCTTGTTTAATTTCACCACTATTGCACCTCCTGAATAATTAAAAAATATTTATGAGAACATTAATCAAAAATTGTATTATAGTCATTTTAAAAACTATTAATCCATTATAATCATTTTATAATATTTCATAATATCCTTTGATAAAATTAATGCATGTGGATATCATGTTTTCTTAAAAGTTTACCTTTTTTATTAAATTTGGCTATTTTGTTCAATGTAATAACTAAATAAGTATAATAAATTTCAGAAGTCTAAAATAAATATATTTATATATTAGTATATAAGGAAAAAGTTATTTTAAACATTCATTAGTTTGATGATATGAAGGAATTACAAACACCCTTGTTGGGGGTAAACTGGCTATTCTCTGAAATGTTATCCAAATATGATGAAAAAGAGCATTGAAACATGAATATGATAAAAATATAATTTTTACATAATGTTAATATTAATAATATAATTTTAAAATTCTTTCAAAATAAATCATGTAATAATAAATTTTTAAATTGTTTTTGATATGAGAGGAGATAAATAAAATGAGGGAAGAGTTAAAAGAACATTAACTTTTATCAGTGTAGCTTATCTTATATGACACTATAACTCCTTGTATTTATGGAGTTGTACTACTCTAAAATGACACTAATTATTATAAAGGGATTGAGAGGTATGATTTTAGAAAATAATGGGATTTAGAATGTAGAGACCCAAGCTTGACATAGATAGACATTACATTACTTTTTAGGAATACTTAATACATAACAAAAACAAATACTCAAGGACCATAATAGTTTAGTGTCTTTGGAAACATGGAACATAATCTTCTAATCAGGGTGAAAGATATTCAACATATCCCATATAGATCTTCACCTTTTTTTCTTACCTAAAACTTTTTTATATCCTGGGGAAAAGAAAATAGATAAAGGGTGAGCTCAAATGTTCAGTAAGGGTAAGCATGGAGAGAATAAAACAAATCGTATACATTTTAACTTAAAAAAACATGAACATAAAGATTAAACTTCAAAATATTGAGTTGTGAAATAAATCATGGTAGTACGTAAGGCATAGATCATAAAGTAACATTAATCATGATAAAATCACATGTGAATAAAACATGTAATCATGGAAACCATTAATCACATTGATATGATTTCTATAGTAGCCAACGCATTTCTTCCAAGACCATCATAGTGTACAATGTACATAACTAAACTGGGTTTACATGCCATTCTGGCCCTATATTACTGAACCAGATTTACTTACTATTCTATCCATGTCTATCTCATGATATATAAATCCTTACCCAATGTATTGGAGGCAGATATAGGTCCCACCCATCTCACAATGAAATCATTCTTCCATGTGCACAAAATCATAAATCATACATCATAGCATAACCCATGTAATAAAAATGGGATTCTTAAACATCATGTCATCATAACCTAATCCATATAAGATAAAATAACATAATAAAAATAATTCCATTATAACATAATAAAATCAATGTATCAATAGGGATAGAAACAGAACCCTATATTATCTTAGATGGAAAATAATTTTGATAAAACACATGAACTCCATTCTTGAAGAAAATATCCTTTCTACTTCAAAAACATTTTTCCTTTCTCAAAATGTCATTAAATTTTAAACTAAAAGATGTTTATTGAAAATAAACGTGAAAACTTGGAAAGGTAGCTTCATGGAAATAATTTTCTATGAAATAATAAAAATTTGTTCATGCCGTATAAGTTAAAAAACATTATCCTCATACTTTTACTCGAAAAGTCATAAAGTTCCTCATATGGTAAAAAACAGAATGATTTCTTCCATAACACAATTTAAAAGTCAAATAGGGGTAAACATGAGTTTAAACATACTTGGAGTAATATTAAACACTTTATGAAAAACATTTTTATAGATATTGATGAAAAATATAACCTCAGTAAATACATACGTATAAGCAATCTCGGAAGAAATGAGATATGAAAAATTATTCCTTACCTTATGTCCAATTTCTTCTATATGTGTCTGAGAATCCTATATAGTGAGTTTAAAAATATTATTATCTCGTAACATAACCATAATAATATTTATGATATCATATATGATTCACTTATTACTTTATATTACCCGTTCTTTTGCAATTTCAATTTTAAAGCTGCGTTTTGGGTAAAATCATTTCATTTATCATACTTGTTTCGACTTGATGTTCTTGATATTATTACTTATATCCTGATTTATTTAATTCCTTAATGTAAAACATGTTTTATATAAAATATATATTCATCATATAAATATATATGATAGATTGATAAATAGAATAAAATACACCATTCATGGAGACGGTAGGTCGTACGTACGCATGAACGCTGTTCTCGTTTCCTTATTGAATTTAATGGTATTAAGTAAATGAAAAATATATGTATATAAATACATTATAATTATTATTTAATATATTTCATTAATATTTATTATCTATAATTTATAATCATACATGAATGGTTAATCATGGAAAATGAATCTCATCGCGTTCGTGGAGATGATTGTCCGTACGTATGCACGAGCGACAATATCATTCTTTTGATATTAAAATCTTATATAGTTGGATGTATATCATATATAAAGAATCATAATAATTTTATATTTATTATTTATATCATTTATACTCATTATCATTATAAGGCCCTAGCCTTAAACCTTACTTAATCTTGAGTTATTACAAGATTACACATTGAGGATCTTTTCTGGTTTAGAGTTTTAGAGAATTAGATCATAAAACTTGCATTACATTCCACATATAAACAAAGTGGTTACATAAAGATAGTATTCTTCATTCCCATCAATGGAAACACATTTAAAATAAAACATGGATTATTTCTTGACACATCCTTGACTCTATCATCTTATCATGTACCTTTCCCTTGACCTGTGAAAAACATTTCAAAAACTTGGGATGAGCATAAAAACTCAGTATGGGTTATAAAAAAAACATGGAAAGGAAACATGAGTTCATATATAAATAAGAATGAAATCATACTTTACCCATAAAACATAGGCACTTTAACATACCTCATAAAAACATGAATAAATCATATAAATCATAATACGTAAAGGTAACTTGAGGCATTCATAACATTCTTACGTAGGGAGTAACCCTCTTGGTTACGTTTGGAATACCCATCACAGTATATTTCCTAAAATATCTTCGGAGAAACCTTAACGTTTCACTCCTTCGCGTTACCCAATGCATTGGAGAGCTATAACGGGCTCACCCGCCCTTAGTTTATCACGGAACCACCCGTCTTCATAATAATGCCCAAGAACCATAACATAATCATATCACATAAAACATGCATAAAGGAAACATAAAATTTCCACATTTCAATCACGAGATATCAATAAAACACATTTATATAAAAACATTATGAAAACCATTTTCAATACCAAAGTAAAACATGGTATTTATTTTTCTTTTAAAAAGAAGGAATGGCTTGTAGAGGAAGCCGAAACTCAAATAACGGTTACGACGGCGGAGAAGTCGTTGTCGCCGCATACGTACGACAAAAACAT
Organism: Viscum album; assembly: GCA_963277665.1. Taxonomy (NCBI): domain Eukaryota; kingdom Viridiplantae; phylum Streptophyta; class Magnoliopsida; order Santalales; family Viscaceae; genus Viscum; species Viscum album. Next base: position 1,335,456,230 of record OY728162.1, read on the forward strand.
TCCCTTTTGTCGTTTAGTAAACGCTTCGTATAAAAAAGATTCCTTTTGAATAAACGTAAAAGTCAAAGGGGTTTATACACCGTATAAAAGAAAGTTGTGTATAAAATAAAATATGCCTCAACGAAAGGAGATTGAGACGAAGTCCCATACAAAGATAATTTTTTAAAATAAAATAGATATATTATGTGCATTCTCTATAAGTACACATAAATAAAGTACAAATACAAGATATGACATAATAATATAATGACATACTTTGAAAGTACGAGATTAACCCAAAGAATGGAAATTGGGTTAAGAAGTTCCCATACCTTGTATCTGACTTGACCCGACCGTTCTTTAAACTCCTGAATAATAAAATTTAGTTAATATCTACTTGATTATGAATCTTTTCCAAGTTCATTATTCCTTTTATACCATGTTATGAACATCATGTAATCATTTAAGTTAATAATGTTCATTTTGTCGGTATTTGGTTCTTAAGTCAAAAATAGGCTTCTTACACTTACATGTTGTTAATTTGGTCAAAGGTTCATTATATCCAGAATGGTATTCATGATGTAGATATCATATATGTCATATATATCCAGTACATACATTCATTTATAATATTACATCACATTAAGAGATAAGAAATGAAATGCACCGTTCATGGAGACGGTAAGCCGTACGTACGCATTAACACTACTTCCATTTCTATTTCATATTTTCTGGAATGGAATCATAATGATATAAGAGTATATTATAATTCCAGTATAATAACATATATAATATCATTAACTTTATCCTTTACACATCCCACATATGGTATTAACGAATCAAATCACTTTTAGGGGGCGGTAGTCCGCGCTTCCTAAAATGAAGATATCGTGTTTTACCCATAATGGAAACCATAAAGGTATGCCCAAAATGAAAAAACAGAAGCTTAAGGAAAACATAAACATATTATATATCATATATAAAAATAGTGACATCATAATGGCCACCTTTGAAGGTGTTTAATGAGTGTTGAACAATCATCGTTTCGGGAGGCAGAATTTCGCCATCCACGGAAACCGTATGTTCTTTAACCATTTGATGTAGTTGTGTGAGAGTGTAGATCAAATAAATCTTATAACAACATCCTAGTATATTGAAGATACTGGTGTTGTTACAAAAGAAGTAAATAAAAAGTTTTTAGGGGGTTGGAGAAGCAAAATAAAACAAATGAACATGAGAGAATGAATTACCTTTAAAAAGTGTAACTCCTTTTGAGTTGAGCCTAAAGGCTTCCTTTGAAAGGATTCTGCCCAAATGGAATCCTCTAGGATGAGGAGAGGGATGTGTAGAGAGCAAATGGGCAGGTTTTGGCCGAGCTAATGGCTTGAAGAGTGTGTGAAATGAGGTAGAGGTGGGGGCCTTTTATAAGAGGAGAGGAGGGGCACTTTTGGAAAGTAAAGGAACATTACATTATTTGAAAATGTTTTTCGGTTTTAAAAGGTCCCACATTGATAGAATTCGTGGATAAGGTGATAAGGCATCGAAATCCATTCATCCAATTGGTTTTGGACATGTGTAGTTCATAGATTTTATATTATCTTTCCATTTTATTTAAATCGTCAAATAATGATGCCATCGCTGCATCATTATTATGTCATAAATAATTAAATTTATTTAATGTCTAAAAATTATAAAAAAATTACTATGATGTAGGAAATCTTTTTATATTTCCATTGAATATTTATAATCAAAATTTGGACTTGTATAACCCCACTTAAAAATTGTTTTCGCAAAACATATTATGTTTGTGTCATTTTAACTTTAACATTAAATAAAAAGTAATTTATGTCATTTCCCAACAAAAGTGGATCCATGGGGTCCCCAAGTTGACCCATGGCTTGTCTGGGTCGGCCATGACACAACCAATAAGGTTGGGACATGTGTCTAGGTCATTTTATATTATTAAAGCATTATTTATTCCTTAAACTACACTAATTACCACTAATCGCGATTAAAAACTTAATAAGTTACTATTCACCAAAAAATTATTTTAATCTCATTGAACCACATTTTACTTCTTAATGACAACCATGTATGTCGGATTTTCAAAATTCAATACACATTAGTGGTAAACTTTCATTTAACTGAAAAATCAGTTTGCTTGATTACCACTTAGTGGTTTCACTATTCATCAAAAATTGAAGTTTTTCAGAAAATTACCAAAAATTCACTCTAAGCTATATTTGATATTCCGAATTCAAAAATGAAGTCTATTTTACAAAATTCAAATCATATAAGTCACATTAATTAATTCAATAATTAATTCCCGCTGCCAGAGCAAAAAGCGTGTTTTTACAAAACAATAAGTATCAAAAGATTGACACCAGTTTAAGTCTAATTTCAAATCGAAATTGATTCCAATGACCACCATTGGATAAAATGGTAAAAATATATTCATATTACACATTAAGACCAATTCAAAAGATAATCTAATCATATAAATAAATTATATTAAAAAGCAGTTTTGATGTAAAATACAACATTTTACACTATTCTTAAAAAAAATGAACTTTATCAGAAAGGTACCAAAAATTACACAAAGTAAGATTTGATGTCCCGATTCTTAATAAGAGTTTTATTTGGTCCAAAAGAATGTATAAGAGTGATCAAAACTATATTTAATGACGGTTCACCATTAAAAGGTGATAAGTGAACCTTTAGTGAAAATTAGAGTATAAAAGCCTAAAATTGAACTCTTTCCGTATTTTAAGCCTTTATCTTTTATTGGGTAAATGTAAAAACATCTAAAAACATATCTATTCATATTTTAGTTATTTCTATTCATTCCCACCAGTACAACGGCTACTTGTTAACTAACATTTAAAATAATATTATTATATTACTAGTGTGCTACGTAAGTTTCAAAGAAACTCATCGTTGCGTATCGGGTACGCTATCGAACATAGCAACCCCTTTTAATTAAAATTCATATTTAATTCTCAAATATTAATAAATATGAAAATTATTTATTCTTTAATTACCTGGGATGTCACAATCATACCCATAAAAATGATGAAATGTTTGAATAACAAACTACACCATGACGTGGAGACGGTAAGTCGTACGTACGCACGTGTGGTGTGTTTTTCATTCATAGGATGGATAAAATAAATAATATGGTTGTAAAATTTTTATGATAACATCAAATTATATATAATATACTGGATTTACTATTTTATAATGGAAACAACAAATAAGGAGGAAGTAGAAGAAGAAAGAATCTTGAAATAAGTGGTAAGATATTTACCTCTTCTTTGGGTTCTTCCTTTTGATTTGATCAAAACGGCTTCGTAGATTGTCTTTATGACTAAATCAAGGCCCCTATGATAAATGTAAGACATTTGAAAGGTTATTTGGGAATATTTTGGCCTACATAATTGCTTTGGAGGTTTGAATTAGATATAAGGGGAGCGCCCTTTTATAAGAGGGGTGAGGGGCACCTTAGAAAAAACATAAAATATTATTTTATAATAAATTCATATTCGGTTTATAATGGCAAAAAAGTGTCTTATTTAGAGGATATGGATGGTATGGGTCAAAATACTCTCAACCAATAGGTTTTCGACAAGTTTATGTTACCATTTTAACCTTATCATTTTGATTTATCTCTATGTTAAATAAATTATCTTTTGCAGTGTCTTCTTGTAATCTTACACTATATGGTTAATAAACTTACTATAAACTACCAATAGAACCCCTATTGGTTCATTAATGTCATATATAATATTATATAAGTCTTTTGGCCGAGCCTTAGATTTTTAGGATCATTATATCAATTAATAATATAATATTTGTTTTAAAAACTCTTTTATGTAAATTTTGACACTATTTGGTATTTTCTTTTTTCTAAATTTATATCCGAATTATTACTTATAAAAAATCCTCTAACTAACCCTAATATGATATATTAACCTAGAAAATTATTTTAATTAATAAAAAGTCTCAAATTAAATTTATTTGGGTATTTATAATATCAATTATGTTAATACTTCATTAATAAGGTTATTACTGCATCATCATTGTGTCATAACTAAATTAAATTATTTCTTGTCTAAAAAATATAAATAAAATACCATTATTTAGGAAATATTTTTATATTTCTAATGAATATTTATAGTCTAATTTATCTTATTTATATCCCTATATTATAAATGTTTTAGTTATTGACCTTTTATTTTTACTATTTTTACTCTTATTTAAATAAATTAATAATAAATGTCCTAATCTAATCCAAGTGGACCTAAAGGGTAATATTTTATTCCTAAGGTTTTATTTGTTAGAATTACACATATCCAATATAATTAGTACATGTGTTAGGGTAATAATAATATCATTTTTACCCATAATTGCCCTATTTACTTTTAATCGTGGTAAATAAAAGTTAACAATTACTATTCACCAAAAATTATTTTCATCTCATTGAACCACATATTACATACTTATATCAACTGTGTCTCTCGTATTTTTTAAATTCAACTCATAGAAGCGAAAAAATTATGTGTTTTGTGAATTTACAAATGCTTCTAGTAGGTGGGTAAAAGACGGTAAAATGATCAATAAAATTTTTATATATCTAAAATTATTATAAAATGACTTCAATGAATTACATTAAACTTATATAGGTATTATGTATATATTATGATAGAAAATAAATTCAAATAAAATAAATTATTTTTTAAATAAAAATTCAGTTTTAACTAATAACTCTGTGTTTTCACTATTCATCAAAAATTGAACTTTTTCAGAAAAATACCAAAAATTCACCCTAGGCTAATTTAGATATTCCGAATCCAAAAATGAAGTCCATTTTGAATGATAAAATTTATTAAATTTCAAAATTTGGTTATTACTATTCATAACAGCTAGTTTATATAATATTTTAATAACAGATCGTTGTTTAGTGTAACTCGATATTGCGTACAATGCAAGCTATCAAGGAAGGTTGCTCTTTCGTTTAACACAATCCAAACCAGTGTTGCATGTAGTGAAAGTTTTATTTGGTGTTTCATATAATATAATATAAATATAGTTCATTTATACATTGATCAAAATATATACTTGGTTTTGTGTATATCGTAAGCTAATTTTGGTTTAACATACAACACAAGAAATAAATTAAATTAAAAGAATATTTTTTATAAAATCTCAGGGTGTTACATTCTACCCCCCATAAAACGAATTTCGCCCTCAAAATTCATTGGGGTTATAAATGGATTACTACTTGAAAGCTTCTTTAATAGAAACCCTAATCATAAAAAGAAATACCCAAACATAACTTTAAAAATTAGAGTATGAAACGTAACGGTTTCCCAAATTAACTATTCACTCTGTTTCCACATAGAAGAACATAGGTGAAAATATAGATATGGAAGAGAAATCTAACCATCAGTTTTTGATGACATGTGGTAGAGAACATGGCTATGAAAAATACAACAATCACAAAGCCATAAATTTGTTATGATCTAGGGTACCAACTAGGACAACGTTTTTTGTTTTCTAGATCATTTTCTTATAGTTGAAAAAAAATTGGAATTAGAAGAAGTACTTAATTGATTTTGGTACAATATCACCGTAGGTCATTCCTTGAACAATGTTTAATTCATCTCTTAATGAAATGAAGTTTAATTTTTCATTCGTGAAGTGTTAGCAGATCATGAGATAGAATGATAGGTCATTCCATAGGTCTCAAACAAAAGGTTAGCAAAAGTTATTAAATATACATAAGTCCATCTATGGTGAGGGGAATCGTATATGGTTCCTAAAATGGACATATACATAATCTAGAATACCACATAAAAATATTAAACTAAATTCTACTAACCAGGGACTTCTTGTAGGCTAGTGGTAGGGGATAAAGACCTGTCGCACTTCGGTTGTGGGTTCGATTCCCATTACATTGTCTGACACGACGTGTTGTCGCTCATCCTACAGGTTCTCCTTTTTCTAAAATTATTCTATTATAAGATTTTAGAAAAAATATCAAAAGTTCTAGCCTTAAACAATACTGTCTGATGTCGAACTTAATCCATTCCAATCATTAGGCCAATCCAAAATACTTCTGTTCTATCTCATAGTATAAATAAAATTATTCCTAGAGAGGTCATTCACAAAGCATGTGATTACCATCATTTATCCTCCATATATCATAATATATACCTTGTTGGTCATATTAAAAACATGTGAGTACCATAATCATGTATTCTCTTGAAACATAAATTACCATAGAACCTTAGTGAAAATATGAATGCTGTCAAAAGTTAACTCTTTCCACATACCAAAATCCCAAAATATCTATTTACTCAAACCATGATATCACTTTTCCCTTATATCGGTTATGATATCATTAATACTATCAAACATTTCATTCTCCTTATCCCTTCATTATGCGCATATTTGGTGCTTTCCAAAAATATCTGAATAAAATTTCATGGATACCAGTACCATTCAATATATACTTTCAAAAACATAAGGAAAAACAATAGTGTAACAATCGTTATATGTCTCTTTATTCCATGTACAATGAGATTAACTATAAAAAATTAATTTTGATAAACAAGTAATCATTCCACTACCTTCTTAAACCATTCACTGAGCTTTATCATTTTATTCCTCAACACTTCCTTCATCTCATATATCATTTGTAGTCTCTTCATCATCATAAATATAAATACTACCCATACAACCATGTTGATTCTCTTCCTGAGATTTTCCCTTAGGGAATTGTTTTTCATAAAGCCTGTGCGTCCCACATTTAAAACATTTAACCATTGTTGATGTATTAGAAATACCATTATCCTTGTCCATGGTGTTAACTGAACCCTTTCCTTTTCACTTATTGGATTTGTGTCCTTCTTTTCCACACCCAAAGCATCTTCAAGTTCCTTCGAAAAATTCTCCTTGATGCCTCTTCCCACATGATTTACATGATGGAAATTAAACATTCATTCCTCTATGATCATCATGAAACTCCATATTTCTCTTATTAGATGAGTCAGTAAACTTACCAATGTTGATATTATTGGTCATATTATGAGATTTTCTGATTAGGCATAATAATGATATTTGGACTTCAAAATCCCATTTCATTTTGTTTCTCATGATTAATATCATTCCATTGTCCATCATATTCACCAATAACATGAATCTTCATGTTTCCATCCATTTTATAAAACCCAAAATAATAGTGTTAGAGGAAAAAATATTACTAGGAAAACAACATAATCAAGTGGGAGTACATTTAATCTCTAACATCTTAGGTTTAATCCTAGGTTATTCAACATCTCCCATAAAGTTATTCCACTTTTGTTTTATTACATAAATCCTTTATTTATATCCTGGGGAAAAGAAAAAATATAAAGGGTAAGCTCAAATGCTCAGTAAGGGTAATCATGGAGAGAATAAAACAAATCATATACATTTTAACTTAAAAACAACATGAACAAAAAGATTAAACAACAAAATCTTGAGTTGTGAAATAAATCATGGTAGTATGTAAGGAATAGATCATAAAAGAACATTAATTAGGATAAAATAGAGCGGGAATGAAAGATGTAATTATGGAAACCATTAAGCACATTGATATTATTTCCAAAGTAGCCAAGGCATTTCTGCCAAGACTATCATAGGGGACAATGTCCATTTCTGAACTGGTACTACTTGAGGTTCTGGCCCTGTATTACTGAACCATATTTACTTGTTGTTCCATCCATGTCTATCTCATGAGATATAAATCTTTACCAAATGCATTGGAGGGATATATCGGTCCCACCCATATCATAATGAAATCATTCTTTCATGTGCCACAAAATCATAAATCATACATCATAGCATAACCCATGTAATAAAAATGGGATTCTTAAACATTATGCCATCATAACATAATCCATATAATATAAAAGGACATCATAAAAATAATTCCATCATAAAATAATAAAAACAATGTAATAATATGGATAGAAACAGAACCATATATTATCGTATATGGAAAATATTTTTGATAAAACACATGAACTCCATTCATGAGGAAAATATCCTTTCTACTACAAAAACATTTTTTCTTTCTCAACATAACATACAATTTTAAACTATAAGAATTTAATTTAAAATAAAAATTAAAACTTGTAAAGGAAGCTTCATGGAAATAATTTTCTATAAAAGCATAAAAATTTGTTCATGCCGTATAAGTTAAAAATACATTCTCCTCGTACTTTTTCCGAAAAAGTCAAAAAGTTCCTCGTATGGTAAACGAAAGAAAGATTCCTTCGATAACAAAATGTAAAATTCAAAGAGGGGTAAAAAATAATTTAAAAATACATTGAATAATATTAAACTCTTTATGAAAAACATTTTTATGGACATGGATGAAAAATATAACCCGAGTAAATACTTACGTATAAGAAATCGTAGAAAAAATGAGATTTGAAAAATTATCCCTTACCGTGTGTCCAATTTATTCTGTATGTGTCTGATACTCCTCTATAGTGGGTTTAAAAATTTTTTAACTTTTAACATAACCATAATAATATTTATGATATCATATATGATTCACTTATGACTTTATATTAACCATTATTTTGCAATTTCTATTTTAAAAGCAGTGTTTTGCGTAAAATCGTTTCATTTATCGTACGTGTTTGGACTTGTTGTTCTTGATATTATTACATATATCCTGATTTACTTAATTTCAGAATGTAAAACATGATTTATATATAATATATATTCAGCATATAAATATATATGATAGATCGATAAACGAAATGAAATACATTGTTCATGGAGACGGTAGGCTGTACGTATGCATGAACGCTGTTTTCATTTCCTTATTGAATTGAATGGAATTCATTAAATGAAACATATATGTACATAATTACATTATAATTATTATGTAATATCATTCATGATTATTTATTATATATACTCTATAATCATACTTGAATAGTTAATCATGTAAAATGAATCTCATCGCGTTCGTGGAGACGGTAGTCCGTACGTACGCACGAGCGAAAATATCATTCTTTTGATATTAAAATCGTATATAATTGGATGTTATATCATATATAAAGAATAATTATAATTTTATAATTATTATTTATATCATATATACTCGTTATTATACCCATCCAATGGATGAAATGTTGGAATAACAAACTACACCACGACATGGAGACGGTAAGTCGTACATACGCACATGTGGTGAGTTTTTCATTCATAGGATGGATAAAATAACTAATATGGTTATAAAATTTTTATAATAACATAAAATTATATATAATATACTGGATTTATTATGTTAAAATGGAAAAAAAGAAAGAAGGAGGAAGTAGAAGAAGAATGGAACTTGAAATAGGTGGTGAGATATTTACCTTTTCTTTGGGTTCTTCCTTTTGATTTGATCAAAAGGGATCCTTATGTTGGCTTTATGACTAAAGGAAGGCCCCTAGAATTAAGGGAGGACAGTTTGGAGGGTATTTTGGTAGTGTTATTCCAGGAAAAATGGCTTTGGAGGTGTGAATTAGAGTTAAGGGGGAGTTCCCTTTAATAAGAGGGGTGAGGGGCACCTTAGGAAAAACATAAAATAGTATTTTATAATAAATTTTTATTCGGTTTATAAGGGCACAAAAGTGTCTTATTTCTATGATAGGGTGGGTAGGGGTATAAATACTCTCAACCAATAGGTTTAAGACAAGTTTAGGTTACCATTTTAACCTTATCATTTATATTTAACTATAAGTTAAATAATTTAACTTTTACCGTGTCTTCTTGTATTCTTACACTATATGGTTAATAAACTACTATAAACTGATAGTAGAGTCTCAATTGGTTCATTAATGTCATATATATTATTATATAAGTTTTTTTTCCGATCCTTAGATTTTAAGACCATTATATCAATTAATAATATAATATTTGTTTTAAAACCTCTTTTATGTCAATTTTGACACAATTTGGTATTTTGTTTTTTCTAAATTTAAAACAGCATTATTACATCGAAAAAAATTCCTCTAAACAACCCTAATATGTTATAATAACCTATAAAATTAGTTTAATTAATAAAATGTTTCAAATTACATTTATTTTGGTATTTATAATATCAATTATGTTAATATTTCATTAATAAGGTAACTATTGCATCATCATTGTGTCATAAATAAATTAAATTATTTAAAGTCTAAAAAATATAAATAAAATACGATTATTTATGAAATATATTTATATTTATAATGAATATTGATAGTCTAATTTTTTCTTTATATAACCCTATATTAAACATGTTTTAGTTATTAAACATTGATTTTAAGTATTTTAACTCTTCTTTAAATAACATAATAATAAATGTCCTAATCAAATCCAAGTGGGCCTAAAGGGTAATATTTTATTCCTAAATTTGTTTTAGGTCGAATTACACATATACAATAGAATTAGGACATGTGTTTAGGTAATAATAATATCATTTTTACCCTTAATTACCCTATTTACTTTTAACCGTGGTAAATAAAAGTAAAAAGTTACTATACACCAAACATTATTTTCATCTCATTGAACCACATTTTACTTACTGATATCACCCATGTCTCTCGGATTTTTGAAATTAAACACACCTAAGCACTAAAATTTTGTTTTATGTAAATTGGAAAATGCTCCTAGTTGGTGGTTAAAAGACAGTAAAAAGTTTAATAAAATTTTATATATCTAAAATTATTATAAAATGACTATAATGAATTAAATTAAACAAATATAGGTATTATGTATCTATTTTTACCTAAAATGAATTTAAATAAAATGAATGATTATTTAAATAAAAATTCGGTTTTAACTAATAACTCAGGGTTTTCACTATTCATAAAAAATTGAATGTTTTCAGAAAAATACAAAAACATTACCCTAGGCTAATTTCGATATTACGAATCCAAAAATGAAGTCCATTTTGAAAGATAAAATTTATAAAATTTCAAAAATCGGTTATTAATATTTATAATGTCTAGTTTATCAACTATTTTATTAACATATCGTTGTTTAATGATACTTGATATTGTGTACAATGCAAGCTATCGAGGAAGGTTGCTCTTGCATGTAAAGAAATCCAAGCCAGTGTTTCATGTAGTGAAAGATTCCTTTGGTGTGTCATATAAATTAATCAAAATATACTTCATTTATACATTGTTCAAAATATATACTTGGTGTTGTGTATAGTGCAAGAAATTTTGGTGTAGCGTACAACACAAGACATCAATGAAATTAAAATAATATTTTTCATAAATTCTCGAGGTGTAACATAGAATGTAATGGAGGGCAATTTTTCCGAGGGGATGGAGAGGGGTTTCATATATGAGAGAATAGAGGAATTTTTTGAAAACATTATTGAATAAAATAATATATCAAAGTTAAATCTTGTAATAGTGATTTAAGAAAAATATCATATACTATTGTAATAAAATGAGTTTAAGGCATTAAATATTATTTATAATTGGAAATAATAAGTTTATTAAAAGGAAAGTGGAAAGAAATAAAAATTATTATTTTAAGTAATCACTATTTACTTTAGATTTTGGAAAGTGCTTTTTAGGTTTGGAAATTAAATTTATTTTATTTTAATGAACCATTTATGAAATTATAGTTCAAATTTCAAAACAAAAAGATCTATAATGTATTTTTTCATAATTACATCATGAATTATGTAATTTTAGTTACATTGGTTATGTAAAAAACTCAATGATTACTATTCACTGAAAAACTAAAGTATTTCAATGAATTACCAAAAAATCAGCCCTGGAAAATTTAAATTGAAATATTTAAAAAATTGAATTAATTTTATCAAAAAAATCTAAAATAGGTAATTTTATTTTTTAAAATAAAATTCTGATTTTTATAAAATACGTTAAATTACAGTTTATTAAAAATGTTATTATATTTTCATTGAGTTTCATAATAATGATATTTATCATTTTTGAAATTATAAATTTTATGTTTACAAATATTAATCTTGTTAAGTATTATTTATATTAAAATTTATTATTTGACGTAAAATTACTATTCCAATAGTCATGTTACTATTCATAACAGTCACATTACTATTCCAACAGTCACAATACAATTTGGATGGGCATGTTACTATTAAAACAATCATATTACCTCCTATATATACTCATCTATTCTATAACTCAATATTAATCTAAATTCTAATCATGGTTCAATATAATGTTGTTTGTATTATTAATAGTTTCCTTCTTCTCCATTATGTTTGCAGAGGGGGGGATGACTTTATTAGATCAATGTGATCCTTATTTTACTGTTCTATCTTTTCTATTTTATGTTTTTTTTTCATTTTTAATGTTTAAAATTTTAATTGGTTTCATTGATGAATAATGAAACAGTATTTAGTAATGAATCGATTTTTTTTGTTTTTCGATATTTTTTTGTTTATAATGTTATATAATACTCATTTATTCCGGAAAAAAAAATTTACAAATAAACATTGGGTCATTACAATAGTATTGTGATGTAATGACTTCTGATCTAGCTAATAGAGACTCATTAAACTACTAGAATTATTGTCTTTCGTGAGTCAATTTCCTCTCTCTTCCCTCTCTCTCATTATTGGAATGATATGATGAAGGCCACTTGACCTCATGAGGCTCGGTGTCATGTTATTATATGGGGGCATTAAGGTCGATGAAATTCCAAAGAAATGAAAAGCAATTTGGGATCATGGGAGAGATTATGCGGTGTGGTCTGGTAACATAGTAATAGGTTAAAGGGTGAGGTGGAAACCTTATGCTTTCATTTTCATGGTCTTCCAGTGAAAGAGGGGTATAACCGATGATATTCAATAGTGGTGTGGTTTATCGATGCGGATGACAACACTAGATGATCTAAAAGAGCATTAGTGGAGATAAATGCGATGATAATGATGGAAAATGCAGTTTTATAGGGTTTGTAAATTTTGAATTCAAGATCACTTATCATGTAATTTACAAGGCACACATCATGCCTCTTTTCATCTAAATAGTAGAGTTTTTGATATATAGTTAAATATCACATGACAGGTATACCTTAATAACACACCATGTTATTTAAGAGTGTAAATGATTTGAATTGTACAATATTACACCCCCAGTTATCCCCCATGGACTCACACGTTTTCCATTTCGGTGGGACATTCCATGTCTGAGTAAGAACAATCAATTAATTGATTTATGAAGCAATAGACTACATAATCACTGAGAACCATATCCAATGTATGTTAAAAAGATGAAATATATAAGATGGCTTAACCTGATTGGGTGATAACCATACACACCCATTTTATCCTGTGTGTTATAAAGAACATGTTACATGGAGGTAAATTACCTGTAATATACTTTCTCTAGTACATTCCTTATTCTAACCAATGTTTTAAAATCAGGAAAACCAATATTTTTCTTTAAGAATTTTTTTCGTACATATCACAATAATGGAAGCCTTTTTGAAATCTAAGGCCATTCATGATGTGTCTTATATGTTTTGTACATCTTATCTTGATGAAGAGGATGAAAAGGTTTGGGTCAATCATTTATTGTAGACATGGTGTTTAAGTACTCCCTAGATAAAATCCATATATTAGAGGATTAGTCCCTAATATATTTGATGGAGTTAAATTAATCCCTCCAATTTTAGGGTGTAGTCCCCCATTAAAGACATAGGGTTCATATAATTCCACTAAAATATCCTTATTTTGGGTTTTCATCCCTCGTGGGATAGATTTTGTTCACATACTCTCTATGTGACAACTATATGTCACAGAATAGTCCCACTTATGAAATATAGAGTTCAAATACTCACCCCATATAACATTGTGGGGTCCTTTATCCAGGGGACATGCCACTACCTCAATTTAAATAAATTTTTCTTAATGAGTTTTGTTCCCTCACTATATTATCATATGTGGAATTAATGGTATTCATATTGGAATATTGAATATTTTAGTACATTTAATGTTTTGGAAATTTTAATTTCCTTCATAGTATGAATTAAATCTATTTCTATCGGCTCAAGTTTTCACAATGGAATTGGTTTTCATAATCCTTAAAGTATATTTGACTATTTATTTTTCCTATATTTTTGGGTTTTGATATAGTTTATTTTCTTACCTTCCCCCTTTTTAGGGAAACCTACTAGATATTTTTATATTCACCACCTCACAGGAAATCATGACCATGTGTGTTAGGTTTGTATAGTTGAATCACAATTTGGTGGTGGCATTGGTGGATATGGAAATAGTGATGATAAGATTTAGTATCACTCTCTAGTGTTTGACTATTACATGAAATGTTAGAGTCCACACTATGATTAAGTGAAAAGAGAAAGTGATTTACCATATCATGGGTCTGGAAGACTTTGGGATACTAATAACTTTTATTATCTCTTATTATTTATTTTTAAATATTTTTATAGTTATGTATATTGGTGTCGGTCGCATTCATTTTTTATTCATAATGTATTTTATATTTATACTGTAATTAGTCCTTCAATTTTTATTTTTTGTAGTTTGATTTTTTTATTGGTGATGAATATCATTTTTTTAGTTCTCATTGGGATAACTCATCACATATTTATATTCATTTTTGGCTCGAGTCACTTCCCCCTCTCCTATTGGAGGTTGTCTTGAGGTTTCATTCTCAGCCCAACCACCATCAATGTAGAGCCAAAGTAGGTTGGTTTATGTTATTATGGAAAAATTATTCAGTCAACATACTTTTTTATTCCTGTTAATTTCTTAATATCTAATTATTTATTATATTCTATATATTCTTTCTCTCTTAAATTTTATATAATTTTATGGAACAAATTAAATTATCTAAAATTTTATTTTCTAAAAAACAATTTCCCTTACAGATTCTTGAGTTTCATAAATCCTAATTTTTGTGCATCCAGGAAATTCCATTTTTCATTTTTTACTTTATAATTGTAATCCAATTTCATAATTTAATAATGAATATTTTAAATGAATGTATTTCTTTATCATTTTAATTTAATACCCCTCTTAAAACTTTTTATTTTGACTAATAACTAATGTTAACTACACAAACACTGAGAATAGATATTATTGTTGGTGTTTTATTTAGATTGGTTTATACCATATGTGGGTTTATTTAATATTTTTTTTTTTAAAATGTTTGACATAAATTTATATTGAAAAAAAAATGAAAATAAAATGTTAATTAAATGGTTATTATTTCTACAAGACTTCAATATTGAAATCCAAGATAACAAAAAAACTAAAACATTAGTGCTGGGTCATATTTTGGGGATTGAATTACCCTTACTTGAGAATGGCGTGGATAAAAAAAATCCATTACGATCATATTCTTGTAAAATAATCACGTACAGAGGTTATGGTATTCTTAATTATGAAAATAAATGGAAATTAAATTTAAACATCTTAATCTGTCTTTCCAAATACAAATTTGTTTTCTAAAATAGGTGAACCGATAATTTTTTAAAAATCCCTTATTGTTTATCCTATAGTGATGTTATAGTATGGAAATTCATTTTTTGATTTTTATGTCAAATGTATAATATAATATTTTTTCATTCATCTCCATATACAGTACATAACATAATAGATGACACCATTTATAATTCATTTCAAAACCTGATTTATTCTTTATAATGAATATATATTATCAATGATTTTTATTCATATGTGATATGTTTTAATTCATTAGGAATATTTTTAAATTTTGATAATTTATAGAATATCCCTTTTTTAATGTAGAGTTCAATGATGTTTGGAGTATTGATTAGAAAGTACCATTTCCAAAATTATATGTTTTTAATTATATATTATTTTTTATAGACTGTATATCCAAATGAGTGGAAACCATAACCACCGTACAAAACATATAAAAAAAAATTTTATCATATTAAAAGAGTGGCATTTCCAACCATTGAAAAGTCCTTTAGGTTCTCATTAGTGATAGGGGAAAAAAATTTTACAATTCATTGTTATATAATTTCAAATTGAATTAAAGTGTGATATATAAAATTGGAATACCATACCACCAATAATAATGTGAATGATTTAAATATTATAATTAGGGATTAATGTAAATTATATTGAAAATAGATATATATTTAGGAAATCATGGGATAATAATCTTTATAAGCATCATGGGAATTCCACACAGCTTATAAAACTCTGCTCGTTATGTCAACTTATTGGTGAGTTTATAGAAAACTATAAAACATTATGGTTGAAATGAAATAGAAATCAAATTAACTCATTATATTTCATGAAATTTATTTTAATATTAATAAAATGGATAGGTTATTCAAGATTATAGAACATGTTGAATTCAAAATATAATAATATGATAAAACCTATTTTACAAGGAGATGACCAAGATTGATTGAAACTATATAATAAATAAAAACAAGGTCCATACTAGTGATAAGGTATTGATATAAAATTCATTGTTCGAATTATTTCCATGTTATTTTGAACTAATAATTTTCCATAAACTTCATTTTAGTCAATACCTTCAACCATGGAGCATTAGATATCATAGATGATCATATGTGTGCATTAAATATTAATGAAAAATGATAAAAGGCCTCTTTATAGTCCATTGAAATGGTCGGAATAATCTTATAAATCCATTTAGAATGATAATAAGTCTCTAGGAATTATAGAGATAAATATTAAATAATTTATTAACAAGGATCTAGTAGAACATTTCTTGAAATTATAAAAAAAATCGACGTTTTGGGTCTTTATGATAAATTATTAGTGTGTTTTTTAATTGATTTCCTAATTTCATGGTTTCTTCAATTATTTTGTGAAATAGTAAATTTATATGTTTTCAATGTATGAATGTTTTGGTATTTAATTAAAAATAAATAGATCAAAAAATTATTATGGGTGATTATTAAGCCCACAAATTGTTAGACATAAGGTCTACTACACCATGAGTTATAACCACATGCAATAAAACATTGGTAGAAACACATGAATGGCTAGAAAAAGTTTCTACATAAACATGTATATATACCATGTGTACTAAGTAATACCAATAAAATTAGAGCCAATTTTCCAAATATTTCATTTCTTCATCTAAAAAACTCACACCTCAACATCCATCAATCCATAACCTCTCAAAACCCATATCACGCCTCAGTCAATATCTCAACCAATCAAAGGGATTATTTATTTTTACTATATTTCTCATACATCGTCTCTATGTTTTAATATATTTATTCCTTTGATTCCTTTTAAATTTATGGTTTTTCGACCCTCAATGCAAGGGACCCATTTATTATAATCCATTCCTTTATGTTTTGTTGTGAATGTGGAGTGGAATGTGGTTTGAGATGAAATTTTAATTGAGGTCACATTATATAGAGTTGATCTTTAGGTTGTTTCATGGGTTTTTATTTATTTTATCAATGTTTTAAATGTAATAGGGTGTGGAGATGGTATATTTGGTGTCTAGTGAATCTATGGGTGGATTTAAAGTTTTATTTTGGACTATAGTGTTGTTTTTCATTTTAGATGTCTTCTTATGAAATAGTGGTGATCCCTATAGTGTGGAGTCCAATGCTTTGGGTTTTTTGGTGGTTGAATTTTCTAGATAACGCTATAACCTAGAACATAGGTTGTACCATGGAGATTCAAGAATAGAATTTCCTCATATTTATTTATTTTATGCTAGCTATAAGGGGCAGTTTTAGGTTTCACCATAGCCCTACCCATGGATTATAAAATCAGAGAGAGATGTAATGGTGATTATTTGATAGATTTTGGAAGGGGTCTTGACCTAAATCGCTTACAAGATAATATCCCTTAATACATTTTTGATTTTGTGATTCCATTAACTATTTCAGCCTAGTCCTGCGGTATTTTTTTGGTCTATACATAATCTATCCTATGTAAATTTATGATCTATATAAAAAAAATTTAATCTTTCTTCAATTATAGTTTGAACCTTATATTACATGAGTACCCATTTCTGTGACCTTTGATCCATTGTTCTGGGATTCAACACTCTACCTCTAGACATTATGTATTATTTATTCAAGATGAGATTATTATTCTTTAATTTGTTTTTCCCTCAAATTATTCCCCTTTTTGTGTTATAGAGTATATGTTCTTATGTTTTTTATTATTTTTAATAACATGGTTTGATGAGGATGATATCCCTGGGATTTTGGGTTCTTCAAGAGAATGGTGGGGGAGATTTTTTTTATTCTTCCTTTTTGGCACAGAGAGTGTTGAAATCATTATATATCAGTTGGGGATTTGTGAATTATACATTCTTTATGTGATAAATTGGATTATAATGATTCAACTTATTTGGTTAATTATGGAATTAAACTATTGATCATAATAATCTAGAAACTAAGGATGAATAAAATATAGAATTTGTTATAGTGATCACATGTGGTTTATGCTATTTTGGATACAACAAGATAGTTTCTAGATATTTTATATATTGTTAATGTGATTATTCATCTATCATATCATGGATGATATGATTGAATTTTGTTAATAAACATAAATATGTTAAGTTAATGTGAATAATTAATGAGGGATGTGGAAGTAATTATATTTCTTTGTTTAAAATTTTTGAGAATTGTTTTTTTGTGAAGAATATCAATGGTTGATTTATAGACATTGATAAAAATTGTTTTTAGTTAAATATTTATGAAACTAGTAATAATGAATCTGTTAATTCTAAATAGTAATGAAAAATATTATTTCATGGAATTAATTAATTATTTAATATGTTAAACCCTCTCATTTATTGCTAAATCTTTTGTGCTTGATGGGATGGACTTTTTTTCCCTTGAGTTTATTGTTCTATATTTCTTTTCATGATAATAGGTATATACCATAGGATTTTAGAGACCTTTTTGTGATTAATTATGTAACCTATATGGCTAGGATATTTGGTGAGTTATGAATAAAACATGTTGAGATGGGGGAATTATTAAAGTTATTCATTTGAATGGGGCTGATATTTGGGAGATAGTATAAGTTCATATATATGATTTCTCATTATCATATGGTTGTTGTATGGTTAATTGATTGGTTGGTTGGTATAGGTTGTGTGTTGGGATTTCCCTTTTTATTTATGTTTGGTTTTTAAGGATAGTTTATTTTGAGGATTTCTTATAGTGATTTCCAATATCCTATTATAGTTGACATATGAGTTGTAAGTGCATATTTCCTTATGGTAGTTTTGGTTGAGTATTAGAATACATAGTATATGGATTGAAAATGATTGGTAAATGATATTTTGGGATGGGTTTTGAAAATAGAGATGATTTAATTTATGAAATCCATGGAATGGTTGGAATGAATTATCTTAGAGCATGGTTGGAAATCTAGAAATTGTAATGGTATTTATTCAAGAACTTTTTATTTATAAATTTTCATGAATAGTAAAACTTGAATTTATAATTTTATTAATATAAATAATTACATTAGAATTGATTAATGGGTTATGTCAATGAATTTATAATTAATAAATTACTAAATTAATTGGTTTATACCATATATTGATTTTTGTGTTCTTATATAAGATATAGTTTCCTATGACATAGTTTTGTTCGTCAAGTGTCATGTGGGATGATAGTTATAGTTCATTTCTATGGTTAAGTAGTGGTGCCTAGTATTCTTGTATTCCATATATATTTGTATATATATTATTTATGATTTTTTCATTTCATACACTCAACCACCTGAGTTAGGAAAGAAACTACTGCCAAAAAAATTTGGGTTCTTGGGGATTTCCCCAACATCATTGTCAGTGATGGAATGGATGGAAAACTTCTCCCTCTTCTCTTCTGTTCCTTAGATAGTCATATAATGTGTAATCAAATATCATGCTATGATTAATTAGGGTATATTTTAGGTTTCATCATAGTCTATGACATCTATTTGTTCTTCTTTTCATTTATCTTTGGGAAATAATTTCTTGGGGTTGTAGGAAATACATATATCTAGCTATAGTGACTATAGTCTCATATATATATATCACCATCAATTTAAATATAATAAAAAGAGTACAATAGGAAAGAACATGAACGAAAACCCAATCCACAAGGAGGGAGGGCAGAGAGACATGTAGCTATGGGGGTCTAAAATAATTAAGACCTAAAGAATCCGCTCTTAGAATGTTAACCCCTATTGATAATAAATTAGTATTCAAGGCCCCCAGTGATTCGATAAAATGACCAAAGATTACAAAATGTACTAAGTGAAGGGATTCTACTAGTTTGGATAATACCTAGGTAAGGATCAAGCATCTATAGTTCCTTTTCCATTTGTTTGAATAGGATATACAATGGTAAATATTTGGAATCTTAAATAATCATTATGAAATATTCCTTATTTTACATTTTTGTGTTCATAAAATTTATTATTTTACTGTAGAGTTGATGAAGATGAAAATGATTCCTAGAAAGGGGAACTATAAGAGTATCATGGGATTATAGAAGCTTGAGGTTTTCATTTTATATGTATAGAATATGTATTGTATGGGAGTGGTATAAATTTCCTTCAGTTTGATCCTTTCTCAGAGGGTAAATCGTGCTTCAATGTTTGTTACTATACTTGATAAGGTAATTAGATAGTGGGTGTTCCTATTTTGGGGTGTCCATTATTATAATTTCATTTTTTAAAAATTTTATCGTTTTATATGTTTTGATAAATGACTCTCCATTAACTTTTATTAAATTCTCTTATTAATTTCACAACTGTGTTAATTAAAACTATTAAACTTATTAGTGATTTAATTAATAATCAATTTTTTAATTAAATTCTTTAATAATTTATATAAATTTAATGTGTTTAAAATTCATAGGTGTTTTAATGTATGAATAAATTTTTGATTATATTTTTTAAAAATGTTTTGTAATTATTTTTGTATGGTTATTTGTAAAAAGTTATAATGATACAAATTTTTATTTAGTAAACCTTAATTTTTTTTAAGTAAAAAATAATTTATCCTTCCGAAGGACATTGGATGGCCTATAAACCATATAGGTTAGTCCTTAAGTTAAAATTTATGGGAAGGACAATGATTTGAGTCCCCAAAAAGAGGTTGGGATTAAGCGTTTATAGTACACACCTATATCATGAGGGGGCTATGTATAAGGCCTCATGGTGAGCACGTGTTCTTGAAAAAATGGTGAGATAGGTCGTCTATTATTCTGTGGAAATTATTTTTGTGCATTGTGTTTTTAATATGTAATTATGTTTATTAGAACATTATAGTTATACTACTCATCCACCTTTATTTCATTTCAATGTGGGATCTAATTTAAAAAACTCACATTCAGTCTCTTTCATCCAATTAATTCTTCTTAAATCAATCTTTTAGATGGTTTTTTCTATCCCACGCATATATTTTTTGGAACCCCATCCATTCTTATTTGAACCCTGTGTGATTCCCTATTCATCTTATTATCGACTTCCCCTCTACATAAAAATAGTCAATGTTTTCACTAGAGGTCATCTTCCATTCTATTACATTCAAGATGAAAACTATGAGTCACTAGTTTATTATTTCTTCATACTTATGATTCTATCTCACTTGGTCTCAATTATTCTTTTTAAATCATTCATATGTTTTTTAAAATAAACCTTTTCATCTTTTTTTTACCCGTATCAATTTCTGTCATCTGGTTTGAGGCCTTACTCTATTGTTTTATCTACGAAAAACCATTGAAAATGTCAATGGTGGCTGATTCGAATAACCATTTTAAAATACCAACATTGGTTTAGGAGTCACTGTTGGATACTAATAGTGAGTCATGATCCACCACGGGAACACAATGCTAGTTTAGTGACCTCTTTCCAGTTTTTCAATCGGGAGTGAATTTACTCACTATTAGAAATCAATTGTGGGACATGTTACCCATAATTAGACATCATTAGTGGGTTATTTCTTTAGTGGATGGTTCTTCTTATTTCAAGTATAGAATTATAGTTGGTGTTCTTTCCATATTCAAAAAGATATTTTCAATCTTCCTATATTTTTCTGTTATAGATACTAATTCTATTTATATTTCATTTTTTATTCTTATAAATAGTTTTTATTTCTTTTTACCAAAATCTCCTTCGAGTGATTTTGTTTTCATGTAGAACCTTATTTTTTTGAAATAGCTTCATATAAGAATTATTTTTTTCTATGATTCTGATTAGTTAACTTTATATATGATTTTTTATCATAAGACTATTTTATATATTTTATCACCCTATTCTTTTGGTTTTTATTTTTTATCAATTGATTCCTTCTTATGATGTTTATGAAAACCCTACTCTTTATTTCACATTAATAAATACTTTATTACGTAATATTTCACATAATACAACTCATAAGATCGATAATTATAGTGTCTTTTGGAATTATGTAAATCACCTAAAAATATGAAATAGTAAATGCATCACCATTATTGAAATCATCCTTAATATGTTCATACATACAACTACATGGTATAACTTGATGATATTTATAAGAAATGGGTGAAATATAATCCCATGTAAGGGAACAAACATGGAATAACATGAATAATGTTAGAAATGTTTGCAAATTGGTATATTAATGGGGGGTAAAATGTGTGAGAATAATAAACATGAATAATGAAGCATGATATAACATGATAATCATAAAAGGCCACAAGGGGAATTTGGAAAAAATATAAAACACTATATCATAAACCAAGGTCGCCGATAACTACCAAGAAATAATAATGTAAATTGTCCCTTTATTGATTAGGTTTACTCCCTAATCCCATTAATGACATCTCACGAGACTGTAACATTACCCAATTCATTGTAGTGCTATATAATTTTGATTTCACTTGTCACATTCATTTCATTATCGTGGTTAGGGGTGAAACATAGATTATAGAACATGAAATCATTCTTCAAAAAAATTTATTCCACAATCAGGGAGTGTGCAATAAATTCATGTATCTCCAAAATAAATTAATTATAAGTACATAATGGTTAAAACCGATGAAGGGAATTGGTTATGGGTATTAACTACACATTTTTCTAGCATAGAATCCCATAGTGAAATTTAGGCAGCATAACGGGTGAACATAAATGTTCATGGGAGGGAAAAAATATATTGACAGGGATGTATGATCATTTAGAAATAATAGGGTAAGTATGGGTCATTTGGAATCACACAACCCAAAATTTTGGAATTTCAAATAAAAGGTCCAATAATGATGAAGATTCTTGAATGAAAGGGAGAAGAGTGGATTCCATACCATGAGAGTGTGACAAACAATGCTTGGGATGAGCTTCTTGAGAGATTGGGGAAACCAATGGAGGTCTATAGAGAGGGTATTGAAGAGTATGGACATTCTAAAATTTTTCATCGTGAGATTAGATGAGATCCGTGGTGGGGGATTTGGTTGGTTTATATATCAAATGTGAGGGAAGTTCTTCATTATTTCCAAAACATAGCTTTTAGACTCTCTATAATAAAATAACTAGAACCATAAACCTTTACATGGTTGTTTCCCATGTTTTCTACCAAATAGATGTAAATTTAATTTTTTTTTTATGTCCTAGGTCCGAAAATAATAAAATATAACAGGTATTGATGTCGAGGTGAGCCATACTCTTAAATAAACGGTTTTTAAATGGTGAAATAGATTATTGGTTTTGAAGGATTCATAAAGGAATTGTAAAATTAATAAAATAAACCAAAAATAACATCCTTTTAATGGAAAAAAATATATTTTGTTATGGATACCATTTATAGTATTTATTATATCACTTTTGGGTCATTATTATTTCATAATACACTTCGTATATTTATATAGTTATAATTTTTTACTCAAAAATTGGGTTTTCTCAAAAAATTAGGAAACATTCACCATCGGATAATTTTGAAGTTATTATTCCAAAAATAATATTATTTTTATAAAAAAATAAATTTTTAAATATTTTTTATTGTCACTTTTAAAATAATAATCGACATTTATTGAGAAATAATGAGTTTTTTTAACAATAACAGTTTTCAAACCATTATAAAAATTATATGTGACATCATAAAAATTATATGATAATTTATATTTGATAAAATTTATTTAACAACAATATGTTATTAATATATTTCTTACATATCCCTATAATACACTAGTCAGCTCCCAAAGGGTATAGTGTGCGACTGTGAGATTTTCGTAGGATGGTTCAGCATACCTAGTTTGGGCTAGAATCTCAATGAGATTGAACTTATCATATAAATGGGTTTTCTCATGCTTATGTTGTAGGATTATATCTTGGTATTTATTAAGGTTAATGTGCAGTGGTGATATATCCCTTAGAAGCTCTAATAAATGCGCTTCATAGGGTACAATCATACTGGTTGAGGCCATCACTTCCTTTTTCTATGTAAGTTGGATTTTTTAGAACCCTATATTTATACGAATCAAATGATCACTAGTCATTGGAAATATTATCAATGGTCATGTTGCTTAAAACTCTTATAAATTTGATAGGATATAATGAAACCAATGAATTTCATGTGTGTTCTATAACCATCATACATAATTATGAATTTAATTTTATTATAAGGTATATTCTATTTATAAAAATTCATGTTGTTAAAATAATCCACCTTACTAAAATTTTACTCAAGAAATTTTAATTTCCCAGACTAAAATATATGAGGGTAATTCTATTTTATAACTTCCTCCAGTTCCCATGTTGTTTCTTCAAACTTGTGGTTTCTACACAACACTAGGACAAGTTGCATTGTCTAATTCTATATAACTTTAGCATTATGATCAATGATATTCACTAGATGATCTTCATATTAAATTTCATTATTCAATAGTACCACATCTAGATTGAGCACATGAGACCAGTTTATTATGTAATTCCTCAAGAAAGATACATGGAATAAATCATGTACCTGATATATGTTAATTGTGGTTTCTAGTCGATAGGCCACTGCATGGAAATGATCAAGGTTATCAATGGGGTTAGTGTATCTTAGATTATGATTTCCCTTATTCCCAAATATAATGACTTAATTCCATGGAGATATGTATTGGAATACCATGATTCCAATTTCATACACTATGTCTCATAGACAATTGTCAACATAAATATTTTTCAACTATGAGGAGCCTTGATGTGTTGTTGAATAGAGTTGAAAATTTCTTCCATTTCAATACGTATTAGTTTTTGTTCCACAACTTCACCCCAAAAGAAGGTGTTCTAAACCTCTTCCCATAAAGGGATTTATTTTTTGTCATTTCATTTCTTGAATATAAAATTATATTCTATGATAACACGAATAGAGGAGGATATTGATCTCATCCTACTATTGAAGTCAATTGAGTATTCAATCAACATATCCTAGAGTGTCTAGATAGTCTGCTCAAATTAGCCATCGGTTTTGGGGTGATATTTCATGGTGATGTTCAACTAAGTGTTCAGAGTGTGTTGAATAATCTTTTAGAACTTGGATATAAATTTGGGATCTCGACCGGATATAATCGATTGTTTTGTTCCATGAAATCCCACCATTTTTTAATTTATATCCTTGTATGTTGATCGAGTGAGAATTCCTCTTGAATATGAAATGAAGTGTTAAATCTTTGTAATATGGTCCACCACAACCCAGATAGCATTATTTACTCTTGATTTCTTCTAGGAACCGATGAAAAATTTCATGGTGATGTTTTCTCATTTCTATGTAGGTATGGGAAATGGTTACATAATCCCCATAGATTTTTTCCATTGTGCCTTCATTTACTAACATACAAGATATCATAGTGTATATTCTATAATCTCCTTCTTCATATTGTCCAACCAATAGTGATCTTCAGGATCTTGATATATCTTTGTGATCCCTGGATGCATGGAGAAGGCTGAGTTTTGTACATCATCCAACAACTCCTTATTTAACTCAAGATTTTATGGAACATAAAGTCTTGACCCAATTATTAAAAATCTATCGTAATTAACATTAAAATCCAAGTATTTCCCTTTTTATATAGTTTCTACTAACTTATGAATTCCCTTATCATATTTTTTAGCATTAATTATCTTTTCCACAAGGTATTTGTGAGAAATTATCTATTAAGGGATTTCTGATGTTCTTTCCTCTATGGTTCCAATTTCCATACATTTTCTATCTAACAAGATCAATCCTTCTCAATTCTCATCAATGTTGAAATAGTTTGATCTATTTTACATAAGTAATATTCAATGATATAATCTTTCCTATGATAATAGTGGATTGAGAATTCATAGTCTTTGATAAACACTAACCATCTTCATTGGAACATATTCATCTCTTTCTATGTGAATATATACATTAGGATATTTGGATCTATATATATTTTACACTTATCCATAAACATATAATGTCACCAGATTTTCAACATGAATATCACTACTATAAAATCTAGATCACACATTGGGTAGTTTTTTTCAGGAACATTCAATTTCATAATATTATAGGCTTGCACATTTTCATTCTTCATTAGCACACAACCTAATCCCTTATTCATAGAATTGCATAATATAATAAATAAGTTCTCAAGTTGTGGGTAGTGTGAGTAAAACCATAGGGATAAACTTATTTTTCATGTCCATGAATCCCTCTTCACAATCATCATTCCACAAAAAATTTATTTCCATCCAAGTTAGCTTCATAAGAGGGTTTGAAAATCATGATAAATTTCTCACAAATTGATGATAGTACTTAGATAATCAAGAGAAACTACAGATATCAATCATGAATATTGGCCTCAGTTGTCCTCCAAATGATTTTGTCTTTGAAGGGCCCACATACATCCCATTTCTTGTGATTATGTTCCCAAATAGTGATAATTCCTTTAAATATAAAACACATCGTTTTTACTTGGCATAAAATATCTACTATCTTAAGGTCTTTAGCATAGTTCTCAGATTCTCCTCATGTTCCTCCTTTATTATAGAATATATTAGAATATCATATATAAATACTACCAAAAAAATTTGAGGTAATATCTAGATAATCAATTAGTAAAGTCTATCACGCTTTATGGAGATTTAGTGAGTCTAATGGAATTACTATGAAATCATAATTCTCGTACCTTTTATGAAATGAATTCTTGCGGATATTCTTGTTCGTCACCCTAACTTAGAAATATCCTGACCAAAGATTGAACTTGGAGAAGTATTGTGCTCCCTATAGCCAATTAAACTATTCATCAATCCATGGAATATGATACTTACTATTTATCATAATCTTGTGGAGCTCACCATAATCAATTCAAAGGGTTATTGACCCATCAGTCTTATTGATAAAGAGGACTAGTGCACCCCATGGTGAAGCACATGGGCGTATGAACCCTTCATCCATATTCACTTATAGTTGTTTCTACAACTCATCATGTTCCACAACAGCCATTATATATGGAATATTGGATAATTGTAACACCATAGTTATAATATTGATTGAAAAATCAACCTATTATCTAGGAGGAAGACCAAGAATTCATCGACAAACACTTTAGAATATTCCTTTTTAATGGTAATGTCATTAAGTATGATCCTATCCTAGGACTCAATCATTTGAGCTATATCTTATTTCTTTTAGGGAAATAATATCAAGGCTTTAGATGTTGGTTCTAAAAAATATTCTACCAGATCCATACATTTGTTTTGAATTAGAGGACAATTCATTATATAGAGAGTGATTTCCTTCTTTTGGAAATTTATGTTGGCTCAATATAGGGAAAGAATAAACATACATATAATTTCATCAAATTATACCTAAGGAAGTATCAAAAGGTTCTATAAGATGTTCATCCCACAAATGTTCAAAGTGAATTAGTTATATACTTGGGATTCATTAATTTCCCCATTTATTATTTTCACTAAAAATTCTACTTCAATGAATTATGGTGGTGTTTGAATAGTTCTACTAAAATTTTGTGATACAAAGGAATGTGTAGAACTAGAATCAGTTATAATTCTCTCTATTAATTAATGAATAATCAGAATACCTATCAAGACATCATTTTTCAGATCCATCATAGTGGTTGGGATGGAAAAACTTCTCCCTTGCTAACTTGGAAGTTGTTGGTTGTCCCCGAAAAACCATAGAATAGTGAATTGGATTGAAAATTTTAATTATTCCTAGTAGTTGAAACAATGATCAATGTGTTGATGTTTGACTGGAACATTCCCATCATACATCACATTATAGGGTTTCTCCCATCGACAATCGCTCGCTAGGAGTCCTTATTTCCATCACCTAATTTATTTTATTATTCCCCATAGGTAATTTTTGAGGTTCTATTTTCCAAAAATTTGATAAGTGGGGTGTTGAAATATTTTAGCACGATTATATTTCCCCATCAATCCAGTATAATTAAACTCAACTTTCATCTTCTTCTCCCCATGATACCCTTGGGATTCTTTTATCTCCATTTTGACTTCGAGGTAACATCATAAAATTCCCTCATATCTATCACGTTCTATCATCACCAAGGCTTTTCATAGACTAGTTTGAAGCCCACCAATGAAGAGATCAACCTTATATTATAAGGTTATGAAAAATCTAGAGACATATCATGAAATTATTTTCAAGGTTTACTCACATAAACCAATAGATTTATCATATTGGTTCATGAGGGAAAGTAAATCCCTTTCCAAATTAAGTCATAGAGTTCAAGGAATATAATTAGCAGAGAAATATATATGGAATTCCTTCCACCCCATTGTTTTTATGTCTTCCTATAGATTCATATTCTTGATACATTTCCACCACTGATCTGATTCTTCATTAATATTGTAAAAACCCAGTGTAATATTCTCTTATTTTGAGCATTGAATGATGGAGATGACCTTATCAGTGGATTTGATTCGTTGTTTCATGATTAAGGGATAACATGATCCATTAAATGTTAGAGGAATTTTTTTTTCATAAATGTCTCAATTACATCTTGTTCACTATTAATGAGATTTGGGCCATCCTCTTGACCCATGTTTCTATTCTCATGTCGAGTTAGCTGAGAGAGAATCCTTATAGCGTTCATCATTCCATGTCCCATCAGGTTAAGAATATCATGGGGGCAGTCCTCATATTTTACGTTTTACAGGTTGTTTACCCAATTTCTCATATTCCAAGTCATTAGATAGAATAAATAGAAAATTGGGGATGAGTGTTTTTAAACTAGTAATCACATAAAGAGGAATTTAATTAAATTAAAGGTATAACATATAAATTACATGTATTTCATTAATATATGAATTTCTAGGCATCAATATAGGTTATCCATGATTTATATCCTAATATATACTCTTAAGGGACTATTTTTTGTTCCCTTGATATTATTTTATAATGAGATTATGTGTTTTCAAAAGTGTATCCCTTGGGTGTGTCAGACCAGTTTTACTGCAAGGCCCGTTTTTATGCAAGAGTTCTTGATTGTTTCTAGCTCAATGTGGTGTTTTTTTGTTATACCCCTATGTATATTTGTGTGATATCCACATCCACTTATATAATCTTAATAGAGATATATTTTCATTATAACCAAATTACTCTATACATTACCAAATTTTTGGGATGTTTCTGTTGGGTCAGAGAGTGATGGCAAGAGGGGGGGTGAATTGCCTTTTTTAAAAAAGTTTAACAATTTATGAAAAAGTTAAAGCGTAGAGGAAATAAAAGAGGCAAGACACAAAATTGATAACGGAGTTCGGCCTAAATCCAAGGCCTACGTCTCTGCTCCCAACTCAACCGTTGAGAGATTTATACGACAGCTTGCTTTTTAATGGTTGTAGCAAGAAACCCACTAGACATTAAGGCAGCCTAGAAACCTATTACAGCTTGCTTTTTATTGGTTGAAGCAAGAAACCCACTAGCCTTCTTACAGGTGAAGGCTAGCTCACCTATGACTCAAGCCTTTTACAGGGAAGGCTTGATTAACCTCTTCACACCTTGAAGGTGGTGTGAAAACCCAAACAAAAGGAGGATGAGAGAAAGAAGGGTTTGTATGCACAAACTCAAAATAATTCTCAAAATGATAAAACAATAAAAACCATAAAGAGGAGAAGTTTTGGGTGCCAATGGATTGATTGGTGATGATGAACAGCGCTCCCAAGCTTCTATGGTGGTGCTCCTTGGTTGTGGAAGTGAGTTGGAGCAGGTGGGGATCCTTGAAAGAATGTGCCGGAGGTTTGCCAAATGATCGAAAAATGTTCCCGTGGGCTACTATATGTTTCTAGGGCTTCCTAGTCCTCTATTTATAGGAGAGGAACACCCAAATGGCCGTTGGGGGTCTTCGGAGCCGTTGGAGAGGCCTTCGGAACCATTGGGAGTCAAAAGTACAAGTCTGGTCAAAGCCCAACGGCTAGTTTGACTGGGCACACCGGCTGGCCGGTGGTGTCTCACCAGCTGGCCGGTGGTCCACCGGCTGGCCGGTCCTGAGCCACCGGCTGGCCGGTGCTCCAGACAGAGAGCAAGCTCTCTGCCCAGGTTCTACCGGTTGGCCGGTGGTCAGCCACCGGCTGGCTGGTGACAGTACCGGCTGGCCGGGGAGCTCACACCGGCTGACCGGTGGCTCTGGACAGAAACCATTGCTACTTCCATAGACAACCGGCTGGCCGGTGGGAATCCACCGGTTGGCCGGTAGACTCAGAGAGTCTACTTTCAGCACTTCTTGGCCCAACTCCTTGGCAACCTTTTTCCAATCAACAAAAACACTTGAAAACAAGTTAGAACAAAATAAGAGTGATTGTGATCATTAAAATCCCAGAGAGAGGGGTACAACAATCTCCCCCTATTTTGATGATCATAATCCCCAAAACAAGCAATGTAAAAGACTGAAATGAAAGGAATGCTTTAAAGGATAAATTGAAAAGTAAATCCAAGCATGAGAGAAAAATTTCTTCCCCAATCAACCAAGGAAATCTCCCCCTTTGTGATTATCAAAATAGCACGGGGCATAAAATTTGATTGAAGGAAAGGATTGAAAAACAAGATAGAGTTTTTAAACCAATTGAAATTTCTGAAATTTGAATTGAAAGTTTTAAATTGAAAGTTTGGAATTGAATGTTTTGAATTGAAAGTTTTGAATTGAAAGTTTTTAATTGAAAGTTTTGAAAGAAAAACGCAAAAAGGCTTAAATGATCCTAACTCCCCCTAAATAAAAACAACAAATCACCGGGGAGAGGATTTTAGAACCGAGACAAATTTTGGTCCGGAAAGACTCGCTAAAAGGGATTTTTCAATCCAAACTTGTCTTGTGGCGGGTCTTCTCCTATGAAATTCATCGTTAAAGGAAATGGTTTTGGGCATTCCATACTGGGCATTTTTGCAGTTACACTCGTAAATTAAGTGCCCGATCTTTTTGCAATAGTTGAAAAATTTATATTGGGAGCTCCCCCTTACAAAAATAGTAGGAGCATGGGAAGAGGAATCTTGCTTGGAATAGCCAAGCCCTTGGGTGGTTCTAGATATGCATTGGGAGCCAAGGAGCTTCGAAAGGTTATGTTCACCTTCGGTGAACTTAGCTAGGGATTCCCTTAAATCCTTGATTGTTGATTCCATAGAATCAACATCGGGAAGGTTTTGGATCTTGAGGGACAAGTCTTCCTTCTCTTTGAGAAGTTGATCCTTTTTGGAAGAAAAAATTTTGAATTTATTTTTTAAAGCAATAAATTTGGAAGAAAGTTCGTGAAAACCATCCTCCAATTGATCTCTCGCATGTTGGAGATCCTCGTAAGATAAATGATTGAATGAATTGGAAGAACAAGAGGAATAGGATTCGGAAGAGGTTACCTCATGAAATGCCATTACACATTTTTTACCGTTGTCTTTTGAGGATGAGGAGGATGAGGATCTATCACTCCAAGTGGCCTTGAATGCCTTTTTCTTTTCCTTTTGCTTGGCCCTTGTCTTGTGGAGTGGGAAATCGGGCTTATAATGGCCTTTCTTGCCGCACCCATATCATATTAGCTCGGGCTTGGATTTTTTGTCGAGTTCTTCCTTTCGAGCCTTGCGAGATTTCTTCTTTTTGTTCTTCTTCATGAATTTGTGCATCTTGCGGGCAAGGTTCTTGATTTCTGAATCGCCTCTTGAAGAGGAAGAAGATGAGGAGGAGGATCTTTCTTCTTTTTGAACTTTGAAGGCGATTTTCTTTGGAGTTTTGATGAGTTTGCCTTCCTTTTCATCTTGCCTCCTCATGGTGATCTCGTAGGTGATGAGGGATCTGATGAGCTCTTCGACCGGCATTTTCTTGACATCTTTTTCTTCTTGAATTGTCGTGACTTTCGGTGCCCATGAACTTGGTAAGATCCAAAGTATCTTCTTGACCATCATCTCTGCAGAAACATCATCTCCAAGAGACTTTCTCCCATTACAAACATCAGTAAAGCGAGTAAACATATCAGTAATATTTTCATATGGATGCATCGTAAAAGACTCAAAATCTTGACGGTACATATCCAATTGAGTATCCTTAGCTTTGTTGGTCCCCTCATGGGTAACCTCCAAAAGTTTCCAGATTTCATGAGATGAAGTGCATGTGGAAACTCGACTGAATTCATTACGATCAAGGTCGCAATGAAGAGCGTTCATGGCTTTTCCATCAAGATCGAAATTTTTAATATCGGCTTGAGTCCATTTGGATTCATCGGGAGAAGAGAGAGAGTAACCATGCATGACAATTCTATAAATAGGATAACCTATACTTCTAAGAAAAGTAGACATGCGGGTTTTCCAATAGGTATAGTCGGTTCCATC
Source organism: Viscum album (assembly GCA_963277665.1). Classification (NCBI taxonomy): domain Eukaryota; kingdom Viridiplantae; phylum Streptophyta; class Magnoliopsida; order Santalales; family Viscaceae; genus Viscum; species Viscum album. The sequence goes on from OY728162.1 coordinate 1,335,489,025, forward strand.
AAAAAAAGGAGCACGACCCAATGAATAACCTTCGGGGGAAAAAGAAGATGAAGCCATCACAAAGGATCTTGAATTTGAAACCAGTTAAGGTATTACACAAACACCTCCTTTGATACCAAATGTTGGGTCGGAGAGTGATGGCAAGAGGGGGGGTGAATTGCCTTTTTAAAAAAAATTAACAATTTAAGAAAAAGTTAAAGTGTAGCGGAAATAAAAGAGGCAAGACACAAAATTGATAACGGAGTTCGGCCTAAATCCAAGGCCTACGTCTCCGCTCCCAACTCAACCGTTGAGAGATTTATACGACAGCATGCTTTTTAATGGTTGTAGCAAGAAACCCACTAGACTTTAAGGCAGCCTAGAAACCTATTACAACTTGCTTTTTATTGGTTGAAGCAAGAAACCCACTAGCCTTCTTACAGGTGAAGGCTAGCTCACCCATGACTCAAGCCTTTTACAGGGCAGGCTTGACTAACCTCTTCACACCTTGAAGGTGGTGTGAAAACCCAAACAAAGGGAGGATGAGAGAAAGAAGGGTTTGTATGCAAAAACTCAAAATAATGCTCAAAATGATAAAACAATAAAAACTGTAAAGCGGAGAAGTCTTGGGCGCCAATGGATTGATTGGTGATGATGAAGAGCGCTCCCAAGCTTCTATGGTGGTGCTCCTTGGTTGTGGAAGTCAGTTGGAGCAGGTGGGGATCCTTGAAGGAATGCACCGGAGGTTTGCCAAATGATCGAAGAATGTTCCCTGGGCTACTATATGTTTCCGGGGCTTCCTAGTCCTCTATTTATAGGAGAGGAACACCCAAATGGCCGTTGGGGGTCTTCAGAGCCATTGGAGAGGCCTTCGGAGCCGTTGGGAGTCAAAAGTACAAGTCTGGTCAAAGCCCAACGACTAGTTTGACTGGGCACACTGGCTGGCCGGTGGTGTCTCACCAGCTGGCCGGTGGTCCACCGGCTGGCCGGTCCTGAGCCACCGGCTGGCCGGTGCTCCAGATAGAGAGCAATCTCTCTGCCCAGGTTCTACCAGCTGGCCGGTGGTCAGCCACCGGCTGGCTGGTGACAGTACCGGCTGGCCGGGGAGCTCACACCGGCTGACCGGTGGCTCTGGACAGAAACCATTGCTACTGCCAGAGACCACCGGCTGGCCGGTGGGAATCCACCGGTTGGCCGGTAGACTCAGAGAGTCTACTTTCAGTCCTTCTTGGCCCAACTCCTTGGCAACCTTTTGACTATCAACAAAAACACTTGAAAACAAGTTATAACAAAATAAGAGTGATTGTGATCATTAAAATCCAAGAGAGAGGGGTACAACAATCTCCCCCTATTTTGATGATCACAATCACCAAAACAAGCCATGTAAAAGACTGAAATGAAAGGCATGATTTAAAGGATAAATTGAAAAGTAAAGCCAAGCATGAGAGAAAAATTTCTTCCCCAATCAACCAAGGAAATATCCACCTTTGTGATTATCAAAATAACACGGGGCATAAAATTTGATTGAAGGAAAGGATTGAAAAACAAGATAGAGTTTTTAAACCAATTGAAATTTCTGAAATTTGAATTGAAAGTTTTAAATTGAAAGTTTTGAATTGAATGTTTTGAATTGAATGTTTTGAATTGAATGTTTTGAATTGAAAGTTTTCAATTGAAAGTTTTGAAAGAAAAACGCAAAAAGGCTTAAACGATCCTAACTCCCCCTAAATAAAAACAACAAATCACCGGGGAGAGGATTTTAGAACCGAGACAAATTTTGGTCCGGAGAGACTCGCTAAAAGGGATTTTTCAATCCAAACATGTCTTGTGGCGGGTCTTTTCCTATGAAATTCATCGTTAAAGGAAATGGTTTTGGGCATTCCATACCGGGCATTTTTGCAGTTGCACTCGTAAATTAAGTGCCCGATCATTTTGCAATAGTTTCAAAATTTATATTGGGAGCTCCCCCTTACAAAAATAGTAGGATCATGGGAAGAGGAAGCTTGCTTTGAATAGCCAAGCCCTTGGGTGGTTCTAGATATGCATTGGGAACCAAGGAGCTTCGAAAGGTTATGTTCACCTTCGGTGAACTTAGCTAGGGATTCCCTTAAATCCTTGATTGTTGATTCAATAGAATCAACATCGGGAAGGTTTTGGATCTTGAGGGACAAGTCTTCCTTCTCTTTGAGAAGTTGATCCTTTTCGGAAGAAAGAATTTTGAATTTCTTTTTTAAAGCAATAAATTTGGAAGAAAGTTCGTGAAAACCTTCCTCCAATTGATCTCTCGCATGTTGGAGATCCTCGTAAGATAAATGATTGAATGAATTGGAAGAACAAGAGGAAGAGGAGTCGGAAGAGGTTACCTCATGAAATGCCATTAGACATTTTTTACCGTTGTCTTTTGAGGAGGAGGAGGATGAGGAGATATCACTCCAAGTGGCCTTGAATGCCTTTTTCTTTTCCTTTTGCTTGGCCCTTGTCTTGTGGAGTCGGCAATCGGGCTTATAATGGCCTTTCTTTCCACACCCATAGCATATTACCTCGGGCTCGGATTTTTTGTCGAGTTCTTCCTTTCGAGCCTTGCGAGATTTCTTCTTTTTGTTCTTCTTCATGAATTTGTGCATCTTGCGGGCAAGGTTCTCGATTTCTGAATCGCCGCTTGAAGAGGAAGAAGATGAGGAGGAGGAGATTTCTTCTTTTTGAACTTTGAAGGCGATGTTCTTTGGAGTTTTGATGAGTTCGCCTTCCTTTTCAGCTTGCCTCCTCATGGTGATCTCATAGGTCATGAGGGATCCGATGAGCTCTTCGACCGGCATTTTTTTGACATCATTTTCTTCTTGAATTGCCGTGAATTTCGGTGCCCATGAACTTGGTAAGATCCAAAGGATCTTCTTGACCATCATCTCTGCAGAAACATCATCTCCAAGAGACTTTCTCCCATTACAAACATCAGTAAAGCGAGTAAACATATCAGTAATATTTTCAGATGGATGCATGGTAAAAGACTCAAAATCTTGACGGTACATATCCAATCGAGTATCCTTAACTTTGTTGGTCCCCTCATGGGTAACCTCCAATAGTTTCCAGATTTCATGAGATGAAGTGCATGTGGACACTCGATTGAATTCATTACGATCAAGGCCGCAATGAAGAGCGTTCATGGCTTTTCCATCAAACTTGAAATTTTTAATATCGGCTTGAGTCCATTTGGATTCATAGGGAGAAGAGAGAGAGTAACCATGCATAACAATTCTATAAATAGGATAACCTATACTTCTAAGAAAAGTAGACATGCGGGTTTTCCAATAGGTATAGTCGGTTCCATCAAAAAAAGGAGCACCACCCAATGAATAACCTTCGGGGGAAAAGAAGATGAAGCCATCACAATGGATCTTGAATTTGAAACCGGTTAAGGTATTACACAAACACCTCCTCTGATACGAAATGTTGGGTCGGAGAGTGATGGAAAGAGGGGGGTGAATTGCCTTTTTAAAAAAAATTAACAATTTAAGAAAAAGTTAAAGCGTAGCGGAAATAAAAGAGGCAAGACACAAAATTGATAACGGAGTTCGGCCTAAATCCAAGGCCTACGTCTCCGCTCCCAACTCAACCGTTGAGAGATTTATACGACAGCTTGCTTTTTAATGGTTGTAGCAAGAAACCCACTAGACTTTAAGGCTGCCTAGAAACTTATTACAGCTTGCTTTTTATTGGTTGAAGCAAGAAACCCACTAGCCTTCTTATAGGTGAAGGCTAGCTCACCTATGACTCAAGCCTTTTACCGGGAAGGCTTGACTAACCTCTTCACACCTTGAAGGTGGTGTGAAAACCCAAACAAAGGGAGGATGAGAGAAAGAAGGTTTTGTATGCACAAACTCAAAATAATGCTCAAAATGATAAAACAATAAAAACCGTAAAGAGGAGAAGTCTTGGGCACCAATGGATTGATTGGTTATGATGAAGAGCGCTCCCAAGCTTCTATGGTGGTGCTCCTTGGTTGTGGAAGTGAGTTGGAGTAGGTGGGGATCCTTGAAGGAATTCACCGGAGGATTTCCAAATGATCGAAAAATGTTCCCGTGGGCTACTATATGTTTCTGGGGCTTCCTAGTCCTATATTTATAGGAGAGGAACACCCAAATGGCCGTTGGGGGTCTTCGGAGCCGTTGGAGAGGCCTTCGGAGCCGTTGGGAGTCAAAAATACAAGTCTGGTCAAAGCCCAACGGCTAGTTTGACTGGGCACACCGGTTGGCCAGTGGTGTCTCACCAGTTGGCCGGTGGTCCACCGGCTGGCCAGTCCTGAGCCACCGGCTGGCTGGTGACAGTACCGGCTGGCCGGGGAGCTCACACCGGCTGACCGGTGGCTCTGGACAGAAACCATTGCTACTGCCAGAGACCACCGGCTGGCCGGTGGGAATCCACCGGTTGGCCGGTAGACTGAGAGAGTCTACTTTCAGTCCTTCTTGGCCCAACTCCTTGGCAACCTTTTTCCTATCAACAAAAACACTTGAAAACAAGTTAGAACAAAATAAGAGTGATTGTGATCATTAAAATCCAAGAGAGAGGGGTACAACAGTTTCCTTATACTATATTTTATACCTAAGGATTTTAATAGTGTTTTTGAATCTTAAACCCAAAAATAACAGAACTTTTCCATTGATACATGATATGACAACACTGCTCTTTATTTCACATTAATACATGAGATATTGCATAATATTAGACATAATGAAAACAAAATTGAAAATAATCCAATTGTATATATGAATTAGGTATAGTAAATAACATCTCAAAATTATAAATACATCATCTTGGTGAAAAACATCATTAACATGCTGGTACTTAAAACTGCATGGGATAACATGGGGAAATATATATGAAAGGGGTATCTATAAAGGCCATTAAGGTAATAAACACAGAATAAAATGAAAATAGTAATACATGATAGAAAATAGGCATATAAATGTGTAATAAAATGAGTGATAATCTTTAACTTGAACTATGATGTATGAAATAACATGATAATCATAAAAGCAACAAGGGAAGTGTGGAAATAACCTAAAACACTACATCATAAACATATCTCAAGGAATATTTTCAAGATATCATGATGTAGAATGTATTTTTGTGGATTAGTTTCACTCCATAATCCCATGGTTGACATCTCGTGACACTAAAAGAATACCCAACACAATGGAGCGCTATATAATTTCATGTACACCCATCAATTTCATTTCATTCTCATGATTATGTGTTCAATAATGATAATACAACTTTGAATCATTTTTCATCACATATTATTTGATGAAAAAGGAGTGTGGAAGAAATACATTTAATTTTCCAATAAATAATTATATGTTCCTCAATTTTTACACCATTGAATGTAATTTGGTATTGGTGACTTCTAAACTTTTTTTGGCATGGAATCCCATAGTGAAATTACGATAGCGTAACGGGGGTACATAAATGTTTGTGAAAGAACATAACGATAATTAAAGGGTATAAAATCATTTAAAAATCATAATGGTAGTATGGTGAATTTGAAAAGAACACCCCAACATTAGGAATTACAAAATAAAAGGGCATATTATGAATAATATTCATGAATATATGGGTGAAAGAGAGAATCCCTTACCTTTAGATTGTGACATAAATTGCATGGGTTGGTCTTCATGAGAGATTTGGGGAAACCTGTACGGAATTTATAGTGTGGGGGGCATAAGGAGGTTATCCTTAGATTCTAAGTGAAGAAAAATTAGATATTGTGTGGGTTTATAAAGGAAAAGTGAGTTAGGTTCTTTATTATTTCCCCAACAATGATTTGGGGCATTCTATAATAAAATAAAATAAAAACCACAGACCATCCCATGGTTGTTTCACATGGTTTCTTCCAAAGAGTTGTGGATTTCATTATTTGATAATGCTATGTTATATTTTTAAGAAAATATTACCCTTTTTATGTGGTGGTGAGTCACACTCTTAATAAAATAAATTTAAAACAAAAAAACATTTTATAGGTTGTGGACGATTCATAAATGCATTATAAAATTGATAAAATATACATAAAATAAAATTATATTAGAGGTAAATCATATATTTGATCATGAATATCATTTATATAATTTATTATATTGCTCTAATAATGATATCATAATAGACACTGTATATTGATACAATATTTATTATTTACCCGAACAATTTAAATTTCTATGAAAATTATGAAAAAATTCCTCGTGGATATTTGTTAAGTTATGATTCCTAAAATATTATTCATTTAATAACTGTAAATTTCAAAAACGTTATATTTTCAATTATAAAATAATAATAGGCATTTATTGAGAAATGATGATTTTTTTAACTACAAACATATTTGAACCCTAAAAATAATTAAATTTTACTTCATAAAAAATATATAATAATTTAAATTTTATAAAATTTATTCAATAATAAAATTTTATTAAAATTTTATTTATTTTTAAAAATCTATTTATTCAAAAAATTTATTTCCTTAATTGAATTTGAATATTAAGCAAAAATACAATTTTTGTTTTCTAGTACCATGATCAAAATAGTTTACAAGGTAATGACAAGATGTAAATATAACCATTATTCTATTGAAAATATAATTTACATATTCCTATTATTATTTTCTTGATACATATCCCTTTAATACACTAAAAAACACCCTGAGGGTAAGGTGTGAGATTTTGAGATTTTTATGGTTTGGTTCGGTGTACATGGTTCCGGTCGTGATCTTGATGAGGTTGATCTTCTCCTATAAATGTTTTATGTCATGATTATGTTTTGGGATCACATCTTGGGCTTGGTCAATAGAAAATCACAGTGTTGTTATAAGCCTTAAATGCTCTGAAAAATGAGATTTATAGGGTACGATCCTACTGGTTGAGGCCATCACTTTCTTTTTCCATGTAAATTGGATTTCTTAAACCCCTATATTTATACAAGTCATGTGACCACTATATTTATTTTTTCTTAAAATTATAATTGTATGTCATGCTATATTTATCCAAAATTTTAACCCATCGGTTGGTCTCGAGTCACCTTTATATATACCAATGGTTGGTCAATGACCCACCATTAGTGAAAATTTTATATTTCAAAAAATTTATTTTTTTCCAATTTTATTTTATTTAACATAATTATTCTGATAAAATTATTATTATTTTATGCTGTAATAAATTTTTATAGTATTAAGTTTTTAATTGTAAAATTCTTTTATATACTTTTATACATGCAGGTTTAAATCCATATTTTTCCCTGTTCCACTTCATCATTTATTGCATATATAATCTCTATCCATAATTTTTACAATTGTTATATAATTTTAAATTGATTAAAAAAATTTAGTCAATATATTAAATATATTATTTTTTTATTTAATTAATAAATATAAATATTCATTTCAATTTATTGGATTTCCGTGAGGATTTAAAAAATACGGGTAATAGACATTTTATTATACTAAATTTAACTAATAACGTCATGTTGATATTGTTAATGTACACGCTCCTCTTCGATCATCGTTTTAATTATCCATTAGATCTCTTTGAGGAATATAAATAGATTCCTATGAAGATAATTTATTTAGATTAATGGATATACATCTTCAACATTCTACTACACTTAGAATTGTTCAAAAATTTGTGTTAATTTTTCTTTCATGATGTGATCATCGAAGGACTCCATCTTTGATATTCTTCCATTCATGTGATCAAAGATCATAATGTTTATACACTTTTCGACATTCTGGTCATCTTTTTCTCCTATATTATTTTATTTATTAAATGTTTATTTTTTCTATTTTTATTTTTTCATATGTGGTTAATTATTACCCAAATAAAAATCAGGTTTTCAAATATCTAGTTATTCTTCCACCAAAGAAGATGTTTGGGTTGTGACTCCTAATCAAAAGTTATAATATATACTAGGTTGAGACTCCCATAAAATACCGGATTATTACACTGGGTTAATTAAAAAGAAGTGTCTCTAATATGGTTCTCACTCCTTTAAAGGTGGGTTTATTAGTGGGTACAAATCTCCACAAGGAGTAGAGGATATTGAAGAGTGAACTAGGATCTTTGTGATCGGAACCACTATAAATCCTTGTGTTTATTACTTTTTATTTCCACTGCATCTCAACTCAAGAACATTTTACTCAGTACTATTTACTATTTTATAAAATCTGATTTTTTTAAACTGACTATTATCCCCCTCCCCCTCTAGTCATTTGTTCTATCAATATCGATTCAACAACCTGGAGGATTAAACTATTTCAAGGGGGAATTTTGGATATTATGTTCAGGATGATTTCCTTTCTTTGACTATGAAGGAGGCTTGTGGTCATGATATTCTTACTCTCCAAAAAAGATGTTCTAGTGTGTGAGAATTCATTTTATAGTGTAAAAACCTTCCACAATTTTTTCAAGCCTTATACCAAAATTAGAGGCTATATAAATGTATTTTAAGGCGTCTACACTGCTGAATATCTAGTGTTAGGTAACCCCATTTATGTTTCCATTATATAATTAAATGTTTGAGAAGGAAGAGATTATTGAGATAGTACTATCCATAATTGGATTATTGGGGGGGGGGGGTTGTCTCTAAGAATTAATGCTATGTTTAATTGTATCTAGAGGTTATTAGTTTCCTATTCAACACTTTTTTGGATAGTTTAGGTACAATTTTAATATTATCAATATCATTTCATAGAGTCTTACAATTTAGGAATCCCATATAAATGATAAAAGATGGTTATATTTTCCAATGAAAGTATTTTCCAATAGAAGAATGAATTCCCAACCATACTCTATAAACATTGTGGTTCTGGGATACATCTTTAGGCTCACCCATTTTTGCAAAATCATCTTATATAGGAATCATGATAGGTGGATCTAGATTATGATCAACAAATAGGGGACATGGCAGGTCAATGAAATCCCAATAATGTCCTTTGTTCTCATGATCAGGTAGTATAACATAGTCGGGGAAGTGATTTCAATAAATATAGAGGGATCGATGAGTAGGTCATGGTTAGATTCATGCCTTATAGTTTCCAATGATAATAGATCCATAAATCAAGTTATGTTTTATCTAGATATTTTATACAATGGTGTATGTTTTTTTAGAATTTAGATAAACACAGTAATTCATTACACCTATGTTAGTATAGGATTTGGGACATGAGATACTCATAATTCGAATATAGCACCATAATATTTCTATATGTAACTATCATTTAAAGAAAATTATTTTTAGAGTGTGTACCACACGCTACATAAATCTTAAATAAACCTTGATAGATAATAGAAATATTATAATTTTAATGTGATCATTATAACCTAGTTGATAGATTGGTAGTAATGAATAAGCGTAACTATGATGTGAAATATATGTGGAAACGTTTTCCTGAAGAAAAAAATAATTATTAATTCCTATTAAATAATTACAAATTTTAATCGATTAGAATGAAATCGTATAAGTTTAAGAACTATTAATTTTTTTATATGGTTATTTTAATAATAAAGGTATTTCTATATTTTCTATTTTAATTTTAAATATAAAATTCTAAATTAATAAATTATCATTGATAAATATAATTTAATTTTTTTCATCATAATAAATTTATATTACTGGGTTTTTTTATTTTCAAAAAAATTTATGTATTGGTTTAATAGTGAAAAATACTAATTTTATGAAAAAATTCACTTTAATTATATTCACTTGATATAAGAATGACCTGAAATTTTATAAAACAATGTTTTATATCAAGTATATGATTAATAGGTAGTATAATTAATTTTAAAATATAATTTTTAAAAGAGAAATACCTTTTCTGTTTTTTGAAAAACTAACTAATTTTTTTATATAAATGGAAACTATTTTTTTTATTGTTTTTAATTATGTCATTTAAAGGTAAAATTCAGTCATGGTATGATTTTAAAGACAAATATGTATCTATTGATTGAAAATAATCCAATTAATATAATACAAATCAACATTATTTTGGATTTTTTATAAAATCAGTTTTATGCTAAAAAATGAATTTTTATTAAAAGGATATTTTTTGGCATTTTTTCAACATAATATAAATAATTATTAATACATATAGAAATTGAATCATAGAAAATTGATTCCATATTTATAATCAAATGTACAATTTTTTAATAAATTAAATTTCTTTTTTAGTCATAATGTATATAAATCATTGTAAAATTTTATGACAACTGTAAAGTATGGGATGGATAAAGAAATGCTCAAACTATGAGATAATGTAACAAAATCAACATAATACATTCATTTATTTCATTTTAAAATTTTATTTTCACCATCAATTCTCTAAATTTGGATGAATGGAAATTTGGTTCCATTTTCCTTTAATAATAACCATTATATTATTTTAAGTAAATAATAAGTAGAAAATATGACTCTTTATTTAAATGAAATATAAAATATTTTATCATAAGGATAAAATAATGATATAATTGGTTTTAATGGATCATTTTTAATATTTATAAATTATATTTATGATAGTAATTTATTTTTTAATTTTTAATTGTAAAGTTACCTTAAATTATTAAGCAACATCAACATGGTTCTTCTTCAAGCAGTAGAAAATTCAATTAAATTATTTATATATTTTAGATGAATTATGGTGTTATCTGAATTTAATGGTTAATAATAATTGATAAATTTTGATGAAAGTGTCTATATTTTAATTTACGTTTTATCTTCATTCCCTAAAAAATATTTGAATTGTCCCGAAAATGACATTAAATGAAATATGAGGTTTAATAATTATTTTTAAATACATAGAAAATTATAAATAGACTTCATATACTAATGTGGATCATTATTTTTTAAACTATTATAAATTATTTGTTTATGTACCACGTTGATTTTTTAAAATTTCATTCAAGACCCTTAAAGACTTAATTCAAAAATGCATATAGTTTTGATCATAAGTCTATATATAATCTAAACCATAAAAAAGTGTATAATAGTTTAGTTTTATAAACAAAAATTCCCATGTAACTCTCCATACTTCCAATACCATTTTCCCAATTCCATGGTTTGACCATAAACTTCTCCCCCAAATACCATAAGTCAAATCTAAATGAGAATCCCCAAAGAAGTAATTCTCTTTATAAATCTATTTAACATTTATTACTTCTTGTGCCTCTTCAAATAATATTAAAAATATTAAAATAATGAAGTCATTACCTTTAATATAAATTCTATTTTTTTAATGGAAAAATCATTATCTACCTCCTTTCTAGTTAATATAAAATGAAAAGAATTCTCATGCATATATATGGGAAACTATATCCCTGAAGAGATTTATTTTATTTTCAATCACAACCTCACATGGGTGGATATAAATATATATTTATTATTTAAATATTATATTTATATCATAATTGTGATTTTTAATATAGAATATATTATCTACTTTCTTACCATCTTATCCGTTGGAAAATGATAATGTTTTGCGTTAATACATGCGGATCACCGCCTCTATGAAGGGATTTGATGCATATATAATTTACATTGTAGGTGATAAGGATATATTTATTAATTATATATTATAATTTTGATATATTTGAGATTCTATATAGAAATATTAATTTTTAACTTATTTCATTCATTTTATTTAAAAAAATGAAACATCACTCGTGTGTACGTTTGAAATACCATCGCCAAAAAGTATTGTAAGTAAATTTTCATGAAAAAACTATATAGGTGGATTTAAAAGTATATTTAGCGTATAAAGATTATAATTTCAACATTTTCAATATTATATATATTATATAACTACTCTATTTTTACCAGGACAAACACACCATTGTCATTGTAAAGGATAAGGACAGAATAACCTCAAAACAAATGATGTAGACATAAATAATTTAGTAAAGAAATGATATATTATAATTATTTAATAAAATGAAATAATAGTAAAAATGAATGATTCTATTAAGAGTGTAAATTATTTATATAATTTTATTATTAATGAGTTATAGAAGGTATGAAACGAGACTCGTTGGAAGGGATTTTTCTCTAAAACATTGTTTTAAAATTATGAAATTATTTCTATTCAATGTGATTGTTATTTTATAACATGGAAATATTTAGAATGATTTCAATGTGGTATAAAACATATATAGATTATTAAATATTGTTTTAATGGAATCAATATTTTTAAAAACATTTTTCTATTGACTAGGAAAATACTGAAATTCCGTATAAATAATTCAATATAAATATTTATATATTATTAAATAATATTTATTAAATATGATATTATTGATTAGATAAATTTTTAATTCATTGGAAATATTTAATTGATGGGTTGTTCTCGGTTATAGATGTCCCCATGATGTATCAGTTGGTGTCATGAGCTAAATAAATTTGTATCGCTTGGTGTATGACAACTGAAACAAACTGAATGACTTGGATAAGAGAACTTGATAGAATATAGCATGTATTCACCGAGAGGGCCTGACAATATGAAATATGACTTGGTTTATAGGCCTTGAGAGTATGTATTTTGTCTTGGTTATGGGAACGTAATATTAATATTACGATGTTTATCTTAATTTATTCAATCATTATGTGAAAGATTTACTGAGAAGTGTGTCTCATTATATTCAGTGAATTTACAAGATCCCACGTCTTTGGCTTGGATGAGACTACGACAATGTCCTAGATCCAATGCTGATGAGATCGGATCCCCCCACCCGATTAGAGGGTTGAGTTTCATGACCACTTGAGAATAATAGCCCTCACCTTATCTCGATTTCTCCATTCACAAGGATCCAAATATCCCTAAAGGTTCCAGATCTGTTTCAAGTGGAACCACAACATCCTCTCCTCCTGGGTGAGATCAACAGCACTGTGGATTTAGGAAATCTAACCTTGATTGCATGGATTTGTCCCCAACTCCCATCAGTTGACGAGTTCAAGTGATTTGTCTCGGAATCTTGGGAGCTACTAGTATGTGCGGTTGTGGGTCTTCCTCATCGGAGGCATATAATGGTCCACTTTGGTTAAGAGGAGGATTTTATTGCATCTTGTTATCGATCTCCATGAAGATGAAATGGAAATAAATTCTTCATGTTTCATTGGAGCTTTGATTTCCACATAAGACGTGATCCCGTGACAATTGCAACATGGGTATGTCTCTCAGGCCTACCTATTTCTTCCCAAAATCCCTCGATTTTATGTGCAATCAGCAATTTGATCGGTTGTTACATATGTTCAGATCATCGAACCGAGGCTGTGTGTCACTTGATTTTTCCACAAATCTGCGTGAAGTTCGATGTATTCAAACAACCAATTGACTATGTTTGGATCATAGATAAAAAGACGTTCCGCTAGTGACAGGGTGTCATCTTTGAGTCTTGGATGTGCTATTTCATGGCCTTCTCTCGATTTGGTCAACTAGAACTGTGTTTTCATCATGGATAGTTGTTTGTTACATAAAATACAGTTGAAAGGAGAACTTCTGATAGTAGTTTGTCTTTTGGATTGGACCACGTACTTGGCACGACCAACTCTGGTGATCCTATGATTGTGAAAGGGAATGTGAATGAAGGCATGTGTAGTGGCCCTGTGGAGTGTGGTGGACTTGCGGCTACTGATGATCAGGGTTATCAGGTGGGAAGCTCCTACCTCAGTGAGGCAATTCTAGGAATAGGCATGGAGTGGGAGGTGTGGCAAGCCTTTCACACAGAGGTGTTCAAGTGTGGTTGTGTGGTGAAAGAGGTGTGGGAGTAGCACAACCCATCAGTGCAACAAGACTTTTAGAGGATAAAATGTGGGATTGGTGTTCAGGAACTACCATTGCTGGAGGGTGATGCCGGTCATGTTCAACCAGTGGTGGAAGCCTAAATAGTGAATGAGGAGTGGTTGGAATACATGGTGGAAAGTTCCTCTTAAGTAATAGGTTAGTGGGCTTGGAGCTGGAGGATCCACCCACTATGATTGTTGACCTGCATGTGCATGCATCATTGAACCTACATATTGGTTCTAGTAGTCTGAAAAAGGATGTAGTTGATGTGTCAAAGATTGGTACTTTTGAGGACCTTGTCGATGAAGTGAACCCTAAATGTCTTTCTCTGATTGATCATAATAGACTCGCTCAGATTATTGGAGGTGAGTCTCTAAAAACCTTAGAAGGTGTCTTGGTGAGGCAAGATGGTGGGTACATCAGTTTTATTCTAGTGAATATCACTGGTAAATTGGGGAATGTATCAGACAATGAAAAGGAGAATAACCGAGGGGTTGAAAAACCTTCTTATAGTGATATTTTTCAAAGGTGGTCGGAAGATGTTGTCTGAATGTGAAGGTGTGAGGACTTCTCCACCAATGTAGAGGTCATGAATATACTGTTCATTGTTACCGATGCTGATATCCACCAGGCCCTCATCCAGGATGGAAAAAGGGGATGCCCCTGATTTTAAAAAGATCTGTGTGAGAAACAAATCAAAAAATGTCAAAATATCTTTGGAGTAAGTGAATCTCAGATGGATGTATTCCAAGGTTCTGAAACAGTATGATATGAATTCTGAGTGGGAGTCAGCTTCTGCCGAGGATGCACCTTACTATGGATGTGGTGAGGATAATGATTACTATGAATATAGCTTTTATTTTCTGGTAGGAACTTATTTCTGGATGTGAATGGGTTGTATGTTTGTACTCCCTCCCCTTGTCTCTTGTACTTTTCCTTTATTTTAATAGAGGGTTAGAGGCCTTCCTCTAACTGAGTGTTCTTGTTCAATCATTATGAAATCAGTTATTGTTATCTATATGGTTATATAAATTATCCTAGGATAAATTTTATGTTCATGGTATTTATGAGGTTTTATTTAAATAATTATATTTCATAAGGTAATAATATAATCTTTAGATGTAATGTAAATTTAATGATCTTCGTTTTTGAAATATTTGTTTTGAAAGAAATGTTTTAATTTTTGTCGTTGAAACCCTCATCAATTTTGATTTTACATTTGTGATTTATTATAAAATATTTTTTGAAAAAATGGTAACAAAATTATTTCTAGAGAATTTTTATGGTTTTTTTACTCAATGTGTATTATATAAAAAACGGTCTCACTTATGGTTATTTAATAATTTTAAATATTTTAATAGGATTCATATCCTTTTATATAACATAATGATCCTTTTTCCCATACCATGTTTTCAAATGTTTTTCACAGGGCTTTATGATATTTATTGACAATAAAAGGGTAAATGGCGAGGAATCATGAATGAAGAAAAAATTTAATGCTAAAAAAGAAGTGTAAACATAAGAACGAATTTTTGATGAAAAAATTACATTATGTAATAATGTTCCCTATATAATTGTATTAGATTCCCTTATTCTCTAAATCTATAAAACTAAACAGTCTCAGAGATATATGTAACTCAATATTTTTCATTTACATTGTAATTATAGATGTTAAAATATGGATAACTTCATTTGGTTTCAAAGAAAATTTTTAGATAACATTATAGGTTAGAAAGTTTTTTAATGAAAAACCCACATTGGTTAATGTGATTGATTGAGATAAAATTTTATATGTGTTTTATAATCATAATGGTTATTATTTTATGGACAATTATGGTTACATTTTAATGAATTAAAGTATTTGAATAGAGGATGATATAGTTAAGGATAACTTAGTATTTATCCACTTCATAAGAATATTTATTAATATTTTATTTTATGTACTCAAATTAACCATTTTTTGTTTTATTAAATGTATGAAAATAGTGGGAACTAAGTTAGTAATTGGTGTGAATGAAAATATGGATTTTGTCAAAATGAGAAACCAAACGAGATAGGAGATGGTGTAAAAAATCATGTGTTTATTGATGTGACTGATTTGTGTTTACCTATTTATGTGTCTTAGAGATTATTAAAACATGATTTAAATGTATATACATTATTATAGGGATAAAATTATTTAATTTGTGGTTCATAGTGATTTTCAGGTGTTTTTAGTCAAATCCACAAATGGGAAGTGGTCAGGAAAAAAATTGAGATATGTACGACATGTGCTTTATAAACACACGTCTTGTACCATTTCCCATTCATGGCTCAGTTAGACCGAGTACACACCCATGTATTTGGAAATGATGAACACACCATGTACTATCCATTAGAACACCTTGTATGATCTTCCATAGTATTTTAGTGGTTGAAATATCTTATTCACTCCATGTATGTCGACAACACTTGTCGTGTACCCTTACCAAACAACAGTTGATCCCTTGATTTAAATGGTAGACGTAGTGATTCACCTGAAAGTGGAGAAAAATGGAAAATGTTAGATGATATGAGTATATGTAATGTACTTATGGATACAATTAATGTAATATTGTTTTCTATGAATATATTGGTGGGTCTATGAGATCCAGGTTAGACATAAAGGGGGGTATTGTCGATATTATGATCGATCTCCCCTAAATCAAAATTTAGGGTTTCTTATTTTATTTTACATTTAATTTTAGTGTAATTCCCTTTTACCCCTTCCTCATCTTGTTTCCACGGAAGGGTTAGAGTTTCTACTCAACCCGCACACCGTGTCCGTGGTCATAAGAGGATAATTTTCTTGTGTTGGAGTTGTAATAATATATGGGTGATGTGTAATTTATATTCTAAAGTTATTTCTATTATCATAATTTTACATAATACTTTATTTATTGAGAAATTATCCCATTACACCAATTCTGTCATGTTGGACCAAGAATGATAATTCTGGTGAAACTATAGGAGTTACAGCGGGTAAGTCCTTGGCTATTAGGTGAGACCATTTCCTTTTTTAGGGTTTACAATCTTGATTTGGATTGTAAAATTTAATCACTAGACCAAGGTAATAGTTTATAAATACAAGAATACCTATTAGGTATCCAAGAAAAATAGTTTTACCTGAATCCTCATGCTGAGATTATTTCATAAACAATTTGAATACTAATGAATGGGTTTTTAGATATAATATATTCAAATAGAAACCCTTTATAACTTATTTCAAATATTGTTATTCCTTATTCTTTTCAATTGAATATTCACAAAAAAAATACATTTATTCATCATTTTGCCTTTGTTTATTGTGTTTGGGTTATCATCTAAGACTCTCCAACTTTCAGTGATAATTGATCCTCTTAATTTCCTATAGGATTAACTCCCACTGACACTAGCAACCTAGTTAGTTGGATATAAAGGGAAATACATTCAATTTGTCATGTCTCATGATGGGTGTGGTAAAATTATTGAGTATTTTTCAAGGATACAGAATGAATTAGCGTTTGTCTATGTAGAGGTCGGTTTACTAAGAATTGTTTCTATTTAATTTCTTATTATTTTTTCTGGAACCACAACCCCACACTCTTATGGTTTTTTCTTTTAATATATATTGGTAAAATTCACCAAGAGAGGGATTTTACCTAGATTATCTAGTGATGTTTTACTCGTATCCAAAAGAGTATTATCAATACATGGATGATGGGTTATAATATGATGAATGCCCATATACATTATTCACCCCATCCATTTCTTCTTCTTTTTTCTAGAACCATATTTGTGTAATACTAAAAGATTAATACCAAAGATAGAAGCTGTTACCAAGCTCAAGTTGGACGAAACATAAATGTTTGGATGACTTGGCGCCATGGTAGTGTGTCTTTAAAACGAAATATTTAATATGGATACTTCATAAGAATATGAGGTTGTGATTTATAATTAATTTTCAACTGAGAAATCATGTTATGATGTGGCCCCCACATATGATGCATCTAAAATATCTGAAAATTGATCTTAGAACTCAAACATTGAATATGAAAAATATTTAAATCATGTTAATAATGAATTTTATCAAATCATTATTTTTGAATCCTCAGTTGATTAATTATCTTATTCAGAGGATTCATGTGATTATTTTCATGTTTTCAGTATAAATAAGATGGAACCTTAGAAGGTGGAGATCGTACATGGTCAAACCAAGGAACAATTTCACCTATGGAATCTACTTTCCACAGAGAAAGGATCATACAAGCCTCCTCCAAGACTTATTGAAGGTCAAAGTGACCGGTTAAAAGAAAAGGGTAGTGGGCATATTTTGTGGTTAACACATCGTAATCCAAAGAACCCTTCTGAAAATTGGTAGTTATCCTAACCTGGGTCAAGCCAATGGACAATAAAAATATATCTTTATAGGAGGTTACCCAATCACTCTCTTCTATCTTTATCTTTTGTTCTCAATAACTATATAGTGTGTAGTTATCCTCCACACTCCATCTATGACATTCTCTTTCATCATTTGTTTGAATGTGAATAAAATGAGGTTACATGCCATGTTTACTTTAATACCTTGAATTAACATTTTTTTTATTCTAAATTATAATAATACATTGACTATAAAAAAATTAATTAAGTACATAAATATGAATGAAGCATGTGCCAATGGAAAGGTCCCTAGAGTGTATCTGATCTTTCTCCGGTTAAAATAAATTTTCACCCTCTATTTTTATAGGATTCATTATATTTGTATCCTTTTTTTAATTAATAATTGTGTGATATGTTTTTAAAATTACTTAAAACCACTTCAAAATTAATGGAAGAAAATGGTGGGGCAGAATTGGATGTCAAAGTAATTACCCAGGCTCCAAAAAACCTATATTCGAGTCCTTATAATTGGTTCAACTCCATAATTGTTTACTAAAAAAACCACACATCATGTATTTCGGTATACATCATGTATCATGAGATATGACATCATAATAATTTATATCATATTAAAAAATAATAAATCACCCAAGGTTGATGTGGGAGGATTTGCATAGTCGTAACCAAGGGTTGAAAATAACTGAGGTCAAACTCGACTAATCTCCCTACATCATCCAAATAATTAATAATTAAAACCAAGTGTCATGCATTGTTTATTTTACACTATAGTACTGAAACGATAAATTAAATAATAAAATATAATAATATCTGAATTACTACAACCATTAATCTTGTGGTTGATGGAATGACTTTGGATTGGCTCGGTTGTTGGATCGAATGCTCCCCAAGCACTAGACCAAAGGATGTAACTCTATTTTTCAAATTTTAGAACACATTGAATGTATATCTTTGATAGGAAACATGTATAGGTTTATATTAATGTGTAAATATATATTTCTATTTAGTAATAAAGAAAAAACTAATAAATATTTTATTAATAATAAACATGTCGTAAATAGTAGGTTATCTTTAAAGAACCCGGATATAGAGAGTGTACTTAAATCCACATGTCATGTGTCCCTACTATATAGGTCTGGAAACCATATCTAACCTAACCATGTGTTGTGCCCCCCCCCCCAATTTGGCTTCCTTCATAACCCAATCGCACCCCCAATATTCGATAATTCATTTTGTTTCAATTTATAATCAGTTTTCATGTACATTGTACACCTTGGTCAAGATAAGTACATTGACACCCAGTATCACAGTGATGTACAATAATTTTTGGTGGTTTTTGAATCAAGTGAATCATCCAGTAGAAACCTATTGTACATGAGTAAAATGAAGAACACCCACCACATAAAATCCATGCACATCGAAATGTTTTTTTTGTTCAAAGTTTGAGAACACGCGGTGTATCTGTGTTAGGCACAAAACATGTACTTTTGCATCCACCAATCCAAAAAACAACCCATGTCCCAAAGACCACACTTAAACTATCCCATGTGACAACACATGGTTTGGGTGTGTTTATTTTCATTTTATATTTCGGCACACAATGTGTACTTTATTCTATTCCCTTCTTGGCAGATGTCTTGAAAGATCATACACACGACATGATCCCCATGTACACCCACATGACATGTAACCCTTACAAAAGAAATGTATTTCTATTTTACCACTAACATTACCACTCAACATTTATATGAATACTCACATATCTCATTCATACACTATAGGTAAAAACTCTTAAATTCATAGATTTATTGTTTTAATTCTCTAATACATTTGAGTGTAATGGGCCAACATATCGAGAGACACCCGATAACACTGCAAGTCGAGTCAGATTATAGCTAGGAAAATTCCATGTTTCCCTCTCTATGATAGTGTTTAAATGATGATGTAGTTTCCACCCCCATCCACCAACTCCACCCCCTATTGCATCTGTCACATACCTTTACCAATATGATCTCATCTATGTGTGGCTGCATCCTGTAAGACCCGATGTCTGGTATGCTTTCACCACGTAGAAGTGAAACCTCATCCATTACCCTACCATATTCTTCATACACTATTGATGTATTTCCATTATCATCCCTTTACCTAATAAAATTGGTGTCATGTGTTTATGTGGTATGAATCTCCTTACCATGATCATCTGACACAATTATCCTGACCGCCCCTACTTCCCCACCTCCTATTTTTTCTCTATGTATACTGGCTGTTAGGGAAACCGTAACAGGTTATTCTATGTCACCCTATTGGAACACCCTCTGGTAATGATTTATCCATTTTTACCTCATGATCTCTTAGGGTCCCCCAATGGATGGACTTCATCTAGATTATTCTCATGAGTATGTTCGAGCATTGGGGGGGCTCCTTTTTGCAAGTGTAGGATGCCCCATTCCCCGTTGTGGTGGGAGATGACCCACCATACCTTGGGAAAGATGCCCCTCCAATTCCACCCCATCCACCTGCAGACATTCCTTCTCCACCCTCCCTAATTATTCCTCCATTTCATTATCTTCTTCTATTCCATCATCTCAAGGACCATCCACACCCCCACCTCCACCAACACCTTCAATAGTTATCCCAGTTTCCCTCCACCTTGCTACTATGGACCACCACTAGGACATCATAGAGCAGTGCTAGGCTATCATATATCATTTACTAGACAATAATAAGTGAATTGGTATCCTTATTCATCCACACATGAGCCTTATGTTCTCCCCATAACTAACACTTTGAAATAATCATTCTCACTCTGTAACGCAGGCCCCATTTACATATCTGGATAGAGATTTGGTGCTCATATCTACTGCTAGAGCAAACACCAATTCTACTTCTATAGCCTGTGAGGATTCTAATGATCATACTCTATAGAGAAAGGAACCAGTTCCTACCAGATCCACTATAGCTACCTCATTCCTTTCACATCCCCCTTTAGTAGATAGTTCAACTACTGAGGCTACACCATTTCTATTTATGACACATGGTTATTTTAAAATTTATATCTCTTTTGTTTTATTCATATGATATTATTTTTTGAATGCATGCGTAATCCCTTTACACACCATTGATAGTCATAGGTACTTCAACATGTTATGGGTGTCTCGTTTTGTATTCTTTCCACCTTTTCATGCTTTCCACAAGGGGAGTATTATTTTAGTTTTTGATTTCATTATTTTTATTTAGATTACTTATTGACAATATATTTTTTTCCCTATCAAACTTTTTTTTCCATATCCTCTTCTCATCCTTAGTGTTTCACTTAGAATAAAATGTTCCATATTATATGTGGGGGAGTCTTTTAACTAATATTTAAAATATTTAAAATATTGATTAATGTTTTATTTAAATTCATGTCTATTTTAATTTTTTAGACTGATCATGTTATTATTTGAGGGCCTGATTCGACCATTATTATCCTTAGTATAGAGATGTATTCTGAGTCCTTTTCAAATTCTTTACTATACCCTCTTTCTTGATAGATTATAGGGATATTTCGGACAAATTAAAATTTCAATTTTCCCTCTTCAAAACATGAATATTTTCAATCTCATTAAAATGACTAAGGAATTTGTTTTAAATTTTCATACCCTTTGACAATGAGAGACACCCAATATTTTACCACTATGAAAAAACATGGTTTCCATGATCTTCCTTGATAGGAATCTACATTATTAAACTTTTTATCGTTCCTCACTAGATTCTATAGGAATGTTGTATGATTATTCATTTGAGCTTTAGAGACTATGTTCGACCATTCATTGTATATTCTGGTGAGAAACCATGGAATCATTTGTGGGGGAGAGATTATTTTTTCATTTGGTAAAAGTGGTTCCAAAACCACAATTCCTTTTATTACTAAGTGTTTCCTAAAAAAATATGATGAAAAATTGAAAAGATGAAAAAACTTATTCATTATACATATTGATGGTTTACGAACCCATGTTGATTAGGGAGAACTATAGTCATATTGAACATTGAGATATATTTATAGGGATGAATTTTCATTAATATTTGTTGTGAATATCATTTTTATTACACACGGCATATTTTTGTTAGGCACAAAACATGTACTTTTGCCTCCAGAAATCCAAAAAACAATCCATGTCCCATAGAACACACTTATAGTATCACCTGTGACAACACATGGTCTAGGTGTGTGCGTTTTCATTTGATATTTCAGCACATAATGTGTACTTTCTTCTATTCCCATCTTCAAAGATGTCTTGAAAGGTCATACACTATAGGTAAAAACTCCTAAATTCTAGGGCACACGTATCTCATTCATACACTATACGTAAAAACTCCTAAATTCATAGATTTATTGTTTTAGTACTATAATACATTTGAGTTTAATGGTCCAACATATCAAGAGACACCCGAAAACACTGCAAATTGAGCTAGATTATAGCTATAAGAATTCCATTTTTTCCTCTCTATGATAGTGTTTATATGATGAACAGTTTCTACCGCTATCCACCAACTCCACCCTCTATTAAATTTGTCACATACCTTTACCACTATTATCTCATCTATTTGTGGCTACATCCTGTAAGACCCGATGTTTGGTATGCTTTCACCACGTAGAAGTGCAACATCATCCATTACCCTACCATCTTCTTCATCCACTAGTGATTTATTTCTAGTATCATCCCTTTCCCTGAGAAAATCGGTGTCATGTGTGGATGTGGTATGAATATCCTTACCATGATCATCAGACATAATTATCCTGACATCCCATACTTCCCCACCTCCTATTTTTGCTCAATGTATATTGGATATTAGGGAAACCGTAACAGGTGATTCTATGTCACCCTTTTGGCACACCCTCTGGGCATGATTGATCCATCATTACCTCATGATCTCTTAGGGTCCCCCAATCGATGGACTTCATCTGGCTTATTCTCATGAGTATGTTCGAGATTTGGGGGGGGCTTTTTTTGCAAGTGTGGGATGCCTCATTCCCCGTTTTAGTGGGAGATGAACCACTATACCTTGGGAACAATGCTCCTCCAATTCCACCGCATCCACCAGCATAAATTACTTCTCCACCCCTCCCCAATTCTTCATCAATTTCATCATGTTCTTCTATTCAATATTCTCAAGGACCATCCACACCCCCACCTCTACCGACACCTTCAATAGTAATCCTAGTTTTTCTCCACCTTGCCACTATGGACCACAAATAGGACATCATAGAGCACTGATAGGATATCATAGATCATTGACTAGACAATAATCACTGAATTGGTGGCCTTATTCATCCACGCAAGAGCCTTATGTTCTCCCTATAACTGACTCTTTGAAATAATCCTTCTCCCTCTGTAACGTAGGCCCCATTTACAGCTTTGGTTAGAGATTCAGTGCTCATATCTACTGCTTGAGGAAATAAAAATTCTACAACTATAGCGAGTGAGGTATCTAATGATCCCACTCTATAGAGAAAAGAACCAGTGCCTACAACATCCACTTCAGCTACCTCATCCCATTCACATCCCCTTTAGTAGATAGTTCTACTACTAGGGCTACACCATTTCTATTTATGACACATAGTTCTTTTATTATTTATATCTCTTTTCTCTTATTCTTATGATGTTATTTTTTGAATGAATGCATAATCCCTTTCCATATCATTGATAGTAATAGGTACTTAAACATGTCATGGGTGTCTCTTTTTGTATTCTTTCCACATTTTCATGCTTTCCACTAGGGGAGTATTATTTTAGTTTTTAATTTCATTATTTTTATTTAGATTACTTATTTCGAAGATAATTTTTCTCTATCAAACTTCTTTTTTTCCATATCCTCTCTTCATTCTTAGTGTTTCACTTAGAGGAAAATGTTCCATATTATATGTGGGGGAGTATTTTAACTAACATTTAAACGATTTAAAATATTAATTAATTTTTTATTTAAATTCATGCACATTTTAATTTATTATACTGATCATTTTATTATTTGAGGGCCAAATTATCCCATTATTATCCTCATTATAGAGATGTATTCTGAGTCCTTCTCAAATTATTTATTATACCCTCTATCTTGAGAGATTATTGGGATATGCCTGAATAATTGAAATTTCAATTTTTTCTCTTCAAAACATGAATATTTTCTATCTCATTAAGATTACTAAGGAATTTGATTAAAATTTTCATACCCTTTGACAATGAGAGACACCCAATATTTTACCACTATGAAAACCCATAGTTTCCATGATCTTCATTTATAGGAATCCACATTATTAAACTATTTATCCATCCTCCCTAAATTCTGTAGGAATATTTTATGTTTATTAATTTGAGATTGAAAGAATATGTTCGACAGTTCATTTTATATTCTAGTGAGAAACCATGGAATCATGTGTGGGGGAGAGATTATTTTTTCATTTGGTCAAAGGGGTTCAAAAACCATAATTCCTTTTATTTCTAAGTGGTTCCTAAAAAAAATATGATGAAAAATTGAAAAGATGAAAAAATTTATTCATTATACATATTGATGCTTTACAAACCCGTGTTGATAAGGGAGAACTACAGTGATATTGAACATTGAGATATAATTATGGGGATGAATTTTCTTTAATATTTGTTGTTAATATAATTTTTATTATTAATGAAATTTTCCTCCTTTCCAAGCCTCTGAGATTATATTCCACATCATTACCTACCAACCCTTTTCCTCATAATCATCTAATACTTATTAAAATAGCTCAAGATTTTTATGATTATGTAGAGAATTATAATTTTTTTAAGACTATTTATAGAGTAAATATACTTGATATTGATGATAAATCTAATTAAATGATCTTGATTTATGAGTGTGAAATTTTCCTAGAAATTTAGATCATTATTTGACATGCATATTTATGAAATGTTAAAAAATGTAAGAAGGACTATAAATAAATTTTATATGAGGCATGATTGTAAAATATTTTAAATTGAAATATGCATTCTGCATTTTAAAATCCCATTGTATGACTATAATATTTATAATTATAAGTAGATTAATTCTTCCCCTTTAGATTATGGATTCTATTAATTAGATGTTGGTATTTTTATTCAAGGAAATAAGATTACTTTGTGTCGGGGAGTTTGATGTGCCTAATTTTTGTTTACAAATATATGTATTTTATATATTATTAAAATATGTTTTAATTGGATATACGTTCTTTTGTGGTTCAAATTATTCCATTCTATTATGGGGTTATTTTTTGGTGTTTCAAATCGAAGTAACAAATTCGGAGTGACAAGTAAAAAAATTGAGATATAAACAGCATGTACTTTATAAACACATTCCATGTACCATTTCCCATTCCCAGATCAACCATTCCAAGTAGACATAAAACTAGAAAATAATGATCAACACACCATGTATTATTAATTCACATGATGTGTATGATCATATAAAGGTAGTTAGTGGATGATAAAGATTCTACATGCTGTTTATATCGGCTCCACACATCATGTGCCATTACCAACTGACCACTGATTCCTTGAATTTAATATGTGGTGTAGCTAATCACAAACTTGTGGAGAAATCAACGACAATGGCAGTTTACCCAAGCACATGGCGTGTACATTTGGGTACACACTATGTAATCTATTTTTCTATAAATATAGAGGTAGGCCTCTAAGATACATGTTGTATATCTAAGGTAGAGATGATTCCCCTCTACCGATCAATATCCCTTAAATCCAAATTTGAGTTTTCTTCTCCGGTTTTTTATTCTATTTTAGTGTTATTCACTTCTCCTAGTTTTTCTTCATATATAAAATGTAGGGTTGGAGTTTTTACTCATCTCATACATCGTGACCAAGGTTATAAGAGGCTAGGTTTCTTATTTTTTGTTTATTAATATGATTATGGGTGATGTGTAATTGAAATTATGATTTATTTTCTATTATCAAGATGTCAATTTATACTTTTTTAATGAAAAATGTCTCCATTACACCAGTTGATTCACATCAGACCATGAATGATAGAACTGGGGAAACTAAAGGATTTACAATTGGTAAATTCACATCCATTGAATAAGCCATTTTTAGCTATTTTTTGTTTTCCTATTTATGAATTTTATATATTATTAAAAAATGTTATCTACAAATGTCTACTTTTATGGATAAAGTGATTTAATTCTATGTTCTTATTGATATTCATGTGTATCTAATAAAATTAAAAATTCATGAGTGATTAGAAAAAAAAATTGAGATATAAATGTTGTGTACTTTATAAACACACACCATGTAACTTTTCCTATTCAGAGCTCAGCCAGCCTGAGTACAAACCCATGAAGCTGAGAATCATCAAAAAACCATGTCATCTCTTCTAGAAGAGGTTGGTGGCTCATATAGCTTCTAAACACCATTTATATTAGTACCAAAATACATGTACCCTTACACATCGACTCTTGACACATAAAATTCAACGAGAGGTATAGAGGATCACCTACATGTGGGGAAAACAAGTCTAAAGATAGTTGACTCAAGTACACGACATGTAATTTTGTGTACTAGATGTGTAATCTCTTTTCCTATAAATATATATGTAGCCCTATGAGATCTAAGATAGACATATATGGGGGTTATTCTTCTCCTCTTCTGATCAATCACCCTCGAATCTGATTATGATTTTTCTTCTTTTGTTTTTCTTTATGTTTTATTGGAATTCATATTTCCCCCACTCTCCTCTAATATCAAAAGAATGGTTTGAGTTTCTTCCCAACCCACACAATGTTACCACGGTCATCAGAGGATAGGTTTCTTTTTTGGGGGTTTTAATAAGATTATGAGTGATGTGCAATAGAAATTATAACGTGTTTTCTATTTTCATGATGTTTCTTTATAATTCATTTAGTGACTTTTTTTAATTATGCCAGTTGTGTCGTATCAGACCAAGAATTACACAACTGGGGAAACTAAAGGAGATACGCAGCATAACTCCATGAAATATGTTTGATCTCATTGAAAGTGTTTTAGGGATGATGTTATTTATATCGAGTTAAACATCCAACCATAACACCCTGGGATTCAGTTTTATATAAGCCAATTATTATTTTTTGTCTATGAAATGGTGTTTTAATTAAATCCCCAAGGTAAAAGTATTTCATAACTAATTTGAATACTAAAGAATGAATTTTTTCAAAATACTCTAATAAAATTACAGCTTTACATAATTGATTTATGAATGTTCTGTCCCTTCTACTATTTTAATTCAAATTTTTAGAATTGTTTAAAATTTTAATCATTTTTATTTCATTCTTTTTTTCTGGATTATTGAAATATAAATTCCAACATGTGATGATAATTTATTATCCTCAATCCATGTTGGATCAAACATGACTGTCGCTTCATACCACGATAGATGGATTAGAATGTAAAAACATTTAATTGGTCACACATGGTTATGTACTTGGTTAGTTATTCCTAGAAATCTATCAGGATTTATGATTAACTACCTAAACCTACTTGAGTTTCAAATTCACCAAATATTGAAAAATAGAGTTTCATATACACATATGTTGTAAAGTTAATGAAGTTAAAATGATTAAACATTCAATGTATCATGAATATGGGATAAAAATATAGGTAAATGTATCAAATAAACATGATTGTGTTTCATATATGGTAAAGTAGGGAATATATCAATAAACATCTGAGGGAAAAAATATATTAGTTTATGTGATGAAGGGAAATAATGTACTTCCAAGGTTGTCACAAAAAATATAATTCTTTAAATGTTCCAATTTTTTGGGATCATGTAAATAAATCACTATGGAGGAAATCTTGTGAAGGGGTTCAACAATATCATATGAATAAATGTATATCATTGAAGTTTTATATTAAAATAAATATAAAGAAACTACATAAAATATATAGATGGTGTGAATAATATTTTCTGTTTTTCATTGGTTTAAAGTTGTAAACAAGATAATATTAATAATTATGAATCATAGGATATGATTAATTATATTGATTAAAGGAGTGACGTATTAATGAATTTTATTATATAGAATGATTGAATATTTATATGGAAATTTGAGTAATTGATGTGTTTTTATATCAGGTTTCAAAAATTGTGTTGTAGTTTTATTTGATATAGTATTGATAATATTTAAGAATAATGACAAATTTAAATGTAATGATATCATTTTAAGGCCTTATGTAATTGTATTATCATGCTTTTAAGGATATTTTAAAGAGGTTTTCATTGAGCTTTAATACATTATTGAGGTATATATAAACCTTTGAATTATCGTATGTTCTCCTATAAAGATTATTTTGTAAGTATTTTATTATTGTGACATAAGATTTAATATAAAGATATCCCTTAGGGTAAATGTGATCTTTAATGTTGAGATAATTATAATTACCTGGGATTACAGGTAACTATGATTTTGGGAACATTATTGGATTATCATGGATGGATATTATTTTGAATAATATAGTATTTTATATAAAAAAAAATTATATTAACTGATAAATAATGATCAAGTAACCATTAGGGAGTATATATGATTTTGATAAATTTTTAAGACATGGTTATTTATGTACTTTTTCTGAAATATTTTTTATATTTTGGAGAAAATATGGTCAATAAATATATATTTTTATTATGTGAATTTATGAGTGATTAATTTTTTAGAGATAAAGGATACATTGATCTTGGAAAAATATGTTATTAAATAATTCTATCCTTTTGGTTTGAATTTGGTCTGGCATTTTTTGACATGTTTTATGGTCTATTATTTATGAAATGATTTATGTTGAAAATTGAGTGTCATTGTAGAGGCTTTGGAGATTATTCTAGTATTCATCTAATAAATGTATTCTATTATTTTAATATTTAAATTTATATTTTCATGCATTATAAATTAATCATGATTATTTATATTTTAGATTACAAGATGATGTAGGTGTGGAAAAATGCTCAAAACACACCCAAATCGAGAAATTAAATTTTTGTAATGGAAGGAAATCAAGTATTTAAATTATATCATTCTCTATCTCGATCAAAGAATGCCTAAATTCAATTAAGAGGAAGATAATCTATAATGTCTTATATGGAAAATACCTCCCAATTATGAAGTTTTTATTTCATAAACATATTCACAAGTATCACTCCTATAATGGTACACACATGATCTATAAACATTTTATAAATAATTTGTTTCTATGTAGTAATTATAAATTCATTATTTGATAAAATCTACATCTAATATTATACCTATATAATGATACATTCATTTTGATGAAAAAAATTTCAAATTGGGAGGTGGAAATTTTTGTAATATGGGGAGAATAAAAGACCCTAATATTTCATTATGTAATTATCCATCCAATAATACAATGTTTTATGTCACACACGACATGCAATACTGATATTAAATAAACCTTAATATACTATAGAAATAATATTATTTAAATATGATCAATACAACATTGTTTTTCACTTTATGTGTATGAATTAGAGTTACCGCATTATTAAATATATATCAAAATATTTCCATAATACCATTTTATTATTAATTCCTTGTAAATAAGTAATATATTTTTAATGATAATAATAAAATCATATAAGGTTAAGAATAATTAGTGTTTAAAACTGTAATTTTTCTAAAAACTTTTACTTCATATATTGTATTTTAATATAAAAAATAAAAGTCTAATCTTTATAAATATAATATTATTATTGTTTAATTTTTTTATTTCATAATTTAAAATTAACAGAAGGATTATTTTATTTATTTTCCTAAAATAGTTTACTATTGGATGAATAGTGAAAATAGTGATTTAACAAATAATGTCACTTTTATCAAATTATCATGATATATAAATGGATTAAAATTTTATGAACCCATTTTTTCGGGTAAAATATATATTTAAGAAGTAATATAATTCATTTAGAATTATTTTTTTTGTAAACATTTATATATGTGTGTGAAATATTTAAAAACAAACTAATGTTTTTATTTAAATAAAAAATATTTTTTTTCTCTTCCATTAATTATTTGATTCCAAGGAACCATTTAATTTTTTTTTGATATAAATTAAAATAAGTATCGTTTTATTTAACTTAATAAAATTTATTTAATGGGTGTCATTATATTATTTTGGTATAAAATGATTATTGTGCGTAAAACATGCATTTTTTTAAAAAGGATTTCATTGTTTTTTATGAACATATATTAAAATAAATTTTTACCATTTTAGAAAATTTAATAATACAAAATATTTTAAATATATTGAGTCATCATATTCTTGTTTTCTTTAATGTCAATTTTAGTTTTTGGTCATAAGGAAAAGTAACCATGGTTAAAATTTATCACTACTGTAAATGGTAAATGGGTTAAATCGTGTTTAAAATAATTCATATTGACTCAAAAAAATTCTAAATTTTTTATATTTAATTGTATGAGTGTATTTTCTATAAAATCATTCTATATTCTAAGAAGTTTAAATTTTTTCCATTTTCCATTAGTAGTCATCTTTATATTATTATAATTTAAAAGTAGAATAAAATTCCACTCTTTTTATTTAATATATCTAGTTTGTTTTCATAAAGATAAAAATAAGTTATAAATTTTAATAATTTTTAATTTTTAATATGAAGAAATTATTTTGAAGTCATTAATTTGATTTTAATTTTTGGGGGTGGTATAATTACCTTAACCGCAAATGCAACAGTGATGCAGTGCATGTGTAGACATTAGAAAAATCAAGTAAATTATTTTAAGAAAATTAAATGTAAACTTTTTTGGATATGTTATGGTGTTACATGAATATAATTGTTAATTGAAATTTTAAATTTTTTATTAATTATTTTATATTTAAATTCCATTTTATCTTGATTCCATTAAAGTATCATTATCTAAATAATCACGAAAATGACATTAAATGATATTCATTTTGATTATTTTTTTAAATAATTATAAAACAAATATATATATTTACCCAATTAGATGACTTATTTTATAAAATATTATTCATGGTTTCTTTATTCTCAACTTTAAATTTTCAAAATTAAATTCAAGTCCCTTAAATACTTGATATTTCGGAAAATGTAATCGGCTTTTACCCATAAAACTAAACTTTATATAAATTTTTTATGGAATATATGAGATTTTTATTCTCTAAAAATTATTCACAAATACCTTTAAAAACATTATATACCGTGTTATCAATCCTATAGTGTGACCATAAAACTCTCTTACAAAGTTATTAAGTTCAATCAAAAGGGGGATGCTCGAAGAAGTAATTTTATTTACTAAATAATTTAATGTTTATTTATTATTCCACATCCCCCAAATATCATATGAACATATTAGAATAATGATATTAAAATATTTTCTATACTTATTATTTTATCTTAATGGAAGAATATTTATCTACATCCATTAAATCTAACTGATAATGAAAACATCATTTATGATTATGTACAC
The DNA here is from genome assembly GCA_963277665.1 of Viscum album. Classification (NCBI taxonomy): domain Eukaryota; kingdom Viridiplantae; phylum Streptophyta; class Magnoliopsida; order Santalales; family Viscaceae; genus Viscum; species Viscum album. Next base: position 1,335,520,689 of record OY728162.1, read on the forward strand.
AATACCTTCTCGGGGTAGTGATGTATTTTATTTTTCATCAACACCTTACACGAATGGTTATAAAAACTGAATTATTGAATATATGTATATATAATAAAATAATTATTTTTTTAAGATAAGATATTATCTACCTTCTTACCCTCTCATCCTTTGTAAAATGATAACATCGCTCATGCATACATATAAACTATCACCTCTATAAAGTGACGTGATTCATTTCCTCTTTACATGGCTGGTCATAAAGATAAATTTAATAAGTATATATTTTAATTCAGATATATTTTTGTGATTTTTAAAAGATATATTACTTCTAAAATTCATTCATTCCATTCATTTGAAAAATTGGAAACTACTTATGTGTACAAATGGACTATCGTCTCCACTAAGTGATGTAATTCATTTTTCAATACTATATAACATGGATGGTTTTAAAGATTCATGAATATATAATAATTATATCTATAATATTTTTCTTATGATAAAAATAATTTAATCATGACCCAATTGTCCAAATTAAATTCTCAAAATTTATCTTAATGGTTAAGGACCGAACCACCTCAAAACGTCAAATACGAACTTATCTGATTTAATAACTAAATTATACTTTTAAATTGTTGAACTAAAAGAAATGAAAAAAACGTGAATATGGTTCTTATCAAAGTAAATTATTAATATAAATTTATTATTTATGGGTTATAGATTATACGAAATGATTTGGGACTCAAAATAAGAAATGTTTCATTAAAACATTATTTTAAATGTATTATACTATTTCTTATCTAGAACCATGTTATTTATACCATGGATATATTTAGAGTAATTTAAATGTCGAATAGAACATATAATAATAATTATAAGGGTTATTTTTATTGAATGAATCCAGTTTTGAAAATTATTTCTTCAATATAGTTAATATTGACATTCTGTATATTTGACTGAGTACAGATATTAATTGAATTATAAGGAATATTTATTATGTATTATTTTTTTGATTCAATATATAATGAATTCATTGGAAATATTTATGTAATATGTGGGGATAGATTATAGATATCCCAATTAGTCATTAGTATTTTTCATGAGATAAAACAAGAATGGGAATCTCTTAGTGCATGTGATCCAATATAATGATAATTTTGTGTTTGAAAGGCCTCAATTGAAAATAATATGTATTGGTTGAGGGGACATGATGATATGGAAAATTTCTATGTTTAAAGGTCCTAACGATATGTAGTATGTCTTGGTAGAGGGGTGTTGATGTTATTATTAAGATTTCTGGAATTATGATTTCCATCATTGTAAAATCAATTATTATTCTACAATTTATTATTTACATAATCCTAGGTTATATTTTAGGTTCAAGTTATTGATATATTTTTATGGAAAATTTTTTACATCATAAGGTTCTAAAACGAGATTATGATTTAAAAGTTATTTTCTGATCTTCTTATGGAAGATTTTCTTTTCTTGGGAATGTTTTCATGTATTTCAAAAAAACAACATGAATTTTAACTTTCCCTTTCTATGTTCTTAGAAATAATTTTTGAAAAACATTCGTAAAAAATTGACTTCCTCGGTATGTTAGTGATTGTTTTTATCTCAATGATTTAAATATAAAATTTTAAAATCTATCATGGGTTTTCTTTAATTTTAAATGGATTAATGGGATTTTATTCTATTAGTATCCCTTAACAGTCTTTTCATTGATTTTATTATATTTTCCAAAAAAACATAGGGATTAATGATTTTTAGGGATTATATAAATTTTAGTAGTGAAACATCATGAATGAAAAAAATGTGTGTTCAAAGAAACAACAATGTTAATATAAAAACCCATTTTTCTGAAACATTTACAATATATAACAATATTCCTTATTTTACTATTTATGTTTTCCTAATTTGTTAAAAATTTAAAACTAAATGGTCTTTGAGATGTAAGTGACTTTAAAGTTTTTATTGGACTTATAACTATATACGTTAAAATTTGGGTAACACCATTTGGTATCTAATCCAATATATAAAGAATTTGGTTTTATAACCTAATATAGGTGTACAGGATTGGGCTTCTATATTCAGTTCTGTTGAAATTGACTCTACATATTAGAGGTTGAGAAATCTTTTATGACGTTTACAGTGATTGTAAAAGGGTTCTTGGGAACACTACACTTGGAAGAATTTCTTTCGTATTTAGATGAAACCATATAATCTCAAACTCATCATGTATTTGTTATGTTAAATATAGGATATTATTTATTATTACATAGATCATGTTCTATGCTATGATGATGATGGAGCTTGGGTCAAGCATGTTTGTGATAGAGGCCCTTATGTGGGTTAGAGGTGTGTTCATTTTACAATGTTCCTTGATGTTTGAACTATGTTGATTTCAATAGAGGATTAGTTAGAGGTGTTTTCAAGGTTGTGGAATAATTTAATGATTCATTTCTAAAAAATTCCTTGTTTTAACCCCGTAATACGAGATTGAGTTCACAGTAATGATTCAATCAGGTGTTACTCTGATATTTTTATCTATATATATGATGGTTCCGAACAATTTATGAGAGTTCTATATTTAGATTGATTATATTCTGTAGTAGGGTTTTATTCAGCCAAGTGTGTCACCTGAGAGATATAAAGTTCTATTTTTGATGAAAGTGGATAGAATTCTATGTTTTTATATAAATTTTCAGCACTAGAACTGGGTGATAGTGAATAATCATTATCTTCTTCCATGGATTTGTGGTTTATTCAGTAAGATTAAGATAGATAGTGGGTTACAAAGGATTGATTTACATTCATGATATCATCAAATGCGGATGAATGATGATGATATAGTGAATACAACCTTATGAATTCATTACTGCCATTATGAGTTTTTTTAACTTTAGTCGAAGTTAAAAACTATCCAACCATGTTCATGGGACTAATGAAGTTTTTGTTTTGTGAGTCTATGGTTCAATTATTTGTGTTTTCTTAATTAATTCTTTGTGTATTTTTATGTTATTGTGGCATGAGAAAATTATATGAGCTGGTAGGGAGTTCTTTCTAATAATAAATACATTGGAAATCTTATGACGTGTAATTATTTTTCATGTGATTTCCATTTCATGGGATATGTTTTTTCTCATCATGTGGTGACTTTGGATCCTTTTAAGATTGATGTGGTTCCTTAAAATGTATCCCCTATGTATTATGTAGAGGAATGGAGTTTCTTTCAGCTTGTAGGCCTCTATAGGCGGTTTATACCAAAAACCATTTATATTGAAACTACTTTTTTATATTTCATTGGAAATGATTTGGAGTTTTTATAGTGTTACCAATTATAGAATACTTTTGATTATTTTTATGATAATTTGTTTAGTACTCTAGTTCATTGTTTTTTGAATGAAGGATTTTTTTTTGAGTTCTATTGAGATTCTTGTGGCCTGGATAGGTTGCATTTTGATGATATAAAGTGTTGTAATCTCTAATGAGTCTTGATATTTATATCCCTAAGAAAGTAACTATTGTACCTATGATCTTGATTTGGTGGAAGTCTTGTTTTCTATGATGTTTTGGAATTACCTCCTCTGGGAACATTTCTAGGACTTCACAGATTATAAGTTCTTGAGGTATATGTTCTCATAATATGATTTTAATTTTTTTAGTGATTACGGGTATAATTGTTATAGGAATAAAAATTTGAGAATTCAAATACACTACAACAATAAATTTTTGGATGACGCACTAAGAAGTAGTTTATGTGGAGATGTTTTTCAGTACTCTATAGATTTTCTAAAATGCATGGAACAGCTGGTAACATTTCACCTTATATTAGATAAGTTATCTATAGTTGATGTCTTTATTATATGACATTGTTGTTTTCTATGGTGCAATTTGTAGAGGAGTCCCAGTTGATTGATTTCGAGGAAGGGTTTTTAAAGATCGTGTTTTTTGTTCTGATTCCCTTGAAGGATGGTATGAGGATGATCAACATTATGGTCTTTTCCAATTGAGGACCTATATTATTTCAATAATTCTTGAGGTGTTCCCTCTTGAGTTCCAAGTCACTCATTTGGTAGTATATCCTAGTATAGAAAATATTATACATTCCTTTAAATTCTTTTATTTTTTATCCTATCTAAAGATATATATTATAAGTTTTTTGTCTCAATGATTGGTTTGTTAGAGGGTTAAGGATCATCATCATATTCTTGGTTGGTTTCATTAGTGACTTGATGTTCCCCATTGGAAGTGGTAGGACATTTAGTTGGACAATTTAACCATAATTACTAAAGATTACGGTGGTTATAATTCTATATGGGGGATTATTTACCACTTTATAAAGTTGGACCACTTTTGAGTGATTATGGATTTGAGAACATATGTTGTTTTTTGAGAAACTTTTTGAGATTTTAGGGATTCTTCATGGGGTTATAAATATGACCATCTCTGATTATGGTCCTCATTATACCTCCCATATGTAAAGTGGTATATAACATGATATTTCCCTTAGTTATTTCTTGCCAAAAAATTTTATCTATATGAGGATGAATAGATTGAGTGAACGATCCCAATATTGAAAGAAATTTTGATATCATTCATTCTATATTTTAAATTTTTTTGGGTGTGATACTTACCTTTGGTAGAGTTTTCTTATAACAATATATATCACTCCACTATTTTTATGTCCCCATTAAAATAGTGTATATATGACCTTTACAATTTCAATTATGTTGGACTATGGATAGGGAGTTTTTTTTTTCTTATATAATAATTGGTATAGATCATTATGGAGAATGTGGTGGTGATTCATTAGTAGACTATGGATGTTTGGGATCATTATAAGTCCAATAATTATCATAGGAGGAGGCTTATAGAGTTTCAAATTAGAGATCATATATTATTTATGGTTTCTCCTCATCATGGTTATAATATATTTGGTCATAAGATTAATCATTCTCCCAAAGTGTTTTGACCTTTTTAGGTGTTGGTGCATGTTACATGTTTTATGTATCAGTTAACAATTCCCTTACAGATGATCTAGATTGATAATTTATTCCATGTCTAGTATATTTTCTATAATCTTTATGATAACTCCCATGTCATCAATTGGGGTGATTTGGAAATTGAGGATGGGGTTTCCTTTCAGAGTAGCCTATCAAGATCATGTAACATTAGAATATGATGTTTATTGGACATGATATCACTTTAGTTTATGTCCTTTAGTGGCGCTATGTCTTATAAAAGAGTACATGGGGGTGGGACTAGTGAATGTTCACACATTATCAGAAGTTTTTTTATGTTAATTTTTTTAGACCTTATTTATCACCTTTTTTTATTTATGATATTGTTGGTAATGTTTCTTGTTTATATTCCTTTACAATTAATATGTTGTTTGTGTTCTTATTATAGTTTTATCCTTCAGAGATATCCTATGGGGTGGTTGTTTGATATCATTTTCTTTCTTTTGCTATTTTTTTTAAATTTTCATGGATGATATTTATTTAACAGGTGATTGATATAAATTCCTAGGTTTTCTCGAGCCTCTATTTTTTGTTTAAATATGATATTACTTTGTGGTTTTACCCAAAAATTCATATGTGGTCCCATTCTTATGGTTTGTGCCTTGGGTTTCATACTGGACTTTTTTTCAGCATAAACATAGTCCCTCTGGCATAGGGTTTAAATACAGTAGATTTGGTGTCCCTGAGAATCCAAAGGTGGTGATAGTGAATTATTTATATTGTGGTTGGTATTGTTTTGGAGAAGGATTCATGTTGTGTGGAAACACTAGATTCAAGTTTCAGGGTTGGGTTATTTTGTGGACCCCTATGGCATAGCACCTAGGTTTCACTCTAGATCTTCAAAAACTGGGTTTCCTAATCTATGTTAATTTAGTTGTAGGTATAATGTGGTGTCTTATTTATCATCATATCCCTACCTTGGGATTATTGGATTTGATGTATATATAATGGGGTTAGATCAAGACACCTTGAAGTGTAGCATCCATTTTTTCATTGTAGTTTTCATGAAAACCCTAACTATTGCGATGTTTTCAAGGGGGTTGTGTTTTAATGCTATTAAATTGAGCCTATGTAATATTTGGATCTCTTTTAATTTTTTATAATTTCCTCAAATTTCCATCAAACCATAGGTAACGTGGGGACTGCTTTAAGATACTTTTGAGCCTCATTGTTGATATTTTATTTTTTTCCACTAGAGATTGAGTATTGGTGATCCGAGTGGAGTTTATTTCTATTCTATTGATTATTATAAATCTCACATTCTATTATCATGATATGGGGAATATTTTCTGGTGGTTTCAATAAATTTTTATGGAAGGTACTGAAAGGGATGTTAACCTTTGGTATTGAGAGTTCTTCCTGAGAGAGGTGATTAGAGGCTTTCCCTTGCTCTTCCATTATTTCATTGAGACCATTGAAATTTTCATATTAAGGTAAATTATTCAGTACTTATCCATATTTTATATGCATGATTGTTATTTTAATGGTTTAAATTATTTAGGAAATGATTGAGTTAACCTAATGAAGATAAAAATCTAGAAGATAAGGAATAATAAAATACCAAATAGGATACAATGACTACATGTGGTTTTACTAAGTTAGATGCCACTCTATATTTAATAGATAGTGTGAAAGTGGTTGATATAATTATTTTTATCCAATTACCTATATTATATACATTAAATTGGTTACACCGCATAATGATAAAATTTTAATGTGAATAATTAATGTGTCTTGTGGAATTAATTATCCTTCTTCCCTAAGCTATTAGAGCATTAATGTGTTTTGTGAAGCATGTCAATGACTTATATTTTAAAAACAGTCATGCTTAGGTTCCATGTAAATTAAATTTTTGTATAATGATTTGATTAATTCAATATGTTAATTAAAATTTTTATTTTGTTGGAATTGATTGATTGTGGGATTTGATTCTTCCATGAATAGTTTTTAAAAGATTGTGTTCTTGATGAGATGGACCTAGTTTATCCTCCAATTTTTTATGATAAAATTTTTCCTTTGGATTCTAGAAACAATCCAATGAATTTTTGTGGAAGTAGTGTGGTATGGATATTATGTGAGGGATTAATGAAACTAGTGGATATTTAGGATGGAATATTTCACATTCATTAAAATGTGGTTGGTGTTTGGATGATGGGATATGTTGAGATTTTGGATATCTTATTGTCAGGAGATTGTGTTTGGGTGAAATAATTGTTTGGTTGGTACATGTCGTGGAATGGTATTTCTCTTTTTTTCTACCTATTATTGACAACTAGTTAGTTTTGAATATTTTTTGGGGTGATTTCATACTACCAGTTGTAGTGGGCCTATCCAATGTAAGTGTATCTCTCCTTATGGTAGTTCATGTTGATTCATGGATAACATCATCCTGGAATAGTAAATAATTAATTAATGAACTCATAGGATGAGTTTTATTTTTATATTTTTAAATGCAAGGAACTAATGAGATGATTCGAATGAGGTATCTATGGTCATGAGAAGAAATCTAAAATTTTAATGTTGTTTATTAGAAAATCCTTCACAAAAAAATTATTTTTAATTGATAAATAAGAATTTATAAAGTGTTTAATATAATTGATTAAACTAAAATTGATAAATGGGTTTTATAGGTGAAATGGTTATTATTAAATTAATAAATTACTTGGTTTCTAATAACAATTTTTAAATGTGTTATTAAATGAAATCTAGTTTCCAAAACAAAAGCGATGACAGTCAGGTGTCTTGTTTGATGACAAGTATTGATGAAGTCCACGACTATGGTGTCTTCCCTACAGGTTGTGTTATATATATATATATATATATATATTCTCCATGTTCTTCGATTCTATATGATCTATGATCTGACCCATGTGGGTAGCTAACACCCAAATTGTTTGGGGTCCATGTGTTTTTTCCAGCATCTAGGTTAATTATGGAGTACATGGAAAACAAATCCCTCCTCCCCACATTACCATTAATAGTCTCATAATTTAAAGTAATATCCTCATAGGTTATGTATTAATGTATAGGGTACAATAATATATGGGATGTGATAGATTTCAGTTTAACTATTAATTTATGTATGGGTTGTAGTGCCAAAAGTTTTTGAAACATACATGTGTCTAGATTTATTGATTGTAGTCTCATACAAGTGTATATATGTGGGCTATAGTGAATTAATGTATATTGTATGATTCATATGTTTGAGTGACTTTTGGAATTTTACATGTTTATGGATGTGATTTTATATGGTTTCCCAAGGAGGAGGATGAGATGATAATACAGTTACATGGGGGTATATGGCTTATGGAAGGGATTATAGAATTGTACTTTCAGTATTTGGGTAGGATAATGACAAACCATTTGGTATATGGATGTGGGGTACCACTAATATGTATATTCATTTTTAATTATGTTGATAATTATATGAGTTACTTAGTGATCAAGAAGAGTGGGGATGATATATAGTTGACCTGACTATGTAATAAGTTGGGTTTATTTTTTTATTCATTGGGGTTTAGTGTAATAATTTCAAATTTTATAGAGTGGTTTTTGGAAGGATTATATTGTATATATATTTATGTTCATCACAGATATATATAATCTATATTTATGTTCAATGGGATATGGTCGGTGGTAGATCTGGGGGTTACTAATTTGTGGAGTTGTTCAGGAGCAATGGGGTACTTGAATCCTCATAATTGGTATGTTTTATATATTTCAATTTCTTTCTATCGTTTGAAATTAAATTCTTTTATTTCTATTATATATATATATATATTATTGGTTGATCTCATCTTATATATTAGTTTGAAATTATTATATTGAGGGTGATGACACCAATATTTTTCATTTTATACACTTTGTGCTAGTCTCCAACATGTGTCTCATTAGAGGTGGACATTGGTGGTCACCCTCTCTCTTTATTGTAGGCAGATGTGTGGTACTAGTATAGGGTTTTCATGACACCCAATTCTTGTTTCTCTTATTTTTTTGGTTTTAAAACACCTTTCTCTTCTTCATTACATTAATTTCTTCTCCCCCCATATTAATTTTCTTTCCATTTTATACTAATATACTAATTGATCCCCAAAATATAAAAGAAATAAAAATTGAAACATTGTTTTACTCTAGAAAAAAATTCATACCATGTGATTAATATTTAAGTTCTTGTGATTTTATAATCTTAATGTGTTATTGTATATATTTTTGTTTTGTGTTCTTTCTATTGACATCAAGGAGCATCATCGAAAAAAATTATATACCACAACGAACCCATGAAATCATATTCCTTTAACTCCAGATCTGAGTCACCACCCCAGTATACCCATCTCTCCAAATCACATGGTATGTGCCTCCTATTTGGAATTGAGATATCATGCTATTGAATCCCTTATAAATGCTAATGTTTCCTCCATAAATTCTATGGCATCAATGATTTTCCACTTCGAGGTATGAATAATGATATTAAATAATTATTTAATCATAATTTCCTCACATAATCAATTGAAATTTTCTATCTTATATACCAAGAAATTCTCTTTGAGTTTGGGTCCACTTTCAATTACGGATATATTATAACATTGATAACATGAGTAATATGATTTAAGGTGTGGGTTATGAGAACTTTATCGTTTTTTCAAGAAAACCAGATTATTATCTCCTAGTTCATCCACCTTTATTTCCTATAAATGCTACCCTAAACCTAATATATCCACATCAAAAATTAATATTCCAATAGGATGGGACTCAGAAAAATACATTGGGTGACCATCATCCTTGGTGAAGAATTATATAACTACTAAAAATCAGAAATTGTTAAAATTCCTCATCTTATTTGTCTCATCATCAATCATTCCCTTAGAATTTATTTTTCCTATCTCCTTCATAATAAATGGGATATATCTAAAAATTATTTATTCATATATATGTTATGGTCATGAATAAACCCATAAAACATGATAAAATATTTTATATTACCTCCATAATATGTTTTCCAAATCCAAAGGAGGTTCGTAATGTAGACCTTTTATCACACTATTTTAAAATATTATTACCTATATATTGTCTCAATAAGATTAAAGGTTTTATATTCCTTACCTCGTATTAATATAATCATCATATATCAAATGTGTATATTTAAATTTAATAAGTTTTAATTTAAATTAATATAGGATAATGAGTTTGAGGAGGAGAAACAGAATGGTGAGGAAGAATAACTCTAGTAAAGGGAAACCAAGGACACAACATACCCCTATATTGATACCACTCACTCACCTAATGATACAACACCATATATAAATGACCTAATAACCCATATTTATCCATAATTTCCACTACATTCATCTACTTACCAATCACATTACACCCTATATGACTATTATAACCTCATAATGAATTAATATACATGCTATTATTAGCATTCAAATCATTCCATCATGCAAATTGAACATTAAAACCTTGATGCATTATTAACACTCTAAGTTGTATTTCTTCCCCTCACTATAAAATCCCTCTCATCCAAACATCCATCATAGAGGCTCATCAATATTCCTGGATGTTGGATGGGTGTAAAAAATAATAGTCGATGGAGTATGTGATGAAACCTCATATATATATGGATTAATTGGTGGTGTGGGTGATAAACTATGATGAGATGATACACTGGGAGAGGTATATAATGACCACTTGGGAATAAGATTTCCCATTGGATATGGATTATGATATATATTTCATTATTACATTTTAGTGAATTTATTTTGTTTTTTAATATTTTCTATTATCGGTTTAAATTTCTCATTCACTAACATGTGATGCAACTAACAGTGTGTTTATCCTGACATAATAATTTTTGATTGATTCATATGATTTGGTGTGATTGAGTATTTGTATTTTCCTTCACATATATACTATTAATACCAAAATTATATTATTTTAAATATCTTTTTCTAAAGTATTCATATTCATCTTTGGGAATCTTATCACAGTATTCGTGAATACATTATTCATCAATCAGGGCTCTCACACACCATATTCTCACCTACTCTATATTTCATTTATAGGGAGTGTACCATTTTATTAAAATACTTATTTGTTTAAAAAACAATTCTATTTATACACTTATAATTATATGTATCCCCTTTAATTCATCACCCATGATGTAAAACATTGAGATCATGTATAATATTATGTCTGGGGGAGGGAAGATAGTGTATCACTGGTGATTTAATTTCCCATAGATTTCCAATGATTGAATTATTTTTATGAGAATTATAAACATTTTTATTTTACTATAATGTATTTATTTATTGAATGAGAAATTAATTTAGGGTCTTTTTCAAAAACAAATTACACATCTTTATTGATAAATTTCACCATTTATTAAAAAATCTACGTAAATCATGAGGTTTAAACTTTTACATTATAATTTTAAAAACTAAAATTTACATAACATTATTTAGGGGGAAATTATAATACATTAAAATTTTCATTATGAAGTTTCTCATATTTGGTATTTGAGATAATGCTTTTAAACTATTGGATCGCCTTTGGTATTTTACAGGTAGTATTAATTACATTACCTTGTAAAATTAATTTGATTAAGAGATATGATTCATTATTATAAGAACTAGTAAATATTTGTAAAAAATTATTTTTTCTCATTAATTAAAAAACATTATATTCAGATACTTTACCTTAATAGAAAAAATACAGTTTTTTATTTTGAAAAATATCATGATTGTACGACCTATTAAATTGATCAACATACAATGTGGGAATAATAGTCTAACTATTTTATCTCATAAATGGTGTGAGGAATTTAATTAAGTAAAATACATTTTGGTTTGAATTAATAATAGAAACTCATTTCCTAAATTAAAATGTCTTAATGATGAAAAATAAAATTTACAATATAGGTGATTAATTTTATTATTCATTTTTATGTTAGGTGAATCATGGAGAGAATGTGTTTGTACTTCAAAAATTATTCACTAAATATCATTTTTCATATAATTAATCAACTTTCTGATCATGAAACAATTCGTATTTTTTCTCCATGGTTGTTCTCCTAGTTTTTTCTTATTTAAGGTGGAATTACTAAGTGTTGGGGTTGTCGATATAAGTTTTTCAATAAAAAAATTATTGTCAAATTATTTTTAAAATGGATATATTTTCTCACTTATCATATGATTTTAGGGTGATTAATTTTTAATCAGTGAAAATAACCCCAATGTGAATTTTTTACCTATATATGTATCATAGTAGTGATTTTTGACACAAATGAATGGATTCAGGATTAATTTTATAGATTCACAGTTAGTAGGGTTTCCTAATAATCTATGAAAAGAATTAGAAAATTCTTTATGTTACAACTTGGCATAAAGAAGCTCATGCATGGTTAGACACATGGTCTCTCAGATGTTAGTTCTGCACCCTAAGTAACATATTTGGTTTCTTATAGTACATTTCATGGTTAGATGCAAGGTCTATTTATCCTTCCCAGTAAACTATTCTAAAATCAAGGAAAACCCCATCAACCTTCCATCTACTTAGTTATTTTATTATTTAATACCTTAATCATAATGGGACTTATAGATTTGAAAAGAAAGTTAATTTGGTGTTTTAGAGGGATAAATCATAAAGTTATATTAGTTTAGATGATATTGAAGATCTATTAGAGGATTATAAGTTGTTCTTCAGGATTTTTCTATTTTTAATATTTTATTCTATTTTTCTCATGAACTTCTATATCTCAATATTGTTTTGTAATATCTAGAGTGTATCTAATTATTCCCTTTCTATTGATATAGTGAATTATAATATATGTTCTTTTAAGTAATTGTACTCCATTTTATACATGTGTACTTTCTTATTATATTTTATAATTTCATTATGTCTTTTATTTTTAATACACAAGATAGATTGTTTTAAATATAGAATAGATGATTTTAGGATATTTAAAATAATTTAAATGAACAAGTACATGGCCATTGGAACAGTTTATTATCACAATTTTGGGTTAACATTTCATATTATTTTATGTTAATTAAGATTATAAATAATTGTTTTATTATTATCGTAATCATAAATTCTCAGAATAAGGATGTTACAACATGTTTGAACTCCGATGGTACAATTATTCATTTTTTTCATAATTTCTCATAAAAAAATAATTAAAAAATCCCCTATTTAAATTTTCATCCCTCATGTATCTCCTCATTAAATTTAATAAACCAAATTTTTATAACCTTCAATTTGTGACTTCTAAAATCATGGTTTTTTAACTAGATAATTTAAATTTGTAATTGATAATGTGGTATAATTTTTTTTTATTAAAATACTTAGTTATGTGGCCATGTTTTCAATTACTCATGCACCCCTTTATAAAACCCCCAATAATTATATTATTTGAATTTGGGTAATTAGGTTTATTATTTAATTTATTGAAAAAATAGAATATTTTTTGTAGAGGAACACCAGATATCTTTAGTTAATATTTCACAATTATGAATAAATGAAATTTAAATTTATATGTGATGAAGTTGGAATTATTAAAAGTTTTTTAATATTTAAAATTGATTTCAATGTTACAAACATGTATGAAATGATTAAAAATTATAAAATTATTATATATTGTATATTAATTTTAAATTTTTTTATGTATTAACGAATAAAAAAGAAATAAACTTTTTGTGGTTGTAAGGATGAAAAGGGTTATTCTCAATTTGAAATTGATCAAAAACAAGTATAATAGTAAAACCTATAAAAATGGTCTTAGATTATAATGAAATTATAGAAAAACCATCCATGATTAATGTTTAAATTTTTGGAATAAATATAAAATTATTTCAATATGTGTTATAATCATAATGATAGAAATGGTATTTTTAAAATTATAATGTGTTTAAAATAATCTATTGAATAGAAAAAATCATGTAAGAAATCTCCAATTATTATAAATGTCTTACCAGATGTTTTGGTTGTATTTTTTTCATTTATTTTGTTTATATGAGATTTTAACTTATGATTATTGATATTTGTATTGTTGGATGACTATAAAAGTGGTTTTTCATTTCAGTTTTTCTTTTAGAAATGGTGGTTTTCTATGGGGGTTGAGTTTTGTGGGAATGTGGGTCCTAATGTGGACTTGATAGATAATATTATAGGTATTTTTAGTCAATTGTGCTTTCTATGTGGAAATGGATAACAATTATGTGTTATTTATTTTTTTTGAGAATGGTTGTGAAGCGTAGTTATCTTTACATACTTGGGGATTGTTCCCGTTGGTCATGTATTTGATGTTTTTTACACTGTTATGTTTTACATGATCACCTGCATGGCCCTGGGGACTGTTTATGATGATCATACATTTTTCAATTTTTATTTTAATGAATAATTCATAGTTTATTATATGGTTCCAAGGACTGTGTTTCCTGACCATATGGTCATCTAGAAATCATAATATGTCATCATTCATCAACTAAATCTCTTATAAAAACTACATTTCTCCCCAAAATCATCCATGGGTAATTTCTGAGTTATTTAATGTTGATATTATATATAATTCTTAACTAACTGGTAGAATTGTGTATTGGAATTATTGATTATATGTTTTTGTAAAACTGATCTCCTTTTCAAGTTATACATTTTAGAGGAAATTTGGATCTTGGTTTCTGAAGTTGAGGTCATTATAATAAATATATTTGAATTAGAATCTTTATATTTAGAGATCCATATGTAATTTTTTTGGATATTGATTGACGCATGGGAGGTTGATTGGGTGATTAGTTGAGTCTCAATAGCTTTAGGTTGAATTTTGGATGTTTTAAAGGGTTTTACCGATATTCATAGTTGTTGCATGGTTAGGGTAAACTATGTTGGGTGAATGTTCAACATGGTTTGGTTCTGGGGCATGGAAAATGGTTTCAATGAATCTTTGACAAACATATATTTCATGTGAAGTGGTGATTTCCATGGTTGGCACATAATTTGGAAAACAATTTGGTTGAACTCTATGAGAGGACTATCTTGAGAAACTTCTGACCAAACATTTGGTGTTTGGAATTCCACAAAATGAATACAAACCATGTGATCTTTCTAATTTCATTAAAAATTCATATTTTATTAAAATTTCCTAGTGTGATTTAATCCACAACCCTGCTCTTTTCTTCCCACATTTGCATATATACTATGAGGGTATCCCCTCTCTTCTTCTTTTTGATTCAAAATTATATTTGGTCGATTTCTTGGTTTGATTCCATTATAATTAATGGTGAGTTATCCACTCATATCACTCTATTATCCTTATTTTTGTTCTTATGTCTAATTTGGTTTCCATTATATAGGGTTTTGTGATGATTCACATTAGAAAAAAGTGGAGATCATCCAATATAGGGAGTATTTTTCTTATATTAGCTATAATATATATCAAGGTGAGGTCTTCACTTCATTTCATACTTTTTGGGTGGAGGAGAATCACCTAATGAATTTTATCATAGTTTTCTTATCAATGAAAATAAATTGGTCTTTGAAACATTGAGAAGTGATATGGGTTTTATGCCTATTAGGGTTGGGGATGTGTCAGTAGTAGATGTCACCCAGTAGGTCATGGTTTCATTGAGTTATTATCACCTGATAAGATTTTATGTATTTTTTCAAAATGAGTTTATTTCTAAATTAGTTATAAAATATTATAAAAAAATGAATATTAAAATATAAATTTTTTATAATTAATTACTGAATTATATTTTTTGAGATAGGTTTCTATGAGTTGGGACGGTACTTAGAAAATCCTATAAAATGATGGCCGGGTTTGTTTTATGGGAAATGATATCATACGAGGTAGGTGTACATACCATTATTTGAGACTCTTTCTTGATTAGTGGTTTTAAATTCATGTGAAATTATAATTATTATATTCCACATAGTAAGTACCCAACACATGCTTCCTAGATCTAGTTCCATATTTTATTAAATTTTCATTTAATTAAGGAAGTCTTATCCTAAAGGAATGAATAGTTTTATATCTTTGAAAAACAAGATACATACATAAATTCGTTATTTCAATTAGAAAGGAAATACAACATATAAAATTATTTTTTAACACACATAAACTCCATGATTATCCTTAAAAGTCATTCAAAATATACTTCTTCACAACCTAGGTAAAATAAAGAATGTGAAAGGGGTCATTTCAGTTATTCAGTAAGGTTAACTAATATAGAGGATGAAATTATAAACAAAAACACTAATGGTAATGAATAACTAAAAATACATGGAATTAAAAATTTACTTGAGAATAATATGGTAGAAAAAATTAATTAAATAATTCCAAAAAACATTAACTTGTATATTATTCAATACAAATAATCACATGAAATATCAATCTATTATTTAATAATTATGGAATTCATAATGTCAAACACCATAATCATTCTGTTAAGGCCTCGTGCTGAGACCATTCATAAATAGGTAAAAACCCAATCTATTTTGTCTCATGAGACATACAGATGCGAGAAGGGAATATACTGGGCCCCACCCATCACGTAATAAATATAATGCTTTCCTCATATGACTGGGGATAAACATGAAAAATGAATAAATTCATATTGAAACTAAAATTTGAAATGTAAATAGATTTCCCCAAACATTAATCATAAACACTATTTATTCATAGTAATATGGTCAATGGAATCAAGATAGAGTATCCACAATCAAACTAACCATAAACCATTCCCTAAAATATGGTATATGATATCATAGAATATTAATCCTGATGGAATATAATAATCAATAATAATGTAGAAATAGATGAAAATACTAATATAAAATCATCGACTAATTCTTAAGATAAAAAGTCGTTTACATTGAAAACTATATTTCATTATGAAAAATGATTGTATTGAACTAGTATTGAATTCGGTTATATTTTCAATAATAAAATTATTTGTTTTATAAATATAATGTTTTCTAAAAATACCTTATATAGTTCTGTTTAAAATATGTATGATTTCAAATAATTCCCTTGAATCGGGCTTCTATTTCAGGAAGAGATTTGTTGAAAGATCCTTTTAAAACATGTAAATATTCATAAAAGAAAATAGATTATTTATTTTACACATATATTAAACCCTCACATAGAATTTATAAGGATTATATAGGAATAAATAATAATTTCAATGAGTTATGTATGAAATAAAAGTAACCTGAATGAAAATGAATGTTCGGGTAGAAAACCATTACCTTATGTCTGAACATATTCTACACTTGACATTTAATTCTTGGATAATCAAATTAAAGACATTAATCAATTAATTCATAACATTTTATACATTTATTTTATTCCTAATTGTTTTTATTAATATCATGTATAGTCTTTTTTATTTCTTATATGAATGAATTCATTTATTCCAGAGTGTTTGTTTTTAAGATTTTCATAATCAATTCACTTGTTTATAAATAATGGAGTTCATGTAAAATGTATATAATTCTAAAAAATTGGATTTATATGAAACTAATAAATATATTTAAGCTTAAATGGTCTTATAATTCATTTGTATATATGTTATGAGGGTGAGTTATTATGTCAAACATTAATGAAAGTCATTTAGATTATTTGGATGGTATTTTGAATATTGTGAACTAGTTTTGTGGAATGTATTTATATTGTGTAAATATATTATATCCTGAATATTAAATAGGTTATAATACATATATTATAGTTCTTTTAGACCATAAAATGCATTCATTACTAGAATAGAAGGAGAAATTGACGAATGAAGGTTCGTCGTCTATAAAGGTTGTAAATCAGTACCTCCAGAATGATGATTTAGTTTTTAAGCTAAAAGAGAGTAATTATATTAATGGAGGATCTTCCATTAACATAATATAATTCCAGTATATATATGATAATGTATTTACAATGATCATTTGGAAATATTTGGTGAGGAGATAATTATAAATTAAAGAACTTAAATGAAATTGAGGGGGAAAAAGGAAGAAGATGTTACCACATGAGTATACCTCCTTGATAATATTCTATAGGGAAGGGGTTTTGTTATTTTGGAAATAAAAAGATATCATGGAAGTGGGGATGGACTTGGAAAGATTATTTTGTAAAAAAATTTGGATATTCAAGTCATAGCGGGATGAAGATAACAGGGAGGGAGGGGTGGTTTTTTATAGTGGAGAGTAGTGATTTCTGAATATCTTATTAAATATTTTATTATTATGGATCAAGACTATTAATTTTCATGATTATATTGAGTCAAAATAGTAATAAGTTCATGTAATTTCGAATCAATGGCAATTTACATTAGCCATGACTCAAGAATGATGCAAAAATTCATTAATTTGACATATTTCACAAATTATCGAATTTCAATATTGACCTAAAATTAATGTATTGATGAAAAATAAAGAAAAATCACTATAACTATTTTATGGTGTGTATAGTTAAAATTGGGACTCATTTCCATCAAGATTAATTTCTTTATATGTGAAAATTGTTTTATATAAAATCATCATTTACTCAAAAAAATACAGATTTAAAAACAAAAACTGCTTTTATAACACCCTCAAAAATCAACTACGGTCATAACAAATTATCCTAAAATTGATTGAAAAGAGTTAATTATTTATAAATACTTTTATGAATATTAATTTTCTTTTAAAAAAATTTATAATTTTAAAATTTTAATTAAATAATTATTACTCACAAAACTACCGGCACTTAATTATTAATTTCTAAAATAGTATATTTTATTTATAATGTGTAAAAATTTTATTTATACTTTCATGGGTGAGGTTACTATTCAGAATGATCATATTACTATTTATTAGGGTACATAACAATTCATAAAGGTCAATTACTATTCACCAAAAAATGTAAGTTGTTCTTTTGAGACTCTAAATATATTACTAAACAAAATCATTTATATCAGTTTTTAAAAATTCAAATCACATAGGTGGAAAATTATATTTACTGAATAGGTTATAACAATGTGTTGTTTTATAGCGACTCATTGTTTCATGCATTAAATATTAAATTTATTTATAAATCCTTAGGTTGTTACATTCTCCCCCTTACAAAAAAATAATCCTTAAAATTCAATAATGTTACATTATAAAAAGATTTTGGTATTTCTTCATCATAAGCTTCGCAGGCTCCCATGTTGCTTCTTCAATTTTATGAATTTTCAATGATCTTTTTCATGTCATGTCATTTGATTCCTAAACACCTATTCATGACTATCTAGAATAAGCATAGTCTCTTCACATTAAGATAGGTCATGTTCCAATTCTATAACTTAATAAGTGAGTACATATTTGGGTCTGGTATGTACATTATCAATAATGATACATATAACACATTTTGTACTTTAGAAATTCTTGGTGGCACTGCTAAATGACAATACATAACTACAATTCTCTGTAGAATTTCAGAAGGTCCAATAAACCTAGGTCTCCATTTCCCTTTCTTCCCAAAACTTATAACGCCCTTCCATGGAGATACATTCAAGAAAACATGATCTCCCACTTGAAATTTGAAATCCTTTTTTTTTATTAGAAGCATATCTCTTGAACCTATTATGAGATGATTTGATATGGGTTTTAATAGTCTTTACCATTGTTGTTGTTTCCTCCACAATCTCTGGGACCACAAACTTATTTTCCCTGAATTCATCCCAACATGATACAATTTGACATCTCTTTCCAAAAAATTGTTCATATGGTGACATTTGAATGCTAGAATGAAAACAATTATTATAGAAAAAATTTACCAAAGTAAAATATTAATCCCACATACCTTGAAAATTATGTGAGCACAATCTCAAAATGTCTTCTAAAGTTTGGATCATCCTTTCTGAGTTCTCATTAGTTTGTGGGTGATATGTAGCACTCAAACAAATCCCAGTATCCAAAGAATTCTGAAGAATATTCTTAAATATCGATGTAAATAAAAGATCAGGATCACATATTATTGAATGAACCTCTCCATAAAGTCTTAAAACTTCATTGATATAGATTTTTTCAAGGTTCTCTAGTGTAAAATCCTCCCTTATAGTGAGAAAATGTGATTATTTTTTAATTCAATCAACAGTTACCCATATTAAAACATTTTTTCTTGGAGTTTTGGGTAGTCTAGTGACAAAATCTATGGAGATGTCATACCATATCCAAGTAATAATAGGTGGTGGTTTCATGAATCTTCTATGATGTTGTCATTTGGAATTCATTTATTGAAAGAATAAACATATTGATACATAATCTTCAATGTCCTTATTCATGTTTTCCCCAAAAAAAATGTTACTTCAAATCTCAATACATCTTAGTGATACTATGATGTATAGGGAAATTCAAACTGTGGGAATCGTCTAATAACTCCCTTTTAATATTTGGTATAGTGTAAACACAATGCCTCATCTCAAATTTCTGAATTTTATCTCATATAGGATGTCTTGAAACTTCCAATAATTCACATCATTGATTTTCATTTAAAGATTCTCTTTATAAGGCTGAGAAATTTTAATTCTTTCCAATAAATATGCTTGGGAAACAATTTGAAAAAAGTAATGATGCTTCACCTTATTAGATAATTCCCTTTTCCATCCTTACTTGATCCCTTAATTCATGATCCCTTTAAATATTCATTTTTTAGAACTCTATGATCATTCCTTCTTAATGAATCAGTTACCTTATTTCACTTTCCTGGGTGGTATTGAATGGAACCATCATAATCCATGAGTAGTTTGATTCATCACCATTCCCTCATCTTTAGTTATTTATGTGAGAAGTTATATTTTGCACTCTTATGATCTGAATATATTTCATATATTTCTTCATAGAGATAATACCTCTATACATTCAGATAAAATATTAAATATAATAAATCAAGATCATGAGTAGGAGAGTTTTTTTCATGAGTTTTTAAATATCTTAATGCATAAGAAATAGCTCTTTCATTCTGCATAAGGAAACAACCATGTCCTTTCATTGATGTATCACTATAGATCCCAACCTCGTGATTCCCTGATGGTAGAGTTAGGATCATAGCATTCACTAATATCCTCCTTAATACATCAAAACTTTCCAAACATTATTTTTCCCAAATTAAATTAATCTGTTTATGAGTAATCTTTGTTAACATGATGGCTAATTTGGTAAAGTTCTAAATGAAACAATGATAATAACTTTCTAAACTAATAATACAAGATACCTTAGTTATGTTCATTAGCATAGGACATTCCTAAATAGCCTTTGTCTTAACAGAATCTAAATATATTCCATCTTTAGAGATAATATGGCCATGAAAAGAAACCGATTTATTCCAAAATTCATACTTGTTAAACCTCCCATATAATTTATTTCTTCTATGAGTATTTAGAATAATGTGCATGTGAATATCATAATGTTCATATCATTGGATGTATACTAACATATCATCAATAACCAAAAAAAATCATCAGTATATTCCTTGAAAACTCAATTCATTAGATCCTTGAAAAATGATAGTGAATTAGTCACTCAAAAAGGCATTACTATAAACTCGTAATTCCCAGACCTGGTTCAAAATGTTTTCTTTGGAATATCTTCATTATTTACAAGAGACTAATGATTCTCAAATCAAAGGTCAATCTTAAAAATTATTGGGTTATGTGAATTTGATCGAATAAATCATCAAGATAAGGAAGGGTATACATACTCTTTATTATGATAGCATTTATCTCCCTAAAGATATTGTACAACCACATTGATCTATTTTTTTCATGAAAAAGAGAACTAGGGGTCCCCCAGTAAAATAATAGGGATCATAAATCCTTATCACACAATTCCTCTAGTTCTTTCATCAGTTCTACTAATTACACTATGAAAATTATATAAGGATTCTTTGATATAGGCCTTGAACTAGGAATTAAATCAAAAGTGTACTCAATTTCCCACTCTAGATGATGTTTAGGTATATCATCTAGAAATACATCAATGAATTCATTCGTAATAGGAATATCCTAAATTTGAAGATTTATTTCCTCACCCATATGTATTGGTTTCTCTTCTTCCCCAATAATTTAATTCAATAGAGCTAATAACTATGGATCTTGATAGGAATAAGATGGTGATGTTTCTTCCCTAACGATACAGATTTTTAAGTCATTACAATAAATTGTAACTTCCTTCTTATTGCAATACATTTTCACATTATAATATTAAATACAATAAATATCAAGGATTATATAAAAGTAAATCATGTTCATGATGATAAAATCATTAGATAAATAATGTTCAAATGCCCTAATGGGGACTTTCTGACACATATTTGTTGCAATGATACTTAATTATGATTTTTGACTGACAAATTCATTATGAAATAAAATTTCAAATATAGAGTATTCTTGGAAAATTGGGAAGATATAAAAAATTTGATGATCCCGAGTCAAATAAATCATTGGCTATGTTTGAGGAAATGATTAAATTATCTTCCACTAAATCATTAGGAACATCAACCATAGTAGTTGTGACAACATAAGATTGGACTTTCTCCCTTGGTCTTATTTGGGGAATTATTCCTTAATGATTAAGGAAACTATTTGAATAATGTCCCATATCATTGAAATTGTATCAATGAACATTTTTACCTTCTTTTTTCCCCTTACAATCACCGGATTGGTTACCATTTTCTCTATACTTTTAACAAACACCCATACCCATCAAGAAAATACATGGGTGTTTCTTCCCACAATTATCAAACGGTCAAAATTAAACTCTTTCCTTCTTCAAATTTTCATTATTTCCTTTTCTAGAGTTATCAGAATACCTCTTTTTCTCTTTCTTCCCTTTTAAGTCATAAGACATATTGAATTTATTTTTCATCTTGATAAAATATGAGGCAATATCTTTGTATGAAGAGAAAATTTATGAGACTTGTTCCCTTTTGGGAAATGGATTTAAACTCTAAATTAATTGATCAATCATGAGACTTGGATTCGTTATATAGTCTATGACAAGCCTATCTAACCTTTTGGAGTTATCTTCATTCTGTTAAATATTCTTGTACTCTTTTTGCCTCAAATTCCGAAACTGCCATTCAGTATCTGCTCGTTGTTCATGAGGGAAGTATTTTTCTAAGATGAGTTTCTTAAAATCCCTCCATTAAATTTATCTTATTTCTTCCTCCTCCATTTTGTATTTTATTAAACACCACCACTAAACTAAATCACCTGATATACGATAAACTATCATGAAAAATAACTCTCTTTCATTACATCCCAGAGTGAGAAATATATTCTCTAAAAATCTTATCCACTACTCCTCTGTGAATGGGTTTGTATTATTGTTTAATGGTGGTGTTTGTTGTTTTATTAAGTGGTCTAACATAGATCCTATACATTGTGGATCAAGATGTTCTATACGGGTAAGTTTATTGTTCAAAACCTGTGTCAACTATCCTAGTGTAGTTATAATTCTACGAGCACGAGTTATTGAACCAGAGCCAACATAATTATCCTGTATCAAAGGGAAATCCCTACATGGGATACCCATGTTCATAAGTCTTCCATTCCTTTCACAATGTTCCATTTCTAAAAAATGGCATACACTAAATTATGTTATGAATCATAATGAATAATCTCAACAAGGAATAATTCATAGCATAAATTGAAATCATATCCATATAAAATCTTATAATCGTTGTTTATTTGTTGGAAATGTTTACATTTAATACCTTAATAATAGTATGTAAATTGAAATTTGAATTTTCTTAATCATATACCCTGGTAGTGTCAAAAAAAGGGCACTGTAAGTCTCATTATCATGTACCAAGATACCCCTAGTCAAGCCTAAAACTCCTTGTTGGAGTTTTTACTCCTAGGTATATCTATTTCTGAAACACGTCCACTTCTAGTGTCTTGTAATTTATGAATTTTATAGAAATATCCACATAATATATTCCTTACCAAAATTTTAGGATGTTCTAGTTTTTATATTTTCAATGATTATCTTAGGGTTTTGTTCCCTAATCTACATTTTATAAATCTGGTTTCCTATTTTTTGACTAAACGTATTTTGATACCAACTATAAAGACTCTTCACTAGTTTCCCATAGATAGTGCCTTGTTTTATTAAATTTGAATATAATAAATTAAGTTATATCCTGAAATAACGAAAATTTTAGTAGCTTTGGAAAACAAGATACATACAGAAGTTCAACAATACAACTTTAAAGGAAATACAACATATCATCTTCTTTTGAATAAAACATAATCTCTAATAATATCCTTTAAATTCATTCATAATATACATATTAATATTCTAGGGAAATTAGAATAAGTGAAATGGGTGAGCTCAGATGCTCAGTAATGGTAAATAATACAACAGATGATATTATTAACATGAACACTAGGCAAGATGAATAACTAAAAATGCATCCCTTTAAAAATATACTAGAACATAATATGAAGAAAATTAAAACATATTAAATAATGCCACAAAACATAATCATATATGTTATACTGTTCATATAATCACATGGACTATTAGTCTATAGTTTTATAAAGAGATAATTCATAATGTTGGACTTCATAATCATTCTGCTAAGGCCTGGTGCCAAGACAGTACATAAACAGGTAAAAACCCAAACTAGTTTGTATCATGAGACCTAACAATACATTGATTGGATATAGTGGTCCCCACCCATCACATATTTATTCCAAATCATTCCTCATATGAACAGGAAGAAGCAGAATCAGTATATACAATCATATTGAAACTAACATATGAAATGTAAATAGCTTTCCTAAACATTAGACATAAATGCTAACTATTCGAAGTAATATGGTCAATAGTATCAAGACAACACATCCACTGTCAAACTGGTCATAAAACATTAAACAAAATATGTTATATGATTCCATGAATGATGAATCCTAATTGAACATATGCATCCACAAGATCATTCAAATAGATGAAAATACTCATATTAAATTAACAAGTAATTCTTGAGATAAATACACATTTACTTTGAAAAGATGATTTCTTTCAGAAATTTCATTTATAGAACCAGAAGTGAATTAAGTTATATTTTTTAAAATAAAATGATTTATTTTAGAAAAATAATATTTTCTGAAAAAAGATTATATAGTGCCCTTGAAAATAGTTAAAAATTCGATAAATTCCCTTGAATCAGGCTTGTATTTCAAGAATACTTGTTTTGAAGGATCCTTTTAAAACATCTAAATCCCCATAAGAGAAAAGTGATTATAGTTGGTACACCAATATAGAAAATTAAAATAAAATTTATAAGGAGTACATAAGAATAAATAATAATTTCAGTGAGGTAAGTCTAGAATAAGAGTAACATGAATGAAAATGGATGCTTGAGTAGAAAACCCTTACCTTATGTTCAAACGTATTATGAACTTGACCATAACATCATTGATAATAAAATTATACCCATTAATTAATTAATTCATAACATTATCTAAATTACTTTTATTTATTATATTATTTTTAAGTTCATTTATGGATTTATTGATCAGATATATGATTGAATCTCATTGTTTCGGAGTTTTCATTTCCTTGATTTTCATGATCGATTATCTAGTTCATAATTAAGGGAGTTCATGTAGAATGGATTTAATTGTAAATAATATTATTTAAAAGTTTCTAATGGAATTACATTAACTTAAATGTTCATATAAATTATTTTTTTATATGGTATGAGGATAAGTTATTAGGTGAAACATTAATGACTGTCATTTTGATTATTTTTGTGGTATTTTGAATATTGAAAAATAGTTTTGTTGTATGTATTAATATTATGTATATATTCTTTTTAATGAATTTTATATAAGTTATAATACATGTATTATAGTTTTTTCAAACATAAAATGGTTTCCTGACATGAAAATAATGATTAGTTAATGAACGAAGGTTCTTCGTCCATGAATATTGTAAATCGACACCTCCTAGATAAGGATTTCATTTTTAAAAGATGAGAGAGAGAGTGTAAGGATATTGAGGATGGATCCTTCATTAACATGATATAATTCTAGCATATAGGTGATAATGGAGTTTCCATGATCATTTTGAAAAATGAGGCAAGGATTCAACAATAAAATATAAAACTTAAAAGAAATTGTGAGGAAAAAGGAATAGGGTTTTACCTCTTCAGTGCACCGCCTTGCGAACCTCCTTATGGTAAGGGGTATTGGGTTTTTAACTAGACCAAGAGATTTTAGGCATGGGACGTGACTAAGAATGAGTATTTTCTCAAAACATTGAGGAGAATCAAGTCTTAGAGAAGTGAATATAAGAGGGAGTGAGGTCTTGTTTTTATAGTGGATGAGATGAGTGATTTTTGAATAACGTATTCAATATTTTATTATTTTTTCTCAATACAAGAAATATACTTTATAATTGAGACTGAAAACATTAATAAGTTTATTTTAGTTCTAATCAATGGCCAATTACATCATCCATGACTCAAGAGTTATTCATAAATTCATTTATTTATAATATTTCATAAATTATCGAATTTCACTATTCACTAAAAATTCAAGTTTTTTAGAAAAATCAACAAAAAATTGACCCTAACAATTTTTCACTCTATAAAATTAAAATATGTAATATATCATATAAAAATAATTTTCTAAATATGTGAAATTCAATTTTCTGATAAAATTATCATTAACTCGAAAAAACACACTTTTAAAAATTAAAACTTATTTTATAATACCCTAAAAATTTTACAAATGTCTTAAAAAATTGTCTTAAAATTATAGGATAACAAAATATTTATTTAGAAATACATTTATGAAAATTATTTTTTAAAAAATCAATTTATTATTTTAAAATTGTAATTTAATTTTTATTACTCACAAAAAAAAGAAACACATAATTATTAATTTATAAAATACAATATTTCATTTATAAGATGTCCTAATTTTATTTATATTTTACTTGGAAATGATAAAATTCATAAATATCATATTAATATTCATTAAGGACTATTAATATTTATAAATTTCAATTTACTATTCAACAAAAATGTAATATGGTCCTATCAGACAATAAATATCTTGTTGAACGCGACTGTGTATGTCACTTATTTAAAATTAAAATCGCATAGGTGGAAAATTTCTGTTTACTGTCTAGGATATAATAATGTGGTGTTTTATAGAGACTCAAAGTTTCATTCATTCATTATTAAATGTATTTATAAATCTTTGGGGCTTTATATACTTGTTGCATTAATTGTGTGCTTCCTCCAAACATTGGGATGAACTCTTATCAGCCAAATAATCAACATGGACCACATATCATGATAAAAGGTTCATTGGTGGAACCCCCTTCAAATGAGTTTCTGTGACCCTCATTATATAATTATTCGTGGGTTGATTTTGTTTTGATTAATAATATATTTTCCTTTTTTACATTCATTTTAAAAAGAGGGTTGGCATAAACAGAACTTGAAATGAGAGTCATTGATTTGGTAAAGGGGTTTTGAAATAGTATTCCAAATGGGGAATGGGTTTTCTTAAGTATTTTTTTATTTTATTTAGTTGAATTACTTGTGGATGTAATATGGTTGGTGATTACTTATCTAAATTAATTTATAAGAATTTTTTTCATAGTTTTTAAAAAAATTCCAAAAAGTATAAGTACATGTTCTTTTGGTTTGTTTGATGTTTTGTAGGTGATTCCCTATTTTTCAAAGCTTATGTTATTTTTTTGATTCAATATTTTGGATTTGTAGTGTATATTATGTTTCATGATATTGTTTATTTTTTTAATGATATTTGTTTCAGTATCAATGCCCAGGTTGGGGTGTGATGTTATAGTTGGCTATAAATAAGATTTGGGGACCCTTGTGATGGCCCTTAGGGGAAAGATAACAAAACTGAGAGGTTTTTAATGTAATATTTGTAAGGCCAGGGTATTTTTTATAGTTATAATATAGGTCTAAATGGATGATGAGATGCATGGGGTAAGCTCATGAGGGAGTGTTTCCTTTCTGATGAGTCGGTTAGTGGTGTGAAGGGATTGGGCCAATTTATGGAATTTGAATGAGGAAGTTGTGTATGGTGACATGAAATGATGTGACCTAAAATATCCATGTGCGAGACCTAGTATCTAGTTTTCCTTAGAAAGTATTAGTACGGGTTATGGTTAGTGATGAATTTAGGTGTCACATTAGAACTAGATGAATTTCTGTGATAATGATATGGTTGTAGTGGTTATGAAAATATAGGAATCCTGGACATTATATACATAAATATTGCATTATATTAGGTTAATATTAAATAAATTTCATAATAATACATTATTGTGTAAAGTTAATGTTTTTTAATCATTGGAGAATATATGAAATATAATCTTATTTAATAATATATATTCAACATATACCAAAATGTTCTTCTCTTACTGTTCCATTATCAATTCCATAATCAATACCTTTGTTTATAACAAGGTGATGAAGGAAAAATAATAAACGGTTATCATTGATTCCCAGTAATGCTAAACATAATAGAAATTAATCAATGATCATATGTGAGCATAAGAGAAGAAAATTTGTATGAGCACATGATAATACCTTTGTTAAATCATACACAATCTAAAAATTATTTTTAATCAAGGAATAATGCATTGTCATAAAAAATAAATTGTCCATAATTGTTTGTAATCATCAATAATAAATCATTATCAATGAGAAAATATCATATTTATAATATATATAAATTTGTGGCATACAAATAAGTATGTAGAATCACATAATTTGCCATGGTTAACTTCCAAAACTATCACAATGGATTGGGTTTACACCATGTCACATCATTTTCTTAGTCCAGGATAACTCCCAAGACTATCATTATTGAAATAGTCTATTACTAAACTAGTTTCCCTCTACATTCCAGTCCTTATTATCACATGACATATCTACCATTACACAATCCATTATAGGGATATATAATTCCATTCCCACCGATCACATAATTAAAACCACATATATGTGTGCCCAAAGATCATAAAACGTTAATTATATAAATATTCATTTAAAGAAATATCATAACCCATGGAAAATAAATAGTTTACATAAACATTTTATAATTTCATAATAGCATAATATGTGGAAAAGTAATTAGTCTCTTAATTGTATCATCATATCTTATCTAAATTGAGGGAAAGAAATAGGTTTCATATAATCATCATTTAATTGATATCATCATAATCCATACATTGATGAAAAGGACCATATACCTAGTGAAGAATAATATTCATTAAAGTATCACAACATAGATGAAAAAATAACATTAAAATAACATTAAATTCATTCTTTGAAAACATCATAATAATATCCCTTTTTGTTACCTTTTTTACAGAAATTTTATATTATTTTGAGAAAAAAATATTTTAAAATCAACATATATTATTGTAAAGTAGTCATTATTCTAAGTAACAAAAATAATCATAGGAAAATCCATTCATTCCATATATATTAAATGTGATCATTTTTTATACTTTTTCAAAAGATAAAAAAGGAATTATTTTGAAAATACTTCATAAAAGAAGATATATTTTAAAACTTTTTAAATAAATTATAATACAATGATAATTAAAATTTTAAAACATTTCCTGTATATGTAAAAAATTCCATAAAATAATTATTATTATCATGGATGTGGAAGAAACATTTTGATTGCCAAAGTGGAAATAAGGTCAAAATTTCATTAAAAACATTATCTTGATAATTTTATCTAAAATAGGAAAAAATGGTACAATAACTTGGAAATTCCTAGAATAACCAAATCAGAAGATAATATACGTTTTAATAGATGTTATATATATAATTTCCAGTAACATATATATGAAATAGGCAATTTTAAAATGAAATTAAGTTTTTTACAAAGACCCCTACCTGAAGCCCTATATTGCTTTGTACACATTAAAATATGCTATATATTAAATATATATTTATTATTAATATATTATAGATTAATATTCATAAATAAATTACTATTTATAATTCATTAATATTTTCCCATTAACCATATATTAGAAATTTCCTAATTAAAATGATTATTTGGGTGAAATCCTGACTCTTCTCTCTGCATGTTTTAGTTTGATGGTTCCAATACATGAACCTTAGTTATGGGTCATCATATTCAAAACAATATTCCTGAAATTATTATTATATTTATTCATTATATACACTTTTATAATCACTCATATAATGATGTGATACAAATACTTTTCCTTATATTGTGGAGACAATAGACCGTATGTACGCACAAATGATGTTTCCACTTGTCAATAGATTGATAGAGTGAAAGATAAATAATACTATAATAAAAATTATAGATATTGATTAATTATATCCTTATTACCATCCATGTAAAGTATAAATAATAAATAAATTTCATCGCTTCATTGAGGTGGTATTCTACACATAATCATAAGAAACATTATAATTTTACAATGAATGGAAATGTAAAAAGGAAGATAAAATATCATATTAAAAAAATTAATTATTATTTTATAACAATAATGTATAAATATTAATTAAATAATAAAACCCACCTATAAATGGTGGTGATGAAAAATTTAAAACATTACTTCATGTGGCAGTAGTATGCATATATGCAGAAAAGATGATATCGTTTCCAATTTGATAGATAAGTAGATTACTAAAGGGTGAAACCTCAAAATAGTAGCATGTCAGTACATGTAAAATAATTATGTTATTATATAATAATGTTTATGAATTAATATAATAAAGTATAAGAATTAATAAAATGAAAACACTCAGTTCGTAGCTATAACTCTTCTTTGGAAAACCTCATAAGGTTTATAACTAAATCCATGTTAAGATGTTTTTATGATGAAACAAAGACCTGAAAAAATCGGTTAGATATTTTAGAAAATTATTTGGATAGTTAATGAATTATCTAGGAGGATATTTTATTTTTAGGATGAATATATGTGTGGTGTTTTATTATAAGGGAGAAATATGTCACAGTTGGAATCTTGCAAAATATTAAAATATATTAATTTGTTATTCAGGATAAATGGATCCAAAATTATTCGTGTTACCAAATAAGAAGATATATGATCTAAATATGATGATAAAATATTAATTTTACTTGTTTTTTGTTATTACTAATCCTTATTAGTTTAGTTTTAACACATATAACCAATTTTAACTCTGACTATGGTAACTAATTTTTTTAACATATTTATTATTCCTAATGACAAAAAATTATTTTAAAATTTTAAAATAATTAATTTTGATGATTAAAAATATATGATTAGTTATAAATGATTAATTTTCTATATTTGGTATAATTTAATTTTTAAATAAGTGTGCAAATTGCAATAAAACCATTTTCATCCAAATGTGTTTTTAAGCAAAAAAAATGAGTTTACCATAATTAATTTCCATTAAAAACAATTAGATGTGTGTTAAAATAATTTATTTAATATATTGTTTAAAATTTTACTAAATTGAATTCATCATTTTACATTAATTTAATTTCTTAATATAAAAAACACATAGTTAACATTGAATTTTTTTTAAGAAAATCATCTATTTGTACCTTCAAATGTTATAATATTAATTATACGAAATTTAAAAAAAAATTAATTCATTTTATGAATTTGTATACAATAATATTTCATAATTTAGTTATTACTATTCATACACATATATCAAATGTCTAGGTGATAACTATCGCCTTAATTACTAATAATGTAATAATATATCATGGTTCCATTAAACTCAGTGTTGACTTTAAAGAATTATATGAACGCTTTTAAGTTATTAATCCTAAATATATTATAAAATCGGTGGGTGTCACATTCTACCCTATTATATGATTTTACAATTTAAATTCCATTACTTTGATATAGACAACTAAGGGTACAATTGTCTAATCACATCGGCAGGTTCTGATATAGCTTCCTCAAATTTATGGTTTCAGCAAACAATTATGACCAATTGATCGACCATGATTCAAAAAACTCTATATCTATGATACAAGATTTATATTGATTGTTTTTTATAATAATATTTAATCTCCAGATATCGAAACTCTAAGTTAAGTTAATTTTAAGGGTTGGGTACGTACATCCTCAACAGTTATATATATAATACATCATGAACATAAGAGTGGTTCAATAGAAGTACCGTGTGATAAGAATCTATCATAGTTTATAAAGGATGTCAAATGGACTGGTATATATGGGGCCCAGGTTTCCCTTCTCAATTATCATAACCTTTTTCCCTCTTGGAATATTTAGTAAAACCTTCTCACCAACATTAAATTACAAATGTCATCCCTGATTATCTACATAACTATTTTTTCAACTCTAAGATAATTTTATGTATTATTTAGAGGAACTGAGTTTCTCATCCATTTCCTTAGAATTCACAAGATATTTCTTTTTCCAACATAATCCCAAATTGTAATTGATCTACTCTTCTTTCCAAAAATGTATTTATAAAGATCCATTTGAATGATTGAGTGAAACCAATTTTTGTAGGAAAACTCAACCAAATAAAGGTGTTGATACAAATTTTTTTTAAAGACAGAGATCATTCTCTCAATATATATTATAGTGTTTGAATGGTCCTATCATACCAATCATCAATCTGAGGTTAATATATAGTGTTAAAGTTCAATGACATATTAAAATCTTGTTGAATACTTATACAAAACTTTTACTGATTCCATTAATCTCAATCAGATATAATATATTGTGGAAAAACATAAATCATTTCCACTACCATAATGTATATATCAGAAAGTATAAAAAAATATAAATACTCTTTAATGGCCAAAAATGTGTTTATTTCATAAGGTCATTGACAGCAGCCCAAACATATTTTTTTCCTTTATATGTTTTTTGGGAGTTAGATGATGAAATACATGTCAATATTTCCACTTTTACATTATATAATTGGTAATGGTTATATTATCCCTTTAGTTTTATGTCTCTCACCCTTAAATTTCCAACATACCAAGCATCGTAATTAATAATCTTTAATATATTAATTTTATGTCATCCCACTAGAAATTCTCTTAAAAATCTCTATATATCGTTGTACTTCCTAGAAGAAAATAAAATGATGAGCTATGAGATTACTTCAATAGACCACTCATGACATATGAAATTTAGGATACAAATTATTAATTATTGAACCTTATCATTCCATCATACTCACGTTTTAACTGAGGAACATTTATCACCTTCTTATGTAGTTTCATATCTTTCATATGCACCTGTTTAATCCACAGATGGATGGATGCTTAAACATTCGACTAAGAAAGATATGATTTGTACCTTATCCTTATGATTTCATGGTATATATTCAACAAATCAATAAATATTGGATCTCTTTCAATCCTCTCCAGTGAAAAACTACAATGGCCATTCTAAATTAGAGCATCAACTACATTGTTCCCCTACTAAGGGTAGTAGTGCATTGAAAAATAATTATTTCTAATAAATTACAACCATCTCCTTCAGTTCATATTCATATATTTCTCTATGGATATATACATCATGATTTAGGAGCACTAAATATATCACATATTTTACCATAAAATAACTCATCCATATTTTCAATTCAAAATTTATTACATCCAGCTCAAAATCACGAGTCAGGTAATGTTTCTAAGAAATTTTAAATTTATGTGAGGAATAATTTATACCATATCATTACACATGAGGATTCATACTATTTCCATATTTTATGAATCATTATAGATCAAAAACAATTCTCTACTATAGGGTATTTGATGTAGATGTGTGATGACTAACCGATATATTAGCTACCTGATGTTTTACATACATACATCTATCTAAAGGAACATGTCTCCCTACAAAGACAACATGTTTATTTGATTATAAATCCATGAGAAATAATTCACCATGAACTGGTAATATTTATAAAACCCAAGAAATCTACAGATCTAGATTACTGTGATGGGTCTAATCTATTTCTCAATAACATCTACCTTGGAAGGATCCAATGATAAACCATATCTTACGATTATATAACCTAAGAATAAAACATTATAATACCAAAATTATCAATTTAAAAATATGGTATACAAATTATCATTCATTGAGATCTTAAATTCAATCCTTAAATAATATTTAGGATCTTACATTTCCTTATAATATATATGAAAATCATCTAAAAATTCTACCACAAACTGATAAAGGAAATCACTCAGGACATTATTCTCAAATCCATTAAGATATTGGGGAAATTAGTATATCTTAATTTATTTAATACAAATTCATAACGACGTTATATTTTAACAATTTTTTTATGGTGAATATCATCATTCATGTCTCTCTATTAATTTCATCTATAATGAAGCTCAAATATGGAAAAGTATAAAGGTACACGTAGTTAACCGAACAATTCATATGTATGGGGTTGAGGATACTTTTTCTTAATAGTGATCGTCTTAAGTTCTCAATAATAAATATAAAAATTAATTTATCCATAATTATTATTAACAAAAATAATAGGTTCACCCAATGGTGATGCACCAATGTTTATAGATCTTCTATAAATATTCTCTTGGAATTTCTTCTTCACAATCTATAACTAAATAATTGATATTCTATTTGAAGTCTTTGAAATAGATGTAACACTCGGTATGATTTATATAGAACACTCAATATCATGATTCATGAAAAGACTTGTAATATCTTTATGAAATAAAACATCATAATCCTCAATAATAGGCATATCATTGTTGTTGATTTTATCCCCAATCATTTATGATAAATATCAATTGTGAATAGTTAGTAAGAAACATAAAATGTATGTAAATTCCTTTTTAAGTCCATATTCATCCTCACATGAGAATATAGAAATAGATTGTATTAGAATATCAAACATGGATTACCTTACTTAGCAGTTGATATGGGATCTATATATAATGAGTTAATCTATGGTATAAATCATATAAAATTCACATAGAGGGAGAACCATTCAATTTTCAAGAATCATATTACCAAAAAATTATATCTTAGAGGGTCTATATACTTAATATTAAATCATCATACCATTATGAATTTAAAATTCTAATTCAAAATCAAATTATTGAGTTGTTGAAATGATACCCTTAGAAAATTATTCAAATACAAAAGTGAGGGTATATCTAGAATCAAATAAAACATTTTCAATTTTAGAGTGGATGGTAGGTGTACCTTTCACCACTTCATTAACTTGAACCACTTCAATAGTTTGGATCTCATGAGATTTTTCTTTTCATATAGGGTAAAGAGGTTGATGAAACCAATTTTCACCTATAAAATTTGGATTCCAACACTGATTAGAATAATGTCTATAATCCTATAAATGGTAAAATCAGAGTGTGGGTGGCACATTATGATGAGTTTTTTCACCATTCCATTCATTGATAGACCTCCCACATCACATTACAATTATTTTCCTGAATGGACTACGATTTAAAATTTAAAACATTTACCAGAACACATAAGTAAATTCCCATCATTATTCCTTCAAAAAATTTAACAATAATAAAGATTAATTTTACTTCCACCAAGGATTTTAAAATTATAATTTTCTCACATTTACATATTTTTCTTTTTGTCCACAAAACCATGATAATAATGAGAGTCTCCAGTTTCCATTTCCATCTTGGAAGATCATCAAATAATTTCTTCATACCCATAAAATAATATTATATCTAATTTCTATTGGATACATGATCTCAAAACAATAAATAATCCATTAATTTCATTAATTTCATTAGTATCAATGATAAAACCAGAAGCATACCATATAAATATTGTGAAATATGTGTTGTAGTTACTATTGGATTCATCATCCTTGTATATATGTCCCCAAAATTACTATCTTATTTTAATTACTATATATTTGGAAAAATATTTATTAAAAATATATTATAAAACTATCCCCATTTCATGGATTGAATTTTCCTCGCTTTTCTTATATTATTGATAATATTCCAACAATGATCATATGAACCAACTAAATAATACAAGGAAAAATATCATTTTCTTGGTTCGAGCATGGGAAAATATAGAATATATTTTCAACACTATTTATCCATTACTTATTAATAATTCTATTATAAGCACAATAAAAGGATGAATGACATTTCCATATGAAAGACTCAATAATTATTTGTTCCTTCCATTAGACATTCATAATATCATCATGATTCAGGTTACTGTTCATTTCTTGATAGATTTTGGTGAGAATAACTGTATGATTTAACATAACATATAACATTTCATTTGGTTTATAATTATTAATATTATATAACTTCTTATAAAATTCAATTTTAAATCAATTCGTCATAGATAAAACCATCGACTAAAACTAAAAATCAATGTGTGAGCAATAATAATCATAGAGGTTAATCATGAGATCATGAAAATTAATTCATATGATCTCTAAACTATGACACATTCTATTAAATCTGTAACAAAATATGTTTTACCTATTTCATTCATTGTCATCATCATTTAAAATCCTTTATAATGAATCATAAATAAAATGGGAATTAACCCTTGTACCCATAAGTGTTTATCCAAGTGTGCGGGATTTGGACACTAATCATGCACCAGTGACAAATGAGTGTACAAAAATTTAACCCATTTCGGAGTTTTTACCTCTTTGTTCTTCAGTTCAATAGAAATATTTTCTTTCCAGTATCCAGATATGGATCTAACTTCTCAAAAAACCCAGAATCTCTACTTTATTAAATCCTCATGATGTAAGAATATAAATAGAATTATCCCTACAGTTTTCAAAAATCTTATCTAATTCAAAACACTAAAAATATCTACATCATCACACTATACAAACTCAGGTGAACCGAGAATAACATATATAAGTATTACATAATTTTATATGATTATTCAGTACATTTCATAATAATTAATGCATGAGGACCATGAATGTTTAGTGTATTTGGAGGCTAGATACATAATCAACTTATTTCATAAAATATCTTCAACATATCCCACATTGTTAATCTATAAATTTACCCTTTTAGAGGTTAAATACTTAATTACTTCCACTATAACCTTGGGAATAATGAAATATTAGAAAGGTTGAGTTTAGTTGATCATTGAGGGTAAACATACTAGATATAGATAAATGATCATAACTTAGAACAAGATAAGCATAATGGTATGAGAATGTGACCATAACTAATAAATATCATAACCAATCATTAAAATATCATTAATCATTGTATAAGAACATTTCATAACAAACGTCATAACTCATAAGCCCACAGAATCATTAATAATCATTCATGATCCATGAGAACATATCATAAGTGTAAGACATACGTTTATAGAATACCCATAAGTACAGAGAATCACTCACTTAGTCAAGGCTCATGACCAAGACTATCATAGTAAATGTGATTAAATCCTTATTATATTATTTTCTTAGTCAAGGTGAACTCTCAAGACTATCTTAGTGGAAGAATCTCTTATTGAACAGGTTTTACTTCCCATCCATGTCCTTATTATATCATGAGATATACTTCTATATCCAATGCATTGGAGGGGTATATATTTCTTGTCCCAACCGTCAAATAATAAAAATCATGCATATGTGAACCAAAATATCATAAAACATTAATCATAGAAACATATCATAACATGTGGAAATGAAATAAGTTTCATAAACAATTCATCATTGCATAAACTATGAAAATAAATAGGCTTCATAAATGTTTCATCATAACATTGCTAATATATGTGTAAGAAATGAGTTTCATAGAATCATCCTCAAATCATAATCATCATAAACCATATAAAGAAATAAATTTGATGGTATCATAAGTCTATATCTAAAAATAAGAATAATAATCCTTAAAGTGTGTTAATAAAGTTGAAAAAATACCATTAAAATAACATTATAATCTATCTTTTAAAACATAAGAAAAATAATCCTTCCATTTTATAAACATTTAACAAAAAACTTCTTGAATATTTTGAAAATTATTTTTATAAAAAATATCCATAAAAACTGTAAAGAATTATTTAAAGTAATGAACAGTCATAAGGTGGAAAAATATGGTCATACCTTATACATTTGAGAAGAATATTTTTTCACAAATTGTCAAATTGTCAAAAAATATTTGTTTAGAAAACATTTATTTAAATACATTTCTTTTAAACTATTATAAATAATGTAAAAGGTATTGATAATGACCTTTTTAAGAATATTAAACTATCAATAAAAGATTCATAAAATAATTTTGAAGAGTGTGGATATGGAATAAATTGTTCGATTACTAGAGAGTAAATAAGAAAGTGTTTTCTTTGAAAACATTTTCATTATAATTTTATGTAAAAAAGAGAGAAAATTTGTATAATAACATAAAAATTCCCAGGATAACTAGAGGAGAATAAAATGTATTGGGTTTAAAGGATAAGATACATATGATTTCCTTGAACATTTATTTATCATAGAAAATCCTGAAAAGAAATGATATTGTAACATAAACTCTTACATTAAGTTATATCTTATTTCATATGCATTGAAATGACATGTATAATGTTAGGGTAGGTGTTCTAGAACAATTGTTTTTCTTTTGATTACGTGTAAATTGAAATAATTGAATATTATTTAAACAAAATATTATATATTTTTTATTAGATGGCATGAATTTAATATAATAATGTCCTATATTAACCATTACATTGAAAAGGTAATTGTAGTTACCCTCCATGATGATTACCTAGAGATTCCATGATGACATTATTAAACCTGGATCTATGTTCATATAAAATTGTATGATTGTCCATACAATATGTTGAATATCAATTGAATGTACTCTTAATAATATGAGATTTCATCTATTGAATTTTTCTCTTGGTAATATCTAAGATGAGAGATTATAAGAATAAACCCCTCAAGTATGAATTTTTCGAGTTCATGTGTCTTCATAACTTCATTTTTCTGAGTGTGTGTAATGGTATTTAAAGTCTAATATAATTATTAAAATATTTCATGACTCACACACTTATATTTACTGATAAAATCATGATTCCATATCTACATGAGTTGTATGGTATGTTGGGTGCATCGTGAATGACATGTTATTAATGAATAAATCGATGAAGGATTCATCCCTTAAATATTTATAGAAGTTGATATATCAATCCTTTGATTAAACTAGAATTGTAACATTAAATTTTATGGTCATAGTGTAATTATATGTTTATTTAATATAGTCAAAGAAGGAAATATCAAGTAAATAGGTTGATAACATGTTTGTGCTACCTAATTGATGAGATATCCTGATAAAATGAGTATACTATGTAGTGAGTTCTTATATGTGGTTCTTATAATTGGGGAATTAACTTATTTCTCTTGGTTTTGTTGACCTGTTTCTAGATAATAATTTTTTACATTATA
Organism: Viscum album; assembly: GCA_963277665.1. Classification (NCBI taxonomy): domain Eukaryota; kingdom Viridiplantae; phylum Streptophyta; class Magnoliopsida; order Santalales; family Viscaceae; genus Viscum; species Viscum album. The sequence goes on from OY728162.1 coordinate 1,335,560,148, forward strand.
AAAACACAAATAATTCCATTGAAAAATAATCCTTAGGGGTCACGCACAATTTTTTTCGATTGAAATATATTAAATTAAATTTGAATTTAATTAATGGTGATGATATAATTCTAAATATTGAAGAATAATTATATTCATTATTGAGGATCATTTATATTAAATAAATATTTACTCTCAAGGTAATTGTTATTTTATTTGGATATATATTATTAAGTTATTTTTTTATTGAATGTATATATATCTAATTAATTCAATTATTCTATAAAATATGAGAAGGACTAGATAACCAATATTGTGTCTAATGATAATTATTAATTTATAAGCTATAAAATAAAATTTATCAGTGCATCAATTAGTGAACTCCTTCGACTTAAAATAAAATTATTATTTTTATACATAAAATGTGTTCATACATGGGTTTAACATTTTATTAAGGGATCTCATGCCATTAATTAAATTAAAAACCCTCACCCTGTGTTTATAAAAAGACCACTATTACATTCTAAGAGAGTTTAATCGATAATCATTGTGTTCAATTAATTTCTCTAAAAAATACTCCTATTCCTCCTCACATTATCACAAGAATAATAAGATCATGATAATTTCATCAATACTAAAGAAACATTCATATATCAACAAAAACAATAATAGATGATCAATCCACTACACAAGCACCTGATGATTCATCAATGTCGTTTGGATATCATAGGAGCATGTGTGGATCACCACTATTGTGATTATACACATGGATCATACAAGAACAATAATGGATTACCAAAAAGGGGTTGATATGATAAACATCTTTATCAATGAATGACCATATGATTGAGGTATTTGTTTCTGATCTATATAAACTATATATAAATTTAACATGAAAAGCCCTCCTCTTGATTGTAGAGTAATTAATTGCTAATATTATTTTGAAATATTTCATTTTTCAAGATGTTAATTTATTATACCATATTCAAATGATCTATCAAATATGACATTTTCTTGTCAGCATCACCCCCAAAAAGTGATTCCACAGCACCTAAAACTTATAAGCACTATTACAGTGGTTAAATTCAAACTTATAATTATTTATTTGATATGTTATTATTAAATATTTAAAATATAAATTTCATTTTATATTTTATTCATTCTTGATCAATCATAAAAATTTATTCTTACTCTTCATTTATCGCTTATGTGGCCAATATCGATTAATAATTAATGAATATTACATTTAAAGAACCCATTGGGAGATGCCAAGAATAATTTCTAGATAATAAAAGACTGCATGGTGTGTAATCCATTGTTACACACCAAGTATCCTTGTTCATTATAAAAGAATACCCATCCGGATTCTAGGCCATTTTGCAACTAGTATACACTATATGAAATAAATTCATTTTGTGTTGACCATCCACATTGGCATGTGACCTTTCCAAAGTACACAATATATAGGTTGACAATAGTCTATATAGTCTATGTATTTTCATGGTGGAAAACACAGGGTAAAACCATGTTGTGCAATTAATAATCTGTTTGAATTTAACTAATAATGTATAATTGCTAGAATAATGTCACATGAAGTACACATAGTGTATTTTTTCTACAAATTTTGTACTTCATAAATGATGAAAATAAGTAAATATCACTTCCCAAGGCATGTCTTACTTATATTTGGTGAAGAGATGTATATTTCATGTTTTTTTATTGGACACATCATGTAATTTACCTAGTAATGAGGTAATATTGAAGTAAATTAATTAATTCAGTAAACCTCTTCAATATGAGTTCCGTGTGGAATTAATTTAATAGTAAATGATCTGTATGTTTTATATTAAATTAAAGGATATATTAATTTTGTGTAATATCTGAAACTAAGAAACATGTGAGGTTATTTTATAATAAAAACTCAACACATTAAAGTTTATATGATACAAAATTTTCATGTGTTATATAGGCATTAAATTTATAGTATACAGCATGAACATATGACACATTACATGTACACAATATGTTGTATGAGTGGACTCTTTATAATTTAAACCATACAAAATCATTCAAATAGGTACTCATAAGGTTTCTTCCAAGTATAATTTTTTATAATATTTTATTGAGTTTTTAAATAAAATTTAAATTTAAATTTATTTAATATCACACTAGATGAGAATTTATGGAGGTTTGGATTAAATAATAAAAAACGAATTAATTTATTAATAAGTTGATTAAATTAGTTAAAATGAGCACGTTTTATCTTAACGATGTAAAATTTCAAATAAATGCCCAGTAGTTTTTTAAGTCATAATCAATGAAAATGTATCACTGGTCATCAACTTTACTAGAACTATTTATGTGTTGGTTTAACTTAATTTAATTTAGTTTCATCATTTTTATTTAGTTATTATTAAATTAATTATGAAGGTTAGTGGTTCATCCTTCCCCCTTTTACTATGTATGACTTTTGTGGCAATGATTTATTATATAATTATCCTTAAACAATCCTTTAACTACCCTCACCTGCATGTGATTCATATAACATATATAAGGAAAAGGGAATCTGAATGTGCGTGGAGGTGGTTCAATATAGAACTGAGGTGAGACCTTCCAATAAAATGCATTTGTGTACAAGAAAAATACATCAACTCATGTCAACACCAACACAAGTAGTTTTCACTTGGGTTATAGGATTATTTATTTTCTAATCATTAAATTAACCATTAGAAAATTCCAAGTATTTTTCATATTTTATTTATTTTCATTTTTCATATTTGTGAATTTTTTTATGGATGTAAGACTGTGATCACCTAAATAAATAAACTAATGTATAAAAGGGATGTAAAATATATGGGTTAAATGTAATTGTTTTAATGGTACATGGTGAATCCCTAAAGTAAAATTCAAATTAAATAAAAAAATAATTTAAAAGTTAAAATAATAAAATACTCATAATTAATAAAATTCATCAACAAAATATTAAAACATACTTAGTCGTCCATTACATGATTAATAATGAAACCAATAGAACTAAGTGTTTCACCCACCCTTTTTGGGAAACATATGTTTATTAGTGGATTTATAATGAACATTTTGATTTTACTTAACCAATTTTCATAAATATGAGTATCCCTTTATAAACCTATTGTAAATTGGATGCAAGTATTGAAGAAATCCTATTTAATATTTCTAGATTGGGGAATACAATCAACAGATCAATGAGATACAAGCCCATAGTTGTAAAATACCTTCCTAGATAAAATATATTTGAGTAATTTGAAGAGACATTTAATTTAGTTATGAGAATGGGAATATGGAACCTTAACACTTGAATTCCGAAGCAACTAGAAATTTCGAGTCTAATGGTGAGGGATATTGGGACATGATCAAATAGTGGGAGACATAATAATATTAAATTCATTATATCTCATATAAATTTTAATCAACTAAATCACTAATAATCTTATATTTTCTAAATAATATAATAATGGAATGTTCCCTAACCACATTATCCCTACCATCAGTTATAAATAAAACCCATCTCTTTAGTATTAATAAAATTCAGGAGTGGTTTAGATGCCTATGGGTATTATAACACAATGACTGGAAACATTACACTATAGAAGCCTAATTTCCTGATTTTCTAAATAAGGAAGTTAGTGATGAGGATTTTTCAATATGAGATAATCCCCTGAGATAAGTCATCACCATTCAGTGTTTAATTCTTTCATCAATGAATAATAAACTCTTGAAGCCACATGAAAACATGTATTCTTATAGAATTATTCTACATCTCCATGGTCAATATCTTGAGCGAGATAGTAAGAATTTTTTGAGTTATCTTACATATTATTTTATATAAAACATAGATAATGAACATTTTGGGTTACATGTAGTAAACCTCAGTGGCTATTTGAGCACCTAAAGATTCTAGGATTTAAACAACCTAACTAAATGCCCTCTGATATCATTATTTCATCAATCACTTATTTATTCTCTACCTTTATTATTAATTTCAAAATTAACAACACTGATATGTCTCTCCAAAATATTTTTACACGACTTCTCTAGGTTTATAAGGATATGATGTTTGAAAATCATAATGAATTTATTGTGAATAAAATAAAATCTCATGTGAAGAGCTCAATTTAAAGATCTTCTTCATAAATAACGTATAATAACAGAAAGACTAAGGTAAATTCATGGTAATTGGATGTTATCTATTTCACATACGTTAAAAATGTCCACAATAATTAAAACTACACCCAGGAAAAGAAGAAAAGGAAAGATTTAGGGGTGTTTGTTATTTTTTTAAATTTACCTATATATACACATTAGTTATTAGGTACTTAATTTGGTGCACATATATGCATTCAAATATTAGAACCAAGTAGATTCTATAATATTTCCCAATGTGGGAAATATATAAAAGTATCAAGTTTAACCAAACTTATTTTTATGGCTATTGTGTAATACCACCTCATATTGTTGACAAGAATGATCGTAGTTTTATAAGATTGTTATTAAGTGACATCAGTCACCAAAAACATTATATATGTATCAAGACTTGATATATATGGATTTATTTTAATTTTTTGGAATATATTTTGTTTAATTTATAAAGAAACTAAATGTTATGGTGTTGCATATAATAATAACGATATTTACATGGTTGATTTTATGAACCTAATATTGGAAATAGATAATGAGTCTATTTTACATGACACATACCAAACCTAAAATAGAATCAATTTCTAGGTAATGTAAATTAAAATCAGTTGAACAAATTACACAATGATAGATATTTTAGATCATTTGAAATAAAATAACGTGCGATATGTTAATCAGGATTATAAGGAAAAATAATTAAATCCACATTTAGAGAAAAAAGTCAGAGGGTCTAACATATTATTAAATTAATACATACTTACACATGAGGGTTGTTTATAGTTGAAGAAAAAGGTCGGTGATCATACTTCATGACTTTTATTAATGATTTTAGTATATATGAATATGTTTACATGATTAGGTGTAAGTTAGATTCTTGTATTAAGTTCAAAGAATACATCAATAATGTTGAGATCCAGATTTGTAATAAGATTAAATAAACACAACTCAGATCATGGTGAAAAATATATTAATCAATTCCTCATTGATTATTTATAGGAGTTTGGGATTATATCTCAACTCAATACTCCATATAACCCTCAAAGGAATGTTGTATGTGAAAGGAGAAAACTAACCTTGTTAGACAGGGTGAGATAAATTGTGAGTAATATGAGTCTTCTATTATCCTTTTGGGGACTAGTATTATAGATACTAGCACATATAATAAATCAAGTGCCCACAAATGCGACAAATGGTATTCCAAAAGAACTTCGGTGTGGAATAAAATCCTTGTTATTGAATTTACATGTGTGAGGTTGTGAAGCATTTGTAAATTCTTCTTCAAGTTACAAACATCCATCTTATGGTACAATGTGTACCATTATAGTATTCCCAAAGGGGATATTACATATAAGAACCCTTATCCAAAAATTAAATTGTGGAAATATGTGAAAAATTACATGTGAGGGGTAAATATTTAAAAGAGATAGTGGGAGTGAGATAAAATTTGATAAAGTCTATGCTCAATGTATTTAGGAGTTAAAAGAGGAATATATTACAAAAATCCAATAAAATATGAGAATATGATGAAACAAGTACTGAATAAGAGTAAAATAGATGTTAGATAACTTAAAAGATATGGTTTTCTATTCATCATGGATGATGACTTGTTATCAGATGATAATAATGAGCTTATAACCTTTAAAGATGTAGTACATATTATATATGTTTATAAATTCTATGAAACATTTAATTCTTAAATGGATTACATGTTTCAAAACCATGTCTATAAGTTTTTTGACCCTCTAGTGGATTTAAATCTCGTTGGTTACAAATGTATATTGAATAAGAAACTGGACATTGTTAGGAACGTCAGTATATATAACACACAGTCTATTACAAAGGGTTTAGGAAATGTTATGGAAGAGTATATAAATAAAACATTTCACCAATTCCAATGCAAATTTCCTTCAAAATTCTACATTCCATATTAGATAACCATTAATATGGGATTTGGAAAATGGATTTCAAAAAACCATCCTTAATTACAACCTTTGGAAAGATTTCAATATGACATAACTTAAAGGGTTTGTGACTCTAAAGACTTTTAACAATGTATGAAAATTGAAATGATACATTTATATATTAAAGTAAGTAACCAGGCCATTGAACATTTGTTTTTAGGAATCCATAATGAAATTAGTATTCATAAGGAATGAATGAGATCCATGTGTTTATAATTGGCTTGGTTATAGTGAGGTCATTTTGTGGAAAGTTAATGTCTATGATATACAACGTAAAAGAAATAAAATTTTAGTATTATTGCCTATTAAAGCATAGTTAAATACATGATTATCCAAGTATTACATCGGTGAAGAAAAATATATTCTTTGGTCAAGATCCATCATGACAAATCCAAGATATTTCTTGGTCCATGTCCAATTACATATATTTACAATATAATGAATATATTCTAAATGGTACAATGTAACAAGGGATTGTTTCTAGTGCACATGACCTTCATATTTCAAGGAAATGCATCCTTAGTCACATAAGGAATGATAATGTATGACAATGAATCCATATTCATTAGTGATTTGTTCTATAATGTATGTAATAATATGTACTAGGATTTATGTAACCTATACCTTGAGTGCAATGGGAATATATTAGTATGGCCCATGTGACCCCCATTGGATGGAAATCAAAACAATACTCAAGTATCCAAGATAATCTAATGAAGTACTCTTGGTCTATGGATTATACAAGGCACTATTCATCAAAGGATATTCACAAAATAGTTTCCAAAAATATAATGACGTTCAAAAATCATTATTGGGATATATATTTACTCTTAATAGAGGTTATTTGATATGGAAGAGATCAATGTAATATGTGTCCATTGATTCTATAGAATATTTGAAGTATATTATATCTTCTCATGTATCTAAATAATTAGTTTGGATACTCAAATTCATATAAGTGTTTGATGTGGTTCCTAGAAATAAATACCTTATCACACTTTAATTTGATAATAATTAAGAGGATCTATTTCAAAAAGATATAAGGCCACATCAATAGATGATGCACATTCTTTAGAAGTACCATCTCCTAAGTATTTTTTCATAGAGTGGTCAAGTTAATATTAGCAGAGACTCTATGGAAGTAAATTTGGTAGACCCATTAAATAATTCCTTAATTAATAGAAACATGATCATTATATAAGACATAAAATATTGAAATTCAATTGTTGTTGGAACTATTAAAAGTGGGAGTCTTTTGGAGTTGGTTCTCTAAAATAAACTATTTATACACTGGAATATATATATATATATATATATTACATGAAGTAAATATTAATTAACCATTTTATTATATATTGTTCATTTTTTCTCCATGAAATTAATGTAATATTGTCCTAGGGTATTTATATCCTTGATAATGGAATACCAGTTCCCAACTATAATGATAAAATTGATAAGCATACTAATATTCTTAATCATAGTTCTATGGTCGAATAAAATTTTTTGATGGGGTATATATATGTAACACCCAGAGATTTTGTGAAATATTTTTTCATTTAAATTAAATATTTTTAATATTTTTCATTGCACACAACAGAAGTTTTATCTTATGTTAAAGACAACAATGATTTTATCTTGTGTTAGATACATTGTTGATATTAGCTTGCATTACATGTATTTTCGAGTTTAAACAAAACGTGACATACTAATAAAATATGATTATTTAATTTGATAGTTATAAAACATTCATTAGAACATAGGGAATGAATAGGATTGACTAAATTACAAGAATTTATAGTTTATAATTTTATATAAAATAAAATCATTGGTAACCAATTAATTATAAATGAAAATAAATATTATTTTAAAATAAAAGAAAATCTTTTTCTGAAAAACTATTTTTTTGTCCAAAAAGTTGTTTTACCTCTATAAATTAAATAAATAAAATTTAGTTAATTATTTTAACAAACTTAACATGGTGTATATTAAATAAATTTTATAGAATTCATATTATGTGTTTTCCATATAATATATGTGAAAAAATATAATTTTAAGCTTAAAATTGTATTCTTCTAAAAATAATTTTTATTGTATTTTCCACACAAATATTAAAAATAATTTTTTAAAATTTTAAACAATTCATTTAAAAAAATGATACAATTTTTTAAAATAATAATTTCAAAATTATCTTATGGTTATGTTTTGAGAATTTCCTAAGCAGATAAATTTTTCATTAAATAGTGAAAATTCTATTTTTAATAAAAATTTGCATAAATTTTAAAGCATTTAAAAACATCCAAAAACTATTACGATGGTTTTAAAGGAAAAATTATTTAAATAATATATGTTTTAATAAAATTTATTTCATCATAATCAATTTCATATTGAATTTTTATTTAAAAACATTTAAAATATTTTAAATTTTCTTTATGAAAAACAACATTCTCATCGTGACAATGAGATTATTTTTAATCTAAATTTTTTCACTTACATGAATGAAATTTGAAAAAAAGAATTAAATATTTGGAATCAGTATAATTTATTTTATATTATAACCTCAAAATAATTTTTTTAACATAATTAATAATGAAAATATTAAAAACCCCTAATTACCATATTTTATGTAAAGGTGGGTTTACCGGCGGTTATACTAAAAAGATAAGGGTTAAAATGACAATAACATTTTTCAAATAAATATTTTCTTGAAAATTTTCATTATAATCCATCCCAAGTTATAATATATTGTCATTTTTATGATTTTTCTTGGGAATGACTTTATTATTTTGGATTCTTTTATGAAATTTCCTTGTTGTTTCTATATAGTTTTTCCCCCAATTATAAAAGGCCACCACTAAAATTAAATTATTTCAAAACATCAATCCATCTAGTTCATCCAAACACTTCCAAAGTACCTCCAAACAGTCATTATTTATTTTGGACCTCCCAAAATTCAAACACTAGGGTGTTTAATAAGTGATCTAATGGAGGTTCTTCTAAGAGATGGTAATTGTATTCACTGGGCTCCTTTTTTCATTATTCTTTTACCAAATTAAATTATCTATTAAAAAATTAAATATAATTAAACCAGTATATTATATATATTTATATATTATAATTTTAATCTAATAATCAATATCTATCTCCATTTCCATCAAATAGAAAAAAGAAATTTTCCATCCTGTGTACGGATGACTACCACCCCGCAAACCAATGTTATTCATTTTCCATCACCACCTCTCAGGGATTTATAAAAAGAGGGATTAAATTATTATATATTATATTTATGATATTATTATAGTTTTTTAATTATTATATCGCATATACCCTATTACATTCTATTCCATGGGAATATGATAACGTCGCTCATGGGTACATCAAACTACAACCTCACGAAGCGATGCAATTCATTCACACATTTCATGGTAGGTATTAAGGATGTGTTTAATGAAAGTATTATATATATATATATATATATATATGAACTCAAAATTATAATTTAATTTTAATATATTATTCTACTTTTTTTCTTTTAACTCATCGAGAAAATGGAAACAGCATTCAAGAAAACGTATGGCCTACCGTCTCCATGAACAGTGTTTTTTATTTTTTATCACTAAAATTTATGGATTACTATAAATACATATATAATGAATATATATGTGATATTTATATCATTCTTAAAATTATAAATATTATTTAATAATGATCAAATTAATAGGATCAAAAATGAAAAATAAAACATACTGAAAAAAAACATTCATTTCATAAAACGCGACTTTAATAAAGAAATGTTAATAAATTGGTTATAAAAGGTAATGGGAAAATTATATATGGTATGAAATATATATATATATATATATATGGTTCTTTAATATACTTATAATAAACTTATATTTATTATTCATTAGGTTTTAATGTTTATGAAAGAAGTTGAGACTTAAGATATGACATTTTTGTCTCACTTTTATTTTCAATAAGACACAAGCCTTATTCACAAGGTGTTTCTTTTGTATGGTTTATATAATAATCATGAATTTATTTTATTATTGTTAGCCTTAATTTTATTTTTATTTAAATATAAATTTTAGTATCTCTCTTTCATTGGGTTTATAGTTTAAAAATTAGCCAAGCGATATTGGATTTTAGTGTCTTTTTTTAAGAAATATGTTTTGTTATTCACCAATCTTTTTTTATGGAGATTATATACCACCACATTGACATTTTATATCATTAATATCCTTCTATTAATGATATATTAAATTTCATTTAATATAATTCTTTCATGGGATGTACTATTCAACAATACCAAAGGGGTAATGGTTTTATGATAAAATATCCTCATTTGTAAGGATTGTTCATGTATATCTTTTTGATGATTAGATATTATAATACATATCTCAATAAAGACATGAATTTTTATCTCATATATTTATTTCATGAGAATTCATTTAATTCCCTTCATTTTCACCCTTTATATACAAAAGAGTTTAATGTAATGTTTATAAGAAAATTTTCCATTATTTCCCTATTGGGTTGAAAACTCATTTTCCTCCCAACGTCATGTTTTATAAAATTTTCTTAAATAAACAAATTAAAAAAAATATTTATTAAATATATTTTGAACTTGTTTTACATTCACTACTAGAAATCCAATTTTTACCAACGCTTATATCCCAATGGTTTATCAAACCGTTGGGAATGGTTATGTATACCAACGGTTTTAAGAAAACTGTTGGCATAGAGGCTTTTATGAAGATTTTTACCAACGGTTTATAAAACCGTTGGTATAGGGATCCATTAAGAGACTTTTACCGACGGTTATACACTAACCGTTGGTATATGTTGGAATCTATACCAACGGTTTGTGTAAACTGTTGGTATAGGCCTTAGGTAAACATACATTCCCAACGGTTTTTAAAAACCGTTGGGAAAGTTTTCCCCTAAATCCAGTAGCCCCTTCGCTCGATTGCAGTCCCCCTCCGCTCGACTGCAGCCCTAAATTGAAGCTCTCCCGACGCACTCTCGTTACCCAGTCTCCAAAACTCCTTCCATCCTCTTCAATCACACAATTTTTCTGTTCTACACTTCAAATCTTTAAGTTCTAATGTTCTTCATCTATTTTTTTATTTTCTATTTTGATTTGACCTAAACGTCTCGGATCTCTCTATACAAGTACTCAGAAACTCGTTCCACTCATAGATCCATATTAAATCAAACAATTTTGTAGTTCTACACTCTAAATATGTAAGTAGTACCTTAGTTTTAATGTCTTCCATCTATTATTTTTGTTTTCTGTTTTAATTTGGTATAAACTAGGTTGTGTTGTTTATGGCATGCGAAGGTTAGTGATATTGAGGATGAATTGGATGTTTGTTGGGTGATGGATTAAAATTGTGATGTTTTTTGGATTAATTTTAGTTAATTTTCAATGAATTATTTGGGGATTTACTCCCTTTAACAGAGCCCCCACTCCTCATGGACCCTAGACACCCCCCCTCTTGGACCCTGGACAGTCCCCCCTCCTTGAACTTGGACAGCCTGGCCCCCCTCTTTCCTGAAACTTGGACATCTCCCCTCATGGACCTTGGACAACCCCCCTCCACCCTCCTCCCAGGACCTTGTATAGTCCCCCCTCCTTCCTGGACCCTAGAAAGCCCCCCACCCTCCACCCTGGACCCTGTATAGCCCCCCTCCTCGATGGACCCTGGACAACCCCCCCTCCTTCCTGGACCATGGACAGCCCCTTCTCCCCTTCTCCTTGACCCTAGACAGCCCCCTGACCCCCTTCCTAGACCCTGTACAGCCCCCACCCCTCCTCCTAGACATTGGACATCCCCCTCACCCCCTCCTCAACCACCAAATACCCCCCCCCCCCCACTTCAAAACATTGACCACCAAACTTGGACATGCTGGATTTTCTCTAAAAAGATAGATTTATCCTCAAACCACCTCAATAATATCCTAAACAATTCTTATAATGTGGTTTTCACCACATAACATCCAATTGTATTCCAAGTCACTAGTCTATCCTCCCTTGGCTAGATTTTACAAAAAGCATTCAACCTTAAAGATCCAAATAAAAATAAATTCATATAAGACATTTGATAATGGATTAAAATTTCAAATTGGGATCCAATGAGGAATATTGGAGATATTATGCATCATGTCCATGAGTAAATCCATATTTATATATCCGATAAGTTATTTTTCACAATTTTCACACATTAATTGTTTGTAAAAATGGGACAAACATTTATAAAGGTTCTAATATATAAAAATGAATCTATTTGTGGATGCAGCTTAACCAACAATGTCTAGCTTGTCTTCCTCTTCCATGATCATCGATGTGCACATCCCGTCTCCATATGACCTCGCACGACGGGTGACTCAGTGTCTGACTGATGACGAGCGCCAGATTCTCTTACTTTCACACCAGATTCATGCCCGCTACACTCCTAAAGTGATCAATCCCACTCAGCATTTGGCTGATGACGAGTGCCAGATTATCTTACTTCCACACCAGATTCATGCCCGCTATGCTCCTGAAGTGATCAATCCCACTAACCGTCCATGTGAGCTTGATGACACGGCCACCAGTTCTTGTAAGAGGCAGAGGAGTTCTGAGTTGATGGACCAAGACGATTAACCAGTGTCCATCCATCTGGCTGAAGACGTAAAACATAGCGCTTCTTGAGAGGCAACCCATATTCTAGAGTTTCATTATTTTTATTTTTTTACTCTGTTTTAGGAAATAAACATGGCATGTATGCAACAATTTTTTAGCTTCTTCTGATATGTATGTGCACTTGTCATTACTCTGCATGACTGCTTCTATTTTGTCTTATTCTTGGTGTTATTTTTTATGAAATGATGCGGCTATGTGTTGTATATGTGTAGATTTTACAGGTACATAAGTATGTTCACTTTTCATTATTCCATTCTTTCAGTTCTCCGGCCGATGGTATGAGGGAGGTTCGTACCAGAGGTAGACGAGCATCTCCGCGTACCCGACTAGACCCTTACCCTCTGACCAAACGCATTCGGATTCTGTTGAAACATAAGGTAAACAATCCATGGGTCAAATTGGACGTGTATAAGTCAACCTCGTCTCAATAAAAGGCACGGTGTGGCCAGGATCACTCAAACTGCCTCTCTTTTGTTCAAAATTGACTTATTTTTAAGTGAAATAAACAACTGACATATGGGAAACCGACCAAACACCTTCGGATTGTGTTGAAGCTTTAGGAAAACGACCCATTGGTCATATGTGACATGTAAAAGTCAACTCCGCCTCAATCTGATGCGCAGTGTGGCCGGTATCACTCCAAGTGTATGTATTTTGTTTAAAATGGACAATATTTTACGTACATACACCAATCCAATAAAACAGCTTTTGATTGTGTTGATACTTTTTAACAATGATCCATGACTCATATGTGACATGTTCCGGTCAACCCCGCCTTAATTAGAGACCCGGTGTGGCCGATACCACTCGAAGTGCCTCTGTTTTGTTAAAAATGGACTTAATTTTAAGTGAAATCAACAACTGACATAAGGAAAACTGACCAAACGCATTCGTATTCTATTGAAACTTAAGGAAAACGATCCATTAGTCAAATGTGACGTGTATGAGTCAACTCCACCTCAATAAAAGGTTCGGTGTGTCCGACACCACTCAAAATTCCTCTATTTTGTTAAAAATGGACTTAATTTTAAGTGAAATCAACAACTGACATACGGTAAACCGACCAAACGCATTCGGATTCTATTGATACTATAGGAAAAAGATCCATGGGTCATATGTGACATGTACGAATCAACCCCACTTCAATTCAAGGTGCGGTGTGGACGGTACCATTCAAAATGTATCTTTTTTGTTCAAAATGACTTTAATTTTAAGTGAAAATAACAACTGGCATACGGAAAACTAACCAAATGCATTCCAAATCTGTTTAAACTTTAGTAAAATGATACATGGGTCATATGTGACGTGTACGAGTCAACCCCACCTCAATCCAAGGCACGGTGTAGCCGGAACCACCCAAACTGTCCCTCTTTTGTTTAAAATGGACAATATTTTACGTACGTATGCCAAATAGATCAAACAGATTCTTATTCTGTTGATACATTTTCACAATGATCCATCACTCATATGTGATGTGTACAAGTCAACCCCTCCTCAATTCGAGTCCCGGTGTGGCTGACACCACTCAAAGTGCCTCTGTTTTGTTAAAAATGGACTTAATTTCAAGTGAAATCAACAACTGACATACAACAAACTGATCAAACGCATTTGGATTATATTGAAACTTAAGGAAAACAATACATGAGTCAAATGTGATGTGTAAAAGTTAACCACGCCTCAATACGAGACCCGGTGTGGCCGACACCACCCAAAGCGCCTCTTTTTTTTAAATGTACTTAATTTTAAGTGAAAACAACAACTGTCATACGGAAAACTGAACAATCGCCTACGGATTACATTGAAACTTTAAGAAAATGATCCATGGGTCATATATGATGTGTACGAGTCAATCCCACCTCAATCCGAGGCACTGTGGGGCCAGGACCACCCAAATTGCCAGTCTTTTGTTGAAAATGGACTAAATTGTAAGTGAAAACAACAACTGTCATACGGGAAACTGACCAAATGCGTTCCAAATCTATTGAAACTTTAGCACAACGATTCATGGGTCATATTTCATGTGTAAGAGTCAATCCCACCTCAATACGAGGTGTGGTGTGGCCGACACCACCCAAACTGTCTCTCTTATGTTTAAAATGGACAATATTTTACGTACATACGTCAAACCGATCAAATGGATTCTGATTGTGTTGATACTTTTGAACAACAATCCATGACTAATATGTAATGTGTAAGAGTCAACCCTGCCTCAATCCGAGGCCCGGTGTGGCCGACACCACACAAAGTGCCTCTGTTTTGTTAAAAATGGACTTAATATTATGTGAAAACAACAACTGACATACGCCAAACCGACCAAACACATTCGAATTATACTGAAACTTAAGAAAAACGATCCATGAGTCAAATGTGACCTGTAAGAGTCAACCTTGCCTCAATCTGAGCTGTGGTGTGGCCGGGACCACTCAAACCGTCTCGCTTTTGTTCAAAATGGACTAAATTGTAAGTGAAATCAACAACTGACATAAGAGAAACCAACAAAACGCCTTTTGATTCTATTGAAACTTTAGGAAAACGATTCATTGGTCATATTTTATGTGTACGAGTCAACTACGCCTCAATCCGAGGATCCGTGTGGACGGGACCACCCAAAATGCCTCTCTTTTGTTCAAAATGGACAATATTTTACGTACATACGCCAAACTGATCAAACGGATTCTGATTGTGTTGAAACTTTAGGAAAATGATCCATTTTTCATATGTGACGTGTACGAGTCAGCTCCGCCTCAATCCGAGGCCCGGTGTGGCTGACACCACTCAAAGTGGCTCTCTTTTGTTTAAAATGGACATAATTTTAAGTGAAAACAACAACTGACATACATCAAACCAACCAAACGCCTTCATATTCTGTTGAAACTTTAGGAAAACGATCCATGGGTCAGATGTGACGTGTTAGAGTCAACTTCCCCTCAATTAGATCCGCGTTGTGGCCGGGACCACTAAAATTGTCTCTCTTTTGTTGAAAATGGACTAAATTGTAAATGAAAACAACAACTAACATACGCCAAACCAACCAAACAACTTCTGATTCTATTGAAACTTTAGTAAAATGATCCATGGGTCATATGCGACGTGTACGAGTCAACCCCACCTCAATCCGAGTTGTGGTGTGACCGGGACCACTCAAATTGTCTCTCTTTTGTTCAAAATGGACTGAATTGCAAGTGAAATCAACAACTGACATACAGGAAACCGACCAAATGCTTTAGATTCTGTTGAAACTTTAGGAAAATAATTCATGGGTCATATGTGATGTGTACAAGTCAACCGCACCTCAATCAGAGGCACCGTTGGGCCAGGACCACCCAAACTGCCTCTCTTTTGTTCCAAATGGACAATATTTTACGTACATAGTCCAAACCGATCAAACGGATTCGTATTGTGTTGAAACTCTAGGACAATGATCCTTGGCTAATATGTAACGTGTACGAGTTAACCTCGCCTCAATATGAGGCCCGGTGTGGCTGACACCACTCAAAGTGCCTCTCTTTTTTTTAAAATGTACTTAATTTTAAGTGAAAACAACAATTGGCATACGGAAAACCGACCAAACTCCTACATATTCTTTTGAAACTTTAGGAAAACGATTCATGGGTCATATTTGATGTGTACGAGTCAACCCCGCCTCATTCGGAGGCCCGGTGTGGCCGAAACCACTCAATGTGCCTCTGTTTTGTTTAAAATGGACTTAATTTTAAGTGAAAACAACAACTGACATATGCCAAACCAACCAAACGCCTTCGAATTCTGTTGAAACATTTTTAAAACGATCCATGGGTCATATTTGATGTGTACGAGTCAACCCCGCCTCAATCTGAGCTGCGGTGTGGCCGGGACCACTCAAACTATCTCTCTTTTGTTCAAAATGGACTAAATTGTAAGTGATATCAACAAATGACATACGAGAAACCTACCAAACACCTTAGTATTCTATTGAAACTTTAGTACAACGATCCATGGGTCATATGTGATGTGTACGAGTCAACCCCGCCTCAATCCAAGGCGCCGTGTGGCCGAGACCACCCAAACTACCTCTCTTTTGTTCAAAATGGACAATATTTTACGTACATATGCCAAACCGATCAAACGGATTATGATTATGTTGAAACTTTAGGAAAATGATCCATGGATTATATGTGACGTGTAAGAGTCAACCCCGCCTCAATCCGAAGCACGGTGTGGCCGACACCACTCAAAGTGCCTCTCTTTTGTTTAAAATGAACTTAATTTTTAGTGAAAACAACAACTGACATGAGCCAAACCGACCAAACACCTTCGGATTCTATTGAAACTTTAGGAAAACGATCCATGGGTCATATGTGACATTTACGAGTCAACTCCGCCTCAATCTGAGCCGCGGTGTGGCTGGGACCACTCAAACAGTCTCTCTTTTGTTGAAAATGGACTAAATTGTAAATGAAATCCACAACTGTCATACGGGAAATCAACCAAACGCCTTCGGATTCTATTGACACTTTAGGAAAACAATCCATGGGTCATATGTGATGTGTATGAGTCAATTCCGCCTCAATCCGAGGCGTGGTGTGGCCGACACCACCCAAATTGTCTCTCTTATGTTAAAAATGGACAATATTTTATGTACATACGCCAAACCGATCAAACGGATTCTGATTGTGTTGAAACTTTAGGAAAACGATCCATGGGTAATATATGACGTGTACGAGTCAACCCTGCCTCAATACAAGGCCCGGTGTGGCCTTCACCACTCAAAGTGCCTCTCTTTTGTTTAAAATGGACTTAATTTTAAGTGAAAACAACAACTGACATACGCCAAACCAACCAAACGCCTTCGGATTCTATTGAAACTTTAGGAAAATGATCCATGGGTCATATTTGACGTGTAAGAGTCAACTCCACCTCAATCCGAGCTGCGGTGTGGCCGGGACCACTCAAACTATCTCTCTTTTGTTAAAATGGACTAAATTGTAAGTGATATCAACAACTGACATAAAGGAAATGCACCAAACGCCTTCGGATTCTGTTGAAACTTTAGAAAAACGATCCATGGGTCATATGTGATGTGTACGAGTCAACCCCGACTCAATTGGAGTCACCGTGGGGCTGGGACCACCCAAACTACCTCTCTTTTGTTCAAAATGGACAATATTTTACGTACATACTCCAAACCGATCAAACGGATCCTGATTGTGTTGAAACTTTAGGAAAATGATTCATGGATCATATGTGATGTGTACCAGTCAACCCTACCTCAATCCGAGGCCGGTGTGGCACTTATGGAGTCACAAGTGATGAGACTCCTAAGAAAATACCTTTTCACCGTATATTAGAAAAGTGGTTGTTATATGAAGATTGAAATGGGCGTAAATAATATTTGAGTTATTGAAACTCTTATTCAACTATACTGGATGATTGTTGTCATATGAAGATTCAAATGGGGAATTATTCACCATGTCTCTAATCAAAGAGGTGGTCTTTTTTTTTAAGTTTTCACTGTTTTAAGTGCTGTTTTGTATGCAGGTGTATGCACAGGAGGGGCTGCAGCACAGGAGGGGCTACTGTGCAACAATTCTAGAAATACACAATACTAATGGTTTACAACTATTGGTATACTTTGAGAATAATTATACCAACGGTTTGTAACCGTTGGTATAGTATTTTTTATTGAACATATGCCAATAGTTTCATTGAAACCGTTGGGAAAAAAAACTATACCAACGGTTGTAAACCGTTGGTATAATATCAAAATCATAGAATTCCCAACGGTTTTAAACGGTTGGGTAAACCTATACCAACAGTTCAACAAGAACCGTTGGCAAATCAAGACATAGAGTGGGCTATACCAACGGTTTAGTTCAAACCGTTGGTATAGATCTTTCCCCACGCCTTACTTCCCTATAGTTTGGACAACCGTTGGTATAGAATATACCAACGGTTTTCCATCCTATACCAACGGTTTAGAACCGTTGGTATATCCTCCATTTCTAGTAGTGATTTTTATAAAAAATGAAGGTAATATTCAGGTCATTTTTCTAAAAATTCCTATTTGGATTTTACCACAAACATGAAAGGACACTTTTTTAAATGTGTACGAAATAGATGATATTTTTTCTCCATCTTGAACAAATAAATATTTTAAATATTCATTTATAATTTTGTATGTTTATTTTGAAAGAAAATTATTCTAAAAATATATTATGATTTTTTTTGTTTAAAAATGTTATTTTAAAAATGGAAGGGATATTTTCTTCAAGAAATGATTTCAAGTATTTTTAAATATTCATTTATAATTTTCCAAGGATACTTTTAATGGAATATTTTTTGAAAATGTTTTATGTTTTAAAATGTATTTTTAAATGTGGAATTGATATATTCCTCAATAAATGTTCAAATAAATAATTCAAAATCATTTTCCATCTAAGATGGAATCCTTTGAAGTTACTTATTATTTGTTGGGGATAATATTGAATGATGTCATCCATATTATTTCTCAATATGGTTAAGGTTTATCTTGATGAAATGTTTATGAGACACACTTATTTTCAATTAATTAAACTATGGTGAATAAAATAAAATTATATGAAACAAATTTTATTTATATGGGTTATGATGTGAGGATATGATTAATGGTTTATGATATTGTGGCACACAAAATATTGGTTTTCATTATGAGATAGGTGGTTCTTATGAATCCCTTCAATGCGTTATGTAATTATTAATGTTATATGAGAATAAAGGGAATATTAGAGGTTATCCCAAGTCCAATATAGGGTACATAGGAGGTCATCCCATACTCGAACGATGGTACACTAGAGGTTATCACAGGCCTCATGTAGGTTCATGGGTGGATATCACAAGCCTACCATGTAACTAATGTCTTGGTGGGTAGAATTGACATAATATTTTCTATGATTATGTATATGCCACAAATACAAGCCGTATGATTATTTTATCCACTCATGGCTCCTGTTCTTTGATTTTATTGTGATTCCTATCTTATGAAATTCCATTATTTATTTCATGACTCATGTTTCTGATCTATGATATGTAGGGTATTGTTTTCATATGTTATTAACATGTTATTATACTCATATGACCATGTTATATTGATATATCCCTTGTTTCCCCTTAATGATCATATGGGCTCACACTTTATTATGTTTCTTTTCCCAACGATACGAAGAATGTTATTAGGGATGATACGTCCTACAAGGGTGGATGTTATTATGAACATTGTGGGAGATTTTGTAGCACACTTATGGACCAGTTTTATATGTGACCATGTTTCCAAAGGCAATATACCATTATGATCTGTATGCATGTGTTTGTGTAATGTAATGAATACATATTTAAAAATATGTAATATATATGTATTAAAAGCATAGGTTGTTATAATTAGTATCAGATAATGGGTTTAGTTGAACTTTATAGTCTAGGATGAGAAAAAATTAGTGATATTTCTAGGGATATTTCTAAATATAAATATGGGAATATGTCTAAGGATAAGTATAAGTATGAGTAATTGTATTAAAAAATATCATGGAATTTTGTTAAAGGATAGAGTGAGTGGTTTCCAAGAAATAACATCCCTACCTCGATACTATAATTAAATGTGGATATATCACAGATGTACCTAGGGGTAATAACTCTGAAAAGAGTACACAGATCTAGTCTTGATTATCACCTGGTTCATGAAAAGGGGTCTTGCTTCCCACCTGGTTTCATAGTCCTCAGATATATTTTTTGAATATTCACAAAGTTCTTACGAACCATAATGAAGGATTTTAATAATGACCACTAATGGCCTTAGATATGCCTAAGGTGTTCTATATTGAAAATAAGGTTTCATGATTTAAAACACCCTATATGTGATTTTTCATGATTATATTGTTTCCTACTATGAATATTATTCCTCACATTATGTATTTGGGTTGTAGTAAATAGGGAACATTAGAAGAAACTAGATTAATGTTGTACATGATTGCGAATGTGTTGATGGGAAACAAAATTGGATAAAAAGAAAGTAAATAAAGTGTAAAAATAAATATTTAAGTTAATTGAATGGATGAGAAAAAAACTATCACAAAGATATCATGGCCGGTTAAATGTTTCAAAAGATTGAAGTACGATAATTATGAAAATAGATGTCCTAATGGAAAATATTATGAAAATATCATCAAGGTTGTACAAATAATTTATATATTAGTAATGATAAAGGGGAAAAAATAAAATATAAAATGAATAAAGGATTAAGGACTAATTTGATGAAGCCTAGTTAATGATGTATGATGAATGATAAATGATTAATGTGTTTATGTATTTGAATTCAAATAATTATATTTTAATCAGTGTATTTTTTGTTATTTGAATCATAAAAAATGAATGTATTGGCTCACAATATTTTTCCATTTAGGAGTTTCAAAAATATATAAAATGGTATTCATGGCATAGAAATGTCCTTCGGCCGCGGTTGCCCTTCGGCCACGGTTTCCCCCCTGCCTTCTGCGCTGGGGCTCAGTCCATTTCCTGAGGTCCAGATGGAGCTTGTTCGCCCTGGTGTTGAAGGCAGCTCCCCGATGTTGTAGTTTCTGTCGGAGGCTTTCGACGAAGCGGCCCAGCTTCTCCAATGGACGTTGGTGGCGAGGTTTGGTTTGGATCGTCCTCCGCTTCTTGTCTTCCGTAATGTGGTGGCGTCTTGGGGCCTGGATTCGCCGGCCATAGTATCTGTCTTGAACCGGAAGGAGTTTTGTATCATCCTCGCGTCCAGATCAGATTTCATTAAGGCGTGGTCTTCCTCTTCCAGATCGTGTGGTAACAGGCGCTTTAATCTATCCCGTTGGTCTCTAGGGGTTCACTCTGGCAGTGACTCTCCTCAGGCAGCTGTTTGGATTCAAATTCCCGGACTTCCCATTCCTTTTCACAATGTAGCTTTCCTCCGCAGCATTGGTGAGGCGGTTTGTTATTTTCTGTGTGTGGATGATAACACTTCGAGGCTGCTCGATGCATCCTCTGCTCGGATATGCGTGGAAATTGATTTGAGATCTCCCCTCCCAGATAAGATCCTTCTTAAAGCGGGTTTGGATTTTTCCTGGTGGTAGAATCTGATTCCAATTAGCGATGCACGCTTCGGCTCGAAGTGTTCTCTTCAGGGTCACTCGTTATCAGTGTGCAGGAGGTTCGGGTATGTTCCATCCTATCTGGTTCCTTCGCATCCACGTTCCTCAGCTCTAGCAGGAGTGTCCAGGTGCGAGTAGGATCTACCTGTTAGGCCCCCCATTACGCGAGCAGGCAGCCTTGGATCCCCCTTCTATCCGTTCTTCTGAAAGGCGTATGCCAACGATCCTGATGCCGTGCTTTTGTCGCCCGTTACTTCCTCCTCCAGCCACTTTGCGTCAGCAGTGCTGGGATCTGGTGGTGTACAAGTCTCCAAGCTTCTCTCTGGCCGAGCCTTTGCTGGATATCTCTTTACCAGTTTCAGAGAAGGTGATGGATAAGATGGTGGCCTCGCACAGAAATGAGGCTTATGAAGTCCAGTCTGTGTTTGCTCCTTGCTCTCAGTCGCAGAAAGGTAAATCAGTGGTGGTGCAGAGGCCATCCTTCCCGTTGTTTGATCCTGGGCCTTATTTTTATTCTCCATAACATTATCCAATTGTTACTCGGCGTTGTCTTCAGTGGATTCTGTATTGGAAGAGGACCCAGGTCCTCCCAAACTCCTCCTGTCTCCCCCAAGTGTAAGGTTAACTAGATCTCAAGACATGCATCTTCGTGCCAGCAGGTCCACTATGAGTTCGTCTAGAATGGTGGAGGCCATTTCCAACTTCCCGATGTTGCAATGACTTCTCTACTTATATGGAATTCTCATGGCCTAGGAGCACGGGCTAAAACCGAATTCATATCCCATGATATGTATCATAACAAATCGTACATTGTAGCTGTTCTTGAACAAAAACAGCGGACATCCAAAATTGATGTCTTTGCCAAAAGACTTAGAACTAGTCATTTTTTGAAGGCCGACCCTATTAATAATCATATATGGATGTTCTGGAAATCTAATGTTTCTGTGAATATTATGAGGGCCTCCGATCAATCCTTAACTACTAAAGTGATATCAGGGATTCATTGTGTTATGCTCACTATTGTTTATGCGAGGTGTGATTCTCATGCCAGGGAGACACCGTGGGATGAGTTATCTCTCTTTGATCCAGAGGACCTACCTTGGATTGTAGGAGGGGATTTCAATGTTGTGTTGGACAAGGAGGAGATGAAGGGTGGGGGGATGTTTCGCATAAGGCATGTCAGGATTTTCGAAGTTTCTTATCTCGTAAGGGACTCTACGATCTTGGATATACTGGAGACCCCTTTTACTTGGTGCAACAACAAGAAAGGAAGAGATCGCACCTGGTGTAGACTTGACAGGTGACTTTTCAACTTACATGGCATTTCTACTTTTCTGGATGCCAAAGTCACTCATCTTGTTCATGCTCTCTCAGACAACTCACCACTTTGAGTGGATCTCTTCCCAAAATCAGTCAAAGGTGCTCGTTTCTTCTTTCACCAGGGATGGTCTTATCTGCCAGGGTATCACCAAGCTGTGGAAGCCTCATGGTGAAAGCCAACCAATGGTCGTTTATGGTACGGTCTTCACAACAGGTTGGGATGACTTAAAGGTGATCTTCAAGCGTGGTTTTATGCTCTCCCCTCAAGGTTTCAAGATTTGGATAATCTCTGTGCTGATGTTGAGCAGATGGAGAAAAGTCTTCAAGAATGATGGGATGAATCAATTTTTCAGGTTATGTCACTTAAGAAGAAGGAGATGACCTTGGAACATCTGGAGTAGTAGCGTCTGCTTTGTGAGCAATCCAGGATTAAATGGATTAGTGAAGGAGATAGGAACTCTACCTACTTCCATGCCTGCATCATAGAGAAACAGAGGATTAGCGGGCCAAATATTCGTATGGAAGATGGATCCTTCTCAAATGACTAGGATGTGGGGGCAGGTATGGCTGAAATGCATTTCAAAACTCTTCTTGCAGGTGCTAATCCTCATATACATGGCGGCTACCCGGGAGGTCACGAAGAGATTTTGGATGTGATTCCTAGTGTTGTGGATGATGCTTTTTACTCGATGTTGGAAGCTATTCTGAATGAGCATGAGATCCATAAAGCAGTGCTTGTGCTTAATCCTAAAAGCGCTCCCGGACCTGATGGCCTGCCCGGTTCTTTTTATGTGGCATCTTGGAATCATGTGAAAGACCAAATTGTGGAGGTCATAGAATATTTTTTTAGGGGCGGGGGTCTTTCCCGTGCTGCTAGTGCTACATCCTTACTCCTCATTCCTAAGTGTAAAGATCCTTCTAGGTTGAATCAATACAGACCAATCAGTTTGTGTAATGTTCCCTATAAAATCATGGCAACGGTTATCTATCGAAGGATCTCTCTGTACACTCTCTTGGATTGATGAAGAACAACATGGTTTTGTGAAAGGTAGATCCATAGAGGGTGCTATTTGCGTGGCCCAAGAGATTCTTAGCGACCTCAATCTGAAGACGCTAGAATCTAATATCGCCATCAAGTTTGACATGGATAAAGCCTACGATAGGGTAGAGTGGTCCTTTATCCTTAAATTTCTTGCTCGTATGGTCTTTTCGAGACCCTCCATCGACATTTTTTCTGATGCTTCAGCTCTCCCTGGATGTAAATAGTGTTCATGGGGAAGACGTGTGGCTTCTTCAAATCAGTAAGGGGCTTGAGACAAGGTGATCTGATTTCCCCTAGCATTTTCATCATTGTGAAAAATTCTTTGAGCTATCTACATAGTAAAAGTATTATGCAGGGGAGTATTCTTCCTTCTCGGTGCAAAGGAATTGAAATGGGTGCATCTCACCACATATTTTCAGATTACACAATCATTTTTATCAATGGCAGCAAACGTTCTCTCAAGGGCATTAAAAATATGATAGATAAATACTACAAGTGGAGTGGGTAGATTTTTAACCAAGGTAAGATCAATGTGTTTATTCTTGACATGTGCTCAGCGAGGAGAGTCAAGGCCATCGAGTCTATCCTTGGATTCAAAAGAAGGGGCTTTCCAATGGACTACCTCGGAGCTCTGATATGTCCAGGGAGTATCTGTGTGCATCATTTTGATAATCTGGTCGATAAAATTTCAAGAAGAATTACAAACTGGAAGAACTATTTTCTGTCCTTTGGGGGCAGAATAACCCTTATTAAAAGTGTTTTATATTCTATGACAATGCATATTCTTTCTTTAGTTAAGGTTCCTCAATCAGTTATAGCTCTTTTGGAAAAAATTATAACAGCTTTCTTATGGGACACTCATGCAGACAGTCGGCATCACTCGGCTTCATGGGATTGTATGTCCAAGAATATAGGGCAAGGGGGAATTGGACTTAAAAATATAAGGAAAGTGATGCATGGTATGCATGGAAAACTTGCCTGGGATGTGATTGAAGGACGATCTTTATGGGGGCGTGTGGTGACAGTGAAATATGTCGATATTCTACAGGCAGAAGTAGGAAGATCGTCATGCATGCGGCAGCTAATATAACCTATAAATACAGAGATGGACAGTTACACTCGCTAGATTGTAGGCTGAGGTGAGACCAACTTCTGGAAACAAAACTCGGTTGGCTGGAAACTCTTTTTCCCGTGATGTCCTGTCTCAAACGTCACAGTTAGACAAGCGATGTTGTATCATGATTTTGTACAGACTATTATGGAGCTGAGCGAATGGAAATTGAATGACCTCATTGAGTTTTCAGAGGTACCAGACAAATGCTTGTTCATCGATTCGGCCTCAGGATCCTTTTCTGGGATGGATTTCTGCCGAGTTTTGTCCTCTTCGGCGGTCAATGATGTGTGGGGTGAGATGTTGTGGTGAAAAGAAATCCCGACCAAATATGCTTTCCTGGTTGGGCGAGTTAGGAAGAATACTATCTCTATAGATGAGAACATAAAACGTCTGGTTTCCAGTTGGTGTCCCGATGCTGGTGTTGTTATGAACCTAAAGCGGAATCTACTCCTCACATATTCTTCAAGGGTGAATGGGTGAGGTATGTTTGGAGAATCCTCAGGAGATTCACTGGTACCGCTTCTCATGTTTTCTCCGGTCCAAATTTTCATAGCCTGTGGCTTCAAGGGGTGGAGTAGAATTACAAAGAGAATAAAGCAAGAGATTGCATTCTGGCAGCAGGGTGTCGGTGTATATGGAAAGCCATGTACATGGTTCGCTTTGAGGGAAAGCATAGTTCGCTTGTGGCTATTTCTTCAAGAATTCGATCCTTATTGATTGATTTGGGCCATGTTTTCAATCACGGGGAGCTTGCGCCTTCTATGCGTGTGAT
Source organism: Viscum album (assembly GCA_963277665.1). Taxonomy (NCBI): domain Eukaryota; kingdom Viridiplantae; phylum Streptophyta; class Magnoliopsida; order Santalales; family Viscaceae; genus Viscum; species Viscum album. The sequence continues at coordinate 1,335,586,307 of OY728162.1, forward strand.
TCTCGGTAACGCCTTGGCCACTGATTATCCGACGAGACCTGCTGGGAAATGGGTCAGGTGGCATCCCCACACCTCTGGACACAAACTCAACACCAATGGGTCGTGTATAGCTGGCTTCTTGCGAGGGTGTGGCATAGTTCACGATAGTAATGGTTCTATCATCCTCGCGTTTTCAGCTTCATTCGGGAATGGAAGTTCTCTAATGCAAGAAGAAAATGCTTTGCTTGTCGGCCAGGAAGTGTGCAATAGGAGGGACATTCACCTTTTTAAGCTGGAAATGGATTCTCAAGTCCTCCTCAAGACTCTTAAAGGGCAGTCACCTACCCCATGGTCAATCATCTACCAAGTACGAAAGAGCAGGAATCTGCTTCATGATGACATGGATATAACTCATATCTGGAGAGAGGGATATAGGGCGGCCGACTTCCTCGCCTCCAAAGCTCATATTTCTAATGGTGTGTCCTACATTGACTCGATTGGGTCATTACCTTATGATGGTGTAAGCATTGTTATTGGGGATGCTCTTGGTCTCCACTTCTATAGACCCCCATGACTCTTCCATCATTGGACCCCATTTCTTCAGGGGATCCCACTTTATTTAATAAAAAGTTTTATTGTGGATTAATGGGAAGGTGATATTTTTATTAAGTGAACATAACCCTTAATGTGTTCTTAATATTGACTAAATGGTGTTTATTTTAGATATATAAATTATTGATATGGATAAATTAAATTCGGTATTATTGATTACCTTTGAACTAATTAATGATTTGATGCAAAAGTGTTTTATGTTCTCATTGATATAGGTTACAATATTTTTATATTTATTAAATATTTTAAATAAATGGTGATATTATTTTAAAAATGAAAAAATAAATAACATTTTAAAATGAATTATATCTTAATTAAGCTTTTATGGTGACTAAGGAGAATACCAAGTTACAGGATAGTATATGATCAATGTATTCAAATATTTGTTATGTGACATTGAGATCAACTTAATTTTTCTTAGGGGATTAATGTAATCTTCATTTTGTAAATTTAATAACCTTATATATAAATTAGGAATTTTGGAGGGGATATAAGGTTAACCATTCATGGAATGGTTTAAGTTAATCATTGGATGCGGTTTTAGTGATTATTGTATTAGTTGAACATATGAATATTTATGGATATTGGATGACAAGTGCCAGTAATTTTTTTATGATGGTAACAAAACATAAAAGAAATAATTTATCATTATATTATGGATCATAGGATCAGTTAGTTCTTCATTAAAAAATACATCTTCATTTCTTAAAGTATGGCATGTGTTGTACCTCTCGTACCCCTCGTGGTTTAATTTTCATGATCACAACCACTCTCTTATTTATCTAATCTTGTTTTAAGTGTTTTTGTTGATAGGCAAAAGGTTGCCAAGGAATTGGGCCAAGAAGGACTGAAAGTGGACTCTCTGAGTCTACCGGCCAACCGGTGGATGACCACCGGGCAGCCGATGGTGCCTGGACAGAAGGCATCCCCTCTGTCCAGACCACCGGCCAACCGGTGTCCCATCACCGGCCAGCCGGTGGAACACAGACAGAAGGGACACCTACTGTCTCAGCACCGGCCAACCGGTGGCCTCCTCAGCGGCCAGCCGGTGGTGCCTGGGCAGAAGGCCTCTCCCTTTTCCAAAGCACCGGCCAACCGGTGGCCAAGCACCGGTCCGCCGGTGGAGCCAGTCAAACTAGCCGTTAAGCTTTGACCAGACTTGTCCACTTGACTCCCAACGGCTCCGAAGGCCTCTCCAACGGCTCCGAAGACCCCCTAAGGCCATTTTAGGGTTCCCCCTCTATAAATAAAGGACTAGGAATCCCCGGAAACGTACGGTAGTCCATAGGAACATTTTTCGATCACTTGGCGAACCACGAGCGCATTCCTCCAAGGAACCTCAATTGCTCCAACCCATTTCCACATCCAAGGAGTATCACCATAGAAGCTTGGGAGCGCTCTTCATCAACTCCAATCAATCCATTGGCGCCCAAGACTTCTCCAAATTACGGTTTTTCTTGTTTTATTATTTTGAGCATCAATTTGGGTTTGTGCCTACAAACCCCACTTTCTCTCATCCTCCTTTGTTTGGGTTTTCACACCACCATCAAGGTGTGAAGAGGTTAGTCAAGCCTTCCCTTTAAAAGGCGTGAGTCATAGGTGAGCTAGCCTTCACCTGTCAGAAGGCTAGTGGGTTCTTGCTCAACCATTAAAAGCAAGTGGGTTCTTGCTCAACCATTAAAAGCAAGCTGTAATAGGTTCTAGACTACCTTAAAGTCTAGTGGGTTTTTTTCTAAAACCATTAAAAAGAAAGCGGTAGTAAATCTCTCAACGGTTGAGTTGGGAGCGGAGACGTAGGCTTTGGTTTAAGCCGAACTCCGTTATCAAGTTTTGTGTCCTGCCTCTTTTATTTCCGCTGCTCTTTTTACTTTGATTTTAAATTGTTAATTATTTTTTAAAAGGAAATTCACCCCCCTCTTTCCATCACTCTCCGCCCAACAATTGGTATCAGAGGAAAAATTTGAGTAATACCCTAACCAGTTTCAAATTCAAGATCCTTTGTGATGGCTTCAACTTCTTTCGCCCCCGAAGGCTACTCTTTGGGTTGTGCTCCATTCTTTGATGGAACCGACTATACTTATTGGAAAACCCGCATGACCACTTTTCTTAGAAGTATAGGTTATCCTATTTATAAAATTGTCATGCATGGTTATTCTCTTTCTTCTCCCGATGAATCCAAATGGACTCAAGCCGATATTAAAAATTTCGAGCTTGATGGCAAAGCCATGAACGCTCTTCATTGCGGCCTTGATCGTAATGAATTCAATCGAGTTTCCACATGCACTTCATCTCATGAAATCTGGAAACTATTGGAGGTTACCCATGAGGGGACCAACAATGTTAAGGATACTCGATTGGATATGTAACGTCAAGATTTTTGAGTCTTTTACCATGCATCCATCTGAAAATATAACTGAAATGTTTACACGTTTTACTGATGTTTGCAATGGGAGAAAGTCCCTTGGTGATGATGTGTCTGCATAAACGATGGTCAAGAAGATCCTTTGGATCTTACCAAGCACATGGGCACCAAAAGTCACGACAATCCAAGAAGCAAAAGACATCAAGAACATGCCGGTCGAAGAGCTCATCGAATCCCTCATGACCTACGAGATCACCATGAGGAGGCAAGCTGAAAAGGAAGGCAAACCGATCAAAGTTCCAAAGAACATCACCTTCAAAGTCCAAAAAGAGGAAAGCTCCTCCTCGTCATCGACTTCCTCTTCAAGCGGCGATTCAGAAATGGAGAATCTTGCCCGAAAAATGCACAAATTCATGAAGAAGCACAAGAAGAAGAAATCCCACAAGGCTCAACCCAACGAAAAATCCGAGCCCGAGGTAACATGTTACGGGTGTGGCAAGAAAGGCCATTACAAGCCTGATTGTCCACTCAACAAGAAAAAGGCCAAGAAAAAGGAAAAGAAGAATGCATTCAAGGCCACATGGAGTGATAGTTCCACATCCTCCTCCTCCTCCTCCTCAAGTGACAACGGTAAAAAATGCCTAATGGCATTTCATGAGGTAACCTATTCCGACTCCTCTTCCTCTTGTTCTTCCAATTCTTTTAATCATTTATCTTATGAGGATCTCCAACATGCTAGAGATCAATTGGAAGAAGGTTTTCACGAACTCTCTTCCAAATTTATTGCTTTAAAAAAGAATTTCAAAAAACTTTCTTCCGAAAAGGAACAACTTCTCAAAGAAAAGGAGGAGTTGTCTCTCAAGATCCAAAACCTTCCCGGTGTTAATTCTATGGAATTAACAATCAATGATTTAAGGAAATCCCTAGCTAAGTTCACCGAAGGTGAACATAACCTTTCGAAGCTCCTTGGTTCCCAATGCATATCTAGAACCACCCAAGTGCTTGGCTATTCCAAGCAAGCTTCCTATTCCCATGATCCAACTATTTTTGTAAGGGGGAGCTCCCAATATAAATTTTGCAACTATTGTAAAAAACTCGGGCACTTAATTTATGAGTGCGATTGCAAAAATGCCCGGTATGGAAGGCCCAAAACTATTTTCTTTAATGATGAATTTCATAGGAGAAGACCCACCACTAGACAAGTTTGGATTGAAAAATCCCTTTTAGCGAGTCTCTCCGGACCAAAATTTTTCTCGGTTCTAAAATCCTCTCCCCGGTGATTTGTTGTTTTTATTTAGGGGGAGTTAGGATCGTTTAAGCCTTTTTGCGTTTTTATTTCAAAACTTTCTTTTTTAAAACTTTCAATTCAAAACCTTCAATTCAAAACTTTTAATTCAAAACTTTCAATTCAAATCTCAAAAATTTCAATTGGTTTAAAAACTCTATCTTGTTTTTCAACCTTTCCCTCAATCAAGTTTTATGCCCCGTGCTATTTTGATAATCACAAAGGGGGAGAAATTCTTGGTTGATTGGGGGAGAAATCTTTCTCTCATGCTTTGCTTTACTTTTCAATTTATCCTTTAAAGCATGCCTTTCATTTCAATCTTTTACATTGCTTGTTTTTATTGATTGTGATCATCAAAATAGGGGGATATTGTTGTACCTCTCGTACCCCTCGTGGTTTAATTTTCATGATCATAATCACTCTCTTATTCATCTAATCTTGTTTTAAGTGTTTTTGTTGATAGGCAAAAGGTTGCCAAGGAATCGGGACAAGAAGGACTGAAAGTGGACTCGCTGAGTCTACCGGCCAACCGGTGGATGACCACCGGCCAGCCGATGGTGCCTGGGCAGAAGGCATCCCCTCTGTCCAGACCACCGGCCAACCGGTGTCCCATCACCGGCCAGCCGGTGGAACCCAGACAGAAGGGACACCTACTGTTTCAGCACCGGCCAACCGGTGGCCTCCTCACCGGCCATCCAGTGGTGCCTGGGCAGAAGGCCTCTCCCTTTTCCAAAGCACCGGCCAACTGGTGGCCAAGCACCAGTCAGCTGGTGGAGCCAGTCAAACTAGCCGTTGGGCTTTGACCAGACTTGTCCACCTGACTCCCAACGGCTCCGAAGGCCTCTCCAACGGCTCCGAAGACCCCCTAAGGCCATTTGAGGGTTCCCCCTCTATAAATAAAGGACTAGGAAGCCCCGGAAACTTACGGTAGCCCACAGGAACATTTTTCGATCACTTGGCGAACCACCGGCGCATTCCTCCAAGGAACCTCAATTGCTCCAACCCATTTCCACATCCAAGGAGCATCACCATAGAAGCTTGGGAGCGCTCTTCATCAACTCCAATCAATCCATTGGCGCCCAAGACTTCTCCACATTACGGTTTTTCTTGTTTTATTATTTTGAGCATCAATTTGGGTTTGTGCCTACAAACCCCTCTTTCTCTCATCCTCCTTTGTTTGGGTTTTCACACCACCTTCAAGGTGTGAAGAGGTTAGTCAAGTCTTCCCTTTAAAAGGCTTGAGTCATAGGTGAGCTATCTTTCACCTGTAAGAAGGCTAGTGGGTTCTTACTCAACCATTAAAAGCTAGTGGGTTCTTGCTCAACCATTAAAAGCAAGCTGTAATAGGTTCTAGACTACCTTAAAGTCTAGTGGGTTTCTTGCTAAAACCATTAAAAATCAAGCGGTAGTAAATCTCTCAACGATTGAGTTGGGAGCGGAGAAGTAGGCTTTGGTTTAAGCCGAACACCGTTATCAAGTTTTGTTTCTTGACTCTTTTATTTCCGCTGCTCTTTTTACTTTGATTTTAAATTTTTAATTATTTTTTAAAAGGCAATTCACCCCCCTCTTGCCATCACTCTCCGCCCAACAACATGAAGTTGAAACTTATTAGGTAAAAACTAATGGATGAGATTCTGCTTATGAAATGGGATTAAATCGAGGAATTATATCTTCTCATAGAAATTTATCAACTTTAACAATAGGACCTTGAAATAAATTCTTATGAATTTACATTCATTTATAATTAATGAAAATATTTTTCTCCTATCACATATTTATGGTTTTTTTCTCACTAAAAATCTTCTCATAATGTTCACTATTACTCTCCATAAGTATTTGGTTATTATTTTTCTCATTTAGGTCCATGTTTTCACTTCCCACCTATGTTATTCTATTTGGAAACCTTATATGTTATATTCCATATAACTTTTACATATCTCTTTCTCTCTTTTCAATATGATTTTTTATTAAGCCATTTTATGATGTAGGTTTCCTAGAAATGGATTTTAAAATTTTAAATCCTTTTTTTTATAACAGAAGTTCAAATTTTGAGGATACAATTTAATTGAGCGGGAAAATTATAACTCCCTAAGATTTTATGATTTTTTTTAAAAAAAACTTAATCTTTTCAATATTTTCAATTAAAAATAAAATCAAGTGTTTTTTATGTTACATGAAACACTGAGTTTTTCTTGAGTTACACGCGACACTGAGTTTAGCATTTTTTTTATGCAATACTAAGTTTCAAAGAAATGCGACTTACTATTAAAATATTTTTATTAAATATGATTTTTACCAACATATTTTTAAAATGGAATGTATGAATAGTACTAACTAAATTATGAAAATTTAAGGATTAAATATTTTTAAAAATGAATTCCTTCTCAATCAATTAATTATAATTTTAAAAAAATTCCATTTGAAATAAAATAAATATTTTTTATAGAGAATTATTTTTATCCACACAATCAATTTATACCTAAATAAATTTAAAAAAATCACTTTTTGTTAATTATTATAATTAAATTTATATATTTTATATTCAATAATAAATTTATATTTCATCAAATGCGTTTTCTATAAAAGAAATATGAATAAATCTAATTTCACGTTTAAAAACAATATTTGTATAAAAAAGAGTTTTATTGTATTTTGCACACATATATTAAAATTAATTTTTTGCAATTATAGATTTTTTTTTCAAAATATAATTAATTTTTGAAACAATCATGTAAAAATTATCTTTGGGATATTTTTTATAATATTCTTAGAAGTTGATTTTTTTTATAATCATTGAAAAATATATGTTTTCATTATGTGCTATCATTCTTTTTAGTGAATTTACAGACATACAAAATTGTTTTAAGATGATTTAAAAAAAAACTGGGTCAATTATATATCTATTAATACAATTTTATTCATTTTAATAAATTTTATATTGAATTTAAATATAAATTATTTTTAAACATTTTGAATATTTTCTCTTTGGAAAATTTATTTCTCATTGTTACTGCGGGATTAATTTTTATATTAATGTTTGTCAATTATGTTAATTAAATTTGTAAAAATGGAATAAAAATTTGGAATAAATTTAATTTATAATATATTATAGGATCAAATTAATATTTTACCATAATTAATAGTGAAAATAATACACCATTAATTATTACAATTAAGGTAAAAATGGGTTTACCGAGTGTTTATACTAAGAAAATAAGGGTTAAAGTTACTATAAAAATCGAAAAAGATATTAACTAAAAATATTTCATTATAATAATTATTGATTTCTAATATATTTTCATTTGGAAGCCTTTTTCTTGGTAATGAAATCATAATTATGGATTCATTATGGAACTTTTCAAGTAGTTTCCATGTGGGTTCCCATCCCCCACTTATAGGAGGCCACCACAACCCATAACTTTTTCACACATCTAAAGTATTATAGTTAATAAAAACCCTTCCAATATTCATAGAAAACATCATTATTCACGTTATAGATCTTTTGGTACTCCAAAAATACCAACATTATGGTCTTTAATAAGATATCCAAATGAGGTGCTTCAACACAAAGGTAATTGTCTTCACTAGGTTCTTTCATTTAATTGATTCCTTCACCAATTTTAATTATGTCTAAAAACACTTAATATAAAAAAACTAGTATATAATATATTTTTATATGTTATTATGAATTTTTAATCACTTATATCCATCTCCAATTCCATCAAATGGAAAATGATACTTTTGATCATTTTTACGGTAGTCTATCACCTCACAAATAGATGTTATTCATATTCTATAACTACCTATCACGGATGGATATAATATAGTATAAAATTTTTATATTATATATATATATATATTATATTATTATTATTATGAAAATATTATATCACATATATCTTCTTATTATCCATTATGTGGAAATATGATAGCGTCGCGTGTGTGTACGATAGATAACTGCTTCACGAAGTGATATAATCCATTAACACTTTATATGGAATGAAAAAAGGTTATATTTTGTGAAAATAGGTGATATATATGAAATTTAAATGATTTTTTAATCTTAATATATAATTTTCATTTAATTCTTTCAATTCAACAAGAAAATTGAAATAACATTGAAGTGTATATACGACGTACCGTCTCCACGAATAGCGTATTTCATTTAATATCTCTAGATTTTATGGATCAATATATATTCATATAAAATGAATATTTATTATATTTATATCATCTATAAATAAAGGCTATTATTAAACCATAATCAATGTAATTGGACAAAAACAAATTAATATACACAAAATAAACAAGCAGTAATTTCCTGAAATATGAATTTAACACAGAATTTTTAATAAATGAGTAAAAAATGTCATAAATAATAATACGTGTTATAATATATATAATTATGGTTCTTTAATATATTTATAATAAAATAATATTTATTATAGTGGATTTTTTGACGTGTACGATGGAAGTCGATACTTAAGGTAAGCGTTATCTGGCCCAATTTTATATTCTATGAGTTAGAGGCCAAGTTCACCACATGTTTCTTTTATGTTGTGTATAAAATAACCATGAAATTTCCTAATTATTATAATCCTTATAATTATTCAGATTTATATATTAATTTTAGGATCTATCTTTCGTATGTTTTATGGTAAAAAATCTTCCAAAGCTGCAAGGGGTTGTTGTCTCAATTTTTCTTCTTTGACACATATGTTATGTTATACACCTATCTTCATTTATGATTTGTAGATAATAAACATTTGAAAAGTTATATCATGAATATCCATCTATTAATTATATATTATATTTCATTTAAGGTTATTTTTTCATGGTTCTTATGATTCAATGTTAATAAATTTGTAATGGTTTTATGATTAAATATCACCGTTTATCAGGATTGTTTATGTTTATGGTTCTGATAATGAAATATTATTATCCATATCTCAAGAGACTCATTATGATTTTTCTACTATTGTTATTTCATGGTAATTAATGTTTTATCTTTATTTTTATCTCTTTATATACACATGAGTTTAAAGTTATGTTTTTATGAAAAAAATTGTCTTTATTTATCTATTCGGTCGAAAACTCATTTTTCTTCAAATATAATGGTTCCTAAAAACGTTCGAAATGGTGTTTTTAAATAATTCATATGACTTATTAAATTAATTTTTACATATTAATGAACTTTTTACAAAACAATCTATTTGAATCTTCATTCAGTTTTTCATACAATTCCCATTTTGGTATTAGTAAAAATAGGAAAGGACGATTTGTTTTAAAGTGTACTACATAAAGTGTATTTTCCACCATCAAGACCAAATAATTATTTTAAATATTTATTTATAGGTGTCAATGTTTATTTTCAAATTAATATATTTCCAATTTTTTTTGATTTTTTATTTTTAAAAAGTGATTTTCAAAATGGAAAGAATATTTTTTTCCAGAAATGTTTTAAAATATTTTTAAAGATTCATTTATAATTTGGCAAGGTTATTTTTAAATAAAATTATTTTTAAAATTATTTATGTCTTACAATGTGTTTTTTAAAGTGGAAAGTCTATCGTCCTAATGAAATGATCAATATGATCATTCAAAATATTTTTCCATCTAAGATGATGTTCTTTGATGTTACTAATGCTTTATAGGGGATAAGATATAAGTATGAAATCCTTATTATTTTTCTAAATGGTTAAGGTTTCTATTGATGAAATTCTTATTAAACCCACTTATTTTTAATGTTTTATGGTATTTTGAATTGATAAAATGTTAATGAAACTCGTTTTAATTACACGGGTTATGATATGATGATATGATTAATGTTTTATGATAATGTATAACACATAAGTAGGGATTTAGGTATGAGATGGGTGGGACTGGTATTTCCCTCCAATGAAGTGGGTAATGATTAATGTTATATGAAATCAAAGGGTACAAGTGTGGTAATCCCAGGATAGAAATATGGTACATGGGCGGTTATCCCAAAGTTGAAAGAGGTTACATGTAGATTATCCAAACCCTTAAAATTTGGAAAACATGTGGTTAGCCAAATCATAACATGTTTTTAATGTGTTTGTAGGTAACCTTGACATAATATTTTTTTATAACTATGTATATTCCAAAAATATATGTCTTATTCCAATGGTATCCTCTCATGGATCACATTATTTGATTTTATTATGATTCATGTATTATGAACAGAAATGATTTATGCAATGAATAATGGTTATAATATATTATATAAAGGGTATGATTTTCATATATTATTATCACATTCTAATAACAACTAGATCATGTTATATTTATATCTCCCTTGATTTCCATTACTAATAATCTAAGCTCACCATTTCATATGTTTCCTTTCCCTAGGATATGAAAAAAGATGGTATGTATGATATGACAATGAAGTGTGATAGTAATGACGAACATAGTGGGATATGATGTAGCTCACATATAGACTGGTTGTTTGTGTATCTACACTTCCAATGACACTAGTACTTTATTATACCTAGGCATGTATTTGTAAAATGCAATGAATATTCATCTAAAAAGATGTCATTTTGATATATGAGAATACTAGGTTTCTATAGTATAGTTTGTTAACTATCATGTGTGAGTAATAATAAAGACATGAGACATCATCTCATAATGTTCTCACATATTAATCTTCAGGATATGAGATTATAAGAATGAAGATACCAATTAGAATTCTTCATGTTTATGTGCAATTAGATTTTCATATAGGAGAATGTGCGTAATGGTCCTTATACATTAAGACTAATATTTATGTATTTCCTAACTCACACACTTAGATTTTCTGACCAAAACTGTGATGCCATGTGTTTACAGAAATTTGGGTTTGTTGGGTATGTCAGGAATGAAATATTATTAATTAAAAAGTCGAGGAGAGATATTTACCTTACATATTTTTGGATGCTAATATCTTATACCATTGATTAAAAAAGAATAATCGCATTAAATTCAATGGCCATGTCATAAAGATATATATATTTTTAATAAATTCTTATAAAGACGTATCATGAAAATATTTTAATGACACGAGTGTGCAACCTATTTGATGATATGACAAGATAATGTGATTATATTACACATTGAGTGCTTCTAGGTGGTTTTCAACATTACAATGTTAACTTTATTCTCTTGTATGCCTTGACTTGTTACTCGATAGAAATCTTGGACTTTATGAAACCCAACCTAATACCAATGAGAGATAAGACCATGGGTTACACACTATGTTTTTATGTAATTCCATATTAAATTATATTTGAATTTAGTTATTTTAATAAATATTAATCCCCATACTAGGGAAAAACATTATTTAGGATTAATGATCCCAAATATTAAATAAATATTTATTCTCATGGTAATTGTTTAATTTTCTGTATATATAATATTAATTTATTTATTTATTGGATAAAAAAATTCATAAATTATGTTTCTGTTCAATATGTGCTAAGTTGGACCGGCAGGCCATGATTTATTCAATTGATAAATATTAATTTTCATTATGGTAAAATAATATTTATCATTGTCCTAGTTAAACCACTCTATGGATTAAAAAATATTATTTTTTTAATACATGGAATGGTGTTAAACAAGGGTTTACCATTTTTTAGAGGAACATAGGGAATTTATTAAATTAAAAAACCCAATTCTAGGTATATAAATATACAATAATATATTCTAAGAGAGGTTAATTAGTAATTTTTTCCTATTTTATTACACTCTAGAATCATCCTCTTCTTCCTTACATCCTCTCAAGAATGTGAATATCAAGACAATTTCTTCTAGACTGAAGAAAATTAAAGCAATCGAGAAAAACAATGTGTGATCAATCAACCAAACAATCATTTTGAAATTAATTGATGTCATTTGGATATCATAGTATCATGTTTGGATTGATTATAGAGCGATAAAATACTTGGATGAAACAGAACAATGGTGGGTTGCCTAAAAAGGTTTCAGATGATCGACGTCTACATCGACGACAGATCCCTTGATTGAGGTGTTATTTCAACAAATCTATTTAAATTAATTGATATTTTAATGTGAAAATTCATATTATATTTTCTGAATTATCTAATTTTCAATCATATTTTTTAAACCTTTGTTTTTCATGACGTTCACATCTTTTACAATATGTGAATGATCCATCAAATCCTACACTTTCTCATTGAGATCATCCCCAAAAAGTGCATCCACTGCAATTGGAACCATCATATAATAAATATATATTAATTAATAATATATTTCAGGACCATATAAATAAATAATATACTATGTATCATTGCTTTATAATTTCCAATTATTATTTTACTAACATAATCTTTAATAAAATTAACTTTTAGTTGAAAACTAGTGTATTTTCCATGCATGTTTCAGTTTGATGGTTCTATTAATTTTAACTTATTCATGGTTTAATTATCTTGAATGTTTTAATAATGAAATAATTATCATATTTATTCTTCTTTTAAAAAATTATATTTATTCATATAAATAGGTGATGAAAAATATTATACATCACTTATGGAGACGGTAGTACGTACGTACGCACAAGTGATATTTCTACTTTTTGATGGATGAAATAAAAAGAAGCTAAAGAATAATTCTCATTTAAAAAATAATTATAATTACATAAATATAACATATATTCATTAAATATACATTCATTACCATCCTTGTGAATTAGAAATGAAAAATGAATTACATCAATTCGTGGTGGTTGTAGTCAACACATACTCATAGGGGCGCTATCATTTACTAATTTGTATAATGTGAGGGTGTTAGATAAAATATTATAATTATATAAAAAGAATTATTTTCTAAATATAATATATATATATATATATATATATTTAATCAATCATAATAAATAACCTTGAGTAGTGGTGACCAAAAACAAAATGCATTGCTTCATAAGGAGGTAGTCACCATGTATGCGTGAATGATTCTTTAGTTTTCCACTTTAAAGAAAGGAGATGGATAAATGTAGATACATCAACAAAAAAATATCTCAGTATTTTGGAGACACATATTTTATTATATCATTGTGTTTATCATATAAATAATGGAGGTATAAGGACAAATAATATGAAAATACATGGCTAGGAGTTATCCAACTTCTTTAAAAATAATATTTAGGTTTATACCTATAGAATTATTAGGATAGTATTCAAATCTAGTCAGAACCTCCAGGATATAAATTGGGTTGTTAATAAAGGATAGTTTTTTCTTTAAAACGATAAACATATCTTGATGTGTAAGGAATATAGGAGATGTGGTGTCCTGTTATAAGGGAGGGAGAGGACACAATTGGAATCTTTCAAAAGATTAAAATATTTTAATGTAGTACTCAAGAAACATAAATCCCAAATCAATCATATTTGAATAATAGATATTATATGATAAAAATATACCAATAAAATATTATTTATAATTTTTTTTTATTTTTACCCTTATCATTATAGTTTTAACCCTTTTAACATGTTTAAAATCTTAATATTATAACTAACTTTTTTTACCAAAGTTAATTTTCATAATGACCAAAGATTATTTTAAAATTATTAAATAATATTAATCATAGTAATTAAAATTATTGGATATATTTTAAATGATTTTATTTATATTATTGCATTAAATATATTTTTAAATATGTGCACAAAACTCAACAAAATGTTTTTAGAAAAATGCATTTTTAAGCCTAAAACTATGTTTACCTTCATTCATTTCCATGTAAAATCTATTAAAAGGTGTTAAAATATTTTATTGAATATATAATATAAAAAATTAATTAGCATAATTAATCATATAATATTAATTTTATTTATTTAAATAAAAAAACATTGTTCTTATTGATCATTTTTTACATCACATCTCTTTTTTACATTCAAATGATTTTATTTTAGTTTCTAACCAATTAAAAACTAAAGAATTAATTGTATATATATGTAAAAATTACTCTTATATAATTTATTTATCCCTATTTATAACATAAAATATAATTTATTATCAATAACTATAACATTAAATAATAATAATTCAATAATATATTGTAGTTCATTTAAAAGCGATGTTGCATGTAGACAAAGTTATTAAACACATTAAATTTATTAAATAGAAATATATCGTAAAACCTAATCGAGTCACATTATACGCCATTATAATAATTTATCAATAAAAATTATTTTATTCTTATACAAACAATTGGGGATATTGTTATCTCATCACATATGTGGGTTCTAGTGTAGTTTACTCATATTTATGGTTTCACAACAAAATATTGACCGGGTGAGTGGTATTTTTTTGTATATCTATTTCTCTATGTTAAAATATTTAAAAATAATATTATTTATAATAAATATCAAGATCCAATTGTATAACCTCAACATCCAATACATTTGAAGGGGTAGGTATGTACTTCATTGGCTAAAACACACTGTGAGCTTCAGAGTGCTTAAGTAGAAGTGTTAAGAAATAATATGTCATCCGGATTTGATAAAAAATATCAAAATGAAAAATATATCAAGGCCTTAGATTTTTATTATTTCAAAATATCATAACCTTATTCCATATATAAATTAATAGAAATATCATCTCATCAACATCAAATTCTAGATATAACTGACGATTGTTACTATAACACTTTTATGACACTAGGATTCCTTGATATGCTACATTTTGGAACAATGGTTGCTATTTGATAGAAATGGTGTACATTTTGGGTTTTTTGTTAACAGTCACATGGATGATCTGGGTGTTTGCAAGGAAATGTATCTTATAGTTTCAGATGGAAATTGTATTAATGATGGAATCATTTCTTAGTGTTTTCCAAATTTTGGGGGTCCAATATCTCAAAGATGGGATGCATCCAAAAAGTGGATTTCCTTGAAAGCATTATGAAAATATGGAAAATTCATGAGTTTTGTAATGAATGGGATTCACGAATGGTGGTTCATGAAGGCATGAAGGTTCTGGCGGAATGCTCTGTGATTACGATGAGAATCACAAAAGGTGAGGTTGTTCTCCATGATTATGATAATTATAGTATCACAATTAGTGATGGTGTTCTCCATGATTATGAGAATTGGAGCATCGTGAGTATTCTACAGTTTGACAGAAAGATTTGTGATAACATCAATTCTCAATAGGGCCTCACGAATGAAGGAGATTTGTGATAATTTTTTGAAAGATCCAAAAAAATAAAATAAGAGGAGGTGGGGAATCATGATTGGAAAAGTCTATAAATATGGGCCTAAACCCACTTCATAATTACATGTTTTTAAGTTAAATCCTCAAGTGCTTTTATTTTTTGATGCTAAGGGAGCTCTTTGATTACGGAATTCAATGGGATCTTGAGAATCGCAAAAATACTATAAGTTTTGATAGATGATGATACTTTTTTATTAATGGTTGATTCAAAATGATTTGGTATTCTACATTGACTCTATGAGAATCATGAAAGACATTGTTCCATGAATGAAGAGTATCTTCATAATGTATTGAGCTTCATGAAGGAGATTCATGAAAGGTAGCTATGAACAACTGGTTTTTAGTGAATAGATCTTTTAGTGTGCATCAACTCAGGTCTATGGTGCAAGAAGAGACTTGTGCAAGACAGATATAAAGACTTTAATGCCAATATGTTGAAGTATGTATCATGATAACAAACTAATTTATACTTCTCTTGATGTAGTGATCTAGGGGGAGTCGATGGAAGTGTTTCTCAGGATGTAATATGCTATCCCAAAAACATTGTAATGGTATTGTGCCTAACATAGAGTAACTAAGTCAAAACATTTTTATTCCATAATCAGAAGGGTTGGGTTCAATCCCCTTTATTAAAAAAGAGAAAAAAATAGAAACCTCCTTTAAACTGCGTAAGAGAAAACCCATTAAACTCCTGTGGGACCAGAGGGATCAACCCACTACAACCCAGTACAAAACCGATTATAGTAGCCCAAAATCCCAGAGGGAGATTACCCATTACATGCCCTAAGTCCAGAGATCAGTCAATGGTCTGAGATCCATGAGAGATAAAACCCAAAACAAATCATTGAGCCACATGGCACACATGAAACCATTAAAACCCCTAAAAAACACTTCCTAAAATGAATTTCCATTAGACCAGTCCACCGATTCCACAGACTTGCACCGGAGGTCGCCACCGCAACCCTCTTTCATCGCCGCTGTAGCGTCACCAAGATCTCAAGCCCCTAATGGGGCCACCGCCAGACCCTCATGAACTCTGTGGTCCACCATTTCCACGCACGCCCTCTACCCTCGTTTCCATTACCGCCATCCGTCGACAGAACCTCCCAATCCCCGATCCACCAACCCTCACCGATGAAGGACATCGATGTTGCTGGAGGGATCTACGCTTGAAACTGAGGTACCACACTACATGCCACAAGCTGATCCCAATGCAGATGACGTCGCTGTCAAAGACAGATGATTCCACTGCATGAACAAGTCGTGCCCGCCTCCATCTGCAGCCACTGTAGATCTACGCCCGGACCAACCCCATCCTTGTCAGGGAGACAGCAGACCGAAGTATCAAGGAGAGTCGCAATGCAGAAGGAAGGGAAGGGAGGACTATGAAGGAAAATCAAGAACTGAAGAGGAGAAGCGAAAAGAAACCCTAATCCGCAAGGAGAGCACGCCCGTTGTTGTTCCCTTTATGGGATCATCATAAATCTATTAATTCATATGTAATAATGATCAGTAGATTTTGTTTGACCGACACACTATCAGGATATTCTCTTTCGGCAATCCCCAAGTTTTTAGCCAATAAAATTTGATGTGTTTTCTTTCTTCATATGAATGTTTAAGTGACAACACATTACCAATATGATGTTTTTAAAGAGCCCCTACAAATATGAAAATAATATACATCCAATTGGAAAAAATGTTTTGACACACTGATTCACTCCTCCACTCTCATGGGTGTTCCAGATTCCTTTAATACATAATGGCTCTAGATTTATCTTCCATTTCCTTAACATGATGTGGTCCTAATAGTTTTATATTTTCCAACTCCATCCTAGAATGATATATTTCTATCTTTATTTATATATATCATAATAATAAACCATTTTAAAGATTGGGTGAAAGCTATTGTTGTAAAAAATAATCTACCCAAGAAACGTTTTTACCCTAACAATTTTGAAATCCATAGAACATTATCTCAACATATATTATAGGGTTTCAATGGTCATATTAGACTATCAATACTTCTTATGGTGATATATATCACTAAATTTAACACTATATTCAAAGATTATTAAAGGCTTCACCAAAACATTAATGTAAACCTGAGATCCCATTTAGATAAAATAGAATGTGGTTCTCCATGTAACATTAACACTTCCTTAATGTATATCCTAGAAATATGATGAAGCTAAAATAAATGAAATGTAGTTATTTCACAATGTGATTAAATAAAACCCAAATAGCATTATCCCCTTTCGATATTCTGGTAAGTCTGAGAAAAAATTCTGTGGTAATGTTTTCCCATTTAAATTATTTTATGGTAAATGGTTGAAACATCCCCTTATACTTATATATATTATTCTTAACATTAAGATATACCATGAAACATGATATCAACTATAAAATATCCCTTTTCATGTTATCCCTACTAAAACAATATCTCAAATCCCTATACATATTCATACTTCCTTGATGAATTGAGAATGATGAGCTATTAGATTCATTAAATAGATCATTATTTACATCTGGTATTGATGGGAAACATACTAAATTCTTAAACTTTATCATTCAATCAAAATCATGTTTGAACGAGCTAACATTTATCACCCTATTTTGTGGTTTTACATCCTTATTTTTGTCCTTTTTAATCCTCACACATATAGATGGTTGAACATTAATTTCATTAATATATTATCTATCCCCATTCTTCATGATTTAATGGTATATATTTTTCAAATCTATAAATATTGGATCTATTTCAATCCATATCATGGAAAAAATAATGGTCCTTCTAAATCTATTCATCATCCACCTTGTCACCTTCCCATGGTGGCAGTGTATAGAGTAGTAATAATAATTAATCAATTCCAACCATCTCCTTTGATGCGTGTTTAATTATTTCTATGTGAATATATAATTAAATCTTTTATAATAATTATATATATCACATATTTAATCATAATGATAATTTCCCTATATTTTCAATGATAAAAATAGTACTTCTAATTCCAAATCAAGTGTCATGTAATTTTTCTCATTAATTTTCAATTGGAATGATAATTAATCTATCACTATATCGTTCTACATGATGATTCATCACACTAACTTATTTGATGCATCAATGTAGGTCATAAAACCTTCTCTATTGTAATGTACGATAGGAATATGTGTGCTGGAAAAGCTAATTTTTAGCTCGTTGAAATTTTCCTCAAATTCATCTATCCAAAAGAAAATGTATTCTTTCTAAATCAACTCAGTAATTTTATAAGATATATGTGATAAATATCTAATAAAGATATGATAGTATCCAACCATATTGATAATGCTACAGATCTTTACTGTCCTGGTTAGTCAGTTTCATTTCTCTATAACATTCATCTTTGAAGGATCTACCAATATACCCTCTCTTGAGATTATATGGCCGGAAAAATGAAATTTCCTATAACTAGAATTTAGAATTTATGAATTTTGACTATAGTCTATATTTACTTAGGGTATTCCACACAATCATCAAATTATATTCATGCTTTTACTCACTACTGGAATATATAATAATATTATCCATAAATTACTACAAAACATTGATCAATGTAATCTATAATGAATCTATTATTTCAATTTTTAATGATATTGAAGGAATTGTAAATTCAAAATAAAATAATTATAAATTCATAATGACCGTTCAATTTTCATAATGCTGCATTGTGTATATTCTCGTTATTAACCCTTAATTGATGATATCCAAAATGAATCCAATCATGGAAAATTATTGATCACTGTGAAGTTGACCAAATAAGTCATTAATATGGGGTAGAAGATATTTTTTCTTGATAGTGATCATGTAATGTTCTCAATAATCAATGACATGACTCGTTGAAAAATATTATTTCTTAACAAAAATAATAGTTTCACCCCATAGTGATGACCTAGGGAATATTTATCACTTATAAACATTCTCCTAGTGTTTATTTTGTGATTACTACAACTAAATTAGGGTTGTCGTATATAGAGACTTTAAAATAGGTGTAGAACTAGGTATGAGTTCTATATAAAAATCAACATAATGTTTTAGGGTAAGTCCAAGAAATTATTCAAGAAATACATCAGATTAATATAAAATAATAGACACATCATTGATGTTGAGTTTGTCACCACCCATTTGAGATAAATATCCCTCATGAATAGGTACAAATTACCATAAAAAGGATGATAACTTACTTTAAAAGTTCATATAAATCCTCACTTGAAAATACAGTTACAGGTTGATTCATAATAAGACACATGACATACCTTCGCCAGAAATTGATAAATGCACTATATAGTGAGATCCAATATATTAAAAAATACCCATGAAATTCATCTAGAAGGAGAATCACAATATTAATAGGAACTAAATTCCCACAATATTTTATTAGAGAGGAGATATATAATTGAGATGTGAGAATCATACTATTAAAAGTTTTTACTTCCAACTCAACATCTAATAATTAATGTGGTAACAAGATACCATATGAAAATTCATCAAATGTAAACAAGTGGGTAGATCCATAATTAAATAAAACATTTATAGTTATAGAGAAGATAATAGGTATATGTTTTGCTAATTTATTCTCATAAACCACTTTTGTAGTTGTGATCACATGAGCATTAGATGGGTCACTAGGATTAAGAGTTTTCTGACCTTATTATAATCATTAACCCTTGGATTAAAGCATTGATTGGAATAATTTCCACAATCATTGCTATTATAGAATTCGAGTGTCGATGGAACATTCCACATAACATTATCATCATTTCATTCATGGACTAACCTCTAAACATTTTTTATTCTTCCATCCATGCTTTGACTTGAAACATGAGTAATTTCATTTTCTATATGGGTTTATGGTTAGAATTTCCATATTTATATTTTTTCACATAATAATGAGAACAAATAGGGTCTCTAATTACCATTTATATCTTGAAATCGCATCAAACGATATCTAAATAGAAGTAAAAGTACCATATATCTAATTAATTTCAAAAAACAAGTCTCAAGACACAAAATAATTGATCATTTGTTTTTTTGAATAAATGATAAAACTAGAATCATTCTTTATAGGTCCTTTGATATTTTCATCATAGGAACTGATTGATTCTTCTTCCTTCTATCATAGTGTCATTAATTATATTTCCATATTACTGTAAATATTTTGAGGTAAATACTTGTTGAAAGATAACTTCTTAATATATTCTCATGTCATGAAGTCAATTACAAAACTAGATTAATATTGTTGATTAGATTCCACCATTGATAAAATTCACCTTCTAAATAATACATGATCAAAATAATATTCTCATGGTCTATGCAACAGATATTAGAGAATATATTTTTTAGATAATTTATTCATTACTTAGTAATATGGGGTTCAACGGAACCACTGAAGGAAGGGGTAAATTTCCACATAAATGACTTAATAATGATTTGTTCCTTCCATTGGTCATTTTGTAGTTCATTATGATTCATTTTTTCATTAATAATTTGACATTTTTGGTTGATCATGTTCGTATGGATTCTCATTTTAGCTCCAATTTCTTTTAGTTTCTCATAAGAAAGGTTGTTTCATTGCCCATCACTTTTGTTGTTAATGTGATACCTCTGTGTTAAAGCTAACGACTAAGACCAAAAATCATATTGTGGGGATCAATAATCATAGTGAGTAATCTTGTAAACATAAAAATCAGCAATACTATGTCTAAATAAGGACACCATATTTTAAATATATGACACCATAGGTTTAACATTCTCCATTCATGGTCATAATCTATTAATATCCTTCATAATTGTTTATAATGAAAATGTGAATTAACCCAAGCATATCTCCTGGTATTGTCTATCTAGGTGTGCAGTATTAGGTTCAGTCATCATGCAATGCTGATTATTGAGTTAAAACGTAATCCCACAGTTCTAGAGTAGGTACCCCTAGGTGTGTATGTTTCACATCCACACCCCCTTACCAGTATCCTTTAAGGGAAGTAAATTTTAGGAAAACCGTATAATATAAAATGAACTAAATCCTCAATATTTTATCCTATAGAAATACTTTTCCCTTGGGTTTTAAACATAGTTCATTAATACTATTGTCCAAAAATAATTAAACCAATTTTTGATACCACCTAAGTTGTCGACACCCGAATCCCTGTAACCCAGAGCCGGTGCCTACTTTTTTACATTAACATAAAATATATGGAATCACATCCTAAAGGGTCTGATATTTTAGTCAACTTGGTAAACTAGATAAATACACGATTCATATATTACATTCGAATAAAATACAACTTATTGTTTTTGAGAATAACATTATTCCCTCTTGAAAATCATCATATATCAAACACTGTACACTTCATGGATTCTTGATATATAAAAAAATATAAGGGCAAGCTCATGTCCTCAGTAAATGTTATGTATAACAGAATCTATCTTGAATCAATTAGAATAATTTACATGGAAAATAAAAATTAATAAAAAAAACGTGACATTTAATAAATTAAATGAACATAAAATGTACCCAGAGATAATATCATTGTGAAATTATCATGTATAAAAATAATTGAATTATTAACGATGGAAATGTTTAATTATTGGACATCTTGTCTCTGGAACATGATACCCCTAACATGAAGATCAATCCTCAAGGCAATTTATAACTGATGGGTAGCAACCTATTTAACTATGTATAGCCAACTGATTCATCTCATGAGCCATGTCAATCCATTGAGGGGCTATCTATAAATAATCTCCACCCATGTCTACATGTAAAAATCATTTCTCTTATATTCAATAATTTATTTTGTTCATGAATAATCTTCCTTATCATCAAATATCCATATTGAGTAAAAAATACGGATATACCAATATTTCACCAGATAAACAAATAACTTTTAATGTAGAACATCATATGTACAAATGATACAAGGTTTAAGAATAAAAAATATCCATGATAAAAAATATGGATATTTAGGGGAAATCTAATGTCTAATTATCACATGAAAGTGAATATTTCAAGGAAAATTTAATGAATATATAAATAAATCTAGAAAGTGAATTCTAATACTTTCCTCAATCAAAATGAACATTAACTATCAATAGAATGAATAATTATATTATCCATCCAACGTATACTAATAGGAGTAAGAATATATAGTTGTTTTCATTTATTATTAAAAATATCATAAATACATATTTAAAAACATTCTTGAGGATGATATCCTTTTCATTTTGTAAACATCTATTTAAATCTAAAAGCTCACAAATTTTTTTTAAAATTATTCTATATTAAAATAATATTTAAAAATTATAAATAAAACTTTAAAATGTTGAGTGGTCATGACGACTAGAAATATCAATCATGTCATACACATTAAAACAAATATTTCATGTTTTGGTAAAACCCAGATGGGAATTATTTTTTTAAACAACACAAATATTCCTTTCAAAACATTTTTTAAAAAGTAAAAATGGGTTAAATCGTATTTAATAAAACATTTATTAAAAAGGTTAAAAATATTTTTGAAATCATTTTTAGAAAATAGGCATTTTATAGAAAATTGTCTTTCAACCGAAGAACAGATTGAATTCATATTTTATTAAAAAAATTCTCAATAATTTTAAGTACTAATGAGTAGAAAATGGATGTACTAATTTAATAGTTTAATTAATAACCATATGAGAATAAAATTTATGGATTTATTTTAAAAATATCAACTAATTTTATTCAATTTAAATTCATGTCTAAATAAAATTGATTGCAATGAGATTTTGAAATAAACCATTATAATGATTAGAACATTAAATATTGAATTAACCAATGAATATATATGTGTATCAAATGTAAATCCACATAAAACAAGTTAAAATAACATATATTATTATAAATGTTCATTTCACAAATACTCATATAATATCAAAGATAAAAAATATTTAATATAAACAAATAAAAATAAATTGAGTTATTAAATTATTTACAACTTCATAACTTATAAATAAATTAACATTGTATTAAATATTTCAAATTGAAACATATAATACCATGATTAATAAATTATTCGGGATAATACATGTTAAATGGGTTGTATATATTGTAACAAACCAACGTTTTATCATTGTAATTTCCTTATTATGATGACCTCATATAGTATAATCACATAAAATCACATTATAAAAAACACAATGCCACATCTTGCTTTAATTAAATACTATATTCTATGTGACCTTTATACAAATATTTTTAATTCTGTGCTTTGAATTTTGGAAATCTGACATACACGATTGTGATCAGTAAGATGTTTAGAGTCCAATTTGAAAATCATAATTTTTGGTGAACAGTAAAATTACCATTTGAATAGTAATGTTAAACTTATAAATAGTAATTTTTTCCTGTAAATATTATCCTTAGCAATGGTAATAGAAATAAAATGTATCCATCCTATAAGGGACAATATAATATAAATATATAATATTGTTGGTATTTTTGTATGTCATAAATAATTAATTTTCAATTTATTAATATAAAATAAAGTTTATTTTCATAAAATGTATTCATAAAATATATTTATTTCTAATGAATGTATGATAATTTTATGAGACATTAATTAATTTTTCAAATATTTTGAAAAGTAGTTTTTATTTTAAAATATTATTTTTAAGTAAATTTTAATTTTAATTAAAAATTAAATTACTTATATTTATAAAATTATTTTCATAAAAAGGAGTTCAATTTTGAATAATATAAATTTAAAAATTATTAGGGTGAATTTTGAATTTTTTTCTCCAAAAATACTTTAATTTTTTGAGAATAGTGAAATTCGATAATTTACCAAATATGTTAAAGAAATGAATTTATGCATCATGCTTGAATCTTGGATAATGTAAATGGAACTTTTTTCATACTCACATTCCCTCATTACTATATTTATTCAGGAAATCAGCATTATTTCTTTTCTTGGGGAGAAATAATAAATTAATGAATATAATATTGAGAAACCCCCCCTCCCCATCACTATAAATACCACCATTCACAACCTCAATTCCCCACACTTATCAAGCCTTATGCCAACACAAAATTTTGTTCCAAAAACATAACACATTTTCCACCTCCACGTCTATCATCCCTTGGTATCATAAAATACCTAAACCTCTCTCCTAATGAGGCTCTCAAGGAAGATGTATTCCTGAGGTAATTCCCCTCCCTCTCTTTTTCAATTTCATTTCAAAATTTATTTAATTTTTTCTCTGATATTCATATTATCTCATTCAAATATAATGAAAACATTAGTAATATTGATCTACTAGTTTTATATCATTTTTATTGAATATTATTCATTATACTCATTCATCTCTTTTTTGTTTATAAAAATGAAATCGTCCCCTCTGTTGTGTTAACTTACCAACATCATGGGCAATACACATCTATTTTCCTTCAACGTCTTCAAGGATGTAAATAAAAACATTAAATGGTTAAAAAATATTTCAATATGCATTTTTTATCCCCTTTTATGTTCTGGAAACAAATTTATTACATAATACTAAATAAAAAAACCTAACATGGTCATTGTGATCGTGAAACCTTCCAAATTCACCTAGAAGGATCATCATTAAATTTTATCTAATGATTCATCCACATGGTATATAATAAACTACATAATAAGATACTTTAAAATCCTGGAATATCATTAATAACAATTAATATAAATTATGTTTGTTTTTCATGTTCTATATGAACTTCAATTAATACGTACAAGTTAACCATTAATAAAAACTATAAAAAAGAACACTCCAAGACAATGAATTTAAACTCTATTACTCATCCAAACGCCCATAAAAAATTAATGAAACTATAATGAACAATATTCCTATATTAAATGTAATTTTAATTTAATTTAATGAATCTAATGTCATTATATATGTAATTAATGGGAAGAAAGCATTCAGATACAGGTTATCGGGAGTTCTCGAACCCAACATTATGTTTTTGGGTTTTCCCACTTTCACTCCATTTTTATTTTTTTATTACATAAAAATTAGTTATTCATAATTATCTTAACTTTTCTAGAATATAAATGTTTTATACTTGGGATTATGACATACAAAATGTTTTCCAAAATAACTCTTATTTAAAAAACACACCGTTTACTTCTCACTCAAGGTTGGTGTTTCCTTTATCAAGTATGTTATTTCCTCTTTCATTTGGGATCCCAATGTTTATTAATGTTTGATTTCTGAAAAGAAACCCATTCCTATCCATGGGTTGTTTTATGTTCATGTTTAAATAAGTTCCATATGGCTTGCATGATAATTTAAATGTTATTATGTGAAAAGTGTGCCCAGAATTAGATAGCGTAATGAAAATGTTATAATGTGATGGGTGTACCTAGAATTATCTATCACTCCAATACATTGGGGGATATTAAAAACCTTATGATTAAAGTTATGTATTCTTGAAAATGATTATATATTTGTTCACAACTATGTGCGGTAGTTTATCACTAATACATGATGTTTCATTTTTATGCATTGCCAATTCTAAACCCATTTATTAATTCTTAATATCATATTTATAAAATTTTCTTATGTTATGATGACAATAATTATGCACAATACATTATTTATTGTCTCATGTTCTTATCCACTTTCTGTGATTTTTGATCACCACTTTTTTGTAGAGACCCACACATGACGTGCATGGACATTAAATTAATTTTGCAGAATACTTAATACATAACAAAAACATACATCCAAGGGCCGTAATAGTTTAGTGTCTTTGGAAACATAGGAAATAATCTTCTTATCATGGCGAAATATATTCAACATCTATCACAAAAATCTTCCATTTTTCTTACCTAAAAATTTTCTTTATATCCTGGGGAAAAAAATTTAAAAGGTTGACCTCAAATGTTCAGTAATGGTAAGAATGGATAAAATAAAACAAAACATATACATTTGAACATAAAAACATGACCATAAATTTTAAACATCAAGATCTTGATTTGTGAAATAAATCATGGTAGTACGTAAGGAATAGATCATAAAGGAACCTTAATCATGATAAAATTTTATCGGAATCAAACATGCAATTGTGGCAACCATTAAGCACATATTTTTATTTCCATAGTAGCCAAGTCATTTCTGCCAAGACCATCATAGTGGACAATGTCCATCACTGAACTCGGTTATCTTGTCGTTCCAGCCCTGTATTACTGAACTAGATTCACTTTTTGTTCCAACCATGTCTATCTCATGAGATATAAATCTTTACCCAATGAATTTGATGAAGATATAGGTCCCACCCATCTCATAATTAAATCATTCTTACTTACACCAAAAAATAAACATAAATCATTCATCATAACCTAAAGAATAAAATAGGTTTCGTAAAAATCATACCATCATAAAGTAATCCATATAAAACAAATGGATATCATTTCATTATAAGAGGAATAAAACCAACTAATAACATAGACATTATAAATGAAATATAATCATACTAGATAGTGTCATATTAGATGTAAAATAGTTTTGACAAAACACTTTGTTTCCTCTAGAATTGGGGATGACCTCGTTGATTTATGATTGAAACATTCCAGGAGGTTTATAACGAGTTTGTTTGTAGAACAGAAAACATCCAATTATTCCATATCCATTTGTACCTACTTTCCAAAGGTAGGAGCTCATTAGTTGTGGACTGATGAGGTTAGGAATTTGCATTGGTCGAGAGGATGGGAGGTCGGACTCATCACACCTTTTTGAAGGGAATTATTGTCTACTCCGGGAATCTCTTTATAGATTTAAGTTATGTTCGTGAATCTTTATTACATTACCAAGTATAAAATGAGCTTTCCTTTAGATCTGACAATAAATGATTAAATATGAAGGACATTTAGAGAATCTTTTATATGTATTCGAGGTTCTTCATCGATAGAGAATCATCTGTATTTGTTAGAGATTCTTATTTGATGGTATCCTTAAATACATAAAAGTCTCTTGGTCATTATGATGACCATACTGGTTTTAAAGACACTCAGTGGGGCACTTGAAGTTTATTGTCATTGAGGAGGAAATGGAATATTTCAGTGTTGGGATCGTACCCACAGATGGGCTACCTACGTATCCTTTGTTTGGAAAAGGAATCAGAACCCACGTAGTTCGAATAAAGGAGTATGATGTTTATGATTGATGGATCAAAGAAGGATTTCATACTTACTTTTACACTCTAAGCTCATGTAAGTCATGCTCGGCGTGAGAATCAAGAGGTATTGGTAAAAATAGACAATTATTCCATGAAAGATGCAATCATAAGAAATGATGTGGGGCTTATGTATGTATCACTTCCCAAATAGATAAAGGTTAGGATTTACTTCAGGGAAGAAATTCATGAACAAGGTCCATAAAGGTATATGTGCTTCATGGAGATTTGGATACTCTAATCTTGGGGATTAATCCTAAGGAAGATTCCCAAGTTATGAAGGGACTTATGATTGGGTTTTACTCCTCACAAGGAAGCCCAGATCAAAAAGTAAATTAAGACTGGTAAAGAGAAATTAAGACTGGGGCATACTCCTGAGAAGGAGGCCCAAATTAAAGGGATTTGAAAATTAAGGTACTTGGGGATTACTCTTGAGGAGGATGCCCCAAATTTGGGAAATTATGACTGGGGTTTACTCTTGAGAAGGATTCCCAAATTAGGGGACCTGGGGCTTACCCCCGAGGTGGATGCCCAAATTAGGGGACTTGGGGCTTACTCTTAAGGAGGATGCCCAAATTAATGAGGACTTGGGGCTTACTCCTAAGTAGGATACCCAAATTAGGGGACTTGGGGCTTACTCCTGAGGAGGATTCCCAAATTAGGGGACTTGGGGCTTACTCCTGAAGGGGATACCCAATTATGAGAACTTGGACTGGGGATTACTCCTGAAAGGAAGCCCAGGTTAAGGGAAATTATGATTGGGGATTACTCTTAAAAAGGAGGCCCAAATTAATGTGGACTTGGGGATTACTTCTGAGGAGGATGCCCAAATTAATGAGAATTTGGACTGGGGATTACCCCTGAAAATGAGTCCCAGGTTAAGTATTCTCTCATCTTAAATAATGAGGTTGAATGAATGATCTCTCTAACTATAGTGACATAAAGATGTGTAAATAACTAGGTTTTTAGAGTTGTTCCACGAAATTCCTTTCAGATAAGTATGTCAATCAAGAAAACATGCCATAAATGGATTTGAAGAGTGTCTTGAAGACTTAATCTTGAATAGGAGAGGTGGAATGGCATAAGAGGGGTTAAATGGGCAGTAAGGGAACCCAAAAAATAGAAGGGCGCGCAAGTCCTGGCAAGCGCGCAGGTACTGCGTGGGCGCGCTGGTACTGCATGGGCGCGTAGGTATACCTGCGCGACACATGGGTACGTGCACGATTGTTAACCAGTATGGTATTAATTGGGAGATCCTTGATCAAAGCCTTTAGAATTATCCCGAGGTACTTTCAGAAGAGTGGCGTGCAAGTTTCAATGTGTAGGTAAGGAGGCGCGCAAGTGTGTCCATTTCCGTTATGGGTAAAACACTTATGCGCAAAAGTATTAGTGAATTCTAACACTTACACCTTATTCCTCTTGTTTAGACCTTCCATTCTAGGTAAAGAATTACCTTAGAAGTGTTCGGATGACTTGAAGAAGAGACTTGGGCGTTCAGAGCTCTGTATCTGAATTCTAGAAAAAAAAATATTCCACAAAATGGGGGGATTAACGGGGGTATTTATAGGCTGGAGAAGACCCTGGACGATTTTCAAAGAGGGCGCCAAGTCACTTGTGCGACCATTAGGCGGCACGGAAGTGTACTTGCGCGATAGTGAGGGAACTTGTGTGACCCAAAGGTTTTTGACTCAATTGCTCATGCCTTTGTCGATTTTTAATGTTTTCTTCAAAGGATGAATCAATTTTTGCTAGGGAATTTTCCGTTTCATTCTATTAGACAATGTGATGAAAAGGAGCGTCAACACACTTGAAATGGATTCTGGAGAAAAATATCCTTTCTTCTTCAAAATAATTTTATTTTCAGAGAATTCGATTCAACTTTAAATGAAAATTATTTTTTTGAAAATAATCATGAAATCTTGTAGAGAAAGCCTCATGAAAATAAGGCATTATGAAACTGTAAGAAAATTCCGTTCATGACATAAAAGCTAAAAAAACATTCTCCTCGTACTTTTGCAAAAAAAGTCAAAAAGTTCCTCATATGGTAAAAAAAGAAAGATTCCTTCCATAACACAATGTAAAAGTCAAAGAGGGGTAAACATGACTTTAAAAATACAAGGAAGATTATTAAAAACTTTATGAAAAACATTTTTATGGACATGGATGAAAAATATAACCCCAGTAAATACTTACATATAATCAATCTCAGAATAAATGAGATTTAAAAAATTAGCCCTTACCTTATGTCCAATTTCTTCTATCTGTGTCTGAGAATCCTGTATAGTGGGTTTAAAAATATTATTATCTTATAACATAACAATAATAATATTTATGATATCATATATGATTCACTTATGACTTTATATTACCAGTTCTTTTGTAAATGCTAAGTTAAAGCAACGTTTTGTGTAAAATCGTTTCATTTATTGTACGTGTTTCGAATTTTTGGTCTTGATATTATTACTTATATCCTGATTTACTTAATTATTGTATGAAAAACATGATTTATATATAATATATATTCATCATATAAATATATATGATAGATCGATAAATGGAATGAAATACACCATTCATGGAGACGGTAGGCCGTACGTATGCATGAACACTGTTTTCATTTCCATATTGAATCAAATGGAATTAAGTAAATGAAACATATATGTACATAAATAAAGTATCATTATTATGTAATATCTTTCATGATTATTTATTATATATACTTTTATAACCATACTTGAATGTTAAATCATGGAAAATGAATCTGATCGCATTCGTGGAGACGATTGTCCGTACGTACGCATGAGCGACAATATCATTGTATTGATATTCAAATCATATGTAATTAGATGGTATGTCATATATACAGAATCATAAAAATGTTATATTTATTATTTATATTATATATACTCATTATTATACCCATACAAATGATGAAATGTTTGAATAACAAACTACACCACGACGTGGAGACCGTAGGCTATACGTGCACACGTGTGGTGGATTTTTCATTCATAGGATGAATAAAAAATCTAATATGGTTGTATAATTTTTATAATAACATCAAATTATATAGAATATACATAAGTTATTATTTTAAAATGGAAACAAAAAAGGAGGAAGTGGAAGAAGAAAGGAACTTGAAATAGGTGGTGATATATTTACCTCTTCTTCGGATTCTTCCATTTGATTTGATCAAAATGGATCCTTAGGTTGGATTTCTGAATAAAGGAAGACATCTAGGATGAAATCATGACAGTTTATAGGGTATTTGGATAGGGTTTGTCCGAGCCAAATGGCTTTGGAGTAGTGAATTAGAGAAAAGGAGAGTTCCCTTTTATAAAAGGGGCGAGGGGCGCCTTAGAAAAAACATAAAATATTATTTTATAATAAATTCATATTCAGTTTATAGTGGATCCAAAGTGACTTATTTCAATGCTAGGGTGGGTACGGGTCGAAATTTTCTCAACCAATAGGTTTTATACAAGTTTAGGTTACCATTTTAACCTCATCATTTAGATTTAAATCTAATTTAAAAATTTTAACTTTTACCATATCTTCTTGTATTCTTACCCTGTATGGTTAATAAAATTACTATAAACTTCCAATAGAACATTTATTTGTTCATTAATGTAATATATACTATTATATATGTCTCTTCGATGAACCTTAGATTTTTAGGACCATTATATCAATTAATAATATAAGATTCTTTTTAAAAACTCTTTTATGTCAATTTTGATACTATTTGGTATTTTGTTTTTTTCCTATATTCATAAAAGAATTATTACATTGTAGAAATTCATATAACCAACCATAATATGTTATATTAACCAATAAAATTAGTTTAATTCATAAAAGGTATCAGATTACATTTATTTGTGTATTTATAATATCAATTAAGTTAATATTTCATTATTAAGGTAATTACTACATCATCATTGAGTCATTAATAAATTAAATTATATAATGTCAAAAAAATATAAATAAAATACCATTATGTTGAAAATCTTTTTATATTTCTAATGTATATTTATAGTCATATTTATATTATGTATAACTCTATATTAAAAATGTTTTATTTATTAAACTTTGATTTTAACTATTTTAACTCTTCTTTGTATTAAATAATAATAAATGTCCTAATCAAATCCAAGTGGACCTAAAGGGTAATATATTATTCATAAGGTTGTTTTTGGTCGAATTACACTTATCCAATATAATTAGGACCTATGTTAAGGTAATAATAATATAATTTTTACCCTTAATTACCCTATTTACTTTTAACTGTGGTAAATAAAAGTAAAAAGTTACTATTCACCAAAAATTATTTTTATCTAATTGGACCACATTTTACTTACTGATATCAACCGTGTCTCTCAGATATTTTAAATTCCACTCACATAGGTGGTAAAATTATGTTTTACATAAATTTTCAAATTCTCCTAAGAGGTGGGTAAAAGACGGTAAAAAGTTTAATAAAGTTTTTATATATATAAAATTATTATAAAATGATTCTAATGAATTATATTGAACTTATATAGGTATTATGTATCTATTCTGACCTAAAATAAATTTAAATAAAATAAAATAGTATTTAAATAAAAAGTCAGTTTTAACCAATAACTTAGTATTTTCACTATTCATAAAAAATTGATGGATTTCAGAAAAATACCAAAAATTCACCCTAGTATATTTTTGATATTACGAATCCAAAAATTAAGTCAATTTTCAAAGCTAAAAACTATAAAATTTCAAAAAGTGGGAATTAATTTTCATAAAGGCTAGTTTATATAATATTTTAATAACATATCGTTGTTTAGTGAAACTCGGTATTGCGTAAAACGCAAGCTATCGAGGAAGGTTGATCTTGCGTGTAACACAATCCAAGAATAGTGTTTCGTATACTACAAGATAATACGGTATTTTTTATAGAACAATATAATATTGGTGTAGCATACAACACAAGACATAAAAGAAATTAAAAATAATATTTCTCATAAAATCTCAGGGTGTTACATTCTACCCCCCTTAAAATGAATTTCGCCCTCGAAATTCATCGAGGTTACAAATGGTTTACTAGTTGAAAGTTTTATTCATAGAAATCTACATTGTAGAAAGGAATAATAAAATTTAATTTTAAAAAAGAAACATAATGGTTACCAAAATTAACTCATCACTGGGTTTCTATGTAAATACCCGTAAAATTCAAGGAAATTTTTTTCTTAATTTCTTTGGGATTTTATGAGTATGATATTTCTGAAGACACTTGATTCCGAGGCCAGGTGTTCCCGGAATCAATTTCTAATGTTTAGCTCGGGTACATTCAGTGAACGAACGTGCGGGTTTTTCTAACTTTTGAATCGGTGCTCGGAATCGAATTCTGAGGGCACTGATGAAACCACAATGCCGATTATTGCTTAAGAAGACCCTTTCTGGTGTTGCATTTGCTCGAGAGGAGTTGCTAAAAACGGGGAATTAATTGAAGAGTAAAATAAAATTGTGAGAAAATTTTATTTTATTTCTTTTAAGTGGTTTAATCCTAAGGGTAGAAGTTTCGTGGAACTAACCACCCATGTGAGGTTAAAGGTGTGGTGGGGCCCACACGAACCCCACCCCTTCAATTTCCCTAAACCCCCTCTTTTATGTTGGCAACCCGCCATATGTTTATGACTTTCTCTCTTCTCTATTAATGAATGCCAACACAACCTATTCAATTAATTGAACTCATTAATTAATTGAATTAGATATTTGGAATTTTAAATGTTGGAATGTGTGAATAAAATAAGACAAAGACTTATTTTATTTTTGGTGGTTTCGTTGTGTGGAGTCTGGGGAGAAAATAACCAAAGTCTCGAAGATCTTATTCTTCTTCATTGAAGAACGCGAAGAACGACGGAGCACCAAGGAGTGATCGACGTGCCATTATTCTCCTCTCCGCAGCCGGTGTGAGACGCCATCCACCTTGGACGTATGCCTACATCGTCAACCCTGATACCGTCTTTGAAATCGTTGTTGAGAGAGGGAAATGTTTTACATTTAAGATTAATTTACGATCTTTGTTGACGTTTATTAAACTGCCAGTTATAAAGATAACGGGAGGAGGTCGGACCGCACGAACACGGTCAAAACTCCTCCCCATGGTTATTAATTTTTAGCTATGGTTTGGAATGGAGGCAGCGCGGTGTCGTCGCACCACGCAGGAATGAGGGAACTGCGGTCGGAGCGGGCCGTGGAGAAGAAGCGAGGCGCCGTCGCACCGCACTGAAGTCGAAGAACACGTGGACAAGGTCGGGCCGCAGTGGAGGGGCGCAACGCTATCACGCGGCGCCATATGGACAAGGGCCGCGGCCTAAGCTGCGGATGTGCAGGGGAGGGAGGCCGGAATTTCCGGCCGCCGCCGCTTCGGAAGGGCTGGACCGCGAGGTCCCGCGGCGGCGACACTAGCCGGCCAACCGGGCCGGCCGTTCGGAGGAGGCCGGGGGTCGTAACCCCCGAAGGCCGATAGGCGGGCCCCCTTGACGAGGGGGCTGCCATTTCGAGATGGGGGGGGGGGGGGCAGTGCCCCCCATTTTCCGCTCAGCCGAAACGACCGAGCTGCTGGTCACACGGGCCGCGCCCGCGCCAGGCCCACCGACCGCGCCGAGCCGTACCGGTTGCGCCTGACCGGACCGCCGCGCCGGGCCAGACCCCCACGCCGGGTCGGGCCGCGCCAACTAGGTCTGGCCGCACCCTAATGGGCCGGACCCGGACACGGGTCGGGTCGACCCGGTTCGGGCTGGCCCAGGGGGGTTTGGGCCGGGTCGGTCCTAGCCCAAACCCCCCTAAAATCGGCCAGATTCGTTCAAACGCCCGTTACATGGGCTACGAACCTACGGTCGACGCAGCGTCAGTTGCAATGTGATCCTTGGATTGAGACGGTAATTTTGGTATATTACATTCAAGGTTTTGAAGATCTTTGGGTATGACCGGGTTGGTTCGAACACAAAACCAACTGGGCCCTCAGATCGGAAATGCTTATAACTTGAGCTCTGGACGTCCGATTGACGTGTCGTTGACTTTGTTGGATTCCTCTTGGTGCGACGGTTCTGTTTGCTTACTCCGCTCGAGGTTTGGATGTAGTTGGAATAAGGTCGGGTTGGTTTTGACTTAAAAACCAGCCGGGCCCCTGGGACGAAAAATCCAATAACTCTCAGATCGGGCGTCCGATTGACGCGCCGTCTGTCGCGTTGAGTTCCTATTGACGAGACAGAACTTTGGGATACATCAACTCCAGACTTTTTGTCAGTTGATGTATCGACCCCCTTGGCTCGTGAAGAGGAACCTCCTGGAATCGAGCATGCTGTGTGCGGGAACCCTAGAGCTGGCTGAGACTGCGACGACGGTGATGACTGTACTAGGATCCTCCGTGGGTTCGGCAAGAATGACAACCGTACTGAAATCCTCCTTGGGTTCGACGGAGATGAGTACTGTTCTTGTATCCTATGTGGGTCCTGCAGTACGTGACTGGTGTACTTGTATCCTACGTGGGTCCGGCAGTATTTGACTCTGTACTTGTATCCTACATGGGTCCGACAGAGTAGTTGGTCTTGTATGCTTTGTGGGTCTGACAGCTTAGCAGGTCTCGTATCCGTTATGGGCCCAACAGCTTAGATGAATCCGTGGCTACATCTGATCATCTCAATCATCTTATGAAGAAGTATACCTATGTGAGTTGAGTCTTGACTTTCAATCATTATCTTCAATATGTTTGTTTTGCTATCCTGTGTGGATTGGGATGTGTTATCTTGTGTGGATTGGTTTGTGCTTTCCTGTGTGGACTAGATCGAATTTGGGCTTGGATGTTGGAGCCGAACAGAAATTGTTGACTTAGGTATATGTATGGGCATATAAATAAGTAGATTTGGTTGTTACTTCGTTATTTTATCTTTCCATTGTGGATTATCCTTCACGGATTCTGGGAGACCTTCAGGGGTCTTAGGGTCCCTAATGAGTAGCGTAAACTCACCCCTGTAGGGTCTATGCCCACACTACGTTGTGTTGGATGCAGATGACGGATAGTGCTGATCGTGGTTTAGGCTTGTGGAGCAAGTCGGTGCCTGGAGGTGGACCACTGGGTGGGACGTACACGGAGTGGACGGCTGGACCCGGGGAGCTGAGGAGACTATCTGTACCCACCCTTCAGGTGAGATTTCCAGTGGACGGATTGGCGTTGCTGATTTACTTTTCAGTTTCTGTACTTTCTTTTCAGTTGTACTATACTTTCATTTGGGTTTGTATTCTGGCTCATTTACTTTTCAGCAGTTATAGTTGTACCCATTTTACTTAGTGTTTACTTCAGCTTTCTTACTCTGTGGTGTTTGTTTACTTTGTAAAGGCAATGCCTTCCCTTTTTATCGGGATTTACGCATTTGGTGCTAGTCGCCAGCCCCTGGCCTATGGAAGGCGGGCTTGGGGTAGTCCCGGCACGGGCCCCGAGGTCGGGTCGTGACAAATTGGTATTAGAGGAGTTCAGTTCTACCACAGAACTGAGGACTCTGATATTTCTCTATGTGAAGAAATAGTGTTAAGGGTATTTGAGTATGGTTATCAGTTCAGTGAGTCCAATGTTGGTGTGGCGGCCAACGTATCCATACACCAGGACCATAACTTCTGATTTTCGACCCAATGCACGAAAACATTGATTGCTTGTGTGTCTCAAAGTTTTCTTATTGATTACTTGTGTCATCTCACCAGGTATACTATATTGACCATAGCTCGCCTGTTTCTTTTTAGGATGGCCCCACGACAGTAGCCAGTTAGGGTTCAGAGCATTATGCGAGATGACAACCCACCGAGCGACGAGGCCTCGATGTAGGGCCCTTTTACAGCGGAGGCACCGGCGGTACCTCTACCCGTCGAGCCACCGATGCCACTAGCCCCAGCCGCTGAGAGTGCATGTCGCCTTAGTGGACTGCACGAGTTTCAGTATCAGAGACCACCTAGGTTCCACGGGGAGATGGACCCTCAGGTAGCCGAGAATTGGCTGGAGGCTATTGTATGAGTTTTCAGGTTAGTAGGGATACCACCTGACATCATGGTGATCCTTGCAGCGATTCTCATGCACGTGGCAGCAGGTAGATGGTGGAGCCTGATGCTACAGGTGCACGACGAGGCATATCTCCTTTGGTCGGACTTTGAGAGCCACTTTCGCTCGGATTTCGTCCCAGCCAGCCTCCGTGCAGTGTGCATTCAGGAGCTACTACAGTTGTGGAAGGGCAGCATGACGGTAGCCCAGTACTCAGTGAGATTTACCGATATCTCGCACTATTCCACGGACATGGTATGAGACCCATTCTTTTGGGCCCGAACCTTCATGCAGGGACTGAGGCATGAGATCAGGGCATCGATGATCTCCCTCATCATTCTGATGCAGACAAGAGTACTGGAGTGATCCCTTCTTGTAGAGAGCTTTCTTGCTGAGCCTACACCAGCAGAAAGACCTACCACAGGGCAACATGTAGCTGAGTCTTCTGCAGCTGGCAGTCGACAGATGTCACATGGGTCCAAAGGGACCAGACCATCAGTCAGACGACCTCAGGACACTGTCTCAGAGGTGCGGGGCACACGACGCAGAGCCAGTCTTTCGAGGAGCAGACATTGCTTTGCATGCGGGGGGGGGGGGGGGGGGGGCACATGGCTCGTGACTACCCGAACCGCCATGCAGAGGAGCAGCAGATGGTTGAGGGACCACCCAGGAAGAGGTAGATGTTCGACCATGGTGGTCCACAGGGAGAAGGCGGACGAGGCAGAGGAGCTGGCCGAGCAGCAGGTGGTGGGCGACGCTTTGAGGCTCTACCACCACCACCACCAGGAGGTCCACCTTGACCATAGGGAGCTGGCGGACAGAGGCAGGCTTAGCTTTAGGCAGCTGAGGCCTATGACCACGGTGCACCAGAGATGATTCGAGGTACTATCTGTGTCTACTGCACCCTTGCTACAGTTCTTATATACAGAAGAGTGAGTCATTATTTCATTTCCACTGCCCTTGTTCGGAGCTCAGAGATTCTGACGGAGCCGTTGGCTCGATCCTTATGGATAGAGACTCTTACAAGATAAGACTCGACGATTATGCACTGGTTCCAGTAGTGTGAGCTTACTCTAGGATGCGAGAGCTTCGGATGGGATCTTATTGTAGCGACGTCGAGGCCTTACGACGTCATCTTGGGAATGGATTGGTTAGCTACAGTCCATGCTCAGATCGACTGTATTAATCGCAAGGTGCGGAGTGTTCACACCGATGGGAGAAGGTTCACCTTCACCGGTGAGAAGGGAGCCTTTGTAGAGTAGGATGGACTCACGCAGAGGAGAGGACAGCCAATCACTCATCAGTTGGCTAGCCTCATCCTAGGAGCAGTTGATGCGCGGAGTCCGAGTTGTCCTGTAGTGGTGGATCAGTATGAGGTAGTTTTTCCTGAGGACGTTCCATGACTACCTCATCATAGAGAGGTAGACTTATATATTGACCTGTACCTGGGGAAAACCCCGATATCTACTCCAGCATATCGGATGGCTCCCACTGAGATTCGAGAGCTATGGGTACAGCTGGAGGATATGTAGGGAAAGGGATTCATTCGACCCAGTGTTTCACCCTTGGATTCCCCAATTTTTTTTCACCAAGAAGGAGGATGGGAGCTTGCGACTGTGTGTTGATTACCGTCGCCTTAACCAGGTGACCATGAAGAACAAGTATTCGCTACCGATGATTGATGACCTCTTCGATCAGCTCAAGGGATCACGGTGGTTCTCAAAGATAGACCTTAGGGCATGCTATCATTAGCTCAGAGTTCGAGATGAGGATGTGCAGAAGACGGAATTCAGATGTCGGTATAGCCACTATGAGTTCATGGTTATGCCTTTCGGCATAACTAACACTCTAGCAGTGCTCATGAGTCTCATAAACAGGATCTTTCAGCCTTAGCTCGATCGATTTTTCATAGTCTTCATCGACGACATATTGATATACTCGACCCCTGAGGAGGAGCACGCCTACCACTTGCGGGTTGTACTGGATACACTTAGAGAGCACCAGCTTTATGGTAAGCTCTAGAAGTTTCAGTTCCGGATAAGTGAGGTCCACTTCTTGGGACACTTCATCTCTGAGGCGGGAGTTGCTGTGGATCCTGCGAAGATTGAGGCAATGCTAGCTTTGGAGCCACCCAGGAGCATGAAAGAGGTGTGAAGTTTCTTAGGTTTGGCTGTGTACTATCGGAGATTTGTGCAAGAATTCTCCAGAGTTGTGGCACCGCTTTCAGCTTTGACGAAGACGGGGAAACCCTTCGTGTGGTCAGACAGATGTTAGTAGAGATTCCAAGAGCTGAGACAGAGATTGACCAGTCCACCAATCTTGAGGCTACCAGAGGAGGGAGTAGGGTACGTAGTCTACTGAGATGCATCAGGGACTGGACTCGGATGTGTCTTGATGCTGGAGAGGGCAATGATCACTTATGTATCATGATAGTTGAGGAAGCAAAATCAGAACTATGCTACCCCTGACCTGGAGTTAGCAGCAATGGTCTTCTCTTTGAAGATATGGCAATACTATCTGATGGGCGAGCGCTTTACAATTCTATTATGACCACCAGAGTCTTAGGTACATATTCTCACAGAAGGACCTGAACCTGAGACAATGGCGATGGCTCGAGTTTCTCCAGGACTATGACTTTGAGACAGTCTATACTCCTGGAAAGGGGAACGTAGTAGCCGATGCTCTCAGCAGGAGGACGAGCATTCAGCTACTTGGAGAGGCGACAGAGCAGATAGCTACTTTTTAGATATCCTTCATGGATAGAGATGGAGCAGCTTTCCTTCAGTTGCTCACAGTCACACCTCCACTTCTTCAGTGGGTCAGCGAGGAACAACGTGGGGATGTTGACTGTGAGACACGACATGCACAGATATCCTCAAGATAGACACCTGATGGATTCTATATAGGAGGAGAGCACATCGTCTTTTTTAGAGGTCATACCATGGTACCAACTGCGTTACAAGAGGAGGTGCTGAGATAGTTTCACACTTCCCCTTTAGCGGTACATCCGAGAGTGTCTAAGAAGTACCAGGATCTCAGACGACAACTCTTGTGGCCGGGGATGAAGAAGGCTATGGTAGAGTTCGTTTCTCAATGCCTCACCTTCCAGTAGGTGATGGCGGAGCAACAGGTACCAGAAGACTTGGTATAGCCCTTGGAGGTCCTGGAGTGGAAGTGGGATGGTATATCTATGAATTTCGTGATTGGACTTCCACGTACTTCTAGAGGTCACGACTCCATTTGGGTGATTGTCGAACGACTCACCAAGTCGGCCCCACTTCTTACCCATCATAGAGCAGGGCTTAGTGGAGAGCTTGGGACGCCTCTATGTTCATGATATTATACGGCTTCAGGGTGTTCCATCATCTATCATCTCCGATCGAGATGCTCGCCTTACTTCCCGGCTTTGGAAGGGGTTACAGGAGGCATTCGTGACGCAGCTATGTCTGAGCACCGCCTTTAACCCTCAGACGGATGGTCAGACAGAGAGGACCATTCAGACTCTCGAGGATATGCTCCATGCATGTGTCCTCGACTTTGGTCATAGCTTGGAGGATCACCTACCCTTGGTGGAGTTTGCGTACAATAACAGCTACCACTCGACAATCGGGATGGCACCATACGAGGAATTGTACGGCCGACCTTGCATGTCGCCTCTGTGCTGGACAGACCCTGGGGAGTTAGCACTTGTGGGACTGAATATGGTTTAGGTCATGACAGAGAAGGTCCAGGTCATCCAAGAGTGGATGAGGATAGCTCAAAGCTGACAGAATTCTGAGGCTGACAGGAGGCGGAGACCACTAGAGTTCGAGGATGGCGACAACATTTTCTTGCGGGTCTCACCTCAACGTGGATTACGGAGATTTAACTAGGGCGGAAAGTTATCTCCACGCTTCATCAGACCATTCTTGGTTCTCAGCAGGATAGGCGAGGTGGCTTATCTCCTGGCTTTACAACCTCAGTTGCACAGGGTGCACGACGTCTTTCACGTATCTCAGCTGAGGAGATACGTGCACGACCCGACTCATATCATCGACCATGGGGAGCTGGACATTGATGATGAGGTGACTTTTGCAGAGGTCTCAATGGAGATAGAGGATCTACAGGAGCGGGTCCTATGTGGGTGGTCGATTCCTCTAGTGCGCATCAGGTGGCAGCACGAGAACCTCCAGGAGAGCACTTGGGAGTGGGAGGCTCAGATGCGTGCTCAGTACCCTCATTTGTTTCCATAGTTTTGATGTATCTTTACGGGGATGTAAAGCCATCATGTTGGAGTAAAGTAAAGACCTGTAAAATTCAAGGAATTTTTTTCTTAATTTCTTTGGGATTTTATGAGTATGTAGTTTTTTACGGCACCTGATTCCGAGGCCCGGTTTTCCTGAAATCAATTTCCAAAGTTTTTCTTGGGTATGTTCAGTGAATGAACGAGCGAGTTTTTCTAACTTTTGAACCGGTGCTCGGAATCGAATTCTGAGGGCACCGATGAAATTGCAACACCAATTATTGGTTAAGAAGACCCTTTTGGTGTTGCGTTTTCTTAAGAGGAGTTTCTAAAAAAGGGGAATTAATTGAAGAGTAAAATAAAATTGTGAGAAAATTTTATTGTATTTCTTTTATGTGGATTAATCCTAAGGATATAAGTTGGGTGGAACTAACCACCCATGTGATGTTAAATGAGAGGTGGGGCCCACACTAACCCAACCCTATCAATTTCCCTAAACCCCCTCTTTTATGTTGGCAACCCCCCATTAGTTTATGACTTTCTCTCGTCTCTATTAATGAATGCCAACACACCCTATTCAATTAATTGAACTCATTAATTAATTGAATTAGATATTTTGAATTTTAAATGTTGGAATGTGTGAATAAAATAAGAAAAAGTATTATTTTATATTTGGTTGTATCGTTGTGTGGAGTTTGGGGAGAAAATAACCAAAGTCTCAAAGATCTTCTTCTTCTTCATTGAAGAACGTGAAGAACGACGAAGCACCAAGGAGTGATCGATGTGTTGTTCTTCTCCTCTCCGCAGCCGGTGTGAGACGCCATCCACCATGGATGTACACCGACGTCGTCAACCCCAACAACATCTTTGAAATCATTGTTGAGGTAGGGAATTGTTTTACATTCAAGATTAAATTATGATCTTTGTTGAAGTTTATTAAACCGCCTCTTATCAAGATAACAGGAGGAGGTCGGACCGCACGAACATGACCGAACCTCCTCCCCATGGTTGTTAATTTTTCTCTATGGTTCAGAATGGAGGTGGCACAGTGCTGTCGCACCACGTGGGAATGAGGGAACCGCGGCCAGAGTGGGCTGCGATGAATAAGCACATCCCCATCATGCCACGCCGAAGCTGAAGAACTCGCGTCCAAGTTCGGGCTACAGCGGAAGGGCGCGGTGCCGTCGCGCTGCACCGGACGGACAAGGGTTGCGACCTAAGTCGCGACTATCCAAGGGAGGGCGGCCGGAATCGCCGGCCACCGGTGCTTCGGAAGGGCAGGACCGTGGTGTCCTGCTGCGCCGGCACCGGCCGGCCAACCGGGCCAGACTTTCGGAGGAGGCTGAGGGTCGTAAACCCTGGAGGCAGACAGGCGGGCCCCCTCCACGTTGGGGGCCGTCGTTTCGAGACAAGGGGGGGGGGCAGCGCCCCCCATTTTCTGTTCAGCCGAAACGGCCGTGCTGCTGGCCCCACGGGCCGCGCCCACACCAGGATAACTGGTCGCGCTAAGCCGGACCGGCCACGCCGGGCCGGACCGCCCGCGCTGGGCCAGACCCCCGCGCCGGGCTGGGCAGCGCCGGCTGGGTCAAGTCGCGCCAGCCGGGTTGGGCCACACCCTAATGGACCAGACCCGTACCCCGTTCGGGTCGACCTGGTTCGGACCGACCCAGGTGGTTTTGGGCCGGGTCGGTCCGGGCCCAAACCCCCCTAAAATCGGACAGATTCGTTCAAACTACCGTAACATAGGCTGAAGACCTCCG
Source organism: Viscum album (assembly GCA_963277665.1). Taxonomy (NCBI): domain Eukaryota; kingdom Viridiplantae; phylum Streptophyta; class Magnoliopsida; order Santalales; family Viscaceae; genus Viscum; species Viscum album. Next base: position 1,335,629,047 of record OY728162.1, read on the forward strand.
ATCGATGCATCATCAGTTGAGATGAAATCCTTGGATCGAGATGGTCGTTTCGGTATATTACATTCAAGGTTTTGGAGAACTTTAGGTACAACCGAGTTTCTTCGAACACAAAACCAACCGGGAACTCAGAGAAGAAACGCTTATAACATGAGATCTGGACGTTCGATTGACGTGTCATAGACTTTGTTGGATTCCTTTTAATGAGATGGTTCTTTTGGATTACTCTACTCGAGGTTTGGATGCAGTTGGAGTATGGTCAGGTTGGTTTTGACTTAAAAACCAACCGGGCCCCTTGGACGAAAAATCCAACAACTCACAGACCGAGCATCTGATTGAAGCGCCGTCTGCCGCGTTGAGTTCCTATTGACGTGATGGAAATTTTTGATACATAAACTCCGGACTTAATGTCAGTTGATGAATCAACCCCCTTGGCTCGTGGAGTGGACCCTCCTGGAATCGATCATGCTGTGTGTGGGAACCCTAGAGCTGGCTGCCACTACGACGACGATGACGACTGTACTAGGATTCTCTGTGGGTTCGGTATCGATGATTACCATACTAAAATCCACCATGGGTTCGACGGCGATGACTACTATTCTTGTATCCTAGGTGGGTCTGGTAGTACATGGCTAATGTTCTTGTATCCTACGTGGGTCCGATAGTATTTGACTCTGTACTTGTATCATACGTGGGTCCGGCAGAGTAGCTGGTCTTGTATCCTTTGTGGGTCCGATAGCTTAGCTGGTCTTGTATTCTTTGTGGGTCCGATAGCTTAGATGAATCAGTGGCTACATCTGATCATCTCTATCATTTTACGAATAAGTATACCTGTGTGATCTGAGTCTTGACATTAAATCATTATGTTAGATATGTTTGTTTTGCTATCCTATGTGGATTGGGATGTGTTATCTGGTGTGGATTGGTTTGTGCTTTCCTGTGTGAACTAGATAGAATTTGGGCTCGGATGTTGGAGCCTGACTAGAATTGTTGACTTAGGTATATGTATGGTCATATACCTAAGTTGAGTTGATTGTTACTTCGTGATTAAATATTTCCTTTGTGGATTATCCTTCGTGGATTCTGGGGGACCTTCGGGGGTCTCGGGGTCCCTTCTGAGTAGCGTATACTCACCCCTACACGGGCTATGCCCGCACTAAATTGTGTTGGATGCAGATGACAGACAACGCTGATCATGGTTGAGGATTGTGGAGAAAGTCCATGCTTAGAGGTGGACCACTGGGCGGGAAGTACACGGAACGGATGGCTGGACCCGAGGAGCTGAGGAGACTATCTGTACCCACCCTTTAGGTGGGATTTCCAGTGGATGGCTCAGAGTTGATGCTTTACTTTTCAGTTGTTGTACTTTCTTTTCATTTGTACTTTACTTTCAGTTGGGTTTGTATTCTGGCACATTTACTTTCCAGAACATACAGTCGTATCCAGTTTACTTAGTGTTTACATCAGCTTTCTTACTCTATGTTGTTTGTTTACTTTGTAAAAGCAATTCCTTACCTTTTTATCGGGATTTACGCCTTTGGTGCTAGTCGCCAGCCCCTGGCCTATGGAAGGCGGGTTTGGGGTATTCACGGAACGGGCCCCGAGGATGGGTCGTGACATTCCACACAGAAGAACATAGGTGAAAATATGGATAAGGAAGTGAAATCTAACCATCATGTTCTGATGGATAGTGGTAGAGAACATGGATATGAAAAATACAACAATCACAAAGCAATAAATTTGTGATGATCTAAGGTACCATCTAGGACAACGTTTTTGGTTTTCAAGATCATGTCCCTAAAGTTGAAAATAAATTGGAATTAGAAGAAATACTTAATTTATTTTGGTACAATCTCACCGTTGGTCATTCCTCAAACAATTTCCACTTAATATCTTAAGGAAATGAAGTTTGATTTTTCATTCGTGAAGTGTTAGTAGATCATGCTATAGAATGATTGGTCATTCCATCTGTCTCAAACAAAAGGTTAGCAGAAGTTATTAAATATACATAAGTCCATATATGGTGAGATTAATTGTATATTGTTCATAAAATGGGCTTATACTTCATATATCAAACCACATAATAATTTGAATCTAATTTATACAAACCATGGAATTCTTGTTGGACAGTGGTAGGAAATAATGGTCTGTCACAATTCGGTTGTGTGTTTGATTCCCACATCCTTGTCCGACGCGACGGGTTGTCTCCCGTCCTACGAGTTGTCCTTTTTCTAAAACTATAATATTATAACATTTCATAACTAAAATAAAAATGTTATAGCCTTAAGAAATACTATATTATGTCCAAATTAATTCATTCCAACCTTTAGGCTTATCGAAAATACTTTTTTCCGATTACTAGAAATGTTATCTACCGAGCTTGTAAATTCCTTCATTTTTCCCCCATATATCATAAGATATATCTTGTTGTTGTCCACATTACAAACATATGAATACCTTAATCAGTTATTCAATTGAGAAATGAATTCCCATTAAACTTTATAGAAAACATGAATGCTGCCAATAGTAAACTCTTTCCACATACCAAAATTCCAAAAATTCTATATACTCAAACCATGATATCAATTTTTCCTTATACCAGTCATGAGGTAATTAATACGATCAAACATATTATTTTCTCGTTATCCCTTCATTATCCACATATAATCTTCTTTCCAAAAATATTTCAATCACTTTTCATGGTTACTGGTATCATATAATTATTGAAAACCACAATAAACCAATACATAGATATGCCAATATTCCATGATACTATAAATGAGATTCCACAACATCATTATGGAATCCCATTACATAAACACTTAATCATTCCACCACATAGTTGTAATACTCATCATTTACAATAGTGATCACATGTGACTTCCCTTTGTACTTTGACTTAAGATGTTTTTGATATCGATCATCATTAACCCTTGGATTAGGGCATTGGTTAGCATAATTCCCCATTTCTCTTCACATGTAGCATTTAAGTATTGGTGGTGCATTCTATGTAGTCTTTTCTCTATTCACATCATTATCTACCTTTTTACAATTACTTCGGTACTCAGTAACTCGATGACCTTCTTTTCCACACTTGATACATTTCCTAGTACCTTTTAAACAATCTCTTCCATGCTTCTTTCCACACTTTGTGCATAAAGAAACATTCAACTTCTTTTCACCATTGTTCTGAGATTTTTCCTTGAACTCCATGTTTTGTTTTTTATCAAAACCATGAGATGTATATATAACACCAACTTCTAGTTCTACCTTGATATCACAACAAACAATTTATTCATAGCTATTGAAGTCTCTTATAGCTAATTACCTTCTAAAACTTGGTTTTAAGACACTGAAGAATCAATCAATTTAACTTTCCGGTTGGATGATAAAGCCAGATGCAAAACTTGAAAGCCTTGTACAATTCTCCTCGTATATACCAACAGATTCATCATCCTTTTTCATAAGCTCAAGGAACTCCTTTTCCATATTTTTTCAAAGAATACGAGGGAAGAACTTGTTGAAAAAAAAAGTTCTTGAACTCTTCCCATTCCATGGATTCAATTTCATCTTGGGGGAATTGTATTTTTAACTAGAGTCCACCACCGGTCTGCTTCACCTTCTGACCAGTAAACAACCAAAATGACTTTTTCATTCTCTAGAAAGTGAAGTATTGAAGATATCTTTTCCATGTTACTAATCTATTGTTCAGTAAAAGTGGATCAGAATACCCACTGAAAGAACATGGACGTTGCCTCATGAAGGACTCGATAGAATATTGTTCCCTTCTCGGCTCATTTGGAAGTCCAGAATGATTCATAGTTTGTGTTAGTATAGTAATAATATTTTTCACTCCATCTCCCATAACATTGGTTTGTTCAGAAGGCAATTAATTGCATTGTCCATTACATTGATCAGCACGGTTCCTTTTGGTTCCATCAACCTTCTAAAACCCAAAAAGAACAGTGTGAGAGGGAAGAATCATGCTTGGAAAACAACATAATAATGGGGTAGTACCTTCAATATATATCATCTTAGGTTTAATTATAATATCGTTATCATAATTATAGGACTATAACCTATAATTATACTTAACCATAGAAACATCCATAAACATACCTTAGAAATATATCTAGGGGATTTACTAAAGTTTTTGCATCCTAGTTTCCGAAGGTTAACTAATCCTTTCCTCGTATACCAACTGTAGATACCCACACTTGACGTATATGGACATTACATTACTTTTGTGGAATACTTATCAAATCACAAAAATAGACACCCAAGGACCATAATAGTTTAGTGTCTTTGGAAACATGGAACATACTCTTCTAATCATGGTGAAACATCTTCAACATCTCCCATAATGATCTTACCTTTCTTATTACCAAAAACCTTTCTTTATATCCTGTGTAAAAAACATCAAAAGGGTGAGCTCAAATGCTCAGTAAGGGTAAGCATGGAGAAAATAAAACAAATCATATACATTTGTACATAAAAACATGAACATAATGTTTAAACAACAAAATCTTGAGTTGTGAAATAAATTATGGCAGTACATAAGGAATAGATAATTAAGGAACATTAATCATGATAAAATAGCATGGGAAAAAAACTTGTAATTATGGAAACCATTAATAACATGTTATGATTTCTATATTATCCAAGGCATTTCTTCCAATACCATCATAGTGGACAAAGTCCATCACTGAACTAGGTTAACATATCGTTCCAGCTCTGTATTACTGAACTGGATTCACTTTTCATTCCATCCATGTCTATCTCATGAGATATAAATCCTTACCCAATGCATTGGATGTAGATATAGGTCCCACAAATCTCATAATGAAATAATTATTACTTGTGCCAAAAAATAAACATAAATCATTCATCATAACCCAAAGAATAAAATGGGTTTCATAAACATCATCCCATCATAATGTAATCCATATAAAACAAATGGATATCATTTCATCATAATAAGAATCAAACCATGTAAATAATAGAAACATTATAATTGAAACATAATCATACTAAATAATGCCATCTTATATGGAAAATAGTTTTGACAAAACACTTGAAATGAATTCTTGAGGAAAATATCATTTCTTTTTTAAAATAATTGTTTTTCACAAAATGCCATTCAATTTTAAATGAAAAGGATTTTTGTTGAAAATAACCATGAAATATTGTATAGGAAGATTTATGTATATTAGGCATTATGAAACCACAAAAAATTCCATTCATGCCGTATAATTTTAAAAAACATTATCCTCGTACTTTTTCCGGAAAAGTCCAAAAGTTCCTCGTATGGTATAAAAAAGAAAGATTCCTTCCATAACACAATGTAAAAGTCATAGAGGGGTAAAAGTGACTTTAAAAATAAATTTAGTATTGTTACACACTTTATAAAAAACATTTTTATGGATATTTATGAAAAAATATATCCCCAGTAAATACTTACTTATAAGCAATCTCAGAAAAAATGAGATTTTCAAAATTATCCCTTACCTTATGTACAATTTCTTCCATATGTGTTCGAGACTCATGTATAGTGGGTTTAAACATATTATTAAGTTGTAAAATAACCATAAAAATATTAATGATATGATATATTATTCACATAAGACATTATATTACCCTTTCTTTTGTAAATTCCATGTTAAAGCAATGTTTTGGGTAAAATCATTTCATTTATCATATGTGTTTCGACTAGTAGGTCTTGATATTCTTAATTATACCCTGATTTACTTAATTCTAGAATTTAAAACATGATTTATATATAATATATATTCAGAATATAAATATATATGATAGATCGATAAATGGAATGAAATACAACGTTCATGGAGACGGTAGGTCGTACGTACGCATGAACGATGTTTTCATTTCCTTATTGAATTGAATAGAATTAAGTAAATGAAACATATATGTAAATAAATACAGTATCATTATTATGTAATATATTTCATGATTATTTATTATATATACTTTGTATCCATACATGAATGGTTAATAATGGAAAATGAATCTCATCGCGTTCGTGGAGACGGTAGTCTGTACGTATGCACGAGCGACAATATCATTCTTTTTATATTAAAATCATATATAATTGGATGGTATATCATATATATAGATTTATAATAGTGTTATATTTATTATTTATAGCATTTATACTCATTATTATACCAATCCAAATGATGAAATGTTTGAATAAAAAACTACACCACGACATGGAGACGATAAGCCGTACATACGCATGTGTGGTGACTTTTTCATTCATAGGATGGATAAAAACCCTAATATGGTTGTAAAATTTTTATAATAACATAAAAGAATATAGAATATACTGGATTTATTATTTTATAATGGAAACCAAAAATAAGGAGGAAGTGGAAGAAGAAAGGAACTTGAAATAGGTGGTGAGATATTTACCTCTTCTTCACTTTATTACATTTGATTTGATCAAAAGGTCTTCATAGGATGTCTTTTTGACTGAAGGAAGACCTCTATAATGAATATAGGACAGTTGATAGGGTATTTGGGAAGGTATTGGCCGAGACAAATGGCTTTGTATTTGTGAATTATAGATAAGTGGGAGTGCCCTTTTATAAGAGGGGTGAGGGTCACCTTAGAAAAAACATAAAATATTATTTTATAATAAATTCATATTCGGTTTATAATGGATCCAAAGAGACTTATTTTGAAAATATGGTGTGTATGGGTATAAATTCTCTAAAATAGTAGGGTTTAGACAAGTTTAGGTTACCATTGAAACCTTATCATTTATATTTAACTCTAAGTTCAGTAATTTAACTTTTACCGTGTTTTCTTGTATTATTACACTATATGGTTAATCATCTTACTATAAACTGTCAATATAACCATAATTGGTACATTAATGTCATATATATTATTATATAAGTATTTGGGATGAACCTTAGATTTTTAGACCATTATATCAATTAATAATATAATATTTGTTTTAAAAACTATTTTATGTCAATTTTGACACTATTTGGTATTTTTTTATTTTTATACATTCATAAATGCATTATTACTTAGAAATAAATTCTTATAACCAACGCTAATATGTTATATTAACCTATAAATTTAGTTTAATTCATAAAAAGTCTCAAATTACATTTATTTGAGTATTTATAATATCAATTATGTTAATATTTCATTAATAAGGTAATTACTGCATCATCATTGTTTCATCAATAAATTAAATTATATAATGTCTAAAAAATATAAATAAAATACCATTATGTAAGAAATATTTTTGTATTTATAAATAATATTTATAGTTTAATTTTTCTTTTGTATAACCCTATTTTAAAAATTCTTTATTTATTAAACTTAGATTTTAACAATTTTAACTCTTCTTTGAATTAAAAAATAATAAATGTCCTAATCTAATACAAGTGGACCTAAATGAAAATATTTTATTCATAAGGTTGTTTTTGGTCGAATTAAACTTATTCAATAGAATTAGGACATTTTTAGGTTAATAATAATAACATTTTATCCTTAATTACCGTATTTACTTTTAACCGTGGTAAATAAATGTAAAAAGTTACTAATCTCAAAAAATTTACTTTTTTCTTATTGAACCAAATTTTACGTATTTTTATCAACCGCGTCTCTTGGATTTTTTCCATTCCACTCACATAAGCGATAAAATTATGTTTTATGTAAATTTGCAAATTCTCCTAGGAGGTATGTAAAAAACTGTAAAAAGATCAATAAATTTTTTTATATATCTGAAATTATTATAAAATGAATATAATGAATTATATTGAACTTATATAGATATTATGTATCCATTTTGACCTAAAATAAATGTCAATAAGATAAATTATTATTTAAATAAAAGTCGTTTTTAACCAACAACTCAGTGTTTTCACTATTCATCAGAAATTGATTGTTTTTAGAAAAATACCAAAAATTCACCCTTGGATAATTTCAATATTCCGACTCCAAAAATGTAGTCCATTTTGAAATATATAATATATAAAATTTCAAAAAGTGGGTATTACTATTCATAAAGTCTAGTTTATAAAATATTTTAATAACATATCGTTGTTTAGTGAAACTCGGTATTGCGTACAATGCAAGCTATCGAGGAAGGTTGCTATTGTGTGTAACACAAGCCAAGAATTGTGTTTTTTATACTAAAAGTTAATATGGTGTTTTGTATAGTGCAAGATAATCTTAGTGTAACGTACAACACAAGACATCAAAGAAATTAAAAATAATATTTCTCATAAAATCTCGGGGTGTAACATTTTTGATGTATATACTAATGTGATTATGTGTACCAAGGATAACTCAATGGCTAATAATAATATATAGAAGAAGGAATTAAATAAATGTTTTGTGTTATAAAAGTAATGCATGGTCCTAGTTTTTACAAGACACTTAACCTTAGGATCCTCATTCTGTAATATTTTTATGTTTATTTTAATTAAAATGATGTAGAAGTAATGTAAGAAATGCAGGGTCCCTATAGTTGGTATTAGAGGAAAAATTTAGTTAATTTTGGAATTATCATTATAGATTAATGAAAATACTAGTTTGAGACTATGTATATGGAAGTACAAAAGAATAATTTATAAACATAGGGATACCATAAGATATTATTTTAGCGTCAATTTCACAAAGGAATAAATTATTTATTCATGACTTGTTGACTTGTGTTTTCTTCTGAACTTTTCTATTTTAGAAAATTATGGGAACCATGAGAAACCAAGACAATAACCCATGTGAGGGACAATGCATCAATTTCCTGAACAACATCCCCAATGATTTGGGAGGTGGATTTCAAAACAACATGGTGATTCTTACCTAGTTGTCTTAGATTAATAATAAAAACCTGAATAAAGTGAAACATCATCCTTCACCTAAGATGGAACATCTAGTTGTCGAGTGTTTTATGCAACAACGATGAACTATGTCTAGTAGATCTTTTAATCCAATTTGTGTGGAACAGTGGGTCAACTCAATGGACATTATACTTTATGTACTCTAATTTCTAAGACAAGGATGGTCACTCTGGTTGTTTATCATATCAATGGAGAGGGCTACCAATGGTGGGATTTGATTAATAACCCCAATCTGAGAGACAAAATTGAAGTGATGGAGTGGGATGACTTTGAGATAATTTTTCATTACAAGTATTTACCATGAAATCATAATATGAATATGGAGAGAGAATCCATCGATCTGATGCAAAAGGATGGATAATCCATCATGGCCTATGAAGTGAGTTTCCCAAGGTATTCAAGGTACTCCATGGGATTTCTTATCAACAATGATAAAACAATTGATCAATTCTCTACTAGATTAAAACCAAACCATAAAAAGGCTCATAAAATTTGAAACTTTGGGAGTTATGAATAATTCATTCAATAAGATCTCAAAGTGGATATGGAGTTTTGAGAATGGTCCCGTGTGAAAGGTAATAGGAAAAGAAATATGAAGTTTTATGACAGAGGATTTAATGAGGAAGGTGGAAGGAAAACTCAACAAACCAAATATCTAAAATGTTATATGAATCATCATGGGAACTGCCTCAATGGGATGGGGAAATGATTCAAGTGTTTGAGAGAAAACCACTATTCTCAAGAGTATCAAAAATACCTGAGAAGCCTGCAGAATGTGGTCGAGGAAAAGAGAGAACCACCCAAGGTCCAATGCTACCACTGTAGGGAGCAAGGGAACTATGCAAGCCAGTGCACTGAACCTCATCTCATCGAGGTTAATTGCTGTCATCATCCATGAAAATATAAGGAACAAGTGAATAATTATTCCACACCTACTATGGGAGTGGATCAATAAAATGATGTTATACAAGGTGAACTTTCCATTCCCTTGAGAATTTCACAAGACTTATTTGATTCTGGTTCTGCACATTCTTTTATATGTCGCAAATTTTCTAAAACTATTGAATCGAATCCTAGAATCCACGAAGTAGATGGATATATATATATAAAATCGCAGTGGTGAAATCATTGTAACCCATGTATTGGACTCTTCTCATATTGGAGTATTTGGGATAATTATTCTAATGAATCTCATAATACATCCATTGGTGGAATTAGACTCTATAAAGGGAATGAACTGAATCTCATTATATGGAGCACATGTAAACTATCGAGATAAGAAATTATCTTTTTATATTCCAAATCATCTTGTGATCCTCTACAAATGCAAGGAATATCATGAATCTCTTTCGAAAAATACATTAATGGGGTGGGTGTGGATTCCCTCAGAAGAAGAATTCCTCACTCAAAAGGTTAAGTCAAAGAATGTTACCCACCAAGGGAAAATTCCTATTGTGATGGAATACAGTCATGTATTTCCTGATAAGATACCTAGAATTCCCCCTAATCATGAGGCATAGTTCTCAATAGAACACATACCCAGATATACTCTTATCTCAAGGCATCCCTAGAAGATGGCTCCTATCAAACCAGAGGAGTTAAAGAAGTAGCTGCAAGGGAATTTGGAAAAAAGGGTTCATATTCTCTAGGGAATTTCTTTGGGGCGCACTAGTGTAATTTTTGAATAATAAGAATGGATCAATGCAGTTGGGTATCTATTATCAATAACTAAAAAATATCTACATAAATAACAATTACCCTCTCCCAATGATTGATGATTTATTTGATCTATTGATAGGAGCTCATTACATCTCAAAAGTGGATATATATTCTTCTTATCTTCAGATAAAGGTGATTAAGGATGATATTCAAAAGACCGCCTTTGGTCAAAGGGATGGGAACTATGATTATCTGGTGATGCCCTTCAAACTTACTAATTCCCCTGAAAACATCATGGATTTGATGAATATATTCATTAGAGAATACCTTGACATATTCCTGGTTTTTTATCAATGATATTCTCATATACTCTAAGAGAAAGGAGGAACATGAATAATATCTATAGAATATATATTAATGACATTGATAAATGAAACATTGTACAAAATTTTCTGAATGTGTGAATTTAGGATGTAGAATGTGACGTTCTTGAGTCATGTGATCACTAGTGAATCAATTTCTATAGACCCTTTAAAATCCAAGGCAAATGAGTAATGTCCCAACCCCACTAGTGACACATAAATTTGTAGTTTTCATGTCTTAGTAGGTTACTATTGAATTTTATTAATAAATTTATCATGATTTTCAAGCCTACTGATTATGTAAACAAAGAAATGGGTAAAGTATGTATGGATAGAAGAATCTGAGGGAAGCATCAAGAAGATAAAGAGAAGGCTGATCACTGTGCATGTACTCATATTATCGAAAATTGGAGAATGTTTTATGATATATAGTGATGATTCAAAGAAAGTATTAAGTTCTATAATCATGTAAAATGATAATGTGATAGCCTATGCCTCATTTAATTTGATGATCCATGAATAGAACAACTCGACACCTGATCTGGAGCTAGCCACTCTGATTTTTTTCATTGAAAATCTTGCAGAAATACCGTATGGTGAGGAGTGTGACATATATACCCATCACAAGAGCCTGAATTATAATACAAATGGATATCAACATGATTCAAAGTATATGACTATATCTAATCGAAATATATGATTTCACTATTCACTATCATCATGGAAAGGGGAATAATGTAGTTGATTCTCTAAGTGAAAAATAATTTTCCACTCAATCCTTGTTTTTCATTGAGAAAGACTCTATATTCACAGATATACAAATTATGTATTTGTAAATCATAACGGCATGGAATAAATCCTATATTTCACAAGTGATTGTGCCACCAAATATGCAATAGATGATTAAGGAGGTACAATGGGATGATCTGGAGTTACAAAACATGGTGAATGCAGTAATGAAATGGAAGTAGAAAGAGTTTCATAATGATGATGATGATGTAATTTGGTTTTAAACAAGGATCTTTGTTCCTTCAGAACTCATGATAAAGAATGAGCTATGGGACAATGCATATAGCTAAACTTTATCCATCTAGCCTGGTGACTACAAGCTTTACTTAGATCTCTGAGAACACTTTTGGTGAGATAACCTGAAGAATGAGATTGTAGAATATATCTCAACGTATTTGATATGTTATTAGGTTTAATCTGAGTGAATTAAGTCCAAAGGGAAGATGTAACCCTTGAAAATACCCATATTGGAAAGGGTAGAATGTCACTATGGACTTTTTTATGGGTCTCTTGAAGATATCCAAAGGAAATAATTCAATATGGGTTGTGGTGGACCTACTCACCAAGACTGCTCACATGATCACTATTTAGGAATTTCTCTCATTTGAGAAACTTTCAAAGATATATATGATGTAAGTGGTGAGGAAAAATGGGGTCCCAATCTTTATTATCTTTGATTGTGATATCCGGTTCACTTCTAAATTATGGAGGATTCTTCAATATTCCTTGAGTACTGAATTAAATTTTTGCTGGGCCTATCAGCCCCAAACTGATAGCCAGTCTAAAAAGTCTATTCAGATGCACAAATGAATACTCAGAGCCTACTCACTAGTATTCAAAGGTTGATGAGATCAACATCTCCCATGGGTTGAGTTCTCAAACAACAATATCTTCCACTAAGGTATTCAAATGGATCCATATGATGATCTATATGAAAAGTGATATCGAACTCCAACTTGTTGGGATGAAGTTGTAGAAAAAAGTTAATTAGACCTAATATTGTGCAAGAGATGATAAATAATGTTAAAGTCATATAGAAACAATTCAAATCTAATCAGAGTCGAAAAAATAGCTATAATGACAACCATCGAATGGATTTGGAGTTTTAAGTTTGATATAAATTCTTCCTTCAAATATCATGATACAAGATAATCGTTCAGTTTGGAATGAAAGGGATGCTAATCCCAAGGTACATTGGGCCCTTTTTGATCCTTAACATCATAGTATTTGGGGCTTATCATCTTTCACTTCCACCAAATATGAATCAATTTCATGATATGTTTCATGTATCACATTGAAGGAAGTACAAACTAAAAACATCACACGTACTCAACTCATTGGTGGTACAACTGGAATATGATATCCTTGTGAGGATAATCTAGTAATGATTTAGGACTGGAGTGATAAGATTCTCTGAAACAAGAAAAACCACCATATCAAAGTGTTGTGGAGGATCCTCAATTATGAAGAAGAAACTTGGGAACCAGAATATGTGATGATATAGAAGTACCCTAAGTAGTTAATGTAAAACAAAATTAAGAGGGAGAAATTTCAAAAGGGGGGATGAATGTAAGGACCCAATGTTTTATCCATGGAATTCCCATCTTATAATTATCTCATATTGTATAATCACATAAAATCACAAAGGAAAAAAATTACACTTTATTCTTAAAATAACTACTATATTCTAAGTGACCTTTAAGAATAATATTTCGACTTCTGTGATTTTAATTTTGAAAATTTGACATATACAGTTGTGATCTGTAATTTATTTGGAGTCTGATAGATTTTTTTTTTATTTTTTGTGATTAGTAACCTACAGTTATGAATAGTAATGTTACTCATAATAATAGTAATATGCCACTTATGAATATTAAATTGTCAAATTGAATAGGATTCTTACCAATGGTAGTATAAATAAAATTTATCCATCTTATAAGTGAAAATATTAGATAATTATATTATTGTGTTTGTATTTTTGTAATTCATTAATATTTAATTATTAATTTAATAATTTAAACTTAAATTCGTTTTCATAAAATGTAATCATAAACCTTTATTTTTATGTCTTTTTATTAAAGGATAAATTTATGAGACCTTAATTAAATTTTCAAAGAGATAGAAAAAGAGTTTTAATTTTAAAACATTTACTTTTCAAGTAAATTATTATCTTAATTAAAAATTAAATTAATCATATTTAGAAAATTATTTTCATGAAATGGATTTAATTTTTTAATTATAAATGTATAATAATGGTTATGGTGAATTGTTGATTTTTTTCTAAAAGAACTTTAATTTTTGGTGAATAGTGGAATTCAGTAATTTGCAAAATATGCTAAATACATGATTTTTTGCAACTTTCTTGAGACACGGATGATGTAAATGGAAATTGGTTCAGACTAAAATTCCCCCATTACTGTACTTATGCAATGAATCATCAATATTTCCTGTCTTGTAGAGAAATAATAAATTAATGAATATAATATTGAGAAATCCCCTCTCCCCTCACCCATAAATATAACCCTTCACAACCTCTTCTTTGCACTCCTCTATACCTTGTGCCTACTCAAAATTATAAAAAAATATTTTCCCAAGATCTTCCCCCACGTAAATTATCCCATGATCTCATAAAAAACCAAAATCTATACCTTAAAGAGACTATCAATGAAAATATATTAAAGAGGTAATTTCCCTCTCTTTTTTTGAGTTTCCTTTCAAATTTTTTTTATTTTCACCTCTTATCCTTAAATTCTGAGATAAAAATGTCATGATAACTTGATTATGTTTGGTATACTGGTATTTTATAATTTTAATGGAATATTACTCATTATAATCATCCCCCTCTCTCTGTGTGTCTATAAAAATCAAATCGTTACACGTGATGTGTTAATTTACCTACATTATGGGCGATGCACTTCAATTTTCCTTCAACATATTCAAGGATATAAATAAAACTATTAAATGGATATAAAAATATTCTAATATTTATTTTTTAACCCTTTTTATGTTAGGTAAACAACTTTACTTAATATTAAATGATAAAACAAAACATGTTCATTGTTATACAAAAACCACCCAACTTATCCTAAAATGATCATCAATAAATTTTATCTATTGATTCATTCTCATGATATTTATCCAACATAATTATAAGATAATTTAAACTAATTTAATATAATTTATAACATGTACTATAAATTATATATATATCTATGTTCTAAATGATCTTCCATTCATGTGTAGAAGTGAACCGTTTATGGAAACAAAGAAAAAGAACACTCCCAAACAATGAATTTTAACTCTCTAACTCATCCAAAATCAAATAAAATAAATTAATGAACCCATAATTAGTATTATTCATGTAAAAATGGTTCATTAATTGTTAATTAATGGATATAAGGTCATTATACCAGACATTAATGTGATGAATGTGTTCGGATAAAGGTAAGGGGAATTCTCCAACCCAACATTATTTCTTTGGGTTTTCCCTCTTTCACTCCATTTTCAGTATGGTTATTCCTTAAAAATAATTTCTTCATAATTATATTACCTTTTATAGGATATACATGTTTTCCACTGGAGTTTATGTCATAAAAATGTTTTCCAAAAGAACTCCTATTTTAAATACACATCTTTTACTTATCACTCTAGGTTGATGGTTCTTGTATCAAGAATGTTATTTCTTAATTCATTTGGGAACCCAAAGTTTATGAATGTATTATTGATAAAGATAAACCCATTAATTTACATGGGTTTTGTTTATATTCATTGTTGATATATGTTCTATTTGGAATGCATGATAATGTAAATGTTATGATGTAGGGGGTGTGCCAAGAATTATATAGTGGTCCAATGAATTGGGTTATGTGAACAACCTCATGAGTAAAGTGAAGTTCGCGTGAAAATGGTTATTTATTTATTTAATACTATGTGTGGTAGTTTACCACTAATACATTACAGTAAATTTTAATAAATTTCCACTTTTCAAGCCTTTTTTTAATTAATCCATCGTGTTTATGGTCCTATACATATATTGTGATGATAATGATTATTCTCACCCCATGTGGTATTGTTTCATGTACTTATCCTCTTACTGGGATGTTATCTCACCCATTTTTTATATATATCCTTATGTTATTAAGTGTAATAATGAAAACTCAATTCCCAATAAGAAGCTATATAAGAAGGAATTAAATAAATATTTTTTGTTATAAAATTTATGTATGGTCCTTGTTTTCCCATGACACTAAACCTTTGGATGCTCATTGTGTAATGTTTTCATGTTTTTATCATTAAAATTATGTAAAATTTATGTATGAAAATCATGATCTCTATATATACACCATATATATATAACTGGTGCATAACATAAAAATGTGCCTCAATTAAAGGAAATTGAGATAGATACACATACCTCATGCTTCTATTTTATTAAATGTGATTTTACATCATGTATAGTGGTTTAAAACATGTTATTAAAATATCCCATCTCAATATTAATATTTATAATAACATATATGAGCCTTTAATAACATCGTATCACTCATTAATTAATTATCTTCCATTTTCTAATTATTTCAGGTGTTAATTACCTTGTTTTCTCTTGCGTGTTTTGTCATGAAAGTTCTAGTTCTTGATCATATTATATTATTATATCAAATTAAAAATAATAATAATTAAATTATTATGAAATTTATATATAAATTATAATTTTAATACAAATCATGAAATATGGTTTTGATAAATGAATAATGTTACAATCATAGATATGATACATTTAATGTACACATTGGTAATGTTTCCATTTTAAAATGATCATTATGCAATGAAGGTACTTAAAATTTTATCTTTCAAAATTATAACAATATAATAAATACAATATTTTTTTCGTAAATATACATATATTTACACACACACACACACATATATATATATGTGTATCATTTTTGTGGTTTTGTTATGAAAATAGATTTACATGGCTTATGAAGGCGGTTGTCCATGCGTACATGAATAAAAAATATCATCTTTCAGTGAGTGAAAAGGTAAGAAATAAAATTATATGTTATCTATTAATTATTTTAATTATGTAATTAATATCATAATTATATAATTTAAATTATATATATTCATTAATTGAATCCTTATTACCCTCTATGTAAAGCGTTAGTGAAAAAATAATCACATCACCCCAAGGGGTGGTAGCTCACCATACACAAGAGTGACATTATTGAATCCCATATTGAATAGATAGTAAAAAAATATAAATGATAAAATTAAAAGAAATTTGTAATTATGTAAAAAATAGAATAAATATACTATATATCCATATCATACCCATCCCAGAGAGGTAGTAATGGAAAAAATAATGACATCTATTTGTCGGCTGGTAGTCCATCATACACACAAATAAGGATTTTATAACCCATTTGATGGAATTGGGCATATTTAAAGGTAATTAAATAAGATTAAAAACACCTAATAATATTTAAAATATTGAATTGATTTCATCTTAAAGATTTAAAGAGAACATAATGAGTTGGAGGAAGAAATAAAATAAAAATTCTCATTGAAGAATGTTACGTCTTCTTTAGGTCGCCTCCACAGGTTTTCCCAGAAAACCTTACTAAGATATCTTTATTAGAAATTTTTTTATTATAGTATGGTATTATAGAATTTGGTAAGTCATTTTGGTTATTAATGTGAGAAAAAATTTATTTTAAAGTGTGGATATAAGTGGATAGGAGGGAGGCCTCTTAAAATATAGTTGAGTGGCTCACTAGTAATTTTTGGTAACAGAAAACGTGTTCCCATGTATTTAACATGCGAAAAGTGTCAAAAGTGAAGTATTATAGAGACTTTTAAATAATATTGTCTAAATATGGTCATGAAATTAATTTTTCATAATTTATTAGGTCATTTTAACCATTATCATTTTAGTTTTACTCCTGGTAAATCCATTCTTACCTTAACAGTGGAAAACAATTTTTACTGTCTTCACTCCATTTTGCTAAAATTTTAAGTTCCCCTTATAACATAATATAAATTATTATGATTCCAAATGTGGAATCTATTGTTAAATATTACATTCATAGTAGTGGAAAAAAATAATTTAAAATCAATATTGAAATATGATGAGAAAGCAGGTTTTCAAAGAGAAATTTTTCTAAACATAAAAACATTTTTATATCAAAAGTCAATATGAAAATCATTTCAATTTCTAAAAATAGATTAGTATATATATATATATATATATTATTTAACTAAATTTAAAATAAAACTTAATTTAAATTCATTTATCATTTTAAATTATTTTAAAAAATCAGTTTTCAATTAAAATGTAGCTTTTCCGCTATGCATTAAAAAATAAAAAGTTTTAGAAAAAAACCCCAAAAGTCACCCTAATATAATTTTAATTTTATAATTTTAAAAATAATAATCATATTATCAGATAAATATAATAAATTTAAATAAAAAAATATTGTAAATTATAAGTGGAATGCGTAACTAAAAAATCCCATAGAAAAAATATTTTTTCTCAAAAACAACATTTATTTTTTCAATTAAATGATTTATAATAAATAGATAACCATGATTATCATTATATAGATAGTAATATTCTTACCTAACTATTTAAAAACATGGTTATAATAGTAATGGTTATGTAATAATATTTTAACAGAGTTTAGTGTTTCGTAATGACCCAGTGTTGTGTGAATTGTAAGCTATCAAAGAGAATGAATTTTTTAAAAAATAAGTATATATTAAATTATTTGTATTTTATATTCCATTATATGATCGGTGTTTCATGTCACACATTCTATCAAATATTATGATTTTATTTTAAAATCACTAGATGTTACATTCTACCTACCCTAAATAAGTTTTGTCATTTCAATTTAAACATGTTATCAGTAATCAAGGGTTTGATATTTAGAAATTCCTTTGTTGAGAACCAACATCATAAAAAGGTTAATAAAATATCCTCTTAATAAGAGAGAATGGTATGTAAAATAGTCGTATGGAATAAATCATAATTGTGTTTCTTTGTATAATGGATTTTTTGGAAAGTTATGATATCTAAATAGAAGAAAAGCCTAAATAATAATAGAGAATGATATAGGTTTATAATCACAAGAAATTTAATGAATAATTTCAAGTTAAGGCCCTCTAAAACCTAAATCTATGATGATTAAAAATACCATCAGTTCCACAAAAATAACGAAATTATGATAAAAGTTTGTTTCAATATCCATTTTTTTAATGTTTATGAATTCTTTTACAATTTCAAAATATAAGGAAATATCCTTGATAAGTCTTTATTTCATAATCACAATTCCATCCTTCGGTTATTATTCAATAAATTAAAAATTCATATCCTAATATATGAAAATAGTATCTAAAATGAAATTTTTAGGCCCTAAACACTAAAATGTACATTTAACATATCATTAGATCCATAAAAGTGTGAAAACATTTTCCATCTGTATATAACTATTTTCCAAAACCAATATGGTTTCGACAAGTTATCCAATATAAAACATTAATCTATAAACCTCAATGGTCACACAATTAGTTCATTTTTAATATTTATATGTCAAATCATTTAACTAATGACATATTAACAAGGATATCATGTATCCCTATGGCAGGTGTCAAACCATTATCATACATTAGTGTCAGGGGTATAAGCCCCATGGCCTTGCCGGATGTGAGATATAGTGGCCAAGTTTGTTGTTTTTTCATTTTATAAAACCATATTAATATAATTCCTATAACATTCCCCAATAGATAATAACCCTTAATTACCAAAATATTAAATATAATATAAACCCTAAAGGTCATCAACAAATTTAAATTAATGTTTATAAAATCTAGAGCCATTAATCCTCTAATAACTGTTTTCACTAAAACATATACCTACTATATATTTATCCCAAAATATCTTTAATCCTGGTATAATATTATCACATAAAACTAAAAAAGGTTTGTTTAAGACTTTGAAATTATGATCATCCTTAACATCACAAACTCATGCTAGTATCCATTACTCATAAGTTAATGAATACATATATGCTTCTAAATATGAACACAATCCTTATAGGTTTCATAATTCTTATCACTAAAATACCATTGGTTAAAAATAATTCAACAATTTAATTCTTGAACACCAATACATTAATGCTTCAACCATTTTATTTCCATATAGTTTCATCCTTGGTCGAGTGTTTATGCATTAGAATATTTCATTGACTCTTATAATGAACAAGTTACCCATATTTAAGATAATGAACTAAAAATGGATTCGTATGAGGATTTTTTTTCCTTTCATCATACTCTTTATTTTTTTCTCTGAAATTAATTGCTTTAGGCCCTCATTTTCTATACATAAAATTTTTTACCAATCCTTTGAGATAATTTCTTTTCAATTTAATACACCTTAGGTCTAACCAATGTCATTTATTTTAATCATCTATTCTAATCATTGATAATGAGTTGTAAATAAAATTTGGATTATCCAAAACATATCTCATGGGAGTGTCAAACCAGGTGCATTGTAATTCTCATTATCATTCTCCAGGTGATGATTGGTTCAAGACCAATGCACCCTTCTTAGAGTTTTTACTCCATGATACATATTTTACAGTACCACATCCAGTTATAGTATATAGAAAGAGATATAATTTCTACTAAAAACCATATAATATCTTTCATACCACAAATTTAGGATGATCGTATATACATATCCTAAAATACAGAAAATATTTTATTTTCTGTAGTCCATATTTTCCAAATATCTATTTCCCATGATTTCTGCTAAACTTCCTCTGATACCAACTATATAAATCCTGACCCTAGTAACCTAAATCTAGCATATGAATTATTACATTGGCATAAGATTCAACAAATTTCATCCCAATAGACTAAATAGTTTAGTCATTTTGTTAAAAAAGATATATAAATGATTCCCATTTTACATTTGAAAACTCAAATTACAACATATTTTTCTAGAATAACATTATTCCTTCTAGAATATTCATTCATATCAAACATAGTACACTGCATTTAACATTGGGTTACCCACTATCATGTATTTTACCTCTCTTTTATTATTTTAATAATGAATTGAGAGCATCTTCAGACTCTCTAGGATGTTGAACATTTTCTGAGTACAATTACCTTATGTTCATGGATTTTTGTTTGTATGATTTAATGGATTATATGTATAAATATTTTAATGGTAATTTGGTGTTCTAACCATGTTTTAAGGATGACCAATTTGTTTTGGGTTTTCATGGAAGAATATTCTATTTTCACAGTCTATCAAAGAAATAAAAACCATGTAATAAGAGTACCTGATGTGTATGTGCTATAGATAATATTCAATGATCTTATTGAAGAACATCAATGGAGTACAAGTCATATAAATGATAAATTTTGTGTAATGTTAGAAGATAATTTTTTAATAAAAAGTAAATGGGTTTTTGGTGTACGTAATCCACATGGATTACAGAATGTGTAAAGGTATTAGAGGCCATTTAATTATTTTGAACATGGATTTCAGATTGCTGCTCAACTGATATATTGATTTATTCTTCAACATCTCTCTCCACTCTCATCATAGGGTTCTTCACTGGTGATTTTGGAAGCCACTATTTGATCTCAATTGATTATTTTAGGGATTGATCACCATTTCAGGTGGATTCCATCTCTATGGGTGAGTTTCCATTTCTAATTCTTCATTTATTTGATCATGGTTTCATTGGTTCATTGTATTATTAAATCCATTGACATGTGGTGAATTTTATTCTTATTTATCTCTTGATCTATTGTGTGATATCATTCTGAGGGGCGATTCCTTATGGTTTGTGGGGCGTTGGGTGTTCATTCTTGAGATATGTGTCATTTTATATTCTATTATGAGACTTTTGATTAATTTAATAATTTTTAATATGCGAGGATTGGTTTGAGGTCCTCTGTTGTGGTTGTGTGTCCTTCCTTGTTGGTGGAATCCAAGGCGGGTGTGTGCGACATTTGTTTTGAGGAATGCAGTTCTGTCTCTAGCCTGTGTTGGTGCACTGCATTACTCTTATTTTTGATAAAAAAATTATTTAGTTAAATTGAATGATATAATTGATTTGATTTATGTGCGTAGAAATTGGTTTTTATAAAAGATGATTTTCTGCTAGTTTTGGTCAATAATAAGGGTTTTCAAATAATTAGGAGATGGTTTTGTAAAATGATTTTCAATGAATAGTTTGATAAAAATAGATTGATGATCGGATTATGAAAATAGAGAATATAAGAATCCTTGGGTACTTCGGTTGAAGTTTTGGTATATAGGTCTCATACACCATTAGTGGGTTTTCTCATGGGGCTTTCCTCTACTCCCTAGGCTTGTTGTTCTAGGGACTTGTTAGACCTATTAGAATATTTACTTTCTATAGCGTTATAATTACCTCTAGAGTTAATTCATATATCTAGTGGATTGATGTGTATGAGAGTGTGTATATTGGATATGATTGTCCTATTTATCCTAACTGAGTGTGATCCTCAACATGAAGTTACATGTGCTTCTAATTTTTGATTGTACAATTTTGTTGTACTCGCCTTGATTTGTTATCATATGTGATCCTTGATTTTTTTGGACATGATATATATATTATGATATATGATTACAAAATGTTTTGAAACGAATTTACTAGTCTTATTTAGAAATGCAGAAAAGGGGAATTTTTTATTATTTTGTCATGATATTGATATAAAAATAGTTAAACTATTTTCATGTTGTGTTTTTTAATTTTTATAATGTTATGATAATTATTTAGAGACATGATATAGAACACCTGGGTGAGACCCTACTAGTATTGTTAGATCACCCCATGCATGCCCATTTGATGGTGTATAGGCATAGCTTTGTCTTTCGATTCAGGGAAATAAAAGGCACCATAGTCAGGCGGTGAGTTTTTCTATCATTTGGTTTTTAGGTATTGGGTGGTAAGATGGTTGAAGGTTTTCCACATTATCATATGCATAGTTGGGTATAACTGTTTATTTGTATTCCTTTGTAGTTGGAATTGTTAGTTAGATATTATTTTCATCATTTTCAGTTGTATTTCTTCAATTTTTCTTTATCTATATAGGAATATATTTATATATTCTATTTTTTTGATCTGTCATGGGTATATATGCCATGTTGTTTCTTTAGTTTGGGGGAAATCATTCCCTATGTTTATTTTTTTTGTTTGAGTACTAGTTTATAGCCTTTGGTGATTCAGAAAGTGCTTCAAGTATGTGGTGGATTTCATTGGGTACCAGTTTGAGAGGGTAATTAGATTGTTTTGTTAGAACCGTGTATCAAAGGTGGTCTTTCCTCGAGATTCCTAGTCATGGTATATTTAGTAGATTGAAGATTGGATTTTCAAAACATGAGATATATGTTATGGCGAGTTCCAGTCCATCTCCATCCATGAGGAAACACAAGTTACCATGTGATGTTCATAATCTTAATATCAATTTTTAACATATGAGTTTTTTAGTTTAAACTAATATTGTTCTACTATTTTATCTTTTTTTTTATTCGATGTGTTGTATTATTCCTCAGGGACATGTTTTGTGAGTTTCTCAAGACAGTGTAGTTTATTATCATCTAGGGAATTATCCTATTGATATTAAATTTACCGAGGCGATCATATGGGATGTTCTTGTCATAGATCAGAATGTATTACAAGTTCATAATACAGTTTTAGAGTTACAATGAGGAGTTGTAGGAGAAATAGACTGATTACAGGTGTTCTTACGAGATATGGAATGATCCTTTAAAATTAAAAACGATCCTCAAGAGGTGGGGGACTTGATTTACAAGATTGATCATAACATTACTTCTTGGATAAACTTGAGAGAGTCATGGTGAATTTCACAAAATGTTGATTTGAGGGTCCTACGATGAATTGGTGGAATTCCATAGTATAGAAAGATAGGAACATGGGCTTGGAATATATGTATTTGAATTCTCTCTTCATCTAATAGTTTTGTTCAAATTCACTGATGATGGTGAAGTCTCTAGAGTTCTTCTCTTTGATGTAGGGATAACGTTCGGTGTCGGTGTGCACCAATCATTTTGCTGAGCTGGTTTGTTTTTCACCAGAGGTTGTGAATAATGACCAGATAAAATATTAGAAGTACCAACAACGTTTTTGACCAAATATTATATTTAATGTTTTTATGTTGATGATTTATACCTATACAGAGAACATAGTTAGGTCAATGATGGATGAAATGAATATGAAAGACAAGGTTAGATATTATTTCCCATGAATTACACCTAGTGGAAATATCAATGGAATTACAAAGAAAGAGAGGAAGTTGAAGGATCATCAGAAGAGTGGTGGGGGAGTTTCTTGCTAGTATGCATCATCTCCATATCCAGTTTTTGATAGTGTTGTTCATCTAACTTACTATCAGTGTAGAAAGTCTAGACACACTAGTTGTTCTTGTACTTCACCAATAAATGTGTGTAACATTTGTATACATTATGGTAATCTATATATTTTCTTTAGTCTATGAATACACCAAGGTATGGACAATAATCATCAGCTCCAAATGCTACAGTGGTGTAGTAAGATACTTCAAATAAAATAGTTCCCTAGCTACAGTCTTCAATAATGAATCGAAATCACATATTATATGAGTTTATGGTAGAGGTAGATGTGTAACCTACGATAGTGATTGGTACCATATTTGTTGAATCTTTATTAATAGTTTCTTTATTTGATATCATTGTTTCCCACACATGTATATCTATCCATCTTACTAATATGATTAACCTTATAGTGGAGCTCATATCCATTTTTATAGACATAGTGAAACCTCTTAGAAAGAGGAAGGAGAAGAGGTTTCTATGTCCTTCATGTGTGCTATCGATTGCTAATGAAAAGTTTAACATGTATTTTCTGGACCTTGATCTAGATATTTATTATGTAATCATCAGGATGGGTTGGCTTATTTCCCATCTTGTTAAGGTTCATTGTGATCATCAACATGTCACATTTCATGCAGACAATGGAATATTATGGGTGCATTAGGGAATGCAGGATCTGAGGTCTGGTCATTTGGGACCTTCCTTCCCAATTATTTGGACATTATTGTCTATTATAGAAATTATTCCCATGGATATATTTTTCTTGTTGTTGATGGTATCACTATTGTTAGCGATTTAACTAATTGTTTGGAATATGATTCATCTAGGCTTCATTTAGAGATGGAGGTAGTGTTTTTGATTTATCTGGTGCCAAGGACCCATCCGATTTCAATACCTTCCTATCATATAAAACTAGTAGAGCTAAAAGAGATCAAAATTCATTTGGATAATATGGTGGTGAATGGTATTGTTTTCCCTAGTGTTTCTCCATCGGTATCCCAAATTCACATTATCATGTAGACAGATGGTTCACTCCCATTGTGCATATATTACTAAAAGTTGAACCAAACAATGATTATGAACATGAATCCTTTACCTCATGTTGTTGATTTGATTGATTATTTGATGGGGGGAAGTGGTTTTCAAAGATTGATCTTTGGTCAGATTATCCAAAACTCAGAGATTGGGAGTTTTATATATCTAGGATGACTTTCAGAAGAAGGTATGACCATTATGAGTATCTTGGGATTCCATTTGGTTTGATTAATGCTCTTGCGGTTTTCATGTCGTCGATGAATCAGATATTCCATTAGTATATTGAAACGTTTTTGGAAGTTTTCATATATTATATATTGGTTTATTCAAAATTGAATCATGAGCACAAGAACCATATGATTTTGTCAATTTATATTCTAAGTATTCACCATTTCTATAGAATTCATTGGAAATGATATATATGTATTCCACATGTGAAATTCTTAGGTAACATGACATCTGAGCATGGATTGTCTATTAATACTATGTAGTTAAATTCTATTTTTTTAAGAGAAGGACCATGGAATGTCTTTGAAATTCAGATCATCCTTGGTCTAATAGGATACTATCAATTGTTCTATAAGGATTTATCAATGTTGGAATCAGCTGTGATTTCTCTTACATAGAAAGGGGAAATTTATTTGTCATGCAAAGTGGCAGTATTCATTTAATAAGTTGAAAGCTCTTTAGACATTGACTGATGTTCTGTTCCAACCTAATCTTGGTAAGGGGTACATAGTTTTCTATGATTCTTATGGAACTCGTAGTGTTGATTGGTCATTCACGATGATCATGGGGTAGCTTACATATCACTTCCTCTTTTACCACATGAGAATAATTATCCCACTCATGATTTAGATCTTTACACAGTAATGCATGAACATAAGAGTTAGTAACATTATCTTTTTGGGTAATGGTTTATATTACTTTATGACCATAATTGTTTAAGCTACAAATTTTACTATAAATAATAGAATATTAGATAGAGATGATATATGGAATACTTTTAGACATTTTATTTTGATATTTCCTACACTTTATGGAGGGAAAATTTCATTGGTGAAGCTCTTAGTAAGAAAATTCCATCTCAAGTTGTTTTAGAATCGATGGAAGCGGATAACCTGATAGAGATTTTTCTCAATTTCATATAGATTCTTAAGAGAATGGTTCATGTATGGTTCTAAACTATATTAAATTATCATCATCTATCATTGAGTATGCTCTTCATATTAAATATTAGGATGACTATTTAGAGGAATTTGAGAGAACCTATATGGTGATAAGGCTATTTATGGTTGGTCTCTCTCTTCATATCGTATTCTCATTTTTTGGTATTGTTCTTTCATCCCATTATTTGTTAGGAGCTAAGTTTTTATTGATTTTTATAGTTATTCATGGGTCATTCATTCACGAACTATGAATATGTATTATTACATGAGATCTTGGTTCTAGTGGTTGGGTATGTAGTGAGACTTTTCTGATTATGTGTCCCACTGTTACACCTTCCAATAGATAAAGGCAGAGAATTTTAGACCCTCTAGTTTGATCCATCCACTCTAGTGTTGGTTTGGACATTGGATGAGATGTCTATGGATTTTTTTAGATTACCATGGATACCAGAGAGAGGAATCTTATCTAGGTGGTGATTTATAGGTTGAAAAATACGTCTCATTTCATTCCAATCATGGATTCCACTAAAGTTGATGATCTGGGTAAACTGTCTGTGCAGAAAATTGTGAGGTTACTTGGGGTTCATTCTATAGTTATTTTATAGGGATCCTAGGGAAACATTGAGGTTATATAGGATTCTTCAAGAGGTAATGGAAACTCTTATCATATTGATTACAGTTATCATCCACAGAAATATGGTTAAACATAGCGTTTTGCTCACATTTTTTAGGATATGCTTCATGACATTTTCTTAGATTTCAGTGGATCATGCGATATAGATCTATTAATGGTTTACTTTTCATATAATAACAATTATCAATCATTGATCAAAATGTCTCCATTAAAGGCTTTGTATGTTCACCGGTGCAGGTCACATCTTTGTTGGGAGGAGGTGGGGAAATCTTCTCTAGTGGTACTGAGTTTGGTTTAGGAGATGTCTTTAAGGATTTAGGATATAGGTCAGTGTCTAGTTATAGTGTAGAGTTGATAGTAATATTTTTGGGATCAAGGACATTATCATATAAAGGTTTCCATATTTGGAATGGTTCTCTGAAAAGTTTCTCCCTATTTGGGTCACAATTGACTTAGAAAATATCGAAATTCATATCTATGATATGTTGGATGATTTGAGATCACTGAGGATCATGGGAAAGTTGCTTATTGGTAAGAATTAAATATTTATTTTACAGGAATTCATGACGTTTTACACATGTCACAGCTTAAAAAATCATCATGATCCATCTAATGTTCTATGATAGGAATAGATTTATTTACTGATTGATATTTATATCACTGAGAATCCATTAGATATTGTTTACTCTCAAGTGAAAGAATATCTTGGGAATTTAGTTCCTTTGGTCAGATTGTTATAGTGGCATAGATCATATTCTCAAGATACCTAGGAGTGTGAGTCATTGATGAGGGAGTAGTTCACTTGCCTCATTACTAGACTTAATTCTTCCACATGACTTCTCTAGGAAGGAAAGTCTTATGGGGTAGAGTATGTAAAATCATGTTACCAAAATGTAGGTATTTTACTTATATTTTCTTATTTTTCATTTTAATTGGGAGCATCTTATGACTCTCAAGGAACAATAACATTTTTTAAGAAAAATGAACTAAATTTCAGGGATGTATGTTTTTGAATTAAGAGAGCCTCTGTAAAAATATACTAATGGATTGGTGGGGTTCATAATGAGTTCAATGGACACCTGAGGTGTTTTGGGTTTTTTGAAAGAATCTAGTGTTTTTATAGTCTTTAGGAGAAATAAAAGGAATTAAATAGTACATAGTGTGTATGTTCCACAGGGAAGATGATATAAACATGGTACAAAGCCTAAAGGGAGTACGAGCTGTGTGAAGGTTTCATGTTTTGTATTGTTAAAAGCACGGTTTTTAATAATTTTTTATTTGTTTCTATGCATATGTGATCCTTGTAGATTACATGATGAGTAATTGTAGTGACAAAGTATTGTAGGGTTCTTCTCGGATGATATGATGATTCTTTCTTCTATATCTCTCTCCCCTCGTAACATAGGGATCTTCTCCAGTGTTTTTGGTATCTTCTGTTTGATCTTTATTGATTTATTTTGTGGTTGATCTCCATTAAGGGTAGGTTTCATCTTTCTTGATGAGTTAAGAAATCTTCCTATTTATTACTTTGAACGTGGTAGAATCATTTCATTGTGTTATCAAATCTGTTAACTTATGGTGATGTTTATTCTTGTTTCTCGCTTCATTTGTTGTAATCTATTATTTCAATGATTTTTCCTTAATTTTTGTGGTGTAGTGGGTGTGCACTCTTGAGGTATCTATCATTTCATATTCTACAATAACAATATGTCTTAATTGAATCAATTAGTAGAAGTGAGGATAGGTTCTAGGTTGTTTGTTGTGGGTATTTTTATTCCTTATTGGTGGATTCTATTTCGAGAATGTGTGATCCCCAATTTTGTGGTTGGTGGTTCCGTCTCTAGCCTATGTTGTTCAACTACATTGCCAAAATTTTGATAAAAAAATTATTAAATTAAACTTCATGATATGACTCATTTGATTTTTGTGTGTGGAAATAATTTTTTATTAAGATGGATTTCCCCTAGTTTTTATAAATGAAAAGTGGTTTTCAAAGCAGTGTGAAATGATTTTGTAAAATGGTTTTCATAAAATGGTCTGATAAAAATGGATTGATGAACTAGTTTGGAAAATTGACCACATAGGAAGCCTTGGGTACATAGGTGTTAGGTATTGTAATAGGTCTCATACACTATTGGGGGGTTTACTAAAAGGGATTTACTCTGCTCTCTAGGCATGTAGTTATAGGGATTTGTTAGGCCTGTTGGGGGTTCACATTATAGATTTTTCCTCTAATATCTAGAATTAATGCATATGTCTGGTGTCTTGATTCATATGCAATTGTCAATATTAGGTACATTTTTTCTAGTTATCCAAACTAAGTGGGATCACTAATACGATAGTAATTGTGATTCTTCTTTTGTCTTAGAGTATTCTATTTTATTCCCATGGATTTGATATGATATGTGGAGCATTGGTATTTTGAAATAATATATATATTATGATAAATGGTTATAATATTATTTGAAACTAATTAACCTATTTGATTCAGAAATATAGAAAAAGGTGAAATTATACTTTTTCCCTTGATTTTGATATAAAAAATATGAAACTATTATATTTCCTTGTTTTTTAATGTTAATAATTCTTGGATAATTTTTCCGAGAATTGATATTGAAAATATAGAGGAGGCCATACTCAGCCTGTTAGCTCACACCTTACATATTCCTTTAGTAGTGTGTAGGCCTGGTTATGTATTTTGATGTTGCAAATAGTATGGTACAATAGTGAAGTGGTGAGATTTTTTTCAATTAGGTATTAGGTAGATTGAGATGAGATGGTGGGATGTTTCCCACATTATTACAGGAACATGATAGTGTAGCTTTTTTGGTTTTGTAGTCCTTTATAGTTGGGATTCCCACATGGAGATTATTTTCTACCTTTTTTAGTTGTATTGATTCTGTTGTTCATTATCTATTATGGAATAAATTTATATCTTCCATTTTCCTCTATATTATATATAAATATATATTCTATCTAGTTGGTTTATGCTGGGTGAAATTGTTCCCTCTATTTCTTGTTTGATTCCTGAGTTCTAGTCACCAACCTATGGGCATGAGGAACACCCTTCATGTATGTGGTGGATTAGGTTGGGTACCAATTTGGGAACACATTCGGTATGGTTCATTACACACCATGGATTCCTATGAAAGGAAACCTAATAATGGAGATATCAAATGATATCTAAGGGTTAAGTATAGTGGAATCTATCATGAATCAATAATCATAATCAACACATAAAGGTAAATAACTAAAAACACATTCAATGTAATCAATAAATTCAGAACTAAATGAATCCAGACGTAATATCATTGTGAAACTCTCATGGATAATAATAAATGAATTCATAATGATGGAAATGCTTAATTATTGGATGTCACGTATCAGTCATGTTATATCTTTATTTTCATGATCAATCCTTAATATATTTTAAAAATGATCGGTAGAAATCTATTTAACTAAAGCTGGTTAGACAATTTATCTCATGAGATGTGTCGATGCATTGAGGGGATACTTATAACTAGGCCTCACTCATGTCTTCATTTCCAAAAAACTTTTCCTATATCAAATAATATATTTAATTCTTCTTAAATATTCATTATCATCAAATATATTGATTTCATAAAGAATACGAATTTAAAAACTTTTACTTCGAAAAACAAAAAACATTTAATGTAGAGAACTATATGTAAAAATGATATATTATTTAATAAATATACATATCCATGATAAATAATATCAATATTTATGAAATATTTAAAGTCTAATGATCACATGAAAATAAAATTTTCAAAGAAGAGTTAATGACTACAAAAAAAGAATCAGGAAGTTGGATGTGAATACTTTACTAGGTATAAATTATCATAAATATCCATATAATTAAAAAGGATATTATCAATCCAATATATACCATATGGAGTAACAAAAAATTGCTCATGTTTTATGTGAATAAAAAAACCATTAAATGATTTTAAAAAACATTCATGAGGGAAATATCGTATTCATTTTGAAAATGAATTTTTAAATATAAATGTTCATAAAAAATTTTGGAAATAATATCCATTGAATATAATATTTGGAAAATATATATTAATCTTAAAAACATTGACTGGTCTGGATGGATGTAAATTATGTTCAAGCTATAGATATTAAAGAAAATATTCCTTTCACTTTTCAGCAAATTCACAATGGGAATTGTTTTCAAAATGAAGTGAATATTCCTTTCAATTTTCAATAAAAATTAAAATGGAAAAAATCTAGTGATAAATTATTTTTAAAATGGTCAAAAACATTTTTTCATTCATTTATAAAAAATAGGGTTTTGGTTGAAAATGGATTTTTGACCGAATAATGAAATGAAGTTGTATTTTTTAAAAAACATTTTCTAAATTATTTTCATTACCAAATAGTGTGAAAGGGCCATATTACATGGAAATATTAATAAATAAATAAATTATAATAAAATTAAATGGTTTATTAATAAATGATCAAAAAATATCATTCAATGTAAATTCACATATAAATAATCTTGATTAAAAATATATTGTGAAATAAACCCTTGAAAAGATCATAAAGTTGAATTGAGAATTTACCAGTGAATTGATTATGTGTTCAAATTTAAATAGATTTAAAAATAGGAAATAAAAAATTAAATAATAAAAAGACATTTCAGACCAAATCATCAAATATCAAAGATTTTTATGAAGTAATATAATGTAATGAAAAGAAAATGAGTTATGAAAATTTTACCACTTAGTAATTTTTAAATAAAATCATCGGGGACGAAATAATTCAAATTGAAACTTATAATTCATGATATTATTAATTATTTGTTATATTACATATTAAAAGGAAAATATATACACCATATAAAACAAATTGGTGTATAACATACAAATGATCTTTAATGAAATGAAATTGAGACTACATCTTTTACATCATGCTTCTTTTTAGATAAATGTAATTTAACCTACTTTATAGTTATTTAAAATATGATATTAACTTAGAAAAGAACTATATTAATATTTATACTATCATATATAATCATTTCATAACATCTTTTAACATTTTCATTAATTACCGTTCATTGTTTGCATTGTTTCGAGTGTCAATTGCCTTATTTTCACATGCATGATTAGTTATGAAAGATTCGGTTCTTGTGCATATTATTTGGTTCCATAATTTTCATAATAATATTCATTGTATAAATATCATATTTATATATAAATTATACTTGTAATATTCATCATGATATATGTTTTTGATAAATGAAGTATTTTATGATCATGGGTATGGTAGGTTGTACGTATGCATGGGTAAAATTTACATTTTTCAATGATCATTATAGAAAGTATATAAGTAATAATTTATATTTCAAGAAATATCATAATATCATAAAAACTATATTATTTCTATAAATATACATACACATATATATATATATCATCCATGTGGTGGGGAGATAAAAAGTGATTCACATCGATTTGTGGAGGCGGTAGTCCACACTTACAAAAATTGACATTTTTTCACTTTAAGATAATAAAAAGGTAACAAATAAAATGATATATTATTTATCCATAATTATAATTATTTCATTAATATAATTATTATTTCATTTATATCAAATATATTCATTGGAAGATTCCATATTACCTCCCATGTAAAGTCTTAGTGAAAAATTAATCAGTTGGCTTCGTGAGGCAGTAGTACTCTGTACACACTAGTGAAATTATTGTATCTTATTTAGAATAGAAAGTATACATATATATATATATATATATTTGCAATATAATTACTCGAAATGTGTAATTATTTTGGAAATTTCAAATTTATACTTTATATCCATCAACATACCCAACGGTTATTGGTGGAAATGGAAAAACAAATGACATCAGTTCGTGAGCCGGTAGACCACCATACACATGAATGATGATTTTTAAAACAATTTGATGGAAGTGGGGATGGTTTTATGTAATGACCAAAATATATAAAATATATAAGTATATGTAATTTACTGAGGTTATTTTATCATCATTTTTTTATAATAATTGATGTAAGTGGAGGACAAAATAAAATAATATTGCTCATTGAAGAATATTACTTCTTCTTCGGGTAACCGTGTTGGGTTTGCACAAAAATCCTTCCTAGTTTAGTTTTATTATCAAATTAAGGCTTATTAAATGATAGTATGTATGTTTTTAATTTATTTGGGTAGTTATTTTCCAAAACAATAGGGTTTTATAGTGTGATGGTGAGAAGATAGGGGTCACCGTTTATAAGTGAGGTGAGTGGCAGACTAGTAGTTTTTTAAAAGAAAAAGATGTACCCGTTTTTTTCACATACTATAGGGGTCAAAAATGGATAATTATTGAGATTTATATATTATAAGGTGAAAATAGATCCATCCAATATATTTTATAGAAGTTTTTAGTTCTTTTTAAACCATGTTTTTTTAGTTCAACCCCCCCTGTAAATCCATTTTTAGCTTAATCGTGGAAAATGATTTTACTATTTTCAAAATTCATTTTACCCAAAAAAACTATTGACATTATAAGATAATATAAATTATTTTGACTATATTTATGGAAATAATTTTTCAAATTTCCATTCTGATAAGTGGAGTAATTAAAAT
Source organism: Viscum album (assembly GCA_963277665.1). Taxonomy (NCBI): domain Eukaryota; kingdom Viridiplantae; phylum Streptophyta; class Magnoliopsida; order Santalales; family Viscaceae; genus Viscum; species Viscum album. Next base: position 1,335,662,626 of record OY728162.1, read on the forward strand.
TAAAATTATTCTCGCGTACGCGATGACAAATAGGGTTTGAAACAGAAAATATTCAAAATAAAAAATGGGTTTTATAACCAAATTCACAATTAAAATGATTACAATGACATAAATTGAGTTAATAGGTATATTATTAAACTATTTTACCTTTAAATATCATTAAAAATATAATTTAACCTTGTAAATTATTTTTAAGTAAATGCAATATTAAATTAATATTTGTTATTTTCCAAAATTCATAAAAAAATTAAACATTTCAAAAAAATTCCTTAAATTATCCCTAATATAATTTTGATGTTATAATTTAAAAAATGAATTTATATTTTGAAAATAAATTTTATAAATGTTTAAAAAATTGATTTTAAATTATCATAGTAAATGGTGGGAAATATGTCCTTTAGAATAGATATAATTTTTTAAAAAAATTTCTTTACCTTTTAAATTATTTGTAATGAATAGATATCCATGATTTAAATAAATAGTTGGAACTATTTATAACATCCAATTTATCTTCTAGGTTATAATGGTATTTTTTAAATAATAATATTTTAATAGAGTCTCATGTTTTTATTCAATCCCAAGGATTCATGCATTGCAAGCTATTAAAATGATCAAATTTATTTCAAAATAAATATTTTATAAATCCTCAGGATGATATATTAATGTATTCACTTGGATTTGTATATCATAAATGATATTTTTGTATAATTTTAATATTATAAAATATCATGGTGTTGCATAAGGCCACCCAAGAATAACATATATAAATATTACATCATTTTAGATGAATTCTCAATACATTTAATAATAACACATTCCTAAGGAAAAAGAAAGTTTAGTCTCTTTAGAGACAAGATACATAATAAACTTATTTCATAAATTATCATCAGAATATATCACAATTTTCTTCTCTCACAGTACATTTCTTATAAATTAATTAATTAATAACATTCAACAAAACCTAGGGATGAAAGAAGTATATGAAAGGGTGAGATCATAATATCAGTATGGGTAAAAATTAAAGATATCAATCAATGATCATAAGTGAGAATTAGATAAATATAATCGTAGTATAAAATGATCACAAATTAAAAAATTAAACCCAATCAGTAAAATATCATTAATAATGGCATTAAGAATTCTCATAATTAAAAAAATAAATCCTAATTGTTTGAGAATAATCAACAATCACACAAAAGCATTATAATATATTATAGTCATAAGGCATATGTTTGTGTCATACACATAAACATAGATAATTGTTTATTTGTACAAGGATAACTACCATGAAAATCCTTATGGATTGGCCTCACCCTCCATTACATCGTTTCCTTGGTCAAGGTTCAATCCCATGCTTATACTATTTTCCAAATCCCCCTAATTAATTGGGTTCATGTTCCATTATAGTCCTTATTATCATCATAGATATCCATCATTACCCAATGTATTGAGAGACCTTATAATTTTGGGACCACACCTCACATAAAAAACCATACACATGTGTTCAAAATGATCATAAAACATTCATCATATCATCAAATAATAACCTCCATAAAGGAAAAAGGTTTTATAAAAATTTCATTGTTTCATAAAATCATAGCATATGGAAAAGAAATGGGGTTCAAAAAATTCTAATTAGATATTAATTAACCTGTAGGAATGAAATGAGATTCATAGATTAATATATAAATCCTCAACATCATAATCCATACAAAGAATGAATTTTTATGTCATCATATAACCATATCTCTAATGATCTATAATAATACATAAAGGTTGTTAATATAGATGAAAAAACACCTTCAAAAGAATATTCAATCCATTCCTTGAAAACAATTGAAAATTTCCCTTCATTTTGATTACATTTTATATAAAATCTCTAGAATTTTGAGAATTTCGATTTCCTTGAAAATATATAGGGAAAATTGTAAATGATTATTTAAATAAAAGAATGATCCTGATGGTGGAAACAATTGGTCAAAGCATATATAATAAAAGAGAACATTATTTTAAAAATTTTGAAAAAAATCATAGATAATTGTTCAGAAAACACTTCATTAAATATATTTATTTTAGAAAAATTAAATAATTTTAAATGAAATGAATATTTAGTTATTAAAAAAAATCAATTACAGGTAAAATTTTCGATAAATTGTTTTTGAATAGAATGAAAATTGAAGAAGATGTTTGACAACCTAAGAGAAAATAAGGTAGACCTTTCTTTAAAAGAATTTACATGAATATTTAAAAAAAAGTATAATGGGAATAATGATTAATAATTCTAGGAGTGACCATAAGAGAATAAAATATATTAGTTTTAATTGATACGATCTATATAATTTCCATTATTTAATATATCGAATAGATAATACCAAAAACCAATAAGATTATAATATAAACCCTCACCTCAAGTCCTTTATTTCACTGTAATAGTTCAAATATAATAAATAATTAATATATATTTATTATATATATATATATATTATATAACCATATTCATTCATAAATAAATATGCACTATTCCTTTATTATTTCTAATTATCTTTTTATTAATATTTTCTTTATTAAAATTAATATTCTGTAAAAATCATATCCCTTTTCAATGGTTTTTCTAGTTCAATTATTATAGTACATGAAAATTGGTCATGGTTTAATCATATAAAAAAAATTTAATCACTAAATAAGTTTCAGATATTTTCATTATAAACACTTTTATAGTTATTAATATAAATTGGTGATAAAAAATGAATTGCATCACTTAACGGAGATGATAGTCTGTACGTATTTCACAAGTAGTGTTTACACATTTCAATGGATTGAATAAAAGGAAGGTAAATAAAAAAACCACATTTATGGAATAATTATAATATCATATATATAATATATATTAATTAAATCTATCCATATTGCTTGATATGTAATTCAAAATTGTAACATGAATTACATTGCATCGTGGAGGTCGTCGCCCACACATATGCATAAAAAACATTATCATTTTTTGATGCATGGAAAGTTAAGAAGGGAGATAAGATATTATATTTATAGAGTCATAATAATTTCCTAAGTATCATATATATAACCATTTAATCTACCATAATATTCAATTAAGAATGGTGGTGATGATAAATAAAATACAACTCTTCACGAGGTGGTATTATGTATGTACACATGAACGATGATTTTATTTTCCATTTCGTGGTGAATGAAATAGATAAAGGCTTAATAATTAAAATAATAAAAACTTATTATATGGTACATAATTATTTTATTATATCATCATTTTTAGAATATAATTTTATGAGGTATAACAAGAAATAAAATGAAAATACTCAGTTAAGAGCTATACTTCTTATTCAGACAACCTCTTTAAACATATACCTAAAAAATTATAAGGACGATATTATGATCCAAAGAAGACATCTAGTACATTGGGAGGTAAAAAAGGAAATTATTTAGGTATGCATTTTCTAATATAATATGATCTTGATGTTTGAGAAGAACAGTAGTTTTGGTATCCTTTTTTAAGGGAGGGAGATGAAAAACAAGGAATTTTTAAAAGGATTAAAATAAATAAATATATAAATCAAGAAACATGAATCCAAAATGAAGCATACATAAACATTATATGACAAGTGTTTAAAATATGACTATATAATATCGTTTATACATGTTCTTATTCTATTTTAATAATTATCATTTTAGATCTAACACTTTAAACCTGTTTTAGCTCTTACCATGTCAACAAATTATTCACCAATGTTACTTTTCATAATGAATAAAATTACGTTGAACATATTAAGTAATAATAATTATTATAATTATAAATATTATAATATTTTTAAAATATTAAATTTCTATATGTGAAAAATGTTCATTTTAAAATAAGTGTGAAAAAACACAACAAAATTGTTTTTAGGAAAACACATTTTAAGCGTAAAACTATGTTTACCATTATTAAATTCAATGTAAAACTATTATATGGGTATTAAAATATTTTATTTAATATATTATATATGAATATTATTTTTATTTATCTATATAAAAAAAATTTACATAATAATATATTTTTATAGAAACTCCACTATTTTCTATAAGTTGATACCATTTAAAATTAAAAAAATTGAAAACTTAAGAATTAATTTTATACTTATATAAAAATGAATTTTTCAGAATTCAGTAATTCCAATTAATATTTTTAAATCCAATGGATAGGTGATATCTATCACACTAAATAAAAATAATACAATATTATATCACATATTGATTATACTCGATGTTGCATGTAAAGAAAGATATTGAATAATTAGAATTTATTAAATAGAAATATATCATAAATTCATGGGGAGTTAAAATATGTTATACCATGGGGAGTCTAGCCATGATTATGTTATATTGGTATGTGTGGTTGGCTAACTCATGGGTTGTGTGTGTAATGTATCAGAGGTTCTAGGATGGAATGCCCTAGGTGCATTATTTACAACATTCTAGGAAGAGAGTGTTTGGAAAGTGTTAAATTATATATATATATATATATATAATAAAACAAAGTTTCTGGGGGTGAGATACCCTAGGTTTATGTGGTACCTGGATCAGCGGATCCATGACTCCCAGATATATGCATCCTATATTTTATATATGTGATGTGATTATATATGTATGTTTAAATTGATAAATCATGGGTCATGTGCCATGGTGGGCAGGTGTATTTTTGTAATAAGGCCCTAATGCCTTTTTTTGGGGCTGAAACCCTTGAGTGTTTGATAGATGATGGTTCTGGGATGGAGGGATCTTTGGGTGGATTCATTATGTTCTAGTGATGGGAATATTTTTCCCATGTGAATTCTTATATTATGGGGATGAGTATATTTCCCCTGAGTAGATTATACATTCTAGGGATGAGTCTATTTCCCATGAGAGGATTCTTGTGTTTTGGGATAGGATATATTTCTCTTGAATGGTTACCATTGCTCAATAACACTTTGATTATATTGAAGGTAGGTTTAATGTTCAAATACAGGTTCTAGTGAAGAACGTGGACCCCCAGGGTGGTTAGTGTGAGATGATTAGAGATACTCTTACACTAACCAAAGCAGGAATAGTCAGGGTTCAATGTGTTAATACTCGATGATTTACATTTTCTATCAGTTGTTCCTTTAGGTTAGGTTTCCAGGGTGGGTATGTTTCACAAGCATGAATACACTTTATATATATGAATTGCAAGCACATCCATTTAATCACAAAAAAACTCAATATAGTTGAGGCATCAGGGGTTCTCTACTTGGTCATTAAACATACCCCCAGTCATGTGCATGATATTAATTAGAATGTATGGGGAATAAAATCATGTTTTTTCTAAGGGAACAAGTTATTCTTAAACTTGGATACACAATACAAGTCTTGGTGGTTTTAGTGGATGAGGAATTTTTAGGTCGGATTAAGTGAGGTATGTCGAAGTCCAATTTATATTTTATTTTAATTTATTCTATATCATGTATTTACAATTATTCCATTTATTTATATAATTTTTGTTATTCCATGTATAACTTCTATGAATCTATTATGTATTTCTTCATCAAATAGATCGTTTTACTGTTTCAAATTCTAGAAGGTGGTGGCCATGTGGGATCCATATTTTATATTATGGGTTTTGTGGATGTTTTTCATACAGGTAGTTCATGATTTTTTTGTTATATTCAGTAATGATCCTTATGCAATATATTAAAAGGGATAGTCCCCACATGAGTAATCAAATACCCTTCCAATATTTGTCAACATCTAATATATGGGGTGGCGTGACTAAAGTCATATAGCTACCCCCACTCTTGTTCCATTTATTTTATCCATGTTGGGGAATTAAAAAATTGTATCTGATAACATTTTAGGATTAAAATGTTTTTGATATAAATGGAGATAGTTTATCAAGACTCATGAGGTAAATCTATAATATTCCTATCAATATAACATTAGTTGAAACACCATGTTTCAATGGTATGTCTAGTTGTGGTACTGGGAAATATAAGAGGCAAATGATCTATTTTGGGAAAATAATCCCAATTTTCAATATATGAGACTCATGATGAGTCATAGGGCTTGGCTATTAACTAGTGATTTGGGTGTAAATCAGAATAGAAACATGTTTAGTTCCCGATTTATGGTCTAATGGGTGGTATTGTTTGACACTTTCACTCAATGAATCTATTATTAACTGAAGGAACATAGAATATAAATGATTTTTTATTCAATTTATTATAAGGGGTTATATTAATATATATATGTATATATATATGAAGGTTTTTTTGAATTTGATTGTCATTTTTTTCCATCATATTTCAATTGTTAATTTTTAATTGGTTTGTGTGGTGTGAAGATAGAAATAGGTACTTTTTTAAGCCAGTTTACTAGATGTTAAGTCATTTATTAGAGGATTATTTGGGTTTTTTATTATGTATCAGGTCGATAAACCATCAATATTTTTAGATTGTTGCATATGGATTGCTCAGGTGATGGTTGTTGGGATTGCGTTGTCAGATATATGTTTTGTTGATTTTATAATTTATACCAATTTTGGTGCATTCGTAGTAGGTGATTCCTATAGTGGCTTATCATCATTAGTTGGAATTGGAAAATTTTGGTAGAGACATATGGTGGGGAGAAACATAAGACTCTTGATGATTTATATATTTTAACTTTATTTCTATGGGATTGATTGGTGTAGTTGAGCACTATCTTGGATGTTGGGATTAGTTTTTTCTGGATTGGATCATATGTATAAATGCGGTGATCAAGTCTAGTATGTTTTTATCATTAATTATAAGATATTAGTAGTAGATATCTGATGTTTTGACCAAGCGGTGTGATTATAAGGATACTCCAACAGATGGTTGCATCCATCATTCGTAGATGTATAACCCTCATGTCGAGTCAGAGGTGTAGTGGAACTCATCAGTGGATGGTTGAAATGGTAGTGTAATTTTGGTGAGTGGATGAACCTTAGTTGAAATATAGTTGAATTGATGGAATAATTTTATGTGTTGGAAAAAACATTAGGATAGTGGTAGTGTGACACTATAGTGGGTTGATTTGGTGGGGATTTTGTGATTATAGGGCTGAGAATTATTGTAACATGGATCAGCTAAGGATTCAACCATGGAAATTCACATGGAATTGGGATTAGAATTTGTTATAGGTATTCATATTATTCAATGAATTCATAAAGAGTTAAGGAAAATTGATTATCTTGGGTTAGGTGGCGATGAATCAACAGATGAGGATGCTCATATTTATGGAAACATTATCCTAAAGAGGTCCAGTTTATGATCTTTTAGAAATAGATATGGTGAGGTGGAAACTTCATTGGCATCACCATAATTTATGGGTTTGGGTTGGTAGATCATTATACCATTACTTTAGAGGAAACACAAGAATCCAAGTGTATTGGTTAGAGTTTTGTAGAAATTGTGAATATGTCTTTAGGAGGTGTAAACAAACTGATTAGTAGTAAATTGATGACATAGATTTTGTAGATGTGATGGCAAATGGACTACCTTGGCTTATCTATGATGAGATGTGTTATAATAGGTATATTTTAAAACACCACTCCTTAAATTGATATAATGTTTAGAGAATATTTGAATTTTTTATTCTAGAGCAAGGGATGTTATAAAAATAGATATTTATTTATGAGTGATAGCACTTCTATGTGGCTTATGTTCGGGGGAATGTCGGGAGTAGATCACACCCTATTGGTCATATTTTTAGTGGTTGGATGATGCTCAATGAGATATTATGAAATATTACTAATTGAATTAACTTTTAAATTAATTATAAAATATTATAAATGAATTGAATAATTAACTATAAATTATTTATAAATAATTATTTTATATCGTGTCTTGAGATTGGTTCTGATGAATTGAGGAAATTATTGGATGTTTCTAGTTTGTGATATAGAGGCATACATTCTAATGAAATGACAACATATTATCTTGGAAGCCTAAAGTTTATTTTAGTATATTTCTTAATTGGGGATTTTATATGAACATGACCTCATTATTATTACAGGTTTCATGATTCATGGTTTGTTAAGTTCTTCCATATATTTGTATGAATTCGCGTCAACCTAATAGCTAGCATGGACTTCATAACATTCCAAATATATTGATAGTATATCCATGGTCAAATGAGTGTTGGTAGGACTAATTATGGATTTCTTAGTGGGGTTATTGGTTTTCAATGAAAATTTTATTTTCCATTTTTACATGTTTTTTAATAAGGTGGATGGAATAAAATGGAATTTTAAAAGAAAATATATGATTTGGTAAATGGTTTTTGAAATGGTATTTCAAAAACAGAATGTGTTTTATAAATAATTTTTATGAAATTTTTCAAGGGACTTGTGTGAGTAATATAAAAGGAGATGCATTTTCTAAATAACAAATAAAGACGAATTTGACTTTTTTTAAAAGATAATTTAGAAGTTATTTGTTACGATAATTTGATGATGATGTGTGAGTAATGACGAGACTTTTTATGATGTTTCAAAACATGTGTTATCTATTGTAATTCCTTGGCTTGGACATAATATTAATGAATAGTAAGGATATGGAGGAAATGATGGTGTCTGTTCTTGTTCAGAGCCTAGAGCCCTGATTTTTGAAGAAAATGGATGGGTGATATGGTTAGTAGAAACTATGATTCTTATGCTGTACATTTTGAGTATACTGTGTGAGGTAAGATCGTGCACTATCTATTTATATATGGTTTTATGAAATTGATTGAACTAGGATACATTCTTGGGTGATTTATATTTACATTTTAATATATGTGAAATGATTATTTGGTGCAAAATTTTTCTAATCGTGTGATGTGACATTGCGGGGGGTGGGGGGGGGAGGTATTGAGGTAGTGTTTTTTATATGATTGGAGAAATGGTTGGCCAACCATGAAATTTTTTTTTGAAACCCCTTTAACTTGGGTGAAATGATCATTTTTTTCCTAAGGGGTTCAAATTTTTATAGCCCTCCATACTTTTATTTTTCTCCATAAGCAGCCACTATTTTTCTTCTATTGTATATCACCCATGGAATCCTCATAGGATTTGATATAATTCCTATGTATGATGCCTCATTTGCATGTTGTTTGTCTCATTGGATAGCCACATGTGTTTATTCATTCTATAGTCTTCATTTTCAATTTCTCTTCTCATCATAGAAGTTATTTTGTTATAGGCTTTTATGCCCTATATTTAGAATATTCATCCATTCATATATTTTATTTTAATATGGACCAAATTAGAGGTTGAAACTGGATGTTTTTTTATACTGGATTAAGGTAGGTGGTGTTTGCAATTTCTTTTAAGTATGTTTGTTTATACGCCATTAACTTTGTCCAGAACACCAGATTTTCCGAGTGATGCTTCCCAATTTAATAAAACCCTGATTTAAAAGTTCAATTCATATTTAAGAATTTTTTTGGATCTTTTAAATAAGGTTGGTGATTGTTTAACTAAACCTATATCTCCCATGGGGTGGTTTCTATTCTTTTATCATAAATATTCCACCCTTTGGGATGGTTTGAGCTTACCTTCCTTTATTGGGAAATAATAACAGTAATAAGGGTAATTGTTAAAGGTTTTATCTACCTTATAGAATCATGTAATTTGTATATGAATTCTATGAAATGGATAATACCTTGGACATTATATGATTATGAAGGTATTAATGAAATATTTAATGAAATTTTCCATGAAATGTTTATTAAACTAGTCATGATTGTAATGGGGAGTATGTGCTATGTCATTGATGACCGACATGGAAGCAATGGAAATGTATACTCTAAGGATCTAATGACTAATTATGGTTACCTAGACATTTTAAATCATTGGATCTAATGGCTTATTATTATGCCTTGTACATTTCTAATATATGGATCATATGACTCATTGTGAGACCTTAAACATTCATACTTCTTGGTTTCGATGACTTATTTGGATATCATGGACTTTTCTATTCCTTGGATCTGAAGAATTATTAGTATTCCTTGGAAATCTATACTCCTTGGATCTAATAGATTATTTGGATACCCTATAAATTTCAACTCCATTGATATGAAAACTTATTTGGATATATTAGACTTTTCTACTCCATAGATCCTAAATGGTGTATGATTGATAACTGATTAAATGGAATTGTTTGTTGAGGATTTATAACATTTTTTTACAGATAACCTATATGATTCTTTTTTGGGATAATAGTATTCCGAGATAGACTGGACAATATCACCTCTACTTTTTTTTCTTTATTACCATTATATCCGAACACTCCTTCAGTTTAAATGCATAGAATGGACTTTCAATAGACACAATTGGTGGTGGCCTAATGAGTGTTATCTCACACCTTTTTTGTTCCATTGTTGGGTACTCGGACAGACTTAATGGACATATGTATGGATAGGGTCATGCTCCCACATGGTGATACATGATTGATTGATACATAGAATTATGGGAGAACCTGATCGTTTTATGACACATAATGCTATCGAGAGATAGTTTCTTTTTTTATTTTCTAATTTTTATACATGTATTGTACTGGATTCTTGTTTCCTTGTATTTATTATCATTTTTATAAAACCATGACATACTCACCATTTTATGTATGTTGTTTCCTTTGGATTTGGGTATTATTACTATAGTCTGGATGATTTTTCTTTTTTGTGGGTTTATATTATGCTTCCTATTTATATTCATTTAAGATACCACTATGTTACAATGATTAGGATCGTATACTCTCCCAATATTTCCATGACATAGCCTCGCTAATATTCAACAGCCTCTAGTATACGATATGGCCCTCTTGGGCCGTGTGAACCTTCAGCTCAAGAAACCGTTTAGTGTATTATTTTTTAAGACATTACAAAGTGGTATTAGGGGAGTTTCTTTTCTTTTTTTCTTATCCTTTGGTAATATTAAATAGGTGATTAGTAATATTTTATAATTTTTTCATGATTTGTGATGGGGATTAGCTAACCTATGTACATATTAAATCTAAATTACCTTATATGGGAGATGATGTTCTGGTTTGTGTCAATTACAGATGATTTCACTTCATCATTAGGTGAAGAAATTGAGGTTTGATGTTCCTTATAATTACACATTTTTCCCTTTCCATGTTATGGTAAGGAAATATTGCATCATGAATCATCATATGAACTTCAGGATTTATATTACATGGATTATGTAAAGCCGCGTTTACTTATTCCATTCATTATATGGTTTATATATGGGACCTAATAAATTGGATGTGGTAATCCACAAAGTTTATCATTTTAATGTGAATAGTTGTATAAATGAAAATATATTTAAATGAAATTGAATAATAAAATTAAATGATTACCATTAAATAGGGATTCCTATTGAAATTTAAATGGGGTTTTCTTCTATAAATTTCAATTTACACACTATGTTTCATGACCATGGACTTATAATAGAGAACATGATCCTAACCCGACCTTAGTAGTAGTCCTTGGGTAGTGTCTCTTGTTTATCTTATGATTCACACATCACTTATACCAAGCTTTAGGAGTAGGTGGTGGGTTCTGACTTTTGTTTAGGAAGACTTATGTGTTTCCTTCTATTATATTTATTATCCTTCCATTACAAAATATTTTCTGAGGTATGTTATAGGAAATTTATGAGGTATTCCCCCACAACAGACTCCATTTATTTACAAGGAGGGTGTTGTTAAAAATGATCTAGTTTTGGTGGGTTTTGGTCCACCCACAGAACCACCCTTATTCCAATTATATTACTTTCTATTATACCTAATATGGGTATTGACGCCCAATTTTGATATGGGTTTCTATGCTATATACATACCATTCAAAGAGCCCTATAACATGGCCCGAATATGGAAGATTCAACATGTGAGTTTCAGCCTTAGCATCTTCCCCTTTTTTGGGGATGGTGGACCACATGCTATAGACCCATGCCCAGATTCCATACTTTCAATTTTTGAGCATCATGAGACACCTCTTAAGGTGGGAGTGAATATATCCCTGTATATGTTTTGAGATTCAGCAAAGATATGGTGGGATGTTATTACTGAAATAGATATTTATAGAGATTTGTAATAGAGGGTTTTTGATACTACGTAATAAGATAATTTATTACCTGGGATGTTGAGGGATGATAGATCCATAGAAATTACGCGATTTTAGTATGTATCATTATCAGTCATTGACTATTCATCAAATTTAAATGATATCTAGTGTTTTGAACCTATTTAGTTTGATGATGAGTTATCTAATACTAGGAAATTTGAGGATGGTATCAGGTATGAAATCTGATTTTAGTTGAATGTTTTTCAGCATACCACCAAGAATTAAATTGTAAATTAGGAACTTCCTCCACCCCGTGAAATTGTTTCTGGTGGTAAGAAGAGACATTTTGATAAATCTTGTGAGTAAAATTCCACCAAGATCAAGAGTGATGGTAGTTCTATTTTCTATTGACAAATTGGGAGGTAGGGAAACATGAGGATCTAGTGTGATAAGAACTCAGCTGAGTGTCATGCTTGTGACAGGATGGTCCATGAAAAGTGTTTCTTAGAGGGGTTTCATAAGGCCTTGGGTAAATATGTGCTTCTTTTCATGGATAATAACTTTCATACTGATAGTCATAAAGGTAATAATTTTGATGTGTTGGAGGGAAAGCTACATACAATTTCCCTTGGCATTGGTGGTTATTGGGAAAAGCGTATACCTCTAGTATAGTTATCGTGCAATAACATCTCTCAGGATACCATCTATATGGATGAGTCCATATATGGTAGGCCATGATGATCACCTCTATGCTAGTTGGATGAATAGGAGGCCTAAATACTTATTGTCCATCTCATTTAGGATAATACAAAGTAAGTACATATAATTAAAGATATCATGATGACCACTTAGTATCAGAAGAAATCACATCCAAATGGAAATCGACGACCTCTAGATTTTGATATAGGGATTCAATTTTTTTTAGAGATTCTATTTGACTTGGGCATATATATCTTTGAAAAAAAGTAAAGTTATCAATTTATTACATCGTTCACTTTGAGATTTTGGAGGAATTCAGGCTGGTCACTTATTGGTTTCAATAACCTCAGAGGTATTGAGTCTTGCATGGTGTCTTCCACATGTCTCATCTTCATCTATATCATTATTAATGGTTGTAATCACCTTAAATAACCATTTAATTTTAATATTAAAGGTATGAAATGGATAAACCAATGTATTTTATATGATTATGATGGAAAAAATAAAATTAATAATGGAATGTTTTATCAAATGATTATTGAATTAGTTATGGTTGCAATGGAGGGTTCACGGTATGAAACTGGTGATCTACTTGGATGAAATGTAACGTTCTACCCCTTATATATGATGAATTATTAAGATTCCTTGTCAATTAATACTCATTCAATCTGATAGCTTTATATGATTCCTTGTAAATTTTTACTCCTTAAATATGATGACATATTAGTAAACCTTAGACATTTCAACTCCTTGGATCATATGAATTATTAGGATTTCTTGGACATTTGTTCTCCGTAGATACAATGACTTATTAGGATGACTCATAATTTCCTACTACTTTGATCCATCAACTTATAGGAAATCATTGGAAATTTCTATTCCTTTTATCTAATGATTTATTATGATGCATTGTCTTTTTGTACTCATTAGATCTTGACCACTGTAGGTTTGATAATTGATTAAATAGAACAGGCAGTGGAGGATGATTACCATGATTTATAGATAGCCCTTATGATTTTTTTCTTGATCAATGTGAGACTTCATAGACTATATTGCATCACTTGAAATTTTATTTATTTACTCTTAATATATCTACACACTACTTCAGTCATTATAAAGTGATTGAATTTTATATAGACACTGTTGGTGGTTCCCTACTGAGTGTTATCTCAAACCCTTTTTGGGCCAACTTTGGGTAACTATAAAGACATCATGGATTTATGTTTGGATAAGGGAATGTTTATACATATTTTTACATGATTAATTATTGTATAGGATTATGGGAGCATAGAATAAGGCTATGGGTTTTTATGCTATCTGGAGATAATTTCATTTTGGTCTTTTAGCACATTTGATACATAACTTGTAATTGATTATTATTTCCATGTATTTCATATCTCATGTACAGATCCAAGAAATTCCCATCATTCATTATACGATGAATTATTTGGCAATGATTATTATTATTACTCTTTGGATGATTTATCTATTTTTTTTGGTTTATATTACGATTCCTATATTTATTCATTTATTATACCACAGTGTTACTCTAATTATGAGGGTATAGTCTCCCCCACCATACCATCACATACCCTCACTAGTAGTTGGAATCCTTTGGTGTATGTGGATTCATGCATGAGGCTTTGTGGCCCACTGGATAAAGGCACAATTTAGTATCTTTTTGGATAGATTGTTACAAAGTGGTATCATAGGAGTTTCTTTTTTTCATATGGTAATATTAGACAATAGATTAGGAATGTGTTGGAATTTTATAATGAGTTGTTTCAAATATTATCATACCCATGTATAGGGAATAGAAAAATTAATTAGGATCAGATATGATGCTCTTTTTATGCATATTATAGTTGATTTGACTTCACCATTGGGTGATGTACTTGATCTTTGATGTTTCTTAATGATTATAGATTTTTACCCTTGTCCTAGGTGGGAATGTAAATATTACGTCATGCATCATCAAATACACTTCAAGATTTTTATATAATGCAATCTATCATGCCACGATTACATAATATAAGCATTTATTATATAATGTTTTGGTGACCTTATTGCTATGTCAATTAAATTTGGGTAACATTTAAAGTAGGGGAATGATAAATAGTTGGTTCTGATTAAATTAATTCCACACTTTAATATATAATGTGTATGGTCCCTTAAAAATTCGTAGTGGTGGTCAATATAGATAAACCATTTAATGATATTTTTATATAAATTAAAATTTATTTAAATGAAAGTGAACTATAAAATTTAATGGTAACCATAAAATAAGGATATCTATTGAAATATAATGGGTGTTTTCCTCTATAAATTTCAATCAAAACTCTATCTAATCTAACATTCAACTTATATAATAGATCATGATCTTGTCCCAAACTTAGTAGTTTGTATCATCTAATGTGCCTTTCTTATCTAATGATCTTATACATCACATAGACAAAGATTTAGGAGCATGAAAAGAGGTGTGACTTGTGTTTAGGATGTCTTGCGCCAATACTTATTTAATATTTGTGATATTTTCAATACCAAACATTTATAGAGGCATCTTCTAAGTATTTTTTGAGATACGACCCCAAGACAGCCTCTAGTTGTAAGAGAATAGGGTGAAGACAACTATGATCTAGAGGTGGTGGGACTTGGACCCCATTGAACATCTCATAGTACCACCTGTAGAACCATTAGTTATACCTAATATGGGTGTTGATGCCTAGTTTCGAGATGGGTTATACAATTTATGAAGGCCATTCAAGGATCCATCTGAACTTCCCCAACTATGGCATAGTTGATGTGTGTGTTTTAGTAGTGGCATCATGCCACATTTTCAGGGTATGGTAGAACACATGTTGTAGAGTCGTGGCTAGAGGGAATGATTTTGATTTTTAATTTATTTAAGACTCCTCATGAGAGGATATTAAATATCTCCATGTATATGTTATGTGATTCTTCCAAGTTGTGGTGGGATGTTATTACATAAAATAATAATCATCAGGATATTGCTTGGAGGTATTTTTTGACATCTATCTATAATTATTTCTATCCCACAATGTGTAGGGTTGATAGTGACAGCTAGCTTATGAACATGGAGTATAGAACGTTATCAGTTGGGGACTATTCAGACCATTTTATAGAGATATAATGTTTCACATCAATTTTGTTTGGTGATGAGTTATAAATAGATCGATGATTTGAGGATATTATTAGTTAAGACATCTGATCATGGGTGAATTATATTCATATTTTCACCATCAATTAAATAGTAAATCAAGAACCAA
Organism: Viscum album; assembly: GCA_963277665.1. NCBI lineage: Eukaryota > Viridiplantae > Streptophyta > Magnoliopsida > Santalales > Viscaceae > Viscum > Viscum album. The sequence continues at coordinate 1,335,678,708 of OY728162.1, forward strand.
TTACTAAAAGTAAATCCGAGGGCTCAGAGATAGTAATTTTAGCTTCTCAACCAAGTGGAACATTGTTAGGTTCTAAGAGGAGACATTTTGAGACACCTTGTGAGGTGAATAATAGCCAAAACAAGAGTGCTGATAGTTATATTTTCTTTCATCTGTTTGGGTGGCAGGGACACATGAAGTTCCATTGTGATAATTACCTAGTTTAGTGCTGATATTGTGCTTGGATCAGAAATATAAAGTTGTTCTGGAAGGGGTTTCATAAGGAATTTGGTACACAGGTTCTTCTGATCTTGGCCTATCACCCTCAGACTGATGGTCAAACAAAACATGCAATTCAGGTGTTGGAGGACATTCCCCATTCCTGTGTCAATGACTTTGGGGTTCTTGGGAAAACAATATGCCCCTAGTTGAGTTCTCTTACAATTAATTATTTCAGGATACCATCTAGATGGATCCTTATGAGGCCTTATATGGTATGACATTCCAATCACCACAGTCCTAGTTGGAGGTAGCAGATGTAGAACAGTTTGGGACACTGTTCATTAAGGAGACTATTGAGCTAGTGAAACTAATAAAAAGGTACATGATAACTAATCAGTTTAGATAGCATCCATATTCCAATCACCCTAAATGTCCTTTAGATTTTGAGGTAGACATTCGTGTTTTCATGTAAGTTTCTAATAGACTTTGGAATGCACATATTTAGAAATAAGTGAATTTATGACATAGTTACATCAGGACCATCTATATTCTCGAGAGATTTGAGTCGGTATCCTAAACGGTTATAGTTACATAAGAGTAACCAATCCATCCAAGAAATCTTCCACATATCTCGGATTCACTATTATCATTATAATCCATAAAATATTAATAAGCCTCATGAGGTGGAGTTGGAAGTATATGTGTCCTTTGAGTAGAATAAAATATATATTGATGATCAGAGAATAAAGGTTATTTGAGGAACAACAATGAATTTAGTGTGGGTGTTATGGTAGAAAAAATTATTATAGGATGATACCTGGGAGAATAAAGTTTATGTACATGCTCAGTGGATGGATCATTTCTTATTTGATTCCTTACTACCTTTAGAAGGTCAACTCTAGGATGAGTTTCATTAATGAAAGGAGATTTTAACAACCGAACTTCTAATGAAGGTACATATCAATTTTATCATTTTAATTATGTGGTTTTGACAAAAAATGAATGTCTAGTAAGGCCATGGTGGAAATGAAGGTGTCTATAGATTGTTCTAAGCCTAGAGCCCCACCTTTTGGAGAAATCAGGTGGGTTTCATGATTAGTAAGAACTATGTGGTTGGTCCAATGCACTATCAAGGGCCACATAGTTTGATGAAACCATGTAACCTAGGATGTATGCTCATTCGATTTGTATATAATTTTTAACAAAGGGAAAATGAAAGATCATATCACTGTTTATTAACCATGCACCATGATAACGTGAGGGAGGTTTTGAGGTAGTGTTGGGAGCACTGTTGGTGCATAGTTTGGTTATCCATGTGGAATAACATTGTTACCCCATTCGTCTGGGTAAAATGGCCATTTGTTTTTTAAAGGATTTATATTTTTAAACCCCCTTTCATTTTCATTTTATTCCTAATCATCTACCATTTTTCTCACATTGGTGATCACTTATTGAATAATATAAGGATTTGAGATAAATCATAAATCTGATTTTTGATTCGAGTGGTTTTCATCTCGTTGGATAGATACCATTGAGCTATTTCATTCTTATGCACCTTTCACTATTTATCCTGTCATCGAAGTATTTATTTTGGTAGAGGCTCTTATGCTATATTTTCAAGGTGTTCATATGTCCTCTTATTTTAATTTAATATGGACCAAATCAGAGGGTACGACTGGATGTGAATTTTTCTATGGGATTAAGGTACGTGTTTTATTCCTTGTATATTTATATGCCTTAGATCCAATGACTTATTAGGATTCCTTGGCCATTTATACTCCTTGGATCTGATGAATTAATTAGTTTCCTTTGAATTTTTGGATTTGAAGAATTATTTTCTTTCCTTGGAAATTTATACTCCTTCGAAGTAATAACATATTAGGATTCCATTTTCTTTTATACTCCTTGGATCCTAACTTCTGTTAGATTGAAAATTGATTTCATTAGATATCACATTGAGGATGGTTACCATGATTTAATGTTATCCCAAATTCATTTGTTTCTTGATCATAGTGACCCATTATATACTGGATAGTATCACATATACTTTTATTATGTTAATCCTATTATATTGGTAGACTTCTCTTATTAATATTAATGTACTATAATTTCTATAGTCATCATTATTGGTGGCCTAATAATTGTTATCTCACACCTGGTTTAGGCCGACTTTGGTTTCCCAGATAAACATCATGGATGTAGGTATGGATAAGGGAAAGCTCCCTCTTGGTGATACATGATTTATTATTTCATGGAATTCGAGGTGAACTGGATTAGTATATGTCTCATGATGTTATCTGGAGAAATTTTTTGTTTGGTCTTTTTTTACATTTGATGCAAGTATTGTGCAGGATTCATGTTTCCATGTATTTACAATAATATGTATAACTCCGTGACATTCTCATCATTTTAAATATTATGCAACCTTTAGATTTTATTATTATTGTTGTTGTATGGATGATTTTCCTTTTATTTATGGTTTATATAATGCTTTTTTCTTTGAATTCATTAATAATACCATTGTGAAAATGTGATTATGATTGTGTAATCACGCCACTATACGTTCCCATACCCTCACTACTATTCATATTTTTTTGGCATATGGGGTGGTGGACATGAGGGCTTGTGAACCACTACCTCAAGGAACCATTTAGTGGCTTCTGGATTAGGACATTATAATGTAAAATTAGAGGAATTTAATTTATTTTCTCTTAACTTTAGGTAATATTAGTTATGAAATTAGGAATGCTGCAGTATTTGGTAATGAGTTTTTCCAAGCAGTAGCTAACCCACATATAGGGAAAATAAAACTTACAAAGTATGTGATATGAATTTTTTGACTATTCTTTTTACAGTTGAATTTACTTCACCATTGGGTGGCGCACTGGATAATTGATGTTCCTTATGATTAAATATTTTTACCATTATGCTTGTATGGAAAGGAATTATTTCATCATGTATCATCATAGGAAATCCTAGATTTATATCCCATTCATTATTCCATGAAATAATTACTTACTATGTGTATTCCCTGTATCATGTATTGGTTTCATTATTTCTATGTCCATCAAATGTTTCTAAAATTTAATATTGGGAATTGATAAATAGGTCTTTGTGATTAAATGGATTCCAAACACCAATTTATAAGATGTTTGGGCCTTTATAAATTAGATGTGGGGGTCCATATTGTTACATTATTTAAATTTAATTATTATATAAATGGAAAATAATTTAAATGAAATTTATTTGTAAAATAAAATTCTCACTCTTAAAGAGGGATTCCTATTACAATTTAAAGGTTGTTTTCTTCTATCATTTTCAATTGACACTCTATATATAGTGAACGTGGAATTATAGTATAAAACATGATCCTAATCTAACCATAGTAATCAGAAGCAGGTTGTGTATCTTGATTATTTTATGATCTGTACATCACTCAGACAAATCCATTGAAGAATGAATAATGGTTTGACTTGTTATTAGGAATTGTTTTTATTTTTTCCTTCTTGTATAATTTTGATCTTATCATTTAAAAATAATATCTGAGGCATCTTTTCGGTATTTTAATATATATGATTCCAAAATAGCCTCATTTGTTTCACACGAATGGTTAAAAAGACTATTATCTAGAGGTGGGGGCCTTGGACCCCCCATAGAACCTCCAATAGTGCCACTAGTGGCACTGCCTCTTTTACCTAATATCGGTATTGATGCCCAATTTTGAGATGGGATCCTACACATTTTACATACCATTCAATGAGCCCTTAAAATTGCCCAGACTATTGAATAGTTGACATGTGAGTATCAAAAACAATATCTTCATTGATTTTCAAAGGATGGTAAACCACATGCTATACTATCATGGCTAGATTCCATGATTTCTATTCTTTAGAACCTTCAGACTCCTACCGAGAAAAGTGTTTAGCTCTCCACATATATGTTATGTGATTCCTATAATAGAAGGTGGAATGTCATAACTCATATGGATTGGCACCTAGATATGTCTTGGATGAATTTTTATATGGCCTTCTATGATGATATTTATCCTATTATGTTGAGGATTAATAGAGCAGAAGATTCATTAATGTTGGTGGATGGAAGAATATCCTTCATGGACTATTCTACCCTTTTTTGGGGATCTATTAATTCACACATATTTTGATAGGTGACGAGTTATCTAATACAACACGATTTAAGGATGGTCTTAGGTATGGCATCTTAATTCATGTAAATGTTTTTCTGATTTATACTATGTACTAAATTATAAATTAGTCACTAATTAATATACATAACATGGGAGACGTTGGGGGCGTAGAGCAGGGTGGTTCATCTTATCGACTGAGTGGAACTATATCAGGTGGAAAGAAGAGACGTTCTGAGACATCTAGTGGGGGTAATATCATCCAAATCATGACTAAAGGTGGTTCTATTTTCCATCACTAGTGTGGGGGGTAGGGGCACATGAGGAGTCCGTTTGATAAGAACCTAGTTGTGTTCGGAGCTTTCGATAGGATGGTCCATCTAATGTAGTTTTGGTTTGGGATGTATATGGCATTTTGTTTGTAGTTGCTTCAAATCACGCTCTGTCAACCTTAGACCTATTTTCATACTGAGTGTATGATTCTAGTGTAAAATTAAATTTTCCATGCATGTGTCCTCAACATTAGGGGATCTTGGAAAAAATATATATCGCTAGTTGAGTTATCTTACAATAACAGTTCTAAGGCTACCATCCAGATGGATCATTATTAGGAATTATATGGTAGGATATTCTAATAACCTCTTTTCTTGTTAGAATCAGGGGAAGAACTTCATAAGATACATCTTGTTTGTGAGACTACATAATAGGTAAAACTTATTAGAAAGTGCATGATTACCACTCAGTCTAGAAATCAATCATATGTATACCTTTGTCAACGTCCTCTAGAGTTCAAGGTGGGAGTTGGGATTTCCTTAAATTTTCACATAGATTAGGGAATAGATATATTTGGAAATAGGGGAAGCATCACCTCATTACATTAGGCCCTTCACGATTCTCGAGAGATTTGGTCTGGTATTCTATCAGTGGCATTTACCTTAGTTGTTCTAATCCATTCACAATGGCTTCTATATATCTCTGCTTAACCGGTATCATTATTATCCATAACATATTCTTCAACTCGATGAGGTTGAGTTGTAAGTGGATTCATCCTTTGATAATCATCTTAACTGAATTGTCAATAAAATAAATAAGGCACTTTGATGTAGGTCAGTGCCTTTAGTGAGGGTGTTATGGAAGCACAACCGAGTACATAACAGAACAAAGAAGTGAGAACCTGACATATGAGATAAGTGGTCTAATCTTTTCATAGATGATTCCTTTCTATCCTTAGAAGGGAAAATCTTGGATTATTTTCTTTAAATAAATAGGATACAATAACTAACTTATTATGAGGGTATAGATAACTCTTTCCTATATTAATTCCATGGTATTGACCTAAAATAAATTCCTAGTAAGGCTATAGTGGAAATGATGGTGTTTGGGGATTGTTCAGATCCTGAAGCCCCACTTTTTAGAGAAAATAGTTGGGACACATGGTTAGTAAAAACTGTTTTCTGGGGTCCATTGCATTATACAAGGCCACATGGTTTAATGAAATCATGTGACCAAGGCCGCATGCCCATGCGACTACTACAACAATTTTAATTGTGGGTAAATGCATCATCAATGCATGATTTGTTTTACTATGTGCAAGGACCATGTGAGGGGGGTTTTATGGTATTGTTGGGTGCATTTTTGATGAATGTATTGGCCACCTGTGTGGCTAAACCATGCGGCCCCTTTCATTTCGGTAAAATTAACATTTGTTTCGTAAGGGATGTAAAAGTATAAACCCCTTCTTCCTTTTATTTCTTTATAGAATCGCCCAACATTTTTCTCTTCTTAGAGCTCACCTATGGAATACTCTTAGTATTTGAAATAATTCCTCCATTTAATTTATGATTTTAGAGTTTTTCATCACATTTTTTAGACATCGATGAGTTCTTTGATCCTTATGCACCTTTGTTTGTTCCTCTTCTCATTGAAATATATATTTTGGTGTAGGGTCTTGTGTCCTATTGTCATGGTGTTTGTTTGTTCTTATTATCTATTCTAATATAGGTCGAATGATAGGATGATACTGGATGTGTGGTCCTCTACGGTACTATGGTTGGGGTTCATTGACTTTTCTATAAATTCTATTAATTTATACCAAGTTTCTATTGTTCTGATTTCCGAACTTTCTGAGTGATACTTCCTAAATTAATAAGATTTTTTCTTTAAAATTTAAATTCCTGTTTAAGACATTTTGTGGAATTTTTATATATGTTTGGATGTTTTTGAATGGAACTTCAAACTCCCATTGGGTGGTTTCTATCCTTTTATTGTAAATATGCAACCATTGGGATGGGTTGAGCTTTCCTTCCATTATTGGGAATTAAATATAGTGATAACGGGTTTTGTTAATGTTTTTAAGCACCTTAGATCACCATGTCATTTATATATGAAAGGTATGAAATGGATAATCCCTTGGAATTTATATTATTATAAATATATTAATGAAATTATTAATGAAATGTTTTTTGAAATAATGATTGAATTGGTTATGATAATAATGTAGGGTTCACATCATAGCACCAACGACCCACTTGGATGTCATGGACATTTATACTCCCTAGGCCATGCTTATTAGGTTGACCTGAAAATTTCTAAACATTGGATATGATTACTTATTAGGATTCCTAGTTCATTTTCACTACTTGTATCCAAAAACATATTAGGATACATTCAAAATTTATACTCCTTGGATCTGATGACACATTAAGATAGCTTGTAAATTTTTACTCCTTGTATTTGATTACTTATTTCAATTCCTATGAAAATAATACTCACTAGATTCGATGAATTATTAGGATCACTTGGACATTTATACTCTTTAGATCTAATGGATTATTAGGATTCCTTGAACTTTTCTTCTCCGTGGATTCTACCATGTGTAGGATTGATACTTGATTACATGATGTAGTCTATTGAGTATGATTACCAAGATTTACATATATTCATTATGATTTTTTTCTTGATCATAGTGATCATTGATAGAATAGATTGTTTCACTTATACTTTTATTGATTTTCTCTAATTATATCTTCACACTATATTGGTTAATATGCATAGACTGGACTTTCTATAAAAACCGTAGTTGGTGGCCTACTGATTTTTATATCAAACCCTATTAGGGATTCTATTGGGTACCATGAGAGACATCAAAGATGTAGGTATGGATAGGTAAAATTTCCTGCACGGTGATCCTTTATTGAATTTTTCATATGTGTAGGAAAACATATGACTGAGAAATAGCTCGTGATGATATCTGAATATCTTTTTTTGGTATTTTATTACTATTGATCTATATAGATATATATACATATAATGGGATTATTTTTTTCCATGTATTTAATATATTATGTATAGATCAATGACATGATCATCATTATGTATGTGGTGATACCTTATTCATTGATTATTGTTACTAATGTGTGAACAATATATCTTTTATTATAGGTTTAAATTATTATTTTTCTTTGTATCAAAATATGACACCATTGTATTACTATGATTATTAGAGTATAAAATCTCCACCATACCATCATAGACCCTCGTAGCTAGTTATTATCTTCTGTAATATGAGGATGTATGCTTGAGTCCTTGTAAGCCACCATCATGGGGAACCAATTAGGGTATTTGGGTTATATTGTTATATTTTGTTTGTACATTGGTTGATGATGTCAGTTTTGGTTTCAAATCCTTGGTTTGGGAATGATGTGATAGCTTGGTTGCAATGGGTTTTTTGGACTTTAGTGGATTCCTTTACGGGCAAGATGACAAGTCCAAAATGTTTGTAATTTTGAATGTGTGAAACTGTGGTAGTTTGAAGAGCTATCCAATAAGGATATATGGATGATGATACGAATTGTCCTAAGTCCTAAGGGACTAGTTCCCTGGTGATGAGTGGTTGAGTTGTGTGACTGTCTTGGGCATAGATATGAAATGTGAGTAAATAACGTATATAGGTTGTTTGTGAAATATGGTTACCTTAGGACCCTTGTAGATTCCCTAATATCTGGTTAAAATAAAATAGTGTTAGTGATGGTTATGAGTAATGATGATCATAAGTGACACCTTATAATTCGAATCATTTTTCTGATAATGAAATGTTTTTATTAGTGAGGATAAGTCATGTACTTGAGAGGAAAACCATGATAATGTGAGATGGTTTTAGGTAAATTGATAACATCGATTGTATGTGTGTAATGTGATCGAGGATCCATTATGTAATTTACTAGGTTCTTGTGTTATGGGGATCTATGAAGAGAGTTTAAAAAAGTGATTTATATTTATATATATTTATATATAATGAAACTTAGGTTCCAAGGTGGGGTACCCTAGGTGCATGTGGCACCAAACTTCAATGAGTTATGGATTCTATTTACATGTGACTTATTTCTTGTTTATTTTATATGAATATATATATATATATATATATTTATATATTTATGATTGTTTTAATGTGTGGTGTTATTGTTAAGAACTATAGTGGACATGTATCTTTGGGTAATGTGGCCATGATGGCTATTCTGGGTAGGGGATGTGACCCACCAGGTGGATGATATAGGTTGGTTATGAGTTAGAGGATTACAAGAGTAATTTCATTATATTATATGGATGTGTATATTTATCCTATTTTACATCCTATATTCATGTATGGGTATATATCGCTTGGGAGGAATATGAATTCTAGGTATGGGTATATTTTTCAGTGGTGGCTTCTTATGTTTCAGGGATTGGAATAATTCCCCTTAGTGATAAATTTTTCTCAGAGACACTCTTGAAGTGGTTGACGAAGGTTAGTGTTTAGATTTTGGTTATGAGGAAAGAAATAGTCCCCCTAGGTGGTTGGTGTGACATGATCAAATACAAATTTTTATTATACAAAGATTTAACGGTTAAGGTTTGAGGCAGTCTCGTTAACACCAGAAAACCAAATGAGTATGTTATATCATCAAGTTGGGTTTCATATAAGGGCATGTTCCACTAGAAATGTTTTCCATTTTATAAAGTATTTAAGGAAAATCCACATGATCACAACATCATTACATATGGTTGATGAATTGGGGATTTCACGCTGGGTCGTTGGACTCATCCCGATCCTATATACAACATATGTGTTTCGATGTATGTTAGTAGAGAATCATGTTTCTTCTAAGGGAAATGGTACTGCATGGACATATACAAAAATTACATGTATAAAAAAAATCTAAGGTTGTGGGATCAACAGGTTGTATTATGTTTTAAGGTTCAAAGTCAATTTTATCTTTCATTTTATGTTATTGTTCAATATATATTGTCTAGTGTTCCATAAATTTATATTATGCATGTTATGCCATATTTATATTTAGTGAAATTTTTATGTTTTGAAAATTCATATATATTTTGTTTTATTGATTCTAGTTTTGGACTATGGGGCCCATTTGGCCCTCTATTTAATGTCTATATGTTTTTTGGATGTCCATTATATGGACAAGTCATAAAGAATTTTTGGTATATCTGGGCATGTGCCTTGGGATTTATTTTATAGGGAATAGTATCCCCATGAATATTCTATGTCTTTACTACCATTAAGAAGCCTCTATCATATAATGGGGAATTAATATGGTTATATAGAGACCCCATGTCTCAGTGTGGTTTGATCAATCCTTCCCGCGATGTTACAATTATATATATGGTATAATCTAGATTTAGAATCTCCCTTTTGTTTTCTCTTAATATATCTATAATATATGGATTTAATTATTTTTGGTTAATGAATCTAAGGATATGGATTTAGTTTAAATAATCATATTTGTAATAATTTTCATATTGATATAAATGTTGTGATTTTAGATTGTGGAGTTATGAATTTTATAGAAATGATGCACATAGGTATGTGGCTTAAAACCTCTTATGAGATAGAATAATTTTATGTTATTTTTTTAAATTATTATAATACATAGTTTATTCAAATGAATGAGTTTTTTATTAAATTCATATTTTTAGGTAATGTCAAGATCTAGTGTAAAAATAGTAATTTTTGTATAAATTGCCTTTTGATAGAAACATTTTGGTATTGCATCCTTTTGGTGTTTTAAACTAAAATTGACAATCCAAAATGAAAAATTACAATGAAAATTATTTGGTTTATTAAATTATATGTGTTTAAATTACTCTTTTGATTATGGTTTTAATGAAAAATGTAACACCTTTTTGTTAAATCAATATATATTGAACTATCGTAGGATGTCGTGGGCTTAAAAATTGATTTAAGTGACTATTTAGATTATTCACATAGTGTGAGATAATTTTCAAAATAGATTATCCAGAGACCCTAATTTCTAACAGATATGATATATTTTTTTTGATACATAGAGAGTATGAATTAAGGTGAGAAAAATTTTGAGATAACCAGGGTTGAAAGGTGACTGTCACTTTTGTGTGAGTTTTTCTTATTTGAACAAAGAACAAAAGAACGTAAAAACTAATTAGGATTTATATAATGATTATTATGAAAAATTTATTAATATATTTTATATTAGAGAATGGAGTGTTTCTATAAAAATTTAAAACATCTTGTATTTTCTATTAGAATTTGAGAAAACTAGAATTTTTTGTAAGGTTTGTGAAAACATATAGTGTTATTTGAATGTGGGAATAATGTGTGGCTTTTATAAATCCCTTTTTAAAAAACTAAAATATGTTTATTAATTATATAACCTCAATGGTTGGTATTTTTTTTAATTTTAAAAAATTATGAAATTTTTTAAATAAATGATTATGTTTTGTATTGATATCTTTACTTTGGTATGTATTTTATATAAATAAAATATTTTTATTAATTTTTTTTGATTAATCATTACTGATTGAATTTTAATATTGATATAGATCATACATAAGACTGTATTTGTTGAAAGGATGAAATTCTATTATGTTTATACTTAACCAAATGTATCTATTTCAGTGGATATGTTTATAATATGGATCAAGAATATGGTCAGGAAAATACTTTAGTTGTCATCATAAGGGAGGTGTAGATCTACATTGTCGATATGACATAAAAGTTGGTGTTATGCGGAGGGAGGGCATTATTTCATCATGTCTAGTGTCTCGTATATTTTTTAAATTTTTTTAATTGATTAAAAAAGTTTATTTTCACTTTGAGGTTTCTTTCTAAAATGGTATTTATTTAATGTTATTTTACCTTCACATACATCATTCAGACTAGGTTTTTAGAAATAATCATTCACAGAATAGTTTATTTTATCTCGCATTTATTTTTGGTAGCCTCTTGCAATTGAAGAATGCACTTTAGGAAATACAACATCCCAACTCGAGTCATAAGATTCAGGGATGAGGTTTGGGGTGTTATAATAAAATTTTAAAAAAATCCATTGATTATATAATAACATATATGAAAGAATGATATATGAATATTTTATTCATTGTGGTTTGAATGATTATATATATACAAATATAATTTTTATGTGTTTAGAAACAACTAAAACTGTCAAATCCAATCAATCAACATTGTATTTTAGAGAACCATAGAATAATAATATTTGATTATTTTGTGACGTGTAGGATCAAATAGTATATGAATCCAATGAGAAGTATAATTGAAATTATTGAAAGTGAATCATTTTTAAAAAATGTTATTGGAAACATGTATAGTGATCTAAACCAAGGAAATCATTACACATTCACATGAAATTTTTGATTCATGACTATTTATTGATTTATGATAAATAGGAATAAACAACACATTCCTCAAAGGAACAATGTGTTATGAATAGTAAAATTAATACTTCAATATAATATTATATTTTAAATATATGTTAACTATATAATATCAAAAATTAAAATGGGTTATTAATTTTATTATTTATTTATTTTTTTATGGTAAAATATTACCCTTTAAATTCAATTATGTTTTAAATTACAACATCTCATCTATATACGAAGACTGATATATTTGATATTAGTTATTTCTATATTATTAAATTTATTATATAATTTTTGAAATTTAAATATAATAAATTTATTTTATTTTTTTAAATTATATTTGAGATACTATATTTTTATTGTTACTATGTTTTGTTTTTATAGTGAAAATAATTTATAATATTATAAATATAAACAAATATATTAGTGAATAAAATTTTGTTGTCCCTAATGGGTGTAGCAGTCAGAAAAAAGCATCATTTTGAAATCTTACGGAAATCACTAAAGGGTTATGGTGACTAATCTCGGTCATTTTTAATAACAAATTTTCTAGTAGTGACATTTATTAAGATTAAAATTTTAATTATGTTTAGAATAACACAACCTAAAAATTTGAAAAATAAATGTAAAAAACATGTTCAAAAACATAACATGTAGAAAATGTTTTTTGTTTTCACAACATATTCTAGTTCAAACTATGACCTATATAATTAAAATAAAAATACAAGAAAATTTATAACTATATAATACATGTTTTCTGTTCCAATTATAATTAGATTAGTTATTTTTAAAAGTATCATTATTTAAATGTCGTAGGCCATAATTTAATTATTTTTGTGATATTAAATAAACTATTTAGTCTACATTTATATAAAATTAAGGAAAAATTATATAAATGTTCTGTGTATATGTACATAATATGTTCTCTGATATTTTTTTATATACAAAAAACCTATTTTATTTATATGTGTCTTTTTCATAAATACAGTAGATTGTTATCTTATATGTTGTGTGTATTAATAAAAAATATATTTTCCCAATATTTTTAAATTAATTTTTTAGGATATGGGAATGTTATTTACATAAAAAAACATTTTCTAGCGTGGGATAAAAAAATATGTTTCTATGTTTTACGTGTTAGCATATTATGTGTTATTTATCTTAATATACATATCTTCATGTTATATGTTTTTATTTATTTTTATATTATGAAAAAAAAATTCTATTTTTTTTTATTTTCATAATAATTATATAATATTGGTTATTGGAATAATGGTTTTATGATAACAATGAAAAATATGTGTTTTATTATCAGAAAATAAACATCAAATCTCATGATATATCATTTTCCCTCAATATTAATTAAGGAGTTGTAATTCCTAATGTATTTATATAGGTAATCTTCTTCGTTTTTATTTCTTTATGATTTTTTTTAATATATTTTCTGATGTTTTATAAAATTTAAAATATAATGAAAAATGAGAAAACATTCAATGTATAACCCATAACATGATTTTTAAATTACATCTAATTGGGTTTATTATTCAGAAAAATAATATAATTAATCATTAAAATTACTTTTATATAACATGAGTATATTTAGTATAAAATATAGTCTAATATTTATGGTTTATAGTTCCTATAAATATAAAATATTTACTTATTTTTTTGGATATGTACAAAACATGTTATGTAAAATTTATTTTGGTATTTCTGTTTTATTTTAATATATTATGAGGATTATTATATTGTGTGCTATATATATTATTATGTTCTATATTTTTTTATTTCCCCATTTTTAAATTATTTATCTATATTATTAAGTTGGACACTATGAAGAAAACATGTTCTTTTAGTATGTTTTTATACATGTTATGTGTCTAGACATAATGTGTGTATGTTTTGACACGTTAAGTGTTATTTATCTTAATATATATCTTCATGCATCCTATTTTTAATTTATTTATATATTTATTATTATATGTGTTAATTATATTTATAATTTGGGATATTTTTTATAATATATATATATATTAAATGATGGAATATAGGTTTTTATTATACATTCTTAATGTTTATGAGCTAGTGAACTTTTGGGAAAGCTCAAGATCTGGTCTAGGATTAATTTTTCACTCATTTTGAAAATGGGTTGAAATAAATATCTTAAAAGGGGACCATATTCACGTGGTTAAGGCCTTATAGTCATGGGTTCACACATGTTCATTTGGAGAATATGGAATTTTTTTATGTTTTTTGGTTTTGTTAATAAAATTTACTATTGCACCACACCTTCCCTACGAAATCCTTTTAATATTAACAATACCACTTCCCAAATAACAAATCCCATCTCCCAACACCCATATCCCAACCACTTCATTTCCACCAATACTCTCCCCCCACACCCATCCTTCCCTTCAACCCCTTGTTTACTCTTTAATTCCCTTATCCCCTATCCAACACCCTAGGAACCCAAATCCCTATCCATGACTCATCCCCAAATAGCCTATTAGTCATGTTAAATATCCCTTCCTTATCACATTACCCATAACCTTCATTGACCCCATCCCCTTACATTAACTCCCCTTATCCCCTTCCCCTTTCCCTTTAACCAACATCACACCACCACATGAATCACGGGTTGGTGTGGTTTCACAATGAATGTATATAATGAGTAGTTTAATGGGGGAATCATCAATACAGTTGATGTTTCATGATATATTTTGTTGAATAAAAAGGATGGGAAAAATTATTCTTAGTGACTTTATTATTTATTCTATGGTGATGGTTGTAAAACAACATATATTTTTGGTTCATTAGGTCTAGGATAATGTTTTAATTTTGATATGGAGTAGGGTTCGTTCAATGAATTTGGACTCGGATATAAAATTAAAGAAATATATCTTATTGGGATGATGTTATTGGGCTTGAAAAAAGGCTCTATATTTTAGGATACTAGGGTGATAGGATGGGAAATGTCATGGTGAACCTTAGATAATATTTCAGTGGAAGAAAGCAGACCACACCGTAACCTAGTGGGAATATGGTGTAGTAGGTGTATGTGTGGGAAAATGATATTTAATCCCTAGTGCATACATTGCAGAGGCTATTGTGAATGAATCATCATTGGAAGTTATTACAAAATAGAGGATGATGTATAGTAGGGTCTCCTTGAGGTGGGAACCTAGTGACACACACATAGAGACAATACTATAGTTGGGGGATCCTTGGTATTGGGAACTCTGCCTAGGTTAGCTATGCCATAACCCAAAGGCCACATCGTAGCATCACCTTGACCAGGTCGATGAACCCAAAACAATGCCTATGGGGAAAAAATTTAGATTATATATGGATGTATTTGGGGTTATCCTTTCCTCTTATGGTCCAACTAATCCATTTCCAATGAGGTCACATCATAGTGTGAACTATAAGTGTGGACTATGGTTTAACCCCAAATGGTTTCATGGAAGGGGGTGGACCTTAGGGAATACCTGAGGGTCGATACATATTGTATTCATTTTATATTCTATTGTTGGACCCACTTCTTCACAACATATATTGTTTCCTCACAAGAGGGTATGCACCATGGTTTTTTTGTTGGGGGATGATTGGTAATTTTCCATTTGATCACCTATTATAATAGAATTCAAGGGAGACATGGGAAGGTACATTTATCCAGCTCCATCACCTTTTATCCATCCTTTAATATCATATTGAAGGTTGTGAATTTAATTAAATATGAGGTATATTTCGATTTTTTCTCCTCTCCATTCCTTCAATATTGGGTTTACTTCATTATCCCTTGATTTGGGTGATTTTAGAAAAAGTTTATTGATGATTTCCACCAAATCAAGGTGAGTATTTATGGATTGATGAGGCTTTTTTGTGAATTGTCTAGAGGATAACCCAATAGGATAGGCACAATGTTTTTCACCATTCCATTAAAGGAACATTTTCCAATGAGTATATTTCAATTTTCCTAAAATTGGATGAAATTTTAGATTTACTAACCATTAGGTCATAGGTATTTTTATTTGGATAATGTCTTTATTATTTTTTTGGACCATCTAGGTAAGGTCAGAAAAGGGTTTTTGGTGACGGTGACCCTCAATATGTTTTTATCTGATCATACCTCTTGGATTTAAATTCAATAAATTATAATATTTTTTTATAATTATTTATAAACTTCATATGGAATAATATAGGGATTTAGGTAATTTTATGAAATTTGAAAATAAGTAGTTGGGACTTGGATGAGGTTAGATAGAGATTCAAAGTATGGTAAATCTATTTAAGTGGTTATTGGTCCCTTTATTACAAATCTATATGATTATTATAAATTTATTTACAACAATAATTTTCATCAGACCAGGGATACAAAAAAGTGTTGAGAGCACCCTGATGATCAAGATAACATGCCTTTTGGAATTATAGGCTCATGATAGGTTCTCCTTAACATTTTAGTTTGTTTTTATAACCCATCAATTGTGTATTTAAGGGGATAGGGTACAAGTTGAGTTTACGATATAACTTCAGTTTTTTCCAGGTTGTGATAGGTGACGTGGGTATTGAAGTATGGGTTTCATAGGGATTGTTGAGTTAGAATGATGGGTTTAGGCCTAGAGAGATGCGTGAGATAATCATACATCTCATTATTTGTGAGTGAACCCCTATAAAAGGTGGATTAATGTTTGGAAAGCATTGTGAGTTATATTTTTCCCCTAATACAATATTAGGATTGACTGGGAATGTTTTTCTAAATGTTATGTTTTGAGAGAACCCCCTTAGTTTATGTGTCACAAGTACCATATGAGGAGCATGTAAATATTTCATGATTTGGATTTTGTATTCCAAGGGGATTAGTGAAATATATCCTAATATGGTCCCTAGGTAGTGGGATAAAGAGTGATGATTGTTTTTAGGAAGTTATACTTGAACTTGAGGTCTATTGTAGATGAGCCTATTGGTCATATTTTCTCTAAGTGGTTGTATCCATAATATGATACCAATGATCTACTGAACATGTGTGATGGGTTAAAGGAATGGTTTGTTATTTTGTCAATGTTATAGGTTTTATTCTTATGATTGATGAAAAACCTAATTTGGGGGACAATATTGAGGCCTAGCCCCTCCATGAGATGAGATATCTCTAGTTGAACTTTTTGGGTGAGATTAAGTTATCATATACATGATTTGTACATTTCCATGAGAGGATTCAATCATGTTAATGGACCTTTCCAAGAGTTGTTTTGAGTTTTATAAATAGACCACCTGAATGTGATGGTAGGTTCATGAGATGATGTGAAACATTGATGATGGACCCTGCCTTGAGTGATGAGGTAGTGTGTTGAGATTATAATGTATAACATTACCCTATCCATTTAGGTAATGGGTTCAAGACTTAAACATTTCCAACCATGAGACATTAATTATAAGCAAGTTATCAGGTTTTATGATGTGGGGATATAATGGGATTCTATCTAATATGAAGAAGTTATGTTCACGTATCATGGTTTACCACAAAATGGATTTATGGGTATATTCATGTGGTGGAATCATAATGTAGATTTTGGCATGGTACCATATTTGGTATGACTGGGTATCAGTGAATCATTGTTAACTCACAATGACCTGGGGGGTATGGAGTCATGATGTTTTGGTTAGAACATGACATCCAATACACTTATGTGGCATGTTTATTTCAATGTGGATAAAAATATATGATGGGTTATACTATGGGAAGTTTTAGGGAACCTAATAAGATTTATTTCTCACACCCTACACTATAACCATGGTGCACATGAAAACCTTAAGTCAACATTCATGTGGCACCTATGATTTGAAATTTATTGATTTGAATAATCTCGATGATAATTCAGAGATTAGGTGTGTAGTGTGTCATGAGGTTAGTGGCAGGTCATTTGTATATTTTATTTATTCTGTTTATTTTTATATTGGATTTGTTCAGTGGGTGACTATTTGATGTGTGACTACGTGACTTCTACATGGTAAATTGTTTATATAGTTTTGTTAATTTTTTATGTGTAATATAATATACATGGATGTCATGGTTATTTATATTGTTGTATGACTCGGATTTGGGGGAATATTCTCCTCACTATATGGATTAGGCCCTCACCACTAGTCGGCATCCTTTGGAATATGTGGAAGTGCACTTAAGTCCATGTAGGCCTCCAAATCAGACAAACATTCTAGTTTGAGTTGTTTTGAGGTGGTATCAATGTATTTCATTTGTCTTATTAATTTTGGAAATGGTTGATATGTGTTTTAGGAATGTGTTGATTCTTATGATGAATCAATTACTAGTATGTAATGATCACTTTTGGGTGGGATTTTCTTATTACCAGGGTATGACAATGTTGTTCTTTATTCTGTCTATTATGGCTAAGATACTTAATCAATATGGCATGTTTAATGAATTTTTTTCTTATGGTTTAGGATCTTGTACTAATGGAATGATGTATGTTTATATGCATCATATTTTTCATATATTACTCACATGAAATATACAGGAATGTGTGATTGATTTCACTTATTACGGGTTCTATTGTTAAAAGTGTCATCAAGAACATGTATGGGGTTTTTTATACAAATTATTGATGTTAATGTAGTCATCCAAACTATGGTATTTTCTCTTGTGGAAGCACCTGTGGATCCTTGTTCTTGATATTCTCTGGTGATGGATATGTAGTATCTTCATGAAATGGATTTATAGAGTCCCTTAACGGATTGATAAGGGCATTCAATGTATAGGGGATGTCCAAAGGATTGACATGGGATTCCTTAAGGATGTAGGAACACCTATATAATGTTTCAATAAAAACCTATATGGGGTTTTTTCATACAGATTTTTATTGAATATTTACATAACTAAACAAGTTGATTGAGGAAAGGCATATGAGGTGTATTAGGATTAAATGTGAATGGATTTGAGTATTTATTTTATTGATGATGGGTAAGAGGTCGGGATTGATTGGTTACCTTACTTAGTAGATTATTCATGTGCTTTCAATGGATTTGTGGGAGAATATGTGGATACTCATTGTTTTGGGAAGTGCACAAATGTGGTGGGTGATTATTCAATAATCCATGGAATTCGAGATATTTCATAGGTATATTGGAAAGTAATCACTTAGGTGACTCTATCTAGGAGATATTGACCAATGAGAGTTGAATGGTCAGTGGGTTTGTCATATGAGCCTAGGTGTTATAGGGCGCAACTCATGGGAGCATGAATTGGGTTGTGTGATTGGGTTTTGTGGGAGCATACACCCTTTGGGTTTGTGTGAGACTAAATAGGATCATAGTGAGAACCTCTGATAATATTTTAAGTTGATCACTCTACCAATGATGAATATTGTGTGTTGATGTGACTTCTCTAGGAAAACTCTTGGTGTAAGATAAGGTGTGTGTTGGGTACGTGAGGTACCCATTTAAGTTATAGATCAGTGAAATGGGTCATGTTATGGCTTATACATAATTTTTAGGTTGTGGATGAACTCAAAGGGTGTTATACTTGAATTGAATTGTTAACATGATAATGGGAATAGTAGAACTGAGTTTTAACCCTTGTTAGGGGTTGAAAAGAATTAAGGAGAGTGGCCTTGGGACCCATTTGGGGTAGTTCATGAGGTGTATAGTAAAGAATCTATATGGTGTGTATCACACCATTATCCATTGGAGGATTTGATCCACATTATCAGAGGCTTGATGAATAGTTTTCCCTTCATGGTTGGGTTGAGATGAGAGATGATAGATGTTTTTCATTGTTTTTCATGTATGAGAAATAAATCCATGTCTAATCATTAAGTTCAATGATGGACGAAGTGTGGAATATAGAGATAGATGGTTTTTTGGTTTGGGGATAATAATAGTACTCTTATGGTGGGTAGAAATGTACCAGTCTTAAAGAAGTCACCCTTATATTAAATGGGTCATGTATTTTTTAGATCAGTTAGTGTATAGTAGAGATGACACACAAATATCAGTGAGTAGGTAAGATATGATTTAGTATACTTCTTTGGTAAATAGAATAACTAGAGTTAAACTATGTTTTTTTTTGTCAAAGTTGGTGCATTGGAAATTGGCATCGGGTGAAGATGATTTGATCTGAGTGTGAGTCAGATCAAGGGTGTTTTAGTGTTGAGGGTGGTTAGAGAACCAAATATGAAATTACTTAGGTAGTCGGGTTTATACTTTGGTGTAGGTGTGGAGATGATATTACAATTCCACTAGTTGACAGGGTAATTTGATCATATGATGGGGTGAGATATCATATTGGCTATTGATGCCGATCATTTTGGGTTGAGGTAGGTCATAGGTGGTTTTACCAGTGTTCTAATGCTGAATATAATTAAATGATATTAAAATTTCATTGAAAATGTGATTACACTACGGAAAAATCATTTTGGTAGGAGATTCCTACAGTGGGAAACATCGTGGATTTTAATCATCTATTTACATTGGAACCTCATAGTGGGGAGTATTGAAATATTTTGGATGAATTTCATAAATACCCCATGGTGTATCGTGATAGATGGGTTAATTCTGCACCATATCTGTATTAGTGATAGCAGGGGTGTGTTCTTTAACCTTTTCGGATAAGCAAGATTTGCTTCAAAGAGTTGTGTGAAGAAATAATGGTCGGAATTCAAATATGGTCTATAATGAGATACCATTATTTGAATACCAGGTTAGGATATGAGTAATGGTTAGAGTACTATAATGATTTATCAGGGAAGATAATCATTATGATGAAGAGTTAGTAATTCCCCATATATTATTCAGTTGTTATGTTCCCGGGGAAGTCTGAATTTCGATATAGACCAGAGTTCATTCGATGAATTAGGATTCAGATCCAAAATATGAGAATTATAACTTCCTGAATAATTTTTTTTGGTATATAATTAGGACCACATGGTGGTTCAAGTGATCAAGTGATTAGTGGAAATGTTTTGGGTTAACCCTTTTCTAAAATTTCAACTACATGTCAAAAAGAACGCCATAACTTAGGGAGATTATGGTGAAGTGGGTGTATTTAGAGGATTGAATATTCCATAGAATCAACGGCTGTGTCATAGAGGTTCTTCACATGTGTCTTTATATGAGTTATTATGGGAGGCTATGATGAAAAGGAGGGACTTATCCATATGTGGATCCCTTGGGTGGGCACCCTACAACACAGCCTTAGGGGACATGTTATAGTGGGGAGGAACATGCGGTTGTCTCCCAACCCAATGTGGATTCTCTTCAACATAGGGGCCACACCACAGTGCTTCCTTATCCTATTTGAGAATTTCTATGGTGTAGGCTAAGGGGATACTCTACATACTATAAGGGAAGGGTAAAAGGTCCAGTCCATCCACTTTGGAGATGGCTATATTGAAACCAAGGAAGCCAAACCATGGAGTGACCTATAAATAAGGCCTATGTTGTAACCCTGGAGTATTTTGATATAAGGGTCCCCCTATGTTGGATACTATTGGTGGGATATGGCATGGAGCCCTTCTCAACACCATAGTTAGGCCCATTGAAAAAAAAAACCATGGGGTTGGGTAGCAAGAGGTTCTCTATCTAGTTTTTTAACTTGGGATAGGTTGGAAATTAACTATACAACCCCATTTTGTTTTAGGGTTCATGAGTTATGTGGGGAGGGACATTCAAATAGATCCTCCCACTTGTTTCCTTCGTTCAGTCCTACATGAAATGGGAACTAATTTTGTGTGATCTGATGGTAGTTTCATGAGTGTTTATGCTCAAATATAATATTTTTATTTTTATCCACTAACAACTAATTATAGTGATTTTAGCATGATTTTTTGATTATTACTACCATATCATGTTGAAAATAATCATGATCGAATATTTTTTCATGTTTAGTGGCTAGAGGAGGACCCAGGATGTTGGTTACATGAAATTTCTTATCATTATTTTGAAATTATGATTTCCAATGAATTTGTTAAAGGTTTTTTAATAATTTGGATGAAATTAGTGATTTACTGAGTGTTATGTCATAGGGATTTTTCTCATTATGTGGTCAAGGATATTCCACATACCTTTTGGGTGAGTTCAAAACTAATATTAGTTTCTAAATTTTTCTCAGTGAGTTTTTGGCCAATTATTCCTCATTAGTTTAAAATAAATAAGTAATTTTAATTGAATATTTTTTTCATATGTTTTGAGACATGTTTCTATGGTGGTATGAACTTTTATGCGGCATAGTTAAGGATTAGATAAGGCTTAATGGATCTTACATAGGATGGTAACTCTATTATGGTGGTAGGTGGTCTCTTCAATACAAATCCCTACACTTATTTTGCATGATTACATGCAAGGATGCACATTTAACGGGACAAGGTTGATGGAAAAGGACCAAGAGTTCCCAATAGTAAGAGATGTGATGGATTTTTCAACACCCTATTATTTAAAAGAAAAACTATCTTTGATAACGCATAATAAATAAAACATCAAGCCTAAACAAACAATGAAATATTATTATTTAAATAATAACTTTATAACCTAGCCATTAAATTATCATATATGATTAGTTTTAACTTATTTATGAAATATATATAAATATAATAGTCAATATAAATTTATACAAAACAATTTCATAAATAATCACTCCATTTTGTAGTAAAATAATTTTATTATTTAAAATTATGTATTCTTACAAAATGGTTTTCATTTATTTTTGTGATAAAATATTATAATTTTTTTGAAAATTTGAGAAATTTTATTTTATAAAATATAATTTTTTAAAATTATCGTATAATAATTGTTTTATGGTAAAATATTTTGTTTTTATAATAGTTTTATTTAGGAATAATTTGAGAAACATGACAATTTTTATAGAAAACAATTTTTTAATGCATAATGTCTATCCATTTTTATTCATTAAAATTATATTTAATAATTATTGATTTAAATTGAATTTATAGATTACATATGTATTTATTTATATTTAAATCCATATAGTAGTTATCACTGGTCATATAGTTAAGGTAAAATCCTCATATTCTTGAAAAATACATTCCCTGAAAACCAATTTTTTGAAAAAATTTGCAGGTTCAGTTTTTAAATTAAATTATAAAAAATTGTGAATTGAAATTAGTAAATTATAATATATATTATTAACATTAATAATTAATAATATTTATTATGGTCAACATATTTTTTTCATCATGAATAGTTAAAAAATTAAAAATAGTTCATCACGGTTATCATTAAAACAGGTTTACAGGAGGTTAACCTAAATAGGTAAGGGTAATGATAACATAAAAAACCTATCTAATATATATTAATTTCCATATTTTTACCTTACCTCATATAAGTTTAGTAAATTTGTCATTTTTAATTGATATGGCCATTATTATGACATTCATAAAGTTCTATGTAAAGAAAATAACAAAATGTCACTCTCTTACTTTTGAAAATATATTCTCTGTTTACAAGGGGATTTAAAGGATTAATTTTTTGTTATAAATACTATTTTAAGTACAATTAAATTTTATTTATCAAGTTTATTTATTTAATAATTTTAGTGATGAAAAAATACATTAAATTCTTACATAATGATGATAGAGTTATTATTTAATTAAAAATAAAAGAAAATAAATGATTTCAAAAAAATATTAAAAGTAAAATATTTGGAATTAATAAAAATGTTACACAAATTTTTAAGATGAGTATAAAATTTTAGGATATATTTAATGTTATATATTCAAATTCTATCTTTGTATTCATGTTTTTAAATCCAATTAATTGAATAGTGTCAAAATTCCCAATAATGATATTTTCTAACAAAAATGTTTTATCAAAATTTATAAAAATATTATATTAATAAATGTGAATAGAAAACGGTTTATTATATCAACCATAATCCATTTATTTTTCTTTTTTCCATTTATAGAAAGTTTAATTTCCCCTAATGAGTAAAAAACGTTTTACTCTTGTAATTTTCAAATGGGATAAAAGGGGTTAAGAAAAAATGATATGGGTGAAAACATCACCTATAATTGTCGAATTTTAATTTTATTAGAGGAATTATACTCAAAATAATCTTTTCCTAGAATATAATCAGTTTGGTTCATTGAATATGATAATTAATTTATATTAATGTAATATATTACAAAATTCTAGGAGTTCCCCTACCCTCTCTTTTAAAAGGGTTCCTCTTCTCCTCTCCTATGCACACATCAAGATCCATTTGGTTCTGCCAATAATTTCCTAAATAACATCCTTAATTCCTTACCAATTTCATGTAGGCCTTTTTTTATCATAAAACCAACCAGGGGAATATTGTTTTTGAAAACATAAAGTGGTTTTCCGAAGAGGGGTATTGTTCATAATAGAGTGATTTTGTTCGATTTCTCATTCCACCTACATAAAACATTTTAAAAAAATGATGATTTATTAAAATCATTATAAATAATATACCAATATTTTTTAGGTCAATGGAATAACATAAATCCATCTCCTCTTCTATCTAATTGGAAAAAAAACCATCATTTGTGTGTGCGGAAGATTACCGCCTCATAGACTATTGTATTTTATTTTTCTTCATCACCTTTTACTTCTATTAATGATGGAGGATTTAATGAATATATATGATCATCATGAACTATTTAACATTTTATAAAATTCGCATATAATAAATCTTTCAACCTTTCCATTCAATGAAAAATGGTAACAACATTTATGTGCACATGTAGACTACCACCCCCACATGACGATGTGAATAATTTTTTTATAACTTCATTACATGAATAATATATATAAGTGTAAATAAATAATATTGTATTTATAATATATTAATCATTATATACATATAAAATAATATATACCTTTTTTCCATCATGATCATTTGAAAATAGAAATGTTACTCACACATACGTACGACTTACCGTCTCCATGATTGTACTATAGTTCATTTTTCATAATCATATTTTATGGATTTATTTAAAAATATAATTTATGTTTAAAAATGATAATTATTCATTATTATTAATCTATATATGATGGAATGTTAATATCTTTGACCTTAGTCAACTTACTAATGTTGTTTTTGGACATTCGAGTCGGATATCGTCAAAACGTCCAACATGAACCTAAATAGTAAAGTAATGGGAAATAACATAATAAAAAAAATAAAAAAAATAACCATGAAAATGTTCTTAATAAATTATATAATCAATATAATTTTATGATTTGGAATGATGAATAACCTACATGAAGAATCATACTCAAGGCAATGGATCTCTCTAAACCACTATTTTTCTCCCATTTCTGATTTCACTCTTTGTAACTCAGTTTATTTCTCATTAATGTTTTTAAAAGAATATAAATTATTTATATATGTCTCTAAAATAAATACCTATGTTATTTTACATTCCTTTATGGGGTAATACATGGCTTCTGTTCATTTCCCAAATTCCTTCTTTATAAAATTTCATTTTATTATGACATGAATAAAGATTATGCAACCTATTTTATTTCATTGGTTAATTATTATGTTTATGTATTATGATTTATTTTATTGTAATGGAAAACCTATTCATGAACATTTTATGATGGGTCCACCTAGATATCTCTCCAATGCCTTGTGGAAATATTTTGTCTTGTGAGATGTTATGTATGCGATTAAAGAGTAATCCCTAATCTATTGTGGGACTTTTTCCACCATGTGATATTGTCTAGGAAATTATCCTTGACTAATTTTCATATCATGTTTTGTGTTTATAACACATTTCCTATGATGTTATAACTTTATGATTCCATTTTCTTTATATTTTTCTTCTATGTAATTAATCATGAGCCT
Organism: Viscum album; assembly: GCA_963277665.1. Taxonomy (NCBI): domain Eukaryota; kingdom Viridiplantae; phylum Streptophyta; class Magnoliopsida; order Santalales; family Viscaceae; genus Viscum; species Viscum album. The sequence continues at coordinate 1,335,704,579 of OY728162.1, forward strand.
TCTCTTTTAACATATCATGATACACTTTTGACTCATAAGTTATGATTCCTTATCATATTTGTTTTTTAATTGTATTTTTAGATCACCCCTTTTGTTTATGTATACCCCAGGTTATTCCATGTAGTTTATTGAGCTCAAAGGGATTAAAGATATAATTATAGGGATAAAGAAAATATCATTTGTTTTCATGTTGATAATTTACGTACATATTCTTTCAAATAAATTATAAATTTTAGAACCTTATTTTTATTAATGGATATTGTTTTTTAAATTTTGAAATAATATATAAAAATGCTTGTTTAACTCAATAGTTAGGACTCTCATCCCCCAAAAATTTCTACGTATAACTTTATGTTATTTTGATCATCCAATGACTATTCCACCAAGGGGAGAGTGTACCGGATGAGTTAACTAGAGACCATTGTTTTTTCCAATGTGTGATGATGTGAGCCCCCTTGTAAAGATTATATATGGTTGTTCAAGCATACATAATGGGATTTTTCATGGAGGTAAATATGACATTGTTATACATCTCACTCCCTGTGAGTGACTCCCTCTCGAGGGTATATTGAGGATTGTCAAAAATTATGTGTGAGGAGTGATAAGGAGGATTTTTCTTTAAGTGATGGGTTTATATATATACCTTAGGATATGTAGGATATGACCTATGTGAGGATGGTATGGATTGTTCAGATCATGGAATTAGGTTTTCAAGGGTCTGGGAGTAAGATATCTTCGGTGGAACCCTATGTAGCGGGATAATGAGTGGTGAGGGTTTTGAGGAGGTTAGACAGGCCCTTTTGGTTTGGGTTAAAGGATATTAAGTATAGTGGTGTCATCAAGGTCTGATGACGTTGAAATGATTTTAATGATTTATGGATATTTTGTTATGGTTTTTTTATTTATTGAAAATGTGTGCTTGTTTATGTACTAGTGATAGGTGATGGATCATGTTAGAGAGAGGATCCTGAATCATATCCTTAAAATGAGTATAGATGTCATTGGTTGGACTATCATGGACCATACAAACTATTTATATGCATGATATAGACCATTACTCAAGAATTTGTTTTCATTATGTTGGAAATTTCCTTGAGTGGGATCGGGTCATCATAGTGGCCCACTCGAGTGAAAGGGTAGGGTCAAGGGATGTTGCGAGACATAGATGATGGACCCTACCCTTGAGTGATGTGGTAGAGGGTTTGGAATTGGATGCATGACCTGAATATGTCTCTTTTGGTAATTTTTTTAGGACATAGATGATCACTAACATGATTATTCGATTACAATATGTGTATTGGGATTGACGATGAGAGGTAATAATGGGATTATAACATGGGAAAGGGTAGGTATGGTCAAGCATCATGGGTTATGACATGATTTTGCAATGGGTTTATGTGTGTGGGGGATATATGAGGTGGCTTCGAGCATAATGTTAAAGTAGGTAATATTGGGTGTCTTAGTGGATTAGTTAGCACATGATAACCAAATGGGCCTAGAGTTTTGGTGGCCAGGTTAGAACATGATGTTCATTTAACTTATGTAAAATTTTTATTTTCTTGTGAATACACATATATGTTGGTGTGTGCTCAAGGAAATTTTTGATACCCTACTGATATGTATTTCTCACAACATATATAGGGAATCTAAAGTGTATGTACAATTTATTTTTTTTCTTTTTGTTTGAGTAAATTGTTTTTAGTAGATCAGTACGACCCATCATGATAGATATTCAGAGACTTTGTATGTAATGTGTCATGAGGATGTCAATAGGGAATGTTCGATATTTTTTTTATATTTTGTTATTTTTATATTTTATTGTCCTAGTGGTTGATCATTTGATGTATTATTATTTTATTTCTAAATAGAACATTCCAAATCACCTTTATTTTATCATTTATGTGTAATATAATTATTTCTGATGTTTTGGTTACTTACCTTGTTGTATGAAACTAATTCGAGATCATGTTATTCTAATTATATATATATGGCCTTCACCACTAGTTGTAAAACTATAGAATATAGGGAGTAAAAAATGAGGCCATGTACCCCTCTGTATTAGATGGGAGTTCTAGGCTAAGGCATTACAATGGGGCTCCAACTTAAGAAAGGGAATCTTATCACAGGAACCCAAATCTTCTAGAGGAGGATTGTTGAATGTTCATTGGATTATGGGATTCCTGAAAAATTAAAATGGATTGAGTTCAATTGTAAATGGAATTACAATAGGTCTACCCATCCCATACTAAAAATGCAACCTGATTATTAAATTTCGAATGTATATAAAATGGGTCAAAAAAATTAATGGAAAAAAGATGGGTTTTTAGTATAATCATTCCCCATTTAGGATTGACCTGCCAACATTTGCATGCATAGTTCTTATTGTGTGTCAAATGTAGTCTTTTCTTTATGTTTATTCATGTTTTGTTCATTTTCTTCTATATTGTTCTATTTTTCATAATTTTATTTTTATATATATTCAATTTCATTCTATAATCTTTATAACTCTGAGTTATATAACTTCTTTAAATGGATTTATGAATTTTATTATGTTTATTAGAAAATGGGTTTTATGAATAACTAGTTTTTAAGATTATTTTATTATAAATTTTATTTATATAATTTTTAAATTTTATTGTTAAATAATATAGATGTTATGTGTGTTGGATTTTAATTATATATAATTGTTTGTTTTTTAACATAATGTATCATCTATATGTAAATTCATGTATATTAAATGTCACAATTAATTCTTATTGCACATTAATATATTTATTATGTACTAAATATTAGATTTTATACCAATGTTTGAACTATATTTGAGTTAATTGTTATTTTATTTCATCATTAATTTTTCCCAACTATGTGATCAATCATGATATATGGTTATATTTGGACATAATTAATTTAAGTAAATTATGAAATTTTATGTGTAGAATACAATATATTATTTAACTTTTATGTTAATGATTGAAAATAATGAAATTTATCTTCCAGGGAATGATTATATAGGTTTTTAGTCACTGAATCATATGCATCATTCAATTCATATGACATCCATTTCCAAAAATAAATGAGACTCCTAAAAAACGTTAGGAACTATGTATAAATTTTAAAGAATAACTACATAGACACATGAATCAATATAACATGGATGGTACTTATATGATTTTGAATTCAGTAATAAATTCTTTGAGTTTGAAAATGCATATTCTTGAGTGTGGTTATAATATCACCAATAAATTTTAAATTTATAAAAATTTGTGTTGGTAGATTTATTTTTTAATCCATAGAATCAGAGGTTTTTTATTACATGATGACATTTAAATAATCATGAATATAATTTTATTTAATATAATTTTATTATATTAAAGAAATTTTTATGGATTATATTTGAATTATTATTCATATTGCATTAATTTCTTGGTACATTCAATGACAACATCATTATCCAATATTTTCACAAGGTATTAGATTTAAAACATATTAATTGAAATAATATATTTACCATGTAACCTATCATATTAAAATTAGTTTTCTTTTAGATATGATAATTGTTTTTGTGATTAAAGTGAATTTTTTATTGGTCCAACAGGATTTCACTACCCAAATTGATTATATGCACAGTTGTGGTGATAAATAAGTGGTGATTTTTCAGTTTTCATGTGAATAATTAATATATCAAAAGGATGTTTTATTTTATTATATTTTCATAAATCACTAATATAGTCCAATATGTCATGTATAACATTAAAAAATTAATATTTCAATCAAATGACTGCATGTTAATTTGGTTCATAGTGTTTTGAAATCAGATTTACCATTAATTGATATTTTTGTATTTTTTTTTCTATGGTACTTATATGCTAATATTATTTATTTATTTATTATATATTCGGTTGTTTATCTACTTATAATATCTCCAATATCCTTAAATACATACCAATTTTTCATGTAATAAACATCAAGGCATAGAAAAGAGTTTATTGATCACTCCTGATGTTAATGACTAGTATTTTACATTATGCATTCCAAAACCCACTAATCCCACTAATGAGAGAAATTATAATGTTATGACATAGGTGGAATCTTTTATTTACTCAAATCATGTCAGTATAATGGTTAAAAATTACTTCACAATAGAACCATTTAGTGGAACTATATATTACAATTTTGATACAAAAAAAAAGAGTTGTTATGGGACCTTTAGAAAACGGTGACTAATAATTGAATATTTTCAAATAGTATACACTTAGAAATTTTTATCTCTATAAGGTATAATGGTAATTGAAACATAAAGGGGTATGTCATGGTCATGTCTGAACATGACTAAATGTTCAAAGAAGTCATGTAATATTTATAAAATGGGTTTTAGTTTATTTTTTTATTTCATTGAAAAAACACATTTTCTCGTTTAAGGTGATCTAAAACTATTAATAGGACTCATGGTCACTAAATGATATCAACTCACACAATGTTTATTAAAAAGAATGATTAAATCAAGATAATACTGAGAATAACCTTTGGTTTTTTCCTCTAAAGATAAAAAGAAATGTATAAACTAAAAAGTAATATATGGATACATTATATATATCACAATAGAAGAAAACAAAGGAATAAATGGTGGTACTTCATACTTGTATAGTGATCTAGGTCATTAGAAAATGTAATTTAGTAACTATTACGTTTATTGTGATGTGAAATGTTTAATGAACCAGCATTCCATGGTGGTAGGAATCATTGTTTTGCATTTTTTTCAATGTTTCATCCAAGGGTGGGTGCCCTATAGCCTCAAAAATATCTTTGGAGTGTTAAGAGAATTTATGGACCCCAATATTCGGGAAATTGGGGAGGATGACTAAGCTTCATGGTTAGTTAATGGTTATTTCTAAAAATAAGACTCAACAGTGTGGGTCACTCAATGCACAAAAATAGGCAACATGGTTGGTCTACAAATATGAGGGTCAAGCCACATGAATGTGAGTGAATTTTAGAGTTTTTAAAAGAGGTATTTCAATCGGTTAGTCAAATCATTCACCTATCCCATTCGAGGGGAGTTCTTGGGAAATTAAGGAAGTATGGTTGGTGCATGGTGTGGCCAATGGTGAGGTCAAACTGGGTGACCTCTTAAAATTAGGTTTAATTGTTATTATGACCCGAATTTTTTTAAACCCATAACCATATTTTTTCTTTCTTTTATAGTGGATAACTTCCTTTTTCCTCCCTTGTGGGATCTGCCTCATCCTTTTTTAGTTTTATTTATAACTATCATGTATGGTCTATGATTTTATCATTTTCGGTCCTGTTGGTTCTGCAATGGTAATCTAGATAATCCTATTTGTTCCTATCATTGTTTGTATTTCCATCTCTTGCACTATTTTGTTATGAGCCCAAATGCCCAATTTTTAGGGCAGAGGTCAGTTCTTCTAATTTCACCCATTTAATCCTTATTCAGTGGTATAAATTTGTTGAGGATAGTGATACAAACCTATGTAATTTTGTCTAGTAATTTGTCCTAAAGTTGTCCATGATTAATAGTTTTGTCATTATGCCACATGTCAGATATTTCCTAAAAAATACTTAAATGTGTATTCCTTCTTAAATAAATTAAACCATTTTATAATACACCCTTATAGAATTGTAAAATTAATAGAGGATGTCAACCTCATTGATTTCCACCCATTTAGGTGTCCTTAATTAAATTTCTTCTTTTATGAACATTTGGAATGACTAAAACACTACATAAGTTTATTGTCTTGACCTTGAAATGGAATTAAATTGCTTAATAAATTATAATTACTTAGTCAAAAATATTGGAAGGGGGTGTCAAGGTCACTCCATGTGTAATATATTTATGGACATGAATTATATGAATTATGACACCCGAAACTAGAATAGGTTATATGATTATATGTTCTTGTAGATAATCAATCACGATGATTATTATTATTATTTGACCATGTTCAATGGTTGGAAAACAATGTTTATGGGTTTTGTTAATGATGAAATTTAACATTCCCTTACGTTGGGTCATGGGCATGATGTCTTCTACCATTTTCTTTTATTTGGGTGATGGATAAGACATTTCATGTTCTATTGCATTGGGTGTTCAGCATGATGAATCAACCTAATTTATAGAGTGATAGTCATGACATCTCCCATTCATATGAAATTCAGTGAGTATTCCCTTACTAGAGCCATTAGCTTGTTAGACTAGTCATGGATTCCTGAATTACACCTCAAGTCTATCTAGCACCAAGTATCCATCTATATGCCTCATGACTTCTGTATATATAGAGTGTATATACATGTATACATTATATATATATATATGATTATTCATAAACATATATATATATATATATATATATATATATATATATATTTACTGATTAGACCTATTCTAGCCTATGCTGAAATAGCTAGAGACTACCAGGTGTCATTTTGGAACCTGAGCCAACTAGTTCTAATTTTTCATCATTGTTTATTATTCATTATACCTACACGCTACTATGTTATACATAATTACTAGATTATTCTAGACACCATTGGATGTGGCCTTTTGAGTTTTTCTCACACCCTACTTAGGATACCCGTGGTACTCTAGTGTACTTCATTACTTTAGGTGTGGTAATGTGAAAGCACCTTGTCATGGATACTTGATCTGTTTTAGTTGTAGTATTGAGTATCAGAGAAGAGGACATATCATATGTGCATGATTCAAGTGGAGATGTTTTGTGATTTTTTAATGTTTTAATATAATGTTTTATATTTAAGTCCCTTATATCCCCTATATCCTTTTTTTGAATACCATCATGACAAGACATCATTTTTCATACAACCCACCCTTTCAATTTTGGTAATTATTACTACTTGGATGTTACCTTTTCCATATTTCTTATTTAAGTTATCTATTTTCTCCACGTTTTCTATCATATCATGCTTTTATTATTTATAATTAATTAATTATTATTGTTGTATCAGTATGATATGAGGGTATAGTCTCACCACTACACCACCATAAACCATCATAACTAGTCGGAATCCTTTAGTAGTAGATGATTTCTGCCTGTGGCCATGTGAACCACCAGATCAGGGCACCATTTTAGTGGCTCTCATGTTGGTAAATTACATAGTGGTATCATAGATTCCTTTCATTTTGAATTATTATTTGGGTGTTATAAATGATACTAGGATAAAATAGAATTTGGTAATGAGCTTCTGTTACTGATTAGCTGACCCACGTATAGGGGAAACCCAAATTACATGGGATGGGTTCTTGTTATTTTGGATTTTTTCTATAATATTTGATTTTATTTCACTGTTGGGTGACATACATGTTTTATGTTGTTATTAATATTGATAAAAATATTATTATGTAATCTTTTCTTGTATTTTTATGGTGAGGACGTATCATATAATGAAAAATTATGGTCACTTTAGGGCCAATATTCCAAGTATTGTTTTCATTCCATGTCTACTTTCTGCATGTATTTTCCTATTAGATATAATTATTGATTGGATTAAAATATATTGAAATGTTTTAATACTTATTGAATGGGTAATATAATTGGATTAATAAAATTTCCCAATCCAATTTAAATTGTTTTTTCCAGCATAGATTAATGATGAAGACTTAATTGTAAAATAATAGCATGTTGTAGGTTCTGGACCTACTAGTTCTATGGACAAGAGAAATGTTAGTGGATTAGATTACATGAATTCAAAAGGTAATTTTTGATGAATATGCTTCTATAAATGTTTTATGGTGATTCATGTAATCAAATCATTTCATATGACATATTATATCCTAATATCAAATGTAAAGACAATGTTTTAGTTAAATGATGTCCCAACTGTTATTTATAAGGATTAGGAATTTTATAAACTGGTAATAGAAATACATATATCTAGAAAATGATATATATATATATATAATAAAGTATGATATTAAATGAATTAAACATTTAAATTAATGGTCACCTCTAAATGGGATTTTTATTACAATAAAAAGTGTATTTTTCCTCTATACCTTGAAATTGATAATGCATATATCAGAACCTATGTTATGTTATATGAATCTGAGACCTGAAATCTGCCTTAGTTGTGTATAGTTGGGGGTGACTCTTACATTCTTATAGATTTATATAGTCATTCCTTACAACTTAGATCTAGTTGTTGCAGTGGGTAGAGTGGTGTGACCTTTTCTATTGGAAGGTTTTGTACCTATACTATTCGTTTATCTGTAATCTTTTCAACACTTAATTTCTATTATGAGGAACCTTCTAGGCATTGTAGAATCATTCAACCACGAAATCCTAGAGTTGTATTCCAAGAATGAGGTGATGACCAATCACTAGAGGAGTTTGGCTTATAACCGCCAGTATTGACCGTTGTAGTTCCACTAGACACACCACATGTTATTCCTCATATAGGGACCAATGCCCAATTTCGAGAGAACTTTCTTCTTATGATGCAATCAAAGCAAGCAGTTGATCGACCTTACCCAACTATAGTAGAGTCAACCTGTGAGTTTTGTAAGATGCATCCTCTCGCATTTTTAGGGGTTGGTGGACCACATTTTTTATGAGTCGTGGCATTAGTCCATGTTTTCTACATTCAAGCATCTGAAGATTCATATAGGGTGGATGTTCAAGATTTCTCCCTATGTGTTATGTAGTTCTATAAAGCGACGGTGGGATGTCATTTCCAAGGGATACTGACATCAAGATATGATCTGGAGAGATTTCTAAAGTGTTTTTTATGATTACTAATTTCTACAACCATCAAGGGAAGATTGGGATGGAGATTTCATAAACGTCAATTGATGAAACATGTTTATCAAGTATTAATATTTACATTTCAATGAGTTGTGGTGATTTTCACCAACATTGGTAGGATATGAGATTAGGAATATGCGGATATTTGAGGATGGTAAGGTATACACTATCTGATCAATGGTTAATGTCTTTCAGTTTACTATTATTTCATAGATAATCAACCAGGCCCTCATTACTATGTTGAATTTTAGGGAAGAATATAGTGTGATCCCAGGTGGTTTAGCACCTTGAACGTCCATTGGTTCTTCTAGTGGAAGGAATCAGTGTTTAAAGGTTCCTTGTAGGAGTAGTAGTTTTCAGGAAATGCATACTGACATTTTCCTTATTTGTTACCGGTGAGGAAAGATAATGCACTCCTAACACCATTGTATTAAAGGTCCAATAGAGTGAAAAATTTATAGTAGGATGGGATATATCATGAACTTATATAGGACATTTCCACCTATACCTAGTGATATAGGGTAGACACCAACTCAATAGTATAGATTAGAGTTAGTAGTATCTTTCCTTGTGGGCAACTAGAATACTGCTGGATTCTCAGACAGCAGAGGTGGTTGAGGAATAGGGAATCAGACCCAGGACGTACAATGATTGCAAAGCAGGACAGGTTAGGAATGTTAGGTTGTGAATCAGGTCCATAGTATAGGAGAGTTACAATTATTTAAAACTATGTTGTTGGATCAGATTTCTATACCTTCTACTATTAATGGTACTATTATTGTAGCATCTACATTAGTGTATACCTTATTATACATAGGTGCATCACACTCCTTTATATATGTGACAATTATGGAGAGTTTGGGCCTTCAGGTAGATTAATTTTTTATCTTAATGACACTAAAAACCCTGTTGGGTATTTTATATAAGATTGTACACTTATGTAAAGAATATCCCCTTGAGATAGGCAGAAATCTTTTCATGTGGAAGCTTCTCATCCCTAACATGATAGGATTTGATGTATTTCTCAAGAAGGATATGTTAGTTCCTTATGAAGACCAAATTGACTATTATACCTAAAGGGTTATGTCTATATAACTAGAGGGATTTAGATATATCCACAACGAAGAATGGGATGTCCATGAATCATGAGTTTGAACTCAACATCAATGGCTGGTAAGGGTGACTGCCCATATTGCTAGTCACTTCTTGGATGATCAGGGGTTATGACCTGCTATTTTCCTTTTTTTGTGGATTTTAAGGTATCTTTTTCATGGATAATTTTTAGTTCTTCCTCTATTGATATATGTAGACGCCCCCATTTATCTAGTTCTAGGAGAAACACCAGAGTACATTCCTCCTTACAGAATAACACCTAGGTATCTTCTAAAGCTCAAGAACCATTTAAAATACATGGTTGCTAAGGATTTTAGATTCCCCATTACATATACTTGAGATTTACTAGTCATTTTTTCCATGTATGAGGATAGTTCCATAAGGATTTTCATTGATTACTGAAGATTGAACCAGCTTATTGTAATGAACCAGTATCTATTGCCTTGAATAGATGAAATCTTTGAGCAGATCTAAGGAGTGATGTTATTCTCAAAACCTGATTTAAGGATGGGTTATAATTTGGTAATTTTCAAGACATTAGACATATATCATACATCTTACCAAAGTAGGAATTTTGTTTATGAGTACCTTGTAATTCTATTAGGTCTCACAAATGCACCGATTGTTTTTATGGTTTAGATGAAGTAGGTTTTACAACCATATCTAGATTTATATTTAGTATTTTTTAGAGGACATAACAATGTATTCTCTCTCCCTAAATGATAATTAAAATATCTTGAGATCATGTTGAATACACTGTGAGAGAACTACCATTATGAAAATTTCACAAAATTTATCTTTTGGATTGAAAAAGTCTACCTCTGGGTCATATCATCACAAATTCAAGAGTATGAGAAGACCCATAGAAATTGAGAGTTCTAATTTCATGGAAGTATCCCAATAATGTATTTGATATATGGAATTTCATGGGAATATCTAGGTATTATAGAACCTTCATCCACCATTTCTCACACCATAAAATGTCTCTTATGGTATTAACTAAGAAGAGTGTGAAATTCATTTTTTTAAAGCATATAGGATTTCATTTCAAGATTTTACGGAAATGTAGACATCAACACTGATTCTAATTATTCTAAAACCGGATAGAATAAATACATTTTATTATGTTGCATCATGTATATGGTTGGGTGTAGTTCTAATCTAGAATGAGTGAGTCGTACCATATGAGCCTCATCAATTGAGGCCTCACATGCCAAATTACCAGACACATGTCATCAAGCTAGATATGGTTGTTCATGATTCACATAGATTGAGGCATAATTTACCTGGGTAATTTTTTTTAATTAAATGATCGCAAATGTCTTATGTATATCATTAAGAATCATGTTTTAAATCGTAGTAAATGCATGTGGGAAGAATAGATATTGTTTTTTGATTGTGAGATTGCCTATACACCGAGAAAAGGAAATGTAGTTGATTATTCTCTAAGAAATAAGACTCAAACATAGTCTATTTAGGAGGCCTATGGTTATTGGAATATAATGTTATTTCTTTTACATATACATGTTCTGGTCTTGGGAAATCATGGGAAGATAGTCCTTTTAGCTTTATCAGTGATATCTACCATTCTAGAATGGTTCTGAATGTGTAAACACATAGATCCCAAGGTCTTACTCTTAAGGGGAATAATCTCAGCTAACGATCCATTTTCTTGTCATATCCTCGATGAGGATAAGACCTTATGCATACCTGGGCATGTCTAGGTTCAAGCATGAATTTGGGAGGTACCTATGTGGGAATGTAATGCATCACTATGGGTCGAAAAAAAAGAAGTCAACAAGATGTATTGAGACTTATGTCACCGATATTCATGTCCAGGATGGAAATGGGAGGTAGTTGATTTTATCACATGGTGTTCCACCAATTAGCAGGCAAAAGAAGAGCATCAATGATCCGTGGGAAATTTATAGCTATTTTCCATTCCCATGTTGAAATGGGATGATGTGTCCCTAAATTGTGTGATTAGTTTACCTTGGTTGGCTTGAGTAAATGATATAGTTTGGTTCTTCACTGACCATTTGATGATGTTTTCCCAATACTTACCTATTCGATAAACATTCTCATTAGATGGTCTAGGGAGGAAATTTTATATGTAGGTTGTACATATTCACGGAGCTCCATGTTCTAACATATCTGATAGGGATACTCGATTCACATATTGGCTCTTGAAAGGGTTGAAGAATGACCTAGGTATAACACCCATACTGATTGAAAGATGAGAATTTTATTCAGGTGTATAGGACATACTCCTTTCATGGGGTTCTTAACATTTGGGGTTCATGAGAGAGTCATCTCCCATAGATGATTTCTATGATAGTAATAGATATCAAGATACCCTCAATATGTCCCATTTATGAGGCCTTGTATGGTAGGATATATCGTTGACCTCTGACATAGTTAGAGGTAGGGGAATCGATACCGCTTAAACCATGTATTTTTAGGAGAATTCATAGCAAGTCTAGTTAATCAGTATGTTCATGTTCATAGCTGAATTCAAGCAGCAGACATATGTCAATCATCATTGAGGCTCTATAGTGTTTGAGGTCTTTGATCAGTTTTTCGTGTGATATTTAACAAGGTTGTTCCATCAATGAATTCAGAGGTATAATAAGCATTTGACTTGATTTGATATACCCATTGAGGTTTTGGAGTGAATTAGGCCGGTACCTTACCAGATTTCACTTCCAAAGATATAAATGTCTATTAATGATGTTTTTCATGTGTATCATATTTTTTGGTATTATCTATACCTATTTCATGTTTTCCATCTAGGTGAGGTGTTCTTAGATTTGGATGATTCCTTAAAGGAGTATCCAGTACTTATTTTGGATTAGAGCGTGAATATTATCTAAGGTATGCCCGCCAATTTATTACAGGTGTTATAGTACGATGGCTAAGTAGAAGATGATACCTAAGAGAAAAATGATGATATACATGCATAGTGGTCATGTCTTATCTCATATCATTCCTCCTTACCCTCAAAAGGTCCACTATAGTACATGTTTCATTAAGGAGAGGAGGTTTTAATGACACAAATATTCACAAAGGTACAAATCATTATTTTTTTCGTTTTAATTGTTTTTTTCATCCTAATGAGTGTTCCCTATAGCCTCATCATGGTCTTGGGAGTGTCTAGGGATTGTTATGAGCCTGGTGTTTTCGAAATTAGGGTTCCATACTAAGTAGTGTAGTCAGTGCATGATTAGATGTAACCATGTGACTCAACTATGTGGGGAAATCAATGCATAGTAATAGGATTCATGCATTTTATAAAACCATATGATCCAGGTCATATGCCCATGAATGTGTTACTGAGTTTTTTAGTGAGTAACTTTTCATGACTTCTGCACAATTAGTCAAATCGTTCACCAAACCCATGAGAGTGGGGTTCTTGGGAAGTGAAGAAAACATAGTTGGCACATGGTTTTTCCAACCATGTAGCCAAAAATTACAAACCCTTAAAATGAATAGAAATTATGATTTTTACCATAAAATATTTTAAACCCCTCACCAACTTTATTTCTTCATCCTCTAGTTAACAGCCTCCTTTTTCCACTAGCGTGAGATCTCCCTCCTTCTTTTCTAGGTTTGTTGACAACTCCTGGGTCTCATATATAATTTAATCATCTTTCTTCATGTTGGATATATAGTGGTGATATCTATAATACTCTGGATTCTTATATTTGTTTATCTTTCTATATCTTGTGTTATTTCAGTGTAAGATCATATGCCCTATTTTCAGGGCATTGGTCTGTTCTTCTGATTTCTCTCCTTCTAACATGATTTAAAGGCCGACACTAGACAATGAGAATGATAATACCTAATAGAAGGTCGTCTTGTAATTTTCAATAATGTTTTATTTGTTTAATAGCTTCTCCATTATTCCACATACTATACATTTCAATGAAATTCCTTAAAAATGATTTTCCTTCTTAAATTAATTGAACTATGTTACAATACACTGTTAGAATCTTGTGTAATTATTAGAGAATTCTAACCTCATTAATTTCCACCTCTTGGTGTTATTAACATAATTCCCTCTATAATAAGAATATTAAATTACCCAAAAATAATCTAACTGTTTGGCTTGACCCTAAAATAGAATTTACATTCTAAATTATTAAAAATTTCTTAGTTAAATTGATTGAAAGTGGATGGAAATGAAACTCCATGTGTTGTATATTTATAAAAAAGAATTATATGAATTGGGAATCCCATAGATAAAATAGGTTTTATGATTATATATCCATATAGGTAATCCTACTTGATAATTATTATTATACCATGGTTGATTATTATTGATAAATATTAAGGGGTTTTGTTGAGCATGGAACGTCACACACTCTTATGCTGGGTGATGGTCATGATGTATCACACCATTAATTTTATTTGGGTGATGGGAATGACATTAAACATTCATTTGGATCGGATATTGAGAATGATGACACACCCCACAATCTACAGTGATGAGCATTGAATATCACATTCATATAATATTCTGGTATAGAACTCTAACTTGATCCATTGTCTCATTAGACAAGTCATGAATGCTTGAATTATGCCTCAGGTCCATCTAGAACCTAGTATTAATGTATATTCCTCTACATGTCTAAACATATAGTGTGTATATACATGTATTCAAATTATATATATATATTATTACTTATATATATATGGTTGTTTATTAGACTTATTCTGGCCTACGCTAAATTTGGTAGAGTGTGTTAGGTGTCCTTTTGAAACCACAGATGGCTAGTACTTATTTTAAAACATTATTTATAACCGTTTATACCTACATACTGCTATCTTATACACACATACTAGTTTATTATAGAAACTTTTGGGGTTGGATTACTTAGATTATATCACACCCTACTCAGGGCTCCATCGGTACTGAAGTAGATTTCATTATTGAAGTTGTGATAGAAAAACACCCTATCAAGGATGATTTATTTTTTTTACTTATAGATAGGAACATGGGAACAAAGCACAAAGAATGTACCCGTTATTCTAGTGGAGCTAATTTTGGTCTTTTGTATTTTTTTATAGAATATTGAATATGTTTTTACCTTGTATCCCATACATCCCCTTTTTGTATATATCATTCCATGATATAATTTTGTATTTGACTCAGATTATATAATTTTTTATTATTACAACTTGGATGTTTCCTTTTCTAATTTGATAATTTATGGAATATGTTTCCATTGTGTTGTATTTTATATCATGTATCGTCTATTTTTTCTTCATTCTTATTACCAGTGTTCCACTCTAATATAATGGTATAGTCTCCCCACTGAACCATCATATACACTCGCTACTAGTTGGTATCCTCTAGCGTATGGGTAGGCGGGCATGAGGCCATGTGACCCACTGGCTCGAGGAACCATTTTAGTGGATCCTAGTTCGAGACCATAAAAAGTGAATGCCACTTTATTTTGTTGTTCAAATTATAATATAAATTTATCACATAGGCACACATAGTAGATATATTTTGGATCAAAACCTCACATAATTATATCTTTAAGGGAAAACCACTGGTTCCAAATTAAACCATAAAATTAGAACTGTATTTTAAAAACCCAAAAAATGGTTTATTATAGTGTGTGTCCTTACAGGGTTTAATAGGATGAATACCTAGTAATGGTTATAGAAACATCTATATTATCATTGGAAATATAGTGAGTTTAGATGCAATTATTAATTTTAAAATATTTCTTATGAATGGATTTTATTTTAATTATTATTACATTATCAATAAATATACTTTTCGAAGGAGTTTAATTTTTTTTATTCATTAGTTAAATATGGGTACTCATGTTTATTAGAGAAATGAAAATTAAATTTTTGTAAAAATTAAAATTTAGTCTGATATTGTTCCTTATTATTTTATAAAAATATATACTTGTTAAATACTACTACCATATATGGTGTATCCATCCATGTTAGTGCTCAAGGGTTCAAGTGAAAATTAACCAGAGGGAATTTATCCTCGATTTGGAACAATATATTATGTCACATCAACAATATGATAATTGAAAGACTTTTATATTTCAATATGGTTAAAGCTATTTATTTTTCATATTTTTATGTATGTGATCATTATAATATTGGTAAATAATAAAATTTTGGGTAATATAATTCCAAAATGAAAATAGATAACTTAGAACATGTTAACTTTGATCTTTGTAGACCACTAATTACTACTTCCTGAAATGGTTTTCAATATTTCAGAATATTTATGGATGACAACTATTGTAATTCCTATATTTATTTCATTCATTAAGAATAAAAATAACTTGATATATTAAATAGACATCAAGATGAATTTGGAAATAAACTATGAAAAATGATCAGAAGAATTTGATTTGATTATGATGTTGAGTAAAATTAAAGATATAATGGTTCATGTGAATAATTCATGGGACTATTTGAAATAATCCTAGAGAAATGGGGTATCATCCCATAGTAAATAATTTTAGGATCTCCAACCATGAATGGTTTTTAAAAGGATGAAATTAAATGATAAAGGACATGTTGAGAAGTATGATTAGACATTTTACCTTACTATATTACCTCTATGTATAATATTTAAAGTCTATAGTGTATATATTCAATAGAATATCAACTATAATAATTAAAAATTAACACTTATGAGTTATAAACATTTAACATGAATAGTTTAATGCACTTGTAAATTTAGGTACATCCATCCAATGAAAGAATATATAGCCTATTATTAATATTATATACCAAGAATTATTCAAGAATATATAACTGTAATTATCCAAGAATCCATTCTAGATAATGAAACTATTAAGGAATATCATATTTAGGTTATTTCCTAAACACAAGATCAGTATCCACAATCACCAGTTCTATAAAGGTGATCCAGTTTAGAGAGAGAAGAAATTCAATTTCAAATTATTATATTGTGTTTCTCAAAGTACAAGAATTTAACATTGGTGTGATGGAAGATGACCCTATAAAATTCTATTAATTCATTGATAACATAAACTCTAAAAGTTGATAAATATGAAGAATTAATATATATTTTTGATGAATAGAAATGTTGTGTGAGATCTGGGAATATTTTCAAAATGTGTTAATCCAATTGGATGAATATAGATTTTTAAAACCAAGAATGACTCAAAAGGTAATTCATAATGGCAAAAATCGTGTCCTGTTAATAAAGGATTTATACAGATAGAAGGAATAAATTATTAAGAGTATTTGTATCAATTTTCCATGAAATACTCATTTTTGACAATAAAGGCACTAAGAGAATATATTTTCTTGAATTAGAGTATACTGATATCAACCCAAAATTTCTTAATGTATACATTAAAGAACAAATTCTATATTCTAATGAGATAACCTTTTTTTTAAATGAGTGATGGAATATAGTTATAAAATTAACAGAATCCCCATGTGTAATTAAGGAATCATCTCACCAATAGTATCACCTGTTCCACCAAGTCATTGTATATTTTTTGGAATTAATGTAGAGGAAAACAATGCATACCACAAGTTTAGTAAGACTAAGATTAAAATCTTGTTATTATTTATAAAAAAAATATTTCTTTCCACCAATGATATATGAATACTACTTGAATCCAAAAGAAATTATTGTTAAGAAACTTGATATAAAAGATCATAATGATGTGTATTTTGTATTAGGGATCCATATATACCATGATTTCCAATGATGTATTCTTATAGTGTCACAAAAGTATTATATTAATAATATTATTCAATGATTCATCATACAAGAATGTAAGCCCAGAGAGTCTCATAAATCTAATGGACAACAGTACAATTTAAGTACAAACCCAATGAATAACATCACGAATTAGGAAATGTTGAATATTTTTTACACTTCATCACTACAGAGTCAGATGCATAGTCTTGTATTCGGTGTCCAGATATTTTTTACATTTTTAGGATTATAGGGCGATATTTATAAAACCCAAGACTAGATAACTAGAATGTATCATCATGATTAATTTTATAATTATAGATAACAAAGGGATACATGATCACATATAATAAATTAGACCATTAAGATATCAGAGTTTATTCTGATTCAAATTTTTAAGGATTATAAGACAGTATGAGATCCACACCATGTAACATCTACATTATTTCAATTTAATTTATTTCAAATAATAGTATTAAGAAGACACTCATAGCTTCATATCTCGTAGCATCATATTTTATAGCATGTTAGGATGAATCCAATCATGGGATATACTTGATAAAAATTACAAATTTTTTAGCTTTTATATTGGATATAAAGACCAATAAAGATATTTTGGGGTAGTATATATAATTTACTATATTCCATCAAACAATAAGAGCTCAATAATGTCTCAAAATATGGACATCTTGTTCTTTGGTGTGTAATATTTATCTTAGAGTATAAACGTTTCTATAGAGTATATGTGTATAAATTCCATGACAATAGATGCACTAACTGATGGGATACAACTAATGGTCTTTCATTAAAATATGGCTCATGTGGGAGTTGTATGACTTGAGGATATTAATTTTTAGGGGATTTTGGGTTATTTTTTATGTATACATTTATTTAAGGTTATTAAAATTATATTCTATGGATATTTCAGTAATTATCTAAATAATTATAAGATTATGGATATCTATTAACATCATTAAAAGATTTTACAATTTTTTTGGTTATAACTAGTTGAAAATTAGAAACCTGGGATCACATAGTATGTAATTTTAATAATACTCATCCATACTTGATCAATGTTTTTTTATAACTTATAAATGACCATTGATGGGTCTAGTCATAATTTCTGGTGAAACAAATAATTTTTCATCCTATGTTTTAAGAAGGATAGAATGTATTGTTTTCAAATACTTCATTCGGAATGATGAGAAATTTAATTGTACTCATAAGGTGGTTTTCATATATAATTATAATGTGACACGTATAGCCTATGTGTTCGATTATTTTATTTTAATTTAATGTGTGGGATATATATTAATTAATGTCTATTAAATGTTGTGTTTTTAATGTATATCCCATATGTGAATTAATGTGTATTAATTGTCACCATTAATTTACTTTGTATTTTAATTAAATTAATGTGTATTAAACACTATATTTTAATTCAATGGATGAGTTATATGATAGTTAATTTTTATTAATTTTAATTATTAACATAACCAGATTATGTGATCAATTATATTATGATTATATTCATATTTATATTTATGGAATGTGTGAGATTTAAAGTTCTTAATCCAATTTATTATTTATAGCTCAATGATGTGAAAACGGAAATAATGAAAATTAAACTCTAGGGTGAGATTATGAAGGGATTTGGTCATTAAATCATACACATCCTTCTATTATTCTAAATCTTATCTTCAAAATTATTAATGAATCTTAGAGAAACTCAAGGGATTGTGTATAAATTTGGTATATTTTCTAGAAAAACATAGGAATCAATATTAAATAGAAAATATACATATGATTCCACTTTCATTCTTTTATTATTTATGTTTGAACATCAAAATTCAAGGGTTTGTGATTATCCGAGTTGTAAATTTCATATTTATAAAAATTTAATATTAAATGTATTTTCTATGTTTTTAACTATTTTTTAGTAATTAAATAATTTTATTTAACTATGATTTGGATATTTATAGAACATGTTATATGGGAATTTCTTATGTCATGTACAATTTATTTTTTATTTTTTGTGTCCATTTATAATGTTTTATGGATTTTTATTCGATTTTCTATACATATTAATATGTTTCATGTTGGTTATTTTCCTTTTTTAGTTAATGTATTGTGGGATTACTAATTTATATACCTAGAAGAAATTATATTGTGTGTGTGTGTGTTTATCTGTTATGTTTCTAGATATAGTGTGTGTTAATGTATTGTATTTTATTTATCTTAATATATATCATTATGTTTTTTTGTTTAGTACTCTATTTAGTACTATACTTATTAATGATTCTTCTACATTTATTTTAATTTTACAATAAGATCATAAATTTAATTTTTTATTTGAAGTCAAAAGGATAGTATTGAAAATATTATTTTTGTTTTGTATCTATTTATATTTTTTCTATGTTCATTTATATTATTTAATTTTATACAATTTTAAAACAATTTTATATGTTAATAATCATTTTAGATATTTATAATTATATTTTTCAATCATTGTCATGAAATTTTTTTAGTTTTAAAATATAATGAATAAATATCCAAATGATTTATGTATAACACACAAAATGTTTTTGGAATCACTAGTAATTGAGATTATTTTATTATTATAATATATATGTATTCCATAATTTAATAATTTTGAAACACTAAACACTTTGATATATTTCTTATTAGTTTTATAAATTAAGTATTTTAACAGAAATGTCATATATACATTATGTAGTATCCTGATATTCATTTTATTATATTTTTTGGATTATTAGTTTTAGTTCAATTTCTATTTAAATATGGAATGTTTTGTTTTTATTTTTTTATACGTGTTTTTTCTAATATGAGGACTTTTATTTCTGAGTATAGAAAAATATTTATGTCGGAATTTTTTATGTGTGTTTATTATACCTTTGTTTTATGATTTCATTTATTTTATTTTAGGTGTTTGAGAATAAATATGTTTTAGGTCCATATATATCTATATATCCTTCCCCATAATTAATTTATTATTCATCCCTGCTTTATTTTTTTGGGTAAGTTAAATTTCCTATATTTATTCTTTTCATTGATATGTTTTCTGTTTAATTATTTATTTATTTTCCTTCATATAGTCAATAGAAAAATAATTAGTTAATTTAAAATTTGTGTTTCCAATATTTTAAATTAAAAACTTTGAAAAAATAAATACATTTATGATTAAATTTAATAAGTAGAATTTAATATTTTAAACTATTTTTATAGAACCCAGTGGATTGCAGAGTGTTAGTGGGAGGGGGGAATTAGGATAACCTAATTTCATGATGTTTAGCTTTCTCCTATAGTAATCCCCTTTGTTTTACAATATCCACAATCTTGGTTAAGTGATATGTATCTTCGATGCACTCTCAACCCTTACCTCAATGTGTAACGTAATAATAAAATATAACACAATCACAAAAAATTACAAAGTTGAATCTCAATGTGAGCTTACATCTTTCTAGGTATAGGTGATGATTATTCCTTAATGCGTGAATCAACATGATTAATTTACAAAGCTATCTCCAAAAAAATTTATGGATAATCTCATGAAATACCTAGTCTACAATCTCTTGAAATTTCAGGTCATTATGTGATCCTAACAGCCACCTACTGACAATTTCATTGTACTATCATCCTGCTAGTTCAAATAATCTCATAAAAAGCCTCTTTCCACCTCCCAATGGGATATTTACACTTCATTACCATTTTTATTCAAGGGTACTACATTACTCCTTCTATGAATATGTCTTATACTTCTTCTTTATTTGAAAATAGTTATCATTAATTCTCTTCAAGTCCCCATATCCAGACCATTAGTTGGATCACTCAGACTTACTTATTCCATTGTTACAGTTGCAACATTATTAATCTTATAAATATCTTCTTCATAGATATAGTTTTATTAGGGGAATTCTCCTCCTTCAGTTATTCAGTGAAATGATCTCATGAATGCTATTTGATTCAATTTTTATTCTTTGAAAAAAATATTTCATCCATTTCATAGTTGAATTAAAAGGATCTCTATATTCAATGTACACTTTATTTTTCATTTCCTTCTAGTTTATATAAAAAATATCATCCATTTATGAGATATAGAAACACTATGATCATTATATATTGGTGTGATATTATAATATAAATTATTTAATAGATGTCTAATTTAATTTCTCATTTATGCTTACTTGATTCTCGATCAACACACCTCAATTAAATAACCAAATTATTCAAGTGTTTAATTTCATTTATTCTCATTAAAATCCACTACTTTTAAATCTTTCAAATCCTCTACATGTATTGTATTGTCACATGGTGCATGTTTCATCAGTGAAAAAATCCTTTAAGCCACACCATCTTATTCTTGACTCGATATTCCTTCATATCTCCTAGAATCATGATACATGTGTGACCATTATGTTTAATCCATGATGATCGGATCACCAATATCATCGCATCTCAATCAAAAAATATTTAGAATATTTCATATTCTAATATATCAATATTATATAACTATTTATTATGTTCTAATTGACCTTGAACCAACACCTGATTACCATTATGTATGTACTGAAATATTTAGACCACCCTTACATACGTCAATATGAGTCATACAAATCATGCATAATTCATGATTTTCCCTTATGAAAATTGAATGCAACCTTTATGAAAACACTGAAACAACTTTCAATGGGATGTAAATTTCATGATTTACCTTTACATTGTACATATATCTTATGAGAATTAAAATAAATCACACATGGCTAAATTAAACAATTCACCCATCAATGTCCATATTATTTCACAATTTTCTTATGATAACAAATTTAAAATGATCAATGTAGGTATATTGAACACAACTCAAATATCTTACATGTTGAAAAAATATCTTCTGACCTAAAAATGGCTTACAATATATCACCTTTCCCGTTTTCAATTTCAGTAAAATAAAATGTCATATGGGATTTTGAAAATATAATATCTGTACCCAATATAACTCAATTAAATTGTGTATAGAACATATCTCTTGTGCATTACCATAGTCTCATTCGTGTAGATCAAATTCATTAACCATTTTTATTTCTCACTGAATCTATTATGTGTGGACTTGTTATATTATTCATAGGATTAGTTACATACATGTTAGATAATCTATTATTATCCCCATATAATGTTTTCTATGATTCCCAAATACCTTAGGAATATGCTGATTTCCTTTAGCATGATGATTCAACACTTTACTTGAGTACTTTTAGGGCCTCTTAGTCAGAGTTTGTAGCAATATAAAACACCCTAAAACCATTTAAACACATTATAATATTATATTTTTTAGTGTTCCAACACCCCCAAACAATTGTATATGATTTCACTGAAGATCATCACACACGATCATCATGTTATAACAGTTTCTTTATTAAAGTTTTCCAGAAATCTTGTTTAAGAGGAATCCAAATTTTATTTTCAATATATGATGAAAGGATCTAAATTGTTTTCAATACTTCAAAAAACAAATTAAAATCAACATAATATCATAGTAGCATGAAAAAAAATAATGAATATATGGGATCTTGGATTTTAATAAAAATAATGTTTAGAATTTTTCAGGATAAATGATTCAAAATGAAATAGGTGAGGAATTAATAATTCATGAACTTGGTTTAATTACCAAAAATTTATGATAAACCCCAAATGTTTTGTGCATTTTTTCTTTATAGAAGTCTCCCTCACATATTCAAAAAGAATTTAGGTAGTAGAAGAAACCAATTTTGGGAAGTCCCTCTATAGTGATAATGTAATATTTTTTATAGGGTTTAATATTTCCACATTAAAAAAAATAGTTCTAGTAACCCACTTATTTATAACATTGTACTTATATCCTTCCCATGAAATATTTGATGAGTAAAACTAATAACACCTATAAGAAGAAACACCACTTTTATTATTATAAATGTAGAATAGTATAATGAATTATTTTTATTAGAACAAATTACTCATTGAGTATTGATATTTTGTTAATATTTTATAACTCAATATCTAATCAGAACAGAAATTATTGATACCATGATTTTTGGGGCTATAATATTCAATATCAACAATCAATCTTATAACTTATTATTACCCATTAAAAACATTATTTACGATCTACATAATGAAAGAGTGTGTTTAGTATTAAAAAAAATAATTTATTCATTTGGTATATTCCCAATTTATTTGTTATTTTCATTTAAAAATTCTCTCAATAAATATTTTATAAACACATATACAATGTTTTTATACAATATTGTATAAAATATACTTATGGAAACATCATGTAACAATTTTCTTATATAATAACATCTTAAACTAATTTATTTATACTTTATATTTTAAAATAATCTATAGAATTATGATAGATATGTTTTTTGTAACAATATATATAAATAAGAGGTAATGTATTAAGCCACAAATTATTATATAAAAAATAAATTTATAATCCCTTTAGCTTCCTTTCCACAAATTGGAAAGGAAATAAATTTTAATTCCATGGTAAAATGTTGAATTCACGTTTGTTTCTTGCTTATTAAATAAATAGAACAACGTAAAATAGTAAATAACAATCCATTTTTAATTTATTATCTCAAAATATAGAATTCAAACTCCCATAGATGCATCCTTTTGATAAAACTAGATAATAATTATAGAATAAAATAAGATCCTTGGTCTTTTTTCAGAATAAGAATATTATTATAATACATTTCTAGTTATCAAGAATATTATTAATAGTATATAAAATATAATAGATATAGAAAAATTAATTTCACATCTTGTTGAATTCATTTTATATATTAAAGAATCAACATCACTAGTATATTAATTTTTTTATGGATTTACCTATAATCATAAATATTCTAAAACTATAATGAAATGGTGTATTTTCATTCTTGAAACCATGAATATTAATTGTATTTAAGTGTTTCCAATTTAATTATAGATAATTAAATAGTACACCCCAATGTATTTTCAATATTTAGTACCCAAAATAGTATCAATTGTTCTAAGATCCTTAATTTTAAATATAGAGGAAAAATAGTTCTTCTTTTCTTCAACACCAATCATGTTAGTTCTAAAAATTAAAATATCATCTACATAGAGTCACGTAATAACTCCATTTTATTTTTTAAATGTTGGATAATTGAACATATCTACATTATTATGAATAAATCCACTTGATAAAAATAACAGTTATTTTCATGATATTTTTTGTATATTATTTGAGGTGATAAAAAATATTTAACTATTTTATATTGTTTCTTTCCATTAACTTTTAAAAAAACCATTTTAGATGCTCCATATAAATTACTTCATTTAAATTTATATTAAATCTGAATTTTTAACATCTATTTTATGGAAAAATAATTAATTAATAGAATATTTTGTGAACAATATTCTTATTAATATAATTTTATCCATATAGTTAGAAATATCAAAATAATGAGTTCCTTCTTTCTTCATTTAAATCATTTGGAAAATAACATTATTTTATGAGAATGAATGTCAAAATTTGAATAATATTTTCTTCTATATATATATAACATCTTAACCCTAACCTTACACTTTTGGTAGGATCATAATAAAAAGGACCTTAGGTGTATCCCCCTAAGATAAAAGGTTAGAAATAAATTAGTAGGGTTAATATCATCATTGGGGGACAATTTACCCATAACCCATATTTCCGGTTGTAGAATAACTCCAAGGATAATTCATTTATATAATGTGTAAGAAAAATATAAAGAATCTATAATAATGAAATAAACTAAAGGTACAACACTAACATCCAATTATAACATCAAAAAATACTATAGCACCAATGGACACAATAAGGGAAAATATAATACCAAATGTAGAACTACATCACAACAAACAACATCATCCAACACAGAAATATGCATATATTGTGGATTATTATATAAACCCATTAGGTGTTCTCCTAAATACATACCATACACAATAATAAAGTAAAAAAAATTTAAGTCACATGTTATATGAAATAATATCCTTTGGAGGAGTCCTTGCGTAAAATATAGTTTTCTACAATTTTTTATTACATGTACGGTTTGGCTCTATGGTTTGGGGAACGACATACCAAATGTGATAGGGTAACTAAATATAAACCATGTGACATGGTTAGGCTACATGGATCAGAAAACAATGGGCCAACCCTGTGAATCATAGTAACATAAAATTCACTAGTTTTATATGCTTATCATACAGTATTCCAAAAAAATGCTCCAACAATTAATTCTATCATAAACCCCAATATCTATAGCAAGAATACCATGGAATTGTGCATGGTTTCTTATTACCATGATCCCTTAAATGACACGAAAAAGCCCCTAAATACCCTACCAATATCCCCAAAACAACTCTAAACTCCTCATATAATAAAAATACATAACAAATCATTTAAATAGAACAAACAATGGGAGTTAAATTCTTCCTTATATTGTGATTCTAATCCCTAGAAAGTTGTAGGTTGACGAGGTCTTGAAAAACACTATCCATCGTTACTACAGAAACCTCTCCAACTGAAATGTATGTTCATATACATAGAAATTATATTATAATACAGAAAATTGAGGGATGTTTTTTCCACATAATATTTTATATTTCCTATCTATAATTTCGATTAGGGTGCGGATAAATTTAGCATCCAGATCGAGAGTAACATGATGCCAACTAGTCACATAATGCGGTCAGGTTGATATTTATTTAGTTTAGATATCTTGAAATTATCATCCATTCTGATGAATATAATGGGTATAAAAATTAAATAATTTTACCTATTAAATATTTTTTATAATCTAAAATATAATTACACATTAAGTAAATGTTTCACTATCTTACCCAAATAATAGTTCCCCATACTTGGATAAATTGACAAGAAAACATGATCTCCCACTTCAAAATATATAAGAGGATGGTGGAAATATATATAAGATTTCTGATGTCTATGGGAGTATGATCTTCACTTTTTGATTAATTATTTTTTCTTAGTAGTATCATACAAAATACTTGGTATAATTATTGATGTTTACTTTTTTACTACCCAACAATATGGAGATAGACATGGATGACTGTAAAATGATTCTAATAGATCGACATATATCATTTCTTGATAACAATTATTATATAAAAACTCTACTAAAAGAATGTAGTCTTCTCGTGAACCAAAAAAGAATATCAGACATTCTCTAAGAATGTTTTCAACTATCTCGGTTGTACATTCTAACTGCACATCTATTTTAGGATGGTATTTCATGTTCATGGTTAACTAAGTTTCAAAATATTATTACAAGGACTAACAAAAACATGATATAACTCTTGGATATTGGTTAAAGTCAATATAAATGGGTACCCGATGTAGCTTTATCGAATATTAATTAAATAAACTTTTTCAAATATTTTACTGAATTTGGCTCATGGATTGTAATTAAGTGTTCATACATAATGAGTAAGTCAATAATTACCAAGATATCATTTTTATTTTAAAGAATTGTAGGCATGTCAGTGAGAAAATCCATGATAATATCCTCCCATTTTCATTTGATTAGGGGTAATGATTTTAACATTAAAACTTTTCATTGGTGTTTAGTTTTCACCTATATATATATGATACATTTTATAACATATTCTGCTTATTTTCAATTCATACTTGACCACCAAAAGACTTCCTTCAATTCTATTTAAATTTTCACAGTACTTGGATGGAAAACCCACTTTGAGGATGATAATCGTGAATGATATTTTCTTGGAAAGGAGGAATGTAATTAAATATTGAAAACCTAACATATTTAAATTGTTTTTAATCATTCAATAGTCTCCCCACCATTGAGATTTGTTTTGATCACATGATGAATGATACACACTAAGCGAGGGATGGTTAATAAGTTTATAGTTTTTCAGAACCCTCTTTCAATGTCTTCTTTATTCAACACCTTTAACACAAGATACCCTTAGATGATGAAAATAAATTGAGAAATAAATATTATATTAAGGATCACCTCATTTTTGGATTACTATGTCCCAAGTGTTTTGTGGTAAGGGAACATGAGTAAGGGTATGACCTTAATCTCTTTATAATTGATGGACTGTTCTAGTTACAATCTCACATCTATAGAATAAAAATTATCTCCTTTAATAATGACTTCTAATGAAGCTTTAAGCCTCCACATGGACTCTATAGATAATTATCATCTTCCTTTACATCCCATCAGTCAATAATGGTTATTATCAATTTCCCCTCATTTATAGAACAATGTTTCAATTTTAAAAATATTTTTTCATATTATAGAATATATATTCTTAGAATATTTCATGAATTATATTTTTATAATATTTATGGAAAATCTCCTTTGATTACACCAAGATCAACTTATTTAAACACTTTAAAATTCACTGAAGACTTATACTTATTTAATTCACATGATTTTTGAAATATCATAGTCTTTTAACTATAGAAAAAACACAGATTAATTCGATTAATTTCTATTTAATGTCATTCACTATAAAATGGATACTTTTCTTTTGGAATGGAACTCATATCAGCATCCAGACATCTACCTTGGCTAGTCCCCGTTTAAACATTGCTGGGATCATGATTATGTGATTGATCATGATTATTGATCAACTAAGAACATATTATTAACATCATCTAATTTAAATTCTTAGTTATAAACAATTTATGGAATATTATAGTTTTATATATTATAAAACATTTAATTCTTCTAAATATCTAATGAAACGTACATAGTGGCCTGATGACGCATACTAAACTTCATATCCCTCGTATTTAAATGTTGAAAGTCTCATACCTAGATTGTAATATTGCTAAATTTTAACCAAATATACTAATTACTGATATAGAATATCCTAATAACACCTTAAAAATTCAAAATCTCACATATACAAAGAAAATTCAATCATATGATTCTTACTTTGGCACATAAATAATTGTGTGGAGACATACACATAGGTCCCCAATCACACATATTAAGATAAATGCATTTCCATTTTATCACATCTGTATATCATTTACAAACTCTTCTCAAACAATTTATGAGCATCTTTAACACATCTCAAGAAAATAAAAATATCTCCAAACATCATCCAATGGTATTATTTTAGTGGATGGTCTCAACACTATCTTTATTAGATTTCTTGTCAAGCATGGAATCCAACTCCATTATTACAGTTCAGTTCCACACAAGCTGACATCATTAAAAATTCCCCAAGTTGTGTCAAAAAAACATCCATTGTATCATCACTTCTCTTTAATCTTGAATAACATGACATATATTCCTCAAATATAAAAATTTATTGTAAAAAAAAGTAGCATCATCACCAAAAGTAATCAATAATATAACCATTTGAATTTACTTTAAATACTCATAATTTTTTATTTATGACTTCTAAATTGATAATAAGACCAAATAGAATATGATATATTGGAAAAATCTTAGTTTCTCATAGAAAAGAGTCATTAAATAATCATATATATGTCTATGTGGGATAGATCGGTTTAGAAAAAAATATTTATTATATAATAACTAAATGATATCTAAAAACAACTAATCTCAAATATATCTTATATCCATGTATAAATCTAAATAAATATATCAAAATATTTATATTATTTCATTCACAACATAACAGAGACATTAAAAATATGTCAAAAACCTGAATCTAAATATTCTCCCTCAATAGAACTCATATCATCAAGAGTTATTCACGAAATAACAGAATATAGAACTCAGAAAAATTATACATCTTTTTGAGGGATTATCCTACAATCTTATTCGTAGCTTCATATTTTAAAATTTTATAGTTGTAAAGAGCATTTAATTCATATTAGCTAGCTATTCACTAGAAAGAAAAAAAATTCAAATTTAAGGATACCATATTCTATCTTCTCTTTTAGGAAATAATATTTGACATTAGAGTGTTTAGACATGAAAGAATAGAAATGAAATCAGAATAATTTGTTTTAATTTGATTATCACATCCTCAAACTATAGGTTACATAGTACCCACAACTTTTACATATAAAATTTTTATTTTAAATAAGTAATTTTTTATTTTTAATTGATAATTTAAAAGTTATTCAATTTATTATTATTTTTTAGAAAAATAATGTTTTGGAATAAATTTTGTAAAAAGAATGGATTTATTGATCTTTGAATAATTTTTTACAATTTATTTGAATTTTAATTAGAAAAAAATATGGCCTTTAATACCAGTCCTAAGGATTAAGGAGAAAAACTATGAAAGAACCTACACACTCTAACTAAGAGACAAGGGATATTTGGAGGAGCAGTATGTGAATAGAGGCCATGCATAGGGTGTGATAATGACCATTAATCCTTTTTATGTTGGTATGGTATCATTAGTGTTAGTGGAGTTTATAAGGGAGATCATAGACATAACAGGAAATTTTAATCCATGGGTCACATCAAGTATAATATAGAAGTCATCCTCAAAATGAAATATTGATGTGGGATATAAGATAAGCATGTAACTATTATAACTTAATTGGGATGGCACCATTTGAGGTCAGGAATGTGCTTGTATTCTCATACACATTCCCCCCCATCTTCTATACCTGTTGCCATCAAGCTTCCACTACTATCACCATATTATTACATTATATCCATGGTCTTACCATTAGTTCTACATTTAAGGGCACTGTTGAGGATAGGAAGCACCATGGATGAAATTTACAAGCTTGTATGGTCCCTATATATGCATTTTGAATAGGATGAAGATTAATATAAAGGGATGTCTATAACAGATAGAGTTATACAATAGAAGATTATGTCATGGTGCATATGGAGGTCCTGAGCTCGAAATAGATTCATAAATGGTTAGTAAGTCCTGGTTCATGGCATGGAAAAATTAAAATTGCAACATTAATGTCTTTATGACTTAGTGATCTTCCATGGTAAATAGGATAATGTTAATGATGAAATTGTTATCGAAACACCCTTATCATGGAATGTCGGTTCTTGTGGATGATTTATCACCATTAATAAGAAAGATTTTAAATGATGAAAAATATATCATATAGAGATATCTCATTGATTAAATGATAAGTTCAAGTGAAAAAAACCCTACACAGTGACTTCATTGAAAAATGGAATGACGAAAAATGGATAATGAACTCTGATTGTCTAGATATATACTTTTCGGGGTGTACATATATGTAAATATAAAGACAAATTAAATTGGAAAATTATCATGCCTAACTTCCAAATATTTTGGGGGTTGATTCACATGAAACATTAAGTGATTGGAAACAAGATGAAATGGGATTATTACATTTAGGATATGAATTTAGATTATTCAGGAGATATGGTCGATTGATTTCTCACTACCTATCTCATGGATACATAATTATATAATTTTAAGGTTCATTTAGGGATGATATTCCACATAATATATAAGGTTCATTGGTCTATTAAAAATAAGATATCTATTTGTTTGATTTTACAGGAATGGATAATAATATTTTAAAAAGGAGATACTTTAAGATAGCATTAGAGAATTGTCTATAAATATGGGGGACATGGTATAGTAAAAAAGAGATAATATAAACTATGAAGAGGGTACAAATTTAGTTATTTTCTGTTGTAGCTGTTTTTTTTCATTTTCATATAATTCTAAATTCATATTTTAATTAATGTGTTCTTCATTAATCTCTCTCTCTCTCTCTTTCTATATCTATTTTTCTTTCTCCATCATGATCTCTTATAATCATGATGAAGAGTAACTGACCTAAGGAATATAACATGGGAGAAATATAGTTTTGAACCTTATTATTTGATTTATATCTACTTTATGGTAATATATTGATGATTTTAGGTGTGTTTAATCTTTGTTTTGGTTATCTAAGGGTTATATTTTTCTTCTATAAACATTATCCATTTATTGAGGGCGTTGATGTATAGTGTAATTAGTAATTGTTGACTGCACTATACATTCAAAATAGGGGTAGAAGATGATGTTAACATATACTATAGTGTTTTTTCATTAAGTAAATAGAAAAATTGATAATGAAGGTTCACCATGGATGAACCTCTTGGGAGGATTTCCTTTATTCCATAACTTGTATTCATTCTGTTTACATCTGCATCTACATGTTTGCCTTTTAGATTTCTCTTCACTTTTCCAAACCCATATTTCACCTTTGTTTTTTAGAACATATATATATATATATGGTAATTAGGAGTAGTGTGTGAACGATAATAAAGATCAATAAGTTTGAAGTCCCTTGTCGGTCACTATGCTATACTAGGAAAGTAATTTTATCTTTTTAAAGTCCATATGAAAGGTATGTCAACACTCTAATTCAAAATAAAAATAAATAAGTATATTTTAATCTACATCATATTTGTAGCTTCTTTGGATAAATCCACATGATTAGCTTTACTTGATTTTATAGTAACTAGTGATTTATTATTTGTATACAATAGAACTTAACTTCTTTCAAAAATAAATAATCCAACTTTTATGGACATTCTAATATTGACAACTCTAGATCAATCAACATTAAAAAATCCTCTTATATTCAGATCAACATCCTTCACATACATCTGTCCATAATTAAAATTATTTGATATATATCTCTAGAACCTCTTAGTAGGCAATAGATTTGATTCTTTATCCTTGGTTTGGATGCTGAGACAAAGAGTGACAATATACACAATATCAGGTTTGGTGGTTTTCTAATACATATTACATACAATTATGTATCTGAAAAACTACCCATATGTTTGTTTTCCTCCATCATTCTTTTTCAGGTTTTTACAGCCTAAATTAGTGTGGAATCACCTAGGGATTTATGTATTTAAAACCTCCTCATGATCACTATAGCATACATTTATTGTGAAAAACATATATATTTGGTTACTTCGGTAATCTTTAAACCCTTGAAAATTTTATTCAACTAATAATTAATATCTCAAATAATTCATTCATATTAATTGATAACTATTCAAACATGAATTATTTATTGCTTAAAAAATTCATCAATATACAGAATCCAAAATGATTTTGTGGTTGTGGTCTTCTTTACATATTATTTACTATCCACTTTTTCTTTCTTGAACATTATACTCCTTAGATATTCTTTTATTTTTGAAATATTAAAATCATAGAGTCTGTTTTAACCCATAACATTCCTTCTAAAACATATATAATTTTCTATAATCAAATTCATGAATAAATTCTTTTGGTTGTTCTACGTACACTTTGTAACCAATTACACCATTTATAAAAGTTAAAATAGCATCCATCTAAATGATTTTAAATCATATAGAAGATTCTTTGTATAATAATATAACAATGGTCTCAACTCTGTTAACTAGATAAGAGATTTCATGAAATTAAACCTCATCAATTTGTGAAAAGCCTTTGTAGAACAATTTATCCTTGATTCTATCTATGTCTCCATTTTCATACAACTTATTTTTGATCTTCCATTTTTAACCAATGACATTTTTCTCCTTAGTATATAGAGATATTACAAATTTTTCATACATTTAAATCTTATCTATCTCTTCCTCTATAGATTATACCCATTTCATATATTAAAATGCTTCCACACCTACTTGAGGTATAAACCTTTGGTAGTAGACTGGTATAACTAGATTCTATAATCATCCTTATATTCATTACACCTTGATTTCAATAACCAGTAATATTTTCAACATCATATGTTGTCTCAGCCTTGCATTTTCCTCTATAAAATTATGTTCATCATATTCATCACTAGAGAAAATATAATCTAAAAATTTAGCTTGAATATGTGTATTCTCAGTATTTTCTTCAATAGGTTCAGAACTCATAACATTATCCTTATTATCTAGAATGATTGAATTACTGATTAGTTATTCATTTTCAATAAATACCATATTATCACATTAAATAATCCTTTTATATTTATTATTATATATCTATTAAGAAGTTTCATTTGTTATAAAACCTAAGAAATTATACATTCAGAATTTTCATCAATATTTCCTCTACTTATTTCATTTTTCATTATTAGGCATGGACTACCAAATATCCTATAATATTTAGCATTTGGATTCATTTTAAACCACATATTTGAAGGGATCATGTCAGAATTTTGCCTCAAGAGACACTTATATGGGATGATTGCAGTAGTTTTGATGTCTTATAGACAATAAAACATTGTTCTGTCATGATCTACAAATTTTATTCTAGATATATCAACTCGAATGACATTCTTACATTTAGTTTATCTATTTTTTGAAGAATATAGAGCATTGAATTCATATATGATTCCATGTTTTTTATGATATTCCATTATTCAATCTATATAAGGAATGTGATTTTTTTCACATGAACCTAATGCATTCCATTCATGTGAATTCATCAATGAGAGTGATAATGTATGTTTCTCCACTTTTTCATTTCTTTGGAATAGGTCTAAACACATCACAGTGGATCGGTAAAAGAAGTTTTTTCTTTGAATCGCTCCTCCTCCATGTGTTTTGTTTGCAATTTTACCCTTTTATAGGTTTTATATGTTGTTCTAGTATCCTTTGTAAAATTGGTTTTATTCCTCATAGATTATTCTAGGATCAAATTCATTGTATTATTTTGGATGCAGTAACCAGGTATTCTATTATATAAATTATTTAATTCTTACAAACATATTTAGAATCCTGCACCCTCTTCTGTAATTTGAAACAAATTTCTGGGGGTTCACAACCCCCTTATTATAATAGCCTCATTTTTTATTTGAATATTCATTCATTTTTACTGAATATTATCTCATTTCCATCATCACAATGATGTGATAAACTCAATAAAATTGTTCTTTAGTCCATCAAAAAATAAAACCATTCTTAGGTATATTTTATTGCTTCCAAATTTTTTTATTCTAATTCTTATTATTTTTAGTGTTTTTTCATTAAAAATTTCACATCACCTCATTTACACTTATCAATATTCAATAGGTTGATAAGGTAACTAGTCATATGATATGAATAACCATAATCCATGATCCAAGTATTTTCAGGTTTTGATTTTTTAAAAGAATCATCAACTATATTATACTATAACTTTATCTGACTTTGATTTCGTTCATATCCAAACTTAGGAAAAATACACAAATGTGGTAGAATAAAAGAAACACACACATCTAAAGTGTGTCCTTAATCACACACCCACATACCTCTTTCATTCATTCATAACATTTCTTAATTTAACTTTAATTCTAGGAAAATTTGGTTTTTTATGAGTCCCCATTTGTGGTTATTGTCCCCTTTGATTCTTGATCTCATCTCTATCTTGGTAGATACATATTATACCATTATTTTTAGGTGATGTTTTAAAATGTACCACAACACTATAACGATCCATGAAATCTTCTATTTTAAAAAATGATACTTTATTTGGTTATATCATTATCCATTTTCATCCCCTAAATGAGTCTATCTCACAAATAATATTTATGGGATTACTGCTATAACAATTTTTTACTAATCAAAACTATTTTTTTTGAATTTTATTCTTTTCATATTTGAGAATATTTTTTATTTTATAAAGGATATTCAAATATTACAATTTGAATATATCATTTTATTATCTAGTAGAGGTAGAATTATTCCATAGTATAAATATTATAGAATCCCCCTTCTAATATATTGCATCTAATTTAGAATAACTACTTTTTTACATAGAAGATTAATGTTTTTAATTATAATCCTTGTTGATATTGTATTTCATTTTTTCAATAAGTTTTTATTTCTCATAAATCTTCTTTCTCATCTTATCAAAATTCTTATCCCCAAGGATAATGGTATAAGTCATGCCTATATTTATTCTTACATTTTTAACTGGGTTTTGTATTCTCTCATTCTTTATATTTATTTTAAACAAATTTTTATTTCCATTCATATAGTATATTATTTAGTAATTTTTCTTTCCTATGCAATATACTAATTTCTAACTACAAATCGTCTTCTAATAGGTCATATTTTTCTTCATTATGTTCCATTAATAGACATTGAGAGACACATATAGGAATATTATCATCATCATCGCCACTTTCCTCAATTTATTCACTCCTTCTATAATTGAAAAGAAGTTTATGCTAAAGGGACTATGAAAAAAACTTTGGTAGATATCTCGTATTGGTATCCCTCCTAGTAACTTCTTCAAAATAAGTTTCTCATCTTTTTTTTGGGAAAATTTGAAAAGAAATAGAAAACCATTCCCCAATTAAGACATTTTAAAGGGATTTGACCTCTATACACATCTCTTCCTCTTGTTGTGAAATATCTAAAAATTAATG
This sequence comes from Viscum album, assembly GCA_963277665.1. NCBI lineage: Eukaryota > Viridiplantae > Streptophyta > Magnoliopsida > Santalales > Viscaceae > Viscum > Viscum album. Next base: position 1,335,740,571 of record OY728162.1, read on the forward strand.
AATGAGTTCTAGGACTATATTATTTATCTTCAACATTATCTGAGTAGTCTTTTTATGCTTATATCATTATTACTTGGAATAATTTAAAATAAATTTATTTTACAACATTGATATTGTTTAAAATGTATGTCCAATACTAAAGTCATAGTAAATATAAATTCTTTAGAGTTCATCAATGATAAATTAATTAATATTCTAATGTATTAAAGCTAAGATACTTGCATCAAATTTATCCAACATGACTATCATAAATGTTTTTACTTTAGTAGACCCTTAAAGAGTTTCTCCAATCCAACTAAATTTATAGAAAATTTGATTTACCCTAACAAATTAATCAAAAATAGTTTAATCATCCTACATTTTAATTTCTTCAAACTATAATCAGATAAAATGATAATTTCATATTTTTAAAATTTTAATTTCCTTCATTAATTCTATGAATCTTATTCAAAATTAATTTAGTAGTTTTGTAGCCCATATCAATTGATAAATCCTTTTCTAATAATAAAAATAAAAAATAAATCACGGACATTATATAAATTTAAATGTTCATTTTTAATTCAATAACCCTATTGAAGGTTCATTTGTCAGAAACAATCCACATTGAATTATTTCAAGAACATAGAGCACCGGAGAATGAATATAATATATTATTATCTCTTTCTAAGAATCAAATAATTTTCAATAAAATATTGGAAAAATTTTATTTTTCATAGTATTATATGGATCCATGTACAAACCCTGAGATAAATATATGATATTAGGATTTTTCTCTGATACAAATTAATGGATCACATAAAGGATGATTCACACTGATAGTAGGGCTGAATCAATATTATTTTTTCAAAACCATTTTCAACACATATGATTATTCCACACATTTCCCTCAAGATACTCACTAGTTTTAAAAGTAATGGAAACATCATATATTTACATGAGTTCTTCCTCATTTTAGGAAGACTACATCCCTAGAGTGTCGTTATTATTATCCCTCACACAGATCACCCATCCTATTATCAAAATAATATCCATTAATTATATGTCCTTGAACTTTCTAAAGTGGTTGGAATCAACCAATAACAATATCCCATAAATTGAAAAAAAGTGTCTCCTTCAATAATGACCATCAATGAAGCTTCAAACCCACAAATGAACTCCATATATGATGATATTTTCCTTCACTCTTCACAATAGAATACAATAGATTCTCTCAGTTTCCTCTCTTTGATAAAATAATGTATCGGTTTTATTACACTTTTCATCCTAAATAATATACATTCCTGGAAACATTCATGAATAATATTTCCATTCAAGTTATGGAAACTCTCACCGGATTATATTAGACACAACTTATATAAACTCATATAAATTCTATGATTACTCGTACTTATTTCCTTTACATGATATTTTAATTAGTATGATATTTTTCGTACCATTAGGTCTATATGTTAAAAACCCTCAAATATTCCATCCATGCGTGTATGAATTCTGGAACTATGATGTGGATCCTCTTCTTATGGCATGGAACTCATCTCGACATCCAAAATTCTCCCTCATCTAATCCAACATTAAACATGGATTGTATCACGATCATGTGATTGGTCATGATATTTGATCTATAAAGATAATTTCATTTAAATTATCTAATTGAAAATTTTATTTGGAGAAAATTATATAATATCAATGATTTATAGAAAAAAATAATGGAATTCTTCTATTTCTACAATAACACAAACCCAGATGGATGACGACTCCTACATATCTTAAATGGCATATAAACAACATCAGATCACACATAGGTTGTCACAACACAACATTGGATACTCTATTATTTTATCCTTTTATTAGTCTTGGGTATTTTTATTAAGGATCGCGTATGAGTCCTAGTCGAAGTTTTTCGTTTTTGAAGTTTTTTTCTAGTGAGGCAGAGTTACCTCATGATTTCATGTAATAGTGCGGCCCATTCATGCGGTGGGTGAAGGTTGGATAGAACCGACCACACATCCAGTGCATGGTTGTGTTCTAAGTTCAAGGTAACCATGCACATATTCATCTTTGGAAAGAGTGTTCTGTATGGTTACCACAAGGTTCGGTAAACTATGTGGCCAAACCATGTGGTCATGCTTGGTCATTAAAAATCATATTTTCCTCCATCCCTCTCTCTTCTTTTAGTTCATTTTCAATATCCTCTTCCCCCCTCCAACCTAGTCTCACCGTGGTGTCTTCCCATACCCCTCCCCCTTTCTATCCATCCTCCATGTAAAGTATTTGAAGTTTCCAAGGTTTGGGTTACTTGATATTTGTCCATTTTATCCACTCTCTCTCTTCTCCACTAGGATTTTAGAGTTTTCATTTAGTGTATTTCTTCTAGGTCGAACCCTAGGGTTTTGGTTGGATAGTTTTTTTTGTGATTTATTATGGATAGGGTGTGAGGAGTTTCTTGTAGGGATCAGTTCTTCCTATTTTCAGAGTTTTATATCATCCACACATGTTTGAGGTAGGCATTTTGAACCTTTACCTTTCTATAAATATCCATTGGTACTTATGTGTTTTCAATAAATTTTTAAACTTCATTGACATCTCCAATATAATTATGGATTGTTGTGAATTGGGATTTCGTTTGGAAATGATTTACTATAAAGGGTATAAAGGTTAATTATGTGTAATTCCAAGGGTTTATAAACCTAGGGTTTAATTTTTATACACTATTATTCTTATAATGTGAAATTGTGGGGTTTTATGAAATGGTTAGATTTCATTTTGTTATGATGATTAGGGCTGTTGTTAATTTAGTTTGGTGAGTATATTTTGATGATGATATAGCGTGGTGTTTGTATAAAAATTTATTTGAAGGGGATTTTTGGTTTTATTGAGATCACTTGTTTTCTTCATGTAATGTGGGTGGTTGGATATAGTTTCAAAGAAAATGGTGTATTTTTTGGAAATGGGTTTTGTGGGACCTATTTTTTGTTTGGTGTGACATTGGATGTTGGCACATACATGGGAGCACCAAGTGCACACATGCATGCTTCTTCGAATGAAAATATTTTTTTAAAATCAGTGTTTTCTTAAAACCATCGTCTCCTAAATGGTTTATATTTTGTAAACGTTATTGGGTCCCTTGTATGGTCTCTAAAGATGGATTTAAATGTTTTCCTCAGGGATTTTTCTTGTCTCAAATTGATGCATATTTCAGTGTGTGTTTTAAAATGGTAAAGGCATGTTTGGTAGTTGTGAAGTTTTTGGGTTTTTGTTTGGATCTTAAGGGCTCGTTTGGCATTGAAAATATGAAATCAGTATTTGAGTGATGATTTGGTAATGTTTTTAGTTATGTAGAGATAATGGATATTGTGTGACTTCCAACATGAAGTTGATGTTGGTGTTAACTATTATAAATGATTGTTTTTTGGAAAATGTGTGTGTGCCCATTTGGGAACCTCAAGTGTTTTTTAAAAATATATAAATGTTTACTGGTATGGTAGCCCAGTTGGCACTTTGTATGATGTCGAATTTATATATGAGTATATGGGTCACCTTTATAAGAGGGATTTATATTCATGGGTTATTATATATTAGTGTCTAGGTTTGGAGCTGGAAAGCGCAGTTGTGGCATATAAGATGAGTCACACAAGTATTGTCCCCCTATATACACAATATTATTATTACCACTGTGGTATCTTGGGAATCTTTTATATGATTGAGTGAAGGTTTCTTTCTAGACCTGATTTGATGTGTTAGTAACCTCTTGGAGTTTTGTACAGTCTTGGAAGGATGTACCACAAGGGATTCTAGTTTAGGGAATCTAGTTGGTTATAGATATAGGGGCTTCACCATACGCCAGCAAGTGGTTCCAAACTGAGTACATCCTGGGGTATTCTAGGGATGTTTAGGATCACCCATGGTTATTATTTAAATTTCATATTTACTTTGATTCTATACATGTTCCCATATTGCACCGTTATATATTTATTTTAGCACAACCCTAACATTTCCTTGTAATGGACTCATATTGTTATGTATTGGAAATGATGTGTTGTATATGTTAGATTTTAAAATGAGAAAAAGTGTAGTTTTACAAAAAATAAAAATGATATTTTTTTTAAATGTATTTATAAATTATGTTAATGGACTATTTTGGGGAATGGAAACACTTGGATTTAGTGGTTTATATTTTACATTCTTACTCAGCATTTTGGTGATCACATCTACCTTTTCATTTCAGTTACATGATCCGTATCTTAATTTGGTCCCTATTCTAGATTCTTTGTGATAGATAGGGTTTGTTATTGTAGATGGAGGTGACCATGAGGTCACATGGATAACAAATGAAAGAGATTTAGATTATTTGTTTTAGTATTTATTTTGATTTGTTGTATATGGTAACTCAATCAGTTGTTTATTTATGTATGTTAAGTTGTTAGTTTTAATGTGTTCCATATTATTCAATTTATTTATCTGGTCTTGGTCTTTATCTTTTGAACTTAAATCTTTCCCACTTGTATGTTTTGATGTTTTGAAATAGTTTACATACCATGGGGATCAAGAAAACCTTTCCTCCCATGTTGGGCACTGAGTCAGGTGTCAGGTTTGATGACATCCTAGGATGGTTCATGAAATAATTGCATCAAAGGAGGTTATTGTTCTTTGCTGGGTTTGATTGATTGATATTAGTAATGTCGTGGCTCACGAGGTTGGTTATGGATAGGTGATTGATCACCACTAATCATGAAGAATCCCACATTACCACTTGTAGTCCATGTTTTGAGTCATTTTGTTTGTTTTCGATTGAGGGATGACAATAGAGGTGATCAGGTATCATTTTGTGACCTCACATGGAGTATTGACACATGTGATGTCCATGTTTCCAGTTCAATGTACTCTTAGTGTTATTTCTTACATGGGGTGTGGCCCACTCTCATGTCATCAGATTAGGAATATGCACAAGATTCTCATTCAAGGATTATTTTGTGTACATTTTTCTTTGTCTTTGTTTCAGTTGGTTCTAGTGTGCTTTTGAAAAATGAAGGTGGTTTTGAAAATGGAAAAGGATTTCTTTCAAATGATTTTAATGTGGAAATGTTTTCTTAAAATCATTTTAAATTAGTAAGGTGGGTTCTAAAATTATAATTTCATTAGATTGAAAATATGGTAAATGTTTGGATTTGACGAGAAAGAATGGATATGACCCATATTATTCCTTATATAGGATTACATGTTTATAGGTATATATGTATATTTCAGGGGGTAATTGTTAGTGGAATATGTGGATGGGAGTGGATGCACGCACATGTGATGATTCGTAGGATGCCATGGGAATGTTTTTTTGAAATAGAAAGGGTTGGAATAATTGGTGTTTCCTTGAGGGGTGGATTTTTATTTGAGAAAAGTGGATTTTTTATTTAAAAAATGGCCTTTGGATAAGTAATTTTTGGAATTTAATGGAATAATTTTGATTTTATAGTAGAGGATTTTGGAGGTTTTAGTATTTGTTTGGATTTAAGTTCGGTTGTCTCAGCTTGGGGATTTTTTTGATGGTATTTTTGTCTTGACGCTGGTTTTGGTTTATGTTTATCATGTTTTTCTCAGTATTATAACTGAAAGGTCCCTAATGTTTCCAATGAGTCATGATTAGTTTTTGGTTCATTTTGGGTTTCACGTGTTCATTGAGGTGATAGAGGACCATTAGAGGCAGTGAAGTCGTTTGAAGGAAGGAGAGCGTGTCATTGTGGTGGTGGGAACTCATGAGGTCATTGAGGTTAGTTCCTTCTTGGGTTTGTCTGAGGGTATAGATTAGGACCAGTGGAGGTTGTATGTCTCATTATAATTTGAATTTGGGGTGCAGTTAAGGGTGGTCATCTAATGTGAAGTTTTCCCATCTAGAATACATCACATTGCCACAGGAACATGTCTATAAAAAGAAACCCTTGTCAGTTCTGGACTAGTTCATCAAACAGATTTATGATGTGCCATCAGTATAGTCATTTTAGGTATTCCTAGTCATCTTGTCACATCCCACAAAAGTATTTCTTTCATCGGGGTTGTTCGGGTTTCTTAGAGAAGACTTGTATGAATTGTTGCTTGAAAACGGAGTTCTAATCGAGGAATTATAGTGCATGACTATGAGGCAAAATATGCTTTAGCCATCGAAGCCCCATACATAGGTCTTGGCATGAATCTCACACATAGTGAAGATTTTCCAGGGGTGTCTGAAACCTTGGTGTATTTATTTAAATATTCAACATCTCCTTGTTATATTTTTGTCGCAATTTTATGATCATTCTTATTTTGGTTGTGTTATGAGATCATTATACATCAATACAAGAGTCTTTATTTTCTCTAATGGTGGATTATAAGTCTTTCATATTCCTTGAATGTTGTTAGGACCATGAATGAATTGCCCCATTTTGGTTTTGGGTTAGGTTTCAGCTGGGTTTGTTAGGGAGATGTTTGGGTTGTAGAGATGATGGGTTGAATTTTTGGGCCATTTTCTTAATACAGATGCCTTTCTGTGAGTTTTCCTCTGGTATTGAGAGGTTATAAGTAGAAAATAGTTCTCAATTTTGATAGTTTTTTTCCACCCATGTGTGGAGGGTTTCATTTGTTATAGGACGTTTCCTTGATCTCGGTGCTCTGATATACTGGGATGAATTGTATTATGTTCAATGTTTGAGTCCTTGTGGTGGGATTGTTTTTTTCTAGATATAAGGTAGTTGACTTAGCTTAGTTTGAGAATTCCTTAGTTTCTGGTTTCGGTAAGGTTGTTGATGGGTTAGTTTGAAAAGTTGAGTAAGTTCAGGTTGGGTGTTCCCACATTAGCCTACACCCCAGAGTGGGTGTGTTTGGGTTTTGCGTTTTTTAAGATAGTTTAGTTCTTGTGGTCAGGAGAACCATCTCATGTTATACTCTTATTTTGTGTTCATGTTTCATCATGAATTAGTCATTTTTGATATAGTTAGAATATGTTAATCCCAAGATTCAAGGTTTTCGAATGTTTTTTTGGGCATGGACTAAAATCTAGGCTTACTTTCATATTAGTGTATTTTGGGGGAAGAAAGTGTCTATGGTGGGGATAATTGTCACACCACAACCTTGGATACTAAATTATTTAATCATTTTATTAGTTTTGGGTCTTTTGATTGAGGCTCAATTTTGAGACTCAGTGAATGTTTTTGGGCTTTTGGAGTTTTTGGTAGTTTTTTCAGGTGGAGTATGGTTACCACATGGTAAAAAATAACCTTTTTGTATGTGTAGGTTGAACAGAACCGACTACATTTCTAATGCACAATCATGTGGTATGTTTTAGTTAAATGTGTGCCTTTTCATCTTTAGGGGGAGACTTCCACAGGATTTCCAAACAATTTTAAAAATTGTCTGGACAAATTATGCAGTTGTTCTAGTTCATTAAATATCCTATTTCCTCCCTCCCTCTCTCCCATTTTTGACCATTTTCAGGCTCTTCCTCTCTCCTCCAACCTAGTCACACCAGGGGGTCCTCCCAAAATGCTCTCCTTATCTCTCCATCCACCATTGTCGGTCTTTGAGGATTCCAGGGTCAGGGTTCTTTAATTGTTCGCCATTTTCTCCTATCATTCTATTTCGCCCATGGATTTTAGGGTTTTCCTTTGGGGGATTTCTTCTTGGAAAAACCATATGGTTAGGGTTAGCTAATTTTTGGGTGATTCATTGTTTATAGGGTGTGCGGATCATCCATAGGGCTTGGTTCTTCCTCTACTCTGAGTTTTATTCCGTCTGTACATATTTTAGGTTGGTGTTTCCAACCTTCTCCTTTCCAGAACTCTCAATGGCCACTTGTTTTTTCTCAATTAATTTTTAAACATCATTCAATCCTCTAAAATAACTATGTCTTCATGCTAATTGTGATTTATTGTTGTTATAATTTACTAAAAAATGTTATCAAAGATATTTATATGTAATTCCAAGGTTTTCGGAACCTATGGTGTTATTTTTAAATTATATTGTTCTTCTAAAGTGAGATGGGGGTTTTTTACTAAATGTTTAGAATTCATTGAGTTTTGATGGTGTGGTTTGTTTTGAATTTAGTTTTTTGTGTTGATTTTAATTATGATATAGCATTGTAATTATATATAATTGTTTTATAAGGGGTTTTTTGGTTTCAATGGGATGATTATGTTCATTAAATAATGTGGGTGGTTGGATATGGTTTCAAATAAAATGGTGGATTTTGTGTAAATTGTTTTTTGAGTGTCCACATGGTTGTTTAGAGTGACGTTGGATGTTGTAACATCCATGGGTTCACTATGTGCAGACATGGATGTTTCTTCAATTAAAGATGGTGTTTTAAATTGATGTTTTCTAAAAACATTAGTTTCATAAATGGGTGATATTTTAGAAAATTTTTTGGGACCTTTTTATGGTATCTGAATATGTTTTTAAATGTGTTCATCAAGAATTGGCCCATTTTTCCTTAAACAATGTTTTAGTGTGTTCTTAAAAATGGTAAAGGACCATTTGGTAGTTATTAAGTGTTTGTCTATGTGTTTAGAACCCCATGTCATGTTTGGAATTGTAAATATAAAAGTGGTGGTTGAGTGATTCTTTAGTAATGCTTTTATTTATGTCGAGATAAATTCAAGTATGGTTATTCTAACTCGAAGGTGATGTTTGTGTTAACTTTTAGAAAGGATTCTGTTTTGTAAAATGTGTGTGTGCCCATTAGGAAACCTAAATTGTTTTCTAAAATGATTCGAATGTTTATTGGTATGGAGGTTTGGTTGGCACCTTATATGGTGTGAAATGTATATGTGATTATATTGGACACCTTTATAGGAGGTATTTCCCTTCAAGTGTTATCACATATTGGTGTCTGTTTGATGGGGTAGGCAAGTGAAATGGCAGTATGTTAGATGAGTCATGTGTGCGTTAGCCTCCTACTCAAATAGTATTATTATTACCCTCAAGGGTTCCAGGGCACCTTTTAAATGAACGAGTGATGGTTTCTATCGAGCCTTGATTAGATGGGTTTGTACCCACCTAGAGTTGAAGACAATATAAGAGGTATGTGACACATGTGAGACCATGATAGGAAAGCTAGTCGGTTTTGGACTTAGGGGCATCCCCATACGTCGGTAGGTGGTTCCAAAATGAGAACATCCAAGGGTATTCTAGGGATGTTTAGGATCTCCCATGGTTATTATGTGAATTTCCTATTTACTTTTTTATATACATGTTCCCTTATTAAACTTTTATATATTTATTTCACCATAGCCCTGACGTTTCTTTATTAGGCACTCTTATTGTAAAGTGGGAATTGAATTTAGAAATGATGTGGGGAACATGTCATATTTTAAAATAGAAATGGTGTTGTGTTGTAAAAAAAATATTTTTATAACTGTATTTTAAACATTTGTTAATAGATTGTTTTAGGGAAAAGAAATTCTAAGTTTCAGTTGATTATTTTTGTCATTCCCACTGAGCATTTTGGTGATCTTTCTTACTTTATCTTTATAGATGTATGTTATGTCTGCTATTTAGGTCCCTTCATCAGCTGCCCGGTGATGGGGTAGGTTTGGTCATGTAGTTGGAGGTGAACAAGAGGTCACATGGAAATCACATGGAAACAATTTAGTTTATCTTGTTTTATTTTTCAGTATATTTATTTGTATTTAGTAACTTAATCACTTGTTTACTTATTTATGTTCAATTGACAGTTTTTTTGCATTCTAGTTTGTTATATTTAATTATCAGGTACTGGAATTTATCTTTTGGGCTTAAATTTTTCCCACTTGTATGTTTTGATGCCCAAATGTAGTTGTTATCCCATGGGGATTGGGAATGATATTCAGGCCATATTTCAGACTGGGTCGGGAATCGGGTCAGATGGCATCCCAAGCCGGTTCTTGACATATGAAGATTCAGAAAGACTCATATCTAAAAAATCATTCTCTAAATTTTCCCTAGATGTAGGAATGAATCATACACAGTATCCAAATGGAACATACTCAAATCCCCAATCACATATACACAATGGTGAATCACTCATATTATGGATACAATGATACATATATAGGTGTGAAATGAAATATACAAAGGTACTCAATCACACAAACACAAACAATTACTTCTCTATTTTCCCACTTCTATATATTAATTTCAAAACCTTCTCAAAAAATTAAATTCATATTCAACTCATCTCAAGCACATCAAACATCTATAAAAATCATCCAAATGTATTGTTTTATTAGATTGTCTCATCACTATCTTTAATAGATATCTTATTAATTAATAAATCAAATTCCATTATTTTAATCAATATCCTCACTAGATGGAAATATTTTCATTCCACCAAGTTGTAATTAAAACACACCCAAGGTTTTAACATTTATATCTAATCATGAAAGAAAACATAAATAATCATCACACATAAATTTATATTTCCAACATATTCAACATCATCACCAAAATGTTTAATCTATTTTCCAAAATGGTAAGTCTATCAGGGTCCAAGGGTTGAGTATTTTTACTTTTCTAACCTTATCAAGAGTAATATTGTTTCAAAAGAAATATATGAGTTCATTATTATTAGTATAATCAAAATGAGTTTTTGAAATTACTCCTATTTTTTCCAGTTATATATGACTACTTTAACAACAAGGTTACCTGTAATGGGACTTATGTTATCTACCATTGAGTTAAATTTACGAAGCATGTAAACCAAGTAAATGATAAAAACATTAAGGTAATCCATACACAATTATTTACTAACGTATAATCCTATTAATGAGATAATTTGATTCATGATTTTGTGATCAGTGAACATAATAAACTTCATGCCAAATATATAGTTGTGTCATATTTTTAACACTTAGAGCACCGTTAATAATTCATGAAAATGTATATGATAATTATTTTCTTGTTCCAATAATTTTCATGATTCATAATCTATGATATATCCTCCTTTCATGATAACACATACCAATATATATCTAGAAACAACACAACAAATAATATATCCATCACCTAGTTATATAAAGATAATGATAGGTCCAAATTTAGGATGAGCCTTAATCTACTCAAATGATTTTTGAAAATCATTAATCTAATTGAATGGAATTCCATTTTTGGTAACAGAATCACTAGATAATCTAATAGTGGGAAATATCAGAAAAAATAATTTATAAAAACCTACTAAAGTGTGAAATCTCCACACATTGAATAAATTATAATACAAATCCTAAAAAAGAAAGAACTCAATATTTTCAGGGTTGGTCATTTTCATTTTTGAATATTTATATGCATAAGGAACTAGACTTCCTATTACTAGAAGACATATATATATAAGATTCCACAGATGTGGTGGTATCATAATGTGAAAAAACACAATTTCTATGTTTCTTTAATGATTATACATATTGTGGTTGTATACCAATATAGTGATAATAAGTAGAATATAAAAAGAGTCATGATACATATGTATAAAGTGTTTCAAAAATTCTATGAAGATTATTGGTGTGGTTGTATGACTAAAGATATTGAACAAGTTTTTATAATGTCACTAAATACTTATAAAATCTGTCATCCGAATATCCTTTTTCTCAAATCAGATTAGTTGGTATCTCAATCTTAGCTCAATTTTCGAGAACCCCTTGGATCCCTGTAATTAATTGAATAAATAATTGATTCTAGGAAGAATATGTCTATTTTTTTCATAACATGATTTAGTTTATGATAGTTATCAAAAATGAAAAGAGCACCAACTACCTTCTTTGTGAATAAAACTAGAAAATATAAGGGGATGTACTTGGTTAAAAAAACCATGCTTTCAAACTCTTCCAATAGACCATTAATTCATATAATTCTATTGGTTACATTATATATTAAATAATATGAATATGACTCATTCCATGTAGTGGGTAAATATAAAATACCTCTTCCCTTTCAGGTGGTAGTCTAGAGAAATTTTTCAAAAAGGCCCCAAGGTATCACTCTACTGTATAAAGAATATAAATACTATTTTTTAAATCAATATCCCCCTAGGTTATTATTTCCAACCAATTATATATGGTTATAAATACTTTTACTATGTTACTTACACATTATACCTTCACATCGTATTCCCCTTCAAAATGGTAAACATTTTTATTAATAGATGTGAAAGTGAATTTTTGAGCAAACCAATAAATATGAGATTTGAATTCTACCAAAAAAACTATCCTGATAAATAGGTAAAATATATCCATATTTAAAGAAGTTAACTATCATAAGATCTAGATTGAAATAGTAGTAATTGAACGTGTTGAAATAAAAAATCCCATGCACTATTATTTCCCAAGATGTGTCTTGATTCCCATGACATGAGTTATCCTTTGTTTATTTAATCCCATTATATTGATCATGAAAGAAAAAATGAATCGATGGTATATTAAAATGTATAAAAATACATCCATTAATTTTATATCCAAAATAATATTATATTTCTCTATTTATGGATATTGTTCTACATTTTCTGACAACCTTCTTGAATGTAAAAAAAATCTTCCAGCCCTTCTGGAATGATTCTTACACACATATTTAGATGGGGCACTCTAAGACTCCATTTTTTTCATGGAATCACCATGACTGAATCAAATATGATGATGATAAATACACTATAGATATGGTTATAATAAAAAGTGATGATTTTGAGTTGTATTATAAGAATCAACACTATTTAAATTCATATTATTGTTAAAAAATCATTTACAATGTCCCATTAAACCATAGTTGTAGCACTATCAATAGGAAATCAGACACTCTGATTTTTGTGCTCCAAAGATCCATGTAGTAAGAAACCAAGATATTTATTTCGAAATAAAATAAAATAAACTAACCTAATTGATTAGTTATCCAGTGCTCTAATAACTTTGGAGTGATTTTCCTTGCTTCACATATTTACACTAATGATGTTTTCTCGTGTTCCATGATGGATGAATGTGTTCTCACCATCATGATTCCCCAAAATGTCCATTTTCACCATCATCAAATTATTCAAAATCATAGTATAATTATCAATAAAAAACATCACAATATTTGTTTGAAATTTAATTCATAGACCCTGCTCAAACATATGTTATTTGAGAGATTCACTAGCCTCCACTTAATGTCCAATGTGGGTGAGGTATGTGAACTGATATCTATATTCCATAACTAAGAGATAACTTTATTTATGTTCAAAGATATATATATTTCAAGATACTCAAAAGTTTTACAGGTAGAATATTATGTTAAATATATCCTCAAGTCCATCCCATGTAAGTATTGATTGACCACTACATGGATTGATATATCCCACCATTGTCATTCGAGTCCTTCGATCAGGTACACTGATAACATTAATTTAGCCTCAGATCATGTTAATAGTAAATCAATGATCATATATATCTACTTATTCCAGGCCTTTTCATCTTCAATTCCTAAATATCCATGGAATATTAGTGTGTTGTGCCTTTGAAATTATAATGAATGGTATTTGTAACATGATTCGTTAGCCTTATTTTCCCTTTTTTCTACCAGAAAATATTCCACTATGCTTCTTACAATAAGGTTATTTATTTTTGGTTAGGTAGGACCAAATTATTAGGCATATTACTATAATAAGTATATAAAAAATAGTTAAATTGTGGTTTTAAATAGGTAACTACATTAATCTCCACACCGTGACTACCTAAAATTTCTCACCAAAAAATTAAAGACTATGTAACCAAGGTTTCCTATTATAGAAGTTAGAGGTATTCCCCATACATAATTCATCTTGAATAACATATGTATCTTCACCAAGATGCATATGTTTTAGGTGAGTATATAAATCTATAATATAACCCTTAAAATACTTCCATACATTATACTAAAACAAAAACACATTTTGTCCAATTTTGTATAAAAAAATATAGAATCATAAAAATAAGTGAACAAGATAAATTTCGCCATAATAAAAAACTCACAACACAAATCACACAAAAAAACATTAACTAATACACCCATGAAATGCACCAACCCCTCCCCTTGGAGAGTGGTGTCACCAACCCAATGCATTAATCATTCAACGGATCCATATAATTTTCTAAACTCAGGAGTGAAAAATCTTCCACCCTGAAGCAAGTCATCACGTGGGACTGAAATCCATTTTTTGGCTTAAATTGAACCAATATAGATGTATAAAAAAACTGTACCCCACTAATATACATTGTAAACACACACTAAACCAATCCATGGTCAATTTTATAGACACAAAAACTCATTATATTTAAAACCAAATCTTTATTTAGGCATTTTACTAATCATTTTGTGGGTGTCTCCCAAAACCATTATTTCCAAAAACTAAAAAACAAATTTATTCATTGTAAATTATCTACCATCGAACCAACACCATCAAATAAAATAATTTTACTTTACAATTCACTATCCTTCAAGTCATCGGTAGAAGTAGAGTGTGGAAAATCCACCAACTTCAAACAAGGTCATTGAGATGAAATCACACAATCCCCTTATAATCCATGCTCATAAAAACCTCAGATAATGGTTCATAATAAATAACACATAAAAATATCATAAATAAGATTTGTAGGATATATATCCCATATTTTTCATAGTTTCTAAAGGGGTTTATTCATGAAACTGGAAACAACTAATGGTTCCCATATCGATATCATTTTATTGGACTACATTCATATCACTAGATTTTCTTACCAATGACACTTAGGAAAATACATTTATTGATAGTATGGGAGTTCAGGATCATCACACCCATTTGGGGGGAATTATTTCCTAATATTGGACTCGCATATAGATTTTGGATATGATCTTGAATCATTCCCAGATCTCAACACATGACTAGTTACCTTTATAAGACCATTGGTTGTTGTCCACTGACTTGAACATTTTTATACCTAAATGGTATTCTATTTGTGTGATAATATATATATATATATATATTATGGGTTCTCCATATTTTTACCCATTATTACTTACCAAATCTATTTGAAGAGTTTAAATATTTTAAATCCATGTAATTTGGTATTCTGGAGTTTATTATCATCCATGAATGTGGTATGTTCTTATAGTATCATTATTGATCCCATGAAGGAGCTTTCTATATATCCTTGTAAATGTAGTTAGGAACTTCATGGGTAAATTGAAAATTTTTGAGGTCATATGGCAGGACCATAACTTTTAGTTTTACATCATATGGTAATGGTTTCTAGGGAAAAGGTGTCTAGAAATGGTTGGTGTGGAACTTATACCATAACATCCCTTTATAGTGGATCTCGAATGGAATATTTCTCAATGAAGATGAATTTATGTTTCCAGGAGTAAGGCCTCAAAAATATAATCCCCACTGGTAATATGAAAAAATAAGGATAAAATAGAAGGTATATATACCTCTAGGTGGGAATATGATTTTATCAGGAATATGTTTTGATAAAAGATGGTCCATGGGGTATATGAACCTGATGGACATGGAATCCAAAATCATAGTAATATTTCTATGCGAGGGAAGGAAACAAATGATCTCAAGATGGATATGGACTACTAAGAATGAAAATTAAGGTTTTATGATGATGGGTTTAAACATTGATGATGAATATTACATATCTTATTGAGTTGAGGATCGCTAGACATGTAGTTAAAATGAGACAGTTTATGGCTTTATAGTATGAATATAACATGAATATTATTTTAATGTTGAAATGATGTATGTTGGGGTATTTCCATATAATATATGGGTGCTCAATCCATGGAGAATCATCCAATTTATCAAGTGAAGGAAGAAATCAAATTTTATGTAGTTCAGGCATTTGATCAAGAATATATCCCATTGAAATCACATTCAAGGACCTCAGCTATGGATAAGGACTTTTGCGGTAATTTTCATCAGGATAATTGTACAATCATCAATGATCTCTAATCCCACATGATTCATGCTCGATGTGAGAAAAATGGATATTATAAGAATAACAACATTATGTAAGAGTGTATGATTGAATTTGAACTGGGATTACACAATTGGGTAACACTAAAATGCTTTATTTTAAATATTTTTTTGAAGATAATTAATGTATAATTGGGTATTACACCTATGGAGGATTCTCATAATGGGGGAGGGGGGGGGGGGTTATTATTCTCCTTACAGAGTTAGGATACCCTAATATGGGAATTATTTTGAGTCTCATGGAAGATATGACTATACAAGAGAATAATTATGAGCTCTTATAGGGGAAATTAAACAAAGAATGCTTCATATATAGGGTTATTATCATATGATGTTTAGGACTTAGGAACGAGTCATGTATATAATGATTATGATAGGAATTAGAGTCCTCATAGTTCATATTATAGGTTTATATGATATAGAAAGTGAAAAAATAGTGTTTTCATTGGGAATTATGCATATAAGGATTCTCAAGGATGCTTCATTAGGAGTATGACCTTTGAAGGAATGGAAGATATAGTCAAGGATTTAAACTAAGGGGGATTCCTATAATATGGTATTTTTATTATTCTAATGTACTGATCATTTCAATTCTCTAATCCCATGTGATTTGTCTTTAGTGTGAGAAACAATAGATAGTGGTATATAAAACACATTCCATTTTGGTGTGGGGATTACACATTAAGTCTCCCCTAAGGGAATATGAGTATAATCTTCATGAAGGATATGGCTCTATGATTAAATTAATGGTATCTTATAAAATCTATATGGTATATCATGGTCTTTATGAGTAATATTCCCTTATTGAAAGAACGATTGCATAATATGATCGATCGAGACTAAAGAAGGTGTCCATTGCATCCTTTTTATTACATGAATTGGACTCCATGTAGTTCATTTTTTCCATTAATGGGAAAAAATAATGAAACTTTACTAAATCCATAAGGATTATTTTCCCATGACATAGGTAATGTTGGAGGATATGGCATGAGTATATCCCATTGGAGAGTAAACACTTAGGAGATCATGATTTCTACCCTGGAGAGTTAAGTGGAAACATGAGTGTCATGGGGGAACAAACTTCACATGAAGAAGGTGATGTCATGTACACCATCTGACCATTGTGGTGTCATGAATGTGTGTAATGATATTAGATCCATGAGATCACATAAAAAATACAGGGTCGGAAGATTTCATGGTCCATCCACATAATCAAGAGTCTATCTTATGATCATATGACCATATCATGATTTCATAACCAAGAAGTCATCATGCGATTTTGTTACAAGGGGGTCATTACGTTACTAGATCATGCATAAATATCTAGCAATCTTATTCAATTTTTCCTAATCTACCCTTATATATTTATTTAATGGGAGACTTTGAGATCATGTGATTCATCTACTCTGGAAAATTCATTAATATTCTCCAATTACTTTTTTTATGCGTGTCTCTATGTTTTTTTATTTACAAGGGGGGTTGTTATAGGCGCCACCCCTATATATATTCCACGTTTCATAGGAGACAAGCCACATAACCAAGCTTATGTCAATTGAAGGATTATCTTTATAAGTTGTAGGTTTATCATGTGTCATACATGATTGAGTTTCAAATAACTAATGAAATATCCCTTAGGATCTCGTGAATAACATCGACTACACAACTGTTCCATCATTGGAAGCCTCATCCAAGAGTTAGTTTCATGATCTACTTTTCATGGATCCATGGAATGACTCTTGGGGGAGTCCCACAAACGATAGTGACTGTGTGAAGCCCCCATTATGGTTAGCCTTTATTATCTTATTCACATCATCAATTCATCATTGAGTTGATCTCATGGATCAATGGGTGTCAAATAAGAAACTGCAACCTTTGAAGAACCCATTATGGACATCTTATCTCACCTAAGGGAATTTGAATTTATTCCCCACATGCCTATAGGACACTGCATATGAAATAAATTCTCACACTATCCTGAGTGAACATGGTCATGGATATCCTTATCACTTGTCTTCAATGCGTCGTGTAAATCAATGTGAGATTACGTACTCATGTGTCCCTTTATGGGTTATGCGATCACATAACACTAGTTAATGACCTTGAAGTGGTCATTCTCTTTCTCGTTGTCCATTGCAAAGAAATGGAACTTATATTTTGGGAATTTTCCCCACAAATATTTTCCAATGATCTTTTGGTGGAAATCAACAATGCCCCCAACCCCTCAGAACATATTTCTAGAAAAAAGAGAAATGACTAGTTTCTGAGGATGTAAATTGCATCCTGATTATAAAGAAATTTCTCATGTTTTTTTGGAGACTGATGGAATTCTGAGTGACCCTTGATATTCCATGAAAACATATTATAAATATGATGGTAAGGGGTGGTCCATTTTACTCTCAATCCATTATTCTAGATATATCATGATTTGATGATCCTACATGATCACTTCACAATAGCCCTTCACATTACTACATCACATTATCAGATCATGTGATTAGATCGTGTAATCCCACTATGTGAACACAAAACAATTATATAAATTCCAATGATGAGAACCAAAATGAATCATCTATTCAAATAAAAGTTAATATATTGTTTTTGTCTTATAAAATTATCCCATAAATCCATTTATTGTAATTTAAAGTGTGTGGAAGTCACTTAACCCTTCAATATTTGGGTGATCACATGACCCTTATTTGGCCTCATGATCATGTGACCCCACCAAAAATGTGGTATCGCATGACTCAACTCAAGCCACATGATGCCCCTATGATTCAAAAAAGATATGTTGTACCAGATATATCAAGGATGTTACGAGTGTTTCAAGGTTATTCTATGGTTAAAATGATTCCAAAATCAATCCATGGGACCATATTCATGAATGTTGATGACCTCTATGAATCCAGATCATTGTGAAGGTCACAAGATGAGTAAATTTTGACGAATTACCCTTTGTGTATTGCATATCTAATTCATAAAATACACTATGTTGTTTGGATATTGAGGTGAAAACCTCTGCATAGAGTATGTTTGTTCATAGAATTCCCCTTCCATCACAAAATTCACAATATTCCACGAAGATCACTATCATTAACATAACTAATTCCCTCACCTCCATTGATCCTATAAATACCTATCCACATCTAATATTTTTGATTACATGACCTTTAGTCCTCCAAAAAGGACTCTAAATTCATTATACTCTAACCTTCATGAGAAAAAGAGGATACAAATTTCTACAAGTATCCATACATTGAAAAATTACCCCCCATGGGTTCATGAGAAACTTGAACCATGTTAGATATTTCTTACAAATTTATCTTGATGCTTGAACTGGGTGGTTTATCACTTTTACCTTAAAAGTGTTTTTGAAAATAAAAAAAGTTACTTTGGAGGAGGAGGTAAATGGACTTTACATTACAATACACAACTTTGTGGATTCTAGGGTTTCATGAGATGACTATCCTTCACGAAGCCTACCCTATATAAACCAAGGAATTACATTGAGATAGGGCCAACCAATTTCATAAAGTATTCCCCTTTCCAAATCCCTTTTCTATGTTAATCTTTAAACATTAATGATGCACTCAACCTTTGGGATCCCCCAGCCTTTACAAACTCATTCACCAGGATTCTCCATAGCGTATCCTTTCATCCAACACCTTTTCATGAATGTTGAGTTCCCAATGTCTTTATACACACCCAAAACTGGTTCATTCGGACCACAAATTCCCTTATGAATGGTATCATTGACCCTTGTGTCTTCTCCCTTTTCATAATGCATGGTATAGACCACTACCTTTCATTTTTATCCTAATAATTGGCACTTGAATTTATATTTCTCCTAATAATAGGAACCATACCACCGAGACTCTTGATTTCCACTCCTCTACTATAGTATTTACACCATGCCCCACCCAGAGGTGCATGCACAGTAGATATGAAATCCCAAAAGTATTCATCATCAAGACAAACAACCAAACTTTTCTGGTGCAGATAACTTATAATGGATCATCATGTCTCGCCTATAATGTACTCTCTAGGTATAGGTCCTTAAAACATCCATATTTCATGATGCAAAACTACATAGCCCAATTTCCAAGTCGTATGGTCATAAACAACATGACAACATCATTAGAACATGATGTTATACTATTGTTTTACACTGTGTGATGAATATAAGATTTCCCTTGTACTATCATCATGGGATGAAACCTCCTTCCCCTTTATGGGATGATCATCCTCATTTGGTCCTCTTCTATGGTTAATACCTACACCATTCCTCTTTGATTCTCCTTCTATGATAGGAGTGTTCTTATCATGTGATGTTAAACTACATGGACTGTTTCCATCACAATACCTTAATTTGTGGAATTGAACTACATGGGTCATGATCCGTGACACTCAAATTGGGTATGTAAGTAACCTATATAAGTTTCAATCATTATATCTCAACAAACGTGGGATACATACATAAGGTTCAATCCTAACACCCCCAACATTCCCATCAAATCTACCTGTCTTCCCCTTGTAAATGGGAACCCTGCAGTGTGAACATATTCCCCACTAGAAGACACTAAATTACACCTACCTCTATATAGTTCTAACGTCCCCTATGCGAACACACACAAATCCAAATACCCATCCATTGTGGAAATATCTTCCCCATGAGAACACATAAAAAACCAAACTACTCATCCATAATGTAAAAATCTTCCCCATAGAAACACACTAAAATTCACATACTTGTCCCCAAAATATTCTAAACATATTTGAAACTTGTTTCTACATGATTTTAGACTAGTTTCCACCTAAAATATCTACCCCATACAATAATACTAGGATACCTAGTGTAAAAATCCATAAACTCTTTATGCCCCTGGCATCAACTACCACATGGTCGAAATAGGATACATTGGGATCATTTCCTTAGATGTGACATACAAGAGATACCTCAAAACACAAAATAGATATACTTTATATATTCACAACACATCCAGTTCCTATAAATGATTAAATATTCCCTATGTAACCATCTAATATGACCGCAGTTTTCCTCCTTAATGAGAAACAACAACATAGTTAACTTGGGACCACCTAGGAATGAGTTTTATGAAAATGAATTAGATCCATGTGGTAGATGAGGACTAGGAAAAGATATCTAAATAGAAATATATTGAAGGAGTAACCAACATACCATTATCCTATATCAATCAAGGAGCCAACATTACCAACCACTGTGGTGATAGCTACCCACCTTTGGAATGAAAGAATGTAGGGAAATAAAACATGTTTCATCACCCTGACATGAGTCCCTAGAGGAATGTTTCAGAAACCAATT
The DNA here is from genome assembly GCA_963277665.1 of Viscum album. Lineage (NCBI taxonomy): Eukaryota > Viridiplantae > Streptophyta > Magnoliopsida > Santalales > Viscaceae > Viscum > Viscum album. The sequence goes on from OY728162.1 coordinate 1,335,761,858, forward strand.
TGAACCATATATTAAATATTTCTTCTAATATACAATTCTCATGATTTTGTCTAGTTATATTCAAGATTGTATAATTCTTCCAATGTATCCATCTAGAGGGCAATGGTTATCGGGAACCACATTATCTATCCCTGGAATCAGGTTTTATCTGACAATGAGATTCTAAATGGTCTTATTTTAGTGGATATTAAATATTATTCTCTATAAAATAGAATATATATATATCCTTGTAGATGATACTTTCATTCCTTCACTCAACTACAATCTTCTATATTACTGGATTCCATCCTCTTATAGCTACATTTAAATGATCACCTTTGAGAATATCCAACTGGTTCTGCAGTCATTTCAGGGATTATCCTATACATTGAAAAAATCCCCTATGATTCTGTATCTCCTTGATCTCACTCATCAACCCATTACTCAAACTTACTCTAGCAAGATTACTTTTTTACTGAATATTACAAATGATTCCTAGAGTTTGAAGTGGGACCTGTCTCGTGGTGGTAATTTTCTAATAAATTGGAGTGGGAATTCTAGTCTTATCAAAGCTCTATAGACTTACTGGATCGTATTATTTACATTAATATCTATGAGTTAACATGTATATTTCAGCATATCAGGTACCATTTTTGGGGCATCTTTGAGAATTCAATAGTTTATGATGTCTTGGTACCAAATATTTTTACCTAACCCATAGTGAGGTTGGGCTCAACCAGTAAGACATCCACCAGCATAAAATAATACATATTCATATGGATTTTGGTGAAATGTTATTCCATACTATGAAAATTTTTGATGGCCATGAACTGACTACCAACATAGCTGAGGATATTCTCATCATCATAAGGGAGAATTTGATGAATGAGATGGGCATATGCTAAATCAATTCCATCATAGACTTGATAATAATTTTACATTATTTATGTGGGTATTGAAAACTATGCTAAAAATTATTATTTTCCTTATTAATAGGTTTGAGATAGTGAGGGCTCTTACTAGTCCATTCTTGATTTTGAGTAGTACGCCACATCGGGATACATTGTGAAACTGGGTGTGTCCTCCGGTATTTGGGTAAAAGGTTTTTTTTGAAATTTTTCTGAATTGATGGATCTCCCCATATAGAGATACATGTTAGGGTTTCTATGTTCAAACATTAATGATGGTTGGTTGAATGTAATATTTTATACCTCCCAACCTAGATGATCCAACCCTCTCCCATCATTTATAACTCCTTATCCACATCCAATAGGGTAATGACTCTAACTGGATAGTACACCTCTTCAAATCTTATTTAGTTGGATAGGTGATATCCACCAGTGTTAAAAGTATCAAAAAACCATTAAGATTATACATTACCCATTGTAACACAGGATGATAAATATATCTTGGGTTAAGGCAATGTTACTAGACATTGATGAGCCTGTTAATATATTGAGAAACCGCCATAGTTTTTATTTTATTCCATACCCTAAACCATCTATGATGATTATATATAATGGTAGTGATCATATGATAGTTCATATAAAATATCACTTTGGGATGGGGTTCTTGAATCTCTCTTTGATGAACTAGTCATTTGAAAACAAGATTCCCCTTAGAGTTTTTATTACCATTTTCATTGTAATCATAGGGTTTCGTTAATCCATTTTTTGCATGAAATGAGAATGTCATCCAGGACTAATTCATTAATTTTTTCTAATGATGAAATGTGAAGATACTAGTTCCAAGATTATCATTCCACCTCCAAATTCTCCAACTTATATGTCTCAGAAATATGCCCATACATTTTTTGAATCCTACCCTATGGGTATACAAATCCAACTAGTGTCACGAGTAAATAAACCAACTGCCTCTCTAATCACCTTTCTTTTGGATATGGGGGAACTAATTAATGAGTTAATAATAATTTCAATAAAGTGTTCCCATCAAGGATAAAATTCATCTAATGAAATGATAATGTTTTTGGTGAAACTCTCCCTTCCATACAGAGAGTGGATGATTCCCTAATCGAAGGAGGGTTATAGCATATTATTAGTAGAGGGAGAGTAACCCAAGACACATCATTTTATTCCTGTTTGGCTGAGCTATTCCATCCATTATAATTATTGAATCTTGAGTATATATAATTCATCATTCCTCTTTCATTTGTGTCCTATTAAATGTCTAGTGGAAGTAGAGTAACATGATGATAACCATGGTACAATATTAATTAATTAATAACCAAAACTCATTTAATGGAAATCCAAATGCATAGAACATTCCTCTACTAACATTTTTCCCACCTAGGGTACAAATATTTAATAATTAGAGATTATATGAACTCATGTGGGGAATTATACTTACCTAGAAACAACTATCTACTCATCTAATGGATCTTCAAAACATTGGTGATAAAATTTTCTTATCCAATAAATAAAAGAAGCCTCTGATTTATTGGAGAGAAACAATCATAAATCCTCCCAGTTGTGTGATGAGATAAGAAACCTAGATTCTCAAATAGAAGAACATGATGTTCTTATATCGCATATGAAATTTGTTATTTCAAAGGAAACAGCTTTACTATATACCATTAAAACCATGTTTAATAAGTTTTGTTCTTTGATCGTGGTGCTTCGTCTGATGGAGATGGCGGAGGAACCAAAATGGTCAAGGATTCACAATCCAGTCAATGCCTCATTCAAGACTCTAATCGACATGCATAACTTATCAGAATAGATTTTACTATGACCTTACTATATTTCTTTCATGGAATCGTGAGAGATACTCCAAAATGTTGAGATGCCTCCATTATTGTTTTTAATTGTTAATAAATAAGAATTTAATTTCCTATGTGTTGTTTAATATCTATTAATATTTTACCATATTTATGACATATTAACAACTTAATATTATACAGTTCATTAAACACATCAAAATTGTTTTCATTGTACGCAATGAACCAAAATAGAAACTCAAACTCTTCAGTCATAATGGATTCCACCTAGGAATGACTCATTTATGAAGAACAATATAAAGACTATTATTGATATTCCATATCTAGTATTTTGGAATCATCTAGTATAAAGGGTTGAATTTGTTGATTATTTTGTAGAGAGTGTGGGTTCTCTAACTTTATCTTAGGCCATGGTCCAAGAGAGAATATATTGGCTACTACTAGGGCTATGTGGTTGTCCCCAAAAGCATTATTCCTACATTTTCTTAAGTATTATATGAGGAAATATTTATAGTAATCGAAATTATTTTTTCGTGGGCCTCCCTTTTTGGTATTTTGACCCAACATGTTTTACGACTCATTTTTTTAGTGCCTGATATTTCCTAGATCGTGTAAGGAATGTGTCTATTGAGTAGAGACTAGAATTTTTTCCAAGGTTTTTTTGTTAGTTTTACAAAACATTGAGTGTTTTTCCTATTTAATTTAATATTTTATGGTCTTTAAAGTCATACCAATATAGCTAATGTTTATTTTTGAATCGATTTTACCTATGAATGTTAAATGTTTTGTCTATATAGAGTAGACCTTCTACTATTTTTGTTTATGATCATATAGCTCAAGACATTTATTTTTTTAGTTTATATCCATATATCTCAAACCATATGGTTTTTTATTTTAGGGAAACATAGTTTGTACTTTATATTGTCATAATTTAGGTTCATAAAGATCAGACATTCTACTTATATGGTTTAGGGTTATATATCTTGTAATTTCAATTATTTTAGTTTCCGGCTATATAGAACATACCATCTATTGTTGTAGATTATGATCATATATCTTGGAAATTATTTTTCTATAAAAATTACACATCTTGAATGATAGAATCATGGAAAAAGTGAACCATGTCTCAAAGATCTTGAATCAGGGATAATGAAATGGGGAGAACATGTTGTGGATGCTCACAAATTGCATTGATGTGATGAACTCTTTTACAATTTTTCCTGGGATCCTACGGATCAAAGGTCCTTTATCAAGGAAAATATTCCTCTATTTGAAGATTTAAGGGCCTTTATGTTGATAAAAACCATACATTTTCATGAAAAGGGGTCCATTGAAGAAAAAGACACTTTTTCAAGGGTTAGGGATGATATTCAATGATTCAGAAACATATGACATGGAGAAGGTTATAGATTATGAATACACATGAAGTGTTCTAGAACCTTACATCATTTTACAGGATAATGGTGTTCAATATTCATGAATAGTTTCTAAACCCTACATTCTTTCTCAAGTTATGAATGACGAAGTTTCATTGATGGTTCAGTCACCCTTCGTCATTTCATGGGTTACTGAGGATTAATATGAGTTCTGGAACCCTTTATAATCATCTCAAATACGGGTTAAGTAGATTGGGAAATAATATTGAAGAGGTAAAACCCACATTGATATTTAGATTATTTGTTATGTTAATTCCATCCTATGTAATTTGAACCAAGGATTTTGTGAGGGAACAAACATGCTTAGGATGATCACAAAAGACACAGAGTTGTAATGTTTCACTATGATTTTTATAGTTCTCATAGGTATTGAAGGTCCCTTTTACAATGAAAATATGCCTCTAGTTTATGATTCAAGGGTCCTTATTTAGATATAACCAATGCATGGTCCAAGAGAGGGGTCCCTTGAATATTGACACACACCATTCCATGGGCTATAAAATATTTGAGAAGATTCAAACACGGAAGAAATGAAATAGTGTATAGGTAAAAGACTATGCAATATGTGTTTTCAAACCATGGTGATATTTAATGGACTGCCATGGAAAAGGGTCCATCGGTTTATGTTCATAAACCATATCATGTGGTTTATGGTCATGCGTTGAGTACCAAGAAAAGGATCAAGAATGAATTAAAAGATCCTTTATTTGAGAATGAGTACGGTATATGATGATGTAAAAATGAGGATTTAGAATTTACATTAAATAGTTAGATTATGTTTTGTGTTACTAAAAATATAGTTATTTCTTCAGTTGATAAGAAATAGAGAATAGTGGGAGTAAATCAACCATTAGTAATGGAAGAAACATGAATAATACATAGTCAGGACAATAGCTATTGGTTTTTAGGGGCCCTTTTTCCCATGACCAAAACATCCCTTGGGAAACAAGATATGAATAATTGTTTTATTCACCAGTGGATACAGGAGGGTCCCTTTCAGATTATTAAATCATTATTACCAATTTTCTGTTTGTGAATACCCATGAGGAATGACATAAGTTTTTATGATTTTAGGATAAGTGTATCAACACATGGAATTGATGGATATTGAATCACCTATCAAAGAAATGTTGTATGTTCATGGAGAATGTAATATTCATGAAGGTTTAAAACACATTAAATGTTAAATTAGTATCGAAATCTTTTTTTGTGGATATGGAAAATGATTTCTCTAAATTCTTCCTAGATCAGAATTGTACAGTGAGTATGGCTCAAATTTTTATAACATTATACGACAGTCCATATGAAGAATTTCACTTATTTTTATTAATGATTAATATTTTTAATAATCTCTATATAGGTATATATTATCAATAGAGGACATTATTTTTTCTCAGACCACCCTTTGTGACTTTTCAATCTGATAAGTTTTTAGTCTCTTTCACAAGAAGAATAAGTTATCATAGTTTTGACCCTCAAGGGATATATATTAAGTTCATATATATTTAAACAGAATTTAAACAGTTTGAGGGCATGATGCCTAGATCTCCGAAATGGATTTTTAACACAATATCCCAGTTATGATTCCTATGTGAAGAGTACTATAATGCCCTCTTGAATTGGGGATGATGGTGATGTAAATCGTCGATCCCAGTTCTTAGATCATGAGTTGTGGCATGGGGAAACATGCAATGGATGACTGTAAATAAATCTGAAGTGATGGATTCCATTTACATATTTTTAGGTCTCATATGGATTATTGGTCCTTTTTATAAGTCCAATATAACTCTGGTTGATAGGTCCAGGGACCTTATGTATGATCTAATATATTCTTACATGCATTATCAAGATGAGGATACACCACTCCTTTACAAAGGCTATTTAAGTTTTATGGATACAAAAGAAACTCAAGACATGAAGTGTAATTTAAGGAATAAGGTTCTATAATAGATGATGGAAGCACCATGAACCCTAATTGACCATTGTTAGGTTTTTGGGGTCCTTTGATAAGGAGTGAAAATAGATGATGGTATGTGTGGTTTAACATTATGTAGTGAGGATGCATCTTTAAAGAATTTTAATTTAATTGGTTAAGGAATCAATTTTCATGAAATTAAATATCATGCCCCAAGAACATACACTATATAGTTTAATGTAATTTAACTAGGGAGAAGATCGTGTATGTTAAAATCATGTGATGGGGACATTGTGAGCCAATGTGAGAATTGTGTAAAGTATTTTTTGAGACACCTTTAATTGAATAGAGGAATCCAAATACAGGGGATGTTTCAATCCATACATAGATATTAAAGGTAAATATACATATTATGGGGGCCCTTTTTATATATCTTACTCATACTCAATAAAAAATTATGTCAATAGGACTCATATGTAAGAAACATGATTCAGTTTAGCTCGAACATTCTTAAAAAGTTTATGGCCTCGCAAAGTAGACCATTGGTATCTCTCATATTTATTAATTATTTTTCCTATAGGTTGACTATGAAAAACATGAAATATCACTTAATTCATGATCATTATGATAAAAAAGAGATGAGTAGATAATAACCCATATTATTTTGGCTAGGGGTGAATGAATAAGAGATTAACATGTCTTGGTGCTATGAATGGATGGGGCATGTTCGGAATGATGTACGACTTGATCGAGATCCAAGAGGAGTTAGTGTTACTCACATTTTTGTCGTTATAATTCCCTTATGTCTTATTATTTAACTTATGTGGGAAGGATTTGATCCATATAAAACCCTTTCAATGAAATCTCTTTGCATAGATCTAGCTTATATGTTGAGGGGAGACATTTTTTTAGAAATCATGGCTAGACCTAGGATATAGAATCATGGTGACACTACATATCCTATTAGAATATGAATCATCCCATTGGTATTTATTTCATGTATTCCCACATAGGTTAATCTTAGATGCGGGGAGGGGAATTTTTTGTAACCATACATAGTATTTGTGATTTTCCCATACATATATCTGGATCATGTGTAGGGGAAAATAAATAAGTCATACCTTAGTGAAAATCAATTGGGGAAGTGAAGTATCACTATAATGTTTTCAAACACTAATATATAAGGGGTAATTATAAGATTTTATATGTTTATTTTCATTTTAATAATGATAAATTTGGTTAGAATAATTGAATTGTGCTTCATCACAGAGATCTGGATAGTTTGTAGGGAAGAAACAAATAAAGGGTGTCACTATTTGGAGGACTATATATGGTCCCATGATGGAGAATCTAGGTGTTCCTAGATATCCTGTATGGAAAAGAACCAAGAAAAACATAGTTCTTAGGGAAATTTTTTCCAACACCAATATTAATATTATGTAGGATAATGTGGCATACCACTTCTTAAAAGAGAAGTTATCCACTTTCATCTAGGTGCATGTTCTCAAATTGTTGGCAATATCATAGTGGAAAATGGAACTCACATTGGGAGATGATTTTATTGATGAGGGAATAATCACAACCTTGAAACAAACAAGGGTGATATCCCTTGATACATTCCACACATTAGGGAAATATATAATGGAGGTTGACCTATAGTTTGGACTCGGATAACAATCCTAAGCATCACTACGTATCCTAATAGGCCAAGATTAAGGCCACACCATGTTATTCAATAAGATTTTCCATACACATATAAAGCTAATATGTAGGAAAAATGATATAAGGGTAAAAATTATCTAAAACATTTTGTTTGTTCTAAGGATGGGAATTCCTTCCATTACTTTTTATCCTATACATATATGCCTCAGGATACATGTAATTATTAAAACAAATTCAAGCATAGGCTTGTATCATATACATGATGACATAATTTTTTGCATTATTGTATGGATAATGATGTAATATCTGAGCATTACTACATATCCGATATGGATAGTATTCAATATACATGTAGGTATTGTGAATATAATTACCTTCATTGATTTGGATCATATATTTTGAAAGGGTCATTTATTTAACGTTGATGTTAGGCCCATGATGTGGGATCCTGGTGTCACTAGTTATCCTATATAAATAGGAATCGAGCCACATGTAGTTCATATTGGGTTCCATATAAAATTTGAACTCATGTGTATAGGAAATGGAATTTTATTCCAAACAGAGGTTCAGAGATGACAGAGCCTATATAGAAATCTCTTATGCATATCTAGCTAATACGTAGGAAAGAGAATGTTTTTTTGAGGAAGATGGCCAGATCCATAGAAGGAATCCTGGATATCACATTGTATCCCATAGAAATGGGAATAAATACTACATAAAGTTATTGTAAATGATTAATCCTTTCATAGATCTAGCTTTTTTGGAATGAATTTCATGTATTAATTATATAAGTCTCAAGAAAACCTTTCATTAATGTCTTATACATAGATATATCTCCCCGGTAGGGGAAAATAGTTGTTGAAGAATGGACCACTATCAATAGTTTAAAATCATGTAGGGTAGACATTATACACATATTTTATCATCACACGATAGGGGCCTATGATTAGTTTCATTTGGGTATAGCCTGAATATGAAGTGGAAAAACCTAGTTATTCTGTTGGGTAAAATAAATTCTCAACATTGATAGTTTAAGGGTTAATCACTGAGATATGATGCTAGAATTTTTAATTTTTGGTTCGAAAAGTTGGTAACCTATCCATTTTATAATTTATGGTTGGCCTAGAGTTCATTATATAGGCATCTGTACATATCCCAAAAGAATTGGAATCAAACCATACGTAATTAATTGACCTAATTTCATCCCTTTGTTGATTATGATTAAATATAGGTCCATATTTTAGTGAAAGAAGGTGCCTCTTGGCCTAGGATAAGGATTTGAGAATCATTATGTATCCTATATTGATAGTAATAAATATTTCACATAGCTCTGTTGTAGGGCCCCACATAGATCTATCATGTGTATAGGGGGTATTTTTTTATCATTTCATGATTTTACCTTGACATTAATAGTCCTCTAAAGGGATCCAATATATATTGATCACTTTCATTGAGGAGGGGAAATTCAAGGTTCTATCCTTGTATGGGGATGGATCACTCACCCTTATTGCATGTTAGTGGATAGGGTACATAAACCACATGTCCTTTCATGCATTTGACTCACATGTGGGTAATAGATCATATCAAAAGGCCGAATCTACAAATTTTTATGTATTTCATGATAGACCTAATGTCATTCAATTTATCATATTATCACAAGAAAAATCAATGGATAATGTTTATGGTCACACAACTTTGAACAAGGGTTTTTTTCATGATGATTTTGGGATTTCACAACAGATCCATAACACAAAAAAGTTTATAATAATATGATATTATAGTCCTACATTGATACGGTGTGGAAGAATATATTTATAACATTGAGTGTATTAAAATATACTTTAATAATTTTATTATGTAATGGTAAAACAAAACCCAACAATATTTCAGTTAATGTGAAGTGGAGACTGGTGAGAGTATGTCAACCATAAAGAATAGAAAAACACTAGTATAGTTCACATTTAGTAAAATTGCTCATGGTATTAAGTGGTCCTTTCTTTTAGGACCAAAAAATATCATAGGTCACAAGAACTGAGGAATTGTGTTATTCAACAATGAATACAAATGGGGACCCTTCAAATTAGTCAATCCCTTACACCAAAACAATATTGGGGAGCTAAGAAAATATTTCAAGGTTCATATAATTCCTAAAGAATAGGTACTCAAGGCATCGATTGGTATTAAAATATATATCAAGTTCATGAATATGGTTCATCAATAATTGAGAATTCAAGAAGTGTTCGAGAACCATAAATCTTATTATAGTATATATTGAACACATTTTTGGGGAGAAGGGATGAAGTATGAAATTCTTGAGTACACAATCATTAGAGGAGGTGATCTTCAAAATGTGAATTCCTCATGTCGTGTAGTATGATTTCATGTGACAAGGAAGTTGTTCCCTAACATTGAATCGAATTTTTCTCAACTGAGATAATCAATATGACTTTCTAGGTTCTCTAAGTTCACATGATTCATTTTCCACATGAGAAATAAGAGATGATGGGGATTTCAATTGAATTGCATGAGTGTGATTGATTGGGAACATGTGATGGAATTATCATTTCAATGTAATAAAAAATCCCCAGAATTATTTAGATCTCAGGGAGGGACATATATAAAATTAATGAATATTTTTAGTTGGGCTTTAAATAAAATATCCAGGCATCATTACATACCTCATGAATATGGGAATCAAGACACATTTAGTTCTTACACATGGTCCTTATGCAGATCTAACAATCACATAGGGATAATGAATTTAATATTTTACATAGATATCCATCACGTACAATGAATTATAAATGAAGAGGTATCCTATATTGAGATTGAAGGAATCTTGATGTAAATGAGTTCTTAGTTCCACGAATAAGTGATATATCTTATTTCAGTTGTCAGGTTATTAGACAAAAATTAGTGTGAGATAGTAAACATATAAATTAAAAACCTTTTATATAGATCTAGATAATAAAAAAGTGATGGTAGGTCCCAAAAGGAAACCACATATCATTCTTTTTAAATTCATGTGACTAATATATAGTTGATCTTCCATTTATAGTCACGTGGCAAGGACCTAGGATACTATGCAGTTTGAATTCTTTCTTCGAAGACATAGGTGGATGGTGGAAATTATGAAATGTATTTATTCATAAACCTTTCATTAGTAGGGGTACTATACATTCCTCATCCATTATAGATAAGTATTATTCTCTTTTAGAATAGATCTTTTTTATATCATAAGGTTACTCCCACATATGTTCAAACTTTCGGGGTTTATTTCATATTATCATCAAGGTTCCAAGAATCAACACCAATTCTCCTTATAGGAATGAGTGGAGGTGGACCATCTTGTGGAAGGTATTGATTTTGGTTCCCTAGAACTAACATTTGTTTACTTTAGGATAAAATTTATTCATTATATTGAATAATGATAAATTCCTTAGAAAATAATTATTGTTCTTCTATATAACATAGCTTGTAATAATATCCTTTGAGTAGCTATATAACTGAATGTTCATAGATGTTCAAACTATGATGAGAGCCCTGAAGTTCCTTGAAAGTATTATTAAATATATATGTTCTATATTCTGATGAAATCGTTTTAGGGACACAAATGATACATTCTATCAAGGGTGGAGACTTATAGGACTTTTAGGTACCTTCTCATGGTGTACAACCCTTGGTAATATCTAATGTAGAATATAATGAGAATGTGACATGATAGTAGGAAATCAACATTTATATGTGGAATTGGATGTTTATATCTATGGACCTCTGTATTTATCCATAGAATATAATATTATTATTAATAATTGTTTCAAGTCGTGTAATTTTTTGTGTTGATGAAAATTGTGATCACATATGTTTGCAGCGAGGTAGGATACATAGGGTTCATCACGAGTAATATTTCATTAATTAATAATGATAGAAAGTATTTTCCCCTTATATTATTTAATATAAGATGATATCTCAAGCCATTTTATGTAAATGATATATTCAAAATAAATCCATATCTATGGTGTTCTATAGGAAATTTTTATTTTCATAATTTCAAAGAAAGAGACATCAAGCATGTAGGTTGATGGCACCAGCATGAAACCGTCTTTATTGGATATATCGTGATAAATGGGTTATATTACACGGTATAAATCTATAAGTGGTTTGATTCCATAGATGAATTAACTTATTTTTATATTTGTTTCTTGAAATGTCTTTAGACTCTAACCTTGGACTTTTGGCTACTTAGTCTAATGCCTCTGAAAAAGAGGCCTGGAGGGTCACAGAATAAGTGTATCTAGATTATTAGTTAAATAATTTATTTTTATTTATAATTTAATAATTTGAATAAACATTATTCCCAAATTATTATTAATAATTATTCATGTTTTCTTGATCACATATATTCTATCACTGGTTATTCGAGAGAATATTACGTGAGTAGAATATTTAATAAATATTTATTTATATTATAGTGAATATAATATATATTTATTTATTGGTGTATAATGCATTGATATTTATTTATTAAATAAATATTCATTATTCAAGTCCTGATAAAAATTGTGGAAGAATTGTGGTGTAATTCCCCGACCCCAGTAACCCAGAGTCGGTGCATTATTACATAACATTGGCATGATCACAAGAAAGATCAAATCTCGAAAGACCGATTAGTTTAGTATCCTTGGAATAACTAGATACATTAATAAAGTCTACATTACACCATAAAATGAAAACTACAACAATATAGTCTCCATAGGCCACACTCTTATCCCACCATACTATCCCTGCAGGTCACTCATAAATTACTTCTTCACATCCTGGGAAAATAAAACATAGAAAAGGGGTGAGCTCAAATTCACAGTAAGGATAACAATATAGCAAAAACTTTCATAAATGAAAATAAACATTTAAGGCAATGTATAACTAAAACAAAAGACTTTTAAACTTGAACTTCAACATAGTATGGAAAAAATAAAATGAAATAATTCCATTTACTTATTCAGATGGATATTCTACTAATCAAATATTCACATGCAATATCAATAACCACTTTCATAATGATGGAATGCATAATGCCAGACTATCATAACCACATAGCCAAGGCCTCGTACCAAGACTACAAATAATATTTTTTCAAGGCCTTATTCCAATACACTAGTTTGTCTCGTGAGACCTACCGATGCATCGAGGAGCTATAGCGGGCTCCACTCGTCACATATTAAGTCTGATGCATTCCCCATATGAACAGGTTTAAACATAACATAAACCTTCGTATTAAAACTAGCATACAAAATGTCAACACTTCCTCCATAAACCATGAATGGTATAAAAATAACACATCCATAGTCAAACATATCACAAAACCTTAAATACAATATGGAAGTTTTGTATTATAATAAATCAACTTCAAATAAGCTTAAAATCCATCAAAGGATGTTGACATAGATGAAATCAAAACTCTCTTTAGAGAAATATCTCTTTCTATTTTGAAATCATTTAAGAGTCATATATTTATAAAATAAAACATTTTCCTTGAAAATATTCTTATAATATTATAAGGGAAGCTTCAAAGATTTCATAACGGTGGAAAATAGCCTCACCCGTTGTATAAGTTAAAAAAACATTCTAAGCTTAATTCTGTCGAAAAGTTTAAAAAGAACCTTGTTTGGAAAACGATGGAAAGATTCCATTATAAACCTCTTATAAAAAGTAAAAAAAGGTTATAAATGACTTTAACCCATATTCTTGTAAATAGTAAAAAAAATTTGAAATACATTTTGATGAAACATGGATGTGGATGATAAAGAAATCCCAGTAGATTATTACGTATAAACAACCTCAGATAATGAAGAGATTGCGAAATAAACCCTTACCTTGTACTTTTACTTGGTTGGGGTAGGTTAACCTCCTGTATAATGGTGAAATAATTGGTATTAAATTATAAAATAATCATATACATTAATATGTTATCATATATTATCTTTTAACATTGATTTGTTAATAATATCTTAGTATTATCGTTGTTTCGTGTGTTAACTTACTCGTTTTCTTTTATATGTTTTGTTACGTAAGTCATGTTTGTAATGGATAGGTTGTATCTTAATCATATCCAGAATGATATCAAGTCCTTAGATACTATTATTAATCATCAAATGAGAATTAGACTTGAATGGATACGATGAAAAATGAATCTCATCACGTTCGTGGAGACGGTAGTCCATACGTACGCACGAGCGATAATATCATTCTTTTGCTATTAAAACAATATATAATTCGATGATATATCATATATAAAGAATAATTATAATATTATATTTATTATTTACATGAATTAAACATCATTATTATACCCATACAAATAATAATTTATTGAATAACAATTACACCACGACGTGGAGACGGTAAGTCGTACGTACGCACGTATGGTGACATGTTATTCAAAGGGTGGATATAATACTGAATATGGTTCTACCATATTTATTATAACATCACAGTATATATAATATACTGGATTTATTATTTTAGAATGGTAATAACAAAGAAAGAAGAAGTGGAAGGAGAAAGGAACTTGAAAAAGTGTGGTGAAATTATTACCTCTTCTTCGGGTTCTTCCTTTTGATTTGATCAAAAGGGCTCCTTAGGTTGAATTTCTAACTAAAGGAATGCCTCTAGGATGAAGTGAGGGATGTTGAGAGAGTATTTTGTCAGAGATTGGCTGAAAAAAAGGCTTTTAAGGTTTGAATTAATGAGAATGGGGAGTTCCCTTTTATAAGAGTGGTGAGGGGCACCTTTGGAAAAGCTAGAAATATTATTTTATAATAAATTCATATTAGGTTTCTAATGGCTACAAAGTGTATTATTTAAAATTTAAGGTGGGTATGGGTCTAAAACCACTCAAACAATAGAAGTTAGAGAGGTTTGGGTCATTATATTAACCTTATCGTTTAGTTTTAACTCTTAGTTAATTAGTTTGACACTTACCATGTCACTTTGTATTTTTATATTATATAGTTAATAAACTTACTATATACATCCAAGCGACACCAAAGTGGTCCATTAATGATAAAATTATCATGATATAAGTCTCTTGGCATATACTTAGATTTTTATGAATTTAATATAAATTAATTATATAATATTTGTTTTAAAAACTCTTTTATGTCAATTTTGACACTATTCAATAATTGATTTTTGTAAATATCATAACAGAATGATTAATTAGAAAAAATTTAATTAAATCCATAATAACATGTCATAGTTTCCTAGAAAATTATTTGTATTTATAAAAAGTTTCCAATTACATTTATTTGGGTATTTATAATATGAACTATTCTAATTTTTCATTAATTAGGTAATTACTGCATCACCATTGTGTCATATATAAGTTTAATTATATAATGTCTAAAAATTATAAATAAAATATCATTATGTAGGAAATATTTTTATATTTATAATTAATATTTATAGTCTAAAATCCAACATATATAACCCTATGTAAACAATTGTTTTTCTAAAAGATATATGCTTACGTCATTTTTGTATTTATTTTAACTTAATTAAAATAAAGTGTACCTATCACCTACAAGTGGCTCCATGAGGTCCGAAAATAGACCCCAAGATGCCCATGGTCGGACCTGTGTCCATAAATAAGTTTTGGACATGTTTTAGGGTAATTTAGTATTATTATACTATTATTTGTTAACCCTTATTTACCAGATTTACCCTTTAACCATGGTAAATAAAATATTTACCGAAGTAATTATTCCAAATGTCTAAAAATAAAAGTTACCCATTTACAAAATTTGAATATCCTAATTCCAAATATGGAATCCATTTTTCCAAATTCAAAACACATAAGTGGCTGAAATTAATTGAAAATTAATTCCTGTTGTTAAAACAAAAAGAGTATTTTTAAGAGATAATAACTATCAGAAGATTGACACTTGTTTATGTCCGATTTAATTGTGAAATTATGAAACACTAAAAAAATTGTATTTAATGGTAAAAATATATTCTAAATATACTTTAAAACCACTCAAATTCATAATTTATCAATATAAATTATTTCGATTAAAAAAGTTGTTTTTAATTAAAATTTAGTAATTTTCACTATTCATAAAAATATAAATGTTATCTGAAAAGTTCCAAAATTTCACCTTAGGGTAAATTCAATAATCCGAATACAAAAATGAAGACCATTTTGAGAGATAAAATTTATAAAATTTCAAAAATTAGGTATTACTATTCATAACGGCTAGTTTGATTGGTTGTGGTGTGTGTTAGAACTCGAAGTTGTGTATAACACACGCTACTATATTATTCAAAGAGAAGCGTACCGTGGAAGCTTGGGGTGTTACATTGTAAATATTTGATGTCCACATTCTAAAGAATATATTTATTTAGTCAAATTGAATATATAAATGTTCAAAATATTGGATTAAAAAGGGGTTCACTATTAAAAGTTGGTAAAAGTGCATTTTTTTGAAAAATACTTCTTTTACCATAAAAAATGAATTTGTTCTTACATTATCTCTAAGAAAATAATAATATGGATTCTAAAATTATAAGTATTATATAATGTTTAAAATTTAGTTAATACTATTCATAACCTCTTTTGAATGGCTTGTTTGGTAAGTCATGGTGCGCTTGAACTCGGTGTTGCGTGTAGTGCAAGTTGTTGAATTGTTTTGAAGAAGTACATACTATGAATTCTTGGGGTGTTACATTCTACCCTACTTCAATCAATTGTGTCCTCGCAATTTTAAATTGTTCTTCGAAAAGAAAAGGTTTAATATAGAAAATATCTTTGTGGGAAAACCCACATCAGAAATTGGGTTAATAAAATTTAGTCTTAATAAAGGTAAAAGAGAAATGAAAGGGTCCCCACAAAATTATGATCTCTATTAAGAGAAAATTGGTGGAAATTAGAGACATATAATGGGAGAAAAAAGTTGAATATTTATAGGGAGTGATTGAGGTCATCAATCACAAACAAGGGTAAAATTGAGGTCCTTAAATTCATCAATCTATGATGATTTGAAATACCATAAGTTCAACAAAACATAGGGTATTAGGATAACACGTTTTTGGTTTTAGGATCCCTTAAATAAAGTATAAGAATTAATTTCTTCATAGCATAAGAGAAGAATAAAAAAATATTCTTGACAAGTAGAGTTCCATCCTTTAACTAATTTCTACCGCAAACTCATCTTTCACTTTAAAAGATAATATAACGTAAAAAATATATTCTATTTATCATATTTGTATAGCGTTCAAAAAATGAATTTATAATTCATCTACCAGATCTTTTAAAAAACATACATTATTTAATTCAGGACATCACATGGGCCAGTGGTAGGTGATACACCCTTGTCTCCCTTTGGTTGTGTGTTCAAGTCTCACGGCCTTGCCGGACGTGACAGGTTGCCGCTCGACCTCCGGGTTGTCCTTTTATGGAAATCCAAAAATAATCCAAACTATAACTATCCAAAATACTTTAGTCCAAAATTTATAAGGAAGGTAAACACAATGAAGATTCTTTTTTCCGCATAATAACATGTGAACACCTTCATCATGTATTCTTTTAAAACACTACAACATCCTAAATTACCATAAAACCTTATTGATTACATTCATGATCCCTTATTCCTTAAAGAATAATGGATATACTCCTTCAATCCAAATTTTTTTTGAACCCCAATAATTGTAGAATATACAAATCATTAATCAGTTTCAAGGCAGTCAATAATATCAAATATAATTTATCCAAATCAATCATGTATTATTCTAAAATCACTACCTCAGTGTCAGAACATTATTATGGTTTATCTTTATCTCAACCATATATTTTCCAAAAATTTAACCTTCTATTGAGTCACTTTTCTTTGTCCCACACAATCTCAAGTCCTTAATGAAATAGTACTGCAATACAATCCTTAAATACTCGATAATTATTATAACAAGTACATTGTTGATACAACACTCAAATGACAGAATAAACATAAGAAATCTAATCATTCCTCTTCATCTATGGTAGTATCATAACTTGATTATTATCCTATAGCATTATTTGCGGCATAGTCTGATGACTGAGACATAGGTTCACGTAGTGTCCAAACTCCTTGCAAATGAAGAATTGTACATTTGAAACCATTTTCTTACCCTTGCAGTCACATAATTGGTGTCCTTTTTCTCCACACTTATAACATACTCCTATTCCCTTCAATCATTTTCAAAGGTGATTCTTTCCACAGTTATCACATATGGGAAAATCCTTCATTACCTTCTTCATTTTATCTTTCCTTCTCTCTACCATCCTTTCCTTCTCTGGTTTCCCGTCAAAGCCATAGGACTCTGAGAATTCATTACTTATCTTATCAACATATGATACTATTTCTTCATATGATGATAATACATTGTAGAATATTTCCCTTCTAAATTCTGGATTAAGTCCCTGAAAGATATGATCCTCCTTAATCTTTGGCTCATGCGTATTGTTGGAGTTCTCATTCCTTCTATTGGGCGCCATTTCTAAAAATGTCATAAACTAGATCAATTTATGAATCAAAATACATAATTCCATACTTGTAAAACACTTAACATTAATTGAACTATTTATGGATATAATCCATAATCATAAAAATGTTTTCTTTGAGGAAGTATATACTCATAAACTCTTCATAATGGTTTGTAAATAAAATGATAATTATCCTAAGCATATCCCCCAGGAGTGTCATAACCAAGAGTGCAGCAAGGCCCTTTATCGTGCAATAGTTCCTGTTCGATTCCAGATCAAAGCGGTGTTTTCGGGTTTTACCCCTAGGAACATCTGTGCTAGATCCACCTCTACTTGCTCGTATCCAGACAGAGGTGTATTTCTCAGAAAACTCACAAAACCTCTACAATACCAAAATTCTAGGAAGTTCTTCTATACTAATCCTCAAAGACCATCTTAAATCTATGTGCTCTAATCAGAGTTTTTCTAAATCTAGCTTCCAAGGTTTGTACTAAACTTCCTCTGATACCAACTATAATGCCCTGAACCCAGTTACCCAGAGTCGGTGCATTATTACATAACGTTGGCATGATAACAAGAAATATCAAATCTTGAAACACCGATTAGTTTAGTAGCCTTGGAATAACTAGATGCATTAATAAAGTTTACATTACATAATAAAATGAAAAATACAACAATATAATATCCATAGTCCACACTCTTATCCCCTCATACTATCCCTGCAGGTCACTCATAAATTACGTATTCACATCTTGGGAAAATAAAACATAGAAAAGGGGTGAGCGAAAATACCAAGTAAGGATAACAATATAATGGAAACTTTCATAAATAAGAATAATCATTTAAGGAAATGTATAATTAAAACAAAATCCGTATAAACATGAACTTCAACATAGTATGGATAAAATAAAATGACATAATTCCATTTACTTATTCACATGGATATTCTACTAATCGAATATTCAATGAAATATCAATAACCACTTTCATAATGATGGAATGCATAATGCCAGACTATCATAACCACATAGCCAAGGCCTCGTGCCAAGACTATAAATAAGATTTTTTCAAGGATTTGAGAAAAGAAACTAGTTTGTCTCATGAGACCTACCGATGCATCGAGGAGCTATAGCGGGCTCTACCTTTCACATATTAAGTCCAATGCATTCCTCATATGAACAGGTTTAAACATAACATAAACATTCATATTAAAACTAGCATAAAAAATGTCAATACATCCTCCATAAACCATGAATGGTATAAAAATAACACAGCCATATTAAAACATATCACAAAACCTTAAATACAATATGGAAGTACTGTATCATAATAAATCAACTTCAAATAAGCTTAAAATCCATCAAAGGATGTTGATATAGTGGAAATCAAAACTCTTTTTAGAGAAATTTCTCTTTCTATTTGGAAATCCTTTAAGAGTCATATATTTATAAAATAAAACATTTTCTTTGAAAATATTATTATAATCTTGTAAGGGAAGCTTCGATGGTTTTATAACGGCCAAAGCTAGCCGCACCTGCCGTATAAGTGAAAAAAAAACATTCTTACCTTAATTCTGTCGAAATGGTTAAAAAGAACCTTGTTTAGAAAACGATGGAAAGATTCCTTTACAAAACTCTTATAAAAAGTCAAACAAGGGTATAAATGACTTTAACCCATATTCTAGTAAATAGTAACAAAAATTTGAAATACATTTTGACGAAACATGGATGTGGATGGTAATGAAATCCCAGTAGATTATTATGTATAAACAACCTCAGATAATAAAGAGATTTCGAAATAAACCCTTACCTTGCACTTTTCCTTGGTTGGGGTAGGTTAACCTCCTGTATAATGGTGAAATAATTTTTATTAAATTATACAAGATTAATATACATTAATATGATATCATATATGATATTTTAACATTGATTTGTTAATAATATCTTAGTATTATCGTTGTTTCTGGGGTTAACTTACTCATTTTATTTTATATGTTTTGTTACGTAAGTCGTGTTTGTCATGGAGAGGTTGTATATTAATCATATCCAGAATGATATCAAGTCCGTAGATACTATTATAAATCATCAAATGAGAATTAGACTTGAATGGATACGATGGAGAATGAATCTCATCACGTTCATGGAGATGGTAGTCCGTTCGTATGCACAAGCGACAATATCATTCTTTTGATATTAAAATAATATATAATTGGATGGTATATCATATATACAGAATCATTATCATAATATATTTATTATTTACATGAATTACACATCATTATTATACCCATCCAAATAATAATTTATTGAATAACAATTACACCACGACGTGGAGACGGTAAGTCGTACATACACACGTATGGTGACATGTTATTCAAAGGGTGGACAAAATACTGAATATAGTTGTACAATATTTATAATAAAATCATAGTATATATAAGATACTGGATTTATTATTTTAGAATGGTAATAACAAATAAAGAAGAAGTGGATGAAGAAAGGAACTAGAAAAAGGGTGGTGAAATTATTACCTCTTCTTCGGGTTCTTCCTTTTGATTTGATCAAAAGGGATCCTTAGGTTGGATTTATGACTAAAGGATGGACTCTAGGATTATGTGAGGGAAGTTGAGAGAGTATTGGGTCAGAGTTTGGCCGAACCAAAAGGTTTGAAGGTGTGAATTAATGAGAAGGGGTAGTGCCCTTTTATAAGAGGGGTGAGGGGCACCTTTGGAAAAGCTAGAAATATTATTTGATAATAAATTCATATTCGGTTTCTAATGGCTAAAAAGTGTATTATTTAATGGTTAAGGTTGCGATGGTTCTAAAACCACTCATCCAATATAATTTATACAGTTTTGGGTCATTATATTAACCTTTTCGTTTAGTTTTAACTCTTAGTTAATTAGTTTGACACTTACTATGTCACTTTGTATTTTTATATTATATAGTTAATAAAATTACTATATACCTCCAAAAGACCCACAAGTGGTCCATTAATGATACACTTATCATGATATAAGTCTCTTGGCCTAAACTTAGATTTTTAGGAATTTAATATAAATTAATAATATAATATTTGTTTTAAAAACTCTTTGTTGTCAATTTTGACACTATTCAATAATAGATTATTTTAAAACTCATAACAGAATTATTACTTCTAAAAAATTTAATTTTATCCATCCTAACATGTCATATTATCCTAAAAATTATTTTTATTTATAAAAATTCTCAAATTACATATATTTTTGTATTTATAATATCAACTATTCTAATTTTTCAATAATTTGGTAAGTACTGCATCACCATTGTGTCATATATAAATTAAATTATACAATGTCTAAAAATTATAAATAAAATATAATTATTTAGGAAATAATTTTATATTTCTAATGAATATTTATAGTCTAAAATAAAACATATATAACCCTATGTAAAATTTGTTTTTCTAAAAGATATATGCTTATGTCATTTTTGTATTTATTTTAACATAATTAAAATAAAGTGTCCCTATCACCAACAAGTGGCTCCATGGGGTCCCAAAATCGACCCAAAGAATCCCATGGTCGGACCTGTATCCATAAATAGGGTTAGGACATGTTTTAGGGTAATTTCGAATTATTATAATATTATTTGTTAACCCTTATTTATCGGATTTACCCTTTAACCATGGTAAATAAAATATTTACCGAAGTAATTATTCAAAATGTCTAAAAATAAAAGTTACCCATTTACACAATTTTAACATCCTGATTCCAAATATGGAATCCATTTTTCCAAATTCAAAACACAAAAGTTGCATAAATTAATTTAAAAGTAATTCCTGTTGTTAAAACAAAAAGCGTGTTTTAAAGAGATAATAACTATCAAAAGATTGACACTTGTTTATGTCCGGTTTAATTGTGAAATTATTTACAATGACAAACATTGTATTAAATGGTAAAAATATATTCTAAATACACTTTAAAATCACTCAAATTAATAATTTATCAATATAAATTATTTTGATTAAAAAAGTTATTTTTAATTAAAATTTAGTAATTTTCAGTATTCATCAAAATATAAATGTTATCCGAAAACTTCCAAAATTTCACCTTAGGATAAATTCGATACTACGAATACAAAAATGAAGTCCATTTTGAGAGAAAAAATTTATAAAATTTCAAAAAGTAAGTATTACTATTCATAACGACTAGTTTGATTGGTTGTGGTGTGTGTTAGAACTCGAAGTTGCGTATAACACACGCTACTGTATTATTCAAAGAGAAGAGTACCGTGGAAAATTGGGGTGTTACATTGTAAATATTTTATGTCCCCGGTCTAAAGAATAAATTTATTTATTCTAATTGAATATATAAAAGTTTAAAATATTGGATTTAAAAAAATGGATTCACTATTAAAAGTTGGTAAAAGTGCATTTTTTTTGAAAAATACTTCTTTTATCTGAAAAAAATGAATTTGTTCATACATTATGTATAAGATACTAATAATATGGATTCTAAAATTATAAGGATTATATAATGTTTAAATTTTAGTTAATACTATTCATAACCTCTTTTGAACGGCTTGTTTGGTAAGTCATGGTGTGCTTGAACTCGGTGTTGCGTGTAGTGCAAGTTATTGAATTGTTTTGAAGAAGTACATACTATGAAATATTGGGGTGTTACATGTGGACCATGTTTAATGGTCTGGTGAGAAATAATAAATACTGAAAATTATTTTAATAAATAAAATTTTATTTTTAATATGCGAGTTTAGAGCATGTCAATAATAATAATAATAATCATTATTTTAGACATGGGTTTCGGAGGGGATTAAATAAAAAATAAGGCGATCATTTTAAATTATTTATTAATAGCTCCATTTGTATATAAAACCAATTATATTATTTTTTTCACGATATCCAATTCAGTTTTTGTATTGTGCACAATGAAATCTAGAGAATCCTCTCAAAGAACAATAGAGATCATTTCTCTGAGAACTCTCTTAATAACCGAGGAAGATCTTCCGCCAGATTCTACTCTAAATTAACGTTATATCAAAGAGAATCTTTTGGAATTGATACTTGGGTTGATCCAAGGAGAACAACATAAGAGATAGGATCTATCATTCTTACACCAAAAGATTACTATAAATAGGTTAAGAGATTTCTGTAAAATATATGGATCACCACAAGATAGAATCTAATCTTGATTGCAATAATTCAATGATAATACAACAAAGATCCATTTTCTAATCCATAATTGAAGAAAGAATTTCTTGTAATGTAATTCATTAATTTCATAAATTAATATGTTATGATCATGCTTTTTGGTTTCAACATTTTATCCATTTTCAATATTATTTTATTCAATTCCATTTGATCACAGAGTTTATCATTATAAAAATTTCATATTATTCATCGACCGTGATAAAAAGAAATGTTGGGAATGACCCATTCAACATTTTTCTATTCCTATAACCTTCAATTATTTTATGGAATGATCCTTATATCTAATTAATTTATGAGAAATATGGTGTTTCATTGTCTTAATAATGTTCAAAGGTGTTTTTATGTGTTTTGTTGGGAAAGGGAGAGTTTTCAAGGTAGATGTAAAATTATGGCGATATGTCATTTTTGGTGGCGGGTTATTATGGAAGTTACTCACTTATAATATTGGATAATTATAGTGGTAGGTCATTATTGCGGTAGAACATTTCTGATAGTAGTCCATTGGGTGGTAGGTCATTTTGGTATAAGTTCATTATGTTGGTAGTTCATTTCGAATGGCGGGTCATTCTGTGGTAGGTTTTTTCTGAATGCGGGGCATTCTAGAGGTAGGTCATTCTAGCATAAGGTAATTATGGAGGGAAGTCATTTATGATGGCAATTCTTGGCAGTTGGTCATTATGGTGGTAGGTCATTTCTAGTTGTAGTTCAGTGAACAATGATTCCAGTGGTTCGAAAAATTATTGATTTTCCATTTTGACAACTATTATGATGAAAAATGGATTTAATTCCATAATAAAAAATTTGAGTCATTTCAAAAATGATTAATCATATATTAAATTTACAAAATGTTTTAATACCTATTACATTTTTAAAACACATGGTTTTTATGAGATCTTCTATAAAAGTCCAATATAAATAGTATCTAATCTCATAGGTTTCAGATCAAATCTTTAAAAAGAATTAAAATTTGCTTCATTATTTCGGTATTACATTATCTTGAGATGGGTGTTTACAAATCGTTCTTACCTTGGACTCATGGATCCCTATTCCTACAGTTATTTTGAGCTTCCCCAAATAGGTTTCTGCATGTATGTACACCCCTTATTTTGGTGAATCACATTTTGGAAAAGCCTCCCCTTCTAGGTTGGGATTCCTTTATTTCTCTTTATGTGTACTATTTTGGATTATATTCGTAATCTTATCTATTGTGAATATTGTTACAACTGAACCCCAAAATCCCATAGTTATTTCATTATCTTAACACATCAGAATATTACATGTAATAATGTCTCAAAGGATTGATCAGTTTAGCAATATTGGAAAATACATTAAATACACGATATATACATTATAATTTCTAACATAAAACATATCATAGACAATCCATTAATAGGTTCATTATTCCCTTAGATTAACACTTCACATCATTAAAAAAAACTTTTTTGCATCTTGGGAAAATAAAAATAATAAAGCGGTGAGCTCAGATACTCAGTAACGATAAACAATATAGCAAAAGATACCACAAATAAACATAAACTTTTGAGGCCAAGTATAAAACTGAATCTAGAGACTTTTAAAAATAAACATCAGCATAATATGGAAAGAATAAATCTAACAATTCCATCTAAAATTTAACATATAAATTCTAGTAGTCGAATAATCATATGTAATATAAATAACTAATCATATAAAGAGGGAAGGCATAATGTCACACATCTAAAACATACCGTCAAGGCCTCAACCAAGATTCTAAAAAATAAATGGTTATATCCTTATCCAAATTCATATTAAAAAAATGGGAATGTCCTCAGACAAGTCTATATCTAGTTTATCTTATACGATTTACCGATGCATCAAGGGGCTATAGCGGGATACTCCCATCAATTACTAGGTACAATGAATTCCTTATATGAAAAGGGTTAAACAAAACATACAAGATCATATTAATACTGGCATATGAAATGCCAATCCTTTGAGATAAACCATAAATGTTATACAAATATCACATCCATGGTCAGACATATCCAAACTCATTCAATAAAATATGGAAGCTTTATTATAATAAATCAACCCCAATCCATAATAAAATACAATAAATGATGTTGACATTGATGAAAATAATCACTAAAACTCTTTGAGCGAAATAACCCATTTCCATGAAATCATTTAAAAGTCGAACAATTTATAATGTAATTTAAAATTGATTATTGAATCAATGTGTCCTACAGAAATTTGATGCTTTTAAAATTAATTAACATTTCAAAATAATCTTGTCCAAATAAATAAATTCTTAAAATCATTTTGAACACATGGACACTGTTAAATAGATTTAGAAAATTAATTAATTATAAAATTTAAAATGATGATCTAGTTAAAAATTCCATTACATAAATCCATTAAATATTCCTTTTAAAAACATTTTTACAAAACATGGACTTGGATGATAAATATTTCCCAGTAAATATATACACATAAACAATATAAGAAAATAATGAGATTGTGGAAGTAACCACTACCTTAGGTCTAATACACTCTGTACATGTCCAAAACTCTTGTATAATGTTTTAAACATTTATTAACATATCTTAGAAACATAATAATATTTATGATTTCATATATGATTAACTTATGACTTTATATTACCCATTTATTAACAATTCCTTGTTAATGCAACATTTTGGGTAATAATGGATTTGTTTATCATATGTGTGTTGACTTGTGATTATTGATCATATTACATAGACCGTGATTTAATTACATCCAGAATTTATAATATGATTTATATATCAAATTTATTTATAATATAAATATATATAATAGAGATATATATTAAATGAAATTCATCATTCATGGAGATGGTATGTTGTACGTAAAAATGAACGTTGTTTCTATTTTCATATCGTATTGAATGGAAGTAAGTGAATGAAATATATGTACATATATATATATATTATTCAATTAGACTTATTATATCATATATTTCATAATTATTCATAATATATATATATTTTTATAATCATTCATGGATGGTGGACATGGAAGATGAGTCTCATCGTGTTGTGGAGATGGTAAGCCGTACGAATGGACGAGAGAAGTTATCATTTATTTAATTTTTAAATGGTATGGAATTGGATGGAATATAAATTTTAAAAAAATAATATAATGTTATATTTATTATTTAAGTCGTTTATATTCATCATTACACTTTTCTAAAAAAATAATAGATGAAAAATTGTTTACACCATGTCGTGGAGATGGTAAATCATACATACACACCCATGGTGATATTGTTTTCTATAAGATGGGTAAGAGTATGAATATGGTTGTACCATAATCAAAACAAATATCTCATAATATATTATATTCTGGATATATTATTTTTTATGGTAATATTTTAAAAAGAGGAAGTAAAATATGAAAAAAAACATAGAAAGAAGGGATAAAACAATTACCTCTTCTTCTCGTGTCTCCTTTTGATTTTTTTTACAAAAAGGTATACTTATGTTAGTTTTATGCCCAAATGGGGGACAATATGATGAATTGAGGGATTTTTTTATTTTTTATTTTTCAGTTTTGGACGATCCAATGGGAATTGGATGTGTGAATTAAAAAGATGGATAAGTTTCCATTTATAAGAGAGGTGAGGGGAACTTGAGAAAAATATTATATATTAATTTCTTATAAATTGATTTTGGGTTTCTAATAGATCCAGTTTTATTTATTTAGATAATAATATTAGTATGGGTATCAATCATTTCGTATAATTATTTTTGTCCAAATTTTGGCCATGAAATTAACCTTAGCTTTTGGGATTAACCCTTAGTTAAACAGTTTAACTCTTGTCATATCTTCTTGTATTTTTATATTGTATGGTTAATATAGTTACAATATAATTCCAAAAGAACCTCAAGTGGATCATTAATGAACTTTGTTACATTATCTATTTCATATTAATGAATCTTATATTTTTTGGATCTTTATGTCATTTAATAAAATAGTATTTGTTTTCAAAAATAATTTATGTGAATTTTACAACTATTTAGTAATTTATTTTTGTTAAAATCATAAAAACACGATTCCTTCATAAAAAAATTAATTAAATCAATTAAATCATATCATAGTCATCTACAAAATTCTTGTATAGCATAAAAATATTCGAATTAAATTTATTTTAATATTTATATTTTAAATTATTTGATTCCTTCATTAATAAAGAAAATACTACATCATAATTGTGCCATAAATAAATTTAATTATTTAATAACTAAAAATTAAAAATAAAATATGATGATGTTGGAATAATTTTTATATTTATAATTACAATTTATAGTGGAATATATCACTTATATAACTATAATTAAAATTTTTTAGTAATAAGATACATGTTTATGTTATATTTACCTTTTACATTAAATTACTTATTATAACATGTCATTTTCACACCCAAGTGGCTCCATGGGGTAATAAAATCCACCTAGGGATTATTATGGTCAGTAATATAAAATCCTACGTTATTATGACATGTGTAAGTGTTGTTTTTATAACACCCGAGATTTCTATGAGAAATATTTTGTTTTTATGTTATATACATCATCAAAGGAATCATTCACTACACACAACACTAGCTTGGCTTGATTTACACGCAATCAGGTCCTTCCTCGATAGCTTGCATTGTACACAATACCGAGTTTTACTAAACAACGATATGCTATTAAAATATTATTAAAACTAGCCATTTTGAATAGTAATACCAACTTTTTAAAATTTTATAAATTGTATCAGTCAAAATGGAATTCATTTTTGGATTTGGAATATCGAAATTAGCCTCGGGTTATTTTTTTGTATTTTTCTGAAAACTTTCAATTTTTGATGAATAGTGCAAACACTAGGTTATTATTTAAAACCCGAAATTTTATATAAAAAATAATTTATTTTATATAAATTTATTTTAGGTGAAAAATTATACATAATACCTATATAAGTTCAATGTAATTCATAGGAGTAATTTTATAATAATTTTAGATAAATAAAAATTTTATTGAACTTTTCACCGTCTTTTACCCACCTCCTAGGAGAGTTTGAAAATTTCCATAGAACATAATTTTACCACTTCTGTGAGTGGAATTTCGAAAATCTGAGAGAAACTGTTAACATCAAGGATTAAAATTTGGTTCAATAAGATAAAAATAATTTTTGGTGAATTGTAACTTTTTACTTTTATTTACCATGGTTAAAAGTAAAAGGGTAATTAAGGGTAAAAATTGTATTATTATTACCCTAACACATGTCCTAATTCAATTGGATAAGTTTAATTCGACCAAAAACAACCTTAGTAATAAAATATGACCATTTAGGTCCACTTGGATTAGATTAGTACATTTAATATTATTTTATTAAAGAAGAGTTAAAACAGTTAAAATCAAAGTTTAATAACTAATTTTTTTTTAATATAGGGATATAAATAAGATAAATTCGACTATAAAGATTAATTAGAAAGATAAAAGGATTTCCTACATAATGGTACTTTATTTATAATGGTTAGAGATTAAATAATTTAATTTATTTATGACACAATGATGATTTTGTAATTACCTTATTAATGAAATATTAACATAAATGATGTTATAAATACCCAAATAAATGTAATTTGAGACTTTTTATGAATTACGCTTATTTTATAGGTTAATATGGCATATTTTTATTGATTTAGTTAACTTTTTTCGAACTAATAATGCTGTTTTGAGTTTCAAAAAAATCAATTACCAAATACTGTCATAATTGTCATAAAATAGTTTTTAAAACAAATATTCTATTATTAATTTTTATTTTATTATTAAAAATATAAGGTTCATCCAAATGATTTATATAAGGTTATATATATTAATAATGAACTACTTGGTGTTTTTTGGCTTGTTATAGTATGTTTATTAACCATAAAGTGTAAGAAAACAAGAAGAGAAGGTAAAAGTTAAATTATTTAACTTAGAGTTAAATCTAAATGATAAGGTTAAAATAGTAACCTAAACTTGTCTAAAATATATTGGTTGAGATTATTTCAACCAATCCCCACCTTAGCTTTGAAATAAATCCATTTGGAGCTATTAAAAACTGAATATGACTTTATAATAAAATAGTATTTTAAGTTTTTCCTAAGGTTCCCCTCTCCTCCCTTATAAAAGGGAACCTCCTCCCTCTCCTCCTCACACCACATTGAGCCTTCAAGAATGGCCAAAACCTGAAAATTTCTCTTCTCCACTTCTCTATAAATATCCTAGAGGTACTTCTCTTCTTCAAGGTTCATCTTTAGCACCCTAAGAGGAGGTTAAGAAGAGGCGAGTCAAAGAAGAGGTAATTTCCATTACTGATCCATTCCAATTTCATTCTTCATAAACTTATTATTCTTTTGTTGTTTCATTATAAAGTAATAAAATAAGTATTACTTATATAATTATATGTCATTATAAATATTAAACAACCCCATTTCACATTCTATCCATCCTACGGAAAATGATATCACTGCGCGTGCGTACGTACAGAATACCGTCTACAGGCCGTGGTGTAATCTATTTTCCACCACCACCTTACTTGGATGGGTATAATGGTGTAAATAATATCTATATATGATTATTTTAAATTTATATTGATTCTGAAAAACTATACATACACTTAAATACAATTCCACGATCAAGGGAACAATATCATCGCTCGTGCGTTCGTACGACCTACCGTCTCCACGATGTGATGCGACTCGTTCTACATGATCTTCATTGAATAATGATTATATAAATAAATTGAATGAATAAATATGATATATATTATACTTATAACATTTTGGAAATGAGGTATCAATAACCTAAAAAGAAGTATAAGAATTTATTCGACAAAACACGCATAAGAACAAAAAGCAATAAACACCCGAATAACAAGTAGCAATGAAACATTAGTAATAAGAAGTTAAGAATATGACCATATATGATATAATAAAAATTATTAAAATTATGGAATAATTCAATAACATTATTTAAATCATTATACAGGACGTTTGGACACGTACAAAGCAAATCGGAGCTAAGGTAAGGTAAAATCTCGCAATCTCAATTTTTATCCGAGATTGTTTATACTTCAGAATTTACTGGGGTGTATTTATCATCCACATCCATGTTTACTCATATGTATTATTATTTCTATCCTCCTACAAATTTTTAAATCCAATATTACTCATTGGTGAGTATTAGTAAAAGATCTGAAAGGAATCTTTTGTCGTTTTTCGTACAAGGTACTTTTTGACTTTTCCAGCCAAAGTACGAGAAGAATGTTTAACTTATACGACATGAATGGAATTTTATGAATTCAGAGAACATTATTTCCATGAAGCTTATTTTACAAGTTTTCAAGTTTATTTTTAATCAACTTCTTTTAGTTTAAAACTGTATGGCATTTTAAGAAAGGAAAAATGTTTTTGAAGTAGAAAGGATATTTTCCTCAAGAATGGAGATCAAGCGTTTTATCAAAATTATTTTCTAACTAAGATAATATAGTGTTCTGTTTATATCCCTATTTTTAGATTAATTTTATTATGTTATGGTGGAATTATTTTTGTAAAGTCCTTTTATGGATTATGTTATGATTTCATGATGTTTAAGAATTCCATTTTTTACATGGTTTATGCTATGATGTATGATTTATGATCTCATGGCACACATAAGAATGGTTTCATTATGAGATGGGTGGGACCTGTATCTCCCTCCAATGAATTGGGTAAAGATTTATATCTCATGATATCGACATGGCTGGAACAGCAGGTTAATCTGGTTCAATGATACAGGACTGAAACGAGGAGTGAACTCAGTTCAGAAATGGACTTTTCCAACTAAGATAGTCTTAGAAATGAGTCTTGACTACTAAGAAATGATTATCTATGATTATTTGGTATTCCAAAAAGTTTCATGTTATGATTATTGGGATTAAATTTCATTACTATGATTTATCCCATGTTATGAAATTATGATCTCTTTTGCAGGTTAAGATTTCCAAAATATTATGTTCTTATGAATATGATGTGATTGATATTTCTTTTGTTTACCTATACTGAGCATTTTATCTCACCCTTTTGTATGTTTTCTTTTACCCAGGTTAGGAATAAGGGTATTAAGTAGGATATTCCAAAAACAGATTCTAGATATGATGAAATAAAGGGGAGACAATGTAGATGTATTATGAACCAGTTGTTTATGTTTCCCAGTTTCTAAAGACACTATACCTATACGGTCCTATTGTGGTTTTATTATATGTTGTAATAAGTGCGCTTCAATTTTGATGTAATAACAATGTATGTAAAGTATGGGTCGTTATAGTTGGTATCAGAGGAAAGGTATAGTCACCCTTTGGAAACTAGGATGTGAAAGCCTTAGTAAGAACCCTAAGGATAAGTCTAAGCATAGAACACAATATTAGTGTTTTAGAAATGTCCATGAATAACCTATTATAAGACCTAAAGCGTGAAATTTTATTCTTGTTTATGTGGTTTTCCAATTATAATTAGTGTTGATCACACTATTCTTCTTTTATTATTCAATGGCTCTAAACCAAAGGTACCATGTTAATGCTGAATGCAACAGGAAATGCAATGATTGTCCCCCTGAGCAACCAAACATTATGGGAGTTGGAATGAAAAATATTGTATCCATGGTCACACAACTTTCTCAAGATATGAATCATGCAGGACTTCCAAACGAGCAAAGGAAGGAGCAACATTCTGTTAAATCCTTGATGAGGCAGCGTCCACTTTAATTCAGTGGGTCTACTGATCCATTAGTGGCTGAATAATGGATCAGTACCACTGAAAAGATATTTTCAATTCTTCAATGTTCTGAACATGATAAATTCATCTTAGTAGTATATCATTTGGAAGGTGAAGCTGATCAATGGTTGAATCTTATCAAGAATATGAGGCCAAGAGCTGAAATTGAGTCAATGGAATGGGACAAGTTCAAGATCTTATTTTTCCATAAGTACTTCCTTTTTATTCTTAGAACAAAGATGGAGAAGGAGTTTCTTGAACTAAATCAAAAGGATGATGAATCTGTTGGTACCTACGAAGAAAATTTTACAAGACTTTCAAGGTACACTTCTGGAATTATTATCCAACCCGAGAGTAAGATCGATCGATTCTTTAGGGGCTTAAATCCAAGTCTTTGAAGGGAGTTAGCCATAGGAGAATTAAATAGCTACGAGGAAATCGTTCGATGTGATCTCAAGTTTGAGATGGATATTAGAGTAACCCATCAGTCATATGCGTTTGATAAGAAGAGGAAAATGGGATTCAAAGAGAAATATAAAGAGCTAACTGAAAAGAAGATGAGTTTTCGCTTATGCTCAAAGTGTGGAATGAAACATGGAGGGAGTTGTCTTAATGGGGAAAGTAAATGTTTCAAATGTGGAAAAGAAGGTCATCGAGCATTTGAATGCCGCAATGATGAGAAGAAGATGTCTAGTGATGCGAACAAAGAAAAGGCTATAAAGAGTGCACCTCCTACCCTTCAATGTTACAAGTGAAAGGAAATGGGACATTATGCCAATCAATTCCCTAATCCAAGGGTTGTTGATGATGATTGGCGTCAACAAACTCTTAAGTCTAAAGACAAAGTAAAGTCATATGTAATCTCTATCAGTGATGTGGAGTATGATAATGAAGTGGTGAAAGGTACAGTTACCATCCACTCAAAATTAGAAAATGTTTTATTTGATTCTGGATCCACCAAATGTTTTATTTTTGAAGAATATTCTAATGGTATCACCATATTACCTCAAAAATTAGATGTTTAGTTAGCTGTGACAACCCCTAATGGCACAACAGTCACATCAAAAGTTTATAATTCATCTCCGATTGATGTTTGTGGGAATGTGCTTCCTGCAAATCTTGTGATCCTTCCTATAGTGTAATTTGATTTGATTCTTGGACTTGATTGGATTTCTTTATATGTAGCTCATATCAATTGCCAAATAAGGGAAGTAACATTTCATATTTCAAATCAATCTATGATCATCTATCGATGCAAGGATGAACATAACCTTCGAGTGGAAATTTCTTCCATCTTATGGGTCCTGATTCCACTAAATAAAGGTTATTTATCTCAAACGGTAGGAGAGAAACTCACGATTATGAATATTCCCATTGTACGGGTGTTTGATGATGTCTTTCCAGATGATTTTCCTGGTCTTCCACCCAATATTGACGTTGAGTTTTCAATGGAACTTATACTGGGTCCTATGCCCATTTCAAAGACACATTATAGAACTTCGCCAATTGAGTTGTAGGTATTGAAGAAGCAACTCCAAGAGAATCTTGATAAGGGATTCATACGCCCTAGTGCTTCACCTTTGGGAGAACCTATTCTGTTTGTTAAGAAGAAAGATGGATCAATGAGGCTCTGTATTGTTTATCGAGAACATAACAATATCACTATCAAGAAAAAATATCCTCTCCCACGCATTGATGCCTTTTTTGACCAACTATGCGGAGTTCAATACTTTTCCAAGATTGATCTTCTTTCAAGGTATCATCAATTAAGGGTCAAAAGGGAGGATATACCAAATACGACTTTCTGTATAACGTATGGAAACTATGAATTTATAGTGATGCCATTTGGCATTACTAATGCCCCTGTTATCTTACTGGATCTAATGAATAGAGTATTTAGAGACTATCTTGATCATTTTTTGGTAGTCTTTATAGATGATATTCTTTTTTATTCAAAGAGTAATGATGAACATGAATTTCACATGAGAATTTTATTAAATACCCTGAGAAAGTAGAAGCTTTATGCCAAATTTACAAAGTGTGAATTTTGGCTTCAAAAAGTTTCATTTTTGGGTTACATAATCTCAAAAGAGTGGATATCTTTGGAACCAGCAAAAACAGAGGTTATTGAAAGATGGTCAAGACCAACAACAGTAACCGAGATCCAAAGTTTTCTTGGTTTGGCTGGATATTATCGACATTTTGTGAAATATTTTTCCAGATTATCTAATCCACTCACTAGGTTGACTCGAAAAGGAGTTAATTTCTTTTAGACGGAGTAGTGTGAAGAGAATTTCAAGGAGTAAAAAAGAAGGTTATATAGTGAACCTGTGCTCACACTGCCTTGTAGTGGAGAAATATTTTTGATCTACAGTGATGCATCCAAGAAGGGATTGGTGTTTGTTCTCATGAAAAATGATATGGTGATAGCTTATGCCTCACGATAGTTGAAAATCTATGAGAAAAATTAACCAACTCATGATTTCAAGTTAGCTGCGTTAATCTTTGCATTAAAAATATAGAGGCATTAACTTTATGGTGAAAGGTGTGATATTTATACTGATCATAAACGTTTAAAGTATATTTCCACATAGAAGGAGCTGAATATGAGCCAAAGAAGGTGGTTGGAGCTGATTAAGGATTATAACTGCTCAATTCATTATCAACCTGGGAAAGAAAACAAGGTGGAAGATGCATTAAGTCGACAAGACCATGCTAGTTTATCCATGACGAGGGTCACAAAAGATCCAATATTTATGGATTTACAAAGGATGGATCTTGGAAATATAATGGAAGGGGAAAAATATTATCTTTCTCAGATGAATGTTCAACCATATATACATGTGATGATTAAAGAGGCACAAAAAGAAGATGTAGAGTTACAAAAGAAGGTGAGAAATGTTCCTTAATTCAACCTTGATTGTGATGGGATAATAAGGTTCAGGAATCGGGTTTGTGTTCCTCCCATCCTAGAATTAAAGAAGGAGATGCTAGATGAGGCTCATAGTTCTTCATTCTCTATTCATCCTGGAAGCACGAAGATGTATAGGGACCTGAAAGAGTACTTCTGGTGGGATGGAATGAAAAGAGATGTTGTTGAGTAGGTCTCTCAATGCTTCGTTTGTTAGCAAGTTAAAGCAGAGAGACAGAATTCTAAGGGGATGTTACAACCATTAACCATACCCGAATGGAAAAGGGAAAACATCACTATGGACTTTTTTACCGGACATCCTAAAATATCCAAAGGCAATAATGCTATCTAGGTCATAGTTGATCGTCTTACAAATTCGACACACTTCATTGCTATTAGAGAGGATTTCTCTCTTTATCAGCTTTCCAGGATATATATAAAGGAAGTGGTAAGATTTCATGGAGTACCACTTTCCATTATATCTGATCGGGATACGAGGTTTACCTCAATGTTTTGGAGAAGTCTTCAGCATAATCTAGATATAGATTTGAGTTTCAACACTGCTTATCATCCTCAGATAGACAGTCAACCTGAGAGAAAAATTCACACTCTAAAAGATATGTTAAGAGCTTTCTCTATGGATTTCAAAGGTGGTTGGGATCAACACCAATCATTGGTGGATTTTTCATATAATAATAGCTTTCACTCCAGTATTTAGATGTCTCCTTATGAAGCTCTCTATGGAAAGAAATACAGGACTCCAACTTTTAGGGATGAAGTTGGGAAAGAAAGCTATTAGGACCTGATCTTATTGATGAGATGGCAGAAAAGGTCAGATCTATTCAAAAACACATAAGAGCATATCAGAGTCAACAAAAAAGTTAGGCCGATAACTGAAGAAAAGACCTAGAGTTTGAAGTGGGTGATAAAGTGTTCTTACGAATATCTCCTTGTAAGAGAGTAATGAGATTTGGAAAGAAGGGAAAGTTGATCCCTAGGTAAATTGGTCCTTTTGAAATACTTGATCGTGTTGGGAAGGTAGCTTACTGATTGATGCTTCAAACGAATATCTCTCAAGTTCACGATATGTTCCATATATCTCTCCTCAGAAAGTACATACTCGTTCCCTCACATGTACTCAGCTTAGAAGTTGTACCACTAGAGCAAGATATTTCATATGAAGAACAACCGATAGAGATTATGGATTGTAGCGAAAAAGTCCTACGGAACACGACCACTCGCTTGGCAAAAGTTTTATGGAGAAACCACCAATTAGAAGAAGCTACATGGGAGCTTGAGGATATGATGTGGGATAGGTATCCTCATTTGTTTGTAACAATGTAACGAATTTCGAGGGAGAAATTCATTTTAAGGGGGGTAGAATGTAACACCTGAGATTTCTATGAGAAATATTTTGTTTTTATGTTATATACTATTTCATTTAAGGTTGGGGCCAAACCCTCATTTTTATTAATAAAGAAAAGTAAATACATCTTTTAACTGGGTAGAGGGAGGCCCATTACATAGCTTGAAGGCCTAGTGGGCTTGTAGCCCATTACATATCCCGTAGGCCCAAATTTTTCCCCCAATTCTCATTTAGTAAATAGTAACCTGGCTACTACAGTACCTACACAGAACAGCCGCCACTATAGTGCCCTTCCGCTGCTACAGTGCCCACTGATCAATAGTATCACCGCTGATAGAGTACCACTACATTACTGCTACAGTAACCTGCACCTAAGGGATATTGAACCCCCATTTTTCATGTAGTATTATGGGGTGATTACCACTAAGCGAAACCCCAACAACATTTTATGTTATATACATCATCAAAGGAATCTTTCACTACACACAACACTAGCTTGGATTGATTTACACACAATCACGGCCTTCCTTGATAGCTTGTGTTGTACGCAATACCAAATTTTACAAAACAATGATATGCTATTAAAATATTATTAAAACTAACCGTTATGAATAGTAATACCCACATTTTGAAATTTTATAAATTTTAACTTTCAAAATGGACATCAATCTTTGATTCGGAATCTCTAAATTAGCCTAGGGTGAATTTTTGGTATCTTTCTGAAAACTTTCAATTTTTGATGAATAGTGAAAACACTGTGTTACTATTTAAAAAATGACTTTTTATTTAACAAATTATTTAGTTTATTTAAATTTATTTTAGGTCAAAAATGATACATAATACATATATAAGTTCAAATTAATTCATTGGAGTCATTTTATAATAATTTTAGATATATAAAAATTTTATTGAACTTTTCGTTGTCTTTTACCCACCTCCTAGGAGAGTTTGAAAATTTCCATAAAACATAATTTTACCGCTTCGGTGAGAAGAATTTCGAAAATCCGGGAGACATAGTTAACATCAAGGATTAAAATGTGGTTCAATAAGATAAAAATAAGTTTTTGGTGAATAGTAACCTTTTACTTTTATTTACCATGATTAAAAGTAAATAGGGTAATTAAGGGTAAAAATGGTATTATTATTACCCTTACACATGTCGTAATTCTATTCGATAAGTTTAATTAGACCAAAAACAACCTTAGGGATAAAATATGACCATTTAGGTCCACTTGGATTAGATTAGGACATTTAATATTTTTTTTATTTAAAGAAGAGTTAAAATAGTTAAAATCAAAAGTTTAATGACTAAAACATTTTTAATATAGGGTTATAAATAATATAAATTTGACTATAAATATTCATTAGAAATATAAAATGGTTTCCTACATATTGGTATTTTATTTATAATTTTTAGACATTAAATAATTTAATTTATTTTTGACACAATGATGAAGCAGTAATTACCTTATTAATGAAATATTAACATAATTGATGTTATAAATACCCAAATAAATGCAATTTGAGACTTTATATGAATTAAACTAATTTTATAGGTTAATATGACATATTATTATTTATTTAAATAACCTTTTTTAACTAAAAAATATGTTAGGATTTTCACAAAAATCAATTACCAAATAATGTCAAAATTGAAATAAAATTGTTTTTAAAACAAATATTATATTATTAATTGTTATTTTATTTCAAAAAATCTACGGTTCGGTCAAATGACCTATATAATGATGTATATATTAATATTGAACAAATTGGGGTACGTTTGGATTGTTATAGTATGTTTAATAACCATATACTTTAAGAAAACAAGAAGACACAATAAAAGTTAAATTATTTAACTTAGAGTTAAATCTAAATGATAAGGTTACAATAGTAACGTAAACTTGTCTAAAATCTATTGGTTGATAGGATTTCGACCCATCCCCTCCTTAGCTTCAAAATAAATCCATTTGGTGCTATTAAAAACTGAATATGACTTTAAAATAAAATAATATTTTATGTTTTTCCTAAGGTCCCCCTCTCCTCCCTTATAAAAGGGAACCTCCTCCCTCTCCTCCTCACACCACTTTGAGCCTTCAATCTCAGAAAACCCCTACCATTTTATTTTCCCCACTTCTCCAGAAAAATCTTCGAGGTCCTGGTCTTCTTCAATGACCATCTTTAGTTCCCTAAGAGGAGGTTAAGAAGAGGCGCCTCAAAGAAGAGGTAATATCCATTACCGATCCTTTCCAATTTCATTCTTCTTCAAATTATTCTTGTTTATTTGTTTCCTTATAAATTAATAACATAAGTATTAATTATATACTGATATGTTATTATAAATATCAAACAACCCCATTTCACCTTCTATCCATCCTACG
Organism: Viscum album; assembly: GCA_963277665.1. NCBI lineage: Eukaryota > Viridiplantae > Streptophyta > Magnoliopsida > Santalales > Viscaceae > Viscum > Viscum album. The sequence goes on from OY728162.1 coordinate 1,335,800,766, forward strand.
GAAAATGAAATCACCGCACGTGCGTACGTATGGAATACCGTCTCCACGTTGTGGTGTAATCTGTTTTCCACCACCACCTTACTTGGATGTGTATAATGGTGTAAAGAATAACTATATATGATTATTGTAAAGTGATATTAATTATGATATATTATACATACACTTCAATAAAATTCCACGATCATGGGAACGATATCATCGCTCGTGCATACGTACGGCCTACCATCTCTACGATGTGTTGCGACTCATTCTACATGATATTCAATGAATAATGATTATATAAATGAATTGAATGAATAAATATGATATATATTACACTAATAACATTTTGGAAATGAGGTATCTGTAACCTAAAAAAGAATAAGAATTTATTTGACAAAACACGCATAAGCACAAAAAAGAAATAAACACCTGAATAACAAGTAGCGATGAAATATTACTAATAAGAAGTTAAGAATATGACCATAAATAATATCATAATAGTGAGTAAAATTATGGAATAATTCAATAACATTATTTAAATCATTATACCGGATGTTCAGACACATACGAAGCATATCAGACCTAAGGTAAGGGAAAATCTCGCAATCTCAATTTTTATCCGAGATTGTTTATACTTCAGAATTTACTAGGGTGTATATACCATCCAAATCCATGTTTCCTCAATATGTATTATTATTTATATCCCCCTAAAATTTTTGAAATCCAATTTTACTCATTGGTGAGTTTTAGTAAAAGATATGAACGTAATCTTTTGTCATGTTTTGTACAAGGTACTTTTTGACTTTTCCGGCCATAGTACAAGAAGAATGTATAAGTTATATGGCTTGAAAGGATTTTTATGATTTTAGAGAAAATTATTTCCATGAATCTTCCTTTACAAGTTTTCAAGTTCATTTTTAATCAACTTATTTTAGTTTAAAATTTTATGACATGTTAAGAAAGGAAAAATGTTTTTGAAGTAGAAAGGATATTTTCCTCCAGAATGGAGTTCAAGCATTTTATCAAAATTATTTTCCATCTATGATAATATAGAGTTATGTTTCTATCCCTATTTTTACATTAATTTGATTATGTTATGGTGGAATTATTTTTGTGAACTCCTTTTATGGATTATGTTATGATTGCGTGATGTTGAAGAATTCCATTTTTATTACATGAGTTATGCTATGATGTATGATTTATGATCTCCTGGAAGACATAAGAATGGTTTCATTATGATATTGGTGGGACCGATATCTCCATACAATTCATTGGGTAAAGATTTATATCTCATTAGATAGACAGGGCTGAAACGAAAGTTTAATCCGATTCACTGATACAGGACTGAAGAGAGGAGTGAACTCGGTTCAGAAATAGACTTTGTCCGCTAAGATAGTCTTCGCAATGAGTCTTGACTACTAAGAAATGATTCTATATGATTATGTGTGTATGCCACAAAGTTTCATGTTATGATAATTGGTATTACATTTCACTACTATGATTTATCCCATGTTATGAAATTACGATCTCTTTGTTAGGTTAAGATTTCCAAAATTTTAGCTTCTTATGAATATGATGTGATTGATATTTCTTTTGTTTACCCTTACTGAGAATTTGAGCTCACCATTTTGTTTGTTTTATTTTTCCCAGGTCATGAATAAGGGTATTAAGTAGGATATGCCAAATGGGATTCTAGATATGATGGATTAAATGGTAGACAATGTAGATACTTTATGAACCCGTTGTTTATGTTTCACAGTTTCTAAAGACATTATACCTATACGGTCCTATTGTGGTTTTGTTATATGTTGTAATAAGTGTGCTTAAGTATCTAATTAATAAAAATTGATGTAAATTATGGGTCGTTATAGTTTTTATATTATCATAATATTATTTTATACCCTTATTTACCTAATTTACCCTTCAACAATGGTAAGTAAAAATAATTTCTGAATTTACTATTCATAATGTCCAAAAATGAAACATACCTATTTAAAAATTTAGGGCCTAATGATTCCAAATATGGAATATATTTTTTGAAATTAAAAAACACATAATTTTCAGAAATTAATTTAAAATTAATTCTCGTTGTCAAACCATAATGCGAGTTTTCAAGAAGTAAACATTATCAAAAGAATAACATGTTTTTATTTAGAATTTCAGTGTGAAATTACTTAAAATTACCAAAATTTTATTAAATGATTAAAACTTAATCCAATTAAACTTTAAAATCAATTAATAAGATAATATAATTACATAATAATTTAGATAAAAAAGAAGTTTTGAATTAAAATGCAAGATTTTTCACTATACATTAAAATATGAAAGTTATCAGAAAACACCAAAAAATAACCTAAATAAATTTTTATTTCCTTCTAAGGAAGAATTTATTTTTATGAAATATAATATATAAAATTATCAAATACTTGATATAAAAATTGGTCTCCATTAAAAGGCAGAAAACTGCATTTTTTAAGAATACTTTTATTATCAGAAAAATTGAATTTTCTATATATTATGTTTAAAAAGAACAAAAGATAATCGATAAAATTATATTATATATATATATATATTTAAAATTTAGTTAATATTATTCATAATCACTTTTTAAATAGATAGTTTTATATGCCAGGGTGCGCTTGAACTCAGTGTTGCGTGTTGCGCAAGCTAGTGAATTATTAAGAAGAATCATATTGTGTAAGCTTTGGGTGTTACATTTTCCAATACTTCAATAAATTTCTTCCTAAAATTTAAACTCCAGAATAAAAACTAGGGGTTTGACATTTCAAAATATCTTAGTTGTAATCTCACATCGAAAAATGGACTAATGAGACCACTATTTTAAAATATTGAATAATAAGTTTGATTGTTACTAGAAATTACACATGATAGGGTTCAATATAGGAAAACATGGACATGAAAGAAAAATATAACCATAAATTTCGGATGGATAGTGATTGACAATATTATTTGGAGAAAGTTAACAAATCTATAATCCATAAATATGTGATGATTTAAGGGACCATCTGGTTCATTAGATTAGAAGGTACTAATATAAAATTTTTGGATTTCAAGATCCTTTCCCAAAAGATGAATAACATGGGAAGGAATAATTTATTTCTATAAAATTTCATCATTTGTCAATCCTTGGAAAATTTCCACTTCAGCTCTTATTGAAGGAAATGATGTTGAATTTTTCATTCCTAAAGTGTTGGAAGATCATGAAATTCTTAAATAGAATGATATGTCATTCCATCTATCTAAAAAAAATTGTTGTCATAGGTTATAACATATTAATAAGTCCACCTATAGTTAGATAATACAATAATCTAAAAAACATTAAATAGATTATAACTTATACTATCTATAAATGGATAACCTTGTAATCCCTCCAGAAAATGAAAATTTCCTACATTAGAATGAGGTGAACCAAATCGGATTAGCATTTACCTCCCATAACTCATAGGGTGGTTCATGTTTTTCACATTCCAAACATTTTAACACCTTCATCATGTATTCACTTGAGTCATGATAACAACATTAATTATTGGATTTCATTATTGAAAACATGCTTGTTTCCTTGCTCCAAAACATAGTGTATTATTCCTTAAGTCCCAAAATGATGTATACATCATTCATGATAGTATAAACATATTTTCAACAAGTCCAAAATTAGTTCTAAAAAAATAGAATCATCCAATTTACTTATTTAAATCCATCATATCATTATCCAAACATCATTATCTTATGATAAGGAATTTCAGATAATAATATCAACTCCACAAAAATAGGGTCATTTGTTCAGCCGTAGTGGATATGATCTTCTAGACACCAACTGAGTTGTTTTTTTGTCCTGATGGAATTTGGATTATGGTACACCATAAGGTTTACTCCCAAAGGATAGTATATGTGGATAGTTAGATCATCACTTATAGGATTATAGAGGAAGGCAAGAAAAGTTTCTGTTCTATTGTGTATGCCCACAATTATTATATTGACAAGAGACTCTTATGGGCTAAAATTAAGCATTTAAAGATGATGATCTCGGGGTCATGGATTATTACTGGTGATTTCAATGCAAATATTCATGTATATGAGAAAACTGGGTCAATTACGAATGTCAATCTACAAATGATTTTCAAGAATTCATTGAGGAAACTGATCTGGTGGAAATAAAGCTCATTGGTGCCAAGTTCACATTGTATAGGAGGAATATCAATGGAACGAGAGACAACTGAATTGAACACGAATTTGTGAATCATGAAATAATGGTATATTGGGAATCACTCTCATGTTTGAATCTTTCCAAAATAAATTCATACCATCATCGTCTTCTAGTAAGCTTGTGTGGGAAGGAAAGCGGGATGCCAATTTCTTTTAGGTTCAATAATGATTGGGTCTCTCTCACAGGTTACTCACAAATTGTTAAAGTGATTTGGAGCTCAACATGATATAGTGACAGCCCACTATTATATATATCCAATCCTACAATGATCTATGTTAAAATTAGGGAATGTAGAAAAGACAAATTCAGCTCTTTGGATGCTGACATTGAGGGGCTTGAATTCTACCATCACGACATTCAGGCAGAGACTACTCGATCATATTTCTCATGAGACATGCTCTAGGAGGATGAAGTGTATCTCAAGATGAATAACCTCCTAAATCATACAGATAACATTAACAAAGAAGAATTCAATGTTAGATAGCTTTATGAAGGGGATAGAAACACAAAATAATTCAATTCCCTACCAAGGGTCAAGAAAGTGAATAGGCCTCCATTCCTTCTTAAAGATGGTGACAAAATACACGAAAGTAGGTATGTTCTTGTTGATCACAATGTTTCATTATATCAGATCCTTTTTTATAGACCAGCTAGGACAGAACGGGTGAGGGTCAACATTATTATTAATTTAATTACTATGGTGGATAATAGACTACTCACATTTCTACCAATGGGCAGTGAGATAAAAGATGTATTGTTTGGTCTAAAAAGAGATAGATCTCCCGGGCCGGATGGTTTCACAAATTTCATCTTTCAAAGTCATTGGGATATCATTCAAAATGAGTTCTCCATGCCTATAAAGCACTTTTTCATGGATGTAAACTTCCTTCAAGGATTCATTTTTCTAGTTTACTATACTCATTCAAAAGGTGGAGCATGCAAGAAGAATTAGTCAATTCAGGCTAGTTTCCTTGGTGAATACCATGCACAAAATTATCAGAAAACTTTTTTCTAACTGGGTTTCTTGGGTCGTTGATAAAGTTATATCCTTGAATCAATTTGTCTTATCAAAGGAATAAATATTCTATACTGCATCCTCACAGTTTCAGAATCTTTCAATATCCTCAGTAAGAAAACTAGGGGAGGAAATAAGGCCATTAAATTGGACATCCAAAAAGAGTTTTATATGATGGATTGGGATTTCATAAGACAAATCCTTCAAATATTTGGCATCAGTGTGGTCTTTATTCAATGGATTATTCTCGTATCTCAAACCTAGTTAATGGGTCACCGGGGGATACATCACATGATTAAGGTTTGTGATACAGGGGGATCCCCTCTCTGTGATTATATTCGCTTTTTTTGGATTATTTGAGCAGAATCCTGATTGACATGGTGGGAAACATGAATCTTGCCACTATCAATGTGGAAAGAGGTATATCTACACCTTCTCAATTGGTCTTTGCTGATGAACTTGTTATCATTACACATGGGGATAGGAAAAACATTAATAACCTGAAGAGATCCATCTCCACTATGAGAATGTATTAGGGAAAGAAATCTGTTGTAGAAAATCTTTTATCTAATTTGGATAGAACTTTCTTGTGGCAAGAAAGAATCATCTCATCAACAATTAGGGTCTTAGAGAAGGTTCCCTCCCATTCGATTATCATGGGGTCATATTGTTTTGGGGTAAACCTAAGGCATCACACTTCTCAACAGCCTTATCCCAAATCACAAAAAATCTTGAAACTTGGAAAGAACCCGCTCTTTAAATGGATATACATGCATTCCTTGTCCATCATATTGTTATTTCACATCTTTTTTACTCTCTCATGGTGCACATGTGGCCTGCCTTAGTGCATAATAATTTAAACTCATTTTTAAGAACTTTTTCTAGATTGGAAATTTGATAGAAATGAAGCTTCTTAAAATGAAATGCTGTAAATGTTGCATTCCTACCCTGCTTTGAGGTCTGGGCATTAAAAATCACAGTTGTCTAAATTAAGTGCTTCTAGAAAAATTCATCTGGTGTCTCATTCATAATAACTCAGACTCTCTGGCATTCATATATAAATGAATTATTTCAAGGTACACTACCATGAAATAGGGTTATATGGAATTTTCTATTTGGTTTGGACGTCATTCTGTATTCCATACTATAATGAGAAATCCTCACTGGGTGGTTATTGATAACTCATCCCTTCACTTTTAGACCACTAACTGGACTAAAATTCCACCGGATGATAGGTTTACATCTTTAGGTCACTATGTTGATAGTAACATCACTATGAAAGAGTAGGTAGAACATTTGGATGGCCTCCCGGATGACATTATCTTCATTGTGTTGGGTTATGAATTTATCGAGCATGAGGACCTACTGTTATTATAAGGACCCGGCCTTAAACCTTACTAAATCTTGAGTTATTAAAAGATTACACATTGAAGATCTTTTCGGGTTTAGAGTTTTAGATAATTAGATCATAAAACTTGCATTACGTTCCACATATAAACAAAGTGGTTACATAAAGATAGTATTCTTCATTCCCATAAATTGAAACACATTTAAAATAAAACATGGATTATTTCTTGACACATCCTTGACTCTATCATCTTATCATGTACCTTTCCCTTGACCTGTGAAAAACATTTCAAAAACATGGGATGAGCATAAAAACTCAGTATGGGTTATAAAAAAAACATGGATAGGAAACATGAGTTCATATATACATAATAATGAAATCATACTTTACCCATAAAACATAGGCACTTTAACATACCTCATAAAATCATGAATAAATCATAGAAATCATAAGACATAAAGGTAACTTGAGGCATTCATAACATTCTTACGTAGGGAGTAACCCTATTGGTTACGTTTGGAATACCCATCACAGTATATTCCCTAAATCTCTTCGGAGAAACCTTAACGTTTCACTCCTTCGCGTTACCCAATGCATTGGAGAGCTTTATCGGGCTCACCCGCCCTTAGTTTATCACGGAACCACCCGTCTTCATAATAATGCCCAAGAACCATAACATAATCGTATCACATAAAACATGCATAAAGGAAACATAACATTTCCACATTTCAATCACAAGATATCAATACAACACAATAACATTGTGAAAACCATTTTCAATACCAAAATAAAAGAAAAGTAAAACATGGCATTTATTTTTTTTTTTAAAAAGAAGGTATGGCTTGTAGAGGAAGCCGAAACTCAAATAACGGTCACGACGGCGGAGAAGTCGTTGTCGCCGCATACGTACGACAAAAACATTCCCTTTTTTCGTTTAATAAATGCTTCGTATAAAAAAGATTCCTTTTGAATAAACGTAAAAGTCAAAGGGGTTTATACACCATATAAAAAAAGATTGTGTATAAAACAAAATATGCCTCAATGAAAGGAGATTGAGATGAAGTCCCATACCTCGTATCCGACTTGACCCGACCGTTCTTTAATCTCTTGAATAATAAACGTGAGTTAATCTCTACTTTCTTATGAACCTTTTTCAAGTTCATTATTCCCTTTATACCATGTTATGAACATCATGTAATCATTTAAGTTAATAATGTTCATTTTGTCGGTATTTGGTTCTTAAGTCAAAAATAGACTTCTTACACTTACATGTTGTTAACTTGGTCAATGGTTCGTTATATCCAGAATGATATTAATTATTTGGATAACATATATATCATATATATTCATCATATACATGTATTTATAATATTACATCACATTTAGAGGTAAGAAATGAAATGCACCGTTCATGGAGACGGTAAGCCGTACGTACGCATGAACGCTACTTCCATTTCTATTTCGTATTTTCTGGAATGGAATCATAATGATATAAGAGTATATTATAATTACAGTATAATAACATACATAATATCCTTAGCTTTATCCTTTACACATCCCACATATGGTATTAACAAATCAAATCACTTTCAGGGGGCGGTAGTCCGCACTTCCTAAAATGAAGATATCGTGTTTACCCATAATGGGAACCATAAAGGTATGCCCAAAATGAAAAAAACAGAAGCTTAAGGAAAACATAAACATATTATATATCATATATAAAAATAGTGACATCATAATGGCCACCTTTGAAGGTGTTAAATGAGTATTGAACAATCATCGTTTTGGGAGGCAGAATTTCTCCATCCACGGAAACCGTATGTTATTTAACCATTTGATGTAGTTGTGTGAGAGTGTAGCTCAAATAAATCTTATAACAACATACTAGTATATTGAAGATACTGTTTTTGTTACAAAATAAGTAAATAAAAAGAGTTTAGGGGGTTGGAGAAACAAAATAAAACAAATGAACATGAGAGAATGAATTACGTTTTAAACTGTAACTCCTTTTGATTTGAGCCTAAAGGATTCCTTCGAAAGGATTTTTCCCAAAGGGAATCCTCTATGATGTGGAGAGGGATGTGGAGAGAGTAAATGGGCAGGGGTTGGCTGAGCCAAACGCTTGAGGAGTGCGTGAAATGAGGTAGAGATGGGGGCCTTTTATAAGAGGAGAGGAGGGGCACTTTTGGAAATTAAAGATAAGTTACTTTATTTTAAAAAGAGTTTCGGATTCAAAAGGTCCCACATTGCTATAATTAGAGGATAAGGTAATAAGGCTTCGAAATCCACTCATCCAATTGGTTTTGTCCATGTGTAGGTTTTAGAGTTTTCATTATCTTTCCATTTTATTTAAATCGTTAAATAATGAGGTCATCGCTGCATCATCATGATGTCATAAATAATTTAATTTATTTAAAGTCTAAAAATGATAAAAAAAATACTATGATGTAGGAAATCCTTTTAGATTTCCAATGACTATTTATAATCAAAAATCTGATCTTTATAACCCCATGTAAATTTTTTTTTTCGCAAAACATATTATGTTTGTGTCATTTTTACTTTTACATTAAATAAAAAGTTATTTATGTCATTTCCCAACCAAAGTGGATCCATGGGGTCCCCAAGTTGACCCATGGATTGTCTTGGTCGACCATGACACAACCGATAAGGGTAGGACATGTGTCAAGATCATCTCATTTTATTAAAGCATTATTTTTACCTTAAACTACACTAATTACCACTAATCGCGATTAAAAACTTAATAAGTTACTATTCACCAAAAAATTATTTTAATCCCATTGAACCACATTTTACTTCTTAATGACAACCATGTATGTCAGATTTTTGAAATTCAAAACACAATGATGGCAAAATTTCATTTAAACGGAAAATCAATTTTTATAAGTACCACTTAGTGGTTTCACTATTCATAAAAAATTGATGTTTTTCAGAAAATTACCAAAAATTCACCCTATGCTATATTTGATATTCCGAATTCAAAAATGAAGTCTATTTTACAAAATTCAAAACATATATGTCACATTAATTAATTTAATAATTAATTCCCGCTGTCAGAGCAAATAGCGTGTTTTTATGAAACAATAAGTATCAAAAGATTTACACCAGTTTAAGTCCAATTTCAAAATGAAATCGATTCCAATGACCACAATTGGATTAAATGGTAAAAATATATTCTAATTTCACTTCAAACCCAATTCAAAAGATAATCTAATCATATAAATAAATTAGATTAAAAAGCAGTTTTGATGTAAAATGCAGTATTTTTCACTATTCATTAAAAATGAACATTGTCAGAAAAATACCAAAAAATAACAAAAAGTAAATTTTTATGTCCCAATCATTAAGAATAAGTTTATTTTGACAAACATAGTTTATAAAATTGTTAAAAGATAGATTCAAAAATGGTTTTCCATTATAAGGCAGTAAAACAATCTTTTAAGAATATTAGTTTATTCCATGCATAAGATAGTATTTATTTTCATTTTAAGCCTCTAAAACACTATCTTAATCATTAATAGACATGGATAAAAATATCTATTATTCATTACTTACTTGGGATGTTACATCCTTCCCCCCTTTAGAAAATTGCTTCCCCACAATTTATTTACTTATCAAATAAATGGGGGTACTTATCCCTCATTGCATTTTTATATTCCCATGTTGCCTCTTCAATCATGTGGTTTTTCCACAAAACCTATACATGATTAATCACCTTATTCCGTAACACTTGCTCCCTGTGGTCAAGAATCTGGACCGGTTGTTCCTCATATGATAGGTTCTCTTCCAGCTGAACTATCTCTGGACTCAAAACATGAGATGGATCTGGCATATACTTTCTCAACATCGAAACTTGAAAAACATTGTGTACCTGAGATAAACTCGGAGGTAAAGCCACTTGGTATGCAACTGATCCAACTCTCTCCAGAATTTCGTATGGTCCAACGAACCTTGGACTCAACTTTCCTTTCTTACCGAATCTCATCACACTTTTCCAGGGAGAAATCTTGAGAAAAACATGATCACCTACCTCGAAAGATAGATCCTTCCTCTGGTTATCCGCATAACTCTTCTGCCTTCTATGAGCTGTTCTCATGTGTTTCTGAATCAGCTGAACGTTTTCCGCCATCTCTTCTACCAATTCTGGTCCCATCAACTTCCTTTCACCCACTTCATCCCAGAAAGATGGAGTTCGACACCGCTTCCCATATAATTCCTGAAATGGTGCCATTTGTATATTGGAATGAAAACTGTTATTATATGAAAACTCAACCAAAGAAAGATGTTCGTCCCAAGTTTCCTGATAATCCATAGAACAAGCATGTAGAATATCCTCCAATGTCTGAATTGTTCGTTCTGACTGCCCATCTGATTGAGGATGAAAAGATGTACTAAAATTTAATTCAGTACCCAATGACTTCTGAAGGCCTTTCCAAAAGTTAGAAGTAAACCTGGGATCACGATCCAATACAATTGAGAGAGGAACTCCATGTAACCTTTCTATCTATTTAAGATACAAATGGGAAAGTTGATCAAGAGAGAAAGTATCTCGTATAGAAAGGAAATGAGCAGATTTGGTCAAGCGATCAACAATAACCTAGATTGCTTTATTACCTCGAGATGTCTTCGGTAATCCAACAACAAAGTCCATGGATATATTCCCCCATTTCCACTCTGGCACTGGTAAAGGCTGAAGCATCCCTTTCGGTAACTACTGCTCTGCTTTAACCTGCTGACAAGTCAAACACTTTATAGTAAAATCAGCAATATCTCTTTTCATTCCATCCCACCAGTAATACTCCCACAGATCTCTATACATCTTAGTACTGCCCAGATGAACTGAAAACGGAGAACTATGAGCTTCACATAACAACTCCCTCCTCAACTGTGAATCACAAGGCACACACAATCTCTTCCCAAATCTCAAAACACAATCATTATCAATGTTTAATTCAGGAAACTTACCTTTCTGAACCAGCTCTACCTTTTTCTGCAACTCACTGTCTTGCTTCTGTGCTTGCTTGATTCTATCTGATAGAGAAGATCTCACTGATACCTGAAACAAAACAGAAGGACTTCCTGCACCAACAACTTCAATGCCAAAGTTCATCAAATCGTTAACCAAAGGATCACGTTCCAACCGCAACATTGTTAATGAAGCATTACTTTTTCGACTCAAAGCATCAGCCACTTTATTTGCTTTTCCCGGATGGTAATGAATTGTACAATCATAATCCTTGATTAATTCTAGCCATATCCTTTGTCTCATGTTTAACTCATTCTGAGTGAATATATACTTTAAACTTTTGTGATCGGTATATATTTCACACTTTACTCCATACAAATGATGCCTCCAAATTTTTAAAGCAAAAACAACAGTAGCTAATTCCAAATCATGTGTAGGGTAATTTACCTCAGGAGTTTTCAACTGTCGTGAAGCATAAGAAATTACCTGATCATTCTGCATTAGGACGCAACCAAGTTCATTCAATGAAGCATCACTGTATATAACAAACTCACCATTCCTGGAAGGTAGTTCCAAAACTGGAGAATTCAACAATCTTCTTTTCAATTCCTGAAAACAATCATCACATTATTTTGTCCAGATAAACTTATCACCCTTCTGAGTTAGCTTAGTCATTGGACTAGATAACCGTGAAAAATTTCTAACAAACCTTCGGTAATAGCCCGCCAAACCAAGGAAGCTACGAATCTCAGTTACATTTGTGGGTCTTGGCCATTCTTCCACAACTTTTTTTTGCAGGATCAACAGTTATTCCATCTTTAGAAACAATGTGACAAAGGAAAGAAATTTGTTGCAACCAAAACTCACACTTGCTGAATTTCCCATACAATTTCTTTTCTATTAAGGTTTGCAAGATAACCCTTAAATGTCTTTCATGCTCCTATTTACTTTTATAAAACACCAAAATATCATCAATGAAAACCACCACAAACTTATCCAAGAACTCATGGAAAATTCTATTCATTAAGTCCATGAATACAACAGGTGCATTGGTTAGCCCAAAAGGCATTACTACAAATTCATAATGGACATTTCTCGTACGGAACGCGGTCTTCGGAATATCTGCCTCCTTTACCTTCAGCTGATGGTACCCCGATATCAGGTCAATCTTTGAAAAAAATTGAGCTCCCTGGAGCTGATCAAACAAATCATCGATATGAGGCAAAGGATATTTTTTCTTAACAGTGATATTATTCAAGGCTCTACAATCAATTAAAAGTCTCATAGAACCATTTTTTTCTTAACAAACAAAACAGGATCACCCCATGGTGATGTGCTAGGTCTAATGAAACCTTTCTCTAATAAATCTTGCAATTGCTCCTTCAAATCTAAAAGTTCAATTTGTGCCATTCGATAAGGGGGTTTTGAAATTGGATTAGCATCATGAACTAATTCAACAGTAAACTCAACTTCCCGATATGGTATTATTCCAGGAAACTCATCAGAAAAAACATCAGGATACTCATTTACCACTGGCACATCATTAATCTGAACAGTTCCTTTATTTTCAACGACGTGTGCAAGGTAACATTCATTTCCATCTTTTACAAGTTTATCGGCCTCTTGATAAGTTATCAACAGTAAGGGTTCATTCTTGTACACAAACTGAAAGTCTTTCTGAAAAGAAACTTCTTTAGCTATACAGTCAATCTTATCATGGTAAATAGAGAGCCAATCCATACCCAGGATAACATCAAACTCAACTAGAGGTAGAACAATAAGGTTTGCAAGTAGGTTCTTTCCACAGATAAGGATAGGAAGATTCTTATAAATTCTTTTTGCCTCAACATTTCCCCCAGGTGTTTTTACCAAAAGTTCAGGAGTCATTTCTTGAGATGGTATTCCCATTTTACTAGAAAAGGTTTCAGAGATGAAAGAATGTGTAGACCCTGAATCAAACAACACACTGGCATAATCTGAAAAAACAAAAAAAGTACCTGATACCACTTCATTTGATGGCCCGACATCTGCTGACGTAGTTGCAAAGGATTTCATCACCCCTTTCTGCTTGTAGTCTAACTGCTTCCCATCACTCAAGCTCTTTGTCAGACACTCGTTTGCATAGTGACCCATCTCATTCCACTTATAACACTTCACTAACAGTAAATCAAATTTGTTCTTACCTTCACCTTGATCCTTTTCAGTGCAATCACGAGCCTTATGTCCCATCTTCCCACATCGGTAGCACTTTCCAGAATTCAGAAGACATTCCCCAGCATGCCTTTTTCAACATTTACCACAAACTGGAAACATAGTTCTCTTACTATCAGCCTTTTTTGAAGAATTCTTACCTTTCTCCTGCCACCTCGGTCTCTTCTTCTGCTGGTTGTTATAGAACACTTGGTCATCGGTAAACTCCATTTCTACCTTCTCAGCACATCGAACAAGCTTTTCATAACTGTTAAACTCACGAGAAGCTAATTTCCTTCGATATTTTGGCTTTAATCCTGAGTAAAAAGGATTGATTTTACTATCAAGGTCTCTGGTAAAATTTGGAGCATTCCTTGCCAATCGAGTGAACCTTTATTTATAGACAGCCACTGAGTCTTCCTCTTGCATCAATTCCAAGAATTTATTTTCCATCCTAAGTCGAACAGCCTTCGGAAAATACTTCTCAAGAAACATACCTTTGAATTCATCCCAGTCGAGAGCATCAATCTCATCGGCGTCCCCGATATTTTTAACCATAGACCACCACTGATCTGCTTCACCCTCCAAACAGAAAATAGAAAGACTAACCTTTTGATTGTCTGAACACCCCATGACATCAAAAATTTTCTCCAGTGCTTTAATCCACCCTTCAGCTAGCACAGGGTCAGATGATCCTCTGAATGATGGGGGATGTTGCCTCATGAAATGTTCCACCACTGACATGTTCCTCTGCGGTTGGTCTAGCTAATCTCGCGAATGGATACCACCACCATTTATAGCCTGAGTCAACTGTGCCATTACTGCAACAAAATGTTCAGTTCCAATTCCGACCATCTCAGGATGCTGATTCAGAAGGTTATTTCCTTCTGTATGCCTTCCTAGAACTGCTTCCCTATTTCCTCTGCGGAAAACCATTCTGAACAAACATGTCTTAGATGAAGCAACATGGTAATCTTTAAATGCTATATAATTTCAAAAAAAAAATATTTTTGGATAATCATTTAATAGAATTCCAACTCCTAAACTTATCTAAACTGACCTTTGATACCAACTATAAGGCCCCAGCCTTAAACCTTACTTAATCTTGAGTTATTATAAGATTACACATTGAGGATCTTTTCGGGTTTAGAGTTTTAGAGAATTAGATCATAAAACTTGCATTACATTCCACATATAAACAAAGTGGTTACATAACGATAATATTCTTCATTACCATCAATGGAAACACATTTAAAATAAAACATGGATTATTTCTTGACACATCCTTGACTCTATCATCTTATCATGTACCTTTCCCTTGACCTGTGAAAAACATTTCAAAAACTTGGGATGAGCATAAAAACTCAGTATGGGTTATAAAAAAAACATGGAAAGGAAACATGAGTTCATATATACATAAGAATGAAATCATACTTTACCCATAAAACATAGGCACTTTAACATACCTCATAAAATCATGAATAAATCATAGAAATCATAAGACATAAAGGTAACTTGAGGTATTCATAACATTCTTACGTAGGGAGTAACCCTCTTGGTTACGTTTGGAGTACCCATCACAGTATATTCCCTAAAGCTCTTCGGAGAAACCTTAACGTTTCACTCCTTTGCGTTACCCAATGCATTGGAGAGCTATATCGGGCTCACCCGCCCTTAGTTTATCACGGAACCACCCGTCTTCATAATAATTCCCAAGAACCATAACATAATTGTATCACATAAAACATGCATAAAGGAAACATAACATTTCCACATTTCAATCACAAGATATCAATACAACACAAAAACATTGTGAAAACCATTTTCAATACCAAAATAAAAGAAAAGTAAAACATGGTATTTATTTTTTCTTTTAAAAAGAAGGTATGGCTTGTAGAGGAAGCCGAAACTCAAATAACGGTCACGACGGCGGAGAAGTCGTTGTCGCCACATACGTACGACAAAAACATTCCCTTTTGTCGTTTAGCAAATGCTTCATATAAAAAAGATTCCTTTTGAATAAACGTAAAAGTCAAAGGGGTTTATACACCATATAAAAAAAGGTTGTGTATAAAACAAAATATGCCTCAATGAAAGGAGATTGAGACGAAGTCCCATACCTCGTATCCGACTTGACCCGACCATTCGTTAATCTCCTGAATAATAAACATGAGTTAATCTATACTTTCTTATGAACCTTTTTCAAGTTCATTATTCCTTTTATACCATGTTATGAACATCATGTAATCATTTAAGTTAATAATGTTCATTTTGTCTGTATTTGGTTCTTAAGTCAAAAATAGACTTCTTACACTTACATGTTGTTAATTTGGTCAAAGGTTCGTTATATCCAGAATGATATTAATTATTTGGATAACATATATATCATATATATTCATCATATACATGTATTTATAATATTACATCACATTTAGAGGTAAGAAATGAAATGCACCGTTCATGGAGACGGTAAGCCGTACGTACGCATGAACGCTACTTCCATTTCTATTTCATATTTTCTGGAATGGAATCATAATGATATAAGAGTATATTATAATTACAGTATAATAACATACATAATATCCTTAACTTTATCCTTTACAAATCCCACATATGGTATTAATGAATCAAATCACTTTCAGGGGGAGGTAGTCCGCACTTCCTAAAATGAAGACATCGTGTTTACCCATAATGGGAACCATAAAGGTATACCCAAAATGAAAAAAACAGAAGCTTAAGGAAAACATAAACATATTATATATCATATATAAAAATAGTAACATCATAATGGCCACCTTTGAAGGTGTTAAATGAGTATTGAACAATCATCGTTTTGGGAGGCAGAATTTCACCATCCACGGAAACCATATGTTCTTTAACCATTTTATGTAGTTGTGTGAGAGTGTATCTCAAATAAATATTATAACAACATCCTAGTATATTGAAGATACTGGTGTTGTTACAAAAGAAGTAAATAAAAAGAGTTTAGGGGGTTGGAGAAACAAAATAAAACAAATGAACATGAGAGAATGAATTACCTATAAAACTGTAACTCCTTTTGATTTGAGCCTAAAGGATTCCTTTGAAAGGATTCTGCCCAAAGGGAATACTCTAGGATGAGGTGAGGGATGTGGAGAGTGTAAATGGGCAGGGGTTGGCCGAGCCAAAGGCTTGAGGAGTGTGTGAAATGAGGTAGAGGTGGGGGCCTTTTATATGAGGAGAGGAGGGGCACTTTTGGAAAGTAAAGATAAGTTACTTTATTTTAAAAAGAGTTTCGGATTCAAAAGGTCCCACATTGCTATAATTCGAGGATAAGGTGATAAGGATTCGAAATACACTCATCCAATTGGTTTTGGCCAAGTGTAGGTTTTAGATTTTTGATTATCTTTCCATTTTATTTAAATCGTTAAATAATGAGGTCATCGCTGCATCCTCATGATGTCATAAATAATTTAATTTATTTAAAGTCTAAAAATTATAAAAAAATACTATGATGTAGGAAATCTTTTTATATTTCCAATTACTATTTATAATCAAAAATCTGATCTTTATAACCCCATGTAAAAATTGTTTTCGCAAAACATATTATGTTTGTGTCATTTTTACTTTTACATTAAATAAAAAGTTATTTATGTCATTTCCCAACCAAAGTGGATCCATGGAATCCACAAGTTGACCCATGGTTTTTATTGGTCGGCCATGACACAACCAATAAGGGTAGGACATGTGTCAAGCTCATCTCATTTTATTAAAGCATTATTTTTACCTTCAACTACACTAATTACCACTAATCGCGATTAAAAACTTAATAAGTTACTATTCACCAAAAATTTATTTTAATCGCATTGAACCACATTTTACTTCTTAATGACAACCATGTATGTCGGATTTTTGAAATTCTAAACACAATGATGGAAAAATTTCATTTAAACGGAAAATCAATTTTTATAAGTACCACTTAGTGGTTTCACTATTCATCAAAAATTGAAGTTTTTTCAGAAAATTACGAAAAATTTACCCTAAGCTATATTTGAAATTCCGAATTAAAAAATGAAGTCTATTTTACAAAATTCAAAACATATAAGTCACATTAATTAATTTAATAATTAATTCCCGCTGTCAGAGCAAATAGCTTGTTTTTATGAAACAATAAGTATCAAAAGATTGACACCAGTTTAAGTCCAATTTCAAAGTGAAATCGATTCCAATGACCATAATTGGATTAAATGGTAAAAATATATTCTAATTTCACTTCAAAACCAATTCAAAAGATAATATAATCATATAAATAAATTAGATTAAAAAGCAGTTTTTATGTAAAATGCAGTATTTTTCACTATTCATTAAAAAAATGAACATTGTCAGAAAAATACCAAAAATTCAAACAAAGTAAATTTTGATGTCCCAATCATAAAGAATAAGTTTATTTTGACAAACATAATTTATAAAATTGTCAAAATATAGATTCAAAAATGGTTTTCCATCATAAGGCAGTAAAACAATCTTTTAAGAATATTAGTTTATTCCATGCATAAGATTGTATTTATTTTCATTTTAAGCCTCTAAAACACTATATTAATCATTAATAGACATGAATAAAAATATCTATTATTCATTACTTACTTGGGATGTTACAGTTATGGGAAGGGCCCTCGTCTAGACTTCTGGACTCAAAAAACATCTAATAACACTTAATGTAGGGGGAATACAACTGCATTGGCACTTGGAATCGAAGCTCGCTTATGCCTTCATGGTTTACTCTTTTTTGGATACTTTTTCATAACAATTTACCAGTGGATGAAAACCTTCAAAGGATCAGTATAAGTCTATGGTCTCCATCAACATCATGAAGATGTGAACCATATATTCTTGTCTTGTAACACATATACCTCCCTCTGGAAATCTACTCATTACCTCTTTGATTTTCAATTAACTCATATTGGGTCCATTCTCGATTTGCTAGACTTGATGTCCAGAACTCGTCACATAAATCAACTTAATGCTCTACTATGCACTGTCTGTGCTGAAGTAATACATATTATATAGGAAGGCTGCAACAGTGCCATTCACTGACAGAACAAATATCACGAAGGCCTTGCATTTGATACTGTCAATATAGCTATACAAGATGCGGTATCCAGAACCAAATAATGCTGGAACAACTTGGTGAAGTATTTTAGTATCCTTTGGAGACTGAATGTTGTAGAGATTTTTTACAGGCCAAGAGGCATGATGGAAGTATTCTGGCTGGAACCTTTCATCGACAGGTTGAAATACAGCATGGACGGTGCATCTAGGGGAAATCTAAGACCATCATGATTTGGGGTTATCTTTAAGGACCCCTTGGGGGAAGTGGGGGAATGCATTTATGGCACATGTGGTTATGCCAAAATACTTTAAGCTGAAATGATGGTGGTTATTAATGTATCAGATATGTTTCACTATAGAGGTATAAGCAATATATGGCTGGAATGAGACTCAGTGGTGGTTGTGCAGGCCATAAGAGTATGTCAAAAATACAAATCATGGAAACTGGAAGGTAAATGGATCAATTTCATTGAATGGATCTCCTCCTTGAATCATTTCATCATGAACACCTTTCGTGTTATGAACTACATTGAGGATGCACTTTCCAAATAAAGGTATCTTGGAAGTGAAATTCACAACTCTCAACAATGTTCCTGATGAAATGGTACCTCTTAAAGTATGGGAAAAATGTAAAATACCTTCTTTCTGCATTGTATAACTCTTTTATTTTTTTCAATATAAGAGCCTATGTGCTCACATTAATCAAAAAATATATATGTTCTCTAAATATAATGTTACCCTTAAAAAAATTCTTTTTTCCATTATAACAATTCTATATATTCTTGAAAATCTATAATTAAAAACATAAACTAAATAATCCTTATAAAATTCACTATTCATAATTCTTAGATCCAAATACATAAATACCTCAATCTGTCAAATTTAATGGTTGGCATGGAATTGGTGCTTCCTTGGTTTTTAAGTATATTCCTATGTTTGGGCATTGATTTGGGTAATGCTCATGATTTCCATAGATGAGACCTTGACCTCCATTACAATTGGTCACCATATGACCCTTTTTCCGTAGAGATAACATTTTCCCCTCTATTTTTGGTATTCCGTAATATTCTTCTTCTTTTCCTCTTGACATGTAGGTAATTGAATAATCATTCTTCTATGCTTCTAAAAATTTGATCATTTATAAACATTCATCGTCTTCTAATGCAATGTGTTAGGAAATTAATCAATGATTACATCGTTAATCATATATATTGATAACTGATTTGGAATGATCATAATATCATACTCTTCTGTCATTATCCAGTTTTGTTGATCGAAATCACCAAATTTTCCATCAAACTCAATGTTAATCCAATTCCTTCTAGTTTCTTCCATTAACTAATATAAGAAATTACAGGTTGAGAAGCACATCTCATTGAAGAAAACCACATAATCAAGGTATGGTACATTATATGTATTTCATATTAGGTTTAATCCTAGTTTATCCATGATCATTACAAAGATTCTAGTCAGTTCTTCTATACTTATCCTCAAAGTCTATCATAAGGTTATGATCCATATTCAATGTTTTCTGAATCTATTTCCTAGTTTGTTGTTAAACTTCCTTTGATACCAATTGTAATGCCTCAACCCCAAAAGCCCAAAGCTGGTGCATCATTTTAATATGTTGGAATAATTATAGTGAATCATGTCCCAAAGGACTGATCTGTTTAGAAATCACGGAAAATAGATTACATATATGAACATTACATTACAATTTCTTACAGAAAACAGAATATAAACAGTCCTTTGATAACACCAATGTTCACCTAGATTAACCCTTGTATCAATCATAAAAAACATTTAGAATCCTAGGAAAATAAAACATAACAAATGGGTGAGCTCAGATTCTTAGTAAGGATAAACAATATAGAGGATGCTATCATAAATAAGCATTAAATGTTAAGGCAAGGTATAACAATAAAACACAAGCCTTCTAAAAAAATAATATTCAGCATAATATGGAAAGAATAATTCAAATAATCCCATTAAAAATTTCACATGGACAATCTACTAATAGAATAATCAAATACAATATCAAAAACTAATCTCATAATGAGGGAATGCATAATTCTAGAAATCTGATACATACCTTCAAGGCCTCAGTCAATACAGTTAAAAATAAATGGTTATGTATTAAAAAATATATGTATATCTGAAAATAAATGGGCAAGGACTCAGCCAATTATATATATTTTTTGACTCATTAGACCTACCAATACATCTAGGGGCTATAGTGGGCCACACCCATCACTTACTATGTCCAATGCATTTCTCTTATGAAAACGATAGAACATAACATAACCATTCATACTAAAACTAAAATTTGAAATTCCAATACTTTAACCATAAACCATGAATGGTATAAAAATATCATATCTACTGTCAAAAATATCATAACTCATTCAATAAAATCTAGGAGATTTTTATATAATAAATCAACCACAATCAAGAAAAATACCCAATAAAGGATGTTGACATAGATGAAAATAATCAGTAAAACTTTTTGAGAAAAATATCTATTTTTTCTGAGATCATTTAAAAGTTTTATAATTTATAAATGAATTCATTTAAAATTTATTTTTGAATGAAAGTGTCTCATAACATGTTGATGTTTTTAGAAAGAATTATCATTTTTAAACAATCATGTCCAAATAAATAAATCCTTAAAATCATTTAGAAAACATTGAAATTATTTAAATATATTTTCAAAAATAGTTCTTTAAAACATTTAAAATGATGATATAGTTAAAAATTCCTTGTTATAAAACCCTAATCTATTCCTTCTGAAAATATTTTTCTGAAACATGGACATGTATGATAAATATGTCCTAGTAAATACTTACACATAAACAATCTCAGATAATAATGTGATTAAGGAATTAACCCTTACCATAGGTTTCATACTCTATGTACATGTAAGAAAATCTTGTATAATGACTTTAAACAAATTAATAACTTATATTATTATTATTATTATTATTAAATCATATATGATTCTTTTATGTCTTTATATTACTAGTTTATTAATAATTCCAATTTGATGCAACATTTCGGTTAATAATCGCTTTGTTTGTCATACGTGTTTTGACTTGTTATTCTTAATTATATTACTTAGATAATGGTTTAATTATATAAATAATGTATAATATGATTTATATATCATATATATTCATAATATGAATATATATAATAGATATATATGTATATATGTGAAATGGAATACACCGTTTATGAAGACGGTAGGTCGTAAATATGCATGAACGTTGTTTCCATTTTCTTATCGTATAAAATGGAAGTAAGTGAGTGACATATATGTACACACACACAAATATATATTTATATATATTCAATTATACTTATTATGTAGAATATTTCATAATTTATCATTATATATATGTTTTTTATAATCCTTCGTGGATGGTGGATGTGGAAGAATAGTTTCATCGCATGGTGGAGATGGTAAACTGTACATACGCACGAGGGACGATATCATTTCATAAAGAGTTAAATGCTATGGAATTTGATGTAATATGAATTTTAATGAAATAATATAATGCTATATTAATTATTTAAGTCATTATATTCATAATTATACCCGTCTAAAGAATATATAACTGAAATTTAGTTTTCTCCACAACGTAGAGATGGCAAGTCGTACATACGCACGTATGGTAATACTGTTTTTCATTGGATGGGTAAAAGGAGTAATATGGATTTCCCATTATTATAAAAACATCTCAACATATATTATATTCTGGAGTTATTATTTTAGAATGGTAATAAATTATAAAGAAGAAGCAGAAGAAGAAGAGATCTTTGAAAGAGGGGATAAAAGATTACCTCTTCTTCTGGAGTCTCCTTTTTATTTTCACAAAAGGTCTCATTAAGTTGGTTTTTTGAAATAGGGGTGGAAACTATGAATAATTTAGTGATGTTGGGATGTGTTTTGGGAAGGTTTTGTCTGGTCCAAAGGGTTTTGGTGGTGTGAATTAAATAGAAGGGGAAGTGCGCTTTTATAAAAGACGGGAGGGGCACATTAGGAAAAGTTTGAAATTTTAATTTATAATGAATTTATTTTCGGTTTGTAATAGTTTAAAAGTGATTTATTTGGACTATAATATTATTATGAGTCTAAATTTTTTAGATAATTTTAGATCATGAAATTAATCTTATCATTTGGGATTAACCCTTAGGTAAACAGATTAACTCTTATTGTGTCTTCCTGTATATTTATAATATAGGGTTAATATTGTTACTATAAAATGTCAAGGTAACATTAAGTGGATAATTAATGACATTTTTAACATTATATAATTAATTTGACTGAATATTATATTTTTTTGTATTTTTATATCATTTAATAAAATAGTATTTGTTTTAAAAACTCATTTATGTCAATTTTGACATTATTTAGTAATTATTATTTTTTAAGGAATAACAACATGAATCATTAAAAAAAATAATTAAATAAATTATAACTTTCCAAAATCATCCATAAATTTCATTTATGGAATTAAAACTTCCAAATTACTTTTATTTTAATATTTATAATATCATTTATTTGATTCTTTCATTATTATGGAAAATACTACATCATTAATATGTCATATTAATTTAATTATTTAATTTCTAAAAATTAAAAATATAATATAATGATGTAGGAAATCATTTTATATTTCAAATTACTATTTATAGTTCAAAATATAACTTACATAACTCTAATTATAATTGTTTTAGTAATAAGATACATGTTTATGTTATATTTCTCTTTACATTAAATTAAGTATAATAACATGTCATTTTAACACCCAAGTGGATCCATTTTGTCCTATAATCTAACTAAGGATTCTCATTGTTGGCCATATATCATCTAATTGGATTATTATATGAGTTAAGGTTGTTTTATATTATTATAATAGTATTTGTAACCTTCATTTACCTAATTTACCCATTATCTAGGGTAAATAAAAATAATTACATAAGTTGTTATTAATAATAATAATAAATAAAAGGTGCCTATTTACACAACTTTTACCTTATGATTCCAAATATGGGATGAATTTTTCCAAATTTAAAACACAGAATTGGCATATATTAGTTTAAAATTAATTCATGTTGTCAAAACGAGAAAGACAGTTTTTAAAAAGTTAAAACTATCAAAAGATTAGCATGTGTTTATGTCTAATTTCAAAGTGAAATTACTTCAAATGAATAAAATTGGATTAAATGATAATAAAATACAATTACACTTTAAAATAAATTAAAAAGATAATCTAACAATATAAATACTTTAGGTGTAAAAACAGTTTTAAATTAAAATGATGTATTTGTCACTATAAATTAAATAAAGAACGTTATAAAAAAACACCAAAAATTTATCCAAAATAAATTATTATGTCCCTATTATAAATAATAATTTCTTTTTTTTTCAAATTGAATATATATAATTGTTAAATATTGTATTTAAAAAGGGTTCTGCATTAAAAGGATGAAAACTGTATTTTTTTAAAATAACTATTTTATAAAAAATTTGAATTTGTCCTTATACTTTGTATAAGAAAAACATAATATTAATGTTAAAATTATATGGAATATGTATAAAATTCAAAATTTGGATAATAATATTCCTAACCACTTTTTAAATAGCTAGTTTGATAAGTGATGGTTCACTTGAACTCGGTGTTTCATATACTCAAGCTATTGAATTATTAAGAAAAAGTGAACCATGGAAGCTTGGGGTGTTGTAAATATGATTAGATACCAATTAAAAAATTAAAATTAATTTGCTAAAATTAAATAAAAATTGGAAATAGAATGTGAATCATGATCATATAACTTGTTTGTTATTATTTTTATATTATAAATTGTGTAGGCTAAAACCCAGTGAAAATTTTGGTTGTTTGGGGTCCTTTATTGCACTCTTATGATGTGAATTGTGGGATTCATGTTTTTTTATTATTGAAAACAGTTAAAATATAATATTATATTCACATAAAACAATGTATTGGATTTCATGCCCCAGGATCTTACAACTTGTGTGATAACACCCTTAAATAACAAAGTGGAATTGAATAAAATCCCCTATGTCCAATATAGAAAATGATGTGGTTGTATTGTATTGTGTCGGTGGATATGGTTGAGTATTGTCATTTTCCAATTATTATGTGATGCATCAGAGATGTAATTATTGTGATGGGTGTGGGGGCAGTGGATGTGTTATCTAGTAGGGCTAAAAAATAGTTTTGGCTATAAAATTGTGTGGATGTAGCTGTTGGGTTGTGGAATTTTTCTTATGTTCTGTGGTTGGTTTTTATCTTGTAATACAAGTAATCATGGAATGAAATTCATGATAATTATTTCAAATGTTTATTTTTAATCAGTGAATTAATGATGTGATCTGTGGATTAAACATTTAATGTTTATAAATAAACTAATGGGATGGAAATATGAAACAAGGTGTATGCCTTAATAAAATGGGATGATTAAAATTATCAAATAAATAAATTAAAGATTCTATTAAAGGAGAATTTATTGATAAACATATACTGTAGAATATTTTAAAAATAATTAAATATGAAAATGTATTTTGTTTTATTTTTGTTATTCTATGCATTTTTAAGTGGGAATGTTTTTTGTGGATTCTATGAGATTGTTAGTGATTGTCGTGTAACCATAATATGGGATTTGGTACTATGACCTTGTATTTATTTATATAACTAATAAATTATTTTGATCTATATATGATACCCACCCTCATTGGGAACTATGTGTCGGCACTCACATAGTCTCATGGGGGTGTTTTTAGCAACATCATGGAGGGATGATTGATGGATGGCTACGCACACTTCCGTGCTCCCACTTCCAGGCGTTCGTGATATTCATGAGTTGTGGTGGACATAAGTTCAAATTTTCACTATCTACATGTGATATGATGAGTATGTGATATCCCAAGTGTGTTCGGGAGAGGTGTGGTGAGATGGGTTAGGGTTTGCAGTCATGCTTGATAGTAGGAGGGAATGAGGTTTTTGTCTTTAACGTTCATGATAACATGTTCAATGTTTTTTGATATATTTTGTGATTTATTTTCCATGTGACTAAGGGTGGGATACGATGTTATTAATAAATGTTAGTATCACTAGGACATGCGACATTAGGGTGAGAGAGCTAAAAATTATTGGGAAAGTGGTGTGCAGTACCCATCATCGATATGATTCATAATATATTATTATACATTGAAGCATTATTTTTTGCATGGGACTTGGTGTGGTTGGGGTTTTGGTTAGTATAATTTTATAGGTGTTTTTTTGTTTTGTTGTTTTCCTCATAGGTGCATTACTGCTCTATTCATATGTGCATGAGAGACTTTTCTATTCCTAATAAGTACACCTATATTCCAACCATACATATATACACTATTTTTTCAGTTTCTAGGAGGACTTCATGGACTATGTTGGACATTACCTTTTCATTTCATTGGTAGTTGTTATGTCACAACCTTATATTTTATTTGGGGGTTTCTTTTGGATTCTTATATATATATCTAAATATTACTTATAAATTAATTTTGTGATGTTTTATTGGGATTATTTAGTTTAAATTATGGAATTTGTTTGGTCAATTCATTTTATCCCCTGATCATGTTTTCTTATATAGGTAAATTCCTTCTATATTCTAAGATTTTTATACCCTTGTTTCTAGTTGCCAACTTGGGGCCTACTGGAGGTGAGACTCATAGTTCATTATATCCCATTCTTCATTGTCGACATAGTAGGGTTACCTTTATAACGAGGGGGTCATGATAGAGTGGTGTCAGAGCTGATGGTTTAGATATAGGATGGAGTTCAGAGTTAGACCTGGTTAGAACTGCATGGGTTGGTATGGAAATTGTACCAGTTGACCACTGTAAATAAAATCAGCTTTGGAGAATAGAAAGGGCACTGTATTTTTGACCCCACCATGATCCAGTGCAATGAATTTGAGCCTACTGAATGCATCATGATTGATTTATCTTGTGATTGAATGATGTTGTTTTAGGAATTCTAGGAATTTAATTAAAAAAATATTTAAATTTTATGTGTTTTTATATAACTTCTTCAAAACTATGTTTACTAATGAAAATATATTTTTTAATTAGTTAATCATATAACATTAAATTTAATTGTAAAATAAAGGTTAACTAGACCAAACAGTTCGTTAGAAACATTTTTGAAACATAAATGTGTTTTTTACGTTCCTATTAGAATATGATTCATTATGAAATTAAGTTTGAGACCTTTATTAAAATATATAACTTGCCATATTAATTTCCTATTGTTTGAAACTATTACAGAATCCTGATTAATATTTTTTTTAAACAACTGGTTAATTTTGAAAACCATTATGAAGAAATTTATCATGAGTATATTTCATACTAGCGTGATAAAATGAATTATTTTGAGATAGTCCTTAGAAGTTTTTAGGTTCCCATGTGATTTAATATGTCATGAATTGATTCCATTTTTAATTTATCATTAGCATGAGTTATGGAATTATTGTAAATTTTTTTTTGAATATTTAATTTATAAAATTTCAAAAAAAAAGTCCATCTAAATTTTTGATAATTCTTTAGAATTTTCAAACCACGACAAGAATAACTTTGTTATTATTTGAGAATGATTCAGCTCTACAATATTTATATAACCATAAGTTGTAATATTGGGTTAGGTTGAGAATTCTTGTACAATTTGTTTCTATGTTTTTTTGAAAATGATAAACATAAATTCTGGAAAGCTGTTGAGAATTGAGATAGTTTGAATGATAAAGAATATTCATCGATAACTAATAATATATTTTTTTGTTTTTAAATATCCATACCTCGAATGTTAAGTCATGGATATTTTGTTATTGGAATCTTACAAAATTTTGAAAACATTTGTGTGGTAACTAGGGAAATTCTAGTATATGAGGCTCGAGCATATATCATGTTTATTCTGTTGTTTTTAAATATCTAAGTAGAAACATGGAATCCTTATTTTTGTATGTAAAAATGTTTTCTTGAACCATGAAATGGTAATATAATGGTTATTTTTATCATGTTAAAGCATGAAACATAGCAATACAATATGTACAGTTTTAATTTTGGTTATTATATGAAATGATTTATTTTGATGATTATAATAGCATGGTGTCTATGTAATTTATTATTTGAATTGAACAGCTGATATTATCATATAAAAATTTTCATATGAATTTGGATATTTATATCCTTGATAACAACATTAGCAATTAATTTATTATTTATGAATATTAAACATGATGCAGAAGAAGTTGTGTGTTGAATTTTTTCCTTATCATAGCCACATGATAGAACTATTTAAATGAAAGGCATGGTTTTTTATAAAAAACAGCTTGGGAATGTTGAGTATTGTTTTTGGTTACATTGTTTTTTTTCTTAATGTCTTCATATCCCTTGGTAAAAATAAATATTGTTATAATCCTTTCGTGTGCAATGATTGTTTTGAATTATATGACTTTTGATCTAACTGATTGATTAAACTAACAATGAATTAAAAGGATAATCACTTTTATATGGTAATTGAACTAGTTTACCATGAAAAAAAATAATTTAGTGAGAATACCCATGTTAAAAAATTAGGTGAAGTAATTTAAGCACCTAGATAATTGTAGAAGCTGGAATTCTTTATTTCAACATGTAGTTGTTATTGTTGTGATTCCTTTTGATATGTGTGATTAAAAACTTCAAGTATATTATGGGGGAACCTGATCCCTAATCGAGACACATTATACTTTGATACACTAAACTATACGTGCTTGATTCTTTTCCACCCAAATTGGATTATTACAAGACAATGGAGAGGGAATTCCTTGATTTGGTGCTTGGTGCCTTGATGTGTGACGATAGTGGTGATTTTTGGTGGGAGTAGTGTGGAGGAAGATATGGATAATGTAGTGGATTATTTAAGATGATAAAAGTGGTTTAGTGATATTGTTTTATGAAATGTATTGTTTATGTTTTTTTTGGTTGGTAAGTTTGACTAGTGGTTGTATTATATGGTGGCGGTGGTGAGTGATGGATGAGATGTGTTGTTGTTGTGGTGAGATGACTTGTTTTGTGTTATCGTGTGGTTTTTTATGGAATCTCTCATCTCCCCTAAAATGTTTAATCACATAATGTTGGTAATAAAATTAAATTGTCTTTTTTTAAATCATGAAATTAATGAAGATGGGATTGCCTCCAATGCATAAATATTTTATAAAGGAAGTGATGATAATGTTTTACTACTACCTTATTGGTTGGGTTCTATGTGTTTAATCTTATATTGATGGAATGTGTTATGACCTCAAACATATGTAGAGAGGGAAACTCTTTCTTATATCAAGATATGTTATATTACAAACCATTTTAAAACTACATGTGTCAGTCATTCCCCCCTAAAGAATACAATATCGTGGTGTGGTGGATGGGTTCCTTTGAATTATATTCTTGTGGATGTTCTGTAAATATTGATATTAGGTCTTGATTTGGTTGAGAAATGTTGTGTGGAATGTTTTTTTGGATTGTTCTCCTGATAAATAAATATCTTCTAGAAAACTAGGGAAAAAAAGTTTTAAATGATATATTTTTCAAAACATATGTTTTTTATGTTACATCTCATATTTCAAATTATAGACTCCAAAAAATGATTTCAAATAAGAGGCATGGGATAAAAAAACAATTAATGTTTTTTGTGGATGTAAAAAACATTGAATTATGAAATAAAACATTCTTTTAAAGGATTCGAAAATATTGGGTCGAAAAAATAACTTAAAATTAAAGGGATTTGATGATGTGTTTTTTGTAGAAAAAAATTATTAAAATAAAAGATTTTTTTAAATGGAATTTAGTTTATTTAAACTATTAATGATGAATAGATTTGAAAACAATGTTCTGTCTATAATTGTATGATATATATTTATTGATGTCTTTGTTATTACAATCTATGTGACCTTATTCTTGTTTTTCATGTATCACCCCCAAGAGTTTGTTGTTAAATAATTTTTGGTATTTACACATCTTTTCCCAAGTGGTTGTTTTCTTCCAAATATATAACAAACAAGAGAGGTATCTCATGGGATGGTTGTTCGGAACACTATTGTATTTAATTTGTTGTTTTGAATTGATTCTCAATGTTCTGTGTGATATGGATCCAACGCATCATAGAGAATAATAATTTAGAGTATGAGACACAGATGCATGCCTTGTACCATGAGTTTTTTGAGTTTTTCCTTTCTATATTTTTCATTGTGGTGTGATAATTTTGACATTAGTGTTTTATGAGATATGTTTTTATCCCCTTGATGTGATTTATGTTGTGTGACGTGTGATAATGTTCCAACATTTGAAAAATAAAAAACCTAACTCTTAGTCAAGATGAATTATACCACAATAAAATTAAACCTGTGTGGGTTAGTGTGTGATACCCAAAGTGGGTAGTATCTTGACATGGAGGGTGGAATTCCTTAATTCCTATATTTTTGGAAATATGATTTTTTTTCTCCTATTATGTGAGCTCAGGTTAGCAGGATTGTTTTCAAACATTGTTTTATATGTAATGAGATCCCTGATTGGTATCTCTAGGGATTCATTATTAAACCCTTTATCTCCTTCCGTCCGAGTGGGTTTTGAATAATCAAGGGAGAAATTAGTTTGAAAGGTATCTGATGTAATTTCATGAACCTTCCTTATTGTTAAATTGTTTAAAATATTATGGTTGAGATGTCGAAAGAAAATACTAGATGCTTTTATGTTTCTTATATAAAAATGGGAGTTTTAGGATCAGGTGGAAAATTTTGGTGGTTGGTGACATCTTATGGCGGGTCATTCTAGCAGTAGGTCATTCTAGAAACAATTTATTTCAAATGGAAGATCATTCTAGTTGTAGTTCATTCTAGCAGTAGGTCATTTATAATGGAGGTTCATTCTGGTTGTCAATCATTTAGGTGGTAGATTATTATTCTGGTAGGTTATTTATAAACGGCATGTCATTTTGGTGGTTGGTCATTTTCGATGGCGGTTCCTTCTTGTGGTATGATATTCTAGAAGTAGGTCATTAAGGGGGAAGTTCATTTTTGATGGTGGGTCTTTCTAAAGATATTTCATACTGGCGGTAAGCCATTTGTCATAGTAGATTAGTGAACAATGTTTCCAGTTTTTCCAAAATTTCTTGATTTTCCATTTTGAGGTCTTTTATGATGAGAATGGTTTTAATTTCATAATTCATGGTTTTTAAATATGATTGAATGTTTATTAATCACATGTTAAATTTCTAAAAATCCTATAGGCCTTTAATTTTATAAAAGGAATGGTTTTGATGATATCTTCCTTTAATGGACAATCAAAACTATCTAATCCCACAAGTTTCATATATAATCATTCATAACTAGTGAAATTTCCTTCATTCATTCAGTTACACTTGATCTTCAGGTGGGTGGTTCCAAATCCTTATTCCCTTGGATTCATGGATCCCTATTTTTACAACTTGTTCATGCTTACTCAAATAGGTTTCCTCCTGTACGTGCACCCCTTGTTTTGGTATTGTATGTTTGGGAAAATCTTCTTCTCCTAAGTAGGTATTTCTTTTTTATCTTTATGTGTATCATGCAGGATGATCTTATTATTATTATCTATTTTGAAGATTGTTTCATTATGAATAATAAATTGAAATGAACTTATTTAAATTAAATCAAAATGGGAAGGGGACTGTGAAGTATGATCTTACAGTATAGTTGTTATTATTTTTATTTTGTCAATTCTATGGGATAAATTCCCATTGAAAATTGTGTTTATTGGGGGTCCTTACTTGTTCTGTTGTGATGTGAATTGTTGGATTCATTTTTGGTGATTATTGAAAACACATAAACTATAATTGGATAATCACATATAGTTAGGTAATGACTCGGAATCCCCAATATCTTATGTCTTGTGTGATAACACTATTATGTAACGTGGGATAGAATAAAATATCTTATTAAAAATCTAGAAAATGATTTGGTATGCATGGTACTATTATTGTGGATGTGGTTGTGAATAATGGTTTGGATGTTATTATCAGATTCATGGGAGGTGGATTTATTTTTTATGTGTGTAGGGATGTGGATGTGGTATGTAGTGGGGATACGATGGTGGTTGTGGGGAGTTTTTGTAGCGGGGCTGCAAAAGTGGATGTGGCTATAAAATGATTTGGAAGTTGATGTTGGGATGTTGTGATTTTTCTTATGTTCAATGGTTGGTTCTTATCTATATACACAAGTATTCATGGAATTAAATTCATGATAATAATTTCATATGGGTACATTTAACAGTTGAATTGATGAAGGGCTATGCGGTTCAAATGGTTAATGTTTATATACAAACTAATGTGATGGAAATAGGAAACAAGAAGTCTTACTAAAAGAAATGGAATGCTAATTAATGTCATATAAATAAATCAAATGGGATGTTAATGTTCAATTTATTATTAAAAAGATACTCTCAAAAATTTCTTAAAGAATTAGTTAAAAATTATGGATTGTGTTTTGTTTAAGTGATTTAGGTATTTAGATGTTGTAGTGATTTTTATGCACTCTTTGATATTGCTTGTGCTTTTTGTGGAACCATAGGATGTTATTGTGTGTTGTGACTATATAAATATATCCTATATAATATTTTAATTTCAATAGGCACCCCACCCTTTTCGAGCACTATGCACTGACACATGTATAGTCACGCAGGGAGTGTATTTTTTAATATCCCAGTGGGAGGATGGAAGGATTGCTACAAGCTCTTCCATTACCCCTATTCTAGGTGTTAGTGATATTCAGGGGTTTTGATGGCCAAATGTCAAATGTTAAACTATCTACATAGGATGTGATGATTATGTGATGGAATAGGTGTGTTCAGTAGGAGGTTATAATGTTTATGTCATTCACATTAATGGTACAATACTAAACTAGTTATGATATGTGATGTGATGTGTTGCCCTATGTTTTTTCTGGTGGGATGTGATGTGACGTTATTCGGAAGATATGGGAGTTTCAATATGTATTATGTTGGGGTTAGAGACCATAAAATATGTCAGAATGTTATGTGGGGTACCCTATATCAATATGCATCATATTATATTTTTATTCCTGGAAGTGTTATATGGTGAGGGAGCCTTGGTGAGGATGGGTTTTTGGTCAGTATACATGTATAGGTTCTGTTTGGATCTTTTATTTTCCACCTGGTTGCATTAGTATGATATTTTCACATGTGAACGAGTGATTTAATTTTCCAACTTGGTATACAGGTATGATCCCCATACATGTATAAAATATTTTTAGGTTTACAGGTGGACTTCGTAGACCATGCTAGAAATTACTACCTCAGGCATATGGGAGTTATTGTTGTTCCACAACCTTAGATTTTATTTGTGTATTCCTTTTGGAGTTATTATGTATATCTATTTTACTTGTAATATCATTGTTAAATGATTTTTTGGTTTATTTATATTATGATATAGAGCTGTTTGTGGTTGATTTATTCTATCTCCGGGTCTTGTTTTCTTATAAAGTGTAATGCCTCCCATATTGTGATATTTTTATACCCTTAGTGCTAGACTCCAACATGAATCCTACTAGAGGTAGGACTCAGGTTTCATTATCTCCCTTCCATCAATTATATCCAAGGATGGGTACCATTGGATAGAGGGTTCATGAAAAAGTGCTATTAGAGCGGGTCACATAATTATTTATATTTGTTTATTGATCATTGATTGATTTGCGCATTAATAATTGGTTTTCAATTCCAATTTAATATTTTATTAAAATGGATTATGAGATCTTCTTTCTTCCTCTTAATTTAATGAAAATATAATCCAAATGATTAATTTTATGAATGAATAAATTTTGATATCTCAAATAGAGGTGTCGAGGAGTCTGGCCGGATAACACAAGAGTGCACGCCATGTAACTCGAAGCTACAAATTGTGTACTAGTGATTAATACCCCAATAATGATATCATAATTAATTCATGGTGTATTAATTTATTAAATGTGGTGAAATTAATTATACACCATGTGTTTATCGGTCCATCCTAAAAAATGTTCATCCGGAGTAGAAAAATTTTAACCTTTCTACATGGTGTGTAGTCTGTTAGTCACATACGGGTCATGTATCTTCTTACATGGCCTACAAGACTGGTGGTCATGTAACATGTAGACCACACACTGTGTATCCCACGTATTCATCATTTACTCCAATATTTTCTTTGTAATAGTTAGACACTTAGTAATTAGGCATGTTCCATGGATAGATGGTGAGAAAAATATACAGGCCAAGTAGCTCCAATGCACATGTCATGTACTTTTACCAAATTGCATTGAATTAATATTAAGTTATTAAACTGTGAAAACATTATCAACATGTTCTAAAATGTGTTCATTAAGTTTATAAGACATTCGATGTTATTGGTTATATATATTTATATATATCTCTAAAAAATCATGTAACGTTTAGATCTACATATCAAGTATAAGTCATATTACAGTTATTACACTACTTGCATTAAATTATAACATGCACCGTAAATAGCATGTAAAAAAGTGATTATTAAACAGATTGTACACGTCATGAAATTACGTGACAAAGTCATGTATTCCACATATCGCAAGAGTAAATAATATACAACTATAATAAATGATGGGTATTTTGTATGGGTACTCTCTATGTTTCCTTCAATGTACCTTTTTATTTGTACATAGTTATTTTTAAATAAATTTATTTAATTTTTTAAAATTATTATGGATGGGAATCATAAGAAAATTCAAATGAATATTAAGATAAAATAATTTATTAATTAAACAATATAATTATTTGATTTGGATGTGATTTATCCTACATAAAAACAATAATAATTGAATGAAAATTTTATTAAATGCCTAATTATTTTCATAAATGTGGACGATCATGATTGTATACTAGACATTTGAATGTGATTGATTTCATTTAATTAATTATTAAATTAATGTTTTGGCTTGTGTGTGATCTCTATTCTCATTATAAAAGTTCATGTGTGCCCAAGGATTCTTTTATATAATCCCCTAACTAATCATTTGGTTCCCCTAAAAAGTGTGTGCGTAAAAAATTAAGTAATGGATGGACATCCCTAGCCAGTGGAGGTGGTTCATGTTTGGGGACAAGGAAAAATCAATCCAAGAGAGATACATAGGTGGAACAGTGGAAATCCTCAAAACAAACTATAAATGGTTGAAGGGTTTTCAAACCTAATTCAATGGTTAGTTTACCATCTTCTATATAAACTAACCATTAGTAAAATCTCGTGATCATAAAAATTTATTATTTTATTTCTTTCAAGTTACATGGTTATTTCATTATGATTGTTTTTTCATGATCACATTAATTAATGAATTAATAATCATTTAACATATAACTAAAATAAGTTGGATTATGTTTAACTATTATCTAATACATTATTAATAACTCAATTAAATGCACTTAAAATTAAGAAGCTTGAAATAAAAATTAATAATAAGAAATTTACACATAAATGATAATATCCCTCAATTATATATATTATGTTTCTATAGCCTTCCACTATATCATTTATAATCAAATTATTGTTCAAAGGGCTTGACCATCCAAATTTGGGGAGCTTTCAACTATCAAGGAATTA
Source organism: Viscum album (assembly GCA_963277665.1). NCBI lineage: Eukaryota > Viridiplantae > Streptophyta > Magnoliopsida > Santalales > Viscaceae > Viscum > Viscum album. The sequence goes on from OY728162.1 coordinate 1,335,836,292, forward strand.
TAAAATTAGGTTTTGGGATGACATATCTTAGTTCACATCAAGGTTTTACTTCAAAAGTAGGACATGGTGTTACTGAGAAGCAATGGTTGAGGAAATCAAATTTCAAGGTTTTTGGGATTTGGGAGTCCACTCAACGGATCACGAAACTCTATGTTAATGTAGTTATCATTTTTAATATCTACCTAATACCCATCAAATTTCTTGACCGACCAAATTTTGGGTGATTATAAAGTGAATATTGATCCATGAAATAGGAATTTCCAAGAAACTAGATATTCAAATTCCAATGGTGAGGACTATTGGGTTTCGATAAAATAGTTTTAGATTAATAAATATAATATTTATTTATTTGTCTAAATTTTGTCAGATAAATTACTAAAACAATGATCATATTATTATAGGAATATAAATAAAAATAATTAAAACAAATCACTATGATCCACAATTGAGAAAGATTTCATTCTCTCTGGAAAAAAGTTCCATGAATGGAAAATGCTCAAACATGTTATCATGAACCAAAAATGGAAATTGAATATGCTAGAAGAACTTAGTCATAATGTACTAGATAATGTGTATAGTGAGGAAGAGTTATCTCTCTATGATATACATTTTAATGATTCTATATATGTTCAATGTTTCTTTCTATCATCCATGAAAAATGATTTTTTAATCAACATGAGTACATGGATGCATATATCAGGATGTATTGCATTCAAAAAGCTAAAGGTGTGTTTTTTATCGAGGGAAATTATTCAATACTTACACACTTGTCCTTAGATACATGTTTTTATTCTAACATATGTATCCTAATATAGAAACCATGTATATTCCAATATATTGATAGATGGTTGGTGGATTTGTGAGCTTCCAATGGTGAGAGGTTGGATGTTCTAGCCATTAGTGAGTACAACCATTCATTTACATCATGAATAACATTGGTCTAAATTGATTATTATTATGTACCAATTGTTTCAAAGAATATATTTTCTATGTCATGCATGATTCATATTGTATTATTTTCTTGTTTGGAAAATAAAGTTTGTTATTTTATAAAGAAAACATATGTAACAGTATGGAGAATTTAAATAATGGTATTTATATATTAAATTATAAAAAAAGTATTGGAAATAGATATTGAATCATGTTCACGTGACTCATATAACACAAGGCTATGAAATCACCATCTTGGTAAGGTAAATGAGAAGAATTTAAAAAAATATCTATTAAGATGGTTACATAAACTATTATGACCTAGAAACAATTGAAATATGTCATGATTGGTTATAAAGAAAATGATCAAAAATTCATTTGGTGGCCAGGGTGAAAGGTCCATAGAAATTTTAGGATTAGTACACAATGATGCATGTTGGATATTTCTAGTAGAACCCATATTTGGGTATTTATAAATCATAACTTTTACCGATGACATGAGTAGAAATGGCTAAGTCTACTTGATAATGAATATGTCTGAGTCCTTTGAGGAATTAAAATAATTTAGTAATGAAGTAGATAATCAATATGGAAAAATGATAAATAAGATTCAATTGGATCAATGTTTTTAATATATTGTCCAAGATATTATCAAAATATTATAGGATTTTGGGATTCTATCTCAACTCACTCCATATTACACAACACAATGGAATGGTATTAGTAAAAGAAGGAATTGTACCTTGTTAGACATGGAAGAGTCGAATATGAGTCATGCATCTCTTCCATTATCCTTTGGGGGATATGAAATATATACTATAGAAAGTTCATCAATCTATGTATTAAAAATAGTGAAAAAAGGAATGCAATTTGAGTTATGGAGTGTAAAGAAACTCATTTGGTTGCATACACATGTATGGGGTTGTGAGGCATTTGGTATGACCTTTTATGGAAAAAAACAAGATCCTTCCTGGAAAAAGTTTATTTGTATGTGGTATCCTAAGGAAATAAAGGGATAATACCTACACAACCCCTCAAACCAGAATGTGATAGTCGCCATACAATAAATCGTTTTTGAGAGTGGGAATATCCTAAAAAAGGATAGTTGGATAATCATTGACTTTGATGTAGTTGATGATAAGGAAACACAAGAGTTCGTGTAGGAATATATTCCACAGGTCTCCAGGGAAGAAGAAGTTCCTTAAACAAAAGTATTGTGTTTGATCACTAGAGAGGTAAATGAACTAGATAAGTATGGTTTTCTAGTCACTAAAAATAATGATTCATTATCCATTGACAATGGTGAACCTCTCTCCAATAAAGAGGTATTAGGGAGATTAGAATCTATAAGATGGAAAAAAATATATGAATTCTAAAATGGAATCCATGTATTAAAACTAAGTTATGGTTGTAGTCGATGTGATAGTTGATATAAAGCATGTATGGTGAAAATGGATATTTAAAACATAAATTTACAAGGTAAATTAAATACCAATAAATAAGGGCTAGTGGGTAAAGAATTTAAACAGTGACATTGGATTGAATATGATGAAACCTTCTCACTAGTTTTCATCAATAATACAAAATACGCTTTTAACAGCTCTAGAATCGGCCTCTATCAGTACTAAAGAAGCATTGGTAACCATAGTGTGATTAAAAGTCCATCACTTTTATCAATTCTAAAAAATAACTGATTAAGAGTATATTTATTATCACAAATAAAAGTGCTGATAAAAGACCCCATTTATTGGTGTTTTTATTTAGTGATAATTAATAGTATCTTTATTAGTACATTCCAAAGAGTTGATAATGGCATCTTTTATCGTCACTTTTATTTGTACTAATAAAAGTTTGATTTATCATATCTATTTTTTGCACTGATAAAAGTATGATTCTTGTTTCTTCTTAATGAACTAATATAGATAGACTATATCATCACCTGGATAAGTACCGATAAAGGATTCCTTTATCATTTCTTCTAATACCGCTGATAAATTAATGATTTATTAGCACATTTAGTAGCTTTGATAAAGGTGAAAACTATAGTGTTATGTTTCCTCTCACTCCATCACCAAAAATAGGTGTAGTGTGCTGCAACAACAAAATGCATCAGCAGAAATACCAACAAAAATCCACAAAATAAAATACAAATATTTAATCTAAATGAATAAAATTTCTATCACATATAAAAGAAAAATAAAACACTGTTATACAGTATTTTAGTTGTTTTTTATTAAACTTAATGTCAATTATGAATTAAAAATAGCACTTAGACTCCTATCAGTCACACAATTCATCAGATTTAGGCATCCCTGAATGGTAAATGTCCCAAATTATTCATGGGTATTTTTTAAATAATTTATCAAAATAATCGAATTGTGTTTTCTCCGTTTTGAGTGTGTTATTTGTTTTTTCGATGAAAATTAATGTCACTTTTGAATAAATAGGTGCACTTGCAGTCATACCAGTCACACCGTGGATCATATTGAGGTGGGGCTGATCCCTACACATCAAAAATGACGTTTGGTTCATTTTCATAATGTACCAAAACAATCAGAATGATTTTTCTTATTTTTTTGTAAGTCAGTTATTTTTTTACTAAAATTAATGTCAATTTTGAATACAAAAGAAGCACTTGGAGTCATACCGGTCAAAATGTGCATCATATTGAGGTGAAACTAAATGGTACATGTCCCAAATGAATCATAGATCATTTTTATAACTTATAAAAACAAACAAAATGTGTATTATTGGTTTTGAGTATGTCAATTGTATTTTGGATTAACCTTAACGTCACATTTGAATAAAAAAGACGCAGTTAGAGACATACCTGTCAGAATGTGTGTCGAATGGAGGTGTGGAAAATCCCTATATGTCACAAATGATGTATGGATAATTTTCTTAAAGTAAAAAAACAATACAAATGTGTTTTATATGTTAAGAGTGTGTCAGTTTTTTTTACTAAAATTAATGTCAATTTTGAATAAAAAATACCCACTTGGAGTAACACCGTGTGTCGAATTGAGGAGCGAATGAATACTACACATCCCAAATGACTTGTGGATCATTTTCCAAACGTATCAAAACAATCAGATTTTTTTTCATAGTTTTGAGTATGTCATTTGTTTTAGTTATTAAAATTAAGTTTAATTTTGAATAAGGGTATGCACTTTGTGTCATACTGAATACACCATGCGACAGATGGAGGTGTGGCAGATACCTACACATCACAAATGACATATGGACATTTTTCCTAATGTACCAAATCAATATAAATTAATTATTTGAATTTTGAGTATGTCAGTTGTTTTTTTACTAAAATTAATGTTTCTTTTGATAAAAAAAGATGTACTTGGAGTCATACCAGTCACACCATGTGTCTGATTGAGGTGTGGTTGATCCCTATGTGTCACAAATGATGTATGGATCATTTTACTACATAAAAAATAATCATAATGTTCTTTCTTGTTTTTGATTATGCCATATGTGTTTTTTACTAAAATGTAATTTTAAACTAGAAAGATGCACAATGGTTCATATTTTATGTGAAATGTGTTGTGTGAACTTGTAGAAAATTTCCTACAAACTAAATAATGGATTTATCATTATTCAAATTCCTTTAAAATAAATTATTATTTTCAATTCAGTGCTTTTTTATCCTCCTCTTCCTATATCTCCAACTCAGTCTTTGCCTCTGCCTCCTCCTCCACGTCATTCTCTGACTCAGTCTCTAACTCTAACATCTACTCCACCTCTCCCTCTTCCTTCACCTCTTCCTCAACATTTTCAAACAATTTTATTGTTTGTAGGTCAGTACTTCTAAAAAATTAATTTCCATAATTATTCTTCTCCTTGATTAAGAGATAAAAAAATAATATATATTCAGTCTCACATTAATTCCTCACACCCCAAATATCATTCCTATGTCATAACTCATACTATTTCACAAACATAGCTTTCATTCACCAAAATTTGTTTTCAACATACATTATAACAAAAATTATGCTTCCCACTCATCTCTAAACAAATTTATTTATTATATTGAGTAACTCTTTTTTTTGGAAATCATGATAATATCTAGAAAATATGAACAAACAAATGATTATGAAATATATTTAATAAAATTTTAATTTCCATCAGAAATTACCTATTGGGGGGTTCTAGTATTTTCATGTTATATGATTTCTCTCATAAATTTGTAAACATAATACCCACAATCGATTGCATTATCTTTTTTTGGTCACTGTAGAAACATTGACCAAAATAAGAAAATTGTTTTGAAATGTTTTCATAGTTAAATATTTCTATATATACCATAATTTTCTTCTAATTGTAGTGATCCATAGGCTTTATCTTTTCATACACCTACCCCATTTCATGATTTAGAATGTATATAGAAATCTTCTTATTATAAAAAAATTCTAATTAAAACATAGACTAACCATATTATTTAATGATTATCGATGAAATTTTGATTGTAGTGTATTACATATTCACAATGCACATCATTTGTGGTTGGAGGGTTGAAATCATTCAATTGAATATAAAAAATAAATATCTAGGGTGTCTATATAAACTAATATTAGCATCCAATTCTTCCATAAAAAAACCTAAATAATTATAAAATGAAAAAAAGAAAATTATATTTTGTGTGATTAGATCGTATAGTTTTACCCTGGCATTATAGGAATCAAAAATATTATGTAATCTTATGATTTTTAATTAAACACATTTAGTGACTCATCTCATTGCACTTATAACACTGCTGAAGTAGTTGCAAAGGATTTCATCACCCCTTTCTGCTTGTAGTCTAACTGCTTCCCATCACTCAAGCTCTTTGTCAGACACTCGTTTGCTTAGTGACCCATCTCATTGCACTTATAACACTTCACTAATTGTAAATCAAATTTGTTCTTACCTTCACCTTGATCCTTTTCAGTGCAATCACGAGCCTTATGTCCCATCTTCCCACATCGGTAGCACTTTCCAAAATTCAAAAGACATTCCCCAGCATTCCTTTTTCAACATTTATCACAAACTGGAAACATAGTTCTCTTACTATCAGCCTTTTTTGAAGAATTCTTACCTTTCTCCTGCCACCTCGGTCTCTTCTTCTGCTGGTTGTTATAGAACACTTGGTCATCGGTAAACACCATTTCTACCTTCTCAGCACATCGAACAAGCTTTTCATAACTGTTAAACTCACGAGAAGCTAATTCCCTTCGATATTTTGGCTTTAATCCTGAGTAAAAAGGATTGATTTTACTATCAAGATCTCTGGTAAAATTTGGAGCATACCTTGCCAATCGAGTGAACCTTTATTTATAGACAGCCACTGAGTCTTCCTCTTGCCTCAATTCCAAGAATTTATTTTCCATCCTAAGTCGAACAGCCTTCGGAAAATACTTCTCAAGAAACATACCTTTGAATTCATCCCAGTCGAGAGCATCAATCTCATCGGCGTCCCCGATATTTTTAACCATAGACCACCACTGATCTGCTTCACCCTCCAAACAGAAAATAGAAAGACTAACCTTTTGATTGTTTGAACACCCCATGACATCAAAAATATTCTCCAGTGCTTTAATGCACCCTTCAGCTAGCACAGGGTCAGATGATCCTCTGAATGATGGGGGATGTTGCCTCATGAAATGTTCCACCACTGACATGTTCCTCTGCGGTTGGTCTAGCTAATCTCGCGAATGGATACCACCACCATTTATAGCCTGAGTCAACTTTGCCATTACTACAACAAACTGTTCAGTTCCAATTCCGACCATCTCAGGATGCTGATTCAGAAGGTTATTTCCTTCTGTATGCCTTCCTAGAACTGCTTCCCTGTTTCCTCCGCGGAAAACCATTCTGAACAAACATGTCTTAGATGAAGCAACATGGTAATCTTTAAATGATATATAATTTCAAAAAAAAAAAAATTTGGATAATCATTTAATAGAATTCCAACTCCTAAACTTATCTAAACTGACCTTTGATACCAACTATAAGGCCCCAGCCTGAAACCTTCCTTAATCTTGAGTGATTATAAGATTACACATTGAGGATCTTTTCGGGTTTAGAGTTTTAGAGAATTAGATCATAAAACTTGCATTACATTCCACATATAAACAAAGTGGTTACATAACGATAGTATTCTTCATTCCCATCAATGGAAACACATTTAAAATAAAACATGGATTATTTCTTGACACATCCTTGACTCTATCATCTTATCATGTACCTTTCCCTTGACCTGTGAAAAACATTTCAAAAACTTGGGATGAGCATAAAAACTCAGTATGGGTTATAAAAAAAACATGGAAAGGAAACATGAGTTCATATATACATAAGAATGAAATCATACTTTACCCATAAAACATAGGCACTTTAACATACCTCATAAAATCATGAATAAATCATATAAATCATAAGACATAAAGGTAACTTGAGGTATTCATAACATTCTTACGTAGGGAGTAACCCTCTTGGTTACGTTTGGCATACCCATAACAGTATATTCCCTAAAGCTCTTCGGAGAAACCTTAACGTTTCACTACTTCGCGTTACCCAATGCATTGGAGAGCTATATCGGGCTCACCCGCCCTTAGTTTATCACGGAACCACCCGTCTTCATAATAATGCCCAAGAACCATAACATAATCGTATCACATAAAACATGCATAAAGGAAACATAACATTTCCACATTTAAATCACAAGATATCAATACAACACAAAAACATTGTGAAAACCATTTTCAATACCAAAATAAAAGAAAAGTAAAACATGGTATTTATTTTTTCTTTTAAAAAGAAGGTATGGCTTGTAGAGGAAGCCGAAACTCAAATAACGGTCACGACGGCGGAGAAGTCGTTGTCGCCGCATACGTACGACAAAAACATTCCCTTTTGTCGTTTAGCAAACGCTTCATATAAAAAATATTCCTTTTGAATAAATGTAAAAGTCAAAGGGGTTTATACACCATATAAAAAAAAGGTTGTGTATAAAACAAAATATGCCTCAATGAAAGGATATTGAGATGAAGTCCCATACCTCGTATCCGACTTGACCCGACCGTTCTTTAATCTCTTGAATAATAAACTTGAGTTAATCTATACTTTCTTATGAACCTTTTTCAAGTTCATTATTCCTTTTATACCATGTTATGAACATCATGTAATCATTTAAGTTAATAATGTTCATTTTGTCTATATTTGGTTCTTAAGTCAAAAATAGACTTCTTACACTTACATGTTGTTAATTTGGTCAAAGGTTCGTTATATCCAGAATGATATTAATTATTTGGATAACATATATATCATATATATTCATCATATACATGTATTTATAATATTACATCACATTTATAGGTAAGAAATGAAATGCACCGTTCATGGAGACGGTAAGTCGTACGTACGCATGAACGCTACTTCCATTTCTATTTCATATTTTCTGGAATGGAATCATAATGATATAAGAGTATATTATAATTACAGTATAATAACATACATAATATCTTTAACTTTATCCTTTACAAATCCCACATATGGTATTAATGAATCAAATCACTTTCAGGGGGAGGTAGTCCGCACTTCCTAAAATGAAGATATCGGGTTTACCCATAATGGGAACCATAAAGGTATACCCAAAATGAAAAAAACAGAAGCTTAAGGAAAACATAAAAATATTATATATCATATATAAAAATAGTGACATCATAATGGCCACCTTTGAATGTGTTAAATGAGTATTGAACAATCATCGTTTTGGGAGGCAGAATTTCGCCATCCACGGAAACCGTATGTTCTTTAACCATTTGATGTAGTTGTGTGAGAGTGTATCTCAAATAAATCTTATAACAACATCCTAGTATATTGAAGATACTGGTGTTGTTACAAAAGAAGTAAATAAAAAGAGTTTAGGGGGTTGGAGAAACAAAATAAAACAAATGAACATGAGAGAATGAATTACCTATAAAACTGTAACTCCTTTTGATTTGAGCCTAAAGGATTCCTTTGAAAGGATTATGCCCAAAGGGAATCCTCTAGTATGAGGAGAGGGATGTGGAGAGTGTAAATGGGCAGGGGTTGGCCGAGCCAAAGGCTTGAGGAGTGTGTGAAATGAGGTAGAGGTGGGGGCCTTTTATATGAGGAGAGGAGGGGCACTTTTGGAAAGTAAAGATAAGTTACTTTATTTTAAAAAGAGTTTCGGATTCAAAAGGTCCCAAATTGCTATAATTAGAGGATAAGGTGATAAGGATTCGAAATACACTCATCCAATTGGTTTTGGACAAGTGTAGGTTTTAGATTTTTGATTATCTTTCCATTTTATTTAAATCGTTAAATAATGAGGTCATCGCTGCATCATCATGATGTCATAAATAATTTAATTTATTTAATGTCTAAAAATTATAAAAAAATACTATGATGTAGGAAATCTTTTTATATTTCCAATGACTATTTATAATCAAAAATCTGATCTTTATAACCCCATGTAAAAATTGTTTTCGCAAAACATATTATGTTTGTGTCATTTTTACTTTTACATTAAATAAAAAGTTATTTATGTCATTTCCCAACCAAAGTGGATCCATGGAATCCAGAAGTTGACCCATGGTTTTTATTGGTCGGCCATGACACAACCAATAAGGGTAGGACATGTGTCAAGCTCATCTCATTTTATTAAAGCATTATTTTTACCTTCAACTACACTAATTACCACTAATCGCGATTAAAAACTTAATAAGTTACTATTCACCAAAAATTTATTTTAATCGCATTGAACCACATTTTACTTCTTAATGACAACCATGTATGTCGGATTTTTGAAATTCAAAACACAATGATGGAAAAATTTCATTTAAACGGAAAATCAATTTTTATAAGTACCACTTAGTGGTTTCACTATTCATCAAAAATTGAAGTTTTTTCAGAAAATTACCAAAAATTTACCCTAAGATATATTTGAAATTCCGAATTCAAAAATGAAGTCTATTTTACAAAATTCAAAACATATAAGTCACATTAATTAATTTAATAATTAATTCTCGCTGTCAGAGCAAATAGTGTGTTTTTATGAAACAATAAGTATCAAAAGATTGACACCAGTTTAAGTCCAATTTCAAAGTGAAATCGATTCCAATGACCACCATTGGATTAAATGGTAAAAATATATTCTAATTTCACTTCAAAACCAATTCAAAAGATAATATAATCATATAAATAAATTAGATTAAAAAGCAGTTTTTATGTAAAATGCAGTATTTTTCACTATTCATTAAAAAAATGAACATTGTCAGAAAAATACCAAAAATTCACACAAAGTAAATATTGATGTCCCAATAATGAAGAATAAGTTTATTTTGACAAACATAATTTATAAAATTGTCAAAAGATAGATTCAAAAATGGGTTTCCATCATAAGGTAGTAAAACAATCTTTTAAGAATATTAGTTTATTCCATGCATAAGATTGTATTTATTTTCATTTTAAGCCTCTAAAACACTATATTAATCATTTATAGACATGAATAAAAATATCTATTATTCATTACTTACTTGGGATGTTACAGTTATGGGAAGGGCCCTCGTCTAGACTTCTGGACTCAAAAAACATCTAATAACACTTGATGTAGGGGGAATACAACTGCATTGGCACTTGGAATCGAAGCTCACTTATGCCTTCATGGTTTACTCTTTTTTGGATACTTTTTCATAACAATTTACCAGTGGATGAAAACCTTCAAAGGATCAGTATAAGTCTATGGTCTCCATCAACATCATGAAGATGTGAACCATATATTCTTGTCTTCTAACACATCTACCTCCCTCTGCAAATCTACTCATTACCTCTTTGATTTTCAATTACCTCATATTGGGTCCATTCTCGATTTGCTGGACTTGATGTCCAGAACTCATCACATAAATCAACTTAATGCTCTACTATGCACTGTTTGTGCTGAAGTAATACATATTATATAGGAAGGCTGCAACAGTGCCATTCACTGACAGAACAAATATCACGAAGGCCTTGCATTTGATACTGTCAATATAGCTATATAAGATGCGGTATCCAGAACCAAATAATGCTGGAACAACTTGGTGAAGTATTTCAGTATCCTTTGGAGACTGAATGTTGTAGAGATTTTTTACAGGCCAAGAGGCATGATGGAAGTATTCTGGCTGGAACCTTTCATCGACAGGTTGAAATACAGCATAGACGGTGCATCTAGGGGAAATCTAAGACCATCATGATTTGGGGTTATCTTTAAGGACCCCTTGGGGGAAGTGGGGGAATGAATTTATGGCTCATGTGGTGATGCCACAACACTTGAAGCTGAAATGATGGTGGTTATTAATGTATCAGATATGTTTCACTATAGAGGTTTAAGCAATATATGGCTGGAATGAGACTCAGTGGTGGTTGTGCAGGCCATAAGAGTATGTCAAAAATACAACTCATGGAAACTGGAAGGTAAATGGATCAATTTCATTGAATGGATCTCCTCCTTGAATCATTTCATCATGAACACCTTTCGTGTTATGAACTACATTGAGGATGCACTTTCCAAATGAAGGTATCTTGGAAGTGAAATTCACAACTCTCAACAATGTTCCTGATGAAATGGTACCTCTTAAAGTATGGGAAAAATGTAAAATACCTTTTTTCTGCATTGTATAACTCTTTTATTTTTTTCAATATAAGAGCCTATGTGCTCACATTAATCAAAAAAAATATATGTTCTCTAAATATAATGTTACCCTTAAAAAAATTCTATTTTCCATTATAACAATTCTATATATTCTTGAAAATCTATAATTAAAAACATAAACTAAATAATCCTTATAAAATTCACTATTCATAATTCTTAGATCCAAATACATAAATACCTCAATCTGTCAAATTTAATGGTTGGCATGGAATTGGTGATTCCTTGGTTTTTAAGTATATTCCTATGTTTGGGCATTGATTTGGGTAATGCTCATGATTTCCATAGATGAGACCTTGACCTCCATTACAATTGGTCACCATATGACCCTTTTTCCGTAGAGATAACATTTTCCCCTCTATTTTTGGTATTCCGTAATATTCTTCTTCTTTTCCTCTTGACATGTAGGTAATTGAATAATCATTCTTCTATGCTTCTAAAAATTTGATCATTTATAAACATTTATCGTCTTCTAATGCAATGTGTTAGGAAATTAATCAATGATTACATTGTTAATCATATATATTGATAACCGATTTGGAATGATCATAATATCATACTCTTCAGTCATTATCCAGTTTTGTTGATCGAAATCACCAAATTTTCCATCAAACTCAATGTTAATCCAATTCCTTCTAGTTTCTTCCATTAACTAATATAAGAAATTACAGGTTGAGAAACACATCTCATTGAAGAAAACCACATAATCAAGGTATGGTACATTATATGTATTTCATATTAGGTTTAATCCTAGTTTATCCATGATCATTACAAAGATTCTAGTCAGTTCTTCTATACTTATCCTCAAAGTCTATCATAAGGTTATGATCCATATTCAATGTTTTCTGAATCTATTTCCTAGTTTGTTGTTAAACTTCCTTTGATACCAATTGTAATGCCTCAACCCCAAAAGCCCAAAGCTGGTGCATCATTTTAATATGTTGGAATAATTATAGTGAATCATGTCCCAAAGGACTGATCTGTTTAGAAATCACGGAAAATATATTACATATATGAACATTACATTACAATTTCTTACAGAAAACAGAATTTAAACAGTCCTTTGATAACACCAATGTTCACCTAGATTAACCCTTGTATCAATCATAAAAAACATTTAGAATCCTAGGAAAATAAATCATAACAAATGGGTGAGCTCAGATTCTTAGTAAGGATAAAAAATATAGAGGATGCTATCATAAATAAGCATTAAATATTAAGGCAAGGTATAACAATAAAACACAAGCCTTCTAAAAAAATAATATTCAGCATAATATGGAAAGAATAATTCAAATAATCCCATTAAAAATTTCACATGGACCATATACTAATCGAATAATCAAATACAATATCAAAAACTAATCTCATAATGAGGGAATGCATAATTCTAGAAATATGAAACATACCTTCAAGGCCTCAGTCAATACATTTAAAAATAAATGGTTATGTATTAAAAAATATATGTATATCTGAAAATAAATGGGCAAGGACTCAGCCAATTATATATATTTTTTGACTCATTAGACCTACCAATACATCTAGGGGCTATAGTGGGCCACACCCATCACTTACTATGTCCAATGCATTTCTCTTATGAAAACGATAGAACATAACATAACCATTCATACTAAAACTAAAATTTGAAATTCCAATACTTTAACCATAAACCATGAATGGTATAAAAATATCATATCTGCTGTCAAAAATATCATAACTCATTCAATAAAATCTAGGAGATTTTTATATAATAAATCAACCACAATCAAGAAAAATACCCAATAAAGGATGTTGACATAGATGAAAATAATCAGTAAAACTTTTTGAGAAAAATATCTATTTTTTCTGAGATCATTTAAATGTTTAATAATTTATAAATGAATTCATTTAAAATTTATTTTTGAATGAAAGTGTCTCATAACATGTTGATGTTTTCAGAAAGAATTATCATTTTTAAACAATCATGTCCAAATAAATAAATCCTTAAAATCATTTAGAAAACATTGAAATTATTTAAATATATTTACAAAAATAATTCTTTAAAACATTTAAAATGATGATATAGTTAAAAATTCCTTGTTATAAAACCCTAATCTATTCCTTCTAAAAATAGTTTTCTGAAACATGGACATGTATGATAAATATGTCCCAGTAAATACTTATACATAAACAATCTCAGATAATAATGAGATTAAGGAATTAACCCTTACCATAGGTTTCATACTCTATGTACATGAAAGAAAATCTTGTATAATGACTTTAAACAAATTAATAACTTATATTATTATTATTATTATTATTAAATCATATATGATTCTTTTATGTCTTTATATTATTAGTTTATTAATTAGTCCAATTTAATGCAACATTTCGGTTAATAATCGCTTTGTTTATCATACGTGTTTTGACTTGTTATTCTTAATTATATTACTTAGATAATGGTTTAATTATATAAATAATGTATAATATGATTTATATATCATATATATTCATAATATGAATATATATAATAGATATATATGTATATATGTGAAATGGAATACACCGTTTATGAAGACGGTAGGTCGTAAATATGCATGAACGTTGTTTCCATTTTCTTATCGTATAAAATGGAAGTAAGTGAGTGACATATATGTACACACACACAAATATATATTTATATATATTCAATTATACTTATTATGTAGAATATTTCATAATTTATCATTATATATATGTTTTTTATAATCCTTCGTGGATGGTGGATGTGGAAGAATAGTTTCATCGCATGGTGGAGATGGTAAACTGTACATACGCACGAGGGACGATATCATTTCATAAAGAGTTAAATGCTATGGAATTTGATGTAATATGAATTTTAATGAAATAATATAATGCTATATTAATTATTTAAGTCATTATATTCATAATTATACCCGTCTAAAGAATATATAACTGAAATTTAGTTTTCTCCACAACGTAGAGATGGCAAGTCGTACATACGCACGTATGGTAATACTGTTTTTCATTGGATGGGTAAAAGGAGTAATATGGATTTCCCATTATTATAAAAACATCTCAACATATATTATATTCTGGAGTTATTATTTTAGAATGGTAATAAATTATAAAGAAGAAGCAGAAGAAGAAGAGATCTTTGAAAGAGGGGATAAAAGATTACCTCTTCTTCTGGAGTCTCCTTTTTATTTTCAAAAAAGGACTCATTAAGTTGGTTTTTTGAAATAGGGGTGGAAACTATGAATAATTTAGTGATGTTGGGATGTGTTTTGGGAAGGTTTTGTCTGGTCCAAAGGGTTTTGGTGGTGTGAATTAAATAGAAGGGGAAGTGCGCTTTTATAAAAGACGGGAGGGGCACATTAGGAAAAGTTTGAAATTTTAATTTATAATGAATTTATTTTCGGTTTGTAATAGTTTAAAAGTGATTTATTTGGACTATAATATTATTATGAGTCTAAATTTTTTAGATAATTTTAGATCATGAAATTAATCTTATCGTTTGGGATTAACCCTTAGGTAAACAGATTAACTCTTATTGCGTCTTCCTGTATATTTATAACATAGGGTTAATATTGTTACTATAAAATGTCAAGGTAACCTTAAGTGGATAATTAATGACATTTGTAACATTATATAATTAATTTTACTGAATATTATATTTTTTTGTATATTTATATCATTTAATAAAATAGTATTTGTTTTAAAAACTAATTTATGTCAATTTTGACATTATTTAGTAATTATTATTTTTTAAGGAATAACAACTTGAATCATTAAAAAAAATAATTAAATAAATTATAACTTTCCAAAATCATCCATAAATTTCATTTATGGAATTAAAACTTCCAAATTACTTTTATTTTAATATTTATAATATCATTTATTTGATTCTTTCATTATTATGGAAAATACTACATCATTAATATGTCATATTAATTTAATTATTTAATGTCTAAAAATTAAAAATATAATATAATGATGTAGGAAATCATTTTATATTTCAAATTACTATTTATAGTTCAAAATATAACTTACATAACTCTAATTATAATTTTTTTAGTAATAAGATACATGTTTATGTCATATTTCTCTTTACATTAAATTAAGTATAATAACATGTCATTTTAACACCCAAGTGGATCCATTTTGTCCTATAATCTAACTAAGGATTCTCATTGTCGGCCATATATCATCTAATTGGATTATTATATGAGTTAAGGTTGTTTTATATTATTATAATAGTATTTGTAACCTTCATTTACCTAATTTACCCATTATCTAGGGTAAATAAAAATAATTACATAAGTTGTTATTAATAATAATAAAAAATAAAAGGTGCCTATTTACACAACTTTTACCTTATGATTCCAAATATGGGATGAATTTTTCCAAATTTAAAACACAGAATTGGCATATATTAGTTTAAAATTAATTCATGTTGTCAAAACGAGAAAGACGGTTTTTAAAAAGTTAAAACTATCAAAAGATTGGCATGTGTTTATGTCTAATTTCAAAGTGAAATTACTTCAAATGAATAAAATTGGATTAAATGATAATAAAATACAATTACACTTTAAAATAAATTAAAAAGATAATCTAACAATATAAATACTTTAGGTGTAAAAACAGTTTTAAATTAAAATGATGTATTTGTCACTATAAATTAAATAAAGAACGTTATAAAAAAACACCAAAAATTTATCCAAAATAAATTATTATGTCCCTATTATAAATAATAATTTCTTTTTTTTTCAAATTGAATATATATAATTGTTAAATATTGTATTTAAAAAGGGTTCTGCATTAAAAGGATGAAAACTGTATTTTTTTAAAATAACTATTTTATAAAAAATTTGAATTTGTCCTTATACTTTGTATAATAAAAACTTAATATTAATGTTAAAATTATATGGAATATGTATAAAATTCAAAAATTTGATAATAATCTTCCTAACCACTTTTTAAATAGCTAGTTTGATAAGTGATGGTTCACTTGAACTCGGTGTTGTATATACTCAAGCTATTGAATTATTAAGAAAAAGTGAACCATGGAAGCTTGGGGTGTTGTAAATATGATTAGATACCAATTAAAAAATTAAAATTAATTTGCTAAAATTAAATAAAAATTGGAAATGGAATGTGAATCATGATCATATAACTTGTTTGTTATTATTTTTATATTATAAATTGTGTAGGCTAAAACCCAGTGAAAATTTTGGTTGTTTGGGGTCCTTTATTGCACTCTTATGATGTGAATTGTGGGATTCATGTTTTTTGATTATTGAAAACAGTTAAAATATAATATTATATTCACATAAAACAATGTATTGGATTTCATGCCCCAGGATCTTACAACTTGTGTGATAACACCCTTAAATAACAAAGTGGAATTGAATAAAATCCCCTATGTCCAATATAGAAAATGATGGGGTTGTATTGTATTGTGTCGGTGGATATGGTTGAGTATTGTCATTTTCCAATTATTATGTGATGCATCAGAGATGTAATTATTGTGATGGGTGTGGGGGCAGTGGATGTGTTATCTAGTAGGGCTAAAAAATAGTTGTGGCTATAAAATTGTGTGGATGTAGCTGTTGGGTTGTGGAATTTTTCTTATGTTCTGTGGTTGGTTTTTATCTAGTAATACAAGTAATCATGGAATGAAATTCATGATAATTATTTCAAATGTTTATGTTTAATCATTGAATTAATGATGTGATCTGTGGATTAAACATTTAATGTTTATAAATAAACTAATGGGATGGAAATATGAAACAAGGTGTATGCCTTAATAAAATGGGATGATTAAAATTATCAAATAAATAAATTAAAGATTCTATTAAAGGAGAATTTATTGATAAACATATACTATAGAATATTTGAAAAATAATTAAATATGAAAATGTATTTTGTTTTATTTTTGTTATTCTATGCATTTTTAAGTGGGAATGTTTTTTTGTGGATTCTATGAGATTGTTAGTGATTGTTGTGTAACCATAATATGGGATTTGGTACTATGACCTTGTATTTATTTATATAACTAATAAATTATTTTGATCTATATATAATACCCACCCTCATTGGGAACTATGTGTCGGCACTCACATAGTCTCATGGGGGTGTTTTTAGCAACATCATGGAGGGATGATTGATGGATGGCTACGCACACTTCCGTGCTCCCACTTCCAGGCGTTCGTGATATTCATGAGTTGTGGTGGAAATAAGTTCAAATTTTCACTATCTACGTGTGATATGATGAGTATGTGATATCCCAAGTGTGTTCGGGAGAGGTGTGGTGAGATGGGTTAGGGTTTGCGGTCATGCTTGATAGTAGGAGGGAATGAGGTTTTTGTCTTTAACGTTCATAATAACATGTTCAATGTTTTTTGATATATTTTGTGATTTATTTTCCATGTGACTAAGGGTGGGATACGATGTTATTAATAAATGGTAGTATCACTAGGACATGCGACATTAGGGTGAGAGAGCTAAAAATTATTGGGAAAGTGGTGTGCAGTACCCATCATCGATATGATTCATAATATATTATTATACATTGAAGCATTATTTTTTGCATGGGACTTGGTGTGGTTGGGGTTTTGGTTAGTATAATTTTATAGGTGTTTTTTTGTTTTGTTGTTTTCCTCATAGGTGCATTACTGCTCTATTCATACGTGCATGAGAGACTTTTTTATTCCTAATAAGTACACCTATATTCCAACCATACATATATACACTATTTTTTCAGTTTCTAGGAGGACTTCATGGACTATGTTGGACATTACCTTTTCATTGCATTGGGAGTTGTTGTGTCACAACCTTATATTTTATTTGGGGGTTTCTTTTGGATTCTTATATATATATATCTAAATATTACTTATAAATTAATTTTGTGATGTTTTATTGGGATTATTTAGTTTAAATTATGGAATTTGTTTGGTCAATTCATTTTATCCCCTGATCATGTTTTCTTATATAGGTAAATTCCTTCTATATTCTGAGATTTTTATACCCTTTTTTCTAGTTTCCAACTTGGGGCCTACTGGAGGTGAGACTCATAGTTCATTATATCCCATTCTTCATTGTCGACATAGTAGGGTTACCTTTATAACGAGGGGGTCATGATAGAGTGGTGTCAGAGCTGATGGTTTAGATATAGGATGGAGTTCAGAGTTAGACCTGGTTAGAACTGCATGGGTAGGTATGGAAATTGTACCAGTTGACCACTGTAAATAAATTCAGCTTTGGAGAATAGAAAGGGCACTGTATTTTTGACCCCACCATGATCCAGTGCAATGAATTTGAGCCTACTGAATGCATCATGATTGATTTATCTTGTGATTGAATGATGTGGTTTTAGGAATTCTAGAAATTTAATTAAAAAAATATTTAAATTTTATGTGTTTTTATATAACTTCTTCAAAACTATGTTTACTAATGAAAATATATTTTTTAATTAGTTAATCATATAACATTAAATTTAATTGTAAAATAAAGGTTAACTAGACAAAACAGTTTGTTAGAAACATTTTTGAAACATAAATGTGTTTTTTACGTTCCTATTAGAATATGATTCATTATCAAATTAAGTTTGAGACCTTTATTAAAATATATAACTTTCCATATTAATTTCCTATTATTTGAAACTATTAGAGAATCCTGATTAATATTTTTTTTTAAACAACTGGTTAATTTTGAAAACCATTATGAAGAAAGTTATCATGAGTATATTTCATACTAGCGTGATAAAATGAATTATTTTGAGATAGTCCTTAGAAGTTTTTAGGTTCCCATGTGATTTTATATGTCATGAATTGATTCCATTTTTAATTTATCATTAGCATGAGTTATGGAATTATTGTTAATTTTTTTTTAATATTTAATTTATAAAATTTCAAAAAAAAAGTCCATCTAAATTTTTGATAATTCTTTAGAATTTTCAAACCACGACAAGAATAACTTTGTTATTATTTGAGAATGATTCAGCTCTACAATATTTATATAACCATAAGTTGTAATATTGGGTTAGGTTGAGAATTCTTGTACAATTTGTTTCTATGTTTTTTTGAAAATGATAAACATAAATTGTGGAAAGCTGTTGAGAATTGAGATAGTTTGAATGATAAAGAATATTCATCGATAACTAATAATATATTTTTTGTTTTTAAATATCCATACCTCGAATGTTAAGTCATGGATATTTTGTTATTGGAATCTTACAAAATTTTGAAAACATTTGTGTGGTAACTAGGGAAATTCTAGTATGTGAGGCTCGAGCATATATCATGTTTATTCTGTTGTATTTAAATATCTAAGTAGAAACATGGAATCCTTATTTTTGTATGTAAAAATGTTTTCATGAACCATGAAATGGTAATATAATGGTTATTTTTATCATGTTAAAGCATGAAACATAGCAATACAATATGTACAGTTTTAATTTTGGTTATTATATGAAATGATTTATTTTGATGATTATAATAGCATGGTGTCTATGTAATTTATTATTTGAATTGAACAGCTGATATTATCATATAAAAATTTTCATATGAATTTGGATATTTATTTCCTTGATAACAACATTAGCAATTAATTTATTATTTATGAATATTAAACATGATGCAGAAGAAGTTGTGTGTTGAATTTTTTCCTTATCATAGCCACATGATAGAACTATTTAAATGAAAGGCATGGTTTTTTATAAAAAACATCTTGGGAATGTTGAGTATTGTTTTTGGTTACATTGTTTTTTTTCTTAATGTCTTCATATCCCTTGGTAAAAATAAATATTGTTATAATCCTTTCGTGTGCAATGATTGTTTTGAATTATATGACTTTTGATCTAACTGATTGATTAAACTAACAATGAATTAAAAGGATAATCACTTTTATATGGTAATTGAACTAGTTTACCATGAAAAAAAAATAATTTAGTGAGAATACCCATGTTAAAAAATTAGGTGAAGTAATTTAAGCACCTAGATAATTGTAGAAGCTGGAATTCTTTATTTCAACATGTGGTTGTTATTGTTGTGTTTCCTTTTGATATATGTGATTAAAAACTTCAAGTATATTATGGGGGAACCTGATCCCTAATCGAGACACATTATACTTTGATACACTAAAATATACGTGCTTGATTCATTTCCACCCAAATTGGATTATTACAAGACAATGGAGAGGGAATTCCTTGATTTGGTGCTTGGTGCCTTGATGTGTGACGATAGTGGTGATTCTTGGTGGGAGTAGTGTGGAGGAAGATATGGATAATGTAGTGGATTATTTAAGATGATAAAATTGGTTTAGTGATATTGTTTTATGAAATGTATTGTTTATGTTTTTTTTTGGTTGGTAAGTTTGACTAGTGGTTGTATTATATGGTGGCGGTGGTGAGTGATGGATGAGATGTGTTGTTGTTGTGGTGAGATGACTTGTTTTGTGTTATGGTGTGATTTTTTATGGAATCTCTCATCTCCCCTAAAATGTTTAATCACATAATGTTGGTAATAAAATTAAATTGTCTTTTTTTAAATCATGAAATTAATGAAGATGGGATTGCCTCCAATGCATAAATATTTTATAAAGGAAGTGATGATAATGTTTTACTACTACCTTATTGGTTGGGTTCTATGTGTTTAATCTTATATTGATGGAATGTGTTATGACCTCAAACATATGCAGAGAGGGAAACTCTTTCTTATATCAAGATATGTTATATTACAAACCATTTTAAAACTACATGTGTCAGTCATTCCCCCCTAAAGAATACAATATCGTGGTGTGGTGGATGGGTTCCTTTGAATTATATTCTTGTGGATGTTTTGTAAATATTGATATTAGGTCTTGATTTGGTTGAGAAATGTTGTGTGGAATGTTTTTTTGGATTGTTCTCCTGATAAATAAATATCTTCTAGAAAACTAGGGAAAAAAAGTTTTAAATGATATATTTTTCAAAACATATGTTTTTTATGTTGCATCTCATATTTCAAATTATAGACTCCAAAAAATGATTTCAAATAAGAGGCATGGGATAAAAAAACAATTAATGTTTTTTGTGGATGTAAAAAACATTGAATTATGAAATAAAACATTATTTTAAAGGATTCAAAAATATTGGGTCGAAAAAATAACTTAAAATTAAAGGGATTTGATGATGTGTTTTTTGTAGAAAAAAATTATTAAAATAAAAGATTGTTTTAAATGGAATTTAGTTTATTTAAACTATTAATGATGAATATATTTGAAAACAATGTTCTGTCTATAATTGTATGATATATATTTATTGATGTCTTTGTTATTACAATCTATGTGACCTTATTCTTGTTTTTCATGTATCACCCCCAAGAGTTTGTTGTTAAATAATTTTTGGTATTTACACATCTTTTCCCAAGTGGTTGTTTTCTTCCATATATATAACAAACAAGAGAGGTATCTCATGGGATGGTTGTTCGGAACACTATTGTATTTAATTTGTTGTTTTGAATTGATTCTCAATGTTCTGTGTGATATGGATCCAACGTATCATAGAGAATAATAATTTAGAGTATGAGACACAGATGCATGCCTTGTACCATGAGTTTTTTGAGTTTTTCCTTTCTCTATTTTTCATTGTGGTGTGATAATTTTGACATTAGTGTTTTATGAGATATGTTTTTATCCCCTTGATGTGATTTATGTTGTGTGACGTGTGATAATGTTCCAACATTTGAAAAATAAAAAACCTAACTCTTAGTCAAGATGAATTATACCACAATAAAATTAAACCTGTGTGGGTTAGTGTGTGATACCCAAAGTGGGTAGTATCTTGACATGGAGGGTGGAATTCCTTAATTCCTATATTTTTGGAAATATGATTTTTTTTCTCATATTATGTGAGCTCAGGTTAGCAGGATTGTTTTCAAACATTGTTTTATATGTAATGAGATCCCTGATTGGTATCTCTAGGGATTCATTATTAAACCCTTTATCTCCTTCCGTCCGAGTGGGTTTTGAATAATCAAGGGAGAAATTAGTTTGAAAGGTATCTGATGTAATTTCATGAACCTTCCTTATTGTTAAATTGTTTAAAATATTATGGTTGAGATGTCGAAAGAAAATACTAGATGCTTTTATGTTTCTTATATAAAAATGGGAGTTTTAGGATCAGGTGGAAAATTTTGGTGGTTGGTGACATCTTATGGTGGGTCATTCTAGCAGTAGGTCATTCTAGAAACAATTTATTTCAAATGGAAGATCATTCTAGTTGTAGTTCATTCTAGAAGTAGGTCATTTATAATGGTGGTTCATTCTGGTTGTCAATCATTTAGGTGGTAGATTATTATTCTGGTAGGTTATTTATAAACGGCATGTCATTTTGGTGGTTGGTCATTTTCGATGGCGGTTCCTTCTTGTGGTTTGATATTCTAGAAGTAGGTCATTAAGGGGGAAGTTCATTTTTGATGGTGGGTCTTTCTAAAGATATTTCATACTGGCGGTAAGCCATTTGTCATAGTAGATTAGTGAACAATGTTTCCAGTTTTTCCAAAATTTGTTGATTTTCCATTTTGAGGTCTTTTATGATGAGAATGGTTTTAATTTCATAATTCATGGTTTTTAAATATGTTTGAATGTTTATTAATCACATGTTAAATTTCTAAAAATCCTATAGGCCTTTAAATTTTATAAAAGGAATGGTTTTGATGATATCTTCCTTTAATGGACAATCAAAACTATCTAATCCCACAAGTTTCATATATAATCATTCATAACTAGTGAAATTTCCTTCATTCATTCAGTTACACTTGATCTTCAGGTGGGTGGTTCCAAATCCTTATTCCCTTGGATTCATGGATCCCTATTTTTACAACTTGTTCATGCTTACTCAAATAGGTTTCCTCCTGTACGTGCACCCCTTGTTTTGGTATTGTATGTTTGGGAAAATCTTCTTCTCCTAAGTAGGTATTTCTTTTTTATCTTTATGTGTATCATGCAGGATGATCTTATTATTATTATCTATTTTGAAGATTGTTTCATTATGAATAATAAATTGAAATGAACTTATTTAAATTAAATCAAAATGGGAAGGGGACTGTGAAGTATGATCATACAGTATAGTTGTTATTATTTTTATTTTGTCAATTCTATGGGATAAATTCCCATTGAAAATTGTGTTTATTGGGGGTCCTTACTTGTTCTGTTGTGATGTGAATTGTTGGATTCATTTTTGGTGATTATTGAAAACACATAAACTATAATTGGATAATCACATATAGTTAGGTAATGACTCGGAATCCCCAATATCTTATGTCTTGTGTGATAACACTATTATGTAACGTGGGATAGAATAAAATATCTTATTAAAAATCTAGAAAATGATTTGGTATGCATGGTACTATTATTGTGGATGTGGTTGTGCATAATGGTTTGGATGTTATTATCAGATTCATGGGAGGTGGATTTATTTTTTATGTGTGTAGGGATGTGGATGTGGTATGTAGTGGGGATACGATGGTGGTTGTGGTGAGTTTTTGTAGCGGGGCTGCAAAAGTGGATGTGGCTATAAAATGATTTGGAAGTTGATGTTGGGATGTTGTGATTTTTCTTATGTTCAATGGTTGGTTCTTATCTATATACACAAGTATTCATGGAATTAAATTCATGATAATAATTTCATATGGGTACATTTAACAGTTGAATTGATGAAGGGCTATGCAGTTCAAATGGTTAATGTTTATATACAAACTAATGTGATGGAAATAGGAAACAAGAAGTCTTACTAAAAGAAATGGAATGCTAATTAATGTCATATAAATAAATCAAATGGGATGTTAATGTTCAATTTATTATTAAAAAGATACTCTCAAAAATTTCTTAAAGAATTAGTTAAAAATTATGGATTGTGTTTTGTTTAAGTGATTTAGGTATTTAGATGTTGTAGTGATTTTTATGCACTCTTTGATATTGCTTGTGCTTTTTGTGGAACCATAGGATGTTCTTGTGTGTTGTGACTATATAAATATATCCTATATATTATTTTAATTTCAATAGGCACCCCACCCTTTTCGAGCACTATGCACTGACACATTTATAGTCACGCAGGGAGTGTATTTTTTAATATCCCAGTGGGAGGATGGAAGGATTGCTACAAGCTCTTCCATGACCCCTATTCTAGGTGTTAGTGATATTCAGGGGTTTTGATGGCCAAATGTCAAAAGTTAAACTATCTACATAGGATGTGATGATTATGTGATGGAATAGGTGTGTTCAGTAGGAGGTTATGAAGTTTATGTCATTCACATTAATGTTACAATACTAAACTAGTTATGATATGTGATGTGATGTGTTGCCCTATGTTTTTTCTAGTGGGATGTGATGTGACGTTATTCGGAAGATATGGGAGTTTCAATATGTATTATGTTGGGGTTAGAGACCATAAAATATGTCAGAATGTTATGTGGGGTACCCTATATCAATATGCGTCATATTATATTTTTATTGCTGGAAGTGTTATATGGTGAGGGAGCCTTGGCGAGGATGGGTTTTTGGTCAGTATACATGTATAGGTTCTGTTTGGATCTTTTATTTTCCACCTGGTTGCATTAGTATGATATTTTCACATGTGAACGAGTGATTTAATTTTCCAACTTGGTATACAGGTATGATCCCCATACATGTATAAAATATTTTTAGGTTTACAGGTGGACTTCGTAGACCATGCTAGAAATTACTAGCTCAGGCATATGGGGGTTGTTGTTGTTCCACAACCTTAGATTTTATTTGTGTATTCCTTTTGGAGTTATTATGTATATCTATTTTACTTGTAATATCATTGTTAAATGATTTTTTGGTTTATTTATATTATGATATAGAGCTGTTTGTTTGTTGATTTATTCTATCTCCGGGTCTTGTTTTCTTATAAAGTGTAATGCCTCCCATATTGTGAGATTTTTATACCCTTAGTGCTAGACTCCAACATGAATCCTACTAGAGGTAGGACTCAGGTTTCATTATCTCCCTTCCATCAATTATATCCAAGGATGGGTACCATTGGATAGAGGGTTCATGAAAAAGTGCTATTAGAGCGGGTCACATAATTATTTATATTTGTTTATTGATCATTGATTGATTTGCGCATTAATAATTGGTTTTCAATTCCAATTTAATATTTTATTAAAATGGATTATGAGATCTTCTTTCTTCCTCTTAATTTAATGAAAATATAATCCAAATGATTAATTTTATGAATGAATAAATTTTGATATCTCAAATAGAGGTGTCGAGGAGTCTGGCCGGATAACACAAGAGTGCACGCCATGTAACTCGAAGCTACAAATTGTGTACTAGTGATTAATACCCCAATAATGATATCATAATTAATTCATGGTGTATTAATTTATTAAATGTGGTGAAATTAATTATACACCATGTGTTTATCGGTCCATCCTAAAAAATGTTCATCCGGAGTAGAAAAATTTTAACCTTTCTACATGGTGTGTAGTCTGTTAGTCACATACGGGTCATGTATCTTCTTACATGGCCTACAAGACTGGTGGTCATGTAACATGTAGACCACACACTGTGTATCCCACGTATTCATCATTTACTCCAATATTTTCTTTGTAATAGTTAGACACTTAGTCCTTAGGCATGTTCCATGGATAGATGGTGAGAAAAATATACAGGCCAAGTAGCTCCAATGCACATGTCATGTACTTTTACCAAATTGCATTGAATTAATATTAAG
The DNA here is from genome assembly GCA_963277665.1 of Viscum album. Taxonomy (NCBI): domain Eukaryota; kingdom Viridiplantae; phylum Streptophyta; class Magnoliopsida; order Santalales; family Viscaceae; genus Viscum; species Viscum album. The sequence goes on from OY728162.1 coordinate 1,335,862,637, forward strand.
TTATTAAACTGTGAAAACATTATCAACATGTTCTAAAATGTGTTCATTAAGTTTATAAGACATTCGATGTTATTGGTTATATATATTTATATATATCTCTAAAAAATCATGTAATGTTTAGATCTACATATCAAGTATAAGTCATATTACAGTTATTACACTACTTGCATTAAATTATAACATGCACCGTAAATAGCATGTAAAAAAGTGATTATTAAACAGATTGTACACGTCATGAAATTACGTGACAAAGTCATGTATTCCACATATTGCAAGAGTAAATAATATACAACTATAATAAATGATGGGTAGTTTGTATGGGTACTCTCCATGTTTCCTCCAATGTACCTTTTTATTTGTACATAGTTATTTTTAAATAAATTTATTTAATTTTTTAAAATTATTATGGATGGGAATCTTAAGAAAATTCAAATGAATATTAAGATAAAAAAATTTATTAATTAAACAGTATAATTATTTGATTTGGATGTGATTTATCCTACATAAAAACAATAATAATTGAATGAAAATTTTATTAAATGCCTAATTATTTTCATAAATTTGGACGATCATGATTGTATACTAGACATTTGAATGTGATTGATTTCATTTAATTAATTATTAAATTAATGTTTTGGCTTGTGTGTGATCTCTATTCTCATTATAAAAGGTCATGTGTGCCCAAGGATTCTTTTATATAATCCCCTAACTAATCATTTGGTTCCCCTAAAAAGTGTGTGCGTAAAAAATTAAGTAATGGATGGACATCCCTAGCCAGTGGAGGTGGTTCATGTTTGGGGACAAGGAAAAATCAATCCAAGAGAGATACATAGGTGGAACGGTGGAAATCCTCAAAACAAACTATAAATGGTTGAAGGGTTTTCAAACCTAATTCAATGGTTAGTTTACCATATTCTATATAAACTAACCATTAGTAAAATCTCGTGATCATAAAAATTTATTATTTTATTTCTTTCAAGTTACATGGTTATTTCATTATGATTGTTTTTTCATGATCACATTAATTAATGAATTAATAATCATTTAATATATAACTAAAATAAGTTGGATTATGTTTAACTCTTATCTAATACATTATTAATAACTCAATTAAATGCACTTAAAATTAAGAAGCTTGAAATAAAAATTAATAATAAGAAATTTACACATAAATGATAATATCCCTCAATTATATATATTATGTTTCTATAGCCTTCCACTATATCATTTATAATCAAATTATTGTTCAAAGGGCTTGACCATCCAAATTTGGGGAGATTTCAACTATCAAGGAATTATAACATTAGGTTTTGGGATGACATATCTTAGTTCACATCAAGGTTTTACTTCAAAAGTAGGACATGGTGTTACTGAGAAGCAATGGTTGAGGAAATCAAATTTCAAGGTTTTTGGGATTGGGGAGTCCACTCAACGGATCACGAAACTCTATGTTAATGTAGTTATCATTTTTAATATCTACCTAATACCCATCAAATTTCTTGACCGACCAAATTTTGGGTCATTATAAAGTGAATATTGATCCATGAAACTAGAATTTCCAAGAAACTAGATATTCAAATTCCAATGGTGAGGACTATTGGGTTTCGATAAAATAGTGATAGATTAATAAATATAATATTTATTTATTTGTCTAAATTTTGTAAGATAAATTACTAAAACAATGATCATATTATTATAGGAATATAAATAAAAATAATTAAAACAAATCACTATGATCCACAATTGAGAAAGATTTCATTCTCTCTGGAAAAAAGTTCCATGAATGGAAAATGCTCAAACAAGTTATCATGAACCAAAAATGGAAATTGTATATGCTAGAAGAACTTAGTCATAATGTACTAGATAATGTGTATAGTGAGGAAGAGTTATCTCTCTATGATATACATTTTAATGATTCTATATATGTTCAATGTTTCTTTCTATCATCCATGAAAAATGATTTTTTAATCAACATGAGTACATGGATGCATATATCAGGATGTATTGCATTCAAAAAGCTAAAGGTGTGTTTTTTATCGAGGGAAATTATTCAATACTTACACACTTGTCCTTAGATACATGTTTTTATTCTAACATATGTATCCTAATATAGAAACCATGTATATTCCAATATATTGATAGATGGTTGGTGGATTTGTGAGCTTCCAATGGTGAGAGGTTGGATGTTCTAGCCATTAGTGAGTACAACCATTCATTTACATCATGAATAACATTGGTCTAAATTGATTATTATTATGTACCAATTGTTTCAAAGAATATATTTTCTATGTCATGCATGATTCATATTGTATTATTTTCTTGTTTGGAAAATAAAGTTTGTTATTTTATAAAGAAAACATATGTAATAGTATGGAGAATTTAAATAATGGTATTTATATATTAAATTATAAAAAAATGTATTGGAAATAGATATTGAATCATGTTCACATGACTCATATAACACAAGGCTATGAAATCAACATCTTGGTAAGGTAAATGAGAAGAATTTAAAAAAATATCTATTAAGATGGTTACATAGACTATTATGACCTAGAAACAATTGAAATATGTCATGATTGGTTATAAAGAAAATGATCAAAAATTCATTTGGTGGCCAGGGTGAAAGGGCCATAGAAATTTTATGATTAGTAAACAATGATGCATGTTGGATATTTCTAGTAGAACCCATATTTGGGTATTTATAAATCATAACTTTTACCGATGACATGAGTAGAAATGGCTAAGTCTACTTGATAATGAATATGTCTGAGTCCTTTGAGGAATTAAAATAATTTAGTAATGAAGTAGATAATAAATATGGAAAAATGATAAATAAGATTCAATTGGATCAATGTTTTTAATATATTGTCCAAGATATTATCAAAATATTATAGGATTTTGGGATTCTATCTCAACTCACTCCATATTACACAACACAATGGAATGGTATTAGTAAAAGAAGGAATTGTACCTTGTTAGACATGGAAGAGTCGAATATGAGTCATGCATCTCTTCCATTATCCTTTGGGGGATATGAAATATATACTATAGAAAGTTCATCAATCTATGTATTAAAAATAGTGAAAAAAGGAATGGAATTTGAGTTATGGAGTGTAAAGAAACTCATTTGGTTGCATACACATGTATGGGGTTGTGAGGCATTTGGTATGACCTTTCATGGAAAAAAACAAGATCCTTCCTGGAAAAAGTTTATTTGTATGTGGTATCCTAAGGAAATAAAGGGATAATACCTACACAACCCCTCAAACCAGAATGTGATAGTCGCCATACAATAAATCGTTTTTGAGAGTGGGAATATCCTAAAAAAGGATAGTTGGATAATCATTGACTTTGATGTAGTTGATGATAAGGAAACACAAGAGTTCGTGTAGGAATATATTCCACAGGTCTCCAGGGAAGAAGAAGTTCCTTAAACAAAAGTATTGTGTTTGATCACTAGAGAGGTAAATGAACTAGATAAGTATGGTTTTCTAGTCACTAAAAATAATGATTCATTATCCATTGACAATGGTGAACCTCTCTCCAATAAAGAGGTATTAGGGAGATTAGAAGCTATAAGATGGAAAAAAATATATGAATTCTAAAATGGAATCCATGTATTAGAACTAAGTTATGGTTGTAGTCGATGTGATAGTTGATATAAAGCATGTATGGTGAAAATGGATATTTAAAACATAAATTTACAAGGTAAATTAAATACCAATAAATAAGGGCCAGTGGGTAAATAATTTAAACAGTGACATTGGATTGAATATGATGAAACCTTCTCACTAGTTTTCATCAATAATACAAAATACGCTTTTAACAGCTCTAGAATCGGCCTCTATCAGTACTAAAGAAGCATTGGTAACCATAGTGTGATTAAAAGTCCATCACTTTTATCAATTCTAAAAAAGAACTGATTAAGAGTATATTTATTATCACAAATAAAAGTGCTGATAAAAGACCCCATTTATTGGTGTTTTTATTTAGTGATAATTAATAGTATCTTTATTAGTACATTCCAAAGAGTTGATAATGGCATCTTTTATCGTCACTTTTATTTGTACTAATAAAAGTTTGATTTATCATATCTTTTTTTTGCACTGATAAAAGTATGATTCTTGTTTCTTCTTAATGAACTAATATAGATAGACTATATCATCACCTGGATAAGTACCAATAAAGGATTCCTTTATCATTTCTTCTAATACCACTGATAAATTAATGATTTATTAGCACATTTAGTAGCTTTGATAAAGGTGAAAACTATAGTGTTATGTTTCCTCTCACTCCATCACCAAAAACAGGTGTAGTGTGCTGCAACAACAAAATGCATCAGCAGAAATACCAAAAGAAATCCACAAAATAATATACAAATATTTAATCTAAATGAATAAAATTTCTATCACATATAAAAGAAAAATAAAACATTGTTATACAGTATTTTAGTTGTTTTTTATTAAACTTAATGTCAATTATGAATAAAAAATAGCACTTAGACTCCTATCAGTCACACAATTCATCAGATTTAGGCATCCCTGAATGCTAAATGTCCCAAATTATTCATGGGTATTTTTTAAATAATTTATCAAAATAATCGAATTGTGTTTTCTCCGTTTTGAGTGTGTTATTTGTTTTTTTGATGAAAATTAATGTCACTTTTGAATAAATAGGTGCACTTGCAGTCATACCAGTCACACTGTGGATCATATTGAGGTGGGGCTGATCCCTACACATCAAAAATGACGTTTGGTTCATTTTCATAATGTACCAAAACAATCAGAATGATTTTTCTTATTTTTTTGTAAGTCAGTTATTTTTTTACTAAAATTAATGTCAATTTTGAATACAAAAGAAGCACTTGGAGTCATACCGGTCAAAATGTGCATCATATTGAGGTGAAACTAAATGGTACATTTCCCAAATGAATCATAGATCATTTTTATAACTTATAAAAACAAAAAAAATGTGTTTTCTTGGTTTTGAGTATGTCAATTGTACTTTGGATTAACCTTAACGTCACATTTGAATAAAAAAGACGCAGTTAGAGACATACCTGTCAGAATGTGTGTCGAATGGAGGTGTGGAAAATCCCTATATGTCACAAATGATGTATGGATAATTTTCTTAAAGTAACAAAACAATACAAATGTGTTTTATATGTTAAGAGTGTGTCAGTTTTTTTTACTAAAATTAATGTCAATTTTGAATAAAAAATGCCCACTTGGAGTAACACCGTGTGTCGAATTGAGGAGCGAATGAATACTAGACATCCCAAATGACTTGTGGATCATTTTCCAAACGTATCAAAACAATCAGATTTTTTTTCATAGTTTTGAGTATGTCATTTTTTTTAGTTATTAAAATTAAGTTTAATTTTGAATAAGGGTATGCACTTTGTGTCATACGGAATACACCATGCGACAGATGGAGGGGTGGCAGATACCTACACATCACAAATGACATATGGACATTTTTCCTAATGTACCAAATCAATATAAATTAATTTTTAAAATTTTGAGTATGTCAGTTGTTTTTTTACTAAAACTAATGTTTCTTTTGATAAAAAAAGATGCACTTGGAGTCATACCAGTCACACCATGTGTCTGATTGAGGTGTGGTTGATCCCTATGTGTCACAAATGATATATGGATCATTTTACTACATAAAAAATAATCCTAATGTTCTTTCTTGTTTTTGATTATGCCATATGTGTTTTTTACTAAAATGTAATTTTAAACTAGAAAGATGCACAATGGTTCATATCTTATGTGAAATGTGTTGTGTGAACTTTTAAAAAATTTCCTACAAACTAAATAATGGATTTATCATTATTCAAATTCATTTAAAATAAATTATTATTTTCAATTAAGTGCTTTTTTATCCTCCTCTTCCTATATCTCCAACTCAGTCTTTGCCTCTGCCTCCTCCTCGACATCATTCTCTGACTCAGTCTCTAACTCTAACATCTACTCCACCTCTCCCTCTTCCTTCACCTCTTCCTCAACATTTTCAAACAATTTTATTGTTTTTAGGTCAGTACTTCTAAAAAATTAATTTCCATAATTATTCTTCTCCTTGAGAAAGAGATAAAAAAATAATATATATTCAGTCTCACATTAATTCCTCACACCCCAAATATCATTCCTATGTCATAACTCATACTATTTCACAAACATAGCTTTCATTCACCAAAATTTGTTTTCAACATACATTCTAACAAAAATTATGCTTCCCACTCATCTCTAAACAAATTTATTTATTATATTGAGTAACTCTTTTTTTGGAAATCATGATAATATCTAGAAAATATGAACAAACAAATGATTATGAAATATATTTAATAAAATTTTAATTTCCATCAGAAATTACCTATTGGGGGGTTCTAGTATTTTCATGTTATATGATTTCTCTCATAAATTTGTAAACATAATACCCACAATCGATTGCATTATCTTTTTTTGGTCACTGTAGAAACATTGACCAAAATAAGAAAATTGTTTTGAAATGTTTTCATAGTTAAATATTTCTATATATACCATAATTTTCTTCTAATTGTAGTGATCCATAGGCTTTATCTTTTCATACACCTACCCCATTTCATGATTTAGAATGTATATATAAATCTTCTTATTATAAAAAAATTCTAATTAAAACATAGACTAACCATATTATTTAATGATTATCGATGAAATTTTGATTGTAGTGTATTACATATTCACAATGCACATCATTTGTGGTTGGAGGGTTGAAATCATTCAATTGAATATAAAAAATAAATATCTAGGGTGTCTATATAAACTAATATTAGCATCCAATTCTTCCATAAAAAAACCTAAATAATTATAAAATGAAAAAAAGAAAATTATATTTTCTGTGATTAGATCGTATAGTTTTACCCTGGCATTATAGGAATCAAAAATATTATGTAATCTTATGCTTTTTAATTAAACACATTTAGTGACTCATCTTGTTTATCTCTATTTATTTCTTTTAAAAATTAATTTTCATCTTAGAAATGATACTTGGTTTAATGAGTTCAAATTGTACTTCACATGATCTTCCCATTATATAGTTTTAATATAAACACCTACAAAAAATATGAATAGTTATTAACATTATTAATCATATTTAGCACACAATTTGGAAAGATCTATTATGAAAATGTACTTTATGTATGTATTCACAATTGAGATGCCCATCCATTCATGCATGAGAATCTCATTTAGAGACATGAGACTAATTCTGTCTATTTCAGATGATCCAAATATTTATTCTTCATAATGAATGTGAGACATAGATTTATCTTTAAATGTGGTCTCTGTATAAATATTTAATGTTAATAAATCTTTCTATATAATTAGTTTATAGAACGTAATATTATAATTTTAGTTTTGTTTTCATTGTTAATTCATTATATTTTCATCATTCGAACATTAATTTCTCTACCTCTTTATCCATATATAATAACATATCTCACTTTAAACCATTTATCATCAATTATTTTATGTTTTTCATTTCAAAAAAAACTTTAAAGACACGCCTCATGTAGTTTTATAATATTATACGGCCTTGCTATAAAAGCTTCAATAGTAGATTCGACCATTATAATATTTGTATCATCAAGTGGATTAGGAAACTCAGAAATATTCTCATAATCTATCACAATCCACACTCTCATGTGATCTTTTTGGAGGTATTTATTGTGTAGCTAGTCTCCAGTGATATTATTCACTATACCACTCGCAACATAGCAGTACATGGGTGTGGAAAGAAAAAATAACATACAATTACACCCTAAATTTTTTTATTAATATAATGTTATCATATGTTGTTTGATTAACATTTAGGATAAAGATTATTTAGAAAAATTATTACATTGGGTAAGGATTGTGGGGAATGACTAGCCTCAAAGCTAGTGGGATCATTTGGATCATGTGCGGATCTTTTCTCCACCACTGGTTCTCTTTGTCATTTCTTATACATTAGTCTGCCAAACCAGACTGTAAATTAATATCTTGTAGTGAGTTTATTTGTGTATAAATTATTCTAATCATATTATATGTATCTTCAAGTTGTTTTATCCCCTTCAAATATGTTCGAGGAGAGACTCAAAAACATATTCATATAACACAACCATATTATTCAGGCTGCTTTAATGCTTCTGAAAGTCCCTTTTCTTTTGGTATAGTTGTTCCAAATTCTTATGTATAAACCATATAAAAAATATGAATATAATTATTTTATGTAATACTGTTATCAATCGTAATGAATTACATTCATTTCATACTTACACAAGCTTCCCATACTACTTTTTTGTTATCATCAACTAATATACCATCTTTATTTACAAGAGCCTCCTTACATAACACATGACGTTGGATGAAAGTGGCTTCTTATTTTTATTCATTAATCTACATATAAACAAAGTAACATATTTTTTTAATATAACATTATTAATAATTTATTTTGGATTTCAAATAAAAACCAATATCTTCTCTAATGAATATTACCCCATTATTCCACTGTTATTGGGGTACGATGGTTTTGATGCACGTTCTTTATTTTCAGCTCTCATTTATTATTTCATAAATTAATAATTCTGAATCAATTTGGATAAAATAGATAATTTCAAATAATATATTAGCGATCATAATTCATATAAAATGATTTATCATTATGATGATCACTGAAGGTAGTACATGATTACTTTTTTATAATGTGTTCATTACAAAGTAGTGGGCGGGGATTTATTTTCCCCACAACATCCATGAGATGTTACTTCATTAGAAGTGTTTGGAAGCCTCTATGAGCTTTTCCAGTGGCCATTAGGAAAAATTTAGAATGTAAATCTCCTAAAATAAATGAATTCTCTATTGAATAATGAAAATTAAATTAATTTTTTATTTAATGCATTTTCAATAAATTAGATAAAGTATATTGTAACATTATTGTTATACATTTCCAAAGTATTTCCTTCATTATAGGTTGGATGTGGAGCCATGAGTCAATATCAATTGGCATATTCATCATTTTTTTTTACCCCAAGATAACTATTGAATGTTTAAATTTTTTGGGTCATTAGGTAGGCTATGCTGATTCCATCCAACCTCACCTGTGAATTTATATGACCAAATGAATTATAACCTCACTTGTGAATTTATAAATAAATTTTATAAGTGAAAATATGATCATAATATAAGTAAATAAATTATTAATTATGTGTTGGTATTTTTGTATGTCATATATATTTTATTGAACTTTTATGATTAATTTATTAATTTACATAAAATTTATATTGATAAAATAGAATCATAAATTAATATTTTTTATCTAATTTTAATTTAAAAATTTAAAAGACATTGATTAACTTTTATGGGGTTAAGAAAATCATTTTTAGTTTTAAAATTGTTATTTATTTAATAAATTATGATTTCATATAAAAATTAAAATTATGATATTTAGAAAATTATGTTGAAGAAATTGAGTTAATTTTAGAATTCTAAATTTCATAAAATAGTTGGGGTGAATTTTTGGTATTTCAATGAAATACATGAATTTCTAGTGAATTGTAAAATACGATAATGTACGAAATAAGTAAAATATATGAATTATTGAGTCATGGATGATTTTATGCCTATATAATCACCCTTTGATCAAAATTAATATACTCTCTTTACCATTTTTATTCACAAGAACCAACACTATTTCTTTCCATGAGAAAACCATTAAAATAATGATTAATATAATGGAAAAACGCCACACTACATTATTATAAATATCTCTCCTCACCCCTTCTTCCCCCCACACATCTCAAGATTTGATAATTGTCTAAATTCTTCCTAATCATTTTCACAAGTCTCTTATCCACATCCAAGACCTTATGGTATCACATAGTGTTTCTTCAATCAAGTCCCTTATGGAGGATCTCAAGGAAAAGAGATCAATAGGTAAAAACCATCTTTCATTTACTTTGAAATTCATTTCAATTATTTTTAATTTCATATAATATATTCACATCCTCTTATCCAAGAGGCATGGACAATATTTTATCATATATATAATGTAATGTTATAATGTTCTTAGAAAAAAATCATCATCAACCCCCTTCACCTCTCCCTTTTATTCAAAAAATAAAAACATCATACGTGATATGTCGATTTACTAACATAATGGACAATGTGTTTTCAATTTCCATTACTTCATCCATGGAAGATCATAAAACCATTTAAATGGTTGAAAAGGATTTTAATGTACATTATACAACCGCTTTTATTTTTTTGGAATTAATATATATGCATAGTATTTAATATATAAAGAAACTAGTTTTTGATGATCAAAGATTTGCCAAAATGATTTAAAGAAATATGATTAATGTTTTATCTAATTAATCATTCACATATCTGAAAACATAATGTTATATTGTATAATTTTATATTATGTAAACAGGAAAATATAATTTTTGTAAGAACCCGGACCTTCTTTTCAAGTATGTTTTTCCTTTTTCTGTAGTTTTTGAGAAAAGAGGATTTTCTGGATATTTTTTAAGTACACACCGTGAACTTTATGAGTACACTCCGTTTAATTTATGAGTACACTCCGTTTACTTCATTTCCACGCAAGGCCATGTGCTGGACATGTCCAGGCAACACACACAGGCTTGTGGTGTGATGTGGAGGCTGCTTAATGTGGAGTACGAAAAAGGCTGGTACACGATGTGTACTTTTTTTTTCATTAAATGGACCGGGCACACATCTGATCACCAAAAGCATATTCATATAGGTATCATTCGACCGAGAGAAGTCGTATGGTGTAAAAACATCTCTGAGCCCCCAAACCTCTGTATATTCTCCAAATAGACCACCGTCGATTACGTTGGAAGCACAACGGTCAGCTCTTCCTTCTTCCAGAGCATCGTTTTACAATTCATCGTTTTTTCCAGGTTATCATCAGTTGAATGTTTTGTGTGTTTTCATAGATCTGTGATGTTCTATGGAGATTGAGGCCTTGTGATTCAAATATATTAGATTTCTAACCCCATGGTCGGTGTTTTGTTCCTTTCGGTTAAAATTATTTGAGTATTAGGTGAAAAGTTTACCAATACCCTTGAACATGGTATTGCGTGTTACTGTTTTACACCTAATGTTTAACTACCATGATTTTATGCCTTTGTAGAGGTAAATTGACCATTTTTTGGGTTTATTGTTATAACTATGATTTTATTCCCATGCTTTGTTCTGTTTACGACCGTTTGGTACTGTTAGCCTATTGGCCATTTACCTGTTTTCCATGCCTCGTAACCGTTGGACGGAGTGTTGTTCCATGACACGCTTGTTATGCTGTAGAATAGTTGTCCAAGTAGTTCCATAGGTTTACATGGGACTTATAGCATTATTTTTTATTAACATATACAGGGCCATGAGAACCTGGTGTTATAAGCTATAAGGGGATAGACCGAGTGAGCTTCCTCAAAGAGTCTTTGGATATTATAAACTATATGAGCATAGACCGAGTGAGATTCCTCAGAGAGTCATTGATCTTTATAGACTATAAGGGTATAGACTGAGTGAGTTCCTCAGAGAGTCCTTATTTTATTTGAATTACCATGAACCACTCCTGGTTATAAGAGGATTTGACCGGGTGAGCTTCCTAAGATAGTATGTGAATGAACTATGGCTATAAGAGGAATTGACTGAGTGAGCTTCCTCACAGAGTCTCTTGACCTTTGATCTATAAGGGTAATTGACCATGTGATCTTTCTCAGGGAGTCCCTGACTAACTTAAACTATAAGGGGAATTGACCGAGTGAGCTTCCCCAGTGAGTCTTTTAATTTTTCTTATGGACAAACCAGAGGGGTTAGGCTGAGTGTACTACCAAGAGGGTTATTGGTACATCTTAGGTAGGACCAGAGGGGATGGTCGTGAGTACTTCCCAGAGGGTTACCTATTTGTGGTTAACCGTTTTCTTCACTATTGCCTATTTGGTATGTGGATTGTTTACTGCTGAGTACCTTCATGTTTCCAGTTTACTGTTTACTATACTTTTACCTTCCATATACTCACTGACTGTTAGGAAAATATCTTCAAATGGTTTCCTACTGGTATTTAGTCTCACACCCTATTTCAGACATTCTTTTAGATCCAAAAAGATTATATTGCTTCAGGTATAGACAAAGGCAAGCACCCTTCAACTTCAGGTACTTGATTGCATTGGAGTTGGAGAGAATGGTACCGAGCCGAGGCTAGAAATGATGAGGAGTTTCTTATCGCTTTTTCTTTTTCACTTTGGTTTAGCACTATATTCATCATTGTTCCCTATTTGGATGTTTTCCTAGATATATATGCACCAGGCATCATTTACATACTTTTTTCTCCATAAGTTTCTCTATCAGTCTTCCATTGTTCACTATTGTTGGACAGTTACTTCTTCTACTATTGTATGTGTTGTTTACTTCCAATGTGTACTCTTCCAATGTGTGTATATTTTCCCCACTATCACACCCAAGGCCCTCACTTCTAGTCGGTTGCCTCTGGAATTTGGGGAAATGTGCTTGAAGCCATGTGACCAACTGGGTACGGGGCGCCTCTGGGTGGCTTCCTTAACCGGGACATTACAATGTTGTATCAGAGGAATTATTGTTTCTTGACTTACTATTTGGTGCCCATAGCCAGGGTTTGGAAGGGAGAGGTACTTGGTAATAAGTTGTCCACGGGAGTAGCTAACCCGTGTATAGGGAAAATCCAATCTACCTCATTATTGGAATTTCTTCTGGTTTTGCATGTTTATGGTTGATCTGATTTTCACTGATGGGTGACTCACATGTTTTGTTCAATTACTATAGATATTATTTGGGTTATATTTCTGTCACAACCCGATTAGATGAGGGAATTCCATCTCATGAATCATATAGACACTTGCTAGAAATCACATGTCATGCATTTTTTCCAAGCCATTTAGGGTGAATTAGCGATTGCATATTGTTGTGATAGATTTTGTGTAGAATATTCATGCTATTGTGATATATTCTTGATAGAACGCCTACTTTTAATAGGTATTTCTATATTTAAGGTCATGTTGAATGGACGCCAAATTTTGATTCATGAGGTGTTATGGGGCCACATGAATCGGTACATGGTGAATAATTGAATTTTTTCCCTTTATTATGACATGTATGAGATGCCAAGCATTGATTCGTGGGGATAATGGGCCCTCACAGATTAGAATTTGGCACCTTAATGCTTGTATTCTCTGTTTTCTAGGCTCCAGAGCAGTTTCTGAGGCCACTGCCCAGAAAAACCTAGAATACATGGTGTGTACATTATGAATAGACATAATGTAGTTTTTAACCGTGTCACTGACTGTGTGGGAAAGAAATGAGATTATGAAAACTCTTTCCAGAACATGGCATATACGGTACGTACATGCTGGGTTGTAGTGATCGTGTTTCTTCCTGTGTGACTAACAACACAGATGGATGAATCATCGACTATACACACCGTGTCATGATTTTACATGACGTGGCGTGTTACCCAGGTGTCTGGCCTTGTCACGAACAACACGGGTCGGGGAAATCTTTCAATTACCCACCATTTGAACATGGAGGACACCGTGTAGACTGAACCGTGTAGTTGGACATGTAACTAACAACACAAGTCATTGAAACATGTCTAGTACACATCGTGTGGTGTTTATACACATCGTGTAGTCTAGGATTAAGAGTAATGTGTGGGTTATCCATGTAAGGAGACTCGGGAATGGGAATAAAGTTCAAGTACACACCGTGTATGTGGACAACACATCGTGTGTTTGGGGTGATACACGACTAGTTGTGGCAGAAGTACACACCCAGGTGAATGTCTTAAAAGAAAACGTTGTGTAGTGTTTATACACATTGTGTACTCATGTTTTATAAAACCTGAATGTTTTATTTGTATTGTTCTCTTCTTAAACTCTTGGTTTTTGATCCTTGATAATCCTTAATAAATGGTGTATATTTGGCCTTACAAAGTCCTTCCACCGAGATGTCATCGGGTTGACCACCAGTTGCAGGGTAGTGATCAAACCCCTGATATGGCTGACCAGGGACTCCATGTAGATCCTCCTGTTCTTCCATCCTTGGCACCAGCTGTTATACTAGTTGCAGGAACTGATGCGCAGTTTAGGGAAGGTTTCATGAGGATGATGAAGACCTTCCAGGGAGCACAACCTCCTCCCCGTCGATGGCTGATTTGATGCGGGTTTTATAGCAACAACACCCTCCCACCTTCTCAGGAGGAGGAGGAACTCAGGCAGCAGAGTCGTGGCTTGTAACCATGCTAGAAATCATTAATCATCTTAAGGTACCACCAGAGAGGAGGGTGAAGCTCGCGATGTACATGATCTGAGACTCCGCCAAAAGGTGGTGGGATATCATTTCTCAGGCGGGACGCCACCAGAATATGTCTTGGGAGTAGTTTTAGCATATCTTCTATGATTACATCTACCCAGAGACCTTGAGGTCCAACCAATCCCAGGAGTTCATGTGCTTAGATCGGGTTAATATTTATGTGATTGAGTATTCCTCTCGTTTCATGGATCTGCAGCATTGCACGCCAATCCTATCATGTGATGAGTTGTTCTTGTCTAGGAAGTTTAAGGAGGGTCTCAAGATGGAGATCCATTCATAGGCGAACATCTTCAAGTTGACATTGATATCTTCTATCATCAACCAGGCGCTGATTACAGAGTGCAATATGAGGGATTTTGGAGCAGTGATCCAGGTCGGTTCGACATCCAGAGTTTGTATTACTCCTGCTGATAGTAGGAAACGCTGTAGGGAGATTTCTCAAGGAGATCAGAGTTGGCAGGATGCACCATCTAGTAGCCACAAGGTGTGCTACCAGTGTGGGAGGAGTGGGGAATACGGGGTCATGTTTCCCGAATGACCTGGTGGAGTTCATATCTTGGGGAAGGATGGGCCATCTCTAAAGTTTCTGTCATTTATTCTCTCTAGCAGCCGGAGAGAGGGGTTTTTCTATGACTCCACATTGGGAAGCATCACCACCAGTTTCTCAAAAGTCAAGGAATAGTAGGGTGGATCACCTCAGAAAGGTTAGGCAGGGTCAAGGGCCATGGAGCAGGGCAGAATTTTGCGATGAATCAGACCCCGCATGAGTATGATCCAGGACCCTCTATAGTTTGAGGTACGATCTTAGTAGCCAGAGTTTTATCTTATACTCATTTCGATACAGGTGATTCTCATAGCTTTTTCTATGTTTATGTTGTAGAGAACCTTGGTCTCCGCAACTTTTCCTCTATTGATACTTAGACTCTAGACACATCGTTGGGGACTACAGTGGTTAGGTTACTTCAGTGTACAGAGTGCCCTCTTGAGGTTGCAGGGAGTCACTTTTTATGGTACCTCTATGTCCTGTAGATGAAGAGCTATGATGTCATTCTCAGAATGAACTGGTTAGTCCCCTTCCGGGCAGTCTTCGATTGCTATCACCACAGGGTGATTTTCATATCACCATAGGGTGAATCTTTTGTTCATTGGGGTGAGTGGGATATACATGCAAGTCGAGTAGGACCCGATCGTCATGTTCTAGGAGGAGTTACATCCCATATTGCTAGTCTATATTTGGATGACCAGGGGACATCACAATTAGACTTTTTTTCCAATGGTGGTTCATTTCAGAGTTGTCTTTCCAGAGGACTTTTCAGGTTTTCCTCTGGAGCGTGAGGTAAACTTCTCGATTGAGCTTGTTCCAGAAGCATCACTGTTGTCCATTCCTCCTTATATTATGGTTACACCTAAGTTGCAGGAGCTCAAGAAGCAGTTAGAGGAGTTACAAGGAAAGGGTTTCATCTGACCCAGTACTTCTTCTTGGGGTTCGCCTATCCAGTTTGTGAAGAAGGCAGACATTAACCTCAGTCTTTGTGTGGGCTATCGGAAGTTGAACTAGTTGACGGTCAAAAACATATATCCCTTGCCAAGGAAAGATGATCCCCTTGATCAGATTTTAGGATCCTAGGTGTTTTCAATGATTGATTTGATATCCAGTTATCATTAGTTGCGCGTTAGACCATCTGATATACCTCTTACAGATTTTTGGAGCAGGTATGGTCTATAAAATTATATGGTTATGTCGTTCGGTCTCACGAACACGCCTTCATTTTTCATGGCACAAATGAACCGAGTGATCTATCCATACTTGGATTCTTTCGTGGTGGTTCTCTTGGTTGATATCTTGGTGTACTCTCAAACTCAACACGACCATGCTACACATCTTGAGATCATTTTGAGTACACTGAGAGAGCATCAATTATATGATAAGCTCTTAAAGTTACACATTTGGATGGACATGACTCACTTCTTGGGTCATGTTATCAAAGAAATAGGAGTGTCAGTGGACCCATAGAAAGTGATGGCAGTAGTTTCCTGGGAGCTGGTGAAGAACATCATTAAGGTGTGATGTTTTCTAGGGCGGGATGGATACTACAGACGCATTATTCATGAATTTTCACACCTAGAAGCAACACTAATAGGTCTAACCAAGAATGGATCAAAGTTCATATGGTCAGATTCTTGTGAGTCAGCCTTTCAAGAGCTGAAAAGGAGGTTGACTTGAGCACTGATACTAGTCTTTCCAGAGCTGGGAAAGATCTATACCATTTATTGTAATGCTTCAGGTATCCGGCTGGGAGCTGTGCTTATGCAGGGATATGGAGTCATTTCGTACGAGTCTCAATAGTTAAGGCCACTTGAGAGATATTACCTGACACATGATCTGGAATTGGCAGTTGTTGTTCATGCCTTACACTGTTGGAGACATTATCTTCTGGGAGATAATTTTGTGGTTTTCACTGACCATAAAAGTCTCAAGTACATTTTCACTCAGTGTCATCTAAATTTGAGACGGAGAAGATGGGTTGAGTACCTTTATTATTATGACATTGAGCTTGCCTATATGCCTGGGAAAGGCAATTTTGTGGCTGATTCACTGAGCAGGAGGACTCAGATATAGCCAGTTCAGGAGGCAAACAGTGAGTGGTAGCTTATGGATATGTTCACTGAGATCAACATGGAGGTGCACGATAGACGGGGGTAGAATTTTCTATCTTCTATAGCTGTTACCTCTATTCTTCATGACCAGGTACAGATGAGACAACTATCAGACTCAGAATGCCTAGTCCTATGGGAAAGCATGTTAGGAGAGGACCCCATCCTTGATGGATCATAGGCGAGGATGAGATCTTGAATTTCTAGGGACGTGTATGGGTACCAGCAGATATACGCAAGGAGCTGATGCAGGACATTCATTCCTCATTTTGGGCAGTTCATCCTGGCGTCACCAAGATGTACCGTGATCTAAACCGTCTGTATTGGTGGCCAGGTATGAAGAGGGACATTGCTGGTTTCGTCGTGAAGTTTTCTACCTATCAGTAGGTGAAGACGGAGCATCAGCAAACAGAAGGGCTTCTATAGCAGTCTCCCATTCCTGATTGGATGTTGAATGATGTCGCGATGGAATTTGTGACTAGTTTTACAAGGTATCCTCAAGGGAATGACACTGTATGGGATTTCATTGAAATACTCACAATGTTTTCTCACTTCTTGCCGATCAAGGAGACCTTCAACGTTAATGATATCAGGCATTTGTACATCCAAGATATCGTACATCTTCATTGAGTTCCACACTCCATTGTTTCAGATAGGGATGCGTGTTTTACTTCTCGGTTCTGGATGAGGCTTAAAAAGGCCTTGGGTACACTGGTACTTTTGAGTATAGCTTACCATCCCTGGACAGATTTCCAGTACAAGTGTACGATTCAGGTGCTTGAGGATGTGATCCGAGCATGCATCCTAGACTTTAAAGGTTCTTGGGAGAATCATATACCACTCGTGGAGTTTTACTACAACAACAGTTTTCAGGCGACTATTCAGATGGCATCTTATGAGGCCTTGTAAAGTAGGATATGTCGATCACCTTTATGTTGGTAGGAGGAAAGAGATGTAGCTTTGCTGGGACCTCGTCTTTTTTAGGAGACCTCATAGCCAATAGAGTTGATTCGAAAGTGGATTGCTATAGCACAGTCTCAACATAAGTCTTATGCTAATCAGTGGAGACGACCTCTAGAGTTCGAGGTCAGGGATCAGTTATTCCTCCGTGTCACACCGAGGTTGGGACACAATAGGATTAGGAGACAAGGTTAGATTTCACGAGGTACGTCGGGCCGTTTAAGGTGTTTTAGGGAGTTGGGCTAGTTGCCTATCGGTTGCAGTTACCTCAAAGGAACCAAGCTATGCATGATGTCATCAATGATTCTCAGCTTCGACATTACTTCTCAGAATCATCTCATGCCTTTCAACCTGAGGAGGATAAGCTCGATGAAAATGTATCGTTTCAGGACCATCCTATCCGGATTGTATATCATAGTAAGAAGGTTCTCCGTGGCTGGTCTATTCCTCCGGTATGGGTGATATGGCAGCACAAGCGAGTACATGACGATACTTGGGAGAGGGATGCTGATGTACGATTGTAGTGGTCGGAGTTGTTCGAGGTTTCTTCCTCTACCTCTCACTAGGGAAATTCAGGGATGAATTTATTTAAGGGGGAAGTGTTTAAGGACCAAGAACTTCTTTCCAGGTATGTTTTTCTTTTTTCTGGAGTTTTTGATAAATGGGGAGTTTGTGGATGTTTTTTATGTACATGTCATGTACTTTATGAGTACATGTCGTGTACTTTGTTGCCGCACGAGGCCGTCTGCTGGCCGTGTCTGGGCCACACACACGGTCATGTGGGGTGATATGGAGGCCGCTTAAAGCGGAGTATGGAAAAGGCTAGTACAGGATGTGTAATCCAATATTAAACCCCATGTACTTTTTTTCATTAAACAGACCAGGCTCACATCTTATTTCTAGAAGCATCTTCTTCTAGGTCTCGTTCGACCGAGAGAATCCGTACAACACTATAACTTCTCTGAGCCCCCGAACCTCCGTCTGTTCTCCGAATCGACCACTGTCAATTGCATTGAAACCACATCAGTAATCTCTTCCTTCTTCTAGAGCATCGTTTTACAATTCCACCTCATTTCCAAGTTGTTGTGGGTTGAAGGTTTTTTGTATTCTCATAGATCTATGATGTTCCAAGGTGATCAAGCCTAGTGGTTCAAGTATATTGATCATAAAACCCCAAATTATGTGGTTTGTGCCTTTAAGTTAAAATTATTTGAGTATTAAGTGCGAATTTCACCAATACCCTTGGACGAGGTATTGCATGTTACTGTTTTCCCCCTGTTGTTTTCCAACCATGCTTGTATTCTTGTGTAGAGGTAAATTGAACATGTTTTGGGTTTATTTTTATACCTTGGATGTTCTTCTCATGATTTGTTCTGTTTATGACCGTTTGGTCCTTTTTAGCCTATTGGTCGTTTACCTATTTTCCATGCCTTGTAACCGTAGGAGGGAGTGTTGTTCCCTGACATACTTGTTATGCTGTAGACTAGTTAGACAAGAAGTTCTATAGGTTTACTTGAGCCTTATAGAATTATAATGTATTATCTTAAACGGGGCCGTGAGAACCTAGTGTTATAGATAATAAGAGGATAGACTGAGTGAGATTCATCAGAGAGTCTTTGGATATTATAGATTATAGGGGGATCGACCAAGTGAGCTTCCTTAGAGAGTCTTTGAGATATATAGAATATAAGGGGATAGACTGAGTATTCTTTCACAGAGAGTCCTTATTTTACTTGAATTACCATGAAACACTCCAGGATATAAGAGGAATTGACCGGGAGAGGTTCCACAGAGATTCTATAAACGACCTGAGGCTATAAGAGGATTTGACCAAGTGAGCTTCCTCAGAGAGTCTTTAGACCTTGGGGCTATAAGGGGAATTGACTGTGTGATCTTCCACATAGAGTCTCTGACTACCATAGACTATAAGGTGAATTGACTGAGTGAGCTTCTTCAAAGAGTCTTATATTTTCGTTGGACCAAACCATAGGGGTTAGTATGAGTGTACTACCCAGAGTGTTGTTGGTACTTCTTAGGTAGGACCAGAGGGGATGGTCGTGAGTAATTTCCAGAGGGTTACCTATTTGTGGTTAGTTGTTTGCTTCATTGTTGCCTGTTTGGTTTGTTGATTTTTTACTAGTGAGTACTTTCATGTTCACTATTTACTGTTTACTGTAATTTTACCTACCATATACTCATTGAATGTTAGGCACAGATCATCAGGTGGTTTCCTACTGGGATTTGTCTCACACCCTGTTTGGGCCATGCTTTTGGGCCCAAACAAATTAAATTTATGCAGGTATAGAAAATATCAAGCGCCCTTCGATTTCAGGTACTTGATTGCATTGGAGAAGAAGAGAATGGGACATAGCTGAGGCTTGCGATGCTGAGGAGTTTCTTGTTTGTTTTTATTTTTCACTTTGGTTTAGCACTGTATTCAGCATTCTTCCATGTTTGTATATTTTCCTAGACATATATGAACCATGCATCATTTACATACATTTTTCTCCAGTTTTTTCTCTATCATTCTTCCACTATTTACTATTGTTGGATAGTTACTACTTCCTCTATTGTATGTTTTGTTTACTTCTGATGTGTACTATTCCAATGAGGGCATAGTTTCCCCCAATTTCACACCCAAGGTCCTTGCTTCTAGTTGGTAGCCTCTAGAATTCGAGGAAATAACCTTGAGGCCGTGATACAAACCGGGTACGGGGCGCCTTTGGGTGGATTCCGGAACTGAGATGTTACAATTTTATTTCACTTATGTTGTTCCCCATCCTTTTGAAATGAAAATTCATTTCGAATTGATTATGGAACCCATATATAGAACTCACATGAAACAATGTAAATAACAAAATATTACAAATAAGTGGGTCGGATTATGATGACCCTACTATTTTATTACAAACTTAAACATGATTTATTACATAAATATCACTTGATACAACATAGAATATTAAGATGTATAATATATTTGGGGATTGGGATCATTACATAACAACATAAAAAATGAAATACACGATCTTTATTGAAAACATCCATTACATGACCACTAATTCCCTAGTACTTAGCATTGCATGGGAAAAACTGAGGACATGCATAAGAAAATGGTGAGCTATAAAGCCAAGGGAATAATCATGGGATAACATGAGGAATACAATACATGTTAGAAATAGGCATATCAAAAGAGTGCAAGAGAAGCATAATCATAAAGTCATGATAAAGCATGATAATTATAAAATGGAAATGTGGAAACACCACTTAATATTGAATTAGCATGAGCCAAGGCTCGTTGCACATAGGGCATGAGTAAACACTCATTGCAGATGAAAAATGGGTAAACCCTCGTTGAACTGGTATTAGCATGAGTAAACACCCATTTCACATAATGTATCATGATACTATGCATTACCCAATGAATTGGAGTGCTATCTGGGCGCACCCTTCTTAAACATTTCATTTCATGCATAACTGTGCAACATGGATCATAAAACATTGAATCATTCAACAGGATAATTTATTCCACGATAAAAGAATGTGGAATACACACTTGAAACTCTTTAAACAATACTAAAATGTGCATAAAGGTGAATACCCTTGATAGATAAATGGACATGGTATTCACTACACAATGACTTTGGCTTGGAAATACATGGTGCAATTTTGACAGCATAACGACATGACATAAGAACTCATAAAAATGGTTGATGAGAGGGAAATGGGTGTCTCATAATATTTACATGACATGAATAGTAAGGGGGTCATTTAGATATATGTCCCAACTAATTTAATGGAAATTTAACATTTCAACTTTGCAATCACAATATATCATTACAAAATATTATCAAAATGAAATCTTTTATAAAACCATTTTAAAAACCATTAAAAATATTTAATAAATAGATTTTTGAATCAAAGTGTCCCATACAAATTAGAAGCTTTTGAAAGAAATTGCAATTTCAAAACATTCAGGTCCATATGAATTACTCCATAAAAAAATTTTAAAAACGTGGACAGTAATGTCATTGATTTAGAAGAATAATCCTTTAAAACATTTAAAATGATATTTTAGTTAATGATTTCTAAACAAAATGAGAGTTCCTAGAATACAAAAAATTTACGAATAACATTTAATCAGAACGTAATAATATCATGAGAATAAAGTTATTCATGATATAATATTCCAAAGGACAGTATATTCACCACATATGAGTGAATTGGTGCATATCAACAATGAAGTCTCAATGAAAATGTAAATTGAGACGAAATCCCTTATAAAGAAGGTATCCTTAGATTAAGGATAAATCAATTACATAATTATGTGTGAAAAATATAATTACACCCAATATAAGTGGATATAATGTGTAAAACATTCAGATTTCATTCACACATATTCATATGATGACATATTCAAGAAGTACAACTTGAACCCAAATAATTGAAATTGGGTTAAGAAGTTCCCTTGTAAAAATTTGATAGCGTAACGACGTCATGTTAAAATTAAGAAAATGAGTTTATGAGATAAAAAGGTTATCTCATCACTTGGACACAAATTTTACATCAATAACGATATATAATAACACATCCCTACATAATAATATGTAAATTAAAATACATAACAAAAAGGAATTCTTTTAAAAAGAGGATGGTGAAAGCTTCCCTTACCGATTTGGTAACTTACAAAACAAACGCCAAATTAAAGAAGGATCATAAAATGAAGATGTAAATACTCTTAAATGACGGTATATTACACAATATGTTCAATAATGGGAAGTAAATACACCACACAATAGGAAATAGTGGCCAATATATCATGAATCTCACGGGAATAAAAAGTGAGATGAAAAACCCTTACCACGTTGTAATAAATCGAGTCGTATAAGAAAAAGTTAATACCCACCAAATGAATCATATAATACCATAAATATAAATAGAATCATGTTAATATATATATAATGGCAGTATATAATACACCACATGAAATAAATGAGTGGTGAACAATGGAAATATCACAGAATTAAAAGTGAGATAAGAAATCACTTACCTTGTGTCTGACATGACTCGTATGTTCCTTGTTATTACTATATAATAAACTTAAGTTAATATCTACATGATTAATAACCTTATTTGTAATGTTTATTATTACTTTTATATCACTTATTACCTTTCAAAAATAGTTGGTTATTTATTTGAGTTCATATCAGACATTTTATCGATGTTCGGAATTTGAGTTAAAAATGAACTTGTTATAATTACAATTTGTCCATGTGGTCAATACTCCATTATCTCCAGAATGATTTTAATGATTTAGAAATCATATATATTAAATATATCCAATTTATATATATATATATATATATATATATTAATAATAGTACAGAACTTTTGAAGATAATATGTGAAACGCACAGTTCATGGAGACGGTAAGCCGTACGTACGCATGAACGCTAATTTCATTCCTATTTAATATTTAATGGAATTAAAACATAATGATATATTGGTATATTATAATTCTGGTATTATATTATATGATATATAAGTTACATAATTTCATGAACTCCATCTTTATATGTTCCATGTATGTCCTGAATGAATCATATCACCTTGAGGGGGCAGTAGTCCGCACTTTCTAAAATGAAATTATTGTGTTTACACATATTGGAAGGAATAAAGGTATTTTTGTAAATAAAAAATATAGAAGAATATAGAAAACATAAACATAATATATATCATATATAAATACAGTGCCATCATAATGGCCACCGTTAGAGGGGGTAGGAGTTAATTGAACAATCATCGTTTCGCGAGGCATTAGTTATCCAACCACATAAACATTATGTTCTTTACCCATTATATTGATGTGTGTGTAAGTTTAGTTTGAATCCTTATAATAAAAAAATCCTTTTATATTGAAGATACTGATGTTTCTATAAAATAATTGAATGAAAAGAGTTTAGGGGTTGGAGAAGTCAAATAAAACAAAATAACACAAGAGAAGATGTTACCTTTAAATCAAGAAACCTACATTTGGTTTGAAACACAAGGGGTTCTTGATGTGTTTTCTGCCAATGGAAAGGCTTCTAGGATTAAGATAGGGATCTTGAGAGCTTATTTGAGTAGAGGTTCCATGAGCCAAATGTAACACCCCGAGATTTTATGAAAAATATTTTTTTAATTTCATTGATTTCTTGTGTTTTGCACTACACCAAAATTAGCTTGTCTATACACAACACCATATTAGCATGTATTATACGCAAACACTATTCTTGGCTTGTGTTTCATGCAACGACAACCTTCCTCAATAGCTTGTGTCATACGTAATACATAGTTTCACTAAACAATGATATGTTGTTATAATATTATTATGAACTAGCCATTATGAATAATAGTAATTACATTTTGAATTTTATGACATTATAAATCATCTTAAAAATTTTATAGAACATGGTATGAGAGAAAAATATATTTCTCGGCTAAAATAAGCATTTTCCAAGAAATGTAGTTTTGCCGCCTTTTGATGGCACGCCGACTTTAAATCTAGTTTTGGACATGTTTATATGTTCAATTTCTCAAAATAAAAATATTTTTTGGAAACAGGATATAATATTTTACTTTAAATAAATTTTTTATATTTTTCTGATAAGTTTCTTATTTTGATGAATAGTAAAAATACGCTAAATTTTAAATAAAAACAACTTTTTTCATCAAGATAATTATATGGTTAAATTATAATATTTAATAGTTTTAAAGTATAAATAGAATATATTTTAACCATTTAATATAATGTATGTCATTAGAATTAATTTTACATTGAATTCATAGGTTAAATCATTTCAATCTTTTGCAATGTTTTAAACAAAAACACATTTTTTCCACAAAGGGATTTCTTTTTAATTAAATACAGCAACTTATGTGTTTTGAATGTGGAAAAATGGATTTGATATTTAGAATCATTAGGTCCAAATTATGTTAATAAGCTACTTTTTATTTTTAGTCATAATAAATAGTAACTACAGTAAATTTTATTTACCACAGTGAAAGGTAAATCAGGTAATTAAGGTTAAATATAATATTGTTAAATTACCGTAACAGATGTCTTAATATAATTGGATGATTATATTTTTCCATAAATCATACTTGGGTCGAAATGGAATCTAATGGAACCGACTTCTATTTGATTAAGACCTTTATTTATTTTATTTAAATGAAAGTGAAATATGTCTCACTCAAACTTTAATAATTAGATTATTTTTAATACAAGGGTATACAAAATATAAATTTGATTATAAATACACATTTAAAATATAAAATTTTCCCTTTATCATGGTAATTTATTTGTAATCTTTAAGAAATATTTAATTACCTTCATAGATTATACATTAATGATGTAGAAATTATTTAATTATTGAAAAATCAATAATATAGTTTTTATTAAAATACTAATACCTATTAGAAGATCCCGAAACTTGAAAAACCTTATTTTTAGAGTATATCTATACCCTAATCAACCAAGGTAGATTTCGGGACCATTATGTGCCTTATAAAACAGATTAAGTTATTTATATTATTTTATTTTAAATGATATCAATGATGTCACCTTCATTATTTAAAAAATTAACAATTTAAATGTTTTCTTTATAAGATTCTAAATTTGAGTACAAATGTTATTATGAAAGTTAATATATTTGTCTTCATCATAGGATTTTATTTTTTATTTTTATGCAACAAATAAGTGTATTAAATAATTATACAAAAATGTTGTAGTAATTATTTTATTTAGAGAAATACCAACTAAATGGTTTTAAAAATATTAAAATACATATTATATGAACTAATTAATGCACCCGATGAATTTTATAGATTAATATGACTTGTTAGGAATCTACTAAATGGTATTTTACCGAAAATATATTTTTTGTGCATTTTATTTAAATTCAAATAAATGAATAGCGTCAGAATTCACACTATTGTTATTTTATAAAAATAATATATTAAAAAATTGTTTAAAAATAACAAATTTTTTTTTTAAAAACATAAATTGAAATTTATATGTTCTATAATGTCATAAATTATCCAATTATGAAAAATTCACAACACATACGTAATTATTTATAACAATTTAAAATTTAGAATACTATTACCACAAATAAAGTTAAATGGATTAAATAAGGATAAATCAAGGTAATAAGGTTAAAAATAAATTACCAACATGTCTAAATCATATTTTTGATGCTATTACAACACTAGCTCATATAATATTCAGATTAGTGTCATTTTAGGTGGTTTTTATGTGGGGTTTTAGTTTATTATAAATTAATATTTTAGAGGTTTCCAAAATTACCCCTCTCTTCTCTTATAAAAGGGAACCTCCTCCCTCTCCTCATCACACCACAATTATCCTTCAAGGTCAGCCAAAACCTTCCAATTTCTCTTCTAAAATTCCCTAGAAACATAATAGGGGTCCTGGTCTTCTTCAAAGACCAAATTTAGTGCCCTAAGAGGATGTTTAGAGGAGGCGCATCAAAGAAGAGGTAATATCCTATACCGATTTTTTCAAATTCATTTCTTATTTTACTTCCTATTCTTTTGTTATTTAATAATAAATTAATATCATTAATATCACTCATATACTAATAAGTTATTATAAATATGAACCAACCCTATTTCACCTTCTATTCAGCCTGTAGAAAACAAAATCACCGTGTGTGCGTATGTACGAAATACCGTCTCCACGCCGTGGTGTAATCATTTTTTTCCACCACCACCTTACATGGATGGGTATAATGGTTGAAATAATAACTATATATGATTATTATAACATTATATTATTTATGATATATTATATAATCCACTCTAATACAATTCAATAGTTTTTGGAACGATATCGTCGCTTGTGCGTATATACGGATTACCGTCTCCACGATGTGATGAGATTCGTTCTCCATGATCACCATTCCAGAATGATAATAAAGTATATATATATTAAATAATGATGAAATTTATGACATAGTAATTCTACTGGATATATATATATATATATATATATCAATACTCTACTTACTTCCATTCAATTCAATAAGGAAATGAAAACATCGTTCATGCGTACGTACGATCTACCATCTCCATGAACTGTGTATTTCATTTCATTTATCTATCTATTATATAAATATATATCCTGAATATATATGATATATAAATCATTTTTTACATTCTGGAAGTAAGTATATCATGATATAATTAATAATAAAATCATGAAAAACAAGTCCAAACACATACGATAAATGATACGATTTTACCCAAAGCACTACTTTGACATGGAATTGTCAAATGCACGGGTAATATAAAGTCGTAAGTGAATCATATATGATATCATAAATATTATTGTGGTTTTGTTACAAGTTAATAATATATTTAAACCCAATGTACAGGAGTCTCAGAAACATATGGAAGAAATTGGACATAAGGTAAGGTATAATTTTGAAATCTCATTTTCATCTGAGATTACTTATATATAAGTATTTACTAGGGTTATATTTATCATCCATGTTCGTGTTTTATAAAAATGTTTTCATAAAGTGTTAGATATTCATCAATGTATTTTTAAATTCATGTTTACCCATTTTTGACTTTTACTATGCAGTATGGAAGGAATCTTTATTTTTTTTACCATACGTGGTACCTTTTGAATTTTTCAGAAAAAGTACGAGAAGAATGTAATTTTATCTTATAAGACATGAACAAATTTTTACTATTTCCTAACCCCTTATCTCCATGAAGCTTACTCAACAGTATTTCTGGATTATTTTCAAAAATATATTTTTCTTTTAAAATTGCACGGTATTTTGTGAAAAGAAAATGATTTTTTGAAGAAGAAATGATATTTTCCTCAAGAATTCATTTCAAGTGTTTTATCAAAACTATTTCCCATATAAGATGAAATTATTTAGTATGATTATGTTTTAAAGAAAATGTCACTACTATTTACATGGCTTGATTTTTCTTATGATGAAATGACATCCATTTGTTTTATATGGATTATGTTAAGATGGGATAATGTTTATGACACCCATTTTATTCTTTTGGTTATGATGAATGATGTATGATTGTTTTGTGGAAAATGAAAACATGATTTCATAATGAGATAGGTGGGACCTATATCTCCCTCCAATTCATTGGGTAATGATTTATATCTCATGAGATAGACATAGCTGGAATGGAATGTAAATATGGTTCAGTAATACAGGGTTGGAACGACAAGTAAATCTGGTTTAGTAATGGACTTTGTCTACTATGATAGTCTTGACAGAAATCCCTTGGATACTATAGAAATAATATCATGTGCTTAATGTTTTTCCACAATTACATGTTTTATTCACATGATATTTTATCATGATTAATGTTCCTTTATGATCTATTCCTTACGTACTTCCAAGATTTATTTCACAAATCATGTTTTTATTGATGAAACATTATGTTCATGTTTTTAAGTTCAAACGTATATGGTTTGTTATATTTTCTCCATGCTTACCCTTAATGAGTATTTGAGCTCCCCTTTTTATGTTTTCTTTTCCCCAGGATATAAAGAATGGTTTTAGGTAATAAAACAAAAGGCAAATATCTTTACGAGATATGATGAAGATATTTCACCATGATTAGATGATTATGTTCCGATTTTCCAAAGATAGTAAACTATTATAGTCCTTGGATGTCATTTTTGGTTATGTATTAAGTATTCCAAAAAAGTAATGTAATGTCCACGTACGCCAAGCTTTGTGTCTCTACAGTTGGTATCAGTGGGAAGGTTTTTTAACCTTTATAAACTAGGATTCAAAAACATTAGTGAGATCCCTATAGATATTTCTAAGGTTTGTGTAGGGATGTCCCAAAGGTTTAGTTTAACTATAGGTTACAGTACTAGAATTATGTTTACAATCATGAATAACCATGGGTGAACCTAAAGTGTCATGGATTAGAGAATGTGTTATAAGTTAGACATCCCATAAGTGAATTTTTATTATTATGTTGTCCCTAGTTATATTAATTGTTTCATACACTATGGTTTCTGGTTTTAGTCAATGGAGGAAATGAGAAGGAATTCAGTTAACATTGATTCCAATGGAAAAATTGGTGACTATGATCAAAAAAATAGTGTAATTGCTGGAGGGAAAGATAATATGATTATTTTGAATCATTCATCACGATATATGATTAACAAGGTTATCTTTATTTGTATTACTATGTCATCAAATAAGAGGAAGATGGACTTTTATACATCTTCGAATATTGAGGAACATAGAGGAAGGAAGATTAAGCTTTCTACATATCAACAGGAATGGAAGAATAACCTTGTGGAATACCTCAAATGGAGGGGAAAATGTTATCAATGTGGGGAAAAGGGGCATAGAGTGATAGACTGTTATGGAGTTCAATTTATAATCTGTGGAGAACATGGGCATTACCCAACTCAATGCCCTGACCTAAGACATTACTTCTAAATTGAGGATGTACAAATTCCATGCCAATCATTGAAGAGGGTGTATTTAAGGGATTATGTATTTGAATTCAAGAATAATTTTGTTGAGGTACTTTTATGGTATATTGAAATATCTATATATTGGTCCATTGTGGCTTTCCATAAGACTGTGGTACCGGTAATCATGAAAATTGATTGAAATATTTTGGGAAAGAAGATGATATGCACATAAGTAAGGGATATGGTGAAAATAATATGTTTGATATTATTAATGAGCTCATGGAGGATATAAGAACAAAGTGATATCATGGTTTTATTATATAGACAATTTGGAATTTAGGTTTTTGGAAAGAGTTAACTTTTGACAGCATTAATGCATTCACAAATATTATATTGTAATTCATGCATGATTAAGGAATTCACAGGATTGGAATGTGACCAAAAAGATACATCTTATGATATATGGGGGATAAATGATGGTATTCAATTCCTCGTAGATGAACTTTATAGTAATCATTTTCTTTATACTATGAGATTGGATAGAAGAATTTTCGATAACCCTAAAGGTTGGAATGGATTAAGATGGACATTGAATTGTATTTTTTAAGGCTAATTTTTTTTTCTAGAATGTTATAAAAGTGTAGTTTTAGAAAATGGAAAACATGCAGGACGGACGAAAACTCGTCGTGTCGGACAAGGTTGTGGGAATCAAACCCACAACCGAAGTGCTACAGGATTTTATCGCCTATCACTGGCCTACAGGAAGTCCCTGATTAGTAGAAACTAGTTTTAATTTATTAAGTGGTATTATAGATGAAATATAAGTCTATTTTTGGAACCATGTATGATTAATCTCACCATAAATGGACTTATGTATATAACTATTGCAAACCTTATGTTTGAGACAGATGGAATGACCTATCATTCTATCGCATGATCCGATAACACTTTACAGAATACAAATTCAACTTCATTTCTTTAAGAGATAATGTGGAAATTGTTCAAGGCAAGAACAACAGTGAGATTTCACCAAAATCAATTAAGTATTTCATTTAATTCAAAAATTCTTCATCATTAGGGAAATGATCTTGAAAACCAAAAATGTTGTCAGATTACCCTCATATCTGATGTATCAAATGGTACCTTATATCATCAAAAATTTATGGCTTTGTGATTGTTGGATTTTTCGTAGCCATGTTCTCTACCACTCTCCATCAGAACATAATGGTCAGATTTCTCTTCCATATCCATATTTTCACCTATGTTCTTCTATTTGGAAACCCAGGGATTAGATAATTTGGGTATCCCTTACGTTTTATACTTTATTTTTTAATGGTAAGTTTTGGTATTCTTTTTTATGATGTGGGTTTTTATTAAATAAACTTTCAAGTAGTAAACCATTTATATCCTTGACGAATTTCGAGGGAGAAATTCATTTTAAGGGGGGTAGAATGTAACACCGTGAGATTTTATTAAAAATAATATTCTTTTAATTTCATTGATGTATTGTGTTGTACGCTACACCAAAATTATCGTGTTCTATACACAACACCGTATTAACTTGTATTATACAAAACCACTATTCTTGGCTTGGGTTGCACGCAAGAGAAACCTTCCTCAATAGCGTGTGTTGTACGCAATATTGGTTATCACTAAACAAAAATATATTGTTATAATATTATTATGAACCAGACAATATGAATAATAGTGACTACATTTTAAATTTTTTGACATTATAATTCATCTTAAACATTTTAAAGAACATTGTACGAGAACAAAATAATTTTTTCGGCTAAAATAAATATTTTTTAAAAAATGCATTTTTTCCGCCTTTTGATGGCGCACCAACATTAAATAGAGTTTTTGCATGTTTATAAGTTCAATTTGACAAAATCAAATTATTTTTTGGAATCAAGATATAAAAAATTACTTTAAATAAATTTTTTATATTTTTTTGACAAGTTTATTATTTTGATGAATAATAAAAATACGATAAATTTTAAATAAAAACAACTTTTTTCATCAAGATAATTTATATGGTTAGATTATAATATTTAATACTTTCATTTTTAAGAATTATGAATAGTAACTATAGTAAATTTTATTAACCATAGTTAAAGGTAAATCGAGTAATTAACGGTAAATATAATATTATAAAATTACCTAACACTGTTCATAATATAATTGGATGATTATATTTTCCCCTAAACATTATTGGGTTGAAATGGAATCTAATGTAACCCACTTGTATTTTATTAAGACCTTTTATTAATTTTATTTAAAGTAATGTGAAATATGTCTCACTCAAACATTAATAAATAGATTATTTTTAATATAAGGTTATTTGGAATATAAATTTGATTATAAATACTCTATTGAATTCTAATTTTTTTTCTTTATCATGGTAATTTATTTGTAATTTTAAGAAATATTTAATTATCTTAATAGATAATACATTAATGACGTAGAAATTATTTATTCAGTGAAAATCAATAATATAGTTTTTATTAAAATAATAATACCTATCAGAAGGACCATAAACTTGACCAAACCATATTGGTCGAGTATATCTATACCGTAAGCATCCAAGGGTCTATTGTTGGACCATTTGGAGCCTTATAAAACATATGAGGACATTTATATTATGTTATTTTAAATGATGTCAATGATGTCACCATCATAATTTAATAAACATAATAATTTCAGTGTGGTGAATTAAGATGATAAATTTGAGAACAAATATTATTATTAAAGGTATTATATTTATCTGCATCATAGGATTTTATCTTTAATTTTTATGCAAAAAATATGTATATTAAATAATTATACAAAAATGTTGTAGTAATTATTTTATTAAGATAAATATCAAATAGATGGTTTTAAAAATATTAAAATAAATATTATATGAATAATTAATGAGCCCCAAGAATTTTATAGAAGAATATTAATTTTTAGGAATCTATTAAATAGTTTTTTTTCGAAAATATATTTTGTGGTGATTTTATTTAAATTCAAATAAATGAATAGTGTCAAAATGGACACTATTGTTATTTTATAAAAATAACATATTATAAAATTGTTTAAAAATCAAAAAAAATATTTAAAAATTATAAATTGAAATTTATATTGTCTGAAATTTCATAAAGTATCCAATTATGGACAATTAATTACACATATGTAATTATTTATAACAATTTAAAATTTAGAATATTATTACCACAAATAAAATTAAATAAATTAAATAAGGACAAATAAAGTTGATAAGGTTTAAAATATATTACCAACATATCTAAATCTTATTGGTTTATCATACTAAAACCCTATCTCATCTAATTTTTTTATTTGAGGCATTTTTTGATGTTTTTATGTGGGGTTTGAGTTTATTATAAATTAATATTTTAGAGTTTTCCAAAAGTGCCCCACTTTTCTCTAATAAAAGGTAACCTCCTCCCTCTCCTCCTCACACCACTTTGATCCTTAAAGCTCAGAAAACCCCTGCCATCTTCTCTTATTCACATCCCTAGAAACATACTATAGGTTTTGGTCTTCTTCAAATACCATCTTTAGTTCCCTAAGAGGAGGTTTAGAAGAGGTGTGTCAAAGAAGTGGTAATATCCATTACCGATTCTTTCAAATTCATTTCTTCTTCTACTTCCTCTTCTTTTGTTGTTTCATAATAATTTAATAAAATCAGTATCAATCATATACTGATATTTTATTATAAATATGAACGAACCCTATTTCACCATAAATCCATCCTATGGAAAATGAAATCACCACGCGTGTGTATGTACGGAATACCATCTCAACGACGTGTTGTAATCTGTTTTTCCACTACCACCTTACTTGGATGGGTATAATGGTGGAAATAATAACTATATATGATTATTATAAAATTATACTAATTTTGAGATTTTATATAATCCACTCCAATACCATTCAATAGTTATGGGAACAATATCGTCGCTCATGCATACGTACAGATTACCGTCTCCACGACATGATAAGATTCATTATCCATGTTAACCATTCCAGAATGATTATAAAGTATATATATAATAAATAATGATGCAATTTATGACATAATAATGCTACTGTATATATATATATATATCTGTGTGTGTGTGTGTACTCTACTTACTTCCATTCAATTCAATAAGGAAATGAAAATAGTGTTTATGCGTACATTCGGTCTACCGTCTCCATGAATGGTGTATGTTATTTCATTTATCTATCTATTATATACATATATGTCCTGAATATATATGATATATAAATCATATTCAACATTATGGAAGTACGTATATCATGATATAATTAATAATAAAGACAAGAACAACAAGTCCAAACACATACGATAAATGATACGATTTTACCTAAACCACTACTTTAACGTGGAATTGTCAAATGAAAGGGTAATATAAAGTCGTAAGTGAATAATATATGATATCAAAATATTATTATAGTTCTGTTACATGTTAATAATATGTTTAAACCCACTATGCAGGAGTCTCAGAAACATACAGATGAAATTGGAAATAAGGTAAGGGATAATTTTTCAATCTCATTTTTATCCAAGATTTCTTATACGTAAGTATTTACTGGGGTTATATTTATCATCCATGTCCGTGTTTTATATAAATGTTTTCATAAATTTCTTAATATTATTCCATGTATGTTTAAAGTCATGTTTACCACTTTTTGACGTTTTCTATGTAGTATGGAAGGAATTTTTCTTTTGTTTACAATACGAGATACTTTTTGACTTTTCTGGAAAATGTACAAGAAGAATGTTTTTTAACTTATACGGCATGAATGGATTTTTAATCTTTAATAAATCATTATTTCCATGAAGAATACTCTACAATATTTCATTATTATTTTCAACAAAATTCTTTTCTTTTAAAATTGCTTGTCATTTTGAGAAAAGAAAATGATTTTTTGAAGAAGAAAGGATATTTTCCTCAAGAATTCATTTCCAGTGTTTTATCAAAACTATTTCCCATCCAAGATGATATTATTTAGTATGATTATGTTTGAAGTATAATGATTCTATTATTTACATGGTTTGATTTTTCTTATGATGAAATTACATCAATTTGTTTTATATGGATTATGTTAAATGGGATAATGTTTATGAAACCCATTTTATTCTTTGGGTTATGATTAATGATGTATGATTGTTTTGTGGCATATAAAATAATGATTTAATTATGAGATAGGTGATACCTATATATCCCTCCAATGCATTGGGTAATGATTTATATCTCATGAGATAGACAAATCTAGAACCATATGTAAATCGGGTTCAGTAATATAGGGCTAGAACGGGAAGTAAACGCAGTTCAGTAATGGACTTTGTCCACTATGATTGTCTTGGAAAAAATTCCTTGGATACTATAAAAATTATATCATTTACCTAATGTTTTACCACAATTATATGTTTTATTCACATTCTATTATATCATGATTAATGTTCCTTTATGATCTATACCTTAGGTACTGCCAAGATTTATTTCACAACTCATGTTTTTAATGTTTAAACATTATGTTCATGATTTTACGTTCAAACGTATATGGTTTGTTCTATATTCTCCATGCTTAACCTTACTGATAATTTTATCTCAGCCTTTTTTGTTTTATTTTCCCAAGGATATATATAAAGGTTTTAGGGAAAAAATAAAAGAGAATGATATTTATGGGAGATGTTGTAGGTCTTTCACAATGATTAGAAGATTATGTTCCGAGTTTCCAAAGACACTAAACTATTATGGGACTTGGGTGTCATTTTTGGTTATGTATTAAGTATTCCGCAAAATTCATGTAATTTCCATGTACATAAAGTTTTAGGTATCTACACCAAAGTCTTGAGAATTGGGAGAAATGGGTTAGAAGTGAGGGCTTTTATAAGGGAGAGGAGGGGCTCTTTAGGATGGTTTGAAACACTCATTTTTATAACCTCATTTTCAGTTTCAAAAGGTCAAATATTCATTAATATCAAAGTAAATATGACTCATGGTCTAAATAAAATAATCCATTAATAATTGGACTGGTTTTGGATCCTTTTTTAATATTTATAATCTTATTTATTTAAATCATTTATTAATGAGGTAAATATTTTATCATTATTGTGTCATAAATAATTTAATTTATTTTATATCCTAAAATTATAAAAAAAATATCATAATGTAGGAAATATTATTTTCTTTCCAAATAATTTTTATAGTCAAATATATATCGTATAAAACCCCATGTAAAAATTTATTTACTAAAAGATATTTGTTTTGGTCATTTTTGTCGTTACTTTAAATTAATTAATATAAAATTGCATTATTACTCTCATGTGGCTCTACGGGGTCGCAAATTCGACCCAAGGATTCCCATGGTCCGATATTTATTATCTAGAAGGATTAGGATAGTTGTTAGGGTAATTTAATATTATTATAATATTATATTTTACCCTTATTTATTATTTTTACCTTTTAATCATGATAAATAAAATATTTAAAAAAGTAAATATTTAAAATGACTTAAAATAAAAGCTAACTATATACACAATTTGAACCTCCTAATTCAAGATATGGAATCCATTTTTCTAAATTCAAAACACACAAGTGGAAGAAATTAATTTAAAATTAATTCCTCTTGTTAATACAAATTGCGTGTTTTTAAGAAATATTAACTATCAAAAGATTGATACCTGGTTCTGTCCAATTTCTAAATGAAATTACTTCCAATGGAAAAAATTAGATTAAATAGTCAAAATATTTCTAATTACACTTTAAAACCAATTAAAAATATAATATAACCATATAAATATATTAGATTAAAAGGCACTTTTGAATTAAAATACAGTATTTTTCACTATTCATTAAAAAATGATCTTTACTAGAAAAATAACAAAATATCATGAAATGTAAATTTTGGTGTTCCAATTCTAAAGAAGAATTTTATTTTTTCAAATAGAAAATATAAAAGTGATAAAAATATATTTAAAGAGGGTTCTCCATTAAAAGGCGATAAATCGACCTTTTAGTGAATATTAAAGTATTTATGCTTAAAATCGAATTCTTTACTTATTTTAAGCCTCTAACTATTATTGGATAAATGTAAAAAACATTCAACAAACATGTATCATACTATAATAGTTATTTATATTCATTCCCACCGATAAAACGGCTTGGCGTTAACTACCATTCAAAATAATAATATTATATTATTAGCGTGCAACGTTAGATTTCAAAGAAACCCATTGTTGTGTATCGGGTACACTGTCGAACATAGAATCACCTTTAATGTATAATTAATATTTAATTCAAAAATATTAATAAATATGAAAATGTAATATTATTTATTTTCTTGGGATGTTACATTTTCCCCCTTTTGGAAATTGTGTCCTCATAATTTTTAAACTGGGCTTGGAAACATCATTGAATGTCCAGCATCGGAAAAAGTATTAGTAAAACTATCACATTATAAGAAAGAAAGTGATGTAAAGAGGTCACCCGTGTTATTTGATACTTGGATTTCATCTAGGAAAACATGGATATGGAAGAGAAAATAAAAGGTCATGTTCTGGGGGAGAGTGATAGAAAATATGATTAGGAAAAAGTTAACCACAAGAAAATCAAAAACTTCTGTTGTGTTAAACGGTCTTTGATCACCCAGTAAGAAGCATAAACAAACAACATATTTGTTTTATGTTCCTTTTCATAATTTGAGGAATTAGTTTACTACATATAATAAAAACATAAGGAAATATATTTCCCTTCATGTAGAGTTTCTTCCTTTAATAAGTTTCTACCAAAATCAAATATTTTCTCACAATAATGAGAATTCAAAAATACTTGGTCACATGAAAGCACAAGAATCATCTTATATATAATCACATAATTCATGAAAGAATAACTATATATTTCCCTTGTCTTCAGACATCATCTAAAACCAAAATGGTTAGTACAAGATCATATAATCCCCAAAAAAAGATAATCCTTTATAAAAAAAATACTACTATTAATCTCCAAAATTCAGCAAAAAGTACCCAATGTTCCAGAAATACCATTCAATACACAATCTTCCTTAAAATTCATTAAAATACTCCCAACTAATATTGAAACCCAAAACTCAGAAGGATTAAATCACACAGTCTTCGAAAATAAATCTTATCATTTATCTCCAAATATCATCAACTACTCTTAAAGTAGCATACTAAAGTGTAATTAACCTAATCACGTATTCTATATGGTAGGTTAAAAATTTTCTAGAAATAACACAAATAACAATATTTACACAATAAATAAATAGATCCTGATAAAAAATTTCAACCATTTCTCCATAATTTAAATCATGGAGTATTTTATTTTCCTTAGGCATATAATATTCAAAAAGATAAAACATCATCCAAAATAACCTTTATCATTTAATCTCCCAATCATTTTCCTACAATAAGGATATAAATTGATAAAACATAAGTTCCCAAAATCAACTTATTCTTTATCCATAAAATCATTTAACAAAAAGGACAAGTCATACTAATCGGGGACATCACATAGGCTAGTGGTCGGCGATAAAACCCAATCTTACTTTGGTTGTGGGTTTGATTCCCACAGCTTTTTCCGACATGAAGGGTTGTCACACAGAATTATTGTTGTCCTTTATATATAAAAAAATTAACCCTAACATGTTTTGCCCTTAATGGTTTTATAATACCTTTCATTTTCATCCAAATACATTAAGATAGTTTTCCTCGTGTCCAGACAGGGATATATTTTCTTGAGAATTCACATACTCATTACTCACCAATACATAGGGATGTTTTTATTATACTGTGTCTTGTCTCTAAGTCCTTACTAGGTTTTTCTAATAATAATCCGAAAAATAACTAAACCAATCCTCTGATACCCACTATGACGACCCTGCTCTTTTATTACAAACTTAAACTGGATTTATTACATAAAATTCACATGATACAACATATATTATTGAGAGGTCTAGTGTCTTTGGATATTAGGATCATTACATAACATCTTAAAACATGAAATACAACATCTTTATTGAAAAAATCCTTTACATGACCACTACATTCCCTCGTACTTAGCATTGCATGGGATAACCTGAGGACATTCATATGAAAAGTGTGAGCTATAAAGCCCATAAAGGGAACAATCATGGGATAACATTAGGAATAAAATACATGTTAGAAAATAGTAATATCAAAAGAGAACAAGAGAAGCACAATAATAAAGGAATGATAAAGCACGATAATTATAAAATGAAAATGTGGAATCATTATTTAACATTGAATTAGCATGATCCAAGGCTCATTGCACAAAGAGCATGAGTAAACCCTCATTGCACATGAAGCATGAGTAAATACTCATTTCAATTGTATTATAATGAGTAAAATCCCATTGCACATAAATTATCAAGATACTATGCTTTACCCAAAGCAATGGAGCGCTATTAGGGCGCACCCTTATTAAACATTTCATTTCATGCATAGGTGTGCCACACGAATCATAAAACATTGAATCATTCAAAATGATTATTTATTCCACTATAAATGAATGTTGAATACACACTTGAGACTATTTAAATAATATGTAAATTTTCATAAAGGTTAATACCCTTGATAGAGAAATGGACATGGTATTCACAACACAATGACTTTGGCTTGGAAAGACGCGGTGAAATTTCGAAAGCATAATGGCGTGACATAAGAACTCATAAAAATGGTTGATAAGAGAGATAAGGGTATCTCATCATATTTACATGACCTGGAATGTAAGTGGGTTATATAGATACATGTCAAAACAAATTTAATGGAAAGATAAAATTTCAACATTTCAATCACAATATATCATTATAAAATATTGACAAAATCAAACCTTTTATCAAACTATTTTCAAAACTGTTAAAAATATTAAATAAAGAAATTTTTGAATCAAAGTGTATCATACCAATTTGAAGATATTGAAAGAAATTTAAATTTAAAAACATTCAAGTCCATATGAATAAATCCTTAAAAACATTTTTAGAACACAAACATTAATGTGTAATATTCATAAGAATAAACCTTTAAAACATTAAAAATAATATTTTAGTTAATAGCTTTTAGAAAAGTGAGTATTCCTAGAATACAAAAATTTGAGGAATAACATTTAATCAAAACGTAATAATATCATGACAATAATTTTAATCATGATATAATATTTCAAAGGATAGTATATACACCATATAAGTGTGAATTGGTTCATATCAACAATGAAGTATCAATGGAAATGTAAATTGAGAAGAAATCTCTTATAAAGAATGTATCCTTAGATTAAGGATAAAAAAATTACATAATTATGTGTAAAAAATATAATTACACCCAAAATAATTTGATATTTAGTGTAAAACAATTAGAGGTCATTCAAACATATTCATAAGATGTCATATTCAAGAAGTACAAGTTGAACCCAATGAATTGAAATTGGGTTAAGAAGTTCCCTTGTTAAAATTCTACAGCCTAACAGTGTCACATTAAAATTTAGAAAATGAGTTGAAGAGATAAAAATCTTATCTCATCGCTTGGAAATAAATTTTATATCAATAAGGATATATAATAACATATCCCAACATAATAAGATGTAAATTAAAAGACATAACCAAAAATGAAGTCTTTTAAAAAGAGGAGGGAGAAAAGTTCCCTTAATGATTTGGTAACTTACAAAACATACGCCACACAAAAGAAGAATCATAAAAAGAAGATGTTAATACTCATAAATGAAGTTATATTACACAAAGAGTACAATCATGGGATGTATATTCACCACAGAAAAGGAAATAGTGGCCAATATAGAAATAATCTATTGGGAATAAAAAGTGAGATGAAAAACTGTTACCACGTCGTAATCAATCGAGTCGTATGAGAAAAATTTAATAACCACCAAATGAATCAATTAATACCATTAATATAAATAGAATCATGTTAATATATAACAAATGGAAGTTCACAGTACACCACATGAAATAAATGAGTGTTGAACAATAGAAATCTCATAGAATTAAATTTGAGATAAGAAATCCTTTAACCTGTGTCTTACTTGACTCGGATGTTCCTTTCTCTTCCTGAATAATAAAATTTAGTTATTCATACATGATTCATAAAAATTTTAATTTTTATTATTAATTTTATATCACTTGTTACCTTTCAATAATAGTTAGTTAATTATTTTAGTTCATATCGGATATTTTTTCAATGATCGGAATTTGAGTTAAAAATGAGCTTGTTATAATTACAATTTTTCCATGTGGTCAAAACTACACAATCTACAGAATTATATTAATGATTTAGATATCATATATACCATATATATCCAGTTTATATATATATAAATATATTTATTTATAATTGTACATATCATTTGGAGATAAGAAATGAAACGCACCGTTCATGGAGACGGTAAGATGTACGTATGCATGAATGCTACAATCATGTCTATGTAATATTTAATGGAATTAAAACATAAGTATACATAGGTATGTTATAATTATAGTATTATATTATATGATATATATGTTACATAATTTCGTTAACTCCATCTTTATACATTCCATGTATGTCATGAACGAATCATATCACCTTGAGGGGGCGGTAGTCTGCACTTCCTCAAATGAAATTATCCAGTTTACACATATTGGAAGAAATAATGGTGTGTTTGTAAATTAAAATTACCAAAGAATATATAAAACATAAACATAATATATATCGTATATAAATACTGTTCCATCATAATGGCCACCATGAGATGTCGTAGGAGTTAATTAAACAATCATCGTTTCGTGAGGCGTTAGTTTTCAATCCACAGAAACATTATGTTATTTACCCATTAGATGGAGGTGTGTGTAAGTGTAGTTCAAATACATCTCATAACAATATCCTAGTATATTCAGGATACTGTTTTTGTTATAAAATAAAGTAATAAAAAGAGTTTAGGGGGTTGGATAAGAAAAATGAAACAAAAGAACTTAAGAGAAGATGTTACCATTAAATCGGGTAACCTCCTTTAGTTTGAACCAAAAGGTTTTCTTGAAGAGTGTTCTGCCAAAGGTAAGGATTATAGGATGAAGATAGAGATCTTGGGAGATTATTTGAGAAGAGGCTGCACCAGCCAAATGCATTAGAAGTGTGGGTAATGGGTTAGATTTGAGGGATTTTTATAAGGGAGAGGAGGGGATATTTTGGATGGTTTGAAACAATTATATTATTATAACCTAATTTTCATTTTTAAAAGGTCAAATATTCGTTAATGTAAAATTTAATATGAATCATGGTTGAAATAAAATAATCCATTAATAATTGGACAAGTTTTGGATATTGTTTTAATATTTATAATCTTATTTATTTAAATCATTTATTAATGAGGTAAATATTGTATCATTATTATGTCATAAATAATTTAATTTATATGATGTCCAAAAATTATATAAAAACTATCATGAGGTAAGAAATATTTTTTTTATTTATAAATTATATGTATATTCTAATAGATATTTATATAACCCCATGTAAAAAATTATTT
Organism: Viscum album; assembly: GCA_963277665.1. Lineage (NCBI taxonomy): Eukaryota > Viridiplantae > Streptophyta > Magnoliopsida > Santalales > Viscaceae > Viscum > Viscum album. The sequence goes on from OY728162.1 coordinate 1,335,904,684, forward strand.
ACTAAAAGATATTTGTTTTTGTCATTTTTGTCATTACATAAAATTAGTTAATATTAAATGTCATTATTACACCCATGTGGCTCCATGGGGTCCCAAATTAGACCCAAGTATTCCCATGGTCTGATATGTATTAGCCAATATTATTAGGACATTTTTTAGGGTAATTTCATATTATTATAATATTACATTTTATACTTACTTATTATTTTTACCTTCAAATCATGGTATATAAAATATTTACAAAGTAAATATTTAAAATGAATAAAAATAAAAGATACCAATTTACACAATTTGGACCTACTTATTCCAAATATGGAATCGATTTTTCAACATTCAATACAAAAAAGTGTCATAAATTAATTTAAAATTAATTCCCACTGTTAAAACAAATAGCATGTTTTTAAGAAATAATAACCATCAAAAGATTGACACCTATCAATGTCCAATTTCAAAATGAAATTACATCCAATGACCAAAATTAGTTTAAATGGAAAAACTATATTATAATTACACTTTAAAACAAATTAAAAATATTATATGACCATACAAATAAATTAGATTAAAATGCACTTTTTAATTAAAATATAGTATTTTTCCCTACTAATTAAAAAATTAACTTTATTAGAAAAATACCATAATTTCATCCAATGTACATTTTTATGTCCCAATTCTAAAGAAGAATTTTATTTTGTCAAATATAACATATAAAAGTGTCAAAAAATATATTTAAAGAGGGTACTCCATTAAAAGGCAGTAAATCGACCTTTTAGTGAATATTGGAGTATTTATGCTTAAAATCAAATTCTTTAATTATTTTAAGCCAATAACTTTTATTAGATAAATGTAAAAATATTCAACAAACATGTATCATCATATTTTAGTTAGTTCTATTCATTCCAAACAATAAAATGTCTAGGCATTATCTACCATTCAAAATAATAATATTATATTATTAGTGTTCAACATAATATTTCATAGAAACCCATTGTTGTGTATCGGGTACACCGTCGAACATAGAATCCCTTATAAAGTAGAATTAATATTTAATTAAAAAATATTAATAAATATTAAAATGTAATATTCATTATTTTCTTGGGATGATATAGGAATGTTGTTATAAAATGAGCATATAAGGTGTTACAAAAATTATTAAGCTTATTTTAATAATTAATAACACTCTTTTAACTATTATATGGGATATTTAAAAACATTTTATGTAAGAAAAACTTGATGTAAGGGAAATATTAACCCAAATTCCATTCTTTGGGTTAACCTTATATTTCATTGATTATGTAGTACTTAGATTATTAATGTAATGAATTTTGTTTATATTATGTTTTTATGATTATTTTATAGTGTTTATATATATTCCTTTAATTCTATTAATTATAAAATCAATTATATGATATTTTAAAGGGAATTTCCTTTTAAAATAAATTTAATTGTCTCTTTTACAAAACTAAAAAAGATTATTTTTTGTATATAGAATGTGTGGTTTCTCCTGATTTAATAACTTTTTATCACTATTATGTTTCACTCATATGTTTTCATTTATATTTTTTAGAAATTTTATTTCATTATTATGTGAATGATTTTTATATTTTAAAAAGTTTTTATATAAAAAAATAATATTTTTATAAGTGAACATGTTTTTCTCATGGGTATCAATGAGTTATAAGGTGTTTCGTTAATGAAATGTTCATAAAAAATAGTTTATGTTGGGTTGAGTCCATTTTATCACAAGATATGAAGTGTTGATCACCGTTATTTCCCAATATATGTTGGGTTGAGCCCATTATAGCTAAAGATATGATGGGTGAGACCCATTATAGCTGTCCGATGCATTGGTTACTCCAAAGATGGAAGTTGACCAAATCATAATTCCCTGTGTAAGGGTGAATGTAACAGTAATATGGTAAATATATCCCAATGAAAAAATAATGATGTTTATATGCATGGTAATGATTTTTTATGAAATGGGTTTTATTGGTTTGAAAGTTATCATTTGAAAAACGATTTCTTTTTTTATATCCCATACTGAGATTTTTGTCCTTATCCCATGTTTTTTAATGTTTTCAAGAGGTTTATATGAATATTTAATGGAAACAATGAAGTCATGATAAATTTTATGATGATTTTTCAAAGAGATTAGGTTTATTTAATTTTTTTTATATTTTGGAATAAATGGATATTGTTTTACTGGTATCCACTGTATATAAATGTGGAATGTTATGTATTTATTATATCTTAATTCTCTAAATCACTAAAACCGAAATGAACAAAAATGTAAATGGATGTAATTATTTAATAAATTCTAGATTATGTAATGTTTTATGTCTGGTTCCTTATGGAATATATTTGGAAATAATGGAATTTCTTGGTGATCATTAAGAAATCTTGAAGAATCAATAACCAATAATAACCAGGACTCATCATTTGGAGGGAGATCTTGGATTCTAATTTATGAGTTACATAATTTCATTCGTGGACTTCTAGAAATTTGGATAGTGTCTCTAAATGTTTGATGCTTATAAGGAGGACTCTATTGAAGGATCATTTATAGAAAATGTTTTATTCATTTTCCCCATCCTAGAGGGTAATGTTTGTTGCCTAACATTATATCTATTCATTTTTGGATTAATATGATTAAAGTGTCTCATTACAGAATTAATACATTTTGGGGTTAATCTATTAAATAACAGTTGTTGGATCTTCACATCCTTTGGTTGTGCTGGTCTAATTGATTTCGTGCATGTCACAGATGGAGACCAGAGAGACTATCCTTTAGTGTGTGATATGAATTATTGTATCATCCCAGTTAGGATCATATAAGACTATAGCTACATAAGCCAGAACATTTTCATGAGAATTCATTGAATGAGTAACATGATTGTTAATTTGATCGAAATGGAATTATATCATCACTCCCCTCACATAGTCGATGAGTGGCATCAATTCTTCCTTAGGTATCACATATTTATGATTGATATGATTGATCACAAACTCTAAATCCCCATTGATGGTTATATGAGAAATCTATTTTTATAGGGATAGATCTATGATTATAATAAAGTGTTGTTATTCTGATTCATTATTGGTGTACCTTTCAGATAATATGAATAAGTATGAAAGAATTTACTTGCCGAGGAAAATAAATGCAATCTTCAGTCCAACCCAGCTAAACTTCAATCATTCCATTATCTTCCCAATAACAATGTGAGATGTCCCATAAAAATATATATTCCATATTTTGGAAGTGTAATTGTAATGACCCAGATCCCAATATTCCAGATTCGGTGACTCACAACATTACATTGGCATAGATACAAGGTTATAATACCAATGGACTGATCAATATAGTAGTTTTGGAAACCATATTAAATACTTGAAAAATACATTACAATTTATAACATAAATTAAAACATATAAAATCCTTTTATAACACAACTATTCTCCTAGATTAACCTTTTATAAAAACCAACATAAACATCTTAACATCTTGAAAAAATAAAACATAAGAAATGGGTGAGCTTAGATGCTCGATAATAGTATACATACAATGAAAGCTATCATGAACATATAAGCATAAATAATAAGGAAATGTGAATAAGTGATACACATTCCACATAAACAAATCTTGAAAAAATTATAGCCAGAATAAATAATACCATACAAATAATCACATGAGATTGAAAACAAAACCATGTATACTCAACTAGTCAAATAATCAAATTGAATATCAATAAATAACCTCATAATAATTGAATGTACAATTTCAGACATCATAAACATAACTTCAAGACTTCGGCCAAGACACCATTCATAAATGGGCAAGACATCAGCTAATACCCAAATTAGTTTTTCTCATTATACCTACTGATTCATCAAGGAGTTATAGAGGGTCTCATCAATCACTTACTAAGTACAATGCATTCTTCATTTGAAAATGGTGAAACATAAACCACATACACATTCATATTGAAATAAATAGCATATGAAATGTGAATGCATTAACCATAAACCATGAATGGTAACAAAATAACACATCCATAGTCAAACTGCCATAAAAGCTTCAATAAATTATGACAGATGGTATCATAAGATATCAACATTAATTAACCAAAAAATACAAAAAATTATGTAGACATAGATTAAAATATTCTAATAAAATAATTTAAACTTCCGTATAGAAATACCCCTTTTACATTGAAATAATTTTTTTGAAAAGTCACAATGTTATAAAGGTAAAAAATTTCATTGAAAATAATATTTTTAACATTTAAAAGAAGTATAAAAACCTTAAAGAAAAATTATTCCGATAAAATACACTCCTACCATATAAGTTAATAACAAACATTCAATCCTTATTTTTCTCAAAGAGGTCCTAATGTAACTCGTTTAGCAAATGAAAAAAGTGTCATTTAATAAAAATTATAAAACCCCAAACATGGGTAAAATTAATTTTAAAATTTGTAAGATATTATTAAAAATATTTATAGAAACATTTTATAAGAAACATGGACATGGATGATAATTATTCCCTAGTAGATACTTATGTATAAACAATCCTTAATAATAATGGGACTGTGAAATAACAGTTACCTTGTACTTTCCTTCAGTTGGATGGTATTTAACCTCATGTGCAATGTTTTAAAACATTTTAGAAATTTATTCCAGAACCATATTCAAATTCATTATATTATATATGATCTTTTTATATTATCTTAAGACATGTTTTTCAATAATATTTCATTATTATCATTGTTTTTGTGTTAACTGCTTTATTTTCCTATGCATGTTATGTCATGTAAGTCATGATTCTTATGAATAAGATATATATTTATATATCATCTGAATAATTATATTATGTTCATAGACATTGTATTCAGTCATTATGTATATTTGTACAATCATTATTGAATGGTTAATGTAGAAAATGAATCTCATCGCGTTGTGGAGATGGTAGACTATACGTACGCATGAACAACTGTATCATTCCATTAATAGTCAAAGGGAAAATAATTTGAGGGTTTATTAATTATAAATACTTAATATAATATCATATTTATTATTTATATCTATTATATTCATCATTATACACATCCAAGTAAAGTGTTGATGAATAACAAATTACACCATGACGTGGATACAGTAAGTCATACGTATGCATGCGTGGAGATTTTTTTTCCATAGGATGGATAAAATGTGTGATATGGTTTTCCCATGATCATAATAACATCTGAGAATATATAATATACTTAATTTATTACTTTATTATGGAAATAACACATAAATGAGAAGTATAAGAATAAATGAGCATGGATGTGTTAGTAAAAACCATTACTTATTCTTCAATGTAAATACTTTAGATCTCAACGTAGGGACACTAGGGTTGATCTTTTTATAATAAAATAACTTATATGATGTGTATAGGGTAGTTTAAAATAGAAATATCCGGGGTTTGGTCAATCTATAAGGCTCAATGTGATGAAATGAGATAAGGGAGGATGTGCCTTTTATAATTGAGGTGGGGAGATCATTTAAAATTTATACAAATACTAATTTATAATAAATTGAATCTCAATACAAATACCATGAAAATTTCATGTGTAATAAGATAAAATTTGACACGGTTTTAATCACATAATAAAATAGGTTTTAGAGAGTTTTTGGTATTGTTTTAGTCTTTATAATTTTGATTAGTCATTGGTTAGAAAATAACATTAATATTTATAACATTTTCAACCATATATATATTTTAATTTTTTATTTGTTTTATTATTTTTAAATAATTTAATAAAATATTATTTTGATAAAACATAATTGGTGTCAATTTTGATGTTATTCATTATTTGTCATTTTAAAAATATCATAACAACATTATATATTTTAAATAACTCTTTTAAAACATCCCTAACATGTAAAATTCCTCCATAAAATTATTGTATGACATTAATTATATTAAATTATATTTATTTTATCATTTTTAAAAATAATTTATTTGGTATTTATATTTATTGAAAAATTATTGAATCATTATTGTATAATATATTAATCTAATTATTTATATTATAAAAACTATAAATGAATTAACATGATAAATAAAATCATTTCATATTTTTATTTTATATTTATAGTCTAATTTATCTTCGGTATAACCCTAGATTAAAAATGATCTGGTTATTAAAATATGAGTATGATATCTTTTACTCTTCTTTAAACAAAATATAATAAATGTCACATTCTAAAAAATGTTGCTTAAAATAGGTTATAATTTCTCCCCAATGATCATTTTAGTAAAAAAACTCAGCCAAGGAAATTAATACAAGTGTTTGAGTAAATTTATAGTCTTTATAATATTATTTTTACCCATAATTACTTGATTTACCCTTAATTGTGGCAATTAAGATATAAATAAATTTATTATACATATTTCCAAAAATAAAATACGAATATTTACTTAATTTTTACCCACTAATTCAAAATATAGAATCCATTTTTTATATTTCAAAACACAGAAGATTCAATAATTAATTAAAAATTAATCATGTTGATGGGGTGAGAAAACCTATTATTAAAGATCAAACATTAAAAATATTGAAACATTTTTATATCTAATTTCAATCTAAAACTGAGAACAATGACCAAAAATGGATTAAATTATAAAAAAATTTTATTTATACTTTAAAAACATTCCATAATATAATTTAACACTATAAATTATTTCGATGAAGAAAGTAGTTTTCAATTTAAATTTTGTATTTTTCACTACTCATAAAAACATTAAACCTATCATAAAAATACCAAAAATTTAAGGAAAATAAATTTTTAAATCCCTCTTTCGAATAAGAAGTTTAATTTTTCAAAAATTATATATATAAGTTTCAAAAAATGGATTTAAAATAGTTTCTCCATTAAAAGGAAAAATGTACCTTTAGAAAAATATAGATTTTTTTTTGCATAAAATGGGGTTTATTCTTTTATTATGATTATAAAATATTTTTGATGAATATAATTTTTTTTAATAAATATATAACATACATTTTACATTCATATAATTTAATAATTTTTATTTATTTAATTTATTATATCAAAACTCTTTTCAGGGCACAAATATAAAAAAATTCATTATATTCAATTGGTTAATATTTTTGTTTGTAATAAATTAGTAACCAATGAATTAATTTTATATTTTAATATTTAAATATTTTATTTAATACTATCCACAAATGTTAATTTAATTGATATGTTATGTCTTTTTATATTGAAAATAATATATGAATATTATAATACAAGAAATCGAAGAAAGTTTCTCTTACATATACCACAAGATTACCCAGTGTTGCATTCTTTACTAGTTGTGGAATATATATAATTTATTTAGAAAGTAAAATATTTTAAATTATTGGGGTCTTTTATTCTCCCTTAATTCAATAAATTGTGTCTTCATGATTTGAAATTTTTCATCAAAATTCAATGATTGATAATTGAAAATTACATTGTGGAAACCCACATAAAAAATATAGTTAAAAATATCCTATTAATATGAGGGAATTAGATGTAAAAAGGTGCATGGAATAACAAATAACTGTCTCTAGATAGGATAAAAGATTGGTCATGTATAGATACGTACATCGAGGAAAAGCATAAATATTTATAATCAGTGATTGAGGTGATCAATCAGAAACATTTTAATGATAAATGCAAATTTTACGGCCTCAAAGAAAAATATATATGATAATTTATAACAATTCGGATTCCAAAAAAATAACATTTTTTATATCCTTATCCTAGAGTTGAAAAATTGTTTCACTCTATAAGAATGTAAGGAAATATAATTACTACATATGATTCTATAAACACAATATTATGAATTGGTTGTGCCTTAAATTATTCATACATCATTTCTTAGCACAAGTTGCATCATATGGTGAAGAAATACATTAACCTCTAAAACCATTTCCAATGATCAACTTAAATAATTTCATCTATGGTTAGATTTTCTAAAATGAAATTATCATTAATAATTCCACAACATGAAGTAGCTCTTATTTGGAACACTCTAAACATATGAATACCTTTATGATTTATTCTCATGAAATATGGTAATAACATTAATTTAAATAAAACTATATTTAGAAGAAATTAATTCTTTCTTATTCCTAAAATAGTACATATATTATTGGATATGTCCTTTATATACAAAATGTAGGATCTAAATAATGATGTAGATGCTAAATATTTAAGAGGGGGGTGAATTGTACACTTTAAAAATTCCTTTAGAACCTTTATAGTTGGTTACGGATAACTATGTTTTCCTTTGACAAGAAAAAAGCTAAGTTTAACAATGATAAACTAAGAAAATTCACAACACCTATAATCACCAACTCGAGAATTCGAACTAACGTTAATGATATAAGATTATACCTTAAAGTGTATAGAATCTAAACTAATCAGAGTACAAGTATAAGGAAGTATAAAAAGGTTATACTTTCCTTATAATACAATATACAGTGGAAACAAACATGTAGAAAAACTACAAGTAACAAATAATAAATATTTTAACCCAAAGTGAAGGGTATCCAACAACCATGGATAAAGGTCTCTTGATTTATACTTTCAAGCAAGTCTGTCTTACCCACAGCAGGATAAGCCCTCGATACGAAGATCGGAATCTCTCTCTTGCTATCCCCACAAGCCCTCAACTTCAAGGTAGTTGGAACCTCTGTATTCCTCAGCAAGGAAGCCCATGAACTTCAAGGTAGTCAGCACATCTTTCTTCCTATCCCCGGAAGTCCTTGAATGTAATCACCAATATCCAGAGTCGCACAAAGCAATCTGAATGAGCAGTTCAGTACGCACAAGGCATGATAAGCTTCTCTCTCTAGAAATCACTTTAACAGCATGTGTTCTCTAGATCGATCAACTTGTTGTTGAGCTCTTTCAAATGAGGTCCTACTTATAGGAAAACTTTCAACAGTCGGCTTCCTCTTCTAACGGTCATATTTTCCACGAAATTCGGAGAGTCCTGTACAAGTGTAACTCAACCAACGATTAATTATAAATAGAATAGACGACATCGTTTTATAACAAACCATGTATAACTGAATGCACGAAATAGTTTTGAAATGAAGCATGTGTAAGTAAAAGATAATCAATATTTAGGAGTGTAAGCAAGTCAAAAGTTCTAAGTCTAACCAAAATGTAATTCAGAGTCTATGTTAAGAAATATTCAGATTCTGTTTTATAGGAATTCGGAGTCTGGATTCACCAGAGATCAGAATCTAAACTTGCAGAGTTCAGAGTCGAACTACTTAAGAGTTCGGAGTCGAACTGCTTAAGAGTTTGGAGTCGAACTGCTTAAGAGTTCAGAGTCAAACTACTTGAGAGTTTGGAGTAGAACTTCTTCAGAGTTCGGAGTGGAACTACCTAAGAGTTCGGAGTCGAACTACTTGAGATTTCGGAGTCAATCTTCTTCAGAGTTTGGAGTCGAACTACTTAAGTGTTCGGATTCGAACAACTTGAGAGTTCAGAGTCAAACTTCTTCAGAGTTCGGAGTGGAACTACTTAAGAGTTCGGAGTCGAACTACATGAGTGTTTGGAGTCGAACTTATTCTGTGTTTGGAGTCTAACTACTTAAGAGTTCGGAGTCGAACTACTTGAGAGTTCGGAGTCGAACTTCTTCAGAGTTCGGAGTCGAACAACGTAAGTGTTCGGAGTTGAACTCATGAAAGTTTGGAGTCCAGAATTTGGATTAGAACTATATTATAGATCTCATCCAGAATTTAGATCCTAAAAATAGAATGCTCCAAATCTTTTCATTATATGGCTCTGGGATTTTGGGTATGAATCTGGTTGTTGTACTTAAGAAAATATAGCTATGTATAAGAAAATCAAGGTTAGGATAAATTTCCATAAAGAAGTAAATTTTCCTTATGGGGGTAAAAATAATATTTGCTTATGTGTAAGGTGTTTGTGATTTTCAAAACAAGAAGGAATGGAAAAGTCATAAGGAAAACCTTATTGCCTCAACAATCTCCCCCTTTTTGGAAAGCACAAATAACCTTTCGAAAAAGCATATAAGGATTTTGAAGATTTTCATTAAACGTTTAAATTTAAAACTTATCTCCCATTGTTCAAGGATAAAAGTGAATAAAACTAACTCCCCCTTAGTCATTGAAACTCTAAGAATTGTATTCTGTGTTTCTGGAGTGGATTTTTCATTATTGTAAGAATAAAAAAACTTCATAGTGGGAAACTCCCCCTTTCTTTAAGGATATTTCACATAGAAATTTTTCCTTTCTCCTTCTTAGGAGTAGTTCGTTTTCCTTATCCCCCTTTGTGATTTTTAAAAAGAATTGATGAGAATGGAAAACAAAGTATGGTACCTGAAACATTAGTATATAACAACATACAACCAACCGAATAACAATATCATTAGAGTTGGGGAAAAATTTACAAGGAAAGACAACTACAACAAAAGATTGGAGTGGGTTCATTTGTCTTCCTTTTCCTTTGGGATGAGCTTCTTTAACAGGGTTTTGAGTTTCTATAAGTCCCTTTGATCTTCCTCAACTTGCTTCTCCATGGCTTTTACATTTTCTTCTTGTATTTTTAGAGCTTCTTCCTGAGCCTCCAAGGCTTCTTTCTGCAACATTATTAACTCATCTTGCTGAAATTTTTTTTTGTCAAACTCAATCTGAATATTTCTATTATTTATAAGATTTTGAAAAAGAGAATTTTCTTTATCATTCAGTTCCTTCACTTGTTGACTCCGGGTACTCTTCTCAATAATCAGATCATCTTCAAGATTCTTAACCTTTTTATCTACTGTGTCAAAAGCTTCTTTCACATCATTCTGAAAATTATCATACACAACCAATTCTTCTTTAACTCTATTAGACCACTTTGTTACCTTACTGCAAGACTTTCTATGTATATCGTAATCGATCAGAAAACTTTTCTGTTCAGATTCCAACTTCACAAACTTATCCATGACCATGGATAAAGAATCCGATTTCTGATTCATAATTTGTTGCAGCATCTGGAATCTAGAATCTATTATTGGAAGAATCTGAATTGTGTCCACCAACCTTTCAGAGACTGAACCACAAAATCATGCCCATGAGATAATGATTCCGAATCAGAAATTTCTCTTTGAGATTTCTCTTCTTCAACTTTCACTAGCTTCCTTCTAGAGGTACCACCAACCTCTTTCCTCTTGATGAGATCTTTTATAGGTGTCTCCATGAGATCGTTCTTCCCCTTATCAGATTTCGTAATGGGTTCCACATTAGGAGATACTTCCTTGGATTCAGAAACTTGAACCATCTGGTCTTCATCTGGTTTCTGTTTTTCGTGACCTTCCTCCAAAAAATTCCTCTCATATAATTCTTCTTCATCATACAACACATTTTCTTCTTCATCTTCTTGATGTTGCTTTCTAGCTTCCTCATCTCCCTTACCAAGAGTAACTAACTTTGCGGATTCAGCCTTATCTTTGTAGTCCTGTACTTTCTTGATTAGGGTATCCAAATATTCACTTTCCTCTTCTTCTTCTTCTTCTTCTTTAACTTCTTCTTCTACTACATCAGTAACTTCCTTCTCAGCTTCTTCAACAACTTCTTTACCCTTGGATTTATCCGGAGTGACATAGTTCTTAGCTGGAGTTTCTGGTAAAGAAGGTTCAGCACCTACCGTTTCCAAAACGGGAAGCATTCCGGAAGCCAACTCTGTAGCTTTCAGCAATGATTTCACTACTTCAGCTTCAGAACTTTTCTTTTTCATTTTCTTTTCCTTCGCTTGTCTCTCTAGCTCCTCAGCAGATTTTTCTTTTAAGGCTTTAGTATCTGCAGGGTCCAATCCAAAGTGAGGATCCCCTTCCTTCCTCTTTTATTGGTCTTCCCTCCATTTGGATGCGACTTTATCAATATATGTTTTCTGCTTCTTCGGCTTGGGAGGTGTAGATTCAGTTCCCTTAGCTTGGGAACATTCTTCATCAGAAACTACTTCCTTAACCTTTCCCTTCTTCCTTTTCTTTTTGGATGGTTCCAGATTCTGTGATTCTTTTTGAGCTGCTTCAACCTCTACCACACACAGAGGATAAAATTCATCGGATTCAGTGGAAAAACCCATCTTAATCCTCTTGAGAGTATCATCACTAACTAACATGAGTTTGAAATTCCGGATCTTCGATTTGCAGGCAACGTTGAAGGATTCTATGAACCGAACTATCAGATTAGATAGTAAGGCAGGGAACATGATAATCTGATCTCTTAAATTGCCTTCTTTGATTTTTTTGATCGTAACCAAGACATGCCTCATCAGATTTATCTTTCTTAGATTTACCAAGAAATCTAAGATATAGATATCACTCGTCTTTAAATTGTCTTTATCACCACTTCTTTGAACCAGAAAGCCTTGCACCCATATCTGAAGGATTCTATTGTTCGGAGTGAGATGAGAAATCTTAATTTTTTAATAATCCTTAACCCCAAGACACTTCAGTGCCTTCTCCTTAATGAAACTCCCTTGCACATCGAGAAGTTTGTGAGAGCAGAATGCAGCTTCTCCTTCATATGATAAACCTACCAGGCTCGTGGCCTTAGTGTAAGAAAGCTTATAAGTCTTCCTATAAGACTTGAAATAAAACCTGTCCCTGCCATCTTCCATGTGGAAGGAAACAGACTCGTAAAACTCTATCAAAAAATCAGTATAAATCAGATCCTGTTTATATGAATTTGCTATGCAGACATCTTCCCATCCATTCAGTCTAATATTCTTTAAAATAATGGAATCAGGCTTATAGAAATCCGGATGAACTAATCTTTCCCTGAAGACTAACCACTTTGAGATTGGTTTCGCAGTTGAAATATCATGAGACATTGCTTCAACAGACATTCATAGTGATGTAATCTGAAAGATTCGGACCGGCTTTGCAATGTTCGGAACCAGCCTTAAGAAGAGAAGAAAGGTTTCGAGACACAAAAGCATGGAAAAAACGATGTGGGACGAGTCTCGGGGTCCCCTTTATATAGGCAAAGAATGTGACCGTTGGTCTTCCAAAATCCATCTAACGGTTGAAAAATCTTTTGATCTGATATGACGATTGCGAAAAATCACGCAAAGAAAAACGTGATTTCGATCTTTTGAGGTTTTTAAAGAAAACATCCGGATTTGAGGAAAATCTAGAATCAGAAAAAAACAAGGAAGAAAACAGTAAGAAAAATTTGATTATAAAACTATAAGTAAGAAAATAATAGCTTTTAGATTGACTAGAAATATTGATCGTAATTGGTAATATTCTTCTTGAAGGAATAAAAAACGAACGTTCTAGTACGAAGATCTTGTGATGAAAACTTCAGTAAGAAACTCTCTATTTTGAAACTTATCAGTACGAAAATTCCATTCCAGAAGTTTTTAGTATGATGATTCCTATTCCGGATGTTCTCATTCCGAGAATTTCAGTCCTAAAAATTTCAGTTCTGGTAATTCCCATTCCGGAAATTTTAGTTTCAGAAATTTCCATTCCAGAAGTTCAGTTTTGAAAAGTTTGAAATGACTCACTAAAAAAATTTAGTTACACTAACAATCAAATGTACTCCGCCTATCAAGAGGAGTTTATTACTATTAGGAGATTTGTTCAACAAGAAGTTAATGAAGAATGATTACATTATAGTTATCATTCCTAACTTTTGTTTAATGTATTCAAATCTATCAGAGGGTAATGATTTTGTGAAAATATCATCAAGTTGATCTTACATTCAGATAAACTAAAGAATGATATCTCCTTTAATTGTGTGATCCCTATGAAAGTGATGCCTTATATCTATGTGCTTTGCACGAGAGTGATGCGAAGGATCCTTACTTAGGGAAATGGAACATGTGTTATCACACAATATTTGAGTCTTAGTAAAACTCAGGCCATAGTCTGTGAGTGTGTGTTACATCCACAACACTTGAGCACAAAAACTTCCTGATGCTACATATTCAGCTTCCAAAGTGGAAAGTGCTAAAGAATTTTTCTTTTTGCATGACCAAGGAACTAATGAATCTCCAAAGAAATGACAAGTTCCATATGTACTTTTTCTATCCATTCTACATCCACCAAAGTCAGTATCAGAAAATCTTTTTAGAACAAAATCATTTCTAGAAGTATATAATAATCCTATATCCATGGTTCCCTTAAGGGAGCGAAAAATTATTTTCACCCCCTTTAAGTGAGATTCTTTAGGATTGGATTGATATCTTGCACATAAGCACACCGAAAACATTAAGTCTGGTCGACTAGCTGTAAAGTAAAGTAGACTTCCTATCATACCTCTAAAATACATTTGATATACTGGTTTCCCAGCTTCGTCTGGATCTAATGAATTTGAGGTACCAATGGGAGTACTTATACTCTTAGTTTTGTCATAACCATACTTTTTGAGAAGATATTTAATTTACTTATGTTGATATATATAGATTCCTTCTGGTTTTTGTGAAATTTGAAAACCAAGGAAAAAAGTTAACTCACCCATCATACTCATTTTAAACTCATATTTCATTTGACTTGCAAAAGAATCAGTTAAAGATTGCTGAGTTGAACCAAATATGATGTCATCAACATAAATTTGAACAATCAAAACATTTTTCTTATCTTTCTTTATAAAAAGGGTTGGATATGCATTTCTCTTAACATAGTTATTTTGAAGAAAAAATCATGTGATTCTATCATACCATGCTTCTAGGGCTTGTTTAAGACCGTACAAAGCTTTGGTAAGTCTAAAAACATGATCAGGATTTTTTGTATCTTCAAAACCAGGAGGTTGTTCAACAAAAACTTCCTCTTGAACATAACCGTTAAGAAAATCACATTTCACATCCATTTGAAAAAGTTTAAAATTGAAGAATGGTGCAAAGGAAAGTAGAATACGAATAGATTCAAGTCTAGCTACTGGAGCGTAGGTTTCTTCATAGTGTGTTCCCTCTTGCCGATTATAGCCTTTAGCAATGAGTCTAGCTTTATTTCTTACTATGACTCCATTTTCATCACATTTGTTTCGGAAAACCCATTCTACTCCAATGAAAGAAGTTTACTTAGGTCTTTCAACCAAGGTCCAGACTATATTCCTCTCAAATTTATTTAGTTCCTCTTTCATGGCTTTGATCCAATCATCATCCCTGAAAGCTTCATCAGTGATTTTTTGTTCTAATTGGGAAAGAAATGCTAGATGTTCTACTTCATTTTTTAAGGAATTTCTAGTCCTTACAGGTCGATTTACATCACCAATGATACTATCACTAGGATGATTCTTAAGAAACACCTGATTTGGGTTTTGTAAAACCTGTTCATCAACATAGGGTAGAAAGTCTTCTGGGGTAAATATTTTAGAAGTATCTTTTTGAACATTTTCCTTATCAGAAAGATCTTCTATCAAGGGTTGACAATTAGTTTCTGAAAACACATCCGAGGATTTAGGTTGGGATAGTATAAAAACCAAAGGATCAGAATCATCAAATTTTACATGCACTGTTTCTTCAACAGTACAAGTATTTTTATTAAAAACTCTATAAGCCTTAGAAGTTGTGGAATAACCTATGAAAATTCCTTCATCAGATTTTGGTGTGAATTTATGTAAGTTATCTTTAGTATTTAGAATGACTACTTTTCAACCAAAAACCTTGAAGTATGAATATCTCGGTTTTCTACGATTCCATAACTCATATGGAGTTTTATTAAGAAAAGGTCTAATAAAGACTCGATTTATAGTATAACAAGCAGTACTTATAGCTTCAGCCCATAAATGTCTAGCTATAGAATATTCACTCAACATGGTTCTAGTTATCTTTTGAAGAATTATATTTCTTCTTTCAACTACATCATTTTAATAAGTATTTCTAGGTTCTGAAAAATTGTGAGTAATAACATTCCAACTACAAAAAGTTTCAAAATAAGAATTTTGAAATTCTCCTCCTTGATCACTATGAATTGTTTTTAGTGGAAGATTTTTCTCATTTTTAACTTGTGCTCTAAAACTATTTAAATACGAAAAATCTTCAGAATTCTTTGCTAGAAAATAGACCCAAGTAAATCTGGTGTAATCATCAACTAGAACAAACACATAGTATTTTCCTCCAATACTTCCAGTTTGTGTTGGACCGAAAAGATCCATGTGAACTAACTATAATGCATCAGTCATTGAGACTCCACCAATTGATTTAAAACTAGATTTATGTTGCTTGCCATATTGACAAGGAACACAAACTTTGGAAGAATCAAATCAATGCTCCGGTAGATCCTCAACCAGTTTCTTCTTAGAGAGTCTACATAAGTTTCTAAGGTTACAGTGTCCTAGTCTTCTATGCCATAGCCAGGAATAATCTTCCATTGCAATTAGGCAAGGTAAATCTTGGCTCCTTAGGTCTTCTAAGTTCAAAGTGTAAACATTCTCTTGCCTATTGGCTGAGAGAACAAATTCATCCTTGGAATTCTGTACTAAGAACTTATCATTCCTAAAATTCACAAGGTACCCATCATCACATAACTGACTTATGCTAATGAGGTTGTGCTTAAGACCCTTAACAAATAAAACATTTGAAATCAAAGTTTTACCTAGAAGAACAATATTACCAATACCAACAATTTCTCCCTGTGCATTATCTCCGAAAGTTACCTTTCCTCCTTTCGTATTGATAATCATTTCAAAATAGCTTTTGTTACCAGTCATGTGCCGAGAACATCCACTATCCATATACCATGTATTATTGTTGGTACTTCCTCTATCTTCTTGAAAACAAGAAAAGAAATAGACATTCGAAATCAAAACTTGTATGGATCCGGGATTTCCAGACAACAAAATATTAGGAACCCACACTTTCTTAGAAAAATAGGCTTTATGAAAACCTAGTGATTGGGTTTTATTTAAAGAAAAATTCTTTGCCCAGTGACCAATACATTGACACTTGGTACAAAATGGGGCACTTTGTGGAACAAAGTAGTTGTTACTAAAAATTGGTTTTCCATGGGTATAACGAAATCCAGATTTGTTTCTTAAAGGTCGTATTTGAGAATACATTTTATAAAAATTTTCTTTACCATGGGTAAATTTCAAAAAACACTTCTTTAAGGGAAAAATTTTGGACTTGAGTTTGATAACCATGTTTTTAGCTTCAAAATCATTAGATTTAAAACTAGTTCTAGGCTCGAAAACACTTTTCTTAGAAATTACTTATTCTAACTCTTTAGAAAGTTTGTTCCTCTCAGAACATACTTCCTCAATATTTTTTTGAAATACTTATAAAATCAGTATTTTTCCTATCAAGATCTTTAGAATGATCAGATATCTCATTTGTAAGAATAGAATTCCTAGAGATTGCCTTATCAAGTTTCTTATTGAGTTTAGAGTACTCAATCTTAATAAGTTCAGCAAACCTAGAAACTTCTTCATAGGTAGGTGAAGTATTTTCTTCATCAGAATAGGATTCTTCATCTGAAGAGTTATAATACTTAGTATCATTAGAATTTAATGATACATTGGTCAATGATTCATCATTTAGTACCTTAGCCATAAAGAAATTATTGTCAATTGGTAATCTGGCTATAAGACCAAGATTATTCTTTTCTGAAGATTCATAATCAGAAGATTTATCTGAAGAGTCACCACCACTAGGACTCCATGTGTCATTTGATTTCAGAACATTCTTAGATTTGGTTTTGTAATACTTCTTCCTGCTCATTTCAGAATGCCTTTCTTTCCTATCTTTCTTTTTGAGTAGAGGGAAATCTGGTCTAATATGTCCAACTCTCTTGCATTCGTAACAAGTAACTTCTCCATCTTTCCTTTATTTCCTTTCCTTTTTCTTATACTTGGATTGGAAATTTCTCTGGCTGACTATCTTGTTCATCCTTCGAGCATGATTTTATAACTCATTTTCTGAGACATCACTTTCACTAGAATCTGATTGAATAACCACGATCATAGACTTGGATCTGGTCACTCTCTCAGGAGTCTTAGCTTTCATATGATTTGATGTTGCTGTAAAAGAAATAGTACCATTCCCATTCTTCTTTTTGATGTTGTCAGCATCTCTCTTCATTCTTGTTTCATGTTGGAGAAGAGTTCCGAATATCTCATCAAGAGAAATTTTAGTGACCTTCCTGTTCTCATCTATAGCTGTTCTCGTTGATTCCCACTCATTGGGCATAATATCAATTATCTTATCTACAAGGGATTCATCATCTAACCCTTTTTCTCCCATAGACTGTAGGATGTTGACTATAGTCATAAATCTCTGTTGAACGTTGCAGATTCGTTCTCCATACAGAAAATTGAATCCATGGTATTCAGTTCTATGAATAGGTCTCCTAGTTTCAATCACTTTAGAAGTGCCAAAGTGTGTAACTTCTAACTTCTTCCAGATACAATTTTCTACTTCACAAGAAGAAATTTGGGAATATATATTTCTAGTCATTGAATATAGTAAAGTATTGCGTACCTTATAATTAAGTTGATACTCTTGCATTTCCTGGTTAGTGAATGTTCTAACTTCCTTATCAGGTATTTTATAATCACCAGTAAGCATAATGAAATTGTCCACTCCAGTGTTGATAACAAAAGTCTTCATTAGATCCCTCCAGTAATCATAGTCATTACCATAAAAGATTGGTGGTCTTGTAGGATTTAGATTTTCAATAGAACCAACATTGATTCCTGCCATTCTAAAACAACTTGCGCAACCAAAATAGTAAGTAGAAAATGTTCGTAACCATAAAGTTCAGAATGACTATGTTCGGAATGATAAAGTTCGGAATGATAAAGTTTGGAATGATAAAGTTTGGAATGATAAAGTTTGGAAAGAAAATGAGAAAGAAAAACTTATACGTGAGTACAAGTATTTCAGAGACCTACTCTGATACCAATTGTAGGATCGAAATAACGATGTAGATGCTCAATATACAAGAGGGGGGGAGGGGGTGAATTGTAAACTTTAAAAATTTCTTTGGAACCTTTAATGTTGGTTACGGATAACTATGTTTTCCTTAGACAAGAAAAAAAAACTGATTTTAACAAAGTTAAACTAAGCAAATTCACAACACCTATAATCACCAACTGGAGAATTAGAACCAAAGTTAACGATATAAGATTCTAACTTAAAGTGTATAGAATCTAAACAAATCAGAGTACATGTATAAGGACGTATAATAATGTTATAATTTCCTTATAATACAATATACAACGGAAACAAACAAGTATAAAAACTACAAGTAACAAACAATAACTCTTTTAACCCAAAGAGAAGGGTATCCAACAACCTTGGATAAAGGTCTCTTGATTTATACTTTCAAGAAAGTCTGTCTTACCCACACAAGGATACGCCCTCAATACGATGATCGGAATCTCTGTCTTGCTATCCCCGTATGCCCTCAACTTCAAGGTAGTTGGAACCTTTGTCTTCCTCAGCAAGGAAGCCCTCAAACTTCAAGGTAGTCGACACCTCTATCATCCTATCCCCGGAAGTCCTCAAATGTAATCACCAAAATCCGGAGTTTCACGGAGAAATATTAACAAGAAGTTCAGTACGCACAAGGCATGAAAAGCTTATCTCTCTGGAAATCACCTTTACAGCGTTTGTCCTCTAGATTGATCAACTTGTTGTTGAGATCTTTCAAATGAGGTCCTATTTATAGGACAACTTTCAACGGTCGGCTCCCTCTTCCAATGGTCATATTTTCCATGAAATTCAGAGGGACTTGTACATGTGTAACTCAACCAATGGTTATTTAGAAACATAATAGATGACATCATTTTATAACAAACCATGTATAACTAAATGAAAGACATCATTTTGAAATGAATCATGTGTAAGTAAAATCAAATCAATATTTCAGAGTGTAAGCATGTCAAAAGTTCAGAGTCTAACCAAAATGAAATTCGAAGTCTATGTTAAGAAATATTTGAATTTTGTTTTACAGGAATTTGGTGTCTGGTTTCACCAGAGATCGGAATCTGAACTTGCAGAGTTCGGAGTCGAACTACTTAAGAGTTCGGAGTTGAGCTTCTTAAGAGTTCGGAGTCGAACTTCTTAAGATTTAAGAGTTGAAATACTTGAGAGTTTGGAGTCGAACTTCTTCAGAGTTTGGAGTTTAACTACTTAAGAGTTCGGAGTTGAACTACTTGAGAGTTCAGAGTTGAACTTCTTTAGAGTTCGGAGTCTAACTACTTAAGAGTTTAGAGTCGAACTACTTAAGAGTTCGGAGTCGAACTTCTTCAGAGTTCGAAGTCGAACTACTTAAGAGTTCGGAGTCGAACTACTTGAGAGTTTGGAGTCAAACATCTTCAGAGTTCAGAGTCGAACTACTTCAGAGTTCGGAGTCGAACTACTTGAGAGTTTGAAGTCAATCTTCATCAGAGTTCGGAGTCGAACTCATGAAAGTTTGGAGTCCAGAATTTGGATTAGAACTACATTACAGATCACATCCTGAATTTGGACCCTAAAAACAGAATGCTCCAAATCATTTCATTATATGGCTCCAGGATTTTGGGTATGAATCTGGTTGTTGTAATTAAGAAAATATAGCTATGTTTAAGAAAATCTAGTTTAGGGTAAATTTTCTTAAAGAACTAAACATTCCTTATGGGGGTAAAAATAATATATTCTTAAGTATAAGGTGGTTGTGATTTTAAAAACAAGAAGGAATGGAAAAGTCATAATGAAAAACTTATTGACTCAACACAAAAATGTTATAAACTCCATCATTGATGGAATTAGCTACATTTTCAACAAACCCTTAATTAGTTCCAATGTATTCAGTACTATCCAATTTAATTTATCCAAATCAATCATATATTTATTACAACATCATTATCTCATTATTAGTAACAAATTAAGGGTTATATTTCCATCAACCATATGTTTTCCAAAAATATCGACTTTCTACTGAATCACATTTCATAGTCATGTGTACCATTCGATATACAATCTCAAATCCTTCATAAAAGAGTACTACAGTACAATACTTATATATTATATAATTCTTATAACTAGTAAATATTTTGATAAGATAGTAAAATGACATAATTCATGAATCCAAAAGTAATCAAATTAATCATTCCTCTTCATTGGGGGCCGTAGTATAACCTTGTCCATGATCAATTAGCATGTTTTGTGGTATATTCATTTGACACATGAGACATTGATTTTCGTAGTGTCCCATATCATTTATGTTGAATCATTTAATATTAGAAACCATTTTATTACCCTTCTAATCACAAGAATGGTGTCCTTTCCCTACATACTATTAACAATATCTCATTCCATTTAATCAAGTACCGGGGTGATTATTTCCAAAATTATTACATCAGGGAAAATATTTTTTCCCTTCTTCCGTTTTTCCAAATTTTCCAAGTTTTCCTCATATTCTCATACTTCCCTCTGAAGGCATAATACATAGATAACTATTTACATTTCCTTTATATCTTTATATCCTGTCATCATATGATGATAATTCTTGGGTGACTATTTCCCTTCAAATTATTATCTTAAGTATCTGAAAGAAATGTTCCTTCCTACAATTTAGACCATGTACATTAGACAAGAACACATTATTTCTACAAGGCACCATTTCTAATTGACTACATACAAAATTTTTTATCATAATATAATGTATAATCCAATAACTAGAAAAATACTTAACATATAATAAAAAATTTATTGATAGGAAATCTCATAATCAAAAACATCGATTCCATGATGATATATTTACTTTTTAAATCCTTTATAATTGATTTTTTTAAAATATGAATTATCTTATGAATGTCCTCTAGGATTATAAAACCATGTGCATAGTAAGGCCACTTAAAATGTACCATGTCATGGTGAGTCAGGATCAATGTACCTTGTCTATTTAATTACTTATAGGTAAATCTATTCTACAACCACATCCACTTGTAGCATTGAGAATGATATGTGTTTCTAGGAAGAACCACATAATCTATACCTTACCAAAATTCTAGGATGTTCTTGTATTCTTATCCTCAATTTTTATCTTAGTGTTATGTTCCATAATATTTTTTTAAAAATCATGTTTCCAATGTTTCTAATAAACTTTGTTTGATAAAAACATTAACATCCTTGACCAGAGGATCCCCAAGATACTGCCTCACTTTATTACATTGTCATATATACAAGGTTGGAATCCAAAATTACAAATCCATTTATCATTTTTAGAAACCCATTTACATTCTTGAAACATAAATTAAAATTTAAAACATAAAATAAATCATAGAAGATACTTTTAGTATACCAATATTCTCTTAATTTAACCCTATATATCAATCATAATATATATCTTGGAATCCTGAAAAAATAAAGAATATGACATAGGTGATATCATATGCTCATAAAGGATAAGCATATAGTAGAAGATATCATGAATGTATAAGAATATATAGTATGGTAAGGTGAATATATGAAACACATTCCATTTAAACATATATTGAGCATAATATGTCTAGAATAAATATTACCCTATAAACAATCACATGATATAGAACCCCCCAAGGTTTTCTACTAGTCAAATAATCACACAGAATATCAATAACTAATCTCATAATGATGGAATGAATAATTTTGGAAATCATAAACATACTATAATGGATTCAGTAAAGACACCATACCTAAACAGGTAAGACATCATCAAATACCCAAACTACTTTGTCTCATGAGACATACCGATGTGTCGAGGGGCTATATCATGTCGTGATCATCACATACTAAGTCCATTAAATTCCATATATGAAAAAGGTGACAAATAAAAAACATTCACATTCATAATGAAAAAATATCTTACAAAATGCTAATACATTAAACATAAACCATGAATGGTCACAAAATAGTGCATTTATAGTCTAACTGATCATAAAATCTTCAATAAAATATGGTAGTTGGTATAATAAGAGATCAACATAAATTAACAAGTAAATTGTAAAATTTAGGTTGAAATAGATGGAAATAGTCTAATAAAATCATTAAAATTTATTGAAATAAATACCATTTTTTAATTTGAAATCATTTATTTTAAAATTAGTTCATTTTTAAAATAAAAAATTTTCAATGAAAAGAATCTTATAAACTTATAAAGGAATATTTGAAACATTAATGAGTCATGATGTCGGTAAAAACCTCTCTTATCATATAATACAAAAATAAACATTCCTTCCGTATTTCCTTCAAAAATTTCATAAAGTACCTCATTTAGAAAATGAAAAAAAAATCCTTTAAAAATATTTTACATATAGTTAAGTGTGGAAAAAAGAAATTAAAAATATTGTAGTATAATAATAAAAATGTTTTGGAAAAAATTAATAGAAACTTATAAATGGATGAAAATTGTTCACCAATATTTACTTATGTATAAATAATCCGGAATAATAATGATATTATGAAATTACCCATACCTTATACTTACTTTTAGTTTGATTTGATTTAACCTTATGTATAATGGTTTAAAACATGTTAATAATTTATAACAGAAGAATATTTCTATTTATAAAATTTTATATGATCTTATTATATTATCTTATCACCCATTTGATAATAATATTTCATTATTACCCATATTTTGGGAGTCAACAGCTATATTTTCCTATGCAAGTTTTTTCATGTAAGTGCTGTTTCTTATGCATAGGATATATATATATATATATCATATAAATAATTATATGAAGTTCATAGACATTATATATCTTCATTATATGAATTTTAATAATCATTCTTGAATGGTTAATATGGAAAATGAATCTCATCGCGTCGTGGATATAGTAGGACATACATAAGCAAGTGTGATGATGTCATTACATTAATGGTGAAATAGTAAGTAATGGGATGGTACATTAAATATAAATAATAGATATCATTTAATATTTATTATTTATATCAATTATATCTATCATTATACCCATCCTAGTAAAGTGGTGATGACAAACAAATTATATCATGACATGGAGACGAAAAATCGTACATACGCACACGCGGTACTTTTTTCATAAGAAGAATAAAAGGAGGATCATGGTTGTACCATAATAACAATAAAAACTCATAATATAGGTTATATTTTATTTATTACTATACAATGTAAATAACACATGAATAGGATGTAGACGACTAAATGATCTTAGATGAGTTAGTAAATAAGATTACCTATTCTTCAGTGGACTTCTATAAGATCACTTATTAGGGACACAAGGGTTGGTCTTTTGAGATGACCATCACATATAGTATATGTATAGAAACTTTTATAAGATAAATAGTTAGTTTTAGGTCAATATATAAGGCTCACAGTGATGAAATGAGATGAGGGTGGTGGGGCCATTTATAATTGAGGTGAGGGTTTTTTTTGGAATTTCATAAAATATTAATTTATAATAAATTCAATATCAATCCCAGTACCACCAAAATGTAATTTATTCAATGATAATATGAGATAAGGTGGTAATATTATAAATTAATTGATTTTAGACAATCTTTTTAATTTTTAAAGCTTATCATTTGGATTAACAGCTAGATATCCAATTTTAATTTTAACTAAGGTATCAAAATTTTAAATATTATAAAGTATTAATTTTTTCTTATTTAATTTAAATTAGACCATAAATAAAAGATTTAAAATATTTTAGACCATATAATAAATAATTTTTTTTCCAAACACATTTTATTATTTTTAAATAACTAAACAAAATATTATTTTGATAAAATATCATGATTGTCAATGTTGACACTAATAATTACTTTTATTTTATAAAATATCATAAAAACATGATATCTTTGAAGAAAAAATCTATTTACCCATCCCTAATATTTCAAATGTATCTGTAAATTATTTTATGAAATTAACTATGTAAAATTATATTTATTGTAATATTTTTAATATCATTTATTTGATATTTCCATTAATTAAACAATTACTGCATCATCATTGTATCACCCATTTAGGTAATTATTTATTTTCTAAAAATAATTGATAGACTAAAAAAACACATTTTATCTTTCAAATTATTATTTATATTCTACTTTATCTTCTTTATAACCCTTTACTAATAATGGTATAGTTATTAAAATATGAGTATGATATCATTAACTATTAATCAAATAAAAGATAATAAATTTAATATTCTAACCCCCGTGGCATAAAAAGGTTTATAATTTTAGAAACACGGTCCTTTTGGTCTAAAAAATTATTAAGTTAAATTATCAAATGTTTTAGGGTAATTTTATAGTCTTTATAATATTATTTCTACTAATTATTAACCAATTTTTCCTTAACCGTGAGAATTAAAACATTACTAATTTTTCTATTCATATACCAAAAATAAAAATAATGCTATTTCCATTATTTGGAATAACCATGTCCAAATATGTAAACCAATTTTCATAATTACAAACTTAGATTTTTCTGTAATTAAAGTAAAATTAATCATGTTGACGCGGTGAGAGAATGGGTTATTAAAGTTTAAACATTCAAAAGATTGAAAAGTTTTTATATCTAAATTTAAAATAAAATTAATTCCAATGACCTAAATTGGATTAAATGATAAAAAATAATCTATTTATACTTAAAAATCATTCAATAATATTATTTAACACTATAAATTATTTTGATGAAGATAATAGTTTTCAATTAAAATTTTGAAATTTTTAATATTCATCACAACATGAAAATTATTGGAAAAATACCAAAAATTTAACCAAATAATTTATGATATCACAATTTAAAAAAATAATTTTATTTTGTAAAATATAATCCATTTAAGTGTAAAAAGGTGTATTTAAAATAGGTTCTCCATTAAAGGGTTGTAAAACTGTCTTTAAAAAAATATAGATTTTAATGAATAAAATTGTGTTAGTTTTTATATTATGAGTATAAAATATATTATATCGATATAAAAATTATATTATTGAATATAAATAACATATAAATGTCATTAATATCTTTTACAAATTGTAAATAATTTAATTTATTAATACAAAACTTCATTGAGTGCATAAAAATAAAAATATTTCCTTTATAATTGATCGTTTATATTTTCATTTCTAATTAATTTGTAACCAATGAATTAATATTATATTTATACATTTTCATTGACTATTTAAAACTATTTATAACTACAAATTTAATTTCTAGGTTATATCTTATTCTTTTAAAAAATAATTTAATAATATGTCCTTGTTTGGTAAAACTCAGTCTTCGTATAAGGAAATCTATCGAGGAATGTTGTTATTGATCTTAACATAAGATAACATAGTGTTACATTCATTAAAAACTATACAATCTATTAAATTTGTTTTAAAATAAAAATATTTTAAACTCTTGGTGTGTTACAATCATAATCATTGAAAACCTCCTTGTCCGGGAACTCAATGTTTAACTGTGTGTTTTCTAGTATAGGATACTCTACAGTGAAATTGGGTAGCACTTGCCTATGGATTTCCTTTTGTGACATGAATCGAATATCGTATTATTTTAGGATGACTAGACATCTAGCTAAATACTTAGTTATTATAGGGATATAATGAATATTATTTAATTGGTCGATACGAGAGACCAAGTGCACTTTATGGTGTTGTAAGTAGTTTCTTATATTTTTCACTATAAAGATGAGTGCATGAAAGTTCTTCTTGGTATTATAATATCGGGTTTTTTTATCCAAAATTATTCCTTTTTGATAGTAGAGAGTATTTTCATTTCCCACATTGTAATAGTGTGCAATAAGTCTTCCAAGAGATTGCACCATAGAGGAAAAATATAGGATGAGTGGCTTCCATTTTACTGGTTGCATTAACACCTAGGTATGAAAAATATATTTCATGAGGTTATAAAAGGATTCTAGGAAATATATATCCCATTTAGTGGTGACCCCTTTATTTGTTAACGTGTATAAATTGAGATAGTTTATGGGTAGATTGGCTATCAAATGCATAATATAAAAATGCGCCTTTGATGCCGTCTCATATACTTATTATTTTGAGTAGGTGGAATCATAAGGATTGTAGTAGTCATCTCAGACCAACCTCAATGTGGTAGTTATGTATGAAAAATCCTAGGAATTTCCTTGATGTAATGCCAAAGGATCATTTCAGAGGATTCATATTAAATTTGTGTTTCATTAATATACATAATATTGATTAATGATTGATGAGGTGACCACTAAATTGTGGATACATAACCACCATGTCGTTAACATAGAATTCTATGATTTATCCTAGGAAGGGATTGAATATGTGATGAATAGAAATCTGATAATTAGATCCATAATTCTTCAAGAAAAAAGGGATTTAAATGGTATCATAATATCCCCTAAGGTGATTCTGGTGTAGTGGATTCCTCATATTCAAGGTCCATTTTGATCTGATAGGGAATTTGCGGAGGTCAGTATTAATTTTCATTGATGTAAAAAAAATTCTAACTCAGATAGAGTGTTGATCTAGATTTCTTTTGATGAGCCTATTTCGTCTATAATAACAATTATGAGGCTAACATGTGCTAGTGAAATTCAAGGTTTGTGGTGCTCTTCTAGAGCTGGATCTATTACCTTGATCAAGTTTGTAGGTATCATTAACTCATTGATGAGAAATATCAAAGGTATTATAAGAGCTATTCCTAAGATATTAGGAGTGGAAAACCACAAATATCCCTCTATAATTTTTGGATTTCACTCCCTCTTGTATAAATGAAATTTCAAATATTAGGATTAACAAGATTCGAAGGGGGAATGGTCCGACACAACATACCCAATTTTACATTGATGGATACATTAAAATTTAAAGAAATGTTGATAGGAAAACCATGTGGAAATGAATCCAATGTCTCCTAATTAAAACACTTTATATTATGTCTTTCTAGATAACTATCAACTCAGTATTAGATTCCATATCCCTCAATTAGGATTTGTTCATGAAATTTTCAATGGCCCTTTTTTCTCTTATTATACCATTGAATTGTCAGTTTTCTTGGAGACAAATCATCCTTGTTGTATCACAAACATTCAAGTGTTCGAATCTAGGTAAGACTTATCGTTGATAAATTTTCAGGAAAGTATAGTTATTTTTCAACATTGTCAGGTTCTCTCAAAATTTTCAAAGTAATATGAGTCCCTAAATAGTATATTTGAGATTTAGTTCCATGAAGGAGATGGTGGAAGGGCGTTTTAATGATGTAATTTATGTCTAAAAAACTCTTCCATAGAGATTTCTGTCTCAAAATCATA
The DNA here is from genome assembly GCA_963277665.1 of Viscum album. Lineage (NCBI taxonomy): Eukaryota > Viridiplantae > Streptophyta > Magnoliopsida > Santalales > Viscaceae > Viscum > Viscum album. The sequence continues at coordinate 1,335,932,931 of OY728162.1, forward strand.
GAGAATTTAGATTCCCTAAACATGCAACACCTAGATATCTTTTGAGAGGGGGGGGGTGTCTATGATTAAGAGAATGACCGGTATGGATTTTACATGTTTTAATGTGTTGAAGTTTTTTACTAGGGGTATGTGCTTCCCAAGGTAGGGTTGCTCCTTAGAAAGTGTATTAGGATACATGGTGCTATGGATATAGTTCTCAAGCATATGTTGAAGGAATATTTATTATTAATTGTGTGGGTTGATCTATTATGCCCAATTTTTTGGATAATATGATAGTTTCACACCCTCCATCTAATTTTCCAATATAATTAAACATGGTTAACTCTTAGAATACTCCATGGTGTCTCATTATTATCATTGGGCTCACGGAAGTTCATGACCACATGTCTTGATTACATATATATTTGTGGTGGGGATGTGTCCACAATACCGGGCTCAACCATAATTTTACCTTCCTCAATTTCCTCTTCTTATGTGGTCATTATCTTTGACTCACTTGTTAGGTATGAAAAAATAAGGATCACAAATATATCCATCACTTGACAAGGGGTCTACTATGGAAAATTAAATTTACGTAGATGAACAACAATTCTTCATTCGAAGAGGGTTTTGTTTGGCAGGGTGGTTCCCATTGTCAATATGATGAGAGAAATATATCTTCAAGAGTTAAGGGTAGTTTGGAAGTTGGATGAGTCTCTTCTTATTGAGTACTACTCTACTTTTAGTGATAATATCATCATTTAGAGGGTGAGTCTGATGAAATCCCCTGATATGGTATCAATGTTGATGGATATTTTATTGGTTGATAAAGTTATGTTCAAAGGATGACATGATGTTATACAAATATCTTCTAAGTCATGAAATTGTTGTAATTTTTTTACACTTGGCCTAAACTTCTTGTTAGCATCTTTATTATTCTAATTGGATAATGGATACATGGGATACCTATGTGGGGGATTTTCAAGGAATCACATGTCTAGAATCGAATATGCCCTATAGGGTGTCCTATAAGATAAATCAGTCATGTATGGTTTGAATCACCCTCTTGTGAAAAAAAGAGATTGTCAGGATTATCACAGAGGCTTAACCCATCATGTGTCTTGGGATTGGGTAGTTTAAATATTTTATTTTCTTCTAATAGAAGGAAATAACTAGGAACCTGTTAATATATGAAGTAATATACTTTTTATTCCCTTCCATGAAGCGTAGGACACCCTGGTCTCTCATTGACTCTGGTTAGGGGTGGTTTTCTATTGTTGTCGCTCAATAGGAGGCATAATGAGAGATAGATCTTTAATATGTGATTTAGAAAGCACTATAACTGTTTCAAGAAAGAAATATGTAGTTTTAACCCCACCAAACTTTTTCCCTTATATAACATGTGTGGTTTGGGATTTAGCATCGGTCCACTGAATGATATCCTCATGAATCTATGTTGCGATTTCTAACTCCTGGAACCACCAAGATATTTAAATGGGATAATAAACGTCCACAACACATACTAGAGGTTTTCTATACATTTCTATAGTAATTGCTTCTATAGGAGTATAATTATGAATGAATATGTCAATCACTTCCATATGGTGCTAAAATCACCGACCCTTTGATTTTCACATTTTCTATAATTTTTTAAGTTGATGATCATAATTTTCTTTATTATAAAGCTCAATTACATAGGAATTTAAAATTAATGTCTTCCAATATCATGAGTGATAATATTATGCGACTAATATACCAAAAACGTTTTGGCCCCACTATAGTATACATAAATCACCTAAACATTGTTACATCCTTCTAGTGTATCGATCCCATTATGGGTCCACATCAACGCACAAATTGTGAAATGTGTTTATATAGATCTCCTATGTCATAAATGGTTGAGAAAATATTGTTCCCTAAATTAGGCATTGACATAGTAGCATCTACCCATTCAAGATAAATATTCATTTCCATTTTCACAAGATAATTTTGCCCTTCCATAGCATCTATTTGAGTAGTAAGAGACTCGATGGTGTTGAGGAGTTATTGGGTTACTTCCATTTAAACTACCTATTTAGTACATGAAGTAGTAGAATCTTGATGTGATCACACAACATTCATTGACTATATATTATCATTCCATGTTAATACTAGGTGATTTTCCTGATGTGGGGAGGTTTCCACCGTAACGGAGGAAAATCATAGTCTTCCTCAATTCTCAAATTTAGATAAACTAGATGTCTGAATCTAGATCCATTATTATATTTGTATTTCATCTTTTTAGTTATTTTATCTCCATCTTGATAGGTTGGAGTAGAGGAATTACCTTTGTCTTGGTGGTGATACTTTGGGGTAATATTTCCTATTAACAATTACTCATTGAGTCGTCTAATATTGTATATATCAACCTCATATTATTCCAGTCTCTATTCCATAGAGTTAATTTTGACCATTCTTGCTGGTGAGTGGGATTTATTCACATATTTCCCATTATCCCTAGATGAATAGAATAAAGGGATGGAATATCAACATTCATAGGATCCATTTTATGTATACACCACTGAATCCAGTTGTGTGAAACCATAGTTTTTGCATTGGTGCAACCTACCTCTCGATGTACTATTTCAACATTGTGTCCCTCGTGATCCCAATATTAATATATATCATCTAATATACTGATGGTGATGATGTTTTCTAAGGCAAATTATGTGGTAGGAATCATTTCTATATTTTACAAGTGAAAGGTTTGTTTTTTATGGCTTGCCTCCCCTTCAAGGGTTACATCACAGTCTCCCCTCTACCCCTTTCTCTCACTTGGATGTTCATTCATACAAAAATTATATGATATGATTTCATTTAATGGATTGTATCATTTTTTCCGCCCTTTAATAGTGACCTCAAGGGAACTTATTACTATTCTTGTTGAGCGGGCCCCAAAATGACAGGGGTGTGTCATACAATGGTAGAAACAGTTAATATTCCAGCAATTGATGGATACTACCCAATATAGAGAAGATCAATACCATTGGGGGATATGGTAATAATACCCCCAAACCCACGGATTGGGGAAGACCTAGGGGTTTTATTATTAATTTTTATTCCTGTTTGGGATTTGATGACTCCTAGGATGGCTGTTGTTTCAAAAACTCTCCCAACCCTATGAGATGATGTTTGTTTAGAGCCACTGCTAATTTCATCTAGACCCACCTGATATTTTATGACCATTGGTTGAAGAAGATTTTATGAATACCACAATCCCATTCTACTTGGGTTTCACATGGATGGATTCCATGGCATATACCAAGGTTATTTTCTTAATTTAGCATACTTAAACATATACATGGGTCGGGCGCAATACCTATAAGGATGGGGATTCATTCCATGGGGAACTATAGAGTGGGCTGAAATTTTAGATTTCTCATTATAGGAGATATATTATCAGGCTAAGGGTCCTGGATCAAGAGACTATCGGTGACCCTCCCCCTTTGATCATGTTTTTTTGTGTCTTCTAATTGGGGCCCTTTTTCTGGATTTTCTAGATTGCTCCAACGTTATATGGCCCTCTGATCTCTCCCATGACTATGATATTGCTGGATTCCATGCCCATAATACTGTTCTATCATAGGTATTGTATTAATTTAAATTATATAATCACCCCATCCTTTAATATGTATTTTTGACAAGGCTTTAATTACTATTTACCCATGTGTTGCTAGGCTCTTGAGGAAATAATGTCGTAGTCCGTTACAGTGCTTTTCAGACCATTGATCTTTGATATAGAGAAAGCAGTGAGATACATCTAGAAAAAGAGAGTGTTCATGGACTAAATGTGAAAGTCATACCCCTAATAAGGGAGGTGTTTAGTCCTTATCCATTGAAAAGTTTCCCATAAATTTTGAAATAAGTAAGGTATGCACTCCTCCATTAAGTCGTGTGGGGTATCATAACTAGATGTGGTGATGGGCTGAAATGTAGTCAGGAGGTTTTTTCCAGGGAAATCTTTCCATATTTCTATCATATATTATTTCTCATTGGATTCAAATTCCACTACCTAGTTATAGAACAAATGACGTTTTTTAAAAATAATGACTCATGGCTCATAGAAGGATGGTGACCACCACTCTGGGTCACTTTCTAACTGAGGTGGGGTTCTGCTAAATATGGATGGGGAAATATATATGGTTTAACTAAGTGTTTTGAAAACCTCTCTATATGAAGGTGTCTTGATAGGGGATGATGTATTTTATTGGGTGATATATTTTTATGGGGAGGTTTTCAATAATATATGCTAGGGGTAATATCTATACAATCCATCTCTATGCTACCATGAGGAGGACTATCATCATAACTATGGAATTATAAATTAGATGGATACTTATAAGATCCTTGAGACTCATTATATATGTGTTGTATGGCCACCTGTATTTTTTCATTGTTGGTTCCATGTATATTAGCCCCATTTTTTGTCATAGTCAGAATATGTCAACCTGCCATTTGGGGTTGAGCGGGAATATGAGCCTGCTACATAGAAATCCGTGGATTATGTTGAAAACTATATGTTACCATGGGAATATTCTTCTGATTTTGATAATATAGTAGAGCACACTGATTGGATTTATTATTGTTGGTGTGGATATGAGCCTAATTTTGGGTGGCCTCACGAGTATGGTGATCAATCCTGGTAGAAAAAGTAATATGATCCTGAATTAGATGTGCATTCCCCATCAAAATATATTGACGATCCTCTAGAATGGGAGGAGGAATATATTCCTACTTACTTATATCCCTTGAAGGATTCTAGTGTATTATTTCTATTTATAAAATCAATATTAATCCAACAATTTAATTTATTTCCTCATTTATTTTGATACTCACAAACACACTCATAAGTTTTACTACTAATGTTTCTTTAATTGAATTTCATGTCTATATTTATTGAAATGTATATTTATATACTTTGAAATTATAGATGTAATTCAGTTTATGTTTTTTAAGTATTCTATAAATTTATTAGGATTTTGGAATGACTTCTCTAAACCCTGTGTTTGATGAAAGTGATAGGTTTTAGAAGATAAATTTGAATAAGAAACACTAATATTGCTTCCTATATTTAAGATACATGTTTAGACTAGGAACCAAACTTTTCTGATGAACCATATGTTCAAGTATCTGACATATGGTTGGTTAACCAAAACATTATTAATCAATGGTTTTTTTTAAAATATATGATTAAACATTCTATATACAAAGAAATCCCTATGTTTGAAGAAATCATCCATAAAATATCAATTTATGATATTTCCCAAGATTTCAGAAATGGTTTTAGTGGAATAAATATCTGTTTTAAATATGTTCAAATAATAATTCAATGACTTTTAAACAATAGATTACAAATTTTCTTATTTAAAGGGAGGTTATGATTTTTAGAATTGATTTAAATCGAAATTTCTAATGTTTCTGAGTTTTTAATATCATGATTTATCTAACGATGTTTCTAGATATATTTAAATGATATAAAACATTTTTTATTATTTATTCTCAATTGATTTTATCATCATGGTTGAAGTGATATTTATACAAGCTATATACATAGAAAATATATATTGAAACTTGAATAATCAAATCCGCTAGAATAAATCTCTGTTTTTACTGATGTTATAAAATCTATATTACTTTATCCGTTTGTCAAAGATTATAAAAATATTATTATTTTTATACTATTATTTCTATCTATTGATAATTATATACATCCACTCATTGAATCATTCAGGTTTTCACTTTAGAGACATACATCTTATGATTCACTATTATGTTTTTATTTTTCTGGTGTGCATGACACCCCAAGATTTTACAGCGTGTATCTTCTTAAATAAGTTTAATTTATACAATATATAATGTTTCATGCAACACTGATCTTAAATACACCGTGATATACTATTAAATATTAACAAGACCATTGGAATAGTAATATGACCATTAGGTATAGTACTTAGGCCATTAGAATAATAACTTATACTATGAAAGTATAAATAAAATATAGGTATCTCATAAACAAAAATATTTTACATTTATATCAAAGTATAGGTAAATAATTTTTAAAAGAATTATAATTTAAGTGTTGGTATTTTTGTGTAATGTAAATTTTTATTTTCAATTTTATAACTAATATATTTAACAGGAAACTTATCTTCATAAAAATATTCATAAATCAATATTTTTCAACATTATAATTATAATATAATTTTATGATACTGTAATTAATTTTTTTAATGTGTCGTAAAATCAGATATAATATTAAAGTCAGTATTTTTTTGAATATATGGTGTTTTTAATTATAAAATAAATTTATTATATTTAGAAGAAGATTTTTATAAAATTGATTCAATTTTGTAAATCTACTTGTCGAAAAATGTTTTGGATGAATTTTTGGGATTTTTCTACAATAGCTCAATATTTTTGGGAATTAAAAAATACGGTAATTTATAGTATTTAACATTATAGTGAAATTCATAAATAATTGATTCGTGAATGATTTATAGATGAGGCAAGAACTCATTAGTTCTAACAGAAATTCTCAATTTACTATATTTAATCATGATAATCAGCACTATTGATAGTCTTGATCCAAAATAATAAACAAATGAATAATATAATTAAAAAACAACCCACTCCTCTCACTATGAATACCACCAATCACTACCTCTTCTCCTCACACCTTATACTCATTAAATATTGTCTAAATTCAACACAATTTTATTCCCAAGACTCTTCCCCAATTCCAATACCATATTTTCTTACAAAAATACCAAATACATTTTTCCTAAGTAGGTTCCTAAGGAGACAATATTAAGGATGTAAAATCCTCATTCTTTATATTTTTATTTCCTTTATTTTCTTATCCTCTTACCACATACCCTATCCAAAGTGGAATGGTTACTCCAATATCATATCTATAATGTAATTTTATTATGTTAATGGAATATCAATCATCAAACATCTTCTCTCCTCCTTTTATTCTAAAAATGAAAACATCATCAGGGACATGTCGATTCGCATCCCTCCTTATTGAAGATTTTTCATTTTCCACTATCACCATAAAAGAATGTCATAGAAACATTATTGTCATTAAATCAGATTCTAATCTATATATTATAAATTTTATCATTTTATGGTACCAACATATAAACATAATATTAATTAAAATGATACAAGCCTGTGATTGTCATAAAAACCACCAAAAATAAACCAAAAAATTATCATTAATGTCTTATCTTATGAGTCATCCTAATACCATGCCACCAAATTATATATGAGAACATTTAAACTTCTTTATATTTATTAATACTAAATTATTTCACTTTGGTAGTTTTGTTTCCATTTTACAATAACGTCAGTAATTATACACATGGGAACTGACCATAAAACTATGAAACCAATGCTCTCAAAACAATGAAATTAAACATTATATATCATTAGAATGTTCAAAAGTGAACATAATAAATTAATAATTAATTAAATATATGTTGGAAAAGGTTTGGAATTATATAATTAATGAATTTAATCTGATTTTATAGGATATTAAATACAAGTGTAGAATGCTTTCGTAGATAAGGTAAGGGATTTCTTAACACAATTTACATTCATTATGTTAAACTTATATTTCATTAGTTAAGATATTACAAGAATATGTGTGAAATTACATTTTAATTTTTATACATTATTTCTAATTATTTTTATTTTCCTTTTTCCCACATAATTATTTCATTTATTTATCTTCACCCTAATGATATGATCCTTGTAAGGGGTTTTTCATATCACTTTTATGTCTGTGAGATGTGCCGAATTCACCAATTATTTATTATGTGTGGTGCATGTATACTAGACTTTGATATATTATATCATAAATATTTTTATATTCATGGTATTTAATGATTCATTTTATGATTACTAATTTTATGGGGCATATTATTCGACTGATCAAAAGTGGTGTGGGACTTTGTCTCAATTTCCATTTCATTAACATTATCTTGGTATTGTCCACCTAATAATTTATATGTGTTGTATAAACTACACCATTGAGATCATTTATCATTAAAAATTATATTTCATTAAATACCCATATTTATTGTATCAATTATATGATTATTGTCTAAGCTATATACAATTTTTACATATGGTGTTTACTTTGAATGTTGTTTTAACTAGGGAAAATTAATTAACTTGTATCCTCTACTAAATATGAATATTTTGAGAAGACATATTGTTCATGAATGAAATATATTTATAAATAATTATTTTTACATAGATAGAATGGTTGGGCCCGATATTATATATCCATCAATGCATCAATAGTTCTCATTAAAAAAAATAGATAGCGACATACCATTTATGTTTTTTAAAAGAAGAATAAGATAGGATTCTACCCACACACATGAAATGTCATGTGAATGGTCTTGGCGGTAGTGGTTCATGTGTCAGATATAGAACCTCTAATAATTAAAAATATGCTTCATTATGTATTAATTTATTACTATCTATGGAATTTTTACTATAAAAAATATCCATCATTTCATTTTCATTATCATTTTTTTGATTAAATGTAATTTATTTTTCAACTATTTACCTTGTATTATTGATTATGAATTATTGATTATACTACACTTATTATTGATTCATGTTTTTATTTTATGAAAATGTTACTTGTAATTTAAGCTCACCCATTTATTTTTTTCCTTCCCCGGGTTAAGAAGATGAAATCATTGAATAAGTTTCCATGAAGTAATTAATTTTCCATTGTTATGATTTATTTTTAATTAAAAATAAAATAATAAATCCATGTATATATATTTTTCATCAAGAATAATAAACCATATGATCCATGGTGACATGATTTCTTATATCTATGCCATTATAAAAAAATAACAACCAACTCTAGGATATTGGGGTTGGTGTTGTTATAATTTGTATCAGGGAATGTTTTGTAGATACCTTAGGAACTAGATATTTAATAAACATGAGTACTATAATAATTCATTATAGTAAATTTTTGGCTCAAGGATCATAATTATTATAAGATAATTGAGTGGGTTCCATTATTTAGTGATGGTGACTAATGGAAGAAAGGGAATCAATAGCCTTGAAAAATGTTGGGATTTCCCCATTACACAAGTCAACATAGTTGGTGTTAGATATGATAATATTGTGATAATATTTGGACAAATTACTTAGGTTATTATGGATAACCATAATACTACTATTTTGGATTGTTTCATATGGCATATATCTTCATCTTTTAGTGGGACCACTAATCCTGTGGAGGTTGAGAAAGTTATCATGTCCCTTGAAAAGATATTTCTAGCATTAGGATATGATAATAGGGAAGAGATGTTACTAAAAGTATATTGTCTCAGGGGGATGAAGATCAATGATGGTCGTTGATCCAAAATAATGGGGAGGAATATGAAATAAAACACATAGAATGGAATGATTTTATAGAAAAATTATTTGAAAACTATTACCCTCATCAGTAACGAACTGAAATGAATAGAAAACTCATTATCATAATGAAAAAGGAAGAAATGAGTGTGGTGTAGTTTTAGGATACATTTTTAAAGTCAATCTAGTCATGCTATAGAATACATAAATTATTCGAAAAGGAATTTTGATCATTTATTTGATGTTCTTAATCCATGTATCTAATGGGAACCATCTTCTAAAACATTTCCTTCATGTGATGAAATAGTATTATGTACCATTAAAATGGGTAAGTAGTTTTCTATATCATATATGTGGCAAGAGAAATCAGTACAATAAGAGTTTTTCAAAAAAAATGAAAAAGGTGAAGCATCAAAGAATAATAGGGGAATGAATAAATTCTCATTATTCCATGATTATTGTAGATAATAATCCAAGGAAATTCTTGAAAGGATTGGTTTGTGTCCATATACAAAATGATAAATTTATTGCATATGCATCAAGGCAGTTGAATATTCACAAAAAATACTATCCAACTCGTTATCTTGAGTTAGGTACCGAAATAATTTCTATGAAGATAGGAAGACACAATCTTTATGGTGAAATATGTGACATATATACCGATCAAAGAGTTAGAAATACATATTTACATAGAAATAACTCATCATGAGGCAATGAAAATGCCTCGATTTACTTGAAGAGTGTGATTTCTGAATACAATACCACCTAGGAAAAGTAAATAAATCAGTAGAGGAATTAATAAAGAATGATCTGGGACTTATAACCCAAATTAAGATTGAGTATGATACTATGTTTAGGGATTTATTAAATATAGATATAGTAATTTTAATGGAAGGGTAAACATCACTCCTTTTCAAATGATTGTGAAACCATATTTATTGGAAAATATAAAAATATCTTAATGTGATGATGAGAATTCTAAAAAAATAATTAAAACCATTAATGAGGGAAGATTGGTATATTTCATGTATGAGTATGAAATTATGAAATTTATAAAGAGGCTATGTGTTACATAAATACCTGACCTAAAATGGAACTATTATATAATGCTCATAGCTTAAATTTCTCTATACACTATGGAAGTACCATGATGAATAGAGATCCTAACGAATATTTTTGGTGAGGTAATTTGAAGTGGGAAATTTCTTACTATCAGTCTTGATATCTATTTTTTCAATAAGTAATGGTTAAGAGATTACATCCTTGAGGATTTATGCAACCTATAACTATTTCTATGTGGAAGTGACATGAGATTACAATGGACTTCATCACTGGATTTCCAATGACCCCAGAAAGACTAATACGATATGTGTTATTGTTTATCAACCTAAAAATTTTTCACATTTTATTTCTATAAGAGAAGATTTACCTCACGATTTCTGAGAAAGACTCTATATTAATGAGGTTTTAAGATTTATTGTGCACCTATATCGATTTCTTTGATTGAGATCCCCATTTTACATCGAAATTTTAGAATAATATTACTAATACTTTCAATATTGAGCTTCATTTGAGTACTTCTTATCACCACCAAACATATGGATAATTCAAAAGGACTTCTATATATTTAATGACATGTTGATATCTTTCGAATTTGAATTTCTTGATATGTGGGATAAGTATTTACCATTGGTAGAGATTTCCTACAATAATATTTTCCATTCCAATATTTAAATGGCATAATATTAATCACTATATGGTAAGAGATGTCATACTCAATCTTGTTGGAATGATGTTTTTGAGAGGAAGCAGATAGGCCTAAAACTTATTTAAGAGACAATGATAAAGGTAAGTACTATTTAGGATCACATTAAACATGCTCAAAGTATGCAAAAGAGTTATGTTGACAACTGGAGATATTATTTGGAAATTGGTGTGGGAGATTATGTATTTTTGAATGTATGTCTCTAGAAGGGTGTCGTAAGGTTCAATAAGAAAGGGAAACAGAGACCCAGGTACATCAGACCATTTGAAATTCTTAAAAAAATTGATATTTGGGTTACCAATTAGCAATTCTAAAAGTATCTCAAAATTTCATGATGTGTTCTTGATATTAATTACTTGAAAACCCCAACCCATGTAATCACCTATGAAGAAATAGAACTATTACTCAATTTTTCTTACTGTGATCAGTCTATCAAGATTCATGACACTAGAGAAAAATTATAGAGAAATCCTACAACTTAGCTTATAAAATTTATTTGGAGAAACCATAAAATGTAAGAAGCAACATGGGAACCTGAGGATGTTTTGATGAATAACCACCCTTATTAGTTTAGAAGGAAATATTCATGATTTTTTTTGGAGTCATATACACCACAAGATTTTATGATATATATATTCTTAAATAAATAAATTTATTCAATAACATATGTTGCATGCAACACCTAGCTTAAAAAAACTGTGATATACTATTAAATATTAACATAGATATTGGAATAGTAATGTGACCGTTAGTAATAGTAATCTAGCCATTAAAATAATAACATAACCTATGAATCTAAAAATAAAATTTAGGAATCTCATTAATTAAAATATGATATAATTATATCGAGGAAAATTTATATAATTGTTTGATAAATCTTAAATAAACTGTTGGTATTTTTGTGAAATGTAAATTTTAATTTACAATTTTATATTTAATATAATGATTTCAAAAAATTATTTTCATTAAATAGAGACATAAATTAATATTTTGTTTAATTATAATTGTAATATAATTTCATGAGACCATAATTAATTTTTTAATGTGTTGTAAAATCAGTTATAATTTTCAAATTGGAATTTTTTGAATAAATGATAACATTTATTAGATACTAAATTTATCATATTTATAATATTATTTTCATACAATGGAATCCATTTTTGAATTATACATGTTAAAAAATAGTTAGGGTGAATTTTTGGGAGTTTTCTAAAATAGTTGAATTTTTGTGAATAGTAGAATAAGGTAATTTATGATATTTAACATTATATATAAATTAATGAATTATTGATTATTGGATTATATATTTATGAGATTAAAACTCATTATTCGAAACTCACATGATCTATTTAATATATTTAGATGTGTGAATCAATGCTATTGATAGTATTGAGCCAAAATAATAAACAAATCAATAAAATAACAAAAAACAACCCTCTCCTCTCCCTATAAATACCCCCCCTCACAACCCCTTATCCTCAAACCTTATCAACCCTGAATATTCTCTAAATTATACCGAACATCCTTCCCAATACTCTCCCATATATCCAAGATCTACAATTTTTACTAAAATACCAAATCCAACTATCATAAGGTGGTTCCCAAGGAGATGATATTCAAGAGGTAAAATCATCCTTCATTATCTTTTAATTTCTTTTCTTTTATTATCCTTTCTTGAAATCACCTATAAAAAGTTGCATGGTTTGTCTAGAATCATATATATTTTCATTAATTTTTTTTAATGTAATAAACATCATCAAATTTCTTCTCTACTTCATTTATTCTAAAAATGAAAACATCATTTGTGACGTGTCGATTCACCACCTTCCATGATGATGTGATTTCATTTTACATTACCACATTCAAGGCTGGTACTAGAACTATTATTATCGTTGAATAGGTTATAAATATACAAATTATAATTTTTATCATTTTCTAGAATAAACATATAAACATAATATTAAATAAAACGGTAGAATTTCATGATGGTTGTAAATTCCTCCAAAAACAAACCAAACATTTATCATTAATGTTTTTTATAATGAGTCATATTTATAACATATAACCAAATTATATATGAGGCCATTTACAATTATATATGTTAATTAATACAAAATTATTTCCCTTCTAGAATTTTCCATCCATTTTAAAAGAACTCCCACAATTATACACATAGGAACCGACCATAAAACCATTAAATAAACACTCCCGGAGCAACAAAACTAAATACGATAACTAATAAAAATGGATCAAAATGAATGTAATTAAATTATGATAAATCAAATATATTATGATGAGGTTCTGAAATTAATAATAAATTAATCTAATTTTATTATCCAAGACATTAAGTTCAAGGGCATAGAACTTTTGGATATAAGGTAATGTATTTCTTAACTCAATTTCCATTAATTTGGTCAAATGTATGTGTCATTGGTCTTGTTATGCCAAGAATATGTGTAAAATTAGCTATTATTATTTCTATAATATATTTAGACGTTTTTTTATTTACTTTTTTCACACACAATTATTTCATTGATATATTCTAACTCCAATGATACAATCTTTGTAATGGTTTTCACTTCTCTCTTTTATTTTTGTGATATATCTCTTATTCTACACTTATTTTCTATATGTGGTGTTTTTATATTGACCTTTGATATATCATTTCATGAATATATTTCTCTTCATGGTCTTCAATGTTTCATTGGATGATTATTAATTTTATGGGGAATACCATTACACTGATCATAAGTAGAAAGGGACTTCATCTCAATTTCCATTTCATTGAGACTTACATGGTATTATGCACCTAATCATTTTTATTTGGTTTATATACTACCCCTTTGAGATCATTTTTAATTGAAATTATATTTCATTAAATATCCGTATTTATTTTATCATGGGTATGATTATTTTTTAGGTCATATAACATTTTAACATATGGTGTTTTCTTTGAATGTTAATTTAACTTGGAAAATATTTGTTAATATTCATCCTATGATTGATACATATATTTTAATAAGTCATACCATTCTTGAATTAAATATAATTTTGAAAAATTATTTGTATTTTCAATGAAAGGTGGGGATTTTAATTAAATATACTCTCAATGTATTGATAGTTCACATGAGACAAAATAGTTAGTGACAAACTATTTATGTTTTTTCCAAGAAGAATCAGCCTGGTTACTACCCACAAACATAAATCATCTTATGAATGTTTTAGATGTTATTGTTTTATATGAAGATACTTTACTTTCCATAATTATCCTTTTATATCATTCTTTATTCATTTATTAGTATCATTGATTTTTTCACAATGAAAAAATCTACTATTTCATTTTCATTATCAGTTTATTGATTAAATGGAATGTGTTTTCCATCTATTTACCTTTAAATATTGATTATAACTTTTTTTATGATTCAAATATTATTGATTCGTTATTATACTATATTTAACCCTTACTGATCATTTGATCTTACCGTTTTACTTGTTTTTCTTCCTGTGTTATGAAGATGAAATATTTGAATAATTGTCAAGGAATCAGTTTAATTTACTTTGTTATTTTCTTTGATTAATTACCACTGTATTAAGGAAAAAATGTGTATATCTAGATCTTAATGACAACTAAAATGATCAATCCTTGGTTATTTGATCTTTTGTATCTATGCTATTGTAATAAAATAACCACCAACTCAAGGCTACAGGGCCCAGGGTTGTTACAATGTGAGAGGTCGTTCATTTTTTGTTGTATTACATTAAATATATTTTGAAATGGTGATTAGATTGAATCTTTTACTACTAGATGATTTTATTATCTAAATAATAGGATATATCATCTATCAGTTTCTGGTGAAACTATTTTATGATGTTGTTTCAATAATATTTATCTTGACTCTTTATTCTAAAGTATCAACTCCTCATACTTGGTAATGGTGGAGTGTTAGCTTCTCATACTAATTTTTGACTTAAAATTAAATTTTTTGAATGTAAACAAATGAAGACATTGAGAAACATGTATAATCATAGTTAGGCGGTATTAATTAATGGAGACCAAGGGAATCCCCTTGGATGATGGTGGTTTAATTAGTGAGAAGAGAACCTATGCTCCGAAAAACATTAACCTTAAAATTATGATTTTTGTTTGACATTATATGATAGATAACCTTGTTACCCTCACTCAAATTATACATGATCTCAATTTATGAATATATTATACTCTAATTCCTCCTACCCGGATAAAAAATGCTCTATTGTATCAAGACAATTCTTGAATGGGAGTTGGTAAGTATAGATGAATTTTATTAAATATATAAAACACCTATTTTGTAGGACCAATAAATGAAAAGGCCTATATAAATGGCATGAGACTGTACATTAATTAATGTTACTTCTCCATAGTGAGACGATAAAGGAATGTAGATTGAACCACCTACATCACAAATGAGGCCACCTACACACATGACCCCATTAACACTAGACCAATCATTATTAAGCATGATTCTAGGCCTAGGGAACATCCAGAAAACCCACACACCACTGCCCCATTAACCTATGAAGACCATCAAAAATTTAGTGTGAAAACTATGAAGATACAAGATGTATTAGGAAAACGCATTTGCATAGAAGATATGGGGAATGGATCTCATATAGTTGTCAATATTTTAGGTAGTCAGTGTTAGCCATGATATCCTAGTGTTGGACAATGTTCCATGTATTCCATATTACTGAACACCCATCCATGAATAATATATTTCACCTAATTTCATTCATTATACCACCTACATTATATCAAAAATAGTGGAAAAATAAGTGATCTATTGAATCATGATGGTAAGTAATTCCTCCATGAGTTTTCTAGATTTAACGACCCCAATCCCCCTCCAAAAATAGATAAAACATAGATTCATAGCTGGGGATGTTTCAACATAAGTATTTTGACCCTAATTTAACTCCCTTCTTCTTGACATCAGCATTAGTGTGAAGGCCATTGTTAGAGAGGTTCCAGACCATAACATTTAGTTTTAAGGGTAATTATTTACACCAAAGATCCATTCATAGTGGGATGGTAGGCTGACATTCAGGAATATGGTTACCCAAGGCCCAACAGGTGAAATATCCTGATGGAGATAGAGTGAAGGTAAAATAATCTAGAGTTTCATCTAGGTGAATATTATTAAATAAATATTTCTTATTCTCATTGATAATAGATTCCAATAAATGAAAAAAGTAATAGTTCGTCTTGATACTGATGTCTGGAATTGGACAACTAGGAAAAATAAGGGAAAATCCAACCTGGTTGATAGAAAAATAAGAAATATCCCCACAATTAATCTTTTAGAGTGTGTTAGTGGATTATACTAGTGGATATTTGAGACCTAAACCATAATAAAAATTATGTTTTTCTTTATATATATATTTTCACTTCTCAATATGTTCAATTAATAAAATACTACATTATATAACAAAGGGGAATTAATTTTAATATATCTATGAGTTTTCAAAAGGACACAATTCACCCCCACCTTTTGACTTCATATTTTCTAATCAGTAATTGGTATCTGAGGATTTATCTGTAATGAAATTTGTTCTGATCATGGAATACTGATTTTTAAATCTTTATAAATAAAACTTATTTGTGCATGATCTTAAAGAAGTAATATTAATGATCAGATCACCGTACTTCAATGGGGAGAACTGTGGTTTTTGTGAAATATCAAATTATCATCTATTTGGAAACCTATAGATTCAACATTTTTATAAATATTTTCTGAACATATGTATTTCCCATAGAACCGAAAATGTGGGATACTATAAAGATAGTAGAATATGATGTAAGTTCAAATGATAGAACTTTAATCATATGTCTACTTGGCCCAAATGTGTTTAATCATGTATCTCACTATGATGATTCTTATGAAATGTGGTAGACAATAGTAATTTCATATGATGGGACTGATAATTTCAAGCTACTTAGATAAAACACTATTAGGTAAAAATTTGATACTTTCAAAATAAATTATGTTGAAAGTATTACAAAAATAAATGGAGTATTGACTAAAATATTCAATGGTGTTTCCACCTTGGTAACTCCAATTTTAGAACCATATTAGACTTTTAATGTTTTTAGGGTTTTACCCTATACATATAATTGAATTCATACTGGTATTATCCAATACACTTCTGTTAAAAAATTCAAAATGAAAGAATTTATCAGTGTATTAATGATGTCTGATTCTAAAATGAATTTGGAATCTTAAGATCACTATATGATAATGAAATAAGAAATTACTCTCAATTTCATTTTTCTTAAAGGATAAAAGAAAAATAAGTAAGATATTATATCCTTAAATGATTATAGTTATTCAAATTATGGAGAATAATTGGATCATATAGAAAGAAGACTAAATAATCTATATAAGATGAAAATGATCTTAAAAATATATTATAATGATTCTATAATAATGATCATGAATTGAAAAAGGGTTGGTGATATGAATGCATGAAAATGGGGCATATCAGACCTGAATTCCCTCCTAAAAAGGAGGAGAAAAGAAAAGTAAAAAAGAAAGAAAATAAGTACCAAATGAAATATGATTATGTGAATAAATTTAAAATGAATATGAAGGATATATGGATGGTTTCTCAAGACTCAAATATATCTTCAAATTCACATTTAGAAAATGAGAAATAAAATCCAAAATTCAACATATACATTATGGGAAAAAAGGATGAGATGCAATCATACTACACATAAGTACTAAATTAAAAAAATGTTGATCTATACCAGAAGAAAAATACAAATCCCAATTAAAGAAGCATAAATCCTTGAAATATGTTAGGATCTAACAATAAAAATATTTGAAAGAAAAATTAAGTAAATCTTACTCAAAATGAACTATACATGAAATTAATATTTGAGAATTTAATGATGAAGTTTTCTCTTTTAAAACTATTTCTCAAATATTAAATAAAATATAATAAAATATAAATGAGATCATTTTAAATAATGTTTTAAAAAAAATTGTCATTTTTGGTAACGGTGAAAAACCTATGGTATATAGAAACATTTTTTTGCCTAGTTGTAAGAACCACAACATATCTAGTGTTACTTTTTTATTTATAATCAAAGAACATTATTCTAAGAACTATTGAATGAAGAATAATTGTATTTGTGGTGTTAATAAGTCTTTTATATCTAGAAATTTATCTGATGTTAATTATATAAATTTGAGAAAAATTAGAAATATCTGGTAGCCCATATCTTTACTAATTGGAACTACTGGACCCAAGATAATTTGGTTACCAAAACAATTTTTTATTTGATATTTTTGTTTGTAAATATATATAGGTAAAAATGTGGAATCTATTAGATGGATTGTCACTTCTCATGACATGTTGGTGATTCATTTTCAAATTTCCATGCACTGTTAAAAGTTGATGGAGGCTCAGTTATATATAGAGGTATTTATAAAGGAAATATCTTAGGTGTTGGATCTATGGGAGATCCAAAAAATACTCCTTGTTGAAAAAAAAATTCCATAATAAAGGTTTAATGCATTATCTTATATTAATTACTCAAATATGTGATGATGGATTCCTAATTTATTTCTCTAGAAAAGCATGATTTGTTTTTAAAGATAAACAACATAAGTTTAGAGAACCTAGAACTGAAAATGTTTATAATTTTTTCCTTAATTAATTGTTTAAATAGAAATTAAATTGTTTAAATACTAAAATAAATTAATATTGGATATCTCATAAGATAATTTAACATTGTAATATATTTTCCCTATATATGTTATCTTGGAAAAATTAAATTTTAGATTAGTATATTAGAATATAATTTTTAATGCATTCCAAATAGGAAAAGGGAATATGTTATATTTTAAATCTATTTACAATGTTTCTACATCCAAATCTTTAGATTATATCCAAATGGATTCATTTGGACCATCTGGAGTATCATGTTTGGTTAGAATATTCTTTGTTTTTGTTTTTGTGGATGATTTTTCATGATTTAACTAAGTTCGTTTTCTAAAATATAAAAGTGAAGATTTTCCTATTTTTTTATTTTATGTATAATTATTCTTAATTAAAATGATTTGAAAAAAAATCATTAATAAGTTATCAGGGAGGAGAGTATAAGAATAAATAATTTAATTTTTTTTCTCAAAATTTGGAATCAAACAAACTATATCAACTCCAAGATCACCTCAGTAGAATTTAATTATATAAAGAATAAATTTTCTTATTAAAAAAGGGAAAGAACTATATTTAATGAATATTGTATTCCTTCCTATTTTTGTGAAGAACCTATATGTATAACATTTCATATCTTGAATAGAGTTTTAATCCAGCTTTTTCACAAAAAAAACCTATGAGTTATGGAACACTAGAAAACCTGACGTTGGATACTTTAATGTTTTTGGATGCAAGGTGTATATCTTGAACACTAAGTAAAACATTTTTAAGATTTATCTAAATGATGATTAAGGAATATTTCTTATATATTCCACTACTTCTAAATCTTTTATATTATTTAATAAAAATCTCAGGATAGTTGAAGCATCATTTCATTGAACGTTTGATGAAACTGATCTATTTGATCATAATAACATTCAAATAGATGATGTCACTTGTTTTTTTGAGTAACATGTGATTTATGTCTTATGAATATTTATATGAAAATAAATTAGAATATGAATAGATTCAATAATTTTCAGAAAAACATGAAAATGAAGAACCTAAAAGTGTCAAACATAGATGACCTAGAACAGTAAAAGACAATCCTCTATAGACTTTTATTGGAGACATATATGAAGAAGTCATGACTATACAAAATATAGGAATCCTAGATTAGTTATCCTCATTTCTATCAAAATTTGAACCTAAATTTATAGAAGAGTCCTTAGAATATGAAAGTTAGATGATAGTCGTACAGGAATATATAAACATATTTAAGAGAATAAAATTTGGGAATTAGTTTATAGAAATTGCAACCATCTAGTTGTAGGAATTAAATAGGGTTTTAGAAACATTATGAATGATAAGGGAATAATCACTAAAAATAAGGAAATAATAGTTTCCAAAGGTTACAACTAGGAGGAAGGAATATATTAATGGGAATAAATATCTTTGGGTTTAGAATAAAAGTAATTGGAATATTTTTATCCAATATATCTTATTTGAATTTTAAATTATATCATAATGATATAAAATAAGTTTTTAAAATATTTTATTTAGTGGAGTATGTTTATGTTGAGAAACAAACATTTTTTAAAACCCTCATCTAACAATTTATATTTTTAAACTCATAAAAGATCATTCTAGAATAAAACAATCACCAATGGATTATTATGAATGATTGTGTTCTATTCTTTTGAAAAATCGTTTTTAGTGGGGTTGAAAGATCCTACCCAATTTAATAAAAATAATTAATCTAATATTCTATTAGTAAGTATCTATGTATGTATATATATATATATATATATTATGTTTTATTTTTTATATAATCAAAATCATTTTAATGTCTTTAAAAACTTATGAAAAATGAATTTTAAATGAGTATTAAGGGAGAAAATAATTTCATTCTTGGTTTTTGAATTTCAAAAAAATGGAAATTTTTTGAAGCAATGCAAATTTGTTATTGATTTATTGAATTCTTTTCGAATTTAAAACTATAGTTCTTATATAACTACCTTGTGAAAAAATGTAAAACATTTTGTAGATGAATCTGAAAAACTAGTGGATAATAATTTATATAGAGGTATGATTAGTAGTCTAATATACATACTGGTTGTACATCAGAATTTATGTTTTTTATCTATATTTGTGTAAAATTTCTGTCAAACCCATTGAAATATAATCTTCTTACTATTAAAATAATTTGTAAATATTTTAAAGGAAACATTTTTTAATCTTTTATTTACCTAAGCACTTCAGATTTTAATTAAATTTCATATTTATATTATACATTTAGAGGGTGTATATTAGATTTAAAAATTACCTCAGGTACTTTTCACATATTAAGAAATTCCCTAGAATTATGGTCTAGTAAGAAACAAAATTATATTACATTACTAATAGATGAGGAATAATATATATCTATTGGAATTTATTATGAACAAGTATTTTGGATGAAAAACTCATTTTGGACTTTAGACTTAAATTTAATCGTATTCATATATTATGGGATAAAACTAATTCTTTTAATACATCCAAAAAAAACGTATGAGTCATTCTGAGAATAAGAATATTGATCTTAAAAATCATTTTATAAGAGATAATGTCCATAAAGGCGATTTATATTTATAATTAGTAAATAATGAGTATCTATTTGCAGATATTTTACCTAAACCATTTGTCACTGCTAGTTTTCATTTTATTAAGGGGGTTTATTTTTTTGATTAATTTTAAATAAAATTGATAATTATCTTATTTAACCAATATAGTACATATATATTTTTATTTAATAATTTCTCTTTAATGTTTTTTTATGATACTTATTTATTTCTTAAATTTGATAGTTTATGTTTTTATTTGCATAATGTGATATTTGTTATTTTATTTTAAGTTTTAAAAATACCAATTGATTCTACTTAAATTTTGGAATAAGAAACTGAAATGTCACATGAAACTGTTAAGGTATAACCCTTATATATCATTTATTCCAACCTATGCCCTTTTGATATCTTGAGCTCTTAATTTCTGACAAACCCTTTTCTTTAAAAAATAAAACTTTTGAGTCTCTCAATAACAATAACCAAGAGAAACAGTAAATCAATTCTGAGAAAACTGAATAGGTAGAGGACTTCCAGTTTATAAAGATCCTTTTAAAGGTAAAAACATAGATTTTATTTCATTACTCCTGATGAAAATATTCTTAATTAAATATATTTGATATTAAGAACTAAATTTTATACTCAATGAATAAAATATAGAATATATCATTGAATCATAAGTAAAATATTTCTATGAATATTCCCAATTCAATTTCATAGATAATAAGGATGTATTTTCATTAAAGGTAAATGATAAATAATTTTACCTTTCTATGGTTGATACTATTAGATCATAAAATTCCCCCGTAAACATGAGTTTCACATTAGTTTAAGTTCAATTGTGAACAATATACATAAGTCATAAGATATAATATCTTATCTATTTGAGACATCCAAAATAAGAAAGATGTTCATAAATTATTTCTAGGTATATCAAATTTTTTTGGTTATTTTCATTCAAAATGTAGTAATACCATGAATATCCAAGTAGGATAAAATCATTTTTCGGGATATGTACGTGATTTTTTTGGAGACATAATGTTAAATGTTTTTGGTTTATATTGAGGTACATGCATCAGTTTTGCAAAATTAATGCAAGGATTTCTTTATATTCTTATGGAAGACTAGTTTCTATTATTCTTTATAAGAAAATAATGACCTGTGACATCTAGAATGGCCTCATATCGTATCATGAAAATATTTTATCAGCTGAAACACATAAAATATTTATATTTTTCTCAAGCATGACCAAAGTAAAGTGAATTCCTAGTGGATCCAAGGATGAAAAATAGTCTAGATATTGTGATCCATGGGAAAAAATTATTTTGTAATCAATTGATTATCTGAGAAGAGTTGTTGAAGAAAAAAGTGAATACCATATTGAAGGTGGAGATGGAGGAGCTCAAGTTGCTGGAAATATAATAGGGAGTCCATTGGGGAAACCAACATTCATATCAATATAAAAAGTAGATAGTGGATGAGATTATCCTCGATAAAATCTAGGGATTTTCTCAATTACCCATAACTTTTAAAGAGCCTTCTAAAATAGATAGTGGTACAGAAATTGTTCAAAGTCCAAAAAAATGGAATATAATGTTCCTTCTCATCTGGTTGGTGTATCAATATTTTAAGACGTCATTTAAACTCTTCTATTTAATTTGAATATGTATATGAAGAAATGGTTGTGTATAAGTATACTAATATTGAAGGATAATATGATAAAGTCTCTTCTTTTGAAGAATAAATTGGGTGTTTAATATAAAGGGAATACAAAATGTTCTGGAAAATGTTTATTCATCTGGTTCTCATCAAACAGAAGAAATCCTAATGAAATGACTCATTCTGGTGAGTAAGTTTCTTACCCTAAAATTACTAAATTAATTGAAAAATTTGTATATTACTATGTTTCACCTATTAAAATGTACTTGGAGAGTGTAGTTCCTTGATGTAGTTTTCTACCCGGAGAGTGCTCAAGGTCAGTTGTCCTCTTGGCCTTAGGTGTGCCTCCTCAAATGAAAAAGGATACTAATTAGCAGTAAGGGTATAAATAGATGATAGTAGGGAGACTATACCCTCTTGTGTTAATAGTAATAATGTTTCATTTATTAATATAAGAATAGAGACCATAACATAGTGTAAGAAACTAAATTAAACACGGTAGGAGAACAAAACAAATTAGTTGTAGAATAATAATAATAGTAGCCCAAAGTAATACAATATTTAGACAACAAACATCATACAATTTCATAAAAAAGGTAATCAAGGTCTCCCATGGATGACCATATCAAAAAATACATATTATTCATGATGAAAATTAAAAAGGATACTCCAGCTAATGCAAGAACAACCAAATTCCCTTTCCACACATCCCATGAAAAAGGTACTGCTCGATCACTAAGGTCCAGCTCCCATGCCTGATCTCCTACTTGATCATAGAGACGTAAAGTCTACACACATCATGAAGGGAATTTTTAAGGTGTTAGAATAATATTTGTATAGCAACCCTCAACATGTTCATATCCTCCATAAATAATTCTGAAGGTATATGATAAATATAAATAAAATGTATCACAAGAACATTTAATAAATAAGTGGCTTCCCTTCTACTTTGTAGCCACAATGAAGTGATCACCTAGTTTGGCCTTCTTCGGTATAATTATAAGTACATACCCCCAAAAATATATATGGCATACAACATGTCACTTAATATATATATTCACAGTAGGGAGGATCCATGACTAAGCACCAAAGGCATTCCCTGACGAATAGCAGCCTAGGTGAACTATCATGTTCCACCCATAATCAGGTCATTGGTACCTTGTCTCATCAATCATGTAACCAGGTGTCCAAATTAAACACCATATCAACTCCATAATCCAATAAACCACAATGTATAAAATCTCCATTGGCTTAAAGCCTGGCATTATATTGCACAGTGATATCTATCCTCCAAAATATAGTGAACATCATCTCAAAAACCGATTTCCTGAGGCATGGTGGTATCTATCATCCCTATATCCTATCCTGATGGCCCAATGTATAATGGATATTATTAGCCACCAACCAATGGTCTCAACACCATCAATCTATTGTCAATCACTATACATGTGGATTTCTATGATGGGAACCCCATCATATTTGATGGTCAATACCATCCCCTAAGCTGCATACACTAGGTGGCCTCCACCCACAATGAGCGGTCAACACCACCTCGAATGAGTCCTATCTATGTGGGCACGACTCCAAAAGCATTTCGTCTAACAATAGTGAGTAGAAATCAACAAAAAACCTAGGCCACTTCATATGATTCCTCTTTACCCTATGTACATGTATCTAAACCTCAATGGTTAGTAACATCCATTGTCTCGGGAGCCATTCCCTCATCGTGAAAACCACATCGCCTCAATCTGAAGACCATGTCACCTCAAACCAGTTTCAAAACCAACCTAACTTGATATGTCACATCAATCTAGGTGATCAACATCAAATCAATCCTTATGCCATGTCTGTCGTGTTCCCACAAACCCAAACAATCAGTATATCAATTTAATTAATTCAATTTACAAACTCATCTTAACCTTCCCATGTTTCTACAAGATCCTTAACTAGATTAACCATTGTAGTATAGCAGGAGCATGCATCTAAAATCATCAATTTATTAATTTAAAAGTAATAATTTAATTACTATGGGTCTCTCTCGATCTACCCACATGGAGTATATAGAACACACCCCCAAAACATCCAAATAAACAAAGAAAACATTACGCACCAACTAACATGTACTTTTAGGTTCACATTCATCTGATATCGGCCTCTAACACGATATGAAATGATCGAATGTTGTGTTTTAGAGGAACACCCTAAAAATAGAGAAAAATTACAATCACAAATTTTTTATTCTGTATAAAGAGATCAATATAAAATAAATCGGTCAAATTGAAGTTATTACCTATACACTTTTAACAAAACCAATGGAGCTCAGATCAGATCTCAAATGAAGAAGTTTTCTCAAATCCTAAATGAGGAGGAAATGGACAAATCCACCTCTATAGTATTTTCAGGTGAATAAGAAAGGAGTAAAAGGGATAAGTAGAGGGAGGGGTATTTTTTGGAATTTATCCCAAATAAATGATCCATAATGTTTAGCTATTTGTGTTCCAACCATGTAGTGACAAATATATAAGCACCAAACTCGCATGGGATTGTTGCACGTCATTCCAAACCATGTGTAGTCCTAGTGAATCACCTATGTTAAAAACTGCAGAGGTGTCACACAGCCATGCACCCCCACATGTATGTTTTTTCAAACAGTGTCAAGTGCATATGTTGGGCCACATTATTTATCTTGGGAGACCTCATAATTTGTCCATACCATGATCATTTGTATATAGTTTCTGAAAACAGTGTTTTTGGGGTCCAACGCACCCAAAACTCACCAAAAATTTCAAGGAACATGTCTGGGATCCAACCCTATCTAAAACAAGGACTTGGGATCAACACACTCCTAAAATTAGGTTTTGAGTATCAAAAGAAGAGTTCATCTGACCACCAAACGCAAAATTAAAACCGGTTAAGGATTTTTGACCCGTTTAAAACCTTGAGATTTTAATATATCCCCAAAATTACATAGATCATCTTTGAGCTATCAGAATTTACATATATATGGTACCAATCATACACATATCATCTAAATCAACCTAGTATACCCTGGTTATTCAGTCATAGGTCGACTTCCTCAAGGTTCTCCCTGCCTTAGGAGTTACTAACTTGGTCACTTCCCAACCCAAAACAAAACATCTCAATGGTCTACTGACCATCCCCAGACTCAAAAGTCTTCTAGTGACATATCATTATCCTTGAACATTATTAGGATTTCATATCATTCCTTTGTTATGCTTGAAACCATCAAATCGTGCACCTCATCAGATTCCCATATAAAAAAATTCCATACATGACCCTAATAGAAACCCACGTCTCATCAGATTCCCATAGATACTACATCTCAACTAAAGATCATAATAATTCTACATCACGTAAACATATGTTGGGTCATCCCAATTCATGATATCTAAGAACATCATATAGAACATTCATCACATCAATGCCCATAAACCTATTCACCTCATATATATAAATCATTATCCCATCAATTCCGACAATAATTATAGGTGCTAACGTGCATTATCCATACCTATATATAATGAATCATCATCGATTCCATCCTACTAACCGGTGCATGGTTATTAAAAAAATCTTATCTATTCAACTCATTCACCAAAACTGACCAAATAAAAAACAAGTGTACCCAGTCACAGCCATAGTGTATCTCTAATCATAATCAGCTCCCCGGCCCACTCTACACCTAGTTTCACAGCTACGTCCACCTAGTTTAGAACTCAACAACTTGAGGCATGAACTCCCTGGAGAGCTTCCCCAGCTACCGACCACTAACCAAACTACTGGGTCCCACCCTCTTGGCCATGACCTCCATATGAAATTGAATCCTAGAGAATATATCTTGGTACCACACCTGGTACTATCTCATATATATAATTATGACTCGGTCCCAGGCTCCTAGCTGTCTAAGAGGGATTCTGGCAGAATCTTTCTCTATGGACCATCTGGCCACACGCTTAACGCTCCTTCAAAACCTAGTCACACTATGCCTATATATTCCCTACATAACAACACTAGAATCATACTAAAAATGGCCAAATTCTCTATGGTATCCCTGAATATCTGGTCTAACTAACCTATTGAGACTCCTCATGACCCAACTTCCTAGTACCCAAAGTATCACCGATCAGCTCACCTGACTCATATAAGAACAATCTGTTATGTTCACCTCAGTTATGAGGGACTAGTTGACCACATAAAAGAAAGATTCTAACCTGAAGATATTAACATGTATCATTATGGTATGTTACAAGCTATCCTTAAAATTTCACACCTTGGTGAGATCATCTCCTATCATAGCATGTTCAAAATGGTACAATTTTGTGATGTTATCCACATAGTCCATGACAGAACTATGCACCTTCTAAGGATTCACAAACTAACTGGATTTATCTAACTTCAGAATCGCTATAATGAATTTCTTGATGAACTTTTCCTTGAAATCCTTCCATGACAGTCACTCGTGTCTTCCAACCTGAACTTGTACATCCCCAAAGCATGTACATCATCAAATTCACCATCTACGCTTGGGGTGTCTAAATCTGAATGAAGATATTTTATACCAACACTATCTAGTTCTCTACCTCCTATAGTCTACCCTCACCTTGATACAATGGTGGTTTTGAGACTATAACTCTTGAGTCAAGTATTCCATAGATGTCCTAACTCCCTAAGATCCCCTGTTAATGCCATGTATGAAACAAACCAAGCTTTCCCAAAGATTATCATACATCCATGGAACAAATTATTTCATTTTTAGATATCATTAATATATCGTATCTTGTACCTATAGCTCATGATCATCCCAACCCACAAGGGCCTTATCATGTGCACGATCATGCGGTACCGTATCAACCCCCTCTAAATGCTTCACTGGAAGCAATCAAGGTGGAATCTCACTGAATTAAGATCATGATGCTCAGAAATCCATAACAATATATATATATATATCATAG
The DNA here is from genome assembly GCA_963277665.1 of Viscum album. Lineage (NCBI taxonomy): Eukaryota > Viridiplantae > Streptophyta > Magnoliopsida > Santalales > Viscaceae > Viscum > Viscum album. The sequence goes on from OY728162.1 coordinate 1,335,961,025, forward strand.
ATATGGATAGTTGTAATAAGTAGCACATCTCACCACCCTTACACTCCCCTGACACCCCATGTCACATGACATCCGGCCTCAAGGCCCCTTACCCATGCATATTAGGGCCATGTATTAAATATAATCCAACCACATGGCTCCTTGCCTACCCATAAAAAATTTAGGCATCATGTATCTTGTATCAATCTAGGGTTTCTAAGTAGAATTTCACCACAGATCCTATACACGGAAAAACAATTTAGAATATTTTTTGACACTTTAAACAACCCATCCCATATCATCATCCCTGCATACCCTTTTCTGGGTCTGGCCTATATATCACAAGCAAAAATTATCACATACATATCTCATTGAAACCACATTCCTGGTCTGGAAAAATATCGTGTCACAAAAAGACGCTAAGAAAGAAAAAACTATTTAGCTTCTCTGTTTTCACTATAAACAACCCAATCCCTATTAGTGCATTTTAGGATCCTAATGATGCTCACTAGTAAAAAAAAATCAGATGGTCCTAATTTCCTATTATGATTCATAATCAACCTCCCATTTCATAACAAATCTAAGGTAAAAATTTACATAATATATAACCATCACACCCAATTGTACCACTCGAAGTTGAAACCAAATCATCCATAATATCGAAAAGATGAATACAATTTTCATACCCCAGGAAACATTGTATATTCCCCATTCATGGAGTTATATGAAACAAAAAAAATCTCTATAACTAGTTCTGACTATATATTAGTCTCCTTCCTACCATAGCCTAATTGTATGACCAAAAAGAAAAAAAAACTCCTTTGATACCATTTTTAGCACCCCAACCTAGTTTTCCACCCATAGAGTGCTCTTGGACAGTTGGCCACTAGGCCTTAGGTGCACTCCCACATACATAAAAGGCTTATAACTAGTAGTAAGGGTCTGATTATATGATAGTGGGTAGAATATAATCTCTGGTGGTTATAGTAATAATGGTCCATATAGAAATATTGAAATAAAGATCATAACGTGGCAGGAGAAACTGTATTAAACATAACAGAAGAATAAAATAATAATAATAATAATAATAATAATAATAATGGTGATGATGATGACAATGATAATGATAATGATAATAATAATAATAATAATAATAATAATATCCAAAAGTTATACCATTCGTAGACAACACATATCATAACATGTCATATAAACCAGGTAATCAAGGTCTCTTTTGGCTGACCATATCAGTACATACATATAAAGAATTGTGAAAATTAAAAAGAAAACTCTAGCTGATTCAAGAACCACAATTGTCCCTTTCCATACATCCCATGAAAACGATATAGCTCAATAACTATGTTCCACCTCCTGATCCTAATCCCTTACATGATCTCCTAGACATAAAGCCTACAAGCATCCTAAGGGGCATGTGTACGGTGTGAGAATAATCTAGGCCACCACCTAGGTGTTCCTTTCAAACATCCATAGTTAGAAGGTGTATAATAAAAATAAATAAAAGGCATCACATGGACATTAAATAAATAATTCTCTTCCCTTATGCTCAGCAGCCACAAGGATGTGATCACCTACTTCGGACATCACCACTATAAGTTTGAGTAAATGCACCCAAATATATATACATCATACATATCCTATCTTCAAATATATATATATATATATATATATATATATATTCACAGTGGTAGGGATCCATGCCATAGTGCCCAAGGCATCCTCGGATGAATACTAACATTGGTGAAACTGCGGTTCTACCCATAATCATGTCATCGAAACCTCATTCCATAAATCATGTTACCCAACATCTGAACGACTTGCCCAATCATGTCCCAGGTCCCTCATACATTAACTCATAATATCAACGTTGAATCTTGACATCCCATGGAAAATCAATATCTATCCTTCAAAATATAGTCAATTTCGTCTCAACAGTCGACATCCTAAGGTACAATGGTATCCATCCTCCCAATATCATGGCCCAAATGCCCATGTATAATGGTGATCCTCATCCCTAAACTAATGATCTCAACACCATCAACCAATGGTCCATCACCATCCAAATGTCTTTATACAGTGATCACACCCAACTTATATGATTGTTTACACCCTCCCCTAAGATTCATAATATATTGGGGCCTCCACCCACAATGAGTGGACCACACCGTCTTGATAATATCTTATCTGTGTGTACATGACTCCAATGGTTTGTTGTCCAACAACTTTGAGTAGAAATCACTAAACAACCTAATTCACATCATTTAGAGCCTCATGCCCCTTGGAACATGTAACTAAATCCTATTTCCCATCACCAACCAATGTCCTAGGATCCATGCCCTTAACCTGATGACCTCATCGCCTCAATCTGATGACCATGTCACCTCAACATAGTGATCATCATAACATTATATATATTAGGCCATGACTAACCTGACATGCTAATTTTCCTCATCCGAGGTGATCAATATAACTGCAATCCTCGATCCATGCCTCTCACATTCCCACATAACCATAAAATCAATATAAAAATTTAATTAATTCAATTTATGCACTGGTCCTAACCTTCCTAGGATGGTCCTAGCCCCTTATCCAGCTTAACCACTATAGTGTAGTATGATCATTCCTATATGAATATCCTATAATCAATTAAATTGTTTAAAATAAAGTCTTTAATTAATAGGGGTATCCCTAGGACAACCCACATGGTGTATATAGAATGTACCCCCAAAACATCTGCAAAATCCTGGGGGAAAGCTAGGCACAACCTACCTTATATTCACAGGTTATTAATCATTTGATATCGACTTCTAACAAGATCAAATATGAAAGAAATATGTGTTATAGATGAAATACTAGAAAATAGTGGAAAAAGGATCCTTTGAATTTAGCATTCTATATGAGGAGATAAACAAAAAAGAGAAGATATCAGATTGAAGGTCTTATCGATGAACTTCCATCGAGTCCAGCAGATCTCAGATTAGTGCTCGAACGATAAATTTGGATCAATGCCTAAGGAAGGAGGAAAATGAGAGCTCCACCTTTGTTGTGCATGAGAGGGAAGAAGAAAGGAGGATGAAAAAAGATAAATAGAGGGGGGGGGGGGTATTTTTTCAATTTATCCTAAATAAATGGGATGCACGGCTTGGAAAACTATGTGTCGATTGCACGATTTCCACTATCCTAGAATCGAACTCAAATTGTCTAGGTGCACTGTTTTCCGAATTGTGTGCAGATCCTACAAATCACCTATGTTTAAAGCTGCAGAGGTTCCACACATCCATGCTCCCCCCACCTTCATAGTTCTTGAAGCAGTGTATAATTCCTAAGGTGGGATACATGATTTCTTATGGGAAGCTATATGTTTTTTCCAAATCATGAAACTTTTTCTACACTTTCTAAAAATGGATTTTATGGAGTCTGACTCTCCTGAAACACTCCCAAAACCCTGAGGCAGTTTCTAGGGATTAAACCCCATCTAAAAACAGTTCCTTGGGTTAATAAAACTAACGTCATTAGGTTTTGAAGATGAAAAAAGATTTGGTCTAACCACCAAACTAAGAATTCAAATTGGTAAATTTTTTCAACCCACTCAATAACCTTGGATGTTACAAAGAGGAGGGTAGAAAAAGTAGCAAGAAGAATATAATTTATTGGTCTAAACATTTGTGACTAATTTAATGTTGAATCACTTCAATTTGTTGAAGATGGATGTCCTTCAATGGGGACATATCAACAATATTCAACTATAGATGATTATATAAATTTTAATGATTGTCCCCCATAATATTTTCTTCAGTATGATTGAAAAACTCAGTGAGATAAAAGAATAATTTTATAAGATTATAAGAAGTTTTATAGGTTGCTCATAAGTTTTATGGAGATCAGGGGAATTCATTCATTTCAGGAATAGATTTTGAATCTCTTCAGAATCATTTTCAAATATTAAAACAATTTTCAATAACAAAAATATATTTTGATGATTTTAAGAGGAAAATGGCTAATAATGTTGGGAATATTATAAATGAGGAATTTTCCAAATTTTATTTTGTTTATTTGAAAAATATAGGTAAATTTTAAAATTAAAGAGGCAGTTCAAGCTAAGGAAGAGATTCAATTTCTAGTGGATCAACATCTCCCAATATGGTGAGAAAATTAGAGTATCTTATTGATTTGTTTAGTCATAAATGATAGAATTACTAGATTGATTTGTGGTAGTATTCCACTATACAATCAGTTGGAAAATCAGTCTAAGATAATTGAGATGTTAACTTCTCCAGAACTACGAGTTTGGGATATAGGCAACTAGCTGAGTAATAACACAAAAAGTTATGTTATTTTAGTTGAATCAATTTAGACTATTCGAAAATTGAATCTGGTAGAAGTTCTCAAGATGTTCCAAGAGTAAAATATGTTGATATAGGAATTGGAAGGGCCTTTGAATTGGCATTTTGAGTTATTAATTGAAGAATTAAAAGTAGTGCATCAGACTTTTATAGATATCTTAATCACTAAATCCTCTTCCTCAAAAAAACATAAACCAAAACCCAATTTTAATATAAGACCGTAGACTTTTTAAGCCCTTGAGAAAATTTTATTTGTAATCTGAAATGACTAATGAAAAGAATTTATCCCTTTTTAAAATTATTTTATTTATTATTTTTATATTCTATTTACTGTTTACTATAGTATTATGTCTAAATCATATTAATTTCTTAGGACACTATTATACATGGATACAAACAACATTCACTACATGTTTTGTGTAATATTGAATGTGTTTTAATATATTTATCTACTTTCGTTTTCATATCTGAAAAAAGGGGAGATAGTTGGATCAACACCACATTTCTAATGTCTTAATAAGATTAGTTGTTTTTATAATCACAGTCTATATCTTATATTTAATTAATATATATTTCATTATTATTTAAAACCAATATGTTGTTGTTTACATTTATATGGGTTTTATACACACAAAAAATAGTGAAATTATTAGGCATATGAATATTGATCCATCAATTTAATTTGTTATCTCATTAATTTTTATGCTCACAAATACCCTCATGTGTTTTAAAAGTGATGTTTCTTTATGTGAATTTCAGGAATATAATTTTTTAAATATTTATATTATTTTCTATAAAATTATGGAAGTAATTCAGTTGATGTTTTTCAATTTATTCTAATAATTTCTATAGATTTTGGAATCAAAGTACTGAACCATGTATTTGCGGAGAATGTGAGGTCTGGGAACCTGAATGTTGATATGGAATGATACTATTGTATCCTATTTTTATGTTAAATATTTGGATTGGGAAATAATCTTTTTTGAAGAACCCTACATTTATGTGTGTATCATATAGTTGATTAACCCAATGTTCAAAATAAATGGTACATTTTGAACCATGATTTTGAAGATACTATACATAGAGAAATTCTTATGTTTGAAGCAGTTATCTGGGGAATTTGATTTTAATATATTTCCCATGATTTTAGCAACGGTTCCACTAAAATAAATATCTCTTAAAAAGTTTTTCAAGGACTGTTAAAATTATATTAAAGAATAGATTAAAACATTCCTCTTTATAAGAGATGTTATGATTTTCAATAGTGATTAAATGTGAAATTTCAAATGAGCTATACATTTTGAATATTGTAATTAATCTAGAAATATTTTCCAATATTTTTGAAAATGATCAAACCTGTAACACCCCAAGGATGTAAAAATAAATTTAATATAGAATTCATGAAACACTATGTCTCTATAGAGCAAACACTTTTTTATTTATAGGAGGTAGTTATAACAAATCCATTAAACTTAATTTTTTCACATTAGTGTTTTTAATTTCAAAAAATAGAGATACACAGTTTTTATCAGAATGATATTTAGAGTCTGATAAGATCAAGCTACATTTTTTTAATACTAACATCACCATTATGAATAGTAATGTACCCTTATGAATAGTAATGTACTCTTATGAAAATTAACCTCACCAATTTATGTATAAATAAAATTTATCCACCATATAAATGAGAGTGAATATTTAAAATATTGATAATTAAGTGTTGATATTTTTTTGAGTAGTAAATATTTAATTAATATTATTAATTAATACATTGATTTAAAATAAAATTCATTTTCATAAAATGTCCTCCTAAATAAATATTTTTTTCCTATTATTTTAGTATAATTTAATAAGACATTATTTAATTTTTGACAGTATTATAAAATCATTTTTAGATTTAAAAACTGTATTTTTCAAGTAAATGATAAATTAAATTAAAAATTAATATTCAAATATTTAGAAATTTTTTTTTATAAAACAGATTCCATATTTTAATCCCGCATGTTGAAAAATGGTTTGATTCATTTTTTTTGGGATTTTTCCAAAATTTAATGAATTTTTGTGAATAATAAAATATGATAATTTTCGATAAATGCTATATACTTGATTTATTGAGTCATAGGTGATGTATGGATGATAAAATAACACTTTATTCAAATTCACAAGAACTTATTACTATTTCTAGCCAAAATTAACAACACAATTTCTTGTCTTGATAAAAATTATTAAATAATGAAAAATATATTCAAAAGGCACTCCTACTGTCCACTATAAAAACCATCCTCACCCCCTCTTCTCCTCACATCTCTAAGAATTGAATCATTTAATTTTTCTTCCAAAATAATCTTTCCAAGTATCTACCCATGTCCAGGAGCTCTTGGTCTTTTCAAAATACCAAAACCCTTTCCCTTCAGGAGGTTCTCAAGGAGGATATTTCAGGAGGTAAACTCTCTTCCTTTTTCTTTTAAATTTCATTTCAATTTATTTTATTTTCTTATAATCTCATCACCCCCTATATCCAAGTGATCATGATAAATCTAGTATAATATATATACTATAATTATATAATGTTAATGTAATACCCTTCCTCAAACTATTATCTCTCTCCCATTTATTTTTTTAAAAAATAAAATCATCATCCGGGTGGTGCCGATATATAATCTTCATTGACCGTAAACCTTCATTCATCAATTTATACTTCAAGGATGGTCATAAAACATTTATTGTAGTTAATAAATATTATTAAATATGTATTATTGATTATTTAATGATCTATAACTAGTATATATACACCACATTAATTCATATGATAAAACTAGTTCGAGATGATCGAAATACCATCATAATAATCTAAACGATTATCACCAATTTTTTATCTAATAACTCATATTCATACAATATAAAAATTTAACCTTATTTTTGTTCATTAGTATCATATAAATTCAATTCTGGAGAATTATATCCATTACACATGAACTCCCATTCTAATATACAAGTATACCAATCGTGAGAACCAAGGAAATGAACACTCCCGAGTGATATATTTGTATCTTATAACTCATCAAAAATAAAATTTAAACATATTAAAAATATTATAAATAAAATTCATATATAAAATATTATTAATTAATTAATTAATGGATTAAATTTTATAATCCATTTCATTTAGTTCAAGTGAAAAATTCACTCAGGTATAAGGTAATGGGTTTCTCATCTCACTTTTATATTTGTGAGATTTCCATTATTCAATGCTTATTTTCTATTATGTGGTGTATGAATATATAAATTTTATACATAATATCATTAATCTATTTATATTAAGTGTATTCAATGATTCATGTGATTATTATTAGTTTTTGGTCATACGATTTGATTGATTACAAAGTGGTAAGGGTTTTCTCGTCTCACATCCATTTTTGCGAGACATTCTTTATTCACCACTAGTTCTTGTGTATGATGTATGAATACTGAAAGTTAATGTATCATATCCTGAATTTCATTATTTTCTTTGTATTAAATGTATCGTTTTATGATTCTTAATTTTTGGGAAAATGGTTCGATTTATTAGAATGTGGTAAGGGATTCTACCCGAACCCCTATTTTTCCTTCGAGTTACTATTTATCTACATTTAATCCAATGTAATGATCCTCTATTTTTTGAATATTTAATCTAAATTATGTTTGTACGTTCCAAAATAAATTATCTTGATCATATAATCATTATTTAATGGGTATATACATGTTTTAAAATGGTTTCCTTCTCAAATCTTCTTGATAAACCAGCCTGATTAAAGGGAACGTCTTGAATTATTATCCATTTTAAAGTGCACAATATAATCTGTTTTAATACATCATTATCATTTTTTAATCAATAATTTTATCATTAAAAAATATCTGGTTTCATTTCTAGTTTTGTGAAAATAGACATGCATTCTCACTTTAAAATCTCTTTAATATTGTCCTTAAACACACTAAAATAATTTATTTCTAATGTTTCTTAAAAACTAATTTTATGTGATCTCATTTCAGCAGGACATAGTTTATTCTTCAAATATAATTTCAATTTCCATCCCTTTTTTTTTGGGATATACATTTTTACAATCTCATTTTATGAAAAATACAAAATATTTTCCAAAAAAACTTCCATCCAAAGTAAAAAGGGTTTTTTTTCTCATCTAACGTTTACTTTTGTGAGATATATGACTTGATTTCCACTTATTACTTGTCTATGGTGTATGCTATTACCTTATATATATCATTTAAAGAGACACTTTATTCACATTATATTATTTTCGATTATGATTTGAATATTTCAATGTGGTATGGGACACTTTGGAATGTTTAAAGATTATTTCCTCATGAAATTTTCAATGGTTTCATTAAAAACTATCTTCATCAATATCAAAATCCTTTGTGGAATCTTTCACTACCTTGAGGTGTATCTCTTTTGATATCATCTACCATTTTTTGTTTAATTGTTTATGATTATTTTTACTATGGATGTCCTAATTTGATACCATTCATAGGTTATAGTTAAAGTATTAACATTTAATATTCTATTTCTAAAATAAAAATGTTTATGATGTATATGTATCACCATTTTTATATGAGGACTATGTTGGACTATGTTAGTGATAGGTTAGTCCTTTTATAACCCCTCAATGCATCGGTAGGTCTCATTAGACATACTAGTTTGTGTTTTTACCTGTTTTTGTATGGTCTGGGCCCGAGGCCTTGACGGTATGGGTATGATGTACCACATTATGGATTCCCTCATTATAAAAAAAGTAAATGATAGTACATGTGATTATTCAACTTTTAGAATATATATAGTTTTGTTTTATTTATTCAGTTTTTATTCTTTCCATATTACTCAAAAGTATATTTTTAAAGGCATGTGTGTTTAGCTATTCACCATGCCTTGTGTGAACGTTTTTGATAACTTTCACTGTATTTATTATCCTTACTAAGCGTCAGAGATCACCAATTTCTTAATTTTATTTTCACTAGTTTATGGAGAAGAAAAATTTCAATAAACATTCAAGGATGCAGATTATTTCATTTTTTGCATTATTTGATTCTCTTTCCCCAATGTATTGTGTGAATCATGAATGTAATATGGTTTTCCATGCTTGTTAAACTTATCTGTCCTTTGGGATTTGGATCCTTGTAATCATGCTGATGTAAAAAAATAATTCACTGACACTGAGAATTTGGGGTCTGGGAATTACAATTGATATCAAAGGAAGTTTAGTAGTAACCTGGGAAACTAGATTTAGAAAAAAATCACTATAGAACATAACCCTAAGATATATTTTTAGGATAATTATATTAGGACATTCTAGAATTTTGGTAAGGATTATATTTTTTGAGTCTTCCATGAAAGACACATCTGTCAAGATACTACAAGTGGATGTGGTTCTATCAGAGATATACCAAGGGGAAACAACTATGACATGGTGTTCTGAGACTGACTTTGGGTAACCTAGTACATAATAACAGATATTACTAAGCATGTGGTTTGACACTGTCATGTTATATGTGTAGGATTATTAGAATTTTCTTTAAATCCATTATTATGAATTATAATATATATAAAAATTAACAACCTTCGTTAAACCTTTAGGTGTTTTAGGTTGAAAAAAAGTTGTCATGATATTTTATATATGATTATATGTTTTGTCCCACTATAAATATTATAGTCACACTATGCTTTCTTGTATTAGTCAATGGATTTAATCCAATGGAGTTATGTTAAAATATAACATGATGGAAAAAGTTTTGGTGATATGCAATAAAATTAGATATTTATAGGAGTGAAAGATATCATGTTCATTCCTAATTATGTGTCTAGAAATATTATTAACAACATATACCGTAACCAACACCCAACCCCAAAAAAGAATAGAATAATAGAGTTTACTAATAGAACCATTAGTGGAGACCATGGAGGAATGAAATCTTTATTTCCATCATGGAAGAAAAGTTTAAGGAAAAACCTAGGAAATTGTCTCAAAGGAATGCAGAAACTCATTATTTGTACAAATGAAGGAAATAAGGAAATGAATTGGTGATTAAAAATAAAGATTATAATGGAAGGAAATAAAATTGATCTTAAGAATATATTTGATGTTATTTTCCTTAAAATTACGTGACCTAGTAATTACACAAGTAAAAACACTATTTTATAGGATATCCCTTTAGCCGAGGAATTCCCTATGTTGAAATAAATGTGCAATGTATTTATGAATTATGTTTGTGTTGAAAAATTTAGTTAAGAGAATGATTAGTTATTGACCTTATTTCAAGTACATCCTTCATATTTGTTGGGGAAGTTATATGGTATTAGAAAATTGAAATCCTACAAGTCGGGTGAAAACCCACCGTGTTCACAATGGTCACGATGATTGAACCCACAACTGAAGGGATATAAGGGTGCAAGCCTAACAACTAGACTACATGAAGTCCTGGTTGTCATAATGTTTTTAGTTAAAACATCTAATGGACCAATGTTCTTTTTATTTTAGGGACTTTTTTCTAACTTGGAATTAATTAATGTCATTTTGGTTTAGTTAATAATGTTATTTCGAAAGATGTCCAGAATTTTGGGAGTTTGATAAGACTTTGGTAAATAGAATATTTTGAGAAATAAATGTTGAATTGTAATTCAGACTCAAATATGATTTTATTTTGGACATATGGTGAACCATGATATTTATAAAAATGGCTAGAATGTTATGGAGATTATGTCATAGGGGAAATTAAATTTTTGTTATAAAGTATTAAGAGTTATCGATGTCATTTGGAAGACTCTGTGAACAAATCTGTCTGATTTTGGAGTTGTTGTCTAGAATATATTTTTCTAATAATGATATTAATTTTCAAAATGATCAATGTTTAACTTTTAGTTTTACATTTAAATTTCATAGAATAAAGTTATTTTTCATCTAATAACAGTTTATTATTTTAGGGTAATTATCTTATCTTATATAATTTTTTTTTGATTTGGTTAATTTATAATGAAAATAGGAATATATAATTAGACTTTTATGGGATCTGTGATCTATATAATTTGATTTGAATTCCTTAGGTGTGAAATTTTCATCTTGGACATTCATTTCTAGGTATAAGTAATGAAGTGAAACGAAAAACCATATGATGATATTATTCTTATGAAATAAAAAGTAATCAAGTAAGTTTAATTTCTCAAGTGATTATGTAGATATTAAAGGAATCCCTCAACTCTAGGAAGATGATTTTGATAAAAAAAATGTCACCCGATAACATTACATACAAAGAGATTAGTTGCCTTTAAAAATATGACATGATTTATATCTTTGTGATGATTAACATTCTTATTACAGTTTCCTATATCACTCTCCATCAGAACATGATGGTTAGATTATTCTTCAATATACCTATTTTTGCTTCACAATAATTTATCCTATTAGAATGCATACTTTTGTGTTATAATATTCATTTACATTTCCCTATTATTAATAGGATGTTTTATTAACCCTGTTTCTAATGTAGGTTTCACACAATGGAATTTTCAAGTATCAACTTTTAACATTTGAAATGAAATTTCAAATTAAGAGGACACAATTTATTGAAGGAGGGGACAAAGTAACATCCCAAAGATTTACAAATACATTTAATATAGACTGCCTGAAACATTTTGTATCTTGGAAATAAATTCTTTTTTATTTTTAGGAGATAGTTATAAACTAGTCTTTAATCATATTATTTCCACTTATCTGTTTTTAATTTCGAAAAATGGACATAAATGGTTGCGATCAGTAAGATATTTAGATTCAAATAGGGTCAACAAACAATTTTTATGAATTGTAACTTGACCATTATGAATAATAATGTATCGTTATGAATAGTAATATACCATTATGAATAGTAACATCACCAATGTAAGTAGAAATAAAATTTAGGCACCGTATAAATGAGATTTGATATTTTAAATATTAATAATTATTTGTTAGTATTTTTTGATAGTAATAAATATTAAATTGGAATTTTAAATTAATAAATTTTTATAAAATAAAATTCATTTTCATAAAATTTATTCGTAAATACAATTTTGTTTTGATATTATTTGAGAATAATTTAATAATACCATTGTTAATTTTTTAGGGTATTATAAAATTAGTTTTTGTTTTAAAAACTATATTTTTGGAGAAAATGATGATTCAATTTAAAATTTTAATTTCACATATTTAGAAAATTATTTTGATAAAATTTAGTCTATTTTTGAATTATACACATCGAAAAAAGTTTGGGGGGATATTTTATAATTTTTTTAAAATACTTGAATATTTGGTGAATAGTAAAATACGATAATTTATGATAAATTCTAAATACAAGATTTATTGAGTCCTAGGTGATGAATAGGTGATTAATTAAGAGATTGTTAGAACTCACATGAAATTATTATTGTTTTTTATCAAAATAATCAACACTATTCCTTGTCCAGAGAAAAATAAAAAAATGAATAAGATATTCAAAAAACACTCCACTCCTCCACTATAAAAACCACCCCTCACTCCCTATTCTCGTCACTCCTCTAATACTTGAAGCTTATATAAGTTCTTATCAAACACTATTACCTAGTATATCCCCACATCCAAGACCTCTTGGTATTTCAAATAGACCAAAACCCCAACCCTTAAGGAGGTTCTCAAGGAGAATAGTTCAAGAGGTAAACCCTCTTCCTTTTTCTATTAATTTCATTCCAATTTATTTTCTTTTATGATCATATACTCACCTATTCTATGATAATTATAATGATAAATCTAGTAACATATATATACTATAATTATTTCATGTTAACATAGTATAATTATTAAAACTATTATCTCTCTCTCCCATTTATTTTTTTAAACAAAATCATCATCAAGGATATGCCGATTTACAACCTTCAAGGACAAAGATACTTTGTTCTTAAATTTCTTCTTCAATGTTGTTCATGAAACAATTTTTATGGTTTAAAAATATTATAAAATATTCATTTTTTATTATTTAATGTTTTTATCTACAATATATACATAATACAAATTCATATGAAAAAAACTAGTTCGAGGTGATCGAAATACCATCTTAATAATCTAAACGATTATCTCTAATGTTGTATCTAATAAATCATATTAATACAATATAAAATATGAATTATATAAATAATTAATCTTATTTATTTTCTTTAGTATCATATAAATTAAATGTTGGAGAATTATATCATTTCTGCAAGAACTTTCATAGTAATATAAAAGTATGTCAATTGGGAAAACCAAGGAAATGAATGCTCCAGTATGATAAATTTGTATCTTATAACTCCTAAAAAATGGAATAAATGAATATAGTAAAATTCTAATAATTCAAATAAATATATAAAAGGTTATTAATTAGCTAATTAATTAATTTTATTTGATTATATGGGACACATAGGTCAAGTGTAGAACTCACTCAGACATAAGGTATGGGGTTTCTCATCTCACTTTCATTTTTGTGATATTTCCATTATTCACCACTTTTTTCTGGTATAAAATGTATGTATAATTCCATTTGATATATAATATTATGAATCTATTTATATTCATGGTATTCAATGATTCATATGATAATTATTAATTTTTGGTCCTATGATTCGATTGATTGCGATGTGGTAAGGGTTTTCTCATCTCATTTCCCTTTTTGTGAGACATTCCTTATTTGCCATTTTTTCTTATGCATGGTATATGTATAATTAACATTAATGTATCATATGATTAATATATTTATTTCCATGTTATTAAATTTATCATTTTATGATTATTAAATTTTGGGGAAAATAATTCAATTGATTACAAAGTGGTAAGGGATTCTACCCAAACACCCATTTTTCCTTCGGGTTACATTTTATCTAACATTACTCAAATGTAATGCTTCATTATTATTTAAATTTCTTATAAATTATGTTTTTATATTATAAAATCACATATCTAGATCATATCATCATTCATTTATGGTTATATACATTTTTTAAAATAGTCCGCTTCACAATTTTTCTCTATAAACAAGCTTAATTAAAGGAAGATTCTTCAATTCTCACCCATTTTATAGTTCACTATATTATATGTTTTAATCCATCATTATATTTATAAAATTAAAAAATTTATCCGAAAAAACTATCTTGTATCATTTGTGGCTTTATTAAAAAAAAATTCTTTCTGCTTTATAATCTCTTTAATATGTTTCTTAAACCGCACTAAAATGTTTTATTTCTAAAGTTTCCTAAGAAATATTTTTACGTGATTTAATTATAGTGGGACGTCATTTTTTCCTAAAATATAATTTCAACATACTTAGATTTTATTTTATAGCATATAAATTTATACAATCTCATTTAATGACAAATACAAATGAGTTTCCAAAGGAACTCTTCTTTCCAAAGTAAGAAAGGATTTTTCTCGTCTCACTTTTACTTCTGTTAGATATATGACTCAATAACTACATATTCCTTGTCTACGGTGTATGTAATTAAATTTGATATATCATATAAATAGTCTCATTATTCACTTGATAATCAATGGGATTGTGATTTGAATGTTTCAAAGTGTTATGGGACACATTGGAATGTTTAAAGATTATTTTTTCAAAAAAAAATTAATGGAATAATTTAAAACTATCTACATCCATGTCAACATCCATTATTGAATCTTGTACTTCATTGAACTGTATCACATATAATATCATATACCATATTTATTTGAAGAGTTGACAATTTTTTTGATTATGGATGTTCTAATTTTATATTATTCATGGGTTATAGTTAAAGTATTCACATTTCGTATGATAGTTTTTCAATAAGATTTTTTTTGTTTTCTATGTATCACCATTTTCTTATAAGGAATGTATTGGAGTTAGTAAGTTATTTTTGGGGACCACTATATCCCCTCGATGCATTATTAGGTATCATGAGACAAACTATTCTGGGATTTTACCCGTTTATGTGTTGTCTTGGCCTGAGGCCTCGACGGTGTGCTCATGATGTCCTGTATTATGCATTAACTATTTATGAAACTAGTAACTAATAGTACACTTGATTATTCAACTAGTATAATATACATGGTTATGTTTTATTATGGATATATTTATTTATAATTTATTCCTTCCATATTAATCTCCATTATATTTTTAAAGTGATGTGTTTCTAGTTGTTCACCATGATTAGCCTTTATGTTTATGATATATTCCACTATAATACATACCCTTACTGAGCATCATAGCTCACCCCTTTCTTATGTTTATTTTCACCAGGTTATGAAGAAAAAGCATTTGAATAATATTTGAAATTTTAGATTATTTGATTTTATTTTTTATCATGCTTTACTCTCTTTTATCTATGTATTGAGGGTATCATGAATATAATCTAGGTTTTCCAAGTCTATTAAACTAATATGTACTTCAGTATTTGATTCCTCATAATCATTCTGTTGACCTCACCTGTTTTGATAATCTCAATCATTTATTCATATGTGTTGAAAATCCCAATTATGTTTTCATTCTCTATGATATTGTTAAGTATCATTGATCTATACTTTAATTCATTCAAATCTGTGATCAAACTAATAATAATTTTTAAAATAATATTTGGAATATGTTAATCCTCATTTATCCATGTTTATACAAGTTATAAATTAATTCTAACACAATCGGATGTGTTCTGCATAAAACAGATAAGTAATCGGCCTATAGCTACTGATAAAGAGCTACCGGTACCCAGTCTACCGATAGACTTAGTCTACCGACAGACAGAGTCACCGATATACATAACACAGAGCTACCGATGTGCTTATAAATGTAAGCTACTGACTTATAGACAGCTACCGATACAAACATAGAGCTACCGGTGTAAGTATAAATAGCTACCGATGGAATAAGAGTCACCGATGGACGAAGCTACTGACAGACTCACAGCTACCGACGCATAGAGCTACCGACGCATGAAGCTACCGACGCATGAAGCTACCGACGCATGGAGATACCGACGCATGAAGCTACCGACGCATGGAGCTACCGACGCATGGAGCTACCAATAAACAAAGTCACCGATACAAGCATATACCAACCGACGCATAGAGACACCGATAGAGTCAAAGCAACTAATGAAATTGAGCTACCGATGTCCAAGCTACCGATGCTGATTACCTACCGATCACTCGACTCACTGTTTGAATTTATTTATTTCCTATCTTTATTTAATCTATCCAACAGTCATATCATGTACATTTTAATGATTTGTCAAATATCTGATAAAGGTTGTCGGATGTCAGGAACCCGTACCTCGTACCTGCAGAAAGGAAATATTTTCTGTCTCCTGTTGCCCGTGAGATAAATACGAGAAGACTACGCTGCCCAATCGAGAAGAAGAGTGTGGTGGATGGAATATACCAAAAACACAAGAACGAGAAGAATCAAGAAGCTCATAGACAATCAAGAATACTCGAGAAGTGTTCTGTGCATATAAGAAGAACACTGAAACTTCAACCACTACATTTTCACTGTCTGTGAACCTGGAGCATACGACACTCTGTTTCTCAAACAGAAACGAGAAGAGGACTCAGATTCACTTCTGATCGAATCCAAAGGAGTCCAGTGCTACACTGAAATCACCAGAACCATTTCTAAACTCTACATATCTTGTTCTGTGATTTATTATTATACTTTTCGTGCAGTGTGTGTTATCTGTTGTGTCTAACACATAAAATGACTCCTGTACTTAAACTGTAGGATTTGTAAATCCTTACCAAACTCTTGCATTCTTTCTTTCCCACGAATAACAGTGGTAGAGGTCGTGTGTGACCTGGATAGCTGGTTGCTGTTGTACTGTTTCCCACGAAGAACAGTGGTAGAGGTCTTGGACCTGGACAGTTGTAAACTGTTGAACCCCGATCCAGGGTGTGGATCATTTTTATATAAACTTTTGAGAGGACTAAGTCTCGGCTTGAGACTGAACCTCTTGGTTACATTTGTTATGCCATTTCTTTCAAAGTTTTATTCCGCTGCTAATCACTTTAAAACCAATACTATTTTTAAAGTCACTTTGATAATTAAATTAGCAAGTGTTTATGTTAAGTGTAGATTAGTAAGTTAGTTTCAAAAGATAATCACACACTCCTATGTTGATTAACTGGGAATTAATCAATCCCTTGAGAATCTAACAGAACCTCTACTTTAATATAAATTCACTACAGTTTAATTTATTATTTTATTTGGGGGTCTTTAAGACAGTGTTTTTAAATACAGAAATTTTAATTGGTACTCAATTCACCCCCCTCTTGAGTAAACCACTCCGACCAACAGTTGGTATCAAAGGATTTAAAATACTCTTTAAAAGTACTCTTCTTTTGAACTGTGATTTTAGTTGTATTTTAAAGTTCCTAAAATTTCTGTTATATCTAAATTTTTATCTCTTTAAAATTTTCTCATCATGGACAATAGACTTGAGGGTGCTGCTACTAACCGGACACCTTTCTTCAATGGAACTAATTATGCTCAGTGGAAACTAAAAATGAAAATTCATCTAGAAAGCATAGGTTTTGATATTTGGACTGCTATTGAATCAGAATACAAACTTCCCACTACTGCTAGAGCTACTTAAGATGAACCTATAAAGACTGCTTACAATAACAACTGTAAAGCTATGAATGCCTTGTACTGTGCTCTAGGAGATGAAGAGTTTAATAGAATTTCCTCTTGTAAAACTACATATGAAATTTGGGATACCTTAGCTGTTTCTCATGAAGGAACAACGAATGTTAAAGAAATGAGATTGAACACTTATACTATGAAGTATGATAATTTTAAAATGAAGCCTGACGATGTATCTCAGGTTCAATGAAACTGTCAATACAATGATCTTGCTGGTAAAGGATGTCTCATCGAAGGAACAAATTATGAGAATTCTGAGATGTCTACCTGATAGATGGAGAGGCACATCTGTCTCAATCAGAGAATCATGTGACACTGCTGCTCTACCTGTCAAGGAACTAATTGGAAAGCTGATGATGTATGAAGAAGAGATTAAAGTGAATAAAGAGGAAGAAAATGAACCTCCAAGAAAGTCTGTCGCTTTCAAATCTTCAACTTCAAAGAATAAGGACAAAGAAAAGCTTCAAGTTGTAGTTGAAAGTTCAAGCTGTGAAGACAGTGAAAGTGATTCTGACAGTGATGCTGAGATGGCTCACATTGCTATAAGATTTAAGAAATTTTATAGGAAAAAGAAGTTCTTCAGAAAAACAAATTATAATGGTAAGTATGATCACCAAGGTAAATGGAAAAGGATTGGAAGAAGAATGACAAATCAGATGATGTTGTCTGCTATGAGTGCAAGAGAAAAGGACACATTAAAGCCGAATGTCCAAAGCTGAAGTATAAAAAGAAATATGAATATAAGGACAATAAGTTTAAAAAAGCCATGAAGGCTACTTGGAGTGCTTCTGAGGATAGCTCTACTGAATCTGAAATCTCTGAAACTGAACACAAAAATAAGGCAAACATGTGCTTTATGACAAACATTTCTCAGGTAACTGCTGAAACTCCTGCTTTAAATTATTACTCTGGAGATAATGCAGAATCTGATTCTGATCCTGGAACAATGTCTAAAAATGAATTGTTTGAGTACTGTAATATGCTGGAAGAGACATGTAATGAACTTAAGGATAAATACAAAGGTTTAAAGAAACAGCATTCTTTAAGTGTTAAGCATAAATCTGATCTTGATATAGAAAAGGAAAAAAATGCTCAACTGTTAAAAGAAAACACAGAACTGAAACTATCTAATGAGCAACTCAAGAAAGACTTAGAGAAGTTCACCAATGGCAAAAATACACCAACACAGATGCTAGGAAAGCAAATAGCACCTAAATATACTACTGGTATAGGATACCAACCTGGACAAAGGAAAATTGCCAAAACTAGATTCATTTCTAAATCTGGACAGAATGAAGGTAATTCTGGAACTTCTTATGCTTGAACCAGTTATATACATAGATATGGATCTAATAAAGTTTATCTTACAAAGCATGTCAATTCTAAAAATTATATGAGACCCATTAGACAAATATGGGTACCTAAAGTGTTATTGGCTAACCTGTCTGGACCCAAGAAAATCTGGGTACCAAATTCATCTCCCATCTGAATCTGTTTTGTAGGGAACTTGCTTAAAGAGCTCCTGTAAAGAGACCCGGTATTTGGACAGTGGATGTTCAAGACATATGTCAGGAGACTTCTCTTGTTTTAAGAGTTTAATAAAATTTGATGGAGGCTTTGTCACCTTTGGTGATAATTCAAGAGGAAAAATCATCGGCCTAGGCCAGATTGGTAACACTGATTCAATTTTGATTTCTAAAGTTTTATTTGTTGATGGCCTTAAATACAATTTATTAATAATTTCTCAGTTATGTGATGATGGTTTTCATGTTAAATTTTAAAATGATTCCTACAATGTTTTTAATTCTAAGAATGTTTTGGTATTTTCTGCCTTAAGAAATGAAAATGTTTATGCTGTTAATCTGAATTCTTTAGCTAAGCAGAATATTACTTGTTTGAATGCTTTTCATAAAGAATCTTGGCTATGTCACAGAAGATTGGGACATTGTAACATTCACTCACTTAGAAAACTCTCTAGAAAAAACCTAGTTAGAGACCTACCTCAATTAGAATTCCCAAATGATAGAGTGTGTAACCCCTGTCAAAAGGGAAAACAACACAAAGTTTCTTTTAAATCAAAGAAAGAAGTTTCAACTTCTCAACCACTTGAATTGGTTCACATGGATTTGTTTGGACCATCAAGAGTTTCTAGTTTAAATGGGAAGCACTATGTTTATGTTCTTGTAGATGACTTTTCTAGATATACTTGGGTATATTTTCTAGCTCATAAAAGTTAAGCATGTTCTTCTTTTGTTAAATACTCTAAATCTGTAGAGAACCATAGTGGACTTAAGATTAAAACTTTGAGAAGTGATCATGGTCGTGAGTTTGAAAATAAAGATTTTGAATCTTATTTCTCACACAATGGCTATACTCATAACTTCTCTGCCCCTAGAACACCCGAACAGAATGGTGTAGTAGAAAGAAGAAACCGAACCCTTCAAGAAATTGCTAGAACCATGCTCAATGAATATGACCTGCCTATTTATTTTTGGGCTGAAGCTGTTAATACAGCTTTCTATGTTATTAATAGAGTCTTAATCAGACCTATTCTTAAGAAAACCCCTTATGAATTGTGGAACAATAGAAAGCCTAAGGTTAATTACTTTAATGTTTTTGGTTGCAAAGTATTTATTCTGAATACTAAGGTTCATCTGGATAAGTTTGCTTCCAAAAGTGATGAAGGAATTTTTCTGGGTTACTCTATTTCAAGTAAAGCCTATAGAGTATTCAATAAGAAAACTAAATGTGTGGAAGAATCTGATCACATCAAGTTTGATGAAACTGATCCACATGAGTCTAAAACCCCTCTTGAAAATATTGAAGAAGACTTATCTGTTCTGGACATTAATGATAAATCTAAAGAACCTGTTATCAAAACATCCAGTTCTGGACTTTTTCCAGAATCTGCTTCTGTTGAACCCGAATCTATACATGAACCTGAAATTTCTAGTCCAACCTTTACCAGATCAACGAGGATTCTAGAGAATCATCCTTTAGAAGCTGTTGTTGGTAATCTTGATATAGGAACACAAACTAGAGCTTCTCTAAGAAACCAGGTTGAACATCAAGCTTTTCTTTCACAGCTAGAACCCAAAAATATCAATGATGCTATCAATGATGAATTCTGGGTAATAGCTATGCAGGAAGAATTAAATCAGTTTCAAAGAAACAAAGTCTAGGAATTAGTTGACAGACCTAAGGACACTTTGACAATAGGCACAAAATGGGTTTTTAGAAATAAAGTAGATGAATCTGGAAATATAGTTAGAAACAAAGCTAGACTAGTTGCACAAGGATATAGTCAGGAAAAAGGTATAGACTATGAGGAAACTTTTTCATATGTAGCTAGACTAGAAGCCATTAGGATCTTACTTGCATATGCTGCACATCTGGATTTCAAGTTATATCAAATGGATGTGAAAAGTGCATTTCTAAATGGTTTTATAATTAAAGATGTTTTTGTAGAACAACCACCTGGATTTACTAACCCCCATTTTCCAAATCAAGTTTTTAAACTTTCTAAAGCTTTGTATGGTTTAAAACAAGCTCCAAGAGCTTGGTATGATAGACTTCGAAATTTCCTTATCTCAAATGGTTTTACTAAAGGGATTGCTGATCCAACTCTTTTCATTAAAAGAATTTCTAGATATGTTTTAGTTGTACAAATATATGTTGATGATATTATTTTTGGATCTTCTAAACACTCTTTCTGTACTGATTTTTCAAAAAGTATGCAAAATGAATTTGAAATGAGCTTAATGGGAGAACTTAAGTACTTTCTTGGATTTCAAGTATTTCAAAATGAAAATGGTATTATTTTGAATCAAAGTAAATATAAAAAGGATCTTTTAAAACGTTTTGGTCTGGATAGTATCAAGGAAAGTGAAACTCCTATGAGTACTACCTGTAAATTGGACGCAGATGAAACTGGGAAACCAGTTGATCAAACAAATTACAGAGGTATGATTGGAAGTTTACTTTATCTTACTGCTAGTCGACTTGATATTATGTTTAGTGTGTGTATGTGTGCTAGATTTCAAGATAATCCAAAATAATCTCATTTGCTTGCTGTTAAAAGAATTTTTAAATATCTCAAACACACGGTTAACTTAGGTTTGTTTTACCCCAAAGGACAATCCTTTGAGTTAATGAGTTATTCAGATGCGGAATTTTCTGGTTGTAAGTTAGATAGAAAAAGCACATCAGGAACATGTCATTTGCTTGGAAAATCATTAGTTTCTTGGTGTAGAAAGAAACAGAACTCAGTTGCATTATCTACTGCCGAAGCAGAATACATAGCTACTGGTAGTTGCTGTGCACAAATTCTGTGGATGAAACACACTCTTTTGGACTATGGATATGTTTTTAAACATGTTTAAATCAACTGTGATAACACCAGTGCAATAAACATCTCTAAGAATCCTGTATCTCACTCTAGAACCAAACACATAGATGTAAGACACCATTTCCTAAGAGATCACTATCAAAAAGGTGATATTTCTCTTGAATTTATTGGCACTGAACATCAATTGGCTGATATTTTCACTAAACCTTTAACTTTGGATAGGCTATGTTACTTAAGACACGAATTTGGAATGTTTAATCACAACCGATGTGAAAATCCACACTGATGTGAAATTCTCACCGATGTTAAAATTCTCACCGATGTGAAAATTCTCACCGATGTTAAAATTCTCACCGATGTGAAAATTCTCACCGATGTGAAAATTCTCACCGATGTGAAAATTCTCACCTATGTGAAAATTCTCACCGATGTGAAAATTCTCACCGATGTGAAAATTCTCACCGATGTGAAAATTCTCACCGATGATGAAATTCTCACCGATGCTATATTTTAAAACATCTGTCTGCCACCAAGAATACGAATCGCTTTATTTTATTTTATCTTACTCTATTTTAGTCGTTTATTTGGAATTCCTAAATGATAAAACTAAGTCTAAGCCACTTCTTACCTCACCGAGCTCAAAATCTCTCACCTTCGAACCTTAGCTCCCAAATCGGCCAAGAACCCTAAACTCGCGATGGAAAAAACTAAGCTTCCTACCGTTAGAGAAGAAAGTGTAGAACCAAAAGCTAAGAAGCAGAAGACACAGCATAAAGCCAGTGTTAGTGAATTCAGAACTAGATCGGGAAAGCGACCAGTGAATCCTCACTTGCAGAATAGAGACATAGTAATCGAGAAGGAACTGTGCGTGGAATGGCTACTGCCTAGAAAATCGTTAGTACTCGAGATTCTGGAGGACCAGAAATGGGTGTATTGTTTCTCGAATAACAATGGCCCATACTACCCAATGTTGGTAAAACAGTTCTACGAGTTTGTAAGCTTCGAGAAGTCTGAAAATGAGAATCGGGTAATCTCGTTTTTAAATGGAAAAGAGATGTCTTTTTCTTCAGTAGAGTGGGCTGAGTGTTTAAAAGTACCACATGAA
Source organism: Viscum album (assembly GCA_963277665.1). Lineage (NCBI taxonomy): Eukaryota > Viridiplantae > Streptophyta > Magnoliopsida > Santalales > Viscaceae > Viscum > Viscum album. The sequence goes on from OY728162.1 coordinate 1,335,984,516, forward strand.
GGTGTCTCTGGGTATGTATCAAGAGCAATGCCACCTAGCAGTGACATCTTTGATTATGAAACCGCCTTAAAAGAGCTGACCGGTAATGGGAATCAAAGTCAAGTGGTTGCTACTAAAATGGATGGAGAGAACCGACTGCTCTTCAAGTTTGTTCAGCATGTGTTGATACCGAGGCGAGGAGATTTTGCAAATATGAGATATCAAGATATCTATCTTCTTCATCTGCTAAGACATGGTGTGAAAATCAATCTGTGCAGATTGTTAATGCTTCAAATGGAAGACATGATTAGACCAAAGTCAAAGACTAATGCTTTATTCTTTTCCAAGATGATTTCAGTAATGATAAAAGTGAAAGGAATATCTGAGTCTTATGATGATATAGTTGTAGTCAGGAATAATTTCTGCATCACCTCGACTGTTTGTAAGTACATGAAAATTAACTGGAACCCATGGAAGGGAGAATAGGTCAGTGATGATCAGAAGGTATATGATAGGTTTAATCCTGTGGATCATCCCTCAAGACCAAAGGATATGAGAGATCCGAGTCTGAGACCTGATGAAGAAAAACCTGTTTATAGTAATGAAACAGAAGAAGAAACAGAAGAAGAAGAGGAAACTCCCATGGATGTTGGAGGAGATCCAGACTTGCCCCCAAGTCCTGTTGCAGAATTGGTTTATTCTAGGAAATGAAAGGTAGATGAAATTTTGTCTACTTATGAGGAAGACCAGTCTGTGCCTCACCAAGAAGAAGAGGAAAAGGAAAATGTATCTGAATCATTTGTTTCTGGTAGTTTAAGTATGAGTCATTTGATTGGAAGCTCAGCTATGCCGACTGCTGAAGTAGAAAGAGATACAAAAGAAGTTGTACCTGTATCAGAAGATCTTCTAGATGCTGCACCGATGGAACTTGTAGTAGAAGATTCTGATGAAGAGAATCTAGCACTGAATGCTGTTGTGATACATGAGAATGCACCCATTGAGGGGGAGCATCAATCTGTTTTTGGAAATGTTACAGTAGCTGTTGAGTTTGGAGATTGGGTAGAAGACCCAGGGTTTATAGTCTGTGTATTGGACTATCCAGATTCTGACAATGAGATGTCTGTGAATAGACCGAAGACCAATTATGATCTTGCTTCTGAGTTGTTGCCCGATAATGTGGTCAGATTTCATGATCTGAATAAGCTGAAAGAGGACCTCAAAACCAGTTTTGTTGAAGAAGTGATGTTAATGGAAACCTCCCTTGCATCCTCAATTCAATCAATAATGACTGATTCTGAAGTTAGTTTGGCCTCAGCAAGGGGATCTGCTGCAGTAGTCCCAAATGATTTTGTCTCTAAATCTGATCTTGAATCCCTGAAGAATGAGCTGAAAGACTCATTCAGTGTATCAGTTGCTGAGATGAAGCAATGTTTTAATGAAGAAATGCAAATGTTAGAGAGATCCTTCGAGCTATCTCTGGCTTGTAATTTATCTTCTTTTGTATCTGAGCTTATGGAAGAAGTGAAAGAGTGCCAGAATCAGTCTTCTAGAATCGAACCAGATCTTGAAGCTCTCAAGACATCAGTTGCTGCTTTGGATTCTTATATGAGCTCCAAGTCTCAAGCTGACAAGGACCTAGCTTATGTGAAGAGTGTAGTAAGCCAGTTTTTCTCGGTGTTTGAAAGTTTCAAAACCTCAGTGAAGGATCACGTTCAATTACAGGACTCTCAAGTTCAAAGCCTAATCAGTGGTTTGTCTAAGAGTTTCAAAGAAACTGTTTCCTTCTCTCTTGGCCCTCTCACATCCAAACTATTAGTTGACCTGAATCATGTTCGAGCAATGTTGAAAGAGGAGATTGGTTCTATTTCAACCAGTGGCTCTGTGGACTCATCAGAGTTGAGCCGAGTGGTGCTTTCTACAAGAGATTCTGTTAGAGAAATAATGAAGATTGTTCACGATTATATGAGAGAAGCCTTTGCCTCTCAGGAAGCCATAAAGAGCAAAGTGGACCACTACTTCACCAGAATTTTCACCAAGCATCAACTTGATCACCACTTCAAGCTGATGTTGGAACACATGAAGCTACCTCCAGTAACTCAAGGTTTTAGAGAACAAGTGAGCCAGCTAAGACAATTGACTCCTACTTTGGAAAAATTCATGGAGAACAAAGATGATTTCATCTCTGCTATGGAAAGAGGAGGAGGAATTATTATGGATTTTAGAAATTTGTTGCTGCCCTTCTTGCATGTTGATGCCAGACCAGTCATCGTACCTCCTGCTTTGCCTGCTTCTGCCTCAGCTGCTTCCACAGTCCAGCTGACTCCTGGTCAAGCTATTTGAATCCTCACACCAATGATCACCCAAAGAACTTCAACCTACAAGCCTGACTCTGTGTCAGTGGCCCAACCTCCTTTGATCATTTCTGGCATTCCAAAACCCTCACCTGCATCCTCACCACCCGAACCTTCTTCGGATCCCAAAGAAAAATCTCACGTTGAAGATGTGGCTTGATCCAGTGGACATGATTTTTTTGATAGGAATTCATCTGTATTCTGTTTCTGTACTTTCTGACTGCTCTAATACAGAAGAACTCATTTTACTTCTCATGTTTTATTTTTCTCCTATATATGCATTCCCACTTTTTGATTATCACAAAGGGGGAGAACAAAATGAGAGAATGAGAAATATTTTCAATGGAGAAAAATAACATTTATTTTCAATTCTAACTCTGATATTATTATGTTTCTTTTTACCTTCGGTACCTTATGATTGTTACCTCTGATAACTTATGTCTATATCATACTATTTCTATTATCTCTGATGCTGTTTTCTCTGAGAAAATTGTTTTCAATATTATACTCTTTACTATTATATTTTCACTATGTTAAATGCCCATATCATAAATTGTGATTATCAAAAAGGTGGAGATTGTTGACCTCACCTGTTTTGATAATCTCAATCATGTATTCATATGTGTTGAAAATCCCAATTATGTTTTCATTCTCTATGATATTGTTAAGTATCATTGATCTATACTTTAATTCTTTCAAATCTGTGATCAAACCAATAATAATTTTTAAAATAGTCTTTGGAATATGTTAATCCTCATTTATCCATGTTCATACAAGTTATAAATTAATTCTAACACAATCGGATGTGTTCTGCATAAAACAGATAAGTAATCTGCCTATAGCTACTGATAAAGAGCTACCGGTACCCAGTCTACCGATAGACTTAGTCTACCGACAGACAGAGTCACCGATATACTTAACACAGAGCTACCGATGTGCTTATAAATGTAAGCTACTGACTTACAGACAGCTACCGATACAAACATAGAGCTACCGGTGTAAGTATAAATAGCTACCGATGGAATAAGAGTCACCGATGGACAAAGCTACTGACAGACTCACAGCTACCAACGCATGAAGCTACCGACGAATGAAGCTACCGATGCATAGAGCTACCAACGCATGAAGCTACCGACGCATGGAGCTACCGACGCATGGACCTACCGATAAACAAAGTCACCGATACAAGCATATACCAACCGACGCATAGAGCCACCAATAGAGTCAAAGCAACTAATGAAATTGAGCTACCGATGTCCAAGCTACTGATGCTGATTACCTACCGATCACTCGACTCACTGTTTGAATTTCTTTATTTCCTATCTTTATTTAATCTATCCAACGGTCATATCATGTACATTTTAATGATTTGTCAAATATCTGATAAAGGTTGTCGGATGTCAGGAACCCGTACCTCGTACCTGCAGAAAGGAAATATTTTCTGTCTCCTGTTGCCCGTGAGATAAATACGAGAAGACTATGCTGCCCAATCGAGAAGAAGAGTGTGGTGGATGGAATATACCAAAAACACAAGAACGGGAAGAATCAAGAAGCTCATAGACAATCAAGCATACTCGAGAAGTGTTCTGTGCATATAAGAAGAACACTGAAACTTCAACCACTACATTTTCACTGTCTGTGAACCTGGATCATACGACACTCTGTTTCTCAAACAGAAACGAGAAGAGGACTCAGATTCACTTATGATCGAATCCAAAGGAGTCCAAAGCTACACTGAAATCACCAGAACCATTTCTAAACTCTACATCTCTTGTTCTGTGATTTATTATTATACTTTTCGAGCAGTGTGTGTTATCTGTTGTATCTAACACATACATTGTCTCATGTACTTAAACTGGAGGATTTGTAAATCCTTACCAAACTCTTTCATTCATTCTTTCCCACGAATAACAGTGGTAGAGGTCGTGTGTGACCTGGACAGCTGGTTGCTGTTGTACTGTTTCCCACGAAGAACAGTGGTAGAGGTCTTGGACCTGGACAGTTGTAAACTGTTGAACCCCAATCTAGGGTGTGGATCATTTTTATATAAACTTTTGAGATGACTAAGTCTCAGCTTGAGACTGAACCTCTTGGTTACATTTGTTGTGCCATCTCTTTCAAAGTTTTATTCCGCTGCTAATCACTTTAAAACCAGTACTGTTTTTAAAGTCACTTTGATAATTAAATTAGCAAGTGTTTATGTTAAGTGTAGATTTGTAAGTTAGTTTCAAAAGATAATCACACACTCCTGTGTTGATTAACTGGGAATTAATCAATCCCTTGAGAATCTAACAGAACCTCTACTTTAATATAAATTCACTACAGTTTAATTTATTATTTTATTTGGGGGTCTTTAATACAGTGTTTTTAAATACAGAAATTTTAATTGGTACTCAATTCACCCCCCTCTTGAGTAAACCACTCCAACCAACACATTCCAATTTAGTAAAATAATTCACTGACACTTGGAATTTATGGTTGGTTTATTTAGAAACATATATTATTATTTATTATTAATGAATTTTATCTTAAATGTTGATGAATTATTCATAGAATCTATATATATAGAACATGAATTGAAACTCAAATAATAGAATCTACTTGAATGGATATTTTTTTTACTCGTGTTATGAATGTTGAATCTATTTTTGATTTTTTCATACTTTCTGAAAAGATTATTATTGTTTTTGATGTTATTATTATCTATTGTTAACTATCCGCAATCACTCATTGAATCTTTTAGGACTTCACTTTGAATATATACATGTTATTATCCACTGTTGTGTGTTCATTTTTCTATTTTAAAAGGTCATTATTTTGTTTCTTTATTTATATTATGATCCTCTATAACAGTGATCAATTTAAAGTTATAATTATGTGATGATTCTATTATATGAAGAAGATAATCCCTCATATATCAGTTGTTGTTTCAACTATGTATTGTATTTGTTTCACTAATCGACATCTCGTCTCCATATTATAAAGTGACAACCGATAATACTCAATCATAGTGGGGTGTCAACTTCTTGTACTAAGCAGTGAATATCATGAATCTTTATAAAAGAAACTAATTTGTTGTAAGGTATCAACTTCCTAATCTTAGTTGAAGAGGTACTCGATAAGTGGAACAAATTAGTGAAAATGACCAAACACATGGAGAGTGCATTGGAGAAGTGGAATATGGGAGATTTATAACTTGAACTGATTTAAAAATTATTAAATTCTTATTCATTATTTTTACTTCTACTCAATCTATTTGTTGAAAAGTAAAATGAATTACATAAAAACGGGATATTGATTTTAATCAATACAATTTTTTTCAAAATAACATAATCTACCCACCACTCCAGTATTCATATATTTTGACCAGTTATTTTGTTGGTGAGAGAAGGAATATGCATCTGGCTCTAATAAGCTGTTGGAATATGATAAGTATCTTTTTTTAGGGATATGAGCATGCTTTGAGGTGATTTGTAGAGTATTACATTGAACATGAGTTGTAGTGAGTATATGTGCTCAATCTATATTTTACTTGGAATATGTCAATGGACTTGTTCTGTAGGAATGTGCATCTGTCATGAAGTTATTATCAAACAAAGTTGATGAACCCCAATCGGAACAGGGATATAGACCTGATCTTTTGCCTTGTTCATTACTAGAATATCTTGATATTCCTACCATATGGGATCAATAATATTTTATTTATATGGATTTTATGTATGGTCATGTTGGACATGATGATATACTACTCTGGAAGTCAGAACATGAATTTTCACATGTCCCTATATCAAAGTCAGAATATGTTGGCGAAGCTCCTCCCTCATTTCCAGAACATATTTACACTTCTAAAGCGTATATGTGGGAATATATTCATGCACATTATCATTTATCATAACACAATAGCATATGTCTTCAATACAAGTGGGGATATACACCCACCCTTGAACTCCATTTTCAAAAATAATATACCGATGTGATTCTTTTGTGGGAGATGGAATATGCAACCACCACTTATTTTCTACAAAACTATTTTGTCATTCTCAGTATATATTGGGAGGAAAATTATTTTTCTTGGATGGTGTCATCATACTTAATTGGAGGACATAATACAGTTGAATTTTCATATAGACATGCTCGCTATTTTACAATAGAATATGCTAGTGGGATTCATTTATAATGGTGGGAACATGGTCCTCCTCCCTGTGTTTCATAGAATGCTTTTCCCTATGATATCTCCTTAGCACCCATATTTGAGTGTCTAGGGAGACATCCCACTTGTTTTCACTCTCAACAGAAAACTAATCCACGGTTATCACATGACATAAAGGATGATTGAAAAAATCTCTCCAAGGTGACTCTTGAACTAGAATAGATCCATTTTTGACTATTTGATCCACCTTCCTAGTGTTAAGAAATTTGTTGGTTGTCATGATCCTATGATAGGATCTTGAAGTAGTTGATTGCAGTGATAGGTATAATTGAATTCATTATGACTTTACTCATCCATGATGGGAATGTGAACTACAACACCTGAAGACCCTATTGTGTGGCCTCATGGGTTGGGATTGTACTACATCAGTGGTACACCCTGACCATCACATTTTCCAATTGATGATAAAATCATCAGGTAGGTGACGTTGTTCTCTAGATCAATGAGTCAGTAAGTGCATCTAAAGTACTAGAATTCCTTCTCGATGATGTCATTAACATAGGTCAAGGGTGGATTTTTAAGATAGGTATATATTATTTCAAAGACAACCTGAAATGATTCCACCAATCAATGAGGCATTGAAAGAAATAGAAATTCTTAAATAGTTAGGGTGGGGAAACAAGGTTATTTTTTCTTGTAGTTGATACAATTTTTTTGGTTTATATATGAAGGGAAAAATATAAAACTTCCCATGGTGTGGTCAGTTTTTTTTGTTATCATAATTTTCAGGTCGGGCTCAACATTTTTTGTTTCAGATGGTTTCCAAAAGGGTTTTTTAATGGAACCAAAAGACACCCAAAGGTTCTAGCATTCATATTAGCTGGCAGGCCTTTATTCCAAATTTAGGCGGCCATTAGGGGTTCTTAATATTGACACTGAATAAATCACATTCTTCAATAGGATAGGGGATCGATATCATCACACTCTATAGAGGGTAATTTTTTCATACTCTAGGAATCTCATATAGAATTAAGAATGCTCATGAATATTTCTTATATATTGATATAGGACTGGCTACCCACCTGAAACCATTGGTCATTTAACACTAATGTGATCATATATATATCTCATGGGTATTAAACTAACATGATAACATGTGTGTATCATATGTTTTCCTTCATTTTACCCATTATTAATTAATAATACAATATCGAGGGTTACTATGTTTTGAATCCCTACTATTGAGCACTCTATATTTTTTTTCTATATAGGAATCCTTTAGGTGATTGTTCTATTGGAATAAAACCCATGAAATATCTTCCTATGTATCCTTGTGAAATAAATTAGGATCCATATAGTCATAATGGGAAAATTCTAAATCATATAACATGACCATACCACGTATTTTAATATAATTTTGTGGGGATTCCTATTACAATGGTTCCTATCAATGGTTGGTGCGGGACTTATTTCTGAGTATCCATTTTTGGTTAATCTCAAAGGGAATATAGCACACCAAGGATGAATCGATTTCCCAAGGTGTATGGAATCCCAAAGATGATCCCTACTATGAATATGGTCAAATAAGTATAACCTATAAATAATATAGAAATATATGTGGGAGTTTTATTTTTTAAGTAATATGTCATGATAAAAGATGGCCCAGGTAGAATATGTCGATAATAGACAAGGCATCCAAACTTTTAGAAATGTGGCCATGTGAGGGAAGGACAAATAATGATCTCACAAGAGATATAACCTGAAGATATTGACAATGAATGCTTATTGATTTTAGGTTTGAACCTCATGGAGGCTCCCTATGTATCATGTCTAGTCATGAATGAAATCCCACGTAGATTTAGTGAAAAAATTTAAAGTTGTATGAGAGAAAAATATCATTCAATTTAATGTCATGTGTTAAGGAAATCTGTGGGGGTATTTTCTTAAAATATATCATTTCGTGAGACTTAGATATGTTTAATTCATATCATGTGAATTCAATAATTAGAGTCCTCACAAATGGGGTCTTTCATCGAGAATATCCCTATTGAAAGCATAGTTTGGGCTCAAACCCATGGAGGAGGCACATTTTTAGACTAAATTGTATTATACTAATGGTGCTACAATTGTCGGTCTCTAAGAAAATGTGATTCATACTCAGTGTGTGAAACAAGTTATAGAGGAATAATATATACATTTATTGAGAGCATAATATTGAATTTTTATGAGGATTACACACTGACGTTGACCTGAAATTCTTCATTAGGATTATGGACTTCTGAAGTGAATGAATATATTATAAAGGCTTACACCTATGGGGGATTTTTTTATTGGGGGTATTTGGTATGGCTATTAACAACCGATATTCCTTATGAGGAGTATTATTACAAGTATCATGGAGGATATGGCTATGTGGAAGAAGAATTATGATCTTACACAATGGATATTAAAATGTGAAAGATTCATATACGAGGGGATTATGGTAAAGATCTTGGACCATAGAAAGTAGTCAAATCTATAGAGTTCTAAATGTTTGTGTCAGGGGTGTATCTATTCTATATAAAGTGGGATAATAGAGGTTCGAGTAGGAATTATTTATGTTAGGCTACCCTGAGTGAATTCCTTGGGATTATGGACCTTTGTAATAAAAGAATAAATAGTTTGGTCTTACACCTAATTAGCATACTCATAATTTCTGATTTTCATTATGATAATGGAATGATCATTGCAAGTCTCTAACCTGTGATAGACATGCTTGGTGTGAGATACTAGAGATAACAATAGATTAGATGCATTGGATTTGGGTGTGAGGACTACACACTAAGGCTACCCTAAGGGAATATGATTACAATCCCCATAAAGGATATGGCTCCATAATGAATTTTATAAGCTCTTATGGATGTTATATCAGATATCATGGTCTTTATAGAGAATATGTCCTCATATAAAGAATAATTATGTAATATGGAGGATTAGGCCTTAGGAATCATCCATATGTATCTTGTTTGTAACAAAAATCAATTTCCTCATAGTTCTTATGTTTCTTTTAACCGCTGGTGGAAAAAGAGCAGGAAACTAGACTAGACCCATAAGGGTTATTTACTAATGAGTTATGAACCGAATAAATGGATATTTAAGGAGTACAATTTTATGGGAGATATTATTATGAGTGTATGAGTGGCAACATTTGGAGCTGGTAAATTTCATGAGTTTCAGTTGGTCATAATATTGAATGGAATAAGGTGAGGTAATGTGCTCTATATGAAGGTTCTGGTGTAACACCTGGATATTTTTTAAGAAATATTTTCTTTAAATAATTTTAATATTTCAGTGTCTTTATTTTCACACAATAATTAGTTTAAAAGGAAAGTGAGATGCCCTTATTATAAAATTACCATTATATCCTATCCATTATGTTAGTGGGAATAATTATAACTAACTTATGAAAATGAATTATGAATTCCTTGGCTATAGATTATTCATGAAAAATATCATTCAATTATATATTTTTATTTCTGAGTGAATTACATTTGGTAATTAAATTAATAAGATAAGTATTTTATATAAAAAATAAGGTATTTTTTATATTCATCCAATGGATATTTTAGTCATAGGGTATGAATAAAACCTTATTTTATGTATAAGAACCTATGTTTTTAAAAATGTTAATTTTACACCTTTGAATGGGTAACCCATTATAAATTATGATTTTGGAACATTAATATTTTATATATCACAACATACACATGTTATTTTATACCTGGATATAGAAATTCACTTTGGATAAATTTCTGATATTTTTCTAATAACATTCATGTCTTGATGAAAAGAAAAAATATGACAAATTTTGATTGAAAACAACTTTTTTCATCAATAAAATTTATATAGTTAAATTATAATATTTAATGATTTGAATGAATAAATAGAAAATATTTTTACCGTTTAATATAATTTATTTCATTGTCATTAATTTTACATGGAATTCATACGTAACAATATTTCAATCTTTTTGCAGTGTTTTAACATTTTAGAAACCCATTTTCTCTTTTCAACAATGAGAATAATTTTAAATTAATTAATGAAACGTTTGATTTTTGAATATGGAAAAATGGATTCAATATTTTGAATCAGAAGGTCCAAATTGTTTGAATATTTACCTTTTATTTTTGGACATTACGAATAGAAACATATGTAATTATATTATTTACATTGGTTAAAGGGTATATCTGGTAAATAAGGGTAAAACATAATATTTTACTAATAAAAATCTACCCTAAAACGTGTCATAATCCTATTGGATGAAATATTTCAGATCGTGGGCATCCTTGGGTCGATTGTTTAACCCCATGTATTCACAATGATGCGAAGATGAAATTTTATAAGAATTAATTTAATGTAAATATAATTATAACCTGAACATATATCTTTTACTAAATCAATTTTAATATATGGTTTTGTATCTGATATCTATATCTATAAATAGTGTTTATAAATCAAAAAAAATTCCAACATAATTAAATTTTATTTATATATTTAAAAAATTAGATAAATATATTTATTTATGACACACTTATGATGTAGTGGTTACCTCTTTAATAAAAGATTCAAATAAATGAAAATTTAAATACTAAAACAAATTTAATTTGGATATTTTGTTCCATGAATTTTCGGTATGACATTAACATATTATCTTTGATTTAATTCCTTAGTATTGAAGGAATCGGGTTGTTATTTATTTTTAAAAAAACAAAATTATGAATAGTGTCTAAAATTTAAAAAATTAATAACTTAAAATATAACATTTTTTATTAAATGATATTAAATTAAAAAATATATAAGATTCATCCAAATCATTAATATATGTCAAAATATGACATAAATAACTTTTTTGGGTCGTTTGACATGACATGGTTATTACTGTAACCCACAAGGTCGAAATAACATGATATCACCATAATATTAAAAAGGGTAAAATAAGGATTAAACAAAAAAGATAAGGATATAAAAATATTACAAATGTGTCTAAAAATTAATGGATGATGGGTATTGGTACAAAGATCCTTTTATCTTCAAATTAAATATTTATTGGACCATTTTTATTCGAAATGGATCTTATAATAAATTTTTATTTTGAGAGTTTCCTAAAGTGTCCCTCTCCTCTCTTAGAAAAGAAAATATCATCCCTCTCCTCTTCATTCCATTTTGAGACTTTAAGCTCCTCCAATACCTACTAATTTCTCTTCTCCACATACCTAGTTACATTTTAGAGGTGATGGTCTTCTCAAAAAGCCAACTCTAGTTCCCTAAGAGGAAATTTAAAGGAGGCATGTCGAGGATGAGCTAATCTCTTATACTGATTCATTAAAATTTATTTCCTCTTATTTATCCTCTTGTGTAGGTGTTTATTTAGAAATTTTTAACATCAATATCTCTAATATACTGAAATTTTATTATAAATATGAAACAACCATATTTCACAATCTATCCTTCCAACGTAAAATGAATTCACCAAACATGAATACATACGAATTACCGTCTCCACTCCATGGTGTAATCTATTTTTCACCACCACCTTTCTTGGATGGGTATAATGGTGTAAATAATAACTATATATGATTATTATAACATGATACTAATTATGAGATACTATATGCCATCCACTTCAATACCATTCAATAGTTATGATAATGATATCGTCACTCGTGCATATGTAGGGCTTTCCATCTCCACGGTGCGATATGATTCATTCTATATAATAATCATTAAACCATAATTATATAAATGAATTTAATGAAAAAATATGATATATATTGTACTTATACCATTCAATAAATTATATAAATATATCCTAAAAATTATTAAGAACTTATCAAAAAAAAACATACATAAGAACATAAAGCAGTTATTACTTTAATAACGGGTAACAATGAAATGTTACTAACAAACAGATGATAATATGATCATAAATGGTATTATAAAAATTATTATTATTTTAGAATAAATCAGATACATTATTTAAATTTTTATATAGGTGATTCAGATACATACGAAGTATATCAGACTTAATGTATTGGATAACTTTTCCAATCTCATTTTGGTCCGAGATTGTTTATTCGTAAGTATTCACTGGGGTTATATTTATCATCCATTTCCATGTTTTCTAAAAATATATTCTTATAAAATGTTTATTATACTTCAAAATTTTTTAAATAAATTTTCCCCAATTTTGACTCTTATTATATGGTTTGGAAGGAATATTTTTGTTTACCATACGTGGTACTTTTTGAAATATCTGGAAAAAGTACGAGGAGAATGTTTTCATAAATTATACAGCATGAAAGGATTTTAATGCATTCGTAAATAATAATTTCCATGATGCTTCCTTTACATGTTTTCATGTTTATTTTCAATGAAATTTTTTTATTTTAAAATTGCATGACTTTTTGAGAAAAGAAAATGTTTTTGAAGGAGAAAGCATATTTTACTCAAGAAATATGTTCATGTGTTTTATCGAAATTATATTCCATGTAAGATGACATAAGGTAATTTTTCTATCCCTATTATTACTTTTATTTGATTATGTTATGATTTAATTGTCTTTATTAGGTCTATTTATTGTATATGGTTAATGTGATGATGACATGAGGTTTAAGAATCCCATTTTATTACATGGGTTATTCTATGATGTATGATTTATGATTTTGCGGCACACATAAGAATGGTTTCACTATAAGAGGGATGGTACATATATCTCCCTCCAATTAATTGGGAAATGATAAATATTTCTTGAGATACATATGGCTGGAATGGAATGTTAATTTGGTTCAGTGAAACTAGGCGAGAATGAAGAGAGATCTCAGTTATGTAATGGGCTTTGTCTACTATGATGGTCTCATCGAAGAGTCATGACTAATATGAAATGATTTTCTAAACATATGTGTTTATGACGCATAATTTCGTGTCTTATGTTATGACTATTGTGATTACATTTCACTTATATGATTTATCCCGTGACCTGATATTATAATCTTTTAAATGAAGGATAAAATTTTCAAATGTTATGTTCTTATGAATATGATATTATTGATATTTCTTTTTTTACCCTTACTGAGATTTTTTGCTCACCATTTATATAATTATTTTCCCTCGGTGATGAAGATGGGTATTATGTATGATATTCTGAAAGTATAATATATATGATGAAATAAATGGGAGACAATGTAGACGTTTTATAAAAAAGTTAGTTATGTTTCCTAGTTTCTAAAGACACTATACCTATACCATCATTTCATGGTTTTGTTATATGTTGTAAAAAATATAGTTCAATTCTAAATTAACATCAATGTATATAATTATTTGGACTCTATAGTTGGTACCAAAGGAAATATATAGTTATCCTTTTGAAACTAGTAAATGAAATCCTTGTTAAGAAACCTAACGATATTTTTAAGAATAAGAGACAATTATAGTATTCTTAAAAGGACCATGAATAACATAAAATAATCCCAAAAGATTTCTAAATTGAAATTTAATTCATGATTATCTGTTTTTCCTATTATGATTATTATTTATCAAACTATGCTTCTTGGTTTTAGTAAATAGATGGAACTCGAAGGAATTATGTTAATACTTAATTCGATGAACAATGAAATGAATTTCTCCCTAAGAAACCAAATATCAGTGGAGCTAGAATGCAAAATCCTGTATCCATACTCACACAAATTTCTCACGCACTGAATCTTTCCTGACTTCCAAACAAAGGAGGGGCCAAAATTTTATTGAATCCATCATGAGGCAGCATCAACCATCATTCAGTAGGTGTTTTGATCCATTTGTGGCTGGACAATGGATCATTACCAAAAAAAATGATATTTCCATTTCTTCAATTTTCTGAACATGATAAATTCGTCTTAGAAATATATCGTTGGGAAGGTGAAGCTGATCAATGGTGGAATCTTATAAAGAATATGAGGTAAAAAGATTAAATTGAGTCCATGGAATGGAACTAGTTCAAGAACATATTTTTCAATAAGTTCTTTCCTCGTATTTTTCAAATGAAGATGGATAAGGAGTTCCTTGATCTTAAGAAAAAGGAGGATGAATCTTTTGGTACCTATGAAGAATCTTTTACAGGACTTTCAATATACGCTTCAGGAATTATTGTCCAACTAGAGAGTAAGATTGGTTGATTTTTTAGTTGCTTAAAACCAAGCCTCCAAAGGGAATTATACACAAGGGACTTCAAAAGATATAAAGAAATTGTTTAATGTGATCTCAAGGTTGATATGTCGATTGGAGTAACCCATCAGTAATATGGGATTGATAAGAAAAGAAAAATGGAATTCAAAGTAAAATCTAAAGACGACACTAAAAAGAAGATGAGTTTTCCCATATGCCGAATCTATTAAAATAAACATGGAGGGAACTATATTAAAGGGAATAGTAAATGTTTTATGTGTGGAAAATAAGTCCATCAGACAATTGAATACCGAAGTGATGTGAAAAAAGATTTCTATTTATAAGAACAAAGAAAATGATCCACAGAATGCACCTCCTACAATTTAATGATTCATGTTCAAGGGAATGTGGAATTATTCCAATAAATCCCCTAATCCAACAGTTATTTATGATGATATATTTCGACAAACTCTTATGGAAAAAGAAAAGTAATTTCACATGAAATTAGTATCGGGGACATGGAGTGCGACAATAAAGTGGAGAAAGGTACACATACAATCCACTCTAAAGTAGAAAATGTTTTATTTGATTCTGGATCCACCTACACTTTTATTTATAAATAATTTTCTAAGGGTATCACAATATTAACTCCAAAATTATATGTTCAATATGATTTGACAAATACTAATGGCACAATAGTAAAATCAAATGTTTATAATTCTTCTCCAATTAAAGGGTGTGGGAAAGTACTTACTACAAATCTTGTTATCCTTCATATAATTGAATTTTATGTAATTAATGGCATGTATTGGATTTATTTATATAGAACTCATATCAATTTCTAAATAAGGGAAGTAAAATTTCAAATTCCAGATCAATCTATGATCATTTATAAATTAAAGGATGAATAAAACCTTCTAGTAAAACTGTCTTTTTTATGGGACTTGGTTCCCAAAAATGAGGGTTTTTTATATCATATAGTGGGGAGAAACTGACGATTATGAATGAACCCACTGTATGGGAGTTTGATGATGTCTTTCTAGAGGAATTTCTAGGTCTTCCACCAATTGTGATGTTTAGTTTTCAATAGAACCCATACCGGGTGCTATGCCTATTTCTAATACACAATATTGAATGGACCCAATTGAGAAGTAGGAAATGAAGAAAAAAATCCAAGAGAATGTTGATAAGGGATTCATACACCCTAGTGCTTCACCTTATGTAGTACATAGTCTATTTGTTAAGAAGAAGGATGAATAAACGAGACATTGCATAGATTATCGACAACTTAACAAGATCACTATCATGATCAAATATCCTCTCCCACAAATTGATGAATTTTTTAACCAACTACACAGAGCTCAATACTTTTGCAGGATTGATCATCATTCAGGGTATCATCAATTAAGGGTTAAAAATGAGGACATTCCAAACACGACATTCTATAAAAGGTATGGACAATATGTATTTATAGTGATGCCTTTTGGTCTTACTACTCCCCCTACGATCATCATGGATCTAATGAATAAAGTCTTTAGAGAATATCTTGATCAGTTTTTAGTAGTCTTTATTGATGGTATTCTTTTCCTTTCAATGAAAAATTGAGAACATGATGATCACTTGAGAATTGTACTGAAGAAACTGAGAAAAGAGAAATTTTTTTCCAAATTTACCAAGTGTGAATTTTTGCATCAAAAAGTTTTATTTTTGGGTCACATAATTTCAGGATAGGGCATATCTGTGGATCTAGAAAAAATAAAGATTATTGAAATATGGTCCATACCAACATCAATAATTGAAATATGAAGTTATTTTGGTTTGACTGGATATTATCAGCATTTTTTGAAACGTTTTTCATGATTATCTAATCCACTCACCTAGTTGAATTAGAAAAGAGTTAAGTTCATTTGGACTAAGGAATGTGATGTGAATTTCAAATAGCTAAAAATAAGGTTAGCTAGTGCAAATGTACTCACAATTCCTGGTAGTGGAGAATTGTTTGTGATCTACAATGATGCATGAAAAAATGTGATGGGGTCTATTCTCATAAAAAATTATATGTTGATAGATTATGCCTTGTAGTAGCTGAAAATCCATGAGCAAAATTACCCAACTCAAGATTTGGAGTTAGCTGCATTAATCTTTGCATTAAAAATATGGAGGAATTATCTTTATGGTGGAAGGTGTGATATTTATACTAATCAAAAAATATTGAAGTATATCTTCACACAATAGGATTGAAATATGCACCAAAGAAGATGTCTAGAGTAGATTAATGATTTTAAATTCCCAATACATTACCACCATTGGAAAGAAAACAAGGTGGAAGATGATTTGAGTTGAAAAGACCATGCTTGCTTATCCATGATGAGGATCACAAAAGATCCAATATTTATGGATTTGGAAAGGATGTATATTGAAATTATAATTGAAGGGTATAAATATTATCATTCTCAAATTAATTTCCATCCATATATACAAGGGAATATTAAAGAGGCACATAAAGAAGATGTAGAGTTACAAAACAAGGTGAGAAACTTTCCATAATTAAACCATGATTGTGATGAAATAATAATTTTTAGGAACTGGTTTTGTGATCCTCCAAATCCATAATTAAATAAATATCTATTGGATGAGGTTCATAGTTCTTCATTCTATATTAAACATGGAAGAACAAAGATGTTTTGGTACATGAAATAGTACATTTGATGTGATGGAGTGAAAAGAGATTCCGCTAAATATGTCTCTTTATGCTTGGTTTGTCAGCAAGTTAAGGCTAAGAGACATAAGTCTACTGAGATGTTACAACCATTACCTATACTATAATGGAAATGAGAAAACATCATTATGGACTTTGTCATCAGAAATTCAAAAACATTCGAAGGCAATAATGCTATCTAGTTTATAGCTGACCATCTTACGAAGTCAACACACATCATTGCTATTAGAGTGGATTTATCTATAATTTAGCTTTCTAGGATATATGTAATGGAATAGGTAAGATTACATGGATTACCAATTTCCATTATATCTGATTACGATTTGAGGTTTACCTCAATGTTCTGGAAAATATTTCAGCAGGCTCTAAATACAGAGTTTTATTTCAAAAATTCTTATCATCCTCAGACAAAAGATCAATATGAGAGGACAATTCAAACTATGGATGACATGTTGGGGGATTTCTCTATGGATTTCACTAGTGCTTGGGTTCAACACCTACCATTGGTGGAATTTTCATACAATAATAGCTTTCACTCCAGTATTTATATGGATTCTTATGAATCCCTCTATGGAAATATGTGAATACCTACATCTTGTTGGGATGATGTTTGTGAAAGAAAGCTATTAGGACCTGATCATATTGATGAAATGGAAAAAAAGGACTCATCTATTCAACAACACAAAAGAGAAGCTAATAATATAGGAAACATTTATGACGAAAACTGATGAAAAGACAGAGAGTTTGAAGTGGGTGATAAGGCAATCTGACAAATATCTACCTGGAAGAGAGTAATGAGATTTGGAATGAGGGGCAAGCTGGGCCCTATGTATATCTGTCCTTTGAAAATACTGGATCGTGTTGGGAAGGTAGCTTACTGATTTGATATTCCACTAAATCTCCACCAAGTTCATTATGTGTTCAATGTATCTATTTTGATAAAGTAAATACTCGATTCTCCACATGTACTAAGTGCATAAGTCATTCCGCTAGATGAAGATCCTTCTTATGATGAAAAACATATACAGATTCTGGATCGTAGCGAAAAAGTTCTACTAAACAAAACCACTCACAAGGTTAATGTTTTATATATGAACCACCAATTGTAAGAATCTACATGGGAACTTGAGTATATGATGCGGGAGAGGTATCCTCACCTGTTTAATTCAATGTGATTAATTTTGGAGGGAAAAATTCTGTTTATGGGGGAGTAGAATGTAAAAATTGAATATTTTTTATGAAATGTTCTCATTAAATAACTTTTGTCCTTCACTAGCTTTTTTTGCATGAAATTGTGAGATTAAATGAACTATGAGATTCCATTAATATAAAATTGTTTTTATATCTTAGCCATTAGGTTAGCAGGAAAAATTATAACTAACTTATGAAAATGCATTATGAGTTCATTGGCTATAAATAATTAATGAAAAATATAAATCGATTAGATGTTTTTATTATTGAGTTAATTACATTTGGTAATGAAATTAATAAGATATATGTGTTATATAAATAATAATTTTTTTTATATTCATTCAATAGATACTTTAGTCATAGGGAATGAATAAAACCCTATTTTATGTACAAGAACCTATATGTTTTTTAAACAGTTATTTTTACTCCTATTAAATGGAAAATACATTTTAAATTAATATTTTGGAACATAAATAATTTATATATGACATTATAAACATGTTATTTTGATTAGGGATATAAAAATTTACTTTGGATAAATTTTTGATATTTTTCTAATAACATTCATGTTTTTGTGAATAGTAAAAATATGCTAAATTGTAATTAAAAACAACTATTTCCTTCGAGATAATTTATATAGTTAAATTATAATATTGAATGGTTTAAAAGTATAAAAATAATATAATATTATCATTAAATATAATTTATGTCATTATCATTAAATTTATATTTAATTCATATGTAAAAACATTTCAATCTTTTACAATGTTTTAACTTTTTAAAAACAAGTTATCTCTTTTCAAAAATGAGAATAATTTTAAATTAATATCTAAAACTTCAATATTTTGAATTTTTAGAAATTGATTCAGTATTTTTAACCAGAAGTTACAAATTGTGTGAATAGTTACCTTTCATATTTTGACATTATGATTAAAAACTTCCGTAATTATTTTATTTTTCGTGGTTAGAGGGTAAATATGGTAAATAAGGGTAAAAATAAATAATTTAATAATAATAAACTAACCTAAAATGTGTCCTAATCCTATTGGATGAAATATTTACGACCATAGTCATCATTGGGTTTATTTTGGGACCCCATGGATTCACATATATGTGAAAATGACATTTTATAAGAATTAATATAATGTAAAGAAAATTATTAACTAAACATATATATTTTACTAAATAGATTTTAATATAGGGTTATATAACTGATCTACATGCCTATAAATAGTTATTAAAAATATAAAATTATTTCTTACATCATGATAACTTATTTATTATTTTTATGCATTGGATAAACAGATTTATTTATGACACAATTAAGATGTAGTGATTACCTCATTAATGAAAGATTCAAATGAATAAATTTATAAATATAAAAATAAATTTAATTTGGATTTATTAATCCAATAATTTTATGGATTATGTTGAGATATTATCTTTGATTTAATTAAATAGTTTCAAAGTAATCAGGTTGTTCTAATCTTTTAAAAAAAAGTCAATTATGAATATTGCGAAAAATTTAAACAATTCATTACTTAAAATATAAGAGTTTATTAAAATAGATTAAATTCCCAAAAATCTAATGTTTGGCCAAATGGGTAATATACATCCAAATATGTCATGAATAACTTTTTTTGGGTAGCTTGACATGATATGGTAATTACACTCACCCACAAGTTGAAAATAACACGATATCACGGTAAGATTAAAAAGGATTAAAGAATGGTTAAACCAAAAATATATGGATACAAAATATTCAAAAAAACTATAAAAATTATTGGATGAGGGTTATTCGAATAAATATAATGTTATATTTCAATTAAATATTTTTTGGACCTTTTTTAGTCGAAATATAAATTATAATAAATTAATATTTTCAATGTTTCCTAAAGTGCCCCTCTGCTCCTTTATAAAAGGGAACCTCTTCCCTCTCCTCTTCACTCACCCTTCAAGAATGTCCAACCCCTGACCATTTCATTTATCCACATACCTAGTAACATTCTATTGGTGTGAGTCTTCTCAAATGACCATCTCTAGTTCCCTATGCATAAATTTAAAGGAGGCATGTTGAGGAAGAGGTAATCTCTTCTTCCGTTTCGTTCAAATTTATTTCTTCTTCTACATCCGCTTCATTAGTGGTATCATTTCAATGTTATAACATCAGTATCAATAATATACTAATATATTATTATAAATATTAAACAACCATTTTTGACCATCTATCCATCCTTGGAAAAATGAAATCACCGAGCGTGCCTACGTATAGTTTACCGTCGCCACTCTGTGGTGTAATATGTTTTTCACCACCACCTTACATGGATGGTTATAATGGTGGGAATAATACTATATATTATTATTTTAACATTATACTAATTATGAGATTCTATATACCCTCCACATTAATACCATTTAACAATTATGGGAATAATATCATCACTCATGTGTATGTACGGTTTACCATCTCCACAATGTGATGTGATTAATTCTACATAATCATCATCAAACCACAATTATTTAAATGAAATGAATGAATAAATATTATATATAATACTAATATTATTATTTAAATTATATTACTATAACCTAAAAATAGGAATAATAACTTATCCAACAAAACATACATAAGAACATCAAGGAGTTATTAACTGAATAATGGGTAACAATTAAATGTTACTACCAAATGGATGCGAATATGATCATAAATGTTATATTAAAAAGGATTATGATTCTAGAATAAATTAGTAACATTATTTAAATCATTATAAAGGTGTTTCAGAAAAATACGAATCATATCGGACATATGGTAAGGGATAACTTTTCCAATCTCATTTTTATTGAAGATTGTTTATTAGTAAGTATTCATTAGGATTATATTTATCATCCATGTAAATGAATTCAAAAAAATATTTGTATAAAACTTGAAATATTTACCTATTTATTTTTTAAGTCATTTTTACCCATTTTAACTTTCACTATATTTTTTAGACAGAATCATTCTTTATTTTACCAAATGAGGTACTTTTTTTGACTTATCTGGAAAAATTATGAGGAGAATGCTTTTTAACATATATGGCATGAAGAAATTTTTATACTTTCATAAATAATTACTTCCATGAATTTTTTTTCCAATTATTCAATTTTATATTCAATTAACTTATTTTCATTAAAAATCCAATTACATTTTTAGTAATGAAATGTTTTTGAAGAAGAAATGATATTTTCCTCAAGAACTAAATTCACGTGTTTTATCAAAATTATTTTCCATCTATGATGACATAGTGTTAGTTTTATATTCCTATTATTACTTTTATTGGATTACTTTATGATGGAATTATTATTATGAAGTCCATTTTTCTTATATAAATTGTGTTGTGATGATATAATGTTTAAGAATCCCATTTTATTACATAGGTTACCCAATAATGTATGATTTATGTTTTTGTGGAACACGTCATAACTGTATAATTATGATAGGGATGGGACCTATATCTCCCTCCAATGAATTGGTTAAATATTTATATCTCCTAAGATAGACATAGATGGAACAAAAATTTAATCTGGTTCAGTGATAGATGGCTGAAATGAGGAGAGAAATCGATTCAATAATGGACTTTGTCCACTATGATGGTCATGGAAAAGATACTTGATTAATGTGAAAAGAATTTCTATGCTTATGTGTGAATGAAAAAAAATTTCTTTTCATATGCTATGACTATTAGGATTACATTTAACTTCTATTATTTATCCCATGATATGATATTATGATATTTTATATTCCGGAGACAATTTTCAAATTTTATGTTCTTATGGATATGATATGTTTAATATTTCCTTTGTTTACCCTTATAGAGAATTTTAGATCACCCGATATATTTATCTTTTCCCCAGGCTGTGAATAAGTGTATTAAGTATGATATGCCCAAAATTGTCTAGATTTGAAGAAATAAATGGGAGACAATGTTGATTTTTTATGAACTAGTTGTTTATGTTTCCCAGTTTCTAAAGACACTATACATATATAGTCCGGTCATGGTTTTTTTATATTTTGTAATAAATAAAATTCAATTATGAATTAATATCAATGTATATAAAGATCGGGTCACTATATATGGAGTCATGTGAGCATACATGGACATGAGGTCCATGTGATTGTGTAACTGATATGTGGTTGTATGATCACATGGCCTGGTCACATGACCAAGTGTCCATCTCGCTATCACATAACCATATTGAATCCGCATGAATGATAAGCCATAATGTGATCCCATAACCAGTGGTTATTATATGATCCACTAATTCACAAATATCTCCCACGCTTCTTTAATTTTTCCTAAGTTACTCAACATGTTTTATTAAATGTAATTCCTTAAGATCACATGATTCTTCCACTCTAGAAAATTACTTCTTGTTATTCTCTTCCTCCATCTCTATGTGTGTATCTATGTATTATGATAGGGTTTACAATAATCACCCCCTTATACATATGTCTATTCATGTGGCATCTAATCCATGTACTTTGGCATATGAAGGTCGAAGGACTATCTTCATAAGTCGGCAGTGACTCATGCATCACATGTGAGTGCGTCACACATAACTAATATAGTATTCCAGTAGATCATATGAATTAAAGAGTCCACGAGAAGGGTATATATTATAAATAAATTATATATATTTGGTTTCATGATCTTATTATCATGTAAACATTACACGAATCTAGGGGCGTCGCATAAAGAACAGTGATTGCATGAAGGCCCTATCATAGACGAACATTATTACCCAATTCACATTGTAATTGTTTCACTGGGTAGATTGCATGAATCTATAAGAATCACATAAGAAAAAATGACCACTTGAAGTCCACCTCATGGACAAATTTTCTCGCTTGAGGTATTTTTCATTTAATCATTGTGTGTCTATAAGAGATCCCATGTGCGGGCCTGGTTCATGAAAACATGTGTAAACCCAGTCACAGAAAACATCCTTTCATGTCACAATGCACACCATGATTTAGTGGGTGGTTATGCGATCATATTTCCCTTTAAGGGTTATTCAATCATGTAACTCAACTACATGACCCTCAAGTGGTCATGTTCTTTCCCCTTTTATTTTTCGCCGAAATGATACTTGTGTTTTGGGTATTTTCCAAACTACACTTTTTTCAATGTTCATTTGGTTGGTATAAACACCGCCAAAATATGTTTTATCCTAAAAAAAAATGAGAATAGGTGAGAAAAGAAGGAGAGAAAATAGTGATTCCTTTGATCGATAGGCTAAAAAATCCATGATTCAAAGAGAGGAAGCTTTAAAATGAAAAGGATCATCAAACTCACACAGGGAATCCCTTATGATCAAGATTCTAAAAAAGATAAATAATGAGTTTTTAGGTGGAAACTAGGTAAATATATATTTTTTAAACAAATTAATATTATGCATGATTTGGATGTATTGTTTGGGAAATTGTGCATCATCTATGTGAGTGTTAATATATATAACCCTCACTGCAAGGTTTATATATAGGGTTTGGAAAACAATATGTTAATCATGGGCATCACAGTTCACAAAAATTCACTTGTTTCACATGATTATCACATGGTTTTCCTAACCTATGTGATAACCATGAGCATGTCCCAAAACCCCATTTTCTATTTCATGGTTACTTGGGGATTGAACATGATTTTGACTAATCATGTGTAAACTTTATACCCTTCAATGATAATTAAAAACTTCTAATAACCATACAAAAATTCCCAAAACCATCCCTAACCTCTTTATAGCATAGTGGGGAATATAAAAATGTTTGAATAACTCAGACCAAGTGTGTTTAAATATCCATATATATCTGATGATCTTTTATCCTTTTGGTAAATTCATTATATCCCAATTATTATTTTATATATAGAATCCATTGCATCATTGATTTCTTATTTCTATAAATATGAATATTTGGAAAACATAGCTTATTTATATGACATAGGTTCATCATCTAAAATTAGTATCATAAGATATTAAATTATATTATGGTTATTTAAATATCACTCAATAAGGAAAAATATTGAATCATGAGAAATAAATTCTTATATATATGTTTTTCCTTACACGGTCATGTATTCCATTTAGGTTCAAATCTAGAATCTTATTTATTCTATATTATTTTATTTGAACAAGACGAAGTATTATAGGTAGGGATATGAGGAAACAATTGCTCCATAATATCCGTAAAAAATGTATTTTCAAAAAACATTATATAACATGATTTTTTAAAAACCATTAACTTACATTTCTATAACTCCATAATCATTATTATCCTCTACATAACCAATAAAAAGGCTTCAATTTTCCTATCTATAGTTTTAGATAACTTATGATTAGGAAATCTATAATAAGTTAAACACCATGTAACTTTTAAATATGAACGATTTTGTTTTTTACCTTATTAAATTTCTTGAGGGTGATATTTTGTTTTTCTTCATTTAGTTTTATTTTGAATATAACATGTACATAATATATCTTCATCCCATAAATTTGACGGTAACATAGATTCATTAAGCATAGAATTTATAATTTCTACCAATGTATGAACTTTACCTTCATCCAGACCATTCTATTAAGGTGTTTATGAAGAATAATATTGATGAATTGTTCTAATTTTGTCACCAAAACCATTAAAATCACTCATAAAGTATTCACACATTTATCTAAATGTAATATATTAATATTTTTTAGTTAATATGTAACATAAATTTTATATTTATTAAATATAAAAAATTACCAAAATTTATTATAAGAATATAAACATTAAAAAATATACTGTAATAACAAAACATATAATAAAATACCTATTTCTTTGACGAGTTAATAAATAATTCAATTAAAAAAATAATTGAATAAACTAACATTAATATAACATTTTTTCCTTCAACATTTTTAAATGATTATTTTAATTAATTTAAATTATACACATGTTTCAGATTTATTTAATTCATCTCTTAAATTAATTAAATATAATATTATCATATATTTTAAATAATTAAAATTAACATTTTTTAAAAAAATTATGCACTAAATTAGCGTAATCAGTTAAATAAAAAATGACTCAATCTTTCAATTTATAAATATAAATAAATGGCATCACATGAGTACCCCTTCCACTAAAACATGCCTCCCATTGACAATATAACAACATGGGATTTAAATGAATCCCAAAATTACTTCTTATAAAGAAGATAAAAAAGGGATAAATTATTTAAATTAGCAGGTATATATAATAGATTTAGAATATTCGTCTTCTTTCAAGAATTAAAATCTGGTTCCACACTTCCATGACCCATGAAATTGATGCATGCAATGTTTCCATGGTGTGATTCCATCATGATAATACTTTCATCAATTTTCTTGAACATTGAACAATACATACACACATCTTTCATTTCTTCATAATAAGTCCACCTCCCCATATTCATCATAGATAAATTAACATTGTATGTCATCATAATCATATTTTATATTGTCAACATATTTTCTGTAAGCTTGTTCACCATTATTCAATAACAACAATCTATTACAAAATTTTCTAGTTTTCCATAATCAAATCATTCTATATTTTTCTTGGAAGGATTTTATTTCTTATAAAATTGTTGAATTTTCATCCCATCATGTATGAATTAAATTTTTTTGGAATGGTTCCCTAAATGATATTCACCTTGGAATCAAATTACGAATTTATACTCAAATATATTGACATGGATTCTTCTTTGATGATAACAATCTATCATAATTTTTCTAAGAAAATATCATGATTATTTTTAATTATTAATATACAAAATTATTTCCACATAGATTGAAACATATAACTAGTTATACCCACTTGAAAATTCTCTGATGTTATAATTTTATGTTTAGGATAATTATTTAGGATGAATTGAAGCCCATGAATTTTCTCCAATACTTAATTGTTACTGACCGTATATAATTTATATATTTTAACATATTAAATTTATTTCTACCTTCTTATTATGATTTGTACATGAATTTGAGTGTGAAGCATATCTCTTGAGGGAATTTTATTCTACAAAAGTAGTCATAAAGACAGTATGATAGTCATGATTATATAACCTTCTCATGGAACCACATAATCTTCACATTTTGAAAATTACATGAATATATTTGAACTATATTAAATTAATTGTGGTGACAATAATATTTGGATCATAATTTGGAATGATTGGAAGGTCCATCTCTATAATATATAAAATCATTAAAATTGTAATTAGAAACATAATTTTTTCTTTACATTAGGAAATTATTTTTCTATCGAATTGGTAATGTTTAAAAATATATTTCTTTATCTACATGAGGAAGATAGAATTTATATTTTATATTCTTCATTGTTCAAACCATTTTTACTATTGAAAATTTTATGGCATAATGATTGATGATAAAATAGGCGTGAAAATACTGATGTGTGAACATGGATAATTTTACAAATGTTTTTGACTTACCCAAACTTATTGGTGTTTGATTATTGAATTAAGAATATTGATTATGATATTTGATGAACTTATATATCGAAATGGGTGACATTCACACCATTTTTAACAAAATATTCTATGATTTAATGGAAATATTAAATCTTTTCAAAAAGAGGGAATCATTTTAATTCAAATATTTAAATTCCAATCATTTATAATATTCTCATTTTTACATTGTTTCATTAAAAAATTATTAAAAATACTTTTTAAAAATTTATATATATATATATAAAGTACTCTTGATGATCTATAAAACCCATTTTTAATCTATTTATTGGAATATTCCAATTTTATGTTTTATATTTAATATATATATATATATATATACATGTGAATTTTAGGTGTTTTCAGTTTAAAATTTCTTTTTTTATATTCTTCCACGCATTAGTGTAATACGCAAGCAATAAAATTTTGATTTAATATTCCATGTTCATTGTTTTGTTTAATATTATTTAATTCATGTTTGTATAATGTTTCCTTAGCATGAGGATTTATTTTGGGTATCTATTTTCAACTGGATTGTTACTTCCTTTGGCATGTGCCTTCCATATTATTGATCCACTAAGGGTGGATTCTTGGACATCGATTACATTCAACACATTATTGATAAGTTTCTTCCACCTATACTGATTTTTTAATGGTTCCAATTACTTTTATTTTCAATGTGACTCTTGGGAATATCCAAGTTTTATTTCTTTATTTCAAGGTACTATGGTTGTTAAAGGGATTGATGACCCCCTATTGCCTCATCCCTTCAGTGATGTGTCTCATTTTTTGTTCTTATCTCCCTATTTTTCTCTCATTTATTCTCTGATGAAATCCTAATTAGGGAGATTGATTATGTGGTGATAAAACCTATTTTTAAGATGGTAATATTTGGTTTGTGATTCATGTCCACTTTTCATGGTAATTTTTGTGACGATTATCCTTCCTCATGAAGAAGTTTTCTTTCTGATGAACCAAGAACAACTGGTGATGTGTTCCTTCTATACACCAAATAATAAGGTTGTCTAAAACCTTTTGATCTCAAATGAGTAGTTTAGGAAACCATAAAGTGATCAGGACCCCCATATAGATTTAAATATCTATGGTTTTCTAATTAAATCTCTCTTAATCTACTTACTATTAAATAAGTCATTTGAATTTATCATCCTTTATTTCGTTTATTTTTTCTGATCAACTTTATCTTGTACATGCCTCTTCTATTGATCTGAATAAAATGTGTGTGTGTAAGTGGGGTTATATTAATTCTTGTAGGACCTAGAGGAATTGAATCAAGTTAAATCATATGTTCAATATTTTCTACCTTCTTATTTATTCAGTCGAAATTTTTTCATGAATCAAATATGGTTTCAGATTAATTTTCACATTCCAATATCATCTTAAATCACTATATCCCTATTTTTTTTAATTTAAGTAATTATAACCCTTAATATTATTTGAATTATAATACCTAATTGAATGCACATGTATATACATTGTTATTGTTTATTCATTAGAGGTGTATTATTACCTCTGTCCCCAAAAAACTAGTATTAAAACATTTATATAAACATGGCTTCAAGTATGTTTCAAATCAAAAAACATTATGGTGATAATGACTTCACTTTATGGTGAATTAAAATGAGATACAGTCTTGTTTAGTAGGCGTTAATTTATTCCCTCTATATCCCAAAGAAACTTATTTTTACCCAATGGGATGATGAGAATACCTCCACTGTATATCAAGATATATCTTCTGATGTACTTGTTAAGGCCCATAGTTCTCTAATTCGTTCTTTAGGTGAAAAAGTACATAAAGGATTTTCTTTTGAAACTAATATTGTTGTTATATAGATTATTTTAGTGAAATATTACATGATTGCTTCAATTTTTAGTATATTTTATATGAAACATCACATCTATAAATTTACAATGGAATATGGTGTTTCAATTATATAGAACATTGATGAATTGAATAAATTCATGCTTGATTTATCCAATATGAATATGTATGTTGATGATGAATATCAAGACATGATTCTTTTAAATTCATTTGAAAATTCCTAAAAAACATTAATAGAGAAAATTATGAATGGTCAGGACTCGCTAACCCTATAAGAGTTTAAAATTTTCCTTCTCTATGAGAGATTATGTTCAAACCCAATAATTTAGTGTTAGGATGAGTGTATTTTTATAAGGGGTAGACCAAAATATTTGGGTAAAAATAAAGACTATTATAATGATAAAATATAAAATAACAAACCACCCATTTTTAGTTTAATGTCTAAGTATAGAAATATTATTTACTTATATTCTGGTAAGTAATGGTATAATAAAATTGAATGTGTAAAACTAAAAAATATTTTGAAACTAAAGAACCTACTGAGATGTACCTTTTATTCAATTTTGGTTATGAAACTTCTAATGTGTTGATAGTTTGTTGGAATTCTATCACTCATGAGTGGGTCCTGGACTTAGGATTCTCTTTTCATATGAATCCCTATAGCAATTCATTCCATTATTTTGTATAAAGTGTGTGTGGATAATTTTTTTAGGAAATAATAGGAGGTGTCAATTCATGGTTAGAAGTTCTATTTTAATATAACTAGATGGAAACTCTATCATTACATTGTTAGATGTTTGGAGGGTTCATCCCCTTAAATAAACTTAAAATCCTTAGGAATTCTATACCAAAAGGGATTCAATTTTAGGTTTGTATTGGGTTTCCTAATAGTCTCCAAAGGCTTCATAACTATCATCAAGGGTTCACATGTCATTCAGTTTAACGGATTAAATGGGAACACACATTATAGACCGTTGGGTTTTCTATATGTGTCAAATATTGATAATACATTGTTATGGGATAATATATTGGGTCATTTATGCTCCAAGGGTCTTGATAAACATAATACTTAAGGGTTGTTAACCGACATTACACCAAGTAACCTTCATTTTTGTGAAGATTGTTCAATGGTTAATGTTAAGAGAGTTAGTTTCAATAGGTATAAATTTAATGCAATTTATCCCTTATAATACATTTCTTACGATCATCCAGGACTACCTCCTATGTTAGAGGATCTTATTTTTTTAACATTTATTGATGAATTCTCTTGAAAGGTTTGGATTTACATACTAAAAAACAAATATAATGTTTTTAAAATATTCAAAACTTAAAAAATCCATTTTGAAAAGTAGGTGGGAAATAAAATTAATACAATGATAACTGATAATGGATTAGAATACCTATCTACTAACATTATTTAGTTCTTCTTATTTTATTTCATTGTAATTCATTAGACTATTAGGGACCCCCCAACAAAATGTATTTATTGAACATAAGAATAAAACTATTCATGGGATATTTGGAAGCAGTCTTGCATGATCTTTTTCCCGAAATAATTATTGGTAGAGGATGCCACAATGGATGTGTTCCTTATAAATAGGTGATAATCCATTTCTAATTAGTTTAAATCCTAGGAGGAACTCTATAATGACAAAACATCTATTTACAATTACCTAAGAGTCTTTTTCTAAAGTACAATTTCCTATGTCAAGGCTGTAAATCTTGAACATTAAGCTCTTAAGTAAATTTTTTTGGGTACCCCAATGGTTTAGAAGGTTGTAAACTATTTTTTGATAAACTTGGACACCATAAATGTATAATTAGTGGAGATGTGGTGTATAAGGTTGTAGATATAGAACAATTAACCCAATTTGAGGTCGTTGTTCATCCTCCTCCGCCTAATCCTCAGCCTATGACCTGAAATTAATCTAGATATAATTTTGATTTAGATTATGATAATGAACATCCTGATAATAATTTTGATTACCATTTTAACCATGATCGAGCTAAAAGGGTTCGTAGACACCTGTTCATTTTAATCAACGTGATATGCATTCATTTTTCTTTCATATTTCATAAGATCATGTAGATTATGATACCCAATATTATAAGCTATAATTTAATGATATATATTCTAGGAATTATATCTCTTCCATGGATGAAGATAATCATTCCATAAATAAAAATCACACTTGGTCAATATCATAGATAAACCTACTATTGATAACTTGATGGGTTATAAGTGAATTTATAAATGAATGTAGGATAACATTGTTGAAGGGAAAGTAAATTCTAAATCGAGACTATTCAATAAGGGATTCCTACAAAGAGATGAAATAGGATATTCAGAGAACATTTAGCCATTTATAAGGCATACATTTATAATTCTATTGCTTTATTTTGTTACCTATTATGACTTTCACACTAAGCAGTTTGTTGTTTAAATTACATTCCTTCACGGTGAAATTAAAGTTAATTTTTATATGAAACATATTTATGGATAATCTAATTATTTTAAAAAAATCCAATTTTCCTTTAAAATAAATGATTTAATGTTTTAAAACAACCTCTAGGTTGAGGTATAAGAAATTTTATTCTTTTATGACTAATAACCATTTTTCAAGGAGCCAATATGATTATTGTTTTTATTTCATGTATATTAAAAATATTGTGCTTTTAATTCTATTATATAACGATGGAATATTTGTTATATGTGATAACATGAATCTCATTATTACTTTTAAATCTCAATTAGAAGTTAATTTTTAAATGAAGGATTTAGAGGCATCAAAATAAATCATTGGTGTATAAATTGTTAGGGATAGACCCAATAAACTATTGTATCTTTTACATTAGGTTTGTGTTATAAATGTTCTTAAAATATACCTGTTTGAATCTCTCAAACATGTAAGTGTACATTTTTTACACCATTTTAAGCTTTCGTTGACATGAGAACCCATTGTTTCTGATGATGTAGAGTACATGTTTAAAATACCCCATACCAATAATGGTTTTACTGATATATTCACTATGATATTAACCACACGTGATATTTCCATTATAATTTGCACTCAAAGCATACTTATCTATAACCTAGGGAACCCATATTAGCATTACCTAAAGTGGATTCTTCGATACATATCACACATCAACCTCATTATTCTGTTATGGAAAAAATCTTGATACTCTAAAATTAATCACTAGATACATAGATGTTGATTATGCAAGTAAAATTGATACCACTTAGTCATTAACCATGTATGTGTTTAGTACTTTAGAAGTACCCATATCCTGAAAATGTAACCTAAAAACTGCAGTTGGTTTTTCAACAAAATTAGCTGAATACATTACATTGACTGAGGTTGTTATGGAAGCCTTATTCCTCAAGTGTTTGCCTTTTGAACTTAATATTAGTAATTATGTTATTATAGTCTATAGAGATAGCTTATATTCTTAAAATTTATCCAAATAACTATTATTTCATGGTAAATCCAATCACATAGACATTAGATTAAACCTTATTTGAGACATTATTGAATCTGGAACAATATGTGTCAATATGGTACATACTTATAATAAGCCTACAGAAAACCTAACTAAATTTTTTGTGTTATCAAAATTAAAATAAGGTTTAAATAGGATGAATGTGGTTCTCATTAAATAACTATAGGTGCAAGAACATCACCAATTTCAAATAAAAATGGCGGATATTGGTGAATTTTAGGTGTTTTCAATTTAAAATTACATATTTGATTTCCTGTCATTCATTAGTTTAATATGAATTCATGAAAACATTGATTTAATTTTCCTTTTTTATTATTATGTACAATATTGTTTAATGCATGTTGGACTAATGTTAATTGTTCTTAAGCCGCTATTTTGGGACGTTTTATTCAACCGGCCTATTACGTCCTTTGGAAAGTGCTTTCCATATCAGAGATCTTCCTTGAGAGGATTCCTAGTCATCGATTTTTTTTAGTGTGTTTTTGATTTTTATTATCCACATGTTCGATGTTGTTGATTCCTTTCCAATTCGGTGTGGCTCTATGCATATTTTTGTTGGTCAGGTTGTTTTGAAGTACTGCATTTTTTAGGGGGATTGATGACCCCCTGTTGCCTCATCCCTTTTGTGATGTTACTCATTTTTGTTCTCCTCTCCTGGTTTTTCTCTCATATCTCTTCTAGGGAAGCCCTAATCATCGAGATAGATTCTATGGTGATGAAACCCTGGTTCTAAGAATGGCGTCTCAGTTTTTTACTTTTACTACACCGTTCATGGTGGAGTTTGTGATGAAGACCATTTCTTGTGAAGATGTGTGTCCTTATGGTGATCCTAGAAGAAACAGTGAGATTATGCTTCTAAAAACTGAAGAACCTTTGAGCTTAGATGATCAATTAAGGACACCATGAAGTGTTCAGGACCCCTAAATGGATTTTTATTTTTTTGTTTGTAAGATCATATCTCTTATTCTGCTTACTTTTAAAGAAGATAGACAATTGCAGTTTCCATTTTTGGCGAAGGTGCATTAACGATGGACTGCCATCACCAAAAGTCATTTGAGGTGGGAGTCCATTGCAAATGAACTATCCCAAAAAAACATCATAATTTTTGTTAATTGTTATGGGTCATCGCAACTAATAAATAATTATGATGGATGAATTCAACATTGCAAATAATAACCATAATTTTTTAAAATTATCAATTGCAACAGACCATCGTAATTGATATTATTTATGATGAAAGATCAGTCAATCGCAAATATTGATGTTTTCAACAAAAACAAAAAAAAATTAAAAAGAATTAAAAATTTAAAGATCATTAAAAAAATTTAAAACAGTGATAAATTTAATAAATAACAAAATATAAGAATTATTTAATTATTAAAAATAATTAATATTTTTAAAAAATGAAAATAATTAAAAAACTAATAAAATTGAAAAAAATTGAAAAATGACAAATAATTAAAAAAAACAGACATAAATGTAATGCATCATTTCAAACATAATATGTTTTCCATCCCAAATTAATAAACCAGTCACAAAACATCATAAATCATCAACTGCTGTCATGTGGAGGAGGATCACTCAATGGGTCAGGGGGAAAAACATTATACCAACACCACACACAATCCCTCACATATACCCCAACATCTACTCATATCTCTAATGCATCTACTCAAGCTCCACCTCCTTCTCTCACAACAATTGTTGTATCATATCATCATGATCTCTCAACCTCTCTTCATACTGTGCAGCAGATGATGACATTGGTGATGACTCTCCACGAGCTCCATTTGACCTCACCGATGACATCACAAAAGTTCCATAATTACTCATAGGTGTTGTTTGGGAACCAACACTAATCACTCAACCTTTCTCAAAAACCTAAAAAGTTGCATGTATCTTGGACCCTCATCAAAATCTAAATCACTATTGGCATCTTCATCGCTCAATTAAAATGACAATAAAATTAGTACTATTGATATTATAAAAAAAATACTAACCAAAATATGGAGCTATTGGTTGCCTAAAAATTCTCTTGTATGGGGATCAATATACGTATTCATATAAACATCAGACTCTGTAATTGATGGGTCAGTTACGGCCTATATAAAATAACAAAAAATTTAATGTTAAAGTTTATATATATTAATAAATAATATCACTTACAATATTTTATTGTTTTCTGAAAAATATATGACTTCGAACCCTATATGAGACATCATGTCTCCACCAAATCTAATTTTCAGATGATGACATCCTCTTAAAAGACTCTTATATCTACTAGAAGTAAAATCCATCTCATACATGAGATATGATATATTCAGGTCGATGGGAGATGTAAGAATGGTCGAATATAGTGATATAATATATATCCATCGGTCGATTTCAAAGGTTCTATAAACACTGAAAAAAACTCCCACATATAAAAATCTACAATGCCTCCTGAATATGATCTCTCATTCTATCAGCAATCAGGGACATTAATTCTACAAGACAATTAAAAACAATATAACAATATTTAAATAAATTTTACAAGGTTTATATTATTTATAAACATAGAATATAGTGCTCAAAAATCTGTTAATGAATGGTAATGGGAACCTGGTCCTGATAAACCAATGGATCAAGAAAATAATTTCTTTGAAACACAGTAGCCTTCCCAACATCTAAATGTGAAAAACTATGCGAATAAAAAAATAACAAGTATAGTATCCTAAAAATTTAAAAAAAATTATTAAAAAATAAATATATTATATAATTAAATTTTCCTCCATAAACGATGACCAATATCAAGATATGAGCATCTCTCTGGAATAGGGTTTGAAATCATCAATTGAAAAAGATCATGCCACATGCTAATAGGTGCATCATCCTAAGGATGAGATGAATCGGGCTCATCAGCGGGAATTCTAGAATTAGTGAGAGAATTAAATAGATCATAGGGAGCATCTCCAACCATCTGAAACAAATAATATAACCTATAGAAATTTTAAATAAAAATATCAAATATATAAAACTAATAAATAGAAGAATATAATAATCTTAACTCTATGAAATTATTAATGCATATATAAAATTTAAAAAGCTAATTAATACTAGCATCTCATAATTGTCAATAAATAAATACCATAAAAAATAATTTTACCTATATATATTTCTTAATATAGATATAAAATAATAATTATAATATATAAATTACAGAATATAATATTATTACATTCCAATAATCATAGATATGGATATCAAAAATGAAAACTAATAATTACCAGCATCTGTGAAGGAACAAAATAGATCATATGGTCCATTCATCTAAAATAAAAAATCTTACCTATAAATAAATTTTAGTAAAAATATAAAATAAAAAAACTAATTAATACCTTGATATAATACATCAATTGTCATCTTCTTCACCATTTTCATTGATGATAATGTCTTCATCCTCATCCTCAGCACTGTCAACTTCTAAAGAACATTTACTCTTACAATCCTTCATTATGTTATGAACATTATCTATATCATAATCCATTAATAAGGGGTTTTCCTCGTATATATTTATATCTTGTAATGTAATGGATATATTTGGGGTTGTTTCTTGAAAAAATTCAATATGTCTCACTTCTATGGAACCATTTTCATTTTCAAAAAACTGATTTTCTTCTGATTTCATTTTTTTACACTCTACAAGTCATTAAAATCTCTTGAAACATCATAAATATTTTCATAATAAACATTATGTTCTTGTCATGCCAACATAAATGGTTCATTTTATACAAGAAGATTTATATATTTAATTTCAACAACTCCATGTCCTGGATGTACTCGTAATACTCAATCAGTACCAAACCAATGATATTTAAACATTATTAAACAAAACTTATTCGGTTACGTAACTCAATTATTTATTCTAGGAAACCATAAAATTCAACTTCACTTTCTTTATGATAATATACATTCAAACAAACACCCCTATTCATTTACTTCTTTGAGTCACCATATATGCGTGTATGGAGTCAAAATCTATTAACCACACACCCATTATATAATTTTAACAATTTTGATATAGGGTTTCTTGGTACACATAATCGAATATCAATTTTATTTTAATGTTTTGTTTTCTCAAACCAATAAAAATTATTAATAATAGATATCATTACAAAATTGATTTAGTGTTCCATCAAAAGCAACATAGCTTACCAGTCTTTGAAACAAATATTTAAAATTCTGTTAACGATGGTCTTCAACTGTAGCATATTAAATTTTTTTAATTTTTTTTTGATATAGTCAACATATAGACTACAAAAAAATATATTTAAATAAAGGTATTTGTTAAAAAATTTAACAACATAATAAAAAAGTATAACTTAATACAAAAATCATGTGATTTTTTCACAGTTATGTAGAATATATGTATGATTTATGTGTAGTTATTCATCTAAAATCCACAAGTCAAGATAAAAACCAAAACCAAGATCATGCTGACAAATGATGGTTTGTTTAATCATCGACTTTAGTTTTGTTGCAACTCATCCATTTGTGTTTTGAAGGATATTCTGATTGAAAATAATTGGAGCATTAATTTGTAATTTCCTCCTATATCTATGCTTCTGCAATTGGCCTGTCGACCAAGGCTTTGTTACATAATTCTTAATATAACTTTTCACACATTTCATAAATGGGTATATCCATCTTAATTATATCTACCCACCACATTTGTCTTTATACATAAAATTCAATATTAAATGTCCCATTGAGTCAAAAAAGCCTAGAGGGAATATTTTATTCAATTTCCATAAAATTAAAACAACATCCTTTTACAACATAATCCATACAACATAATCCAATGTTTCCAAATATATATCTTATAATAAATATGATATTTCATTCAACACAACCTAGATTATTGAATTCAACGGTTCTCTATGAACCGCATGAAGTAATCCTTCTATAATGACATGGCATTCAGGACATTTTAAGCCGATAATATGCATATTTCTAACACAGTGAGACAAATTAGAAGAATAACCATATAATAACATCAAATATATAATCCATTGTTAGAATAATAAATTACTTTCTTTATAAAGCATGTATGATGCTTTTGGATGCATTAAATTGTGTGATATTTATCTTAAAATAATTCGGGTTTAAGATGTCTATAAATTTGAGAATACTCTAACAATTATTTTAAATTATCTTTGATCATTCTAGGTGTTTCCAACAAAGTAAAAAATATATTATCAAAAAAAATATTATCAATATTCATAACATCTAACATGTGACAAAATAAGAAATTAGAATAATAAGTACGGTCCCAAAAATTACTCAACATTATCCAACTATTATCTCTCCCAAACACATTTATTTTTTGTTAATTTATGGTTGGTCTAAATGTAACATGAAGTAATGCAGAGATGATATATTTTACCTGAATACATGAGAACACTATTGGAGGTCTATCTCTTTCAATTCTACCGTTTGTAAAATTATTTTAGATCTTTCTAAAAGGGTGATCGATCGGATGAAATCTCTAATTTTAGTCAAAATAAATATTCTCTCTCCCATTACTAACCATTCAATTTTTTGTTCTCAACCATGCAATATAGACAAGATTTTAGGACATTTTTAATCAATCCAGATAACATAAAATATGGTAGAAAGTCATTAATTTTCCACATAAATGAAGCCTTCAGTATTAATTTTGGATCTGTAAATAGATGAAATGTATCCACACTATTATTCCATAAAGGAAATAAATCATCTATTAGTGTCTTCAAATAAAAATGAATATTATACTTTGGATTTTGTGGAATAAATAGCACCATATATATATATATATATGTGGTTCCGTCATTAACATACAAGGTGGTAAGCTATATGATGTAATGAAAATAGGTTAATAAGAATATTTACTGTCGTAAGAATAAAATGGAAAAAATATATATAGAAAGACCCAACTGTATGTTACGAGGTTTGGAAGAAAAAAAAGGATTCATATAATCAAATGGTTTCCATGAATCACCATCACATGGATGATTAAAGCTTATATTAATAGAAAAAAATTATTTATGTCATTTTAATAATATAGCTTTATTGCGAGAGATAAATAAATGTTGTAAACATGGTTTAATTAGAAAATACTTCAAAAATTTCATAGGAAATCAAGACATTCCTTCTTTTTTATCATTATACCAAGATTCTGCACATGGTAGATGATTAAATATTGATTTATAATCACTATTATATTAGATACAATCATTCGAACAAGAGTGAATCTTTTCATAACCAAGACCCAAATTATGGACAATCCTTTTACATTCATAGAAACTTATTGGTATGGTATTCCCATCAGGAAACAATGATCTAACCCAAGAAAATATCTGACCATTCATGCTTTTTGACATTCCAAATTCTGATTTCATTTCCATAAATTTTGTAATATATTTAATTTTTCTTATCTAGCATCCCAGATATAAGGAATCCTCAGTAGGTTTCAAAAAATTATAAAATTGAGATCGTTATGATTCAGCATTTGGAATTTTATTTTGAGTTGTTTCATAAATCGATTAGTAAGCTTTCTCATGTGCCAAATTCTGACATGATGGATCCAAAACTAATAAAATTGAATTGTTTACAGAATTTATTTCACCATGTTGATACCAAAAAATATAATTTTTCTGAATACCAAAATTAAGTAGATAAAATGTAACGTTGTAAAATGTTTTCACTATCATAAGATAAAATTTCATAAATGGAAATATAATTGTCCCTTCAAACACAATTTCTAAATTCAATGATGAAAATGATATAAATGATTCAACACCCTTAATGTAGATAGGATTTATACTAGATATGTTAGTATTTTTATGATTTATCTGCACAAAATCACCTAATAGAAACTGATATCTAATTCCTGAATCCATACTTATCTAAAAAGAACAGGGATAAGATTAATTATTACTCATTTTGACTAATTGATAATTATTATTATATTTTAACACCTTGGCATATTCTATGGAATATGATCAGAGTGCGGCGATGGGTTAGAAGTAGATTTCAGATCCCATCGAGGCTCAATACATATAGAATAAATATGTTAAATATATTATACCACACACACACACACTATTTTTCAAAAATAATGGAATATATCCCAAATGGTGTCTTATATAGGAAATCTGATATCACTGTTTGGTCTGAGATGCAGGGTTTACCCTTGATGAAACATAACAGTTTTTTGTGTCAGGTGTTTGGTTACATTGCACGTGAGGTAATTAATTTATTTTTTTATTATATTTTTTATAACATATTTATGTATCTCTCAAAATTTCTATCATATGAAAAATCAGAGACCATCATTAGTTGTGGAATGCCGGGTTTACCTTAGATGTGACATAACATTTGTGTGCGGTAGGAGTTTAGTTACATCACACATGATGTTAATTCATTTAATATTTATATTATAATTTATTTACAAAAATTAATAATTATCTTTATAATGGTGTATCATATTAGAAATCTGAGAGCACCGGTATGTTAGGGATGTTGGGTTTAGCCAAGGCATGGCATAACATTTGTGTGCATCCAGTGGTTGGTAAAATCGCATGTGAGGGTAAACTTTTTAATATTTTATTACTAATATATATATATATATATATATTAAAATAAATATACAAATTATTAATACTTAATAAATTAATTAATATAACATTTATATAAATTATTTTGAATTTATAACAGTTGTTATTATTTATTTTTTTGTATGGTATGACAGAATTTTAGTATATATTACAAATATTTCTTAATGTTTACTTAGTGATTAAAATATTTGTTAAGTAATACAGATTATTTATTATTTATAACTGAATTTATAATAAATATTTTTAATTTTTAACAATTACTCATATTTCATATTTTTTTTCTTTTACAACTCATTATAAATTACCTTAATTTATTCAAATTTTCAAATTTTTATTAATATTTTATAATTAAAATAGGTATTTACATTTTATT
Organism: Viscum album; assembly: GCA_963277665.1. Classification (NCBI taxonomy): domain Eukaryota; kingdom Viridiplantae; phylum Streptophyta; class Magnoliopsida; order Santalales; family Viscaceae; genus Viscum; species Viscum album. The sequence goes on from OY728162.1 coordinate 1,336,024,957, forward strand.
AATAATATTGACTGTATAATTATTAATTGTTACCGATTTAATATTATTTAATTATTATTAAAAATTATTAAAACTATTATTACTTTTTTTATAATTTCCATATTATATCTTGATTACTTAATTAATATAAATACATCAAATTTATTCTGACTCCTTTTAAAAAAATATAAATATCAAATCTATATAAATATAGACACACACACACACACTGAGATATATATATATATATATATATATTATAAACCTTAATGGTTTTTTTAAAACGTTTGTATATACAGATTCAGATGTTTATATATATGTATATATATACATATATATATATATGTGAAAAACCTTACACATTTTTTATACCAATATAAATATATATATATTAAAACCCTCGTAAGTTTTTTTAAAACACACAGACACACACACACATATATATATATATTTACATGTTCATTTACATACATATTTATTAAAAATATTACATGCATTTTATATGAATATATATATTAAAAATCTTACACATTTTTTTGAATGTTTATATATGTATATTCACAAGGTAATATATATATATATATATATCAATATTTCTTAATTAATATAAATAAGTCGAATAATATACATGCATTAAACTAATATATATTTTACAGTGAAAGATGAACATTACTACATCATAATAATAAAATATGAAATATGAATAAGAAAATTAAATGAGTTAAACCACAAATAAATAAAATGATTGCTAAAATGATTTATTTAAATTCGTACATATTATAATTAATATTTTAATTAATAATATCATGTTTTATAATACAAATTAATTGATTAAATTTAATGGCAAGATATTATTAAAATAATAATGTGTTAAAAATTGCATATTTTCCAAATAATTGTATTCTTTAATATATTATGTATTTTTATCAAATTAAATTAAAAATGAAAAATTAACAGATTATTTGATATGGAATTTTCAATGCAAAAAATAAAAAATTAACTCTCTTTTAATTATTAATTGATAAGAATAATGATTAAGTAAACATAATGTTAAAAATAATTTTATTTAGTGAAAATAGTTTTACAATATATTACATGATTTAAATAATATGTAAAATTTCTACATTTTTTATTTTCAAATTTATAAAAAGGATATAAATTTTTGTATCGGCGCATTAATAATATGTGTGCATTAAACTAAAATGAAAAAAAGTATATTAAATATAAAAAATTAAACAATGAGCAAAATACCTAAAAATTAATTGAGATAACTTGTGAAAAATCGATGAACATTAAAATAGGAAATAATAAATTTACAGAAACCCTAAATAGAAAATAAACCATTAAAATAGGATAAAATTTTTAAACTTGAGTTTTCTCAATCTAAATCTTGTCGATAAAATGAAATAAAATGAAAAAACAAAAAGTGATGGAATGGGGAACCCAAACCAAGACGATTCGAACCCGAATTTTCAAAAACATGATTGCAATAGACTTTTTTTAGGGGGGGAGTCTATCCCGTGCATCGTCACCCATTTGGGAGAAGAGAAAACTACATTTTTCATTTGTTATTTGGGGAGACGAGGAAACTATGAGTGGTGATGAAGAAGGGAGACCATAGTTGTTCATTTAAAATTAATTATGAAGGGTTTATTATGAGAGAATTGACACCATTGTAAAAAATCAGGAAATGTATTTGTGATGGACAATAATTTCCTTCTCAAATACTAACTACATGCCAACTGTTATCCACCGAATTATACACTTGTCACTATTAGTCATTGAAATAGGTTCTCACACTTGGCGGTGGGTATTCCCACCAATATTATTTTCAACAGCACACTTATTCCAATGAAAATGATTAATTTTTGTAATGGAATAAATGTTCTGGTTGAAATAATTCCATTCTATGGACTATATATGATAGGTTAATTGCCTATTGCAATTATCCTGTTTCCAATGACATATTATTTAGTAGTGTTGTTTGAATCTATGTTCTTATATTTTGTTCATCTTTTTCATTTTTCTTTATCCTCTAATTGCTTCTTCTATTGAGTTGAATAACACATCTGCATGTGTGAGTGATGTTATTGATGTTCATGTAGGCCACAAAGGGACAGAACAAACATTAAATCTCTTTTTCAATATTTACTGATTTCTTACTTTTTCTTTTAATACAATTTCATGAATAAAATATGGACTCTAATTACATAATGCGTTAAAATCTGATCCTAAATCCCTACTGCCCTATTCTGTTTCAAATTGACACTACTGCAAATCGGTATAAGGGATACACCTTCTTTTATTAGTGCTAAACATGAATTTTTGCTAAAAGCCTCACCCTTATCAATGCTATTCATATCACTAATAAAAGTTTTTAATAAATAATATCATTAATATATATATAATTATTATATTTATATTAAAAATATTGGCTATTTATATAAATTTATTAAAAAACTCATGTTTATAATATAAATATATATTTAGAAATAATTCAAATATATATATTGTTTCAAAAAATTAGTTATGAGGTTATAAATATACACATATATATATTTGTAAAATAATAATATAAATTTTTGAAAATAATTTTTTTTATTATATTTATAATTACCTATTTATAAAAATATATTTTAAAATATATATTTACAATTATATATAAAAAATTTTAAAATATATTTATTTATAATTATAATAAATAAATAAATATTTATATATATATATGTCACTAATGAATTTGATATATATATATATATATCTTCTGATAATAATGATATTCATGAATAGTATTAGCGTTATTTATGTTCATATATTGATGTGTGAATAAAATTGACATTATATGATCAGAAGTTTATTTGTGGAAATGATTGTCGGTTGTGATGTTCTAAATGTTAGGATTACCTATATTATGATGACACATGCATATGTTATGTATTCATGACTCATGAGTGTTCATTTCTACATTAACACCATTATTATTCAAGATTTCAATATATGTGAGGACACATTTTTATGACCTATACTTTATTAGGTATGATTCATTCATGTTATACTAATGAACTTATTATGTTCTCATAAACTCATATACAATTACAATAAAAATATTCAAATAATAAAAATATTTATTATACTTATAATTACAGATTTTTAATTATATATAAATATATTTTAAATATGAAGGAAATTTTGGGGTAAATCCCCATTATTAAGAGGGAAAATGAAAGAAACCCATTTAAATGTGTAAAGAAAAACCCATTACAAACCAGTAGGCCCAGAGGCACATATCCTCAAAATTAAATGGCTCGAGATCCCATATTGACAAAACCCATTAAAAATCAAGGATAAATACATAACTAAATCCCAATTCCCTGAAAAATGTAAAACCCAAGTCATGCACGACCACCACAACGCCATATAAGAGTTCTTTATGATAGCCCTTCACAATCCCAACCTTTTCCATACAACCAATGACGTCGCCGTCCAGAAAAGATCTGAATTGGAGCCACTAGATCTGCATTGGGGTTCTAAGAAGTGGTTGTTGGGATATTTTGACTTAAAATTAAAATAATGGGGGGAGAAAAATTATTAATGGAGAGATTTTCTTAAAATTAATTGTGTATTTTCTCCCAACATTAATGAAGAGTTATTCCCAATATTAATAGATGGAATAATTAATGTTCACCACATAAATTGGAGAAATATGATGGGTGTCTATATAAGAGGATGTGGTAGCATGTTTTAAAATAGAAGTGTCGGCAAGATGTATCTAGTGCAAGGGTGAACGATGAAGGGGCATCCATGTTTGTGGTAACCGGTGTGATGAAGATAGTGATCATGTCTACGATGGTGTGTCGGCAGTGAGGATTGAAGGCATCAAAGATGGCGTGCGACGATGGAGAGAGAATTTTCGACGACGGCGTGCAAAAATATTCATGAAGGTGCCATGTATCGAAAGTCCACATTGTGGTGGAGATCAAGCGGCATGCCACAGTTGTGCTTATTGGCGTTACGAATGAAAATATAATGTTCATGGTTTCATTGTTGCATTGTAGAAAAGCCTTTGGGTGTGGTTTGAAAAAATCCTTCGGGTGCTATGTAATATTCAATCTGGTGATAAAACGCCTTCGGGTGAATTCTTCTCCTCTTCTGTGTTTTCTGCAATGAAGACTTCCACTACAGTGTCAGTCTCCATGCCCCAATAGTTGTATCAGAGAGATTGGTTGAAGTGATTAGTTTCAGAACATTGTGACAAGCATTTGGTGGAGCTTCTTATAAAGGACTCAGGATTCGGATGTCATCGGAAATGATGGTGGTATCAGTGGTGTTGCTAGAATATCGAAATTCTTCTTGGTCGCAAGTGTCATGTGGTGTATTCGGTTCATTGGTTTACATTGAGAGCTTGGTGGAGTCAGCGATCAAATTGACCCAGATGGTGGAGATGAATGTGGATTATTTAGCTTTTAAATCAAGGTGGATATTTTTGGAATATTTTGATTTAAAATTTAAATAATTTTGAAAGAGAAAGTATTAATGGAAGATTTTTTTTAACATTAATGGAGTATTTTCTCCCAAAATTAATGATGACTTATTCCCAATATTAATTGATTGATTAATTAATGTTGACCACATTTATTGGATAAATGGGACAGGTGTATATATAAGAGGATGCAATAGAATGTTTTGAAATAGAAGTGTCGACACATTGTATTCGATGCAAGGGAGAAGGATGAAGGGGTTGCCGCATTTGTGGTAACCAGTGTGATGGAGATGTTGATCATGTCAACGATAGTGTGTCGGAGGTGATGATTGATGGAATCAAAGATGGCATGCGATGATGGAAATAGAATTGTCGAGGATAGCGTGCAATGAGATTCAAGAAGGTGCTATGTATGGAAAGTCCTCTTGGTTGTGGAGATCAAGAGGTGTGTCCTAGTTGTGATGATTGGTGGTACGAAAAAAATGGTATGTTCATGGTGTTGTTGTTGCATTGTAAAAATACCTTTGGGTGTGGTGCGAAAAAACCCATCAGGTGCTGTGTAAAATTCCATTGGGTGATAAAATTCCTTCGGGTGAAATCTTCTCCTCTTCTATGTTTTCTGCAACGACGACTTACACTACGGCGCTGGGCTCCATGACCCAACTGTGGTCTCCCCAAGGAGCCCCATACCATCCTCCATGAAGCCTATGGCCCTATTCAATGACCTACACCAAAGGGATCATCCCACCTCTATCTTGACTGTCATCTGTCGACACACCATCGTCTCCCACCACCCGCACAATGAAGCGTCATCGCCATATGCTCTTATGCCCAAATCCATCACCATATCCAGATCTATGCTTGATATTTGATAGCATGCTTGAAGCCACATCTATTTGTCGAAGCACCCTCCCCATTCAAAGCTGAAACGACATAACATATGGACATTATCTCACACTCGTACGAAAATATCTAATCCAGATCTAAAACCACTATATGCGGAACATCCACTGCCAAATCCGCAACCCCTCATGACACAAAGTGTCGCCACCAAATTCCATTTGAACCCACCCACCAACCATCCATTCCAACCAACTACAGAGTCCCAAACCTACACAGGAATCACATGGTACACACATATTATGTTGAAGATGCTCACAATCCCCCCCCCCCCACCCAATCGTGCCAGAGTTTGTCATCAGTTGTTGCGGTAGTACAATGGTGTCTTGTAGTGACGTACGACAGACAAATATAGTGTTCTCCGATCCGAATCATTTTTTCATTTTCTAAATAAACCACTTTTTGGGTTAGTGGGAACCTCAAAATCAAAATTCAAACAAAACAAACCATTGAAAATACAAAATTCAAATTTTGAACACAAATACCAAAATGAAACCACAAAAAAAAAAGATCCGGCCACATAACTCATTCTAAGATTCAAATTTTCAAATTGCAGATATCAAACAAACTACCGTCACACCGCATCGGTTGAATGAAAAGTGAAAGAAGATGGAAAATCGCAACAGAAACTCCAGAACATCTTCGAATAACCTCATTGTGTTACCACTGTTTTCATCACCATAGAAAAACCGAAAACACCTTGACATATATATCAGCATTTGAAGAAAGACCACCACCAAGACCACCTCCCAATTCCACCTCAGATCCATATCACCCTACCAACCTGGGGAGGATCAATGAATCTGCAAATAATAGAAGGGTAGGAGCAGTCATACCTCCACAGAGAGCCATGACATCACCAGCACCAGATACGACGATTCTTTGCGGTGGCCTTCTTGGAATTGTGTGACTCGGGCAATATATTCTCTAGATAGATCATCATTCTTCGGTGGCCTTTCAGATGTAAAATCTCCAGATCCAGTGTCTCCACTCTACTGCGGTCATTGGACGATGGTCTAGATCTAACCGCAACACAATCCCATGTTGGTGGTCTAGATCTTGTCATGTGTTCTCAGTGGAGTGAATTGATGGATGAAAATTTCTCTTGCACTGATTGTTTTTTTATTTCTTCCTTTGGTGTCTGTTTCTTCATATCCCAAGGGTTTTTTGACTCCTATAAGAACCAGTCTATGGATTCTATAATCTCTGGTTCGAAGGCTTCTCTTACAGATGACTCCCTTGCTGTAAACATCCCCATGAAACTGGTATTTAACCCTAGATATGGATACTCTTGTGTTGTGATCATCCCCACTCATGTTGTAGTTGATTTCTTCAAAAGGGGAATATTTGATAGTTATAGGGGTTCTGTCTCATGCTTGGAAGCTCTAGATCTTCTGAACGTGCTAGTTGTTCCATCTGATATTTGTGTTTTTTTAGAAAATCAACCTCGAGTGTGTTGATTGCACCTTCATCCATTGATTCAAGAAGGTTAAAACTGAATGATGCATAAAAGGTGGTGAAGGATGCATTATCTCATTCTTTATCGATTTTTAATGGTGCCGCCACTGGAGGTTCATGTAGAATGGGTTTTGCCACTTATGTCAAAGAAAATCTGAATGTTGCCTCGGAGAAATTGGAAATCAGATGTCTATTTTATCATATGTTGTTCCCTTTGACTGAACAAAAGATGAGATCATGGGGTATGAGTTTGATTTCAATCAAACTGGGTGTTATTTACTTCCGTGAATGGGACTATAGTTTCATCCTTTTTGATGTTGGAAACTCATGTCTCCAATTACGGGTCATAGTCAACATATTGAACTGGATTTTCAAGAATCCTAGAGTTTTATATGTCATTGCCTAGGTGATTGGAATGCCTATAAGTATGAACAAAGAGACTGAACTAGCGAGGTATGGTCATTTTTCTCTCTTCATGGTGGAATTCAACCTAGGCTCTACTCATGTCGATTGAGATTATATTTCATAAGATGAGGGAAAATTCTGTTTGCACAGTGAGTATGAGAATATACCCCATTTATATTTTTCGTACCAAAGGATTGGTTATGAGGATTCAAACTTGTTTTGTTCATATTGTTCTGGTAAAGGACATGAAGAATTCTCATGATTTAAATAGAATGAGGTGGATAAATCGGATGGGCTGGTTGGAGTAGGTGGGTATGTGGACTCCCCCTAGTTGATGGTTCTGGAAACCATGGAGATAGTTTGTTGTTCTCCTACTGATGTTAATGCTAGTGGCCAGGATGACATTTATCCAAGTGTGAAAGTAGGTGAAGAACTTGTTTTGACAGTTTTGGAATCTTCTGTTGGGACTCAGGGCTAGCCCTATAATGAGAAATATTGGAGGATAACCTGGATGGTGAGCAAGGATATTTTTTTCCAACAACGGGGAGATGAGGAAGACATCCCAAAGGACGTGGTTAAGGGTGTGGGTGTGATGAGCCTGCATCACAGGTGCAGTCCACAAGACATTCTATCAAGAATCAACATTCAATGGAGTAGAAAAGGATCATGGATATGTATACCTCACTCCTTAATAAAAACCACTCACAATCTGAGTGGATGTTGACTGAGGAAGGTGCAACCTTCGGCTATGGTCGTAGTGATGGCATTGATCCTTTTGATATGAAACTTTTCCACTTGGGTGAGAGTTTGTCCCATTTTTTTACCTCATAACTTTCATGATTTCTTGTTACTTTTTATAATATTTTAATAACTAGCCGGATCTTAGACTTCTAGTCATACCTACTTTAAATATACTTTTAAATAATTATTAAATTATAATAAAAATAATTATTATAAATAATTATAAAATTACAAATATACTAAATATACTTGTTATAATGTTATAATTATTTAAATATAATAAATTATTTATTTACCAATTTAATTATTAAAACATAAATATTTATTTAAAAATTTATATTATTATATTACTATACTTATTATATTATTAATTTTATATTTATATAAATCTAGAAATGTATTCAAATATTTATAAATATATAAACATATTTATAAACATATTTATTATATATATAAATCTAAATATATAAATATAGTTAGAATTATAAACAAATAAATATATATTTATTATATATAAAATATTATAAATATATATAATAATATAAATAAATTTTAAATATTAGGAAATTATCAGCGCTTTCGATTTTATCACTGATAAAACTACTCTTTATCGGGGCTTTTTTGAAAGCACTGATCAATGTCTTCCCGATGTTATAAAAAGAACCTTAACACAATATCCTTCTCTAATACCTACATGATTTCGTGGAACTCAACCTATGCCAACATCGAACCCTACCTCCACTATCTCCAATCCCGACCTCTATCGCCCCTGAACACTACCATTGTTACTACCTTTACTACCGATCATTGCCTCTGCTAACACAGAACCCTATAATTGTCTCATAACCCTCTCAAAATCTAAGGTATGTTTTTTCGAAGGTTGCTTGTGTTCTCTAGGGACTTATTCTGTATGTTTGGTTGTCTTAACGCAATATAATGATCTATTTAGTGGTGACCATAGTGATTTAAAGTGGTGTGTAGTGGGGGTTGAATGATAAGGGTGTGATAAAGTGTGGTGAAATGTTTCTGAGCATAGGGTGATGGGTGAGGATGTGGAACTATGATGTTTTTAAAACTGGTGAACATTGCACTAATATTTATGTACGATATCAAATATACTAAGGGGATTCCACCAATTTATAAGATATCATGTGGAACTCACCCGATATAGATGTTAGATGGTTGCTAAAGGATTTCTACCACTACTGGTGTTGCCCTTCACTTGTGGTCCACACTCGACACCATACAAAATCTCCTATAATACACAACCATGCTCTTGATGGCCATGTTCCAACCTTCCTCTACTCAATACCACACATGGTCATATCCTTCCTTCACAACACTCTCTTGGTGATATGATGACTAGATTTCAATCCTGTAAATGTTGATACACCCTCAGATTAGGGATTGCTATGCGTGGGCCTATTTTTGACCTAAATGCATCTCCAATAATAGATTAAATTATCTGAAACATAAAATTACACAATAGTGTTTCTTCCCCCTCCACCTTTTATTTATATATTTTATTGATTTTTTCGGTTTTTCGATATTATAATTTTGTTCTTATTTAATGAAAAATATTCTATGAAGAAGGAGTAGGTAAATAGTGTGTTTTTTGGGGGAATGAATAGAATTGTAAAACTGACATGGGTTGTGCCTCGGTTCTACCATCAATTTTTTTATGAAACATCTAGAAGATCCATTGAACTATACATTCCCAATTTCAGATGGATCACAGAAATAAATAACTTATTTTTCAAACACTCTTAGGTTCATATGAGAATCGTATAATATATATTAATGGAATCAAATGTTATGTGTTAAAATGGAATTGGGTTTTTATTTACAATCTATCAAATGAGGATTAGTATGGTTAATAATTAGTTATAGATTAGGGATTTCTCTCTGGTATAATAATTATTGTGGGTGGTATCTTCTATGTGCTAATTTTTAAGAAATTATAAAGACTTAGATGTTGAATTTTAGAAAAAATAAGTTTAATATCATTACTTATTTCATTTAATGTTAAACTACAATTTCTTGTCCTATTTAATTTATTTCATGTATTAATTTCATTATAAAATTTGATATTATTAAGAATTATTCACATCCAATCTAATGACTCTTTTTCCTCCATTAATATTTTATTTCCTCCAAAACATTCCAACATCTTATATTATAAATAATAATGATGTATCATCTTTTATAATATTGATATTTCACTTCATTTACTTTTGAATGATAGTTTTTTAAGAATTTCATCGATGTATATTCTTCTCCAAAATAGCCTAAAAACATAAAAAATCATTTCTTTTCACATTCATCAATTATATATATTCCAAAACAGATTTCAAAACATAAAATTTTTAAACATTAAAATATCCCTTATTTATGATTATTAAATAATAATGTTTTATAAATTCTTTTCATCATGATCTCAAAAATTATTTGAATGTTTATTGTGACATTGTTTTTTATGAAATGTTCAAAATGTGTTATGAAAACATTTTTTTTATGATTTAAATTATGTTTTTCCCTCTAAATATAATTAATATTTCTCTTAAGGAGTTTTGATTCATTAGTGATCCATTTAAATTAAAATGTAATATAGTTCTTCTAAGAAATTGTGATTTTTATATCAAACGATCTCATTCTTGATGTCATTGGAAAATGTTATGTATCCCATTTATATGTGGGTTGTTTTTATAATGTGATATTTAATTAATTTCAAATGGCCCACGTATCTATGGTTTATCATTATATGATGGTTGTGACCTATATATCCCACTAATGTATTGATTGATGTTTAATATCTCATGATATTACTATGGGAAATATGTTGTGATACTCGATCGAAAATGGGCAATTAGTTTTTATGCTTGAAAAACTATGTAAAAGGAGTTGTGATGCTTAGCCGACTATAGGAAATGAGTTATAGAGATCAATAAACCCTCAGAAATAGGTTGTTGTTCTTGATCCACTATGTTACGATGGAATTCCTAGATAAACATTGGATATACAATGATTTTCTATGATTATGTATGTTCCATATTTTATATGCTACATTTCTATGTTATAAAACATGTTTATGTAATTATCCTGGGATCATAATTATTGTTTATTAAACATGATTCAAAATTTTGATTTTTATAAGGGATGGATCATGGAGGAACCAATAAAACAATGTGTGTGATGGATAATGAGGTGAATTTCCCAATAGGAAACCAAATGGGGAGACATATAAAGTGAAAAAATATCATGATAATCCTTACTCTACATTCTCAAGAATTGAAAAACAATATAAACCATTTCAAACTCCCAAACATGCTATGTGTGAAACAACTCACCATTGATTTATTCATGCGACAATGCCCTTTAACCATTTGGGTTCCTTTTATCAAAAAGATTTGATGAAATGGATATACCTTTAGAATTTGGATGATGGAGTAGGTAGATGATGGGTCCTTTATTATATTTATAAATTTCTTTTAATAAGTTTTTGTTTTTGATCATGTGGGATGATAAGCCATTTTCAATCATTCCATTTATTTTTAGAAATTCATGAGATCCATCTTTAATTGAACATCTTTTGTGTATTTATTTTGTTAAATATTAATATTACCATATCAAATAGGATGTATATGAATAGATGATGTATGGATGTCAATCATGTGAAAAAATTGTTGTAACCAAGGTTGTTCATTGATAATAATGGAGTTTGATTGTGTTTGTTTTCAATCTACACATAGATATCTTGGGAGTTTGCAAGGAATATAGTAATATGATTGGGGATGAATGAAGTATTGAAGGGGGTGTGGTTTTCCAGTGTTTTTCATATTTTTTGGCCTAAAAAATTGGGAGTATGGAAATGCTACACGGTGAAGGCACATGGGACGAAGTAAAGGAATGAGGTACATAGTGAAGGCACGTGGTACGTGGTGTAGGTGTGCGGTACACAGTGTATGCAATGGTAATGGTAAGTGGAGCGGTGCGCAAAACCAAATATAGTTCACAGAAATGGTACACGACGAAGGAATTCGATACGTGGAATGCTAAAGGTTCAAAAAATTGTTCACAATGATGGTACATAGTGAAGCCATGCGATAAGCGGATGATAAAGGTTGTAAAGATTAGTGATGTTCGTGAAATAGGGGCAGTACGTGGTGGATTCTAACCGTACGTAGATGGAGTGCATATTGTCCCATGTTGAAAATTTGTGTAAAATGGATTAGTGATTTTTGAAACGTTTTGTGCCTATTTGAGGATTAGTAATACCCTTTATTATGGGAGGATATTAGACATTATAATTTCGAGAAGAAATATGGTGAAGTCCAATGTGGTTTGTGAAAGAGGAGATGGTATGTGGGGAGAATCATCTGCGTAAGGAAAACAGTCTATGGAAGAGTTTGTGGTTTGCGCTGGAATCTCTTGCAGTACGTGGAAGAGCAAGGTAGTACGCGAAGAAAGAAGGTACACATGGGTGTGGAGAAGTACGTGGAGTAGTGCGGAACACGGAGCAGTGCCATTCTTGGAAGAGTTGGACAGTACATGGAAGAGCTGAACGGTATGCGAAAACAATAGTGGTATGCATAAACAGCAGCAGTACGCAGAACGCCCAAGGAAGCTTGAGTATTAGTCAAATCATTTTGCGAATTTAATTTCCATAACATATCAGTATAAGGGAAAATAAATTAAATCTGTGGGTGATTACAGGACTTAAACATGGCATCTATTTACAGTTGAGGATGCATCATTTAATGATAAAATATTGAAGCGACCTTCAAGTCGATAAATTTAGTGAGGATTCATCCAGTGCAGTGAGAAAGGGGGAGTTAGAAAAAGTAATTCAAGGGATCGAATGTGCTATCCCTAAAACCCAGTAATGGTAGTGTTCATGGCATAGAGTGAATGTGCTAAACTCTTGTAATCCAAAAGTTGTGAAGATTAGTTGTTTTGGTATGACCGATACACTGTCGGTGTATGCTCCTTGGACGTAGCCCATAGAGGTGAAGGAAGTAAAATTGTTGTTTCATTGATTTGCATGTGATTGTTGATTTTCTGTACATTCTCTTCATACTAGTTTAATAGGTTCTTACCAATGTGGGAACAACATCTATCAGTCTAAAAGAAAAAATTAAAACCCTGATTCACCACTCCCATCTTAGGGTGTTCCGGGGTCCTTCATGTAGTATCAGAGTGTAAATGATGTTGGTCTTGAATGTTTCTTTTACTGTCATTGAGAATCCATCAATGTTAGGGGAGTTATCCTCTTCAATGGAAGTAAGTTTCATATATAAAAAAGACTGAGATATCACTTAAGATCTCTTGTAATGGATGTTATAATTGTTACTACATAGGGAATACAAGTCACTGATCCCACAGGACTGTCGATGACAGATACTGACAAGAAATAGCTTGATGCTGATTCAAAGCCAAAAAATGCTATCATTGTAGCTCTTTATGATAATATTTATATAAAGGTAATGAGTTTTGCATCTTCCATGTCGATAAGGGATTAACTAGAAAATATTTATGAAGGAGATAACAATGTGAAGGAGGAAAAAAATCAAGTTCTACAAAATAGGTTTGATGATCTGAAGATGCACCTTGATAAGAATAAAGGGACCTTCTTCAATCGTATTATTGATGTTTTCATTGAAATATATGGTCTGGAAGATATCAAAGAAACTGACATTGTGACAAAAATATTAAGAATACTTCCACCCCTTTACAATGAAAATGTGTCAGCAGTTGATGAAATAGATCTCTTAAGACACTCAATGGATGATCTAATAATCAATCAATCAACTTATGAAATGATAATCCAACCAGAATAAGCTACGAATCCTGTGATCTAGGAAATGGCATTCAAATCCATGGACAAGCTAAAGGTTTTCAGGATATAGTAGTGATGCAGATGATGTATAAAATGAATCTCTTCCTCTCGATTACATGAATCTCATGTAGGGAACAAGGAAATCAGAGGGAAAGATACCTTTGGATTGTTTTCATTGTGGAAGAGTTGGGAACATTCCCTCTTATTGATCAAGAAAGTTATTCTGATGATGAAAGGGAAATTGAAAACATGGACAAGCCTCAGAATAAATTCTTCAAAAAGGGAAACTTAAAATTTGAAAAGGATGCATAGAAGAAGAGCTTTATTTGTGAGGAGGAAGATGATGATAAATAATTATGTGAGGAAGAGGAACTGGAATTTAAGACTGGAAACCAGGAGTCAATGATGGCTACCATTGAAAAGTCAGACCCATTGGCAGATAATTCTATAGATAATTAGTTGAATACTAATCTAGATCCCATGATTCAACTTAAGGATGGTTTTAGTAAGATTAATATTAAATATAAGAGATGTAATAAGTTGAATGTAATGGTGGAGGAGAATATATTGATCAGCTAGATGTGGAAATTGAACTAATGGAAGAAGTTGTGAACATTTAATCATTAATTATTGAAAGAACTGAAGATGTTGTGGAACTAAAACATAGAATTGAAGAACAAGAAAAGGTTATCAATGACTTTAACTCGGGACTAGAGGGGATGTCCAATACCATTGAAGGACTCAAAGAAGTTGTTACTCTAAGAAGTAAACTCAAAAGTGAATCAATTTCAAATGAAGCAAATAATAAAATACAATTTTGAAGGTTCTTAGATGATGAGTTCCTAGAGAGAGAGAAACGTGGTTTTGATGGAGTAGAAAATGTCATGAATGAACAAAGACCCACATACATTGGAAATAATTGAATTGGTTGCGATGACAAAATGTCAAATGCTATAAATACAGTGAACCAGAATAAAGGCAAGATGAAGTTGATCTTATTGAAAATCCACCGGAAGTGTTGAAAAAGAAGCCCTTAAATCAAACTGAAAGGAAAACTAAAGCTTTTCATAGAGTCTACTGAAATTATAAGTTGTCAAACTATTTTCCGGAGGAAGAAGTCATGAGGAGAAATAAAAGTGATAAGAAATTTCATTTCATGAAGTGTCGGTTTTGTGGCTATTTGTGCCATACAATGTCTTACTGTAAAGAGGCAGGAAGCTATATTAATGGGAAAGAGTTGGAGTTCAACAAAGGAGAAAATATTAATATCCTAATTCTTATGGAATAAATAATTTCTATGTATTTTGTTTTCATTGTTCTAACTTTGTCCATAAAGCTATGTATTGCTGGAAAATGTCTGACAGAAGAAATTCTTTAAATACTCAGAGATGAGTAAGTACACATCAACTAGATGGTGTTTCTATTTCAAAACGGTTTTCTCATCTGGAAGAATAATTTGAATATGAAGAACTTGTGTACATGGGAGAGTGAACTGAAACACCAAAAGCATCCTACACTCAATCCAATATCTCATGGAAAGAAAAGTCGAAAATGGAAAAGTATAATTTTCCAGAAGTAGCTCTCAATGCTAAAAATAAAAAAAGCACCTGGATTCCTGATTGTGGATGTTCATCACATATGACAAGTAATGCATACCTATTATCAAATTTTATGAAAAAGGTCGATGGAACAGTGAGGTTAGGTAACCATTGTGCTTTGAAGATAAAATGATTTGTAAGTACTGAGCTAGATAATAAAGAGGTGAAGAAAACTAAAGTCCTTTATGTGGACGGTCTGTGTCAGAATATTATTTTTGTGAGTTAACTCTATGACTCAGTTAATATTGTGACATTCAATCAGAATGGTTGTACTATAAGAGGAATTCCCTAGAATTCTATCATGATAGGCTGTAGAACATATGGAAACTATATCAAGTTGACTAAAAAGAGGGAATTTTCTACTTAACAGTTGAATAGGAAAACAACTTATGGCATTGAAGATTTGGGCACATAAATTACAATTACATGGAAAAGATATCTAGGATGAATATAGTAATTTATATACCTAAACTAAAGAGTGAACAAGAAAAGACAGGTGATGATTGCATGCGAGGGAAACTGGCTTGCAGTTCCTACCGGAAAATGATGAAAAGAGCATCAAATCAACTTGACCGCATCCATATAGATGTATGTGGCCTGATAAATTTTGTTGTAACACATGAAAAAAGGTACATTGTTCTTTTCATTGATGATTATAGTAGAATGGCATGTGTTATCGTTATACAAAGGAAGCAACAAGTGCTTGATTTCATGAAAACCTATCATCAAATCACCGAGAGTGGTATTGGACAAAAGATCAAAGTCCCACGGTCTAAAATGGAGGGGATTACACATAAATTGTATATAAAAGTTACCTAGAGGAGCATGGGATACAACATGAGGTGGATGATTTGAGAACTCCATAGCAAAACAGATTTTTTGAGTGCCGGAATCGACAGTTAAACAACATGGCTAGAACTATGCTGATCAAGAGTCGTATTCCTCAACATTACTTGAAAGAGGCGGTACAATCATAAATGTATATAAAAAATATAATAGGGCTATATATCACTGAGACAAAGACACCCTATGAATTTTGGCATGGAAGGAAGCCCTCTTTGAAATATTTTTGTGTTTTCAGAAGAAAATGTTTTATCCGAAACAAAGAAGAGAACCAAGGGATGTATGGAGACGATGCAGATGAGGTAATATCTCTGGGGTACTCAATGAACATAAAAACCTACATATATTTCAATAAGCCCTTGGTAATAATTGTAGAAAGAAATTATGTAAAGATCATTGAATAGAAAAACCCTAATGATTCAATTAATTCTTATGCTGATGTGGTATAAGTTGAGGAAGGATGTAAATAAGAAATAAATTTTAATACATAGGTAATTTAAGGTGTGAAAAACACTCAGGAGTCACATCATGATGTTTTCTCTGAATAAGAATTAGAAGAGGAAGACATAGCTGGAGAGAATTAAGTTGAACCGCAAAGGAAAATCGAATAGAAGAGATTGATCAGTCCAACATTATCAAGGATCTGAATGCACCTACACAAACAAATTGAATAAGGAATAATGCACATTATTCATTTCTATCAGTTGTGGAACCATCCTCAATTGAATAGGATGAAAAGGATGTATCATGGTTAAAGGAAAGGAATGAAATGTTACATTATATTGACAAAAATCCGACATGGGATATTGTCAAAAGACCTAATGGTCATAATGTAATTTTTACAAAGTGTATTTCCAATATGTAATTTAATGATCAAGGAAATATGATCAGAAATAAGGCATTCTTGGTCTGTAAAGGATATTCACAAATCGACGACATTGATGTTGAGGGGAAATTTTCTCCCATAGTGAGAGTAGATTCAATCAGGATATTTCATGTCATGGAAATCCAAAGAGGTCTTACAGTGTATCAAATGAATATCAAGGCGGAATTAATAAATAGAGTTTTAGAGGAAGAAGTCAACATTGAACAACCTGAAGTGTTCTTGCTTGGCAATGATTAACTGAGAGTTAAAAAAAATAATGCTCTCTATGGCCTGAAATAGGCACCACAATTGTGGTTCTCTTGGTTAGAATCGTATATGATAAAGCATGAGTTTAAAATAGAAGGAGTGGATCACAATGTCAATGTGAATAACTCTCAATAGGACGAGTTCAAGGTATTGGTATACGTTGATGATAATTTTTTTTTGAAATATGACATGGATCCATGGGTTAATTTTCTAATAACATTAAATCCAAAATTTAAATATCTATTATTAGTGAACTCACATACTTTTTAGGGTTGGTGGTACATCAGAAGAAGGAATAAACATTAATTTCTCAAGAAATTTATGCATGAGAGATAGTGAAGAAATTTAATATACATGATTCAAAACCAATTTTGACTATGATTGTAGTTGGATCAAATCCCTGAAGGCATGGGGAAGGGACTTTTGTGGATCCCACCATGTACAGAAGAATCATTGGTGCCTACTATACCTTAGAGCAACAATTCCATATATTATATTTGAAACTTTCCTAGAGGACCACTTTCAGAGTAATTTGAAAGAAGAACATATGGCGTTACTGAAAAGAATCATGAGATACATTCAATGAACACATAATTATGGGATATAGTTTTCTACAGGAATACATAGTGAATTATCATAATTTTCTAATGCTGACTTGGATGGAGATCTGTAGAAAGAAGGCCTACTAGTGGTGGAGAATTCTATATTAGAAAGAAATGTGTGGACAGGTTAAGTAAGAAACATGAATGAAATTCACTTAGTACTGATGAATCTGAATACATATCTGCTACCAAAGAATACAATTAGATAAATTGGATGAATCTAAAATGGATTGACATAGTTGATGAGGTGAAACAACTAATGGTGATTTACTATGATAACAACAGTGCAATTTATCTTACAAACAATCTTGTCCATCATTCTCATACGAAACATATTGTTATCAGATATCACTTCATCAAAGATAAATTTGAACAAGTGGTAACAAAAATGGACCATGTGGGAATTGATGAGCATGTAGCTGAAATTATGAGTAAGCCACTATCAACGGATGTGTTTTAAAAACATCATTTTCACATTAGTGTTCAGCCACCTCTTAGTGCATAAGGAGGTTACAAGATTCTTGTACCCTCATTTGATTTAACTTTTTTTAATCCGTTTGTGGAAATGATCCAGGTTTATGGAAGAGATACAATTAAATGGGGAGAATGATTTTTTAACTCTACAAACCAAGATTCAGTTCACTGGTTTTATTTCCAATGTCGGAGAATCGATAAATTCAATGGAGAGTGACCTGGATATAGAGAAGATGGATAATAAGAGAATCCAGACCTATAAGTATGGGGGGAAATGAAATAATGATAACTCAAATCGTGTCCTCTCCCTTGTTTTCTACACTCTGCACTGCTCATATAGAAATAGTGTGATGGCTGAGTTGTTTCCTGAAGGTTCAAGTGTTGAATTTGTTTGGCTCATAAGTGAATTTATTTGGAGATTTCCAACAAATCCAAAGGGGGAGATTGTTGGAACCAAGGCTATTCATTGATAATAATGGAGTTTGGTTTTTTTTTCAGGGTTCAGACAGATGAATAGGGTGTTTGCAACGAATGGGGTTATATGATTTAGGTTGAAAGTAACATTTATGGTGGCATAGTTTCCCAGTGTTTTCCGTGTTATTGGGCCTCAATAATAGAGAGTTTTGCAGTAGTACATGGTGAAGGCGCAAGGTACAGAGTGAAGGCATGCAGTACGCAGTTCAGGCACACGATACATAGTGTAGGTGCATGGTACAAAGTGTAGGTAGTGGGATTGGTGTATGGAGAGGTGCGTGGAACCTAAAGCAGTTCGCAACAACAGTACATGGTGAAACAATTCAGTATGCGGAATGATGAAGGTTGAAATGAAAAATGGTTCGTAGTGATGGTACCCAGTGAATGCATGGAGTACATGGATGATGAAGGTTAGAGGGATTGATTTGGTTCGCAAAACAAGAGTGGTATGCAGTGGAGGCTAACCTTAGATAGATAGAGTGAAGATTGTCCAACATTGAAAATTTGGGTAAAACAGATTAGTGATATTTGTGGAGTTTTATGCCTATTTAAGGAACAGTAATCCCATTTGTTAAGGGAGGATATTGGATATTAGAATTTTGGGAAGAAATATGAATAAATATGAAGTTGCTTGATAAGGAAAATATGATAAGCAGAGAGACTCCTCAGCATAAGGAAAATAGTTTTCGGAAGAGTGTGTGGTTCGTGCTGGAAGCTCCTACAGTACACGGCGGAGCAAGGTAGTATGTGGGGTAGAAATGTATGCGGGGGTGTTGAGTAGTACACAGAGTAGGGAGGAATGTGGAGAAGTGTAGTTCATGGAGGATCTAGACAGTACGTTGATGAGCTGGATGGTATGAAAAAATAACAATGGTACCCAAGAAAAGCTGTAGTATGCGGAACACACAAGGAAGCGTGAAAATTTGCCAAATCAGTTTGTGAAATTAATTTTCATAACATATCAGTACTAGGGAAAATAAATTATATATGTGGGTTATTATGGGAATTCAAAAGAGAATCCATTAACAGTTGAGGATGCATGATTTTATGCTAAAAAATTTATGTGACCTTCAAGTTGATAAACAGAGTGATGATTCATCTAGTGTAGTGAGAAAGGGGGAGGTAGTGGAAGTGATTTGAGGGACGTAGTGTGCTATCCCTAAAACCTTGTAAAGGAAGTGTGACTAGAACAAAGTGACTTTGCTAAACTCTTATA
The DNA here is from genome assembly GCA_963277665.1 of Viscum album. Taxonomy (NCBI): domain Eukaryota; kingdom Viridiplantae; phylum Streptophyta; class Magnoliopsida; order Santalales; family Viscaceae; genus Viscum; species Viscum album. Next base: position 1,336,045,095 of record OY728162.1, read on the forward strand.
ATCCACATCTTTTGAAGATTAGTGGTTTTGGTATGACTGATACACTGTCGGTGTATTCTCCATGGAAATAGCCCTTAGTGGTGAACCAAATAAAATTGTTCTATAATTTCTTTTCATGTGATTGTTGATTTTCTAAATATTATCTTCAAATAGGTTTAATGGGATACTACCAATGTGGGAATAAGATCCATCGGTCTAAAATAAAATTTTGACACTGTGATTCACCCCTCCCCTCTCAGGGTGTTACGGGGTCCTTCAAAATTTGTATGAATATGGGGTGAAAGAGTTTGTCAAGTTTCAAAAAGATCCTATATATGACCATTTTAAAATCATTTTTTTTGTGTTTATGTTATTATTATTCATGACTAATTAGTCCAAAATAGTCATATGAACCGTTTATCTGTCATAGAATAGATGAAATTTATATGTGTTAGAATAAACATGCGGAAAACATGAATGTAGCTAGTGAATGGGATGACACCGCATTTGTGGATCATATGATATGATTACAAGTATAGACAGTGAAGAAGACCATATTTATGATGTGATTATAGGTGTGAATGATAATGAAGATTATATTGGGGAAATGATAATGACAATTTAAGATGAACATCATTATTGTAAAAAATTATTTGAGAATAAAAATGGTTCGACAAGATGTCAATGTATGCTTGTTGCACTAAATAAACAACATTTTCAACCATACTAATGTTTTATAATTTAAAATCTAGAAATTAATGGAGTGTTTAACGGCCCAAACTTTTTCAATATTAATTGCTTCCTGAAAACTCGTGTTATATTATATTACACAATAAAATTATATTCCTATATTAATGTAGTGATAATAATTGAAATGTTACCATTGGGTGTTGACAGTAATATGTCCCATGGTAAATTACGAACATTGATAAATATGACAATTATAAAATATACTATTAACATTATGATTATTGTTTATGAAAATAAATGATATTGGTTAATTAATACATAAAGAATAGTTGATGGCCACATCCAGTAGAATCAGGTAGTACGAAGCCCATCCATCGGAGCTTGGGAATGATGTAGCATCTCTTGGATTCAATGTAGAAAAATCCCAAGCTGAGCTTCAACGCATTAAACTTTAAAAAACTCACCTATGGGGTATGTTCAAGTTAGTTGAGATTACCACTCGGGTTATGTTTTCTGAGCTGCTCCAAGAGTTCATCACCGTCAAACACCTTACCCTTAGGTCTTATACGTGTGTTTAAGGGGTTATGTGTCATGGCCTTAGTGACATAATTTTTAATCCCTTTGTTTTAATAAAATTTTTATTCCCTAATTTCTATTTTTAGAATGCATTATCTTAAAAATTTAGATGGAATTTGATAAATTGATTTATTGGGAAAAAATAATATTTTTCAGAAAGATATAAATTATAATATTAATCTAATATTTTATTAATATTGTTTATTAAAATGAAATAGTGTTATAAAAATAAACATTTTTAATTAGAAATGATAATATAATTTTATTTTTTTCATGTGTCGAAACTTTCACTATGCATTTTATTATGCATTTTTTTATTTGCTATAATTTTTTAAAATTTTGTATTTTTATAGTTAAAAGATATATTTATCATAATTAATTAATTATTATAAAAAATCATTTTGGAATTCAGAATTTCTATATTATTTTATGGTAAAATTATGATAATTTTATAAAATAAATTAGTTTTTGATGAATAGTAAAAATACAGTCTGATTTTTTGATATGTTTAATGAAATCATTTCTATGCATAATTATGTAAAAATTAATTTAAAATTATTGCTGACTCTTATATGTTAGACTAGATCAATAGGTGTCCCATTTTTCTAATACCATGGGAAAATCCCATGGAAAATTCCATGGTTTTTCAAAAACCACTAATGAGGTATTCTAGGAAATTAATAAAAAACCCCTTCTCTTTTACTATAAATACACACCCATTACATCATTTCCATTAATTAAAAAATAATTCCCTTCTAAAAGATAATAGTATTACCTCCCAAGTAGTAATTCTATGGAGTCCTCAAGCTCTTAAGGTCTCAATCTTAGCCTTTTAGAAGTTACTCTTTAAGGTAATGGAATTCTCAACTTCTCTTTTCCATTCAAGTTCTCTTTTATGTGGTATGTCTTTTAAATTTCTATACTATGTTATTATTTCCATTTTATTGTATCCCTATAATTTATTATGAGTCATTTTATGAATGTGTGACCCCATTCCCCTCTCTTTTTAATGTTTTATAAATCTATGTTTCGTACTCGTTATGCTGTACAATTTTCGTCTCAAAATCTCTCTCTTTTTCTCAAGAAATTAATTTATTTTCATTAAGTGAATACTCATACCTCTTTCATTTCCTAGATTATTCATCAATTAAAAAAAGATTTATTTTATTATATAATTAACATAGATGATACCCTCATTCCCTTTCCATGGGTTATAAATGATATAATGATCATATTTTAAATAACTTTTAAAAACTCTGTGATAATTATATGAAACCCCATTTATTTTATGCTCTACGGGTTATTTATGAAATGTTTGATTGTTGTATATGTGGATCAGATGAAAATAAAGACATATTAAGGGTGTTCTCTAATATCTCTACAATGCATTAGGTATAGAATTTAATTTCTATAGATGATAAGTTTTAAAATACCATGGTGAATAACATTTGTAATTATTATAAAACCTTGGGGTGGACCTTGGTGATATGCTTATTAATGTCTTAATTAAATTTTGTAAAAACATTTGAAATTTATAATATAAGTTCTTATTGTTATTATATTCATCTTTCTGATGTCTTTTATGAAATTCCCCATGTTCTTATTGATATCTCTGAAGGTCACATGTATATTTTTTCCTTTGCTTTCCCTTATTGGGCCTTATGCTAAACCTTTCCTTTGATATGTGTCCCCATTTTTTGAGTTAGAATAATTTTACACTGGATGAACAAATGAAAAATCCTTTTAAGTGGATTATAAGAATGTATTCATGTATTCATGTTTTAATGTATTATTTACCATATTTCTAAGACACTAAACTCTAATGATACTCTACTTGTAAAATGTAATCAAAGGTTATATAATAAAAATGTGGGATGTCATAAATATACTCTAGTTTTATTGAACTACATTCCCTCTAATATTATAAGCTCCTAGAAGATAATGAGTACCCTATACAAACATATAATGAAAAAAGAATACAAATTTCAATGGTTATGATCTGTGAAAGAAAACATGTCTTCCCAAATTATTGTATACTATTTCATTGGGACCAAAAATCACATAAAGATTTCCCAAAGTGTGGAGCTTCTCAATAAAAGAAAGATGAATTGGGTCCTATAAAAGTTTTATTGTAATTTCCAATCATTCCAATGTTTAACTCCCTATATGGAAATGAGAAAAAAAAAGACATTTGACGTTTCATGTAGATAAAATAAATAAATATGGATAACATTGTCACTCGACAGACACTCCTTAGCAGAAAATAATTGATCATGAGTATCTTAAATTTGGAAATGAGCTGAAAAAATTTAATCTTGTGTTATCTATAGATGTAATGAATCCTTTTGGTTTTCAAAGAAACACTCACAGTACATGGATGGTTCTATTGGAAAATTATAAATGGTCATTGTGTTCATTCATGAATGAAAAACACATTATGTTTTCTATGCTTGTATCAGGACCAAAACAAATGAGTAGTGATATTGATGTTTATGTGGATCCATTGATCAAGGATTTGAAATTGTTGTGTGATTTATGAGTTATATTGTATTATTCATACAAAAATTAAGATTTTACATTGAGAGCCATGTTGAATGGGATGATAAATTACTTTACTGTTTTGGATATTTTTCAGGATATATCATTAAAGGAACTCAAGGGTGTCATATTTGAGAAAACGTTATCCAATAAATTAGGTTGAAAAATTCATCAAAGACTATGTTTCTTGGACATCACAAATTTCTACACTCACGACGTTAGTACTGATCTTTGAAAACATCATCAGAGGAAAATTTAGAAGAATCTACAACATTGCCTTTGTTAATAGGTGATCAACTTTTTGAGAACATAAAATATGTGGACCTAGATTTTGGAAAACTGTTTTTAGAAAACCATAAGAAAATGGGCTAAAAGAGGAGATCATTTTTTAATTACCATACACGAATTGTCTGTATATTATATTTATTCATGATATTATTCTTTTAGAAAAAAATGTATGTGATAGAATAATTGGAACATTATAAAATTATACTACAAATACAAATAATAGAGTTAAGGCTAGGCTGGACATGTTTGAGATGCGAATATGAAAAGTTTTGGTTCCAATGAAGGGAGAAAAAAAACCTTTCCTCCCCCAGCTGATTACACACTTTTTAGGGAGAATAGATATTAATTTGAAAACATCTTGAATGATGGAAAGGTTCCATAAGGGTATTCAGAGAATATCAAGAATATCTTTTCAATTAATAATTTAATGTTTAAGGGTTTTAAATCACATGAATACCATGTTTTGATGAAATATATATTTCCTATATCTTTACATTCCATTTTCCCAAAAATGTATGTCATACATTGACCAAACTGTATTTATTTTTCAAAACTATATACAGTAAGGTTATATACCTACATAAATTTACAACAATGGAAAAATAAATTTTTATCATATTATGTAAATTGGAAATGTTATTCCATCCATAATTATTTTATATTATGGTTCACCTGATGGTTAACTTGGTGAGAGATATTCCACTTTGTGGTCTGGCACATTATAGATAGATGTAACCCATTGAATGATATATAATTATTACTAAAGGGTGTGTCAAAAATTGAATTCATACTGAGGGTTATATTATGGAGCGATATATATTTTATTAAGTCAATAAATTTTGTACCAACTACCCATCCATTGTGGAAAACATTGGTCTATCAAAATATCATTAAAGTAGTTGGCTTGTGGGTGAAGGAATTTCTAGAATAGATGTTGTCACAATTGATATTACAGATCTAGAGTAGGCCGAACATTACATTTTTCCTAATAGTTTAGAGGTTTCCCCATATGTTAAAACCCATAAAGTTATTTTTAGTAATTTGAATCCATAAAGGGTTGAAATACAGATATAAAATTAATATAATCAGCAGTTTATAGGATTATTTTGAGGCCATGTTTTTACAAAGTTGGATGAAAATAAGAATTCAATCTCAGAACGACTTTGATGGATAGCAAGAGGACCAAGTGTCGTTGTATTATCTTAAACTGGTTATATAATTAATGATTATATGTTCTATAAAAATGAATATCATGAAGAGTGTACCGTGAAAAATAGTGTAGCTATACTTCTGGAAGAAGTGATTCATGTTTCTAGTACTAAAGATAGAAATCCAATTTATGGGAATATCCCATACTTAGGCATCATCAAATTAATATAGGGGTTGTATTATACAACAATACAAGTGCCTATTTTTCAGTGAAAGTGGGTTGATAATAGGATTTTTATTAAAATAGATTAATTGGGATGTGTGATAGTGGATTTAAATAAAGAATTGTACAAACATGAACCATTTATAATAGAATCATAAGCAGTACAAGTATATTATGTTCCAAATCCCGCAAAATGAAAGTGGTCAATTGTTTTGTTATCAACCAAGACCACTGAAGGGCCAGATAAAGGTTTTACTAAGGTTGACCATTTTATTAGGACATTGAAATAATTTCACATTGGTCTCAATGTAGACGGGGTTTTGTATGTTAGAGGTGACTATAATAAATCCATTTGGAAACTTGATAGAATAGAAAAATCCCTTCAACCATTAAAAAAAGAGTTCAATTATCAGGTTATATTTATTACAATATACATAGAGTTACCTCATGTTGTTATCTAATTGTTATTGAATTTATAAAACATAAATTAAATGTCAATATACATCAATAGATAATGATATCTTCACATGCTAATGCTCCAAATCCTAAGGAAAAATGGATTTCTCAACCAGCTATTTCACCTAGTGCATAAAACCAATGATATTTTTCAATACTGATGCTACCAATCAAGAGTAACAAGATATTGATGATTTTGAATCCAAGGAAATGGTAGGCGATGAAAAATTGATGCTGTAGAAATAAAGGAGCATCATATCATGACGTAGTTAGTAACAATTGTTTTGATGAAAAGCAAAGGCATCAAATTTGAGGTCTGATAGAATGTGTGCAACCATCATGTTAACCCCTACAATCCCATGTTCAGTTGTTACATTGTGTTCATCACTCATCAACATGTGTCGATTTATTTGGTTTTGTGGCACCATTTTGTGATCAAACCTAATGAACTGATTTTGGAAGAGATAAAATTAACATTATGAAATTATTTATTTATTTTACAAAAAAATAAAATAAATAGTGATTGAATTAATAATAATCATCCTTTGTAGAGTTCATTTATAGTAGATAAATCACATAAAAATCACGTGTTAATTCTTTCTGGAAGGATTCATAGTGAATTCCTCACAATTCTAATGATATAAAATCTTGAAGATGTTGAACGGAAAATAAACATGCACCCACATGTTATGTATGCACACCTAATAAGCCAAGAATTGTGGGATTCATTTACTAGATATCAAGAAGAGATTTATTTTGAGTTAAAATATAAATGGTAATACATTGTTTTAAAATCTCTGTATTCGTCAATTTGATAGAGAATTTTTTATTTGTGAAATAGAAACCGAGTGCTAAAAATAAAGAATAGGTAGCAAAACAAATGTACCACTACCATAAAGAAAGTATGAGGTACGATTCACTTGAAAAAAATGGTACATATTTTCAATCTACCTTAATAATTTTATATAACATAAAACAATATCATAATTATTTTCCTATATTTATATGAAGATTTATGAATCCAAATCCAAAGCATCATCCATCCCACACCATGTGCTATGGACCGAGGATTGGGTAAATAAATATGGGATACTAATAGATGAAAACAAATAAAATAATTATTGGAAACACGTTTATGTATGACATAATAAAAAATAGTTTTACATTAAATATCTTTTTCATAATAATGATTTCTTATTTTACAATATTTTCTATCTGACATAGACATAGGAATCATCAACAGCTATACCAGATGAACAACTACAATTGGTTTCCTTGAAGAGGCTAGAACAGTATGAGCGTGTGGGAGTTGTGAGTTTTGGGGTGACACCCTGAACATATTTTGAGAAAAAAGGAGGATTAATATAAAGACAAGGAAGAGAAAAAAGCAATATTCTCTTCCCATGAAGAAAAATTTAAATGGAAGATTTAGTTTCTTTAAATTTTTATAGGGGGAATCAAATAGAATAAAAAAACCAAGAACAACCATTGTATGAAGATCCCCCTGCCAACATTGAGGCAAGTCATTCCCCTCAAAGAGTTGTCTTAGTTGAGGTTATCAATATTCTAATAACTGATTTAGTGAAATATGAATAATAATGAAACTATGAAATTTACTGTACAGATATTATATATGGGGAAATTTATTGTTATTTATATCAATCAACACCCACCCATCACCCTGTTGTGAGGGAAATTGTGTCCAATATCCAAGACCACAATCTACATAACATAGTACTTCAAATAGGTCTTGTGAGAGTGGGGATTACCATATCTCATGATATGAGTGTCGAGCTACATGTTCCACTTGATTATGTGTATATTAACCTGTTCAGTCAAGCTATTGGAACATTCGTAGCATGGGATTCATGTCGACAAGGAGGTATTCATGCACAATTTATTTTTAATTCTCAACTATTAACAATTAATGAAAAAAGTTTTAAACTAATGAATCTTATTATATATGGACAAAGGGAAGATGTGAAATAAAATTTTGACTCAAAACAATCTAAATAATCATCCATCTGGTTAAAAATATCTTCAGAAAGCACCTATATCCTACCCATTCAAAATCCTCATTTACTAACATTAAAAGTTCATGTAAATACACGTTATAAAATGGTAGTAATAACATAGTTTATTTTGAAGAACAGATGTACAGAGAGGCCTCTATATACAAAATTGGTCTTGAGAATGTACATTAAATCCTAATGCATAAATGTATAAGAAGATCAGTTGTAGATTTATACATGAGGTGTGTTTTAATGATTTCTTTTTCCAGTAGTTGATATATTGTGTTAATTATGACAAAATACATATCTTCTTTTTCAGGAATATATATGAATACCAATTTAAGGGATTAACTGATCAATATAAATTTGGACTTGTTTGTCTAGACGTCACTTCTACAGAATAGAATGAAATATATTCAAAAAATGGACGATATAGTATCAAAACTGGCCAAATCCTTTGAAGAAAAAATTATGGATTACAAAATATTCTTAATACCAATGACACAGGGGTAAAAATATACCATTTATCATATCTATTAAATTTTCATTTCATTCATTACTTATTATTTATTGTGTTTTTAGGCATCATTGGATGCTCATTAAGGTCAATTTAGATACTCTGAGGATTTATTTTTGGGATTCATTGATTGGATACCCAAAAAACTGAGCAAACATGATAGTTTTTGTCAATTTTTAAAACACTACATCCAATGTTTTTAACTAATATTCATGTTATATATTTTATATTATATTTTAATGAAATATTTTTTATGATAGGACGATGTTTCAATATCATGAAATTCATGGCATAAGGACTACCCATGCGCACAAGGTTGGTGACAAATTATATAAGTGGACAAGAATATTGGTATATATAATACGATTTCACTATAAAAACAAATATAAAAAAAATTAATTATTTTTATTAAAATTTCAATAGATTCTACAAAAATGGAAAATTTTGTGATTATTAATGTTGTAAATTTATGAGATAGATCATATTCCATCAACAAACTAGCATCCCTGAAGAGGAATTTTTGATGATAATTACCATTTCATTTAAAATATTTATTAATACATTGTGTATTTATATTTTTTAGTACTAATATGAAAATAAAAATACTAATATTTACAAGATGTTATAAATTTTATTATAAATGAGTTGGCAGCATACCTGATGCTAGAATGTACACAAATAGCATTAAAATGTGACTTCCATAAAATAATTGGATTGTTTCATATTTATGTATAATTTATTTATTTTTAGTAGTACTCACATATGAAATTTTTTCTTATACATGTTGATTCCTTTGTTCGAGGTGTGGGGGTTTGTTTGAAGTTGCTCATGCTTATGAGAGATCGGGATTCATGGATGTAACTGATGGTTCAATGAGATGGTATCAGTGTCTTTTAATTTACTATGTTTTTTCTCATAACATAATATGTTCTCTACTTCATTAACATAATATACATTAAATATTTTACTACTCATATAGTAAATTCTTTCTGAACATGATGATTTTATCAATCCCATGGAGGAATAGACTATAACCATGGAAACCCTTGAAGAAGATGTAAAGGTAATTTTACCATATATTTTATCTATTTTACCAAAAAATATACACAATGAAATGTTGATTTATTTTTCATTATTCATTATATAGTTAATTTATTTAGGATATTTTTTCCATTTATCATGACTTTCTGCACCAAAACTTCCACAAACATCTTATCCATAAAAACCATTACACCCCTACAATGTTGGCATATATCAATTTCCTTCAATTTCTATCCATTACCTTTGCAGGAAGAGAAATAATGTTGTCTCTGCTCAATCATAAAGGTAATATTCATTTTTTTGTAATAAAATTAGTGTCCATATAATTAAAGTATTTTTTCATATTTATTATTAATTCATTTCTTATTAGTATTACCCACGTAAAAATTGTTTTAAAATACTGGTGGATTGTTTTGTTCGAGTTGGGGTGGTTTATTCAAATCTTCTCATGCTCGTTCGAGAATGAAACTAAGATAATAAGAAAAAGGGAATGGATCAAGAATTTATATAACCATCATGAAAAATTGAGTTCCTACTACATATTTAATTAATTTTTTCATCATTTTATCTACTATTTTTATGTTAATTTCTTTATCAAATTTTTCATATACTTATTTATTTTTTTCAATGATCATTTTATAATTCAGATTTTACTTTAAACTATATGAAACAATCTACAAAAAAGATAACATGTTCCTTTCTACTAATGTTACCATGCTTTCCATTGAATTTATTTATCAAACTAAGACACTATATATTGAGTCGATGTTCTCAGCTGGTAAAATGTTTTTGGATAAAAACATCAACTCAATATGAAGTGTTGGATCTTTGACAAATAAATCCAATGGAAATCATGGTAACATTAGCAGTTGAGATTTTTTGAGACTTCAAGATGTGTAGGAATTAGTCACACCACAATCCGACCCATGATGCAACCGAGTTGATTCCATGTTCTTAATTTTTTTTAAAATTTACATTAATTTTAGTAAAAAATACTACTAACATACTCAAAAATAAGAAACAATCATTTGGATTATTTTAATACTTTAATAAAATGATACATAAGTAATTTGGGATGTGTAGAAATTAGTCACACCTCAATTTGATACACGATGTGTCCATTATGACTTAAAGTGTCAATCGTCATTTTAAAATTTGCAGTTTAATTAAAAACGTGACACTAACTTAAAACATAGAACACAAACATTGATTGTATTGATAATTTATTGAAATGTTTCATAAGTCATTTGTCACATGTAAGAATCAGTATCGTGTCAAATCGACACATGATGTGACTGATATGACTCAATGTGAATGTTTCCAGTTTAAAATGACATTTTAGTGAAAAATAAAAGTAACATACTCCAAAATGAGAAAAAACATTCATATTTTTTTGATATTTCAGGAAAATGATCCGTAGGTTATTTGTATGCGTAGAAATCATCCACAACTCAATATGATACACAGTGTGACCGGTATGACACCACGTACATATTTTTATTTTTTGTTGACATTAATTTTAGTAGAATGACCATTGTTATACTCAATATCGAGAAAACGCGTTCATATTGTTTTGATACATTACGAAAATGATTCATAATTCATTTGTGACATTTAAGAATCTACCACACCTCCATATGATACACGATGTGTCGTGTATGACTCTAAGTGTCCGATATCAGTTTAAAATTGAAATATTAGTTTAAAAATTGTCACTCAGTAAAAATCAAGAAACCATGCGCGGATTGTCTTGATAATTTACAAAAACAATTCATAAGTAATTATTGGCATGTACAAATTAGTCTTCCCTCAACCCGACACACGATGTGACTGGTATAAATCAAAATGTGTGTTTGCAGTTTAAGATTAAATTTTAGTACAAAACTGAAGTTACATACTCAAAACCAAGAAAGCAAATTCAGATTATTTTTATACTTTAAGAAGATGATCCATAAGTTAATTAGGATGTGTAAGAATCATCCTTCTAATGTCCTTTGTTTTGAACCAGATGAAAAGGCCCATGAAATTATCTTCTTTTCCATTGGCCGGGCAGGTTGGTTTTAAAACAAAATGTCAGAACTTTTTTATTCAAATAGTTGACACTACGATGTGTCTTTTAAATAAATGTTATTAAATTAATTAGATTAAAATTAAAATAAAGACAAATCAATTGAAGGGTTAAAACCTTATTAAAAAATTGTAATATTTTATGAAATATTTTCAATATTTGATGATGAGTCAGCATGGTATTCCGAGACCTATAGTCTATCAGTGTTGATAGAATAAAAATAAAAATATTATTTTATTCATACATGTGTGTTTTAAAAAAAATAAAATACCTCTCAAATGTAGTATCGTATGAGAAATATAAGACCCCTATAAGGTCTAAAACATTGGGATTACCCTAGGAAGGGTGTAACATTGATGCACATCAGGTGTTCATAAACCTCACATGTTATAATACCCTCTTTGTTTTTAATTTATTTAATATTATGTTTTTATATAATAAATAATTAGTTTATCACAAACAGTGCATCGAATGAGAAATATGAGACCACCGATTGTTCCTGGAAATGGGGATTACACTAGGCAAAATATAACTTTTACGAGCATCAGACGTTTTGTTAGATCCCACCCAAATATAATTTATTTGGGTTATAAATATTTTGTTGGACATTTTTAAAAAATAATAATGATTTTATTATTAATATTATTATCTGAATTGATGACAAAAAATATGAAAAGGTATTTCCACAATTATTAAATTGAGTCGCGGTGTAAACAATAAATGGACAATGTAAAGAATGTGATTTTATTAATTGTTCCAGTTAAACAAAAATGCACAATCAATATTAATTTTATGACCACTCTCTTTTTTAATGGTTGTTTTTAAATTATTAATGGTTTCATTGATGAGTTATATTAAAAAAATAATTTTAATTATTATAATGTCTTGACATAAAAAAAGGTATGTAACTTTATGTTTTCATGTCCAAATATTTAAAGGAAATCAGGGCACATGCAAATACATTATCTTGTAGATCTCGTATAGCTATTTAAATTATTTGATTATTTTCTCATGTCTTATGTAAAATATTAAGTCACACCCTAGCGTAGAGTTTGGGTAAAAATAATTAAACAGGATTAAGGTAATATTAACTAAATTAAAAGAGATTTAATAGGAATTAAAATAAATAATAAAATTAAAATCAAGAACGAAAAGAAAATAAAAATAATTTAAAATATATATAAAAATTTTTATTATTTTTATTTTTACTTTCCTTTCTCTCCCATTTTTAATTTTTTTATATTATTTTTCCTTTTTCTATTATTCATTTTTTTCTTTCCTTTCCTTTTTCATTCATTCTTTTTTTCCTCTCCTCCTCTCATCCCTCTATCTTGTGTGTTGTGCACCCCCCCTTCCCTAGGTGGTGTGCACCACCTCCTTCCCACTTCGAAAGGCCACTATGACTCTGTTTCTCATATGTTTTCTTCACTGTCAGTTGCGTAGTAATGATATCGGTATGGATGAACTCATGCACAAAGAATCATATGATCTATTTCTCTATCCGTTGTGGGATATACCGTTGAAGGATTTTTACCCAAAATTGGTTTTTTTCTAAAATATTCTATTTTATTCTATATAAGGTCAAATAAAAGCCTACCGCAGATCATAGGATCATCTATGACCATACGGTTGGGAGTTAACGCAGTTTCCCTCCAATGGATTGTGATTTATAAAAAACGCACGGTTGTGCCATTCGTCAGTGCCTACCAACATTGTTCAATTTCAACCAATATTTTAAATTTAATAGTTTTTCTTAATCATTGCATCCTTATTTTTCATAAATTAAATTATTTAAAGTTTTTCAACATATTCGGAAACCCCTTGGTTGTGCCGATGTGGTCGGTATAAATTCTGAATGGTCGAGAATTTAATTTATTTTACTATATGTGTTGGGAAACCCATTTTAGTTGTTTTTAAATGAAATAATAATTATAGAACAATTAAAAACCTTGAATAATTGGATTTCTAGTGGTTATTTTTTTTTTGATTTAATTATTTATTAAAACATGAATTTACCAATTTGTGAGGATACCGAATCTTTCCTCGTTAAGTTTTTACACTGCCATATTAAAATAACACCTCATGTTTCCCGGGTGAATAAACATATATTTCAAAATCCAATTACATATGCATACTATGACATATCTGATCCTATTAGATTTTATTTAAATTAAGGGTCGGGATAGAATGTGGGTTCCGTATTGGGGGCCACAGATGGACTCTCCATTCCTGAATGATTACCTCTACATGCTGAGTGGTGGTGTCTTAAGCTTTGTTAGACAGATACTTTATCGGGATTTCTAAATACTTATGAGTAATACAGGTTCCAAAAAGGGCTTATTGAGGACGGATCCATTGTCAATGTGGCTACTCAAAACCTCAAATGATACTTGACCCATTTTTGCGAGACCGAGACGGGCTCATGGTAAAGCCATGCCTCGAGGAATACATGGTCTTTCAAGGGATTTTCTTGGATGGGCTCAGTGGTATTCGGTAATTTTAAGGAGGTACTGTAGCGATACCTAATGGATGATCACAAACTCCAAATCTCAACTTGAACAAATTAATAATGATGCACTGAATGTTTATGTTAATTCCACTTGAGTCCAAGGAGAGATCTGATCTTTTCTGGTATATTGAAGCACATATGGTTGACACATAATTTAGACCCCAAGATAATGATAAATCATGGGGTATTCCTTTCCTTTGTTTTACCTAGAATTTATAGGCATATATATACATACATATGTGCATCCTTTTTATTTCAGGCACTTCTTTCAGACTCCAGCTTAGGCCGAAGCAGGTGATTAGGGATGTGTTATGTTGGGAACCCAGGACGAGTTATTTAATTTTTTTTGTGCTTAATTTATTGTCTGCATTTATTATATATTGACACACCACGTTTAATTACTATAAAAAATGGAATGATTTAAACATCATGGGTGCCAAACTACTGTGATTTTATCTCTCTCCCTACTTGGGTGTCATTCAATCCTAAGTAGATTATATGCTTGGAAGTATTAACAAGGGGAATCATGCTACTTCTGATGCTTGATGTTTTCTTTCTAATTAGGATGTAGACTTGGGAAGAGGACCAAACTGTGCTTGTGATGCAGTTTTTTCAATTTGTTTCTTTTATTTTTAGATGATAGTATTCTTCAGTCTCTATTTTCCATGCTTTTATTTTAGATAGATATAATAGCATGGCATCATTTTTTATCTGTTTTTATTTAGCAGCTTTCACACTTATTGTGTATTCACTTGTGATTCAATTGCTTCCTTCTAGATTTTGGTTGCAAAATGGTTCAAATGGTTTTGTCCAAGAAGTTGTTTTTGGAAAATGTTTCTATATTTTGTAAGAAGTGTTATATAATTGGGAATAATTATGGTGACTGTGGGGAGAAAAAGAGGATATCACACCCCCTCTCCCAATACAAATCAGTTTGGATAGATAAGGATAACTCCAAAATTAATCAGCCATCAACTATTGTGGATAACAAAGACAACCAGAGCACTTTAGATGCCTCCACCTCTGTGAATCCACTAGTTGGGGATGTGCAAGAGTATAATCTCAGGACACCCTGTGATGAACAACCAACTTCAAAGAACTATATTTGTGTACAGGGAGGGGGAAGTGGTTCAATCTGGTTCAGATGAATCCATACAAGTTGAACCTGATAAATCCTGTCAACTAGAGGATGAGTTTTTGAAATCATTGTCTAAAAAGGAAAGAAACCAATGTTTGACTCAAATGGGTTTGTCACTCCAAATTATAGACAAAGAAAAAAGGGTATGGAACACTACAAAACCGAAAGAACAATTATCACAAGATCCCTGTCTTCCTATTTCAAGGAATAAAATATTATTTCTCTATAGCCCGTTCCAACCAAAAAGCTTGCAACGGATTCAGAATCCTCCTCTAGTGTGGATGATAAGAATGACCATGCATTTAGATATTCTTATGTAATGGAAGAAAAATTGTACTTCTCAAAAGTTATTGACTCGTGGATAGAAGATAATGACACAATCCCTTTTAGAAACTACAAAAATAGTGACATGAGCGCTGTCACTTATCTTGAACTCTGGAAAAGAATGTTTATCTTTGTTTTTGTGGAATTCAAGAAGAACCAAAATTTCAACATCAAAGAGACTCCATGGAAATGATATCTCAAGTCTTTTTGAAGTTTCAGAATCCCTGTTTTTTGTCTCTGCAGTTTATCTTGTGATATGTTTTCTTTTGACAGAGCTGTCTATCATGCATTTTCTTGAAAGTGCATCTATTTAGCTTATGAGGGACTAGTTGGGGTGATCTACTATATATTTACCACCTGGAAATTGTTTTCTCTCTTGGATTATTCTTTTTCAGATTCAGTTGAAGTATGTTATGAATTTATGCTTTTTTATTTCTGATCTGCTTGAGCATGCACTGAACCAAACCTGCGTTTTATCTGAAAATATGTTATGTTCCCGCTAGCTTCTCCTTTGATGGCCTGAACTACAGTTTCAACACCGATCTGAATGATTTGAAAGGAAAAGGATTTTAATGTTAAATCAATTTTTTTTATCTTCTCTCTTCCTGAATCATGCTTCTCTGGCTGAGTAGATTTTTGTTGCATTTTGAAAAGAAGAGCAGGATGATTGTATATTGATGCTGAGCAATTTCGGATGAGGGCTCCTTTTAAAATATGTAGTGTGGAGAAATCTCAATTTGAATTTATTTTTCTTACTATCTTATTGAATCTCAGTTTGCATGCATCTCAGTTTGGTATCAAATAATTTTTGGGACATCTTCTAAATTTCTAGAATTCTTAGAGAGGATATTCACACTATTCTTGTTCCTGCCTTGTTCTCTTTTTTTGGAATGTTTTCTGCCCTATAACCTTTTCTTTTGATCTGTTTGTGATTTTAAAGAGGAAGGTTTGATCAGTTGATCTCTATGAATCAAAGACAGACTGTCTTGGGTTGTTCTTGGTATATTGGAGTGCACACATCCAGAATGGTGATCTTGATGTCTTCACTATCTTTCTTGCATTGGAGGTGTCTTCACTTGAGGATATTTGCAGGTTCGGTTTCATATATTCATATATTAAGTCTTTTCTTGTTTATCTAGATATTTCTATAACTTTGTGAGGGTTTAATAACTTTCTACCTCAAGAATAAATTGTACCCTTTTCATTTAATAAATTTCTTTGGCACGGACTGGAGATCAGTTCATGTTAAATTTCTTAAAAAAAATTATTCCATTGATATTTTTTATTTTCTTCTGCTGTAGTTTTCTTATTTATATGCTTTCGATATTTGATACAATTCTTTGTTTCTTATACTGTGTATTACCTGTTACCTATGAGGGAATATTCTCCCCCAAAGACATGTAAAAAAGTCCCTTTTTACTATCCGGCAGCCTCTGGCATTCCGGGAGATGCGCTTTATGACATGTGACCCTTCAGTCCAACCATCCCCTTAGAGGTGATCTAGGTTGGAATGTTACAATCCTCACCTCAATCCAATGCACAGTGTGATCGGTATTACTCCAATTGTGTCTTTTTATTTGAAGTCGACTTTGATTTTATTAAAAAAACACAAATTACATACTCAAAACCAAGAAAATGCATTTGAATTATTTTTATTCTTTAGAAAAATTATCCATAAGTCATTTTTTATGTTTGTGATATATCCACACCATAATCTGATACACGATGAGCCTGCTATGACTCGAAGTGTTCATTATTAGTTTAAAATTTAAATTTTTGTGTAAAAAATATCACTCACTAAAATATGAGCAAATACACTCGAATTGTCTTCATAATTTAGGACAGTGTTTCATAAGTAATTTTGTACATGTAAGAGTCAGTCTCACATAAAAAAGACACACGATGTGATCTGTATGACTCAATGTGTGTGTCTGGAGTTTCAAAATCTAGTTTAATAAAAAATAATATGTGATACACAAAAACCAATAAAGAGAATTCATATTATTTTTATACTTTAGGAAAACAATCCATAAGTCATTTATGATTTTTAAGAATAAATATCACAGTAATCCAACACACAGTGTGACTGCTATAATTCAATGTGTTGCTATTTATTTAAAATTGACATTAATTTTATCAAAATAACAAAAGTGACATACTAAAAACCAACCAAACTCGTTGATATTGTTTTGATACATTACGATAATTATCTATAATTAATTTTTAATATGTAGGAATTAACCCTACCTCAAATTTATTAAGGTTTTTATCATAATAACAACAATTGTTTATTTTTATTAAAAATTGACATTAATTTTAGTTAAAATAACAAGTGGAATACTAAAACTAAGAAAACACATTGATATTGTTTTGATACTTTTTGAAAACTATGTCTATGTGATTTTTGATGTGTATAAATCAACCTCGCCTCAATATAATGCACAGTTAGACTGTTATAACACAAATAGTATCTTTTTATTTAAATTTTACATTAATTTTAGTAAAAAGAAAAAGTGACACACTGATAACCAAGAAAAAAAGTTTTAATTATTTTTGTAATTTAGTAAAATGATCTATATGTTTTTAGTGATGTGTAGGATTAAACTATACCTCAATCTGACACATGGTGTGACCGATATGACTCCATGTTTGTCATTTTGTTTAAAATTGACATTAATTTTAGTAAAAAGAACAACTGACATACTGAAAAACAAGGAAACACATTCATTTTTTTATATTTTAGGAAAATGATTCATGAGTCATTTTTTACTTTTAGGAATATACCGCACCCCAATCTGACACACGGTGTAACTGATATGACTCAAAGTGGCTATTCTCAGTTTAAAATCGGCATTTTATTTTTAAAAGTGTGTATCTCACTGAAAATAATGTAAACAAGCTCTGATTGTCATGATAGATTAGAACATTGATTGATAAATTATTTTGGATGTTTAGGAAGTAGTATCACCTCAAAATGACACGCGATGTGACTGCTATGACTCAAAATGCGTGTTTTTAGTTTGAAATGACATTTTAGTAAAAAACACAAGTGACATACTGAAGTAAAAGAAAATTTATTCAGATTGTTTTGATCCTCTTGAAAAAAATACATCTGTAATTTTTGATGGGTTGAAATTAACCTCACATCAATCTGATGTACAATGTGACCTATATAACTTCAATTGTGTCAATATTTAAAATTGACTTTAATTTTAGTAAAAATTTGAGAAAATGAATTTCAATTGTTGGATATATTATGAAAATGATCCATAACTCATTAATAATGTATAGGAATCTACCACACCTCAATATGATGCACAGTGTGCCTAGTATATCTCCAAATGTGTCTTTTTATAAAAAATCACATTTTATTAATGCATTCATTCATATTAATGTTTAATTTATTTCTTTTTAGAATTAATTTCATAAGATTTGATTTCTTATATAGGTGGCTTCTTTACTTGAGTTGTGGTGATTTTTTCGGCAACCGATACCATGGGTGTAATTTTTAGAGAGGGGATCATTGGTTCCAAAGATGATGAAACATTAATGATTCTAGATGTTTGTGGATAGTAATTGTAAATGTAATAATACAAAACATTGTTTGGGATGTATATAGTAGTGTTTTTTTGGCATTCATGATATAATTATTATTTCAACTAAATTATATGTTTTTCATATTGGTTACAAGTATGTGATGCAATATAGTATTTGTAACACCCCAATATTTCATAATATGTTATATTTTCAAAGTAATTCAATAACTTCCGCTAAATGCAACACAGAGTTCAAGCGCACCAACACTTACCAAAATAGCTTTTCAAAATCCATTATGAATAGTATTAACTAAAATCTGAATTTTATATATATCATATAATTTTAATGTCAATATTATGTGTTTCTTAGACATACTATAATAAAAAATTATTTTTTTTAGTTAAAGGATGTATTCTTTCAGAAAAAACAATTTCACAGCTTTTAATGAACAAACCCTTTTAAAACCAAAATTTAACACGTTTAAATATTTAATTTCATGAAAATAAATTCTTCTTTAGTAGAGGGGCATAAAAATTTTGTTTGGTTAAATTTTTGGTACTTTTGTGATAACTTTCATATTTTGACAAATAGTTAAAAATAATAATGATTAACTAAAAAAACAATTTAAATAAAATTAATTTATAGTGTAAAATCATTAATTTCAATGGGTTTTAATTATAATTAAATTATATTTTTATCATTTAATATAATTAATGTCAT
Organism: Viscum album; assembly: GCA_963277665.1. Taxonomy (NCBI): domain Eukaryota; kingdom Viridiplantae; phylum Streptophyta; class Magnoliopsida; order Santalales; family Viscaceae; genus Viscum; species Viscum album. The sequence goes on from OY728162.1 coordinate 1,336,064,860, forward strand.
TATAAGTAATTTCACATTAAAATTCAACATAAACACATGTCAATATTTTGATAGTTTTTACTTTTCAAAAACCCAATTTGTGGTTTTGAAAATGAGAATTAATTTTAAATTAATTAATTCCACATCTATGTTTTTAATTTGGTAAAATAGAATTCATTTTTGAATTTTTAATATCCAAATTATCATAGGGTGAATGTTTGTTATTTTTCTGAAAACATTAAATTTTTGATGAATAGTTTAAAACACTGCGTTATTGTTTAAAACATACTTTTTATTTAAATAATTAGTTAATTTTTTTTAATTTTTTTTGTCAAAATAGTACACAATTCCAATATATGTTCAATGTAATTCATTGTGGTCATTTTATAATAATTTTAGATATATCAAATTTTATTGAACTTTTTACCATCTTTTACCCACCTTCTAAGAGCATTTACAAATTTGCATAAAACTAAATTTTATGACTTGTGTGAGTGGAATTTCAAAAAATTTAGTTACATGATTGACATCAATAAGTAAAATGTGGTTTTATAAGATGAAAATAATTTTTGGTGAAATGTAACTTTTGACTTTTATTTACCATAGTTAAAAACAAATAGTGTAATTAAAGGTAAAAATGAAATTCTAATTACCATAACACATGTTCTAATTGTATTGGATAAGTGTAATTCAACCATAAACCATCTTAAGAATAAAATATGATCCTTTTGGTCCATTTGGATTAGATTAGGACAATTTTTATTATTTTATTTAAAGAAGAGTTAAAAGTGTTAAATTTAAGTTTAATAACTACACTATTTATAATATAGGGTTATAAAAAAGTTAAATTCTACTGTAAATAGTCATTAGAAAGATAAAAAGCATTACCACATCATGGAATTTTATTTATAATTTTTATTCTTTTATATAATTAAATTTATTTATGACACAATGATGATGCGGTAATAACCATGTTAATGAAAGAATCAAATAAATGGTATGTTAAATATTAAAATAAATATAATATCAATGTTTTTATGACAAAAATGAATTTTTAGGTGAATATTCCATGTTAGGGTTGATTCAATGTTTTTTATTCTATGTAATAATGTCTTGAACAATTTCACAAAAACCAAATATTAAATAGTGTCAACATTAACATAAATGAGTTTTTAAAACAAATATTATATTATTTAATAATATAATATTACTAAAAATATAAGGTCTATACAAAGGGATTAAATAATAAAATATATATCATTAATGAAAGACTTGATTTTCCCTTGTATTTTTAGTGTATGTTTATAAACTATATTGTGTAAGAATACTAGAAGACACGGTAAATGTTAAACAATTTTACTAATAGTTAAATCTAAAAGATAAGGTTAATATGAAAACCAAAATTTGTATAAAACCTATTGGTTGATTTTATTTATACCCATACCCATATTAGATTCGAAATAAATCAATTTTTATCAATTATAAACCAAAAATGGTTTTATAATAAAAGAATATTTTAAGCTTTTCCTAAGGTGCCCCTCACCCCTCTTATAAAAATGCACTTCCTCTTCTCTTAATTTCACACCACCGAAGCCATTTGACTCGGCTATCCACAGTCAAAATATCCTCCCAACTACCCTCACATATACTTGGATTCCTTATATTGGTCATTAATCCGGCCTAAGGATCCCTTTTGATCAAATCAAAAGGAAACACCTGTAGAAGAGGTAATAAGTTCACCACCCTCTTTCAGGATATTTTCTTCTTCCACTTCCTCTTTCATTGTTGTTTCCATTCCAAAATAATAAATCCATTACATCCTACATACTCTGATGTTAATATAAATATGGTACAACCATATTCATTATTCTATCCATCCTATGAAAGGCAAAGTCACCATACGTGTGTACGTACGGCTTACCGTCTCCACGTCACGGTGTAGTTTGTTATTCAAACACTTCATTATTTTAATGGGTATAATAGATAGTATAATTAATGTAAATAATAAATATAAAATGTTAATTATTGTTTATATATAATATATCATCCAATATCATATGATTTCACCATCAATATAACGATATTGTTGCTCGTGTGTACTTACGGATTACCGTCCCCACGAACGCGATTAGAGTCATTCAACATCGTACTCATTCAAGAATAATAATCATTTTATGATTAAAAATAATTTTTTAAAAATAATATAATTCTAGATATGAATAAAATAAATCCAATCTATAACAAACATGGCTTATGTAACCATGAATATATATTAAAATGAATTAGGTAACACTAGAAATGATGATACTACTGAAATATTATTAACAAAGCAATATTACAGGATCATATATGATATCATATTTATGTATGTATCTCTTTTTTAATTTATTAACAATGATTTAACTACTATACAGAAGGTTAAAGTACCCTCTACCATGGAAATGTACAATGTAAGGGTTAATTTTACAATCTCTTTACTTATCTGAGGTTGTTAATACATAAGTATCTACTGGGGCCTCTTTATCATCCACATTCGTGTTTTCTTAAAAATGTATTTAATTTTTTTTATTTACTAGAATATGGGTTAAAGTCATTCATAACCTTATTTTACCGTATATATGTTTAAAGTAATCTTTCTGTCATTTCCCAAAAAAAAGTACTTTATGACCTTTTCGACAAAATTAAAGTAAGAATGTCTTTTTTAACTTATATGGTGGGTGTAGCTATTTTATGCAGTTATAACATAGTAAAATATTTCTTTAAAAGCTTCTAAAAATATTTTCAAAATAAATTTTTACTTTTATAATTATGTTACTTTTAAATTATTTCAAAAAAATAAAGAGATATTTCTCCCAAATAGTTTTGATTTCATATATGTCAACATCCATTGATGGATTTTACACTTGTTTCAAATTAATTCATTATAATACAAATCTTCAATCTTTTATTGATGGTTTTGTGATTTGTTTGATTGTTGATGTGTTATTTTTATACCATTCATGGTTATAGATAAAATATTGACATTTTTTATGCTAGTTTTAATACGAATATTTATGTTATGTTTAAACCTTTTAATATGAGGAATGCATTGGACTTAGTAAGTGAGAGGTTGATCTTGCTATAGCTCCTCGATGCATCAGTATGTCTAATGAGACAAACTAGTGTCTTGGCACAAGGTCTTGACAAAATATTATTTTTAGTCTTGGAAAGAGGCATTGACTACGTGCTTATAACGTCCGACATTATGCATTCAATCATTATGAAATTGGATATTGATATTACGTGAGATTATTTGACTAGTATAATATCCCTATGAATAAGTAAACGACATTATTTGATTTATCTTTTCCATGTTACAACAAAGATTATGTTAAAGATTATTATGTTTTAGTTTTATACATTTCCTCAAATTTTTATGCTTATTTATGAAAGTTTCAGCTATATTGTTATCCTTACTATGCATCTGATCTCACCCCGTTCTATGTTTTATTTTTCCTCGGATAAATAGAAGTATATTATTAATGGCCTACAGGGATAGTCTAAGGGAAACTTATTGGGTTAATGGAGAAAATGTTGATGTTATTTTTCATTTTATATTGTAATGTAAAACTTATGAATGTATCTAGTAATTCCAAGGCAACTAAATGGACCGGTCTTTCGGTATTTGATCCCATGTGATCATTATAATGTTATGTAACAATGCACTGACTCCGGGTAACTGGTGTCGGGGCATTACAATTGATATCATAGGAAGTTTAGTACAAAATTTGGAAAGTGGATTTAGATAAACTCTGATTAGAGCACATTACCCTAAGATAAACTTCGAGGATTGGTATAGAAGAACATCCTATAATTTTTGTAATATTGATATTTTGTGTATTTTCAAAGCAATACAGCCTTGTCGGGATATGAGCAGGTAGAGGCAGCTCTGGCCCAGATGTACATAGGAGTGAAAACTCTGAAAAGGAGTTTCGGGCTTGACACGGGGTATCCTGGTACACACCAAAGGGCCTTGCTGCACTCTTTGTTATGACACTCCCTGGGTATATGTTTAGGATAATTCAAATTTTCCTTACAAACCATTATGAATTATTTAGGAGTTAATACTTCTTTAAAGAAAACATTTTATGATAATAGATTATATGAAAAATATTTTCAATTTATGTAAGCTATTTAACAAGATTGGAATTATGCATTGTGATTCATAAACTAACCTAGTGTATACCATTATTTAGAAATGGATACTAATAGAAGTAATCAGAACTACAACAATATGAATGATCCAATGATTAAGAAGGATCATATCCTTCATGGTATTAAGCGAAAATTTAGAAGGGAAATAGTCACCCACGTATTCTCATCATAGGATGAAATTTTATCATGTGATAATAAGATAATTAATGAATTATCTGAGTCCTATGGATTTAAAGGGAAGTAAGAGAAGAAAAGGATGGATGAGAGAAATATGGATAATGGGAAGAGGGGAAAGAAGGATTTTTCCATATGTGACAAATGTGGAATTAATCACCATGGTAAATGCTTGAATAGAATGGGAGTTTGTTACAAGTGTGGAGAAAAATGACACCAAGTATGTGATTTTAAGGGTAAGAAAAAGGTTTTAAATTTACAATGCATCATTTGCAAGGAGTTGGGACACTACGTGAATCAATGCCCAAATCATCAGAGTATACCCCAAATGATTCAATTAGTTAATAATCAGGATATGATACTAATAAAGACGAAGAGGAATTATTAGATTTCTTATGTTGTTATTAATGTATTGTTTCATTTGAGTACTATATTATGATGTACATGTTATAGGAATTATATAGTATATAAGTATTTGAGTATAGTACTGTTTTATTAAGGACATGATATTGTGTGGAACCAAGAAAACTGAATCAATAGTAGGTTAATGTTTTTGGAAAATATATAATTGAGAGAAAGATAAGCCTTAATATGGTTATGATACTGAGGTAGTGATTTTCAAATTATATGTGATTGATTTTGATAAATTATATTGGATATTTGTGACTACCTTGAAACTGATTAATGATTTGTATAATCCATCACTGTTGGAGTTTACAAAATTTTTGGATATAAGGAGTATATGTAGTATTCTATAAGGAATAAGGGAGCATGAATGTAATCAATAAGTTTTTATGGTAATTCAGGGTGTTACCATGTTTTTAAAGAATAAATGACAAAGGTATTCACCTGTTATTACATGGAAAAAGGATCTTCGTTATGTTTACCTTCCTTATAAATTTTGGACTGTGAGTTTGGACCGAAGTATTTTGGATACGTATAAAGGTTAGAATGGATTACGTTAAACATTTTATAGTATTGTTTAAGGTAAAAAAAGTCTTAATGTTATTTTTTGGATTTTTATACAAAGGACTACCCGTAGGTTGGGCGACAACCCGTCACGTCTAGCAAGGCCGCAAGACTTGAAACCACAACCGAAGGGCGAAAAGGGTGCATCACCTACTGTTGGCTGCATTGATGTCCTAGTTTGTATAATGAAGTTTTTTTAAATATTCTAAATGATTAATTATAAATTAATTATTTTTGGAACACTATATGATTAGGATAAATAGAGTATTTTTTAATTATGTCATCTTTTGGATTTAATGATGAGTTTGGGGTAAGAATTAGTTAAAGGATAAAAATATACTTTTGAAGTATATTTTTTTCATCTTATTATATGAATAAATTAATTCTTAATCTTTAGGGAAGGTATAGTAAAGCCAAAAATGTTTTATCCTAATACCTTATGTTTTTTTGACCCGATGATATTTTAAATCATCGTAGATTGAGGGATTTGAGGCCCTTAATTTTACGATTGTTTGTGATTTATGACCTCAATCACACCCTATAAATATTTATGTTTCTATAATTTCCACCAATGTTCTTCTAATCTAGATCATAATTTGGTTGGGACTTTTCCATTTCCCTTTCTCTCTTATTAAGACTAAATTTTATTAACCTAATTTCTGATGTGGTTTTTCTACAAAGGTATTTTACTACTTCTAACCATTAATTTTAGAAGAACAATTCCAATTTGGGATGATAAATTTTATTGAAGGAGGGGAGAAATTAACACCCAAATATTTCATAGTATGTTATCACTTTAAAGTAATTCAATTACATGCACTACATGCAACACCGAGTTCAAGCGCCCCATGACCTACCAAACTAGTCCTTCAAAAGCGGTTATAAATAGTTATAACAAAATTATGAATTTTATATATTCCATATAATTTTATCATCCATATTATGTGTTTCTTAGGCATAATATAATATAAAATTCAATTTTTTAGATAAAGGAAGTAATTTTCAGAAAATGCAATTTTACCGCCTATTAATGGAAAACCCTTTTTAAAACCAATATTTGATAGTTTTATAGAATCAATTTCCTGAAATTAAATTCTTATTTATAAGTGAGACATAATAATTTTGTTTTGATAAATATTTGGTTCTATTATGATAACTTTCATATTTTGATGAATAGTTAAAAATACTAAGTTTTAATTGAAAATAAGTTTTTTAATCGAAATAATTTATTGTGTTAAATTATGAGTTTGAATGGTGTGTATGTATTATTAGATTATATTTATGTAATTTAATTTAATTTAGGTTATTATAGGTAATTTCACATTTAAATTTGAAATAAACACATGTCAATCTTTTGATTGTTTTTACTTTTTAATAACCCGTTTTTGGTTTTAACAATGGGAATTAATTTTAAATTAATTAATGCAACTTCCATGTTTTTAATTTGGTAAAATAGAATTAATTTTTGAATTAAGAATATCAAAAATATCTTAGGGTGATTTTTTGGTATTTTTCTGAAAACATTCAATTTTTTGATGAATAGTAAAAAACACTATGTTATTGTTTAAAAACGATCTTATTTAAAAAATTAGTTATTTTATTTTAAATTATTTTAGTTAAAAATATATACATAATAACTATATATGTTCAATATAATTCATTTGAGTCATTTTATAATATGTTTAGATATATTAAATTTTATTGAACTTTTTACCTCTTTTACCCACCTTCTAAGAGCATTGGAAAATTTGCATAAAACTAATTTTCAGCACTTCTGTGAGTTGAATTGAAAAACTCTAAGAGACACAGTTGATATAATCACATAAAATGTGGTTCAATTAGATGAAAATAATTTTTGGTGAATCGTAACTATTGACATCTATTACCCATGGTTAAAAGTAAATAGTGCAATTAAAGGTAAAAATGATATTATAATTACACAAACACTTGTACTAATTGAATTTGATAAGTGAAATTAGACCAAATAAACCTTAGGAATAAAATACGATCCTTTTGTTCCACATGGACAATATTAGGACATTTATTGTTATTTTATTTAAAGATGAGTTAAAAGTGTTAAATTTAAATATTAATAAGTAAACCATTTTTAATATAGGGTTATAAATTAGATAAATTCAACTATAAATATTAATTAAAATATAAAAATATTTCCTAAATCATGGAATTTTATTTATAATATTTAGACATTAAATAATTAAAATTATTTATGACACAATGATGATGTAGTAATTAATTTATAAAGGAAAGAATCAAATAAATGATATTATAAATATTGAAATAAATATAATTTCAAAGTTTTTATGACATACACAAACTGTCTAGTTGAATATGACATGTTAGGGTTGATTCAACGTATCTTGTTCTAAGTAATCAAATTGTTATGGATTTCAAAAAACCAAATAATAAATAGTGTCGAAATTGACATTAATGAGTTTATAAAATAAATATTATATTATTAAATTATATAATATTCCTAAAATACTACAATTCAAAAAAAGTGATTAAATAATATTATATATTTCATTAATTAACCACTTTATGTTCTCTTGTACGTTTAACGTATGATTATTAACCATATAGTGTATGAATAAATGAAGACACGGTAAATGTTAAACTATTTAACTAATAGTTAAATCTAAATGATAAGGTTAATATGGTAACCTAAACTTGTATACAACATATTGGTTGATTTTATTTTGACCCATACCCACATTATCTCATAAATAAATTAATTTGGATTCATTATAAAATGAAAAATATTTATAATAAAATAATATTTCAAGATTTGCCTAAGGTTCCCCTCACCCCTCTAATAAAAAGTCACTTCCCCTTTTCTTAATTTAACCTCTCCAAAGCAATTTGGAACAAACCAACATTCCCAAATATCCTCCCAACTACCCTCAATTTTACCTTGAGTCCATAATTTGATTATAAATCCATCGTAAGGATCCCTTTTGATCAACTCAAAAGGAAACACCAAAAGAAGATGTAATAATTTCACCAACCTCTTTTAAGTTCTTTTCTTCTTCCACTTACTCTTTCATTGTTGTTTACATAATATAATAATAAATACATAACCTCCTACATACTATTATGTTATTATAAAAAATTTAATACCATATCCTATATTTTATCCATCCTTTGAGTGACAAAGTCACCATAGGAGTGTACGTACGGCTTACTGTCTCCATGTCATGGTGTAGTTTTTTATTCAAACACTTCATTATTTGGGTGGGTATAATAATTAGTATAATAGATTAAAATAATAAATATAACATGTTAATGAATCCGTATATATGATATACCGTCCAATTACATATGATTTCACCATTAATATAATGATATTTTCGCTCGTGCGTATGTACGGATTACCGTCTCCGCGAACACGATGAGATTCATTCCCCATTGTAATAATTCAAGAATAATTATCATTTTATGATTAAAAATAAGGTTCAAGAACATAATATAATTTTTCATATGAATAAAATACATCCTATCCATAACAAACATGGTTTACGTAACCATGCTTATAAAGGAAAACAAATCAGTTATCACCCAAAACGATGATACTACTAAAATATTATTAACAAAGCAATATTAGAGGATCATATATGATATCATATTTATGTATATAGTTGTAATATAATTTAATAAAAATTAATTTACTATTATAAAAAAAGGTTAATGTACCCTTTACTAAGGAAAATTACTAGGTAATGGTTAATTTTACAATCTCTTTACTTATTATAGGTTGTTAATACATATATATCCATTGGGACCTCTTTATCATCCACATCCATTTTCTCAAACAAATTTATTTCAAAACATTTTTACTATTTACTATGCTATGGGTTAATGTCATTTATACCCTTATATTACCTTTTTTTTAAGGAATATTTCCATCATCTTCCAAATAATATACTTTAATACCTTTTCAACAAAATTAAAGTAAGAATGTCTTTTTTAACTTATATGGTGGGTGCGACTATTTTCCATCATTATAACATTATCAAAGCTTTCCTTACAAGTTTATAAGAATATTTTCAAAATAATTTTTTTCTTTTATATTTATGTGACTTTTAAATGATTTCAAAAAAGAATGAGTTTTTCCTCTCAAATAGTTTTGATTTTATCTATGTAACAATATTTTGATGGATATTACATTTGATTGAAATTGATTCATTAAGATAAAAAACATCCAAATTTTATTTAACATTTTTTGATTTGTTTGATTCTGGATGTGTTCTTTTTATACCATTCATCGTTTATGGATAAAGTATTGACATTTCGTATTCTAGTTCTAATATGAATGTTTATGACATGCTTAAACATTTTCATATAAGGAATTCCTTGGACTTAGTATGTAACGGGTGGAGCCTTCTATAGCTCCTCGATGCATCGTTAGGGCTCATGAGACAAACTACTGTCATGGAAAAAGGCCTTGAAAAAATATTATTTGTACTCTTACCATGAGATCTTGACTACATGGTTATGATGTCCAGCATTATACATTCCATCATTATGAAATTGGCTATTGATATTACATGTGATTATTCAACTAGTATAATATCCATGTGAATAAGTTAATTCCATTATTTAATTTATCTTTTCCATATTATGATGAAGTTTATGTTTAAAAATCTTGTGTTTTATTCATATACATTTACATAAATATATAGGCTTATTTATGAAAATTTTTTCTATATTTTTATCCTTGCTGAGCATCTGAGCTCACCCCATTCTATGTTTTATTTTTACTAGGATGTCAAAATGTATATTATGTTTGACCTGAAGGTATAGTATAAGGGTTATGAATGTTGTAAATGGAGACAATTTTGATGTTGTTTTTCATTTTATATTGTAATATAAAAATTATGAATGTATCTATTACTTCAAAGGCTACTAATTTGATCGGCCTTTTGGAATTTGATCCCTTGGGATCATGAAAATGTTATGTAATAATGCATCGACTTTGGGTAACTGGGCTAAAGGCATTACACTATTATACAAACACCACACTAAATTAGGTTAGGTATTTATTAGTGCTTTTTTTAGCATTGATAAAGGGAACCACCCTAATAAAGCTGAGGATGAAAATGGGTTTTTAGCACTGTTAAAATCCTTTTTGTGCATTCTTAAAGGGAATGCCATTAGTAGTGTGAAATCATTATAAACCAAAATATTATTCAAATTATAATTATTAATTGAATAATCATATATATCCATTGGTTATGACTATTTCTTGTGGGTGTGGGATGAGTGTTGTCCCCAACAGTGCATTTTACAAATATATCATTAATGTACTTTTTAAATAATGTTTTCAAATATATATATTATTATGAAAATGTAAATTTTCAATATCTATGATTATATGCTAGAGACCATGGGAATATTATAATTATTTATGAAGTGGTATTTCAATAAAATTAACATTTCTATCCAAGATTAAAATTTTCCTTCTTTCTATTCAATTAAGACCATCATGTTGGATCAATTTATTTTAGATTATAAATAAAATAATAAATTTATAATAAATAATTCGTCCCAATGAATGATGATAGGTTTGACAAATTTTCATTTATGAAATGTTTTTTAAAACACATAAGATAAAAAAAGGTATATCAAACGTGGGAATATGCAGAAGGGGCCACAAGAAAAGTAAGACTAATTATTTGTAATTATGTTATTACAGCCTATAGTGAATCCCAATTATCATTAAATTTATCCTTAAAAACTAGTATGTTGGGATATGTTCAAACACATAGTCATTAGATTGAACTTTATTAGAGATATTATTTGTAATACCCCAAGCATCAATGGTACGTTTCCTTTGAATAACATAATAGCTTGCGTTGTACGCAACTTCGAGTTCGAGCACACCACGATGAATCAAACTAGCAGTTATGAATAGTAATTCCCAATTTTTGAAATTTTAAAAATTTTAATTTTGAAAATTGACTTAATATTTGGATTTAGAATATAAAAATTATCTTAGGTTGAATTTTTGGTATTTTTTGAAACCGTTACTTTTTTTATTAATAGTGTAAAACACGACGTTATTGTCTAAAAACTACTTTTTATTTAAATAATTAATTATTTTATTTGAATTTAGTTTTGGTCAAAATATATAAATAATACCTATATAAGTTTAATGTAATTCATTGGAGTCAGTTTATAATAAAATTTTATTATTAAATTTTATTGCATTTTTAATGTCTTTTACCCACCTTCTAGGCATGATATAAATTTTTATAAAATGTTATTTTACCGTATCTATGAATTGAATTTAAAAAATCCAAGAGACAATGTTAAAATAAGTATGTAAAATTTTGTTCAATAAGAATAAAATAATTTTTGGTTAATAGTAACTTTTGACTTTTATTTACCACGATTAAAAGTAAATAGGGTAATTAATGATAAAATATAATATTAAAATTATCCTAACCCATGTCCTAATTATATTGTATAAGTTTATTTACACCAAAATCTGTCAACTTGGATCAGATAAGGAGATTTATTATTATTTTATTTAAATAAGAGGTAAAGTTGTTAAATACAATGTTTAATAACTAAACCATTTTTAATATAGGGTTATACATAAGATAAATTCCTCTATAAGTATTTATTAGAAAGATAAAATGATTTCCTACATAATGGTATTTTATTTATAATATTTTTCAGAAAATAAGAAAATTTATTTATGAAAAAATGATTATTCATTAATTACTTTATTATTGAGAGATTAAAATAATTGATATTATCAATATTAATATAAATGTAAATTTAGACTTATGTTGAATTAAACTAATTTCATAGTTTAATATGAAATGTTTGGATTGATTAAATAATTTTTTTAGAAGTGATAATGTTGTTATGACTTTCAAAAAAAATACAAAATAGTGTCAAAATTGATATAAATGAGTTTTCAAAACAAATACTATATTATTAATTGATAAAATAATCATAAAAATATACTATTCAGAAAAAGGTATTATATAAGGTTATATATATCAATAATTAACCACTATGGGTTCTCTTGGATTTTTATAGTTTGTTTATTAACTAGTTAATATAATAATATAAGAATATATGGTAAAAGTTAAACTATTTAACAAAGAGTTAAATATAAAAGATAAGTTTATTATGGTGAACTAAACATGTCTAAAACATATTGGTTGAAAGTTTTTCGACCTATACCCACATTATCCTTGAAATAAATCCTTTTTTAGCTATTATAAAACCAGTATTATTGTATAATAAAATAATATTTCAAACACTTCCTAAAGTTACCATCACCTCTTATATAAAAGGGTACTTCACCTCTTCTCAAAATAACACCTCCAAAACCATTTGGATAAGACAAAACATGTGACAATATGCTCCCAACTACACTCAAGTCTACCTGATGTTCTTAATTTTATCATAAAGCCAACCTAGGGAGCCCTTTTGATAAACACAAAAAGAAACACCTGAAGAAGAGTTAATAATTTCACCACCTCTTCCAAAGTTCTTTTCTTCTTCCACTTCCTCTTTATTTTTTGTTTCCATACCAAAATAATAACTCCAGTACCTTATACATTATGTGATGTTATTATAAATATTTTACAACCATATTCATTATTCTATCCATCCTATGAATAACAAGTCAACATACGTGCATACGTATGACTTACCGTCTCCAGGCCGTGGTGTATTTTGTTATTCATACACATCATTATTTTGATGGGTATAATAATGAGTAAAACTAATGTAAATAAAAAATATAACATGTTAATTATTCTTTATATATTATATACCATCAAATTACATATTATTTCACCATTAATAGAATGATATTATTTCTCGTACGTATGTATATATTCCCGTCTCCATGAACGCGATGAAATTCATTCACCATCGTAACTATTCTAGAATAATTTTCCTTTTATGATTAAAAATGTTGTTTAAGAACATAATATCAATATTCATATGAATAAAATACATCCTATACATAAAAAACACGGCTTACATAACCAAGCATATAATGTAAAATAAACCAGTTAAAACCCGACATGATGATACTACTAAAATATTATTAACAATGAAATATTAGAAGATCATATATGAAATCATATTTATTTATATGGTTATTGTAAAATTTAATAAAATTGATTTAAATATTATACCAGGGATTAAATTACCCACAATTAGTAAAATTACAAGGTAAGGGTTTATTCTACAATCTCATCATTATCTGAGTTGGTTTTTATGTGAGTATCTACTGCGACCTCTTTTTCATCCACATCTATGTTTCATAAAAATATATTTCAAAACATTTTTAATATTTTCTAGTATATGGGTTAATGACATTTATACCATTGGTTGTATTTTTAATAATAATTTATAAATGAATCTTTTCGTAATATTCCCAACATGTTCCTTTACGACCATTTCATCAAAATTAAGTAAAGAATATCTTTTTAAATTATATGGGGTGGGTGGATATTTTCCGCAGTTATAACTTCATCAAATCCTCCAATAAAATATTGTAAGAATATTTTAAAAATAAATTTCTTATTTTATAATTATTTAAATTTTAAAGGATTTTGAAATAGAAAGAGATATTTTTCTAAAATAGTTTCGATTTCTTCTAGGTCAACATCATTTGATGGATTTTAGATGTGTTTGAAGTTGATTTATTATGATACAATATTCCATATTTTATTTATGGTTTTGTGATATGTTTGACTCTGGGTGTTATATTTTTATACCATTCATGGTTTATGGTTAATGTTCTGACATTTCATATTCTAGTTTTAATAAAAATATTTATGTTATGTTTTAACCATCTCATATATGGAATCAGTTGGACATAGTATGTGACAGGTGGAGCCTACTATATCTCCTTCATTCATTGGTAGGTCTCATGAGACAAACTAGATTCTTGGAACAAGGCCTTTACAAAATCTTAATTACATCCTTGGCACAAGGCCTTGACTATGTGGTTATGATGTTAGACATTATGCATTCCATCATTATGAAATTGGCTATTGATATTACATGTGATTATTAGAATAGTGGAATAACCATGTGAATAAGTAAATGGAATTATTTGATTTATGTTTGTCATATTATTCTGATGTTTATTTTTAAAAAGCTTATGTTTTTGTCTCATTCATTGCCTTAAATGTATATGCTTATTTATGAATGTTTCAGCTATATTGTTATCCATATTAAGAACCTGAGCTCACCCCTTTTTTGTTTTATTTTTCCCTAGATGTGAAGATCTATATTATCACTGACCTATAGGGATAGTTTAAGGGAGATTTAGGTGTTAAAAGGAGACATAATGTGGTTGTTTTTCGTTTCATAATTTAATTGAAATTTTTTTCTTGTATCTAGAACATCAAAGGCTACTAAACAGATCAGTCTTTTGGAATTTGATCCCTTCTGATCATACCAATGTTATGTAGTAATGCACCGACTCTGAGTAACTATGGTCAGGGCATTTTAGTTGGTATCACAGGAAGTTTAGTACAAACCATGGAAGCTGAATTAGAAAAACTCTAATAGGTGAACATTACCCTAAGTTAGACTTTGAGGTTTGGTATAGAAGAACATCCTTGAATTTTGGTAATGTAGAGATTTTGTTTATTTGCCAAGAAATACATCCCTTTCTAGATATAAGAAGGTAGAGGCAGCTCTTGCACAGATGTACCTAGGAGTGACAACTCCGACAAAGAATTTTGGTCTTGATCTAGGGTATCCTAGTACACGACAACAGGCCTTGCTACACTCTTGGTTATAACACTCCCATGGGATATGCTTAGGATAATTCACATTTTCATTAAAAATGATTATGGATGATTTAAGAGTATATAACTCCTAAAAGAAAACATTTTTATAATTATATATTATATCCATAAACTGTTCAATTTATGTTAAGTGTTTTACATGTTTGGAATTACGTATTGCGATTCATAAACTAATCTAGTGTATTCCATTATTTAGAAATGGAGCCTAGTGGAAGGAATGGAAACCATATTCACAAGCGTAATCCATTTAGGGATTTCACTTCTACTCAAGATACTTATAGTTGAGTTGGTGATTCAACTGGTGTTGATCGCCTTATCACCATACTAGGACAACTCACTCTGGGTATGAATAAAAACCATACACGTATGGAGCACTATGATAAACAATGTAGAGGATAAATGTTAGGCTGCTTCATGAGGAAACAACAACCATCATTAAATGGGACTACAAATCCATTTTTAGCTGAGCAATGGATAGTTTCCATAGATAAAATATTTCATTCTTTGGGAAGTAGTGAAAGGGAAAAAGTTTTCCTGGCAATTTATCACCTCAAGAGAGATGAATATCAATGGTTTTCATTAATTTAAAACTCAAAGGAGGATGAAGAAGTATCAAATATGGAATGGAGGGATTTTAAAGACTTTTTCTTAGAAAAATACTTTCATCATGATTATCGTGCGGATATGGAAAGAAAATTTCTGAGTCTAAGACAAAAAGAGGATGAGAATATCGGAAAGCATGAGGCTTACTTTACAAGGTTAATAAGGCATGCAGAAGATTATATATGTAAACCAAGGAGTAATATTGGTTGATTCTTTGATAGGATAAAACCATTTCTCCATCGATCATTAGTCTCAAAATCCTTCTTATCATACAAAGATATTGTCTCATGTTATATCAATACAAAAAAGAATTCTCTATGTCTTATAACTTTAATACAAACAAAGAGAAGAGGAGATCTGCTAAACACATTGGAAATGGAAATATGGGGAAGAAGGGAAACATTTATTATACATCCTATAGTAAATATGGGAAGAAACACCCTGGTACTTTCCTGAAGGCAATGAGAGTCTATTACAAGTGTGGTGAAAAAGGACACCAAGCTTGTGATTGCAATGGAATGAAAGAGGCTATCAATGTTGAATTCTAAAATTGTAGAGAAATGGGGACTATGAAAATTAATGTACTAAGCACCAGGAACAAATTCCTCAAAAAAGACCAAGGGAGAAAGTCCAAGCTTATGTGTTCACTACTACTGAGGTTGAACCTCCGAAAGACATGGTGGAAGGTAATTTAATGATTTCTTCAAGTTTAGCCAATAATTTATTTGATTTTGGATCATCGCACTATTTCATATCTTACCAATTTTGTTAGAAGAGGATATTTAAAATTTGATTTTACAAAGGAGTTGTGAGTAAAAACTTTTAAGGGGTGTATCATTATAAATATTTTGTGTGAATCAGTTCCCATTAGGGTATATAAATGTTCTTTATCTGCTGATCTCATTTTCATACCCACGATTTAATTTTATATAATCCTCGGTATGGATTGGCTTTAGGACCATGAGTAAAAAATATATTTTAATAATAATGAGGTTACAATTTTTGAGGATGATAAGTAGTACCTTATCATTTGAGTTGAAACAAGACCATCAAATTCTTATCTAGATCCGCCCAGAGAAGCTCCACAAAATTCAATTATTGGGGAAGAAGTGTAACAACCCTTCATTTGTTACAAACATAGACATGAGATATTACATAAAATCCACTTGATACAATATAGAAGATCGGGATGACTAGTGTCTTTGGGGCTTAAGATCATTACATAACAACTTAAAACATGAAATACAACATATTTGTTGAAAACATTCTTTACATGACCACTACATTCCCTCATACTTTGCATTGCATGGGATAACCAGAGGACATGAATAAGAAAACGTTGAACTATAAAGCCTAGTAAGAGAATAAACATTGAATATCATGAGGAATAAAATACATGTTAGACAATATGATTATCATTGTAGAACAAGATATGTATGAAAATAAAGTCATGATAAAGCATGATAATCAAAACTTGGAAATGTGGTAACAACAGTTCACATGGAATTAGGACAAGTCAAGGCTCATTGCATATGGAGCTTGAGTAAACCCTCATTGAACATGAAGCATGAGTAAAAACACTTTTCACTTGAATTATCATGATTCAATACTCATTCCACATGACATATCATGATACTATACTTTACCCAATGCATTGATAGAGATTTTAAGGATCACCCTTCTTAAACATTTCTGTTCATGCATAAGTGTGCCACATGGACCATACAACATGGAATTAATCATCATCATATATTCCATGATAAAGGGATGTGGAATACATACGCGAATATTTACAATCAATAAGTAAATGTTTATAAAGGTGAATATCCTTAATTGATTAATGGGAATGGTATTCACTACACAATGACTTTGTCTTGGAAATTCTTAGTGCAATTTTGGTAGCATAACAACGTGAAATAAGAATGTATAAAAATGGTTATTGAGAGAGAAAGTGGTGTCTCATCATATATACATTAAATGGACTGTAAGGGTGTCATATAGATACATTTACCAAAAATAATAATGGAATTTAGATGGATAATACACAAGAATTACTTGGATGTAAATGAGGAGAGAGAAATACCTCACAAAATTTCAGCATGGAAATGGGTGTACATTAGAGGCATTAATGAGAGAGAAAGGGGTCTCCCATCGACCAAACATAAAGAGGTCAGTATGGTGGAGATACGATATCATACCCAAACATTTTTAATTGAAAAAAGGGCCAAACAACTTAATGAAAATTGGATAAAAATAAGAAAGGAAGAAATCCCTTACTTGGAAGTGTGATACCAAAACCTTGAGAGATGCTTGAGAGAGGACTCTTGGGAGAATGGGGCACCTTGGGAGGATTCTAGAAAGTGTATTTAAAGGGTTGTTCTAACACATAAGTCTTTGAGTGAATAGATAGTGGGAACTCGGGTGGGTTTTTATAGGAAAGCAGACAGAATTCATTACTATTTATATTTGGGTCACCACACATTAAACTAATCAATTCAAAAAACCATCCCATTGTTTTTTCCAATGTTTTATGCCAAAGGGGAGTGGAACAAAAAATTTTAAAAGGCCAATTTCCGAACTTCATAAAATAATAGGGTTGCTTATGGGGAGGTGAGTCACACTCTGAAGAAAATTCATTTAAAAAGTGAACATGTTATAACTCTTGGAGGGTCCACTAATGTTTTGTAAAATAAAACAGAATAACCTAAAATCACATTATTTTAATGGTAAAACATATGTTAGCTGAAAATATAAATTATAGTATTTTATTACATCACTATTGGGTCATTATGATGTCATAAAAGACATTATATATTTTAATGGTATTTAATTTTTATCCAAAAATCCGACTGTTTCAGAAAATTATGAAAAATTTACCTTTGGATAATTTCAAAGTACTGATACCAAAAATAATATTCATTTTATATAAATAATTTTATAAATATGAGAATTTTTACTTTTCAAATAAAAATTGTTACTTATCGAAAATTCGTCGGGTTTGACAAAATCTGCTTTCAAACCGTAATAAAAATTACAATTGAATTCATAATATAATACGATCATTTATATTTCATAAAAATTATTTTAATAATATTAATAATTCTTATTAAAGTATTATTTAATTCAAAAATTCATCAATTCATCAAAATATACATCTTAAATGAATATTAACTAAAAAACTATTTACAAAGTAAAAATAATAAAATGAATATATATTCATTTTTTAGAAAAAATAATTCAGACAATCATATTTCTACGACTTTGTTACATAACCCATTGTAAAACCCAATAAGAATGAAGAGTATGGTGTGCGATGGTGACAGACTCTTGGGGTGGCTCAGATAATATCACTCAGTTGGTAATCTCTATTAACTTCCACTTCTCCCATAGTCGGTTTCGCTCAAGATGAACATTTTCAAGCTTGGATTGGGATTGGTCCACATCGAAGCCCAATGACGCCACCTCCCTTATGAGCTCTGAGAAATGGTCTTTTTCCGTGGCAAGTCTACTGAATGAGGCTATGACTTCCTATGTCTGAGTAAACTGGATTCGTTAAAGCCTTATATTTATACTAATAATGTGATCATTGTTCAACATCTTTAATTTCAACAATCATGATTAATAACGGTATTTTAAAATACAGAAACACGAAACCAATGAAGTTGAAATTTAATATACCTATAATAAGACATTTAATTAGATCAATAGGAATTTACATTAATGAAATTTTGGGTCGTTACAATCTTCCCCCCACATAAAATTCAGCCCTCGAAATTTCCTTTTCCCACACTAAAACAGATGTGGACAACTCTGCTTCATCATTTCCTATGATTCCCACATAACTTCTTCAAACATCTGGTTTCAGCACAACACCTTGATGTGGGGAATTGAATTATTTCATAGAACTTTTTCTCTATGATTTAAGATCTTCACTTGTTGCTCCTCATATGAAATATTATCCTATAATTGTACCACATTTGAAGATAGTACATGTGAAGGGTCTGGTATGTACATCCTTATGAGGGATACATGAAAGTAATCTTGTACTTTTTCCATGGTAGGTTGAAGTGCTAGTAGATAGGCCACAACCCCAACATGATCAAGAATCATGAAGGGGTCGATGTACCTTGGACATAACATACCTTTCGTTCCAAACTTCATTACCTTCTTCCACAGGGATTGTTTCCTCTAGAATTGTGGATGACCTCGATGATTCAATATTCAAACATTCCAAGCAGTTTTTAATGGGATTGTTCATAGAACTGGAAACATACAATGATTCCATATTCATTTGAACCTAATTTCCAAAGGTAGGCGCTCATTAGTTGTGGACTGATGATGCTTAGGAATTTGTATTGGTCGAGAGGATGGGAGGTCGGACTCATCACACCTTTTGGCACGGAATAATTGTATTCTCTGGGACTCTCTTTATAGATTAATGTTATGTTCGTGAATCCTTATTACATTACCAAGTATAAAATGATCTTTCCTTTAGATCTAACAATCAATGATTGATATGTAGGAAATTAAGAAATTCATTTATATGTATTCGAGGTTCTTCATCGATAGAGAATCATCTGTATTTGTTAGAGATTCTTAGTCAATGGTATCCTTTAATACATAAAAGTCTCTTGGTCATTATGATGACCATACTGGTTTTAAAGCCACTCAGTGGGGCACTTGATGTTTATAGTCATTCAGAAGTACATTGATTATTTCAAAGTTGGGATCGCACCCGCAGATGGACTACCTACGTATCCTTGTTTAGAGATGGAATCAGAACCCACGTAGTTCAAGTAAGGGATTATTATGTTTATGAAAGATTTATGGCTCAAAGAAAAATGTCATGATTACTCTTACACCATAAGCTCACATGAGTCATCTTCGGTGTGAGAAACAAGAGGTAATGGTAACACCATACAATTGTGACACGAAAGATGCAATGATGTGGGGCTATGTATGTATAACTTCCCAAAAATAGATGAGGATTAAGATTTATTTAGGGAAGAAATCTAGGAACATGGTCCATAAAGGTATATGTACATCATGGAGATTTGGATACTCTAATCTTGGGGCTTGCTCCTAATGAAAATGTCCAAGTTAAGAGGGGACTTATGATTTGGTTTTACTCTAGAGAAGGAAGCCCATATCAAAAGGAATTATGACTGGTAAAAAGAAATTAAGACTGGGGCTTACTCATAAAAAGGAGGCCCAGGTTAAAGGGATTTGAAAATTAAAGGGACATGGGGCTTACTCCTAAGGAGGATGCTCATATTTGAGACTGGGGCTTACCCCAGAAAAGGAGGCCCAGGATAAGAGAATTATGGTTGGGGATTACTCCTGAGGAGGATGCCCATATTTCGGAACATTAAGACTGGGGCTTACTCCTAAGGAGGATGCCCAAATTAGGGGACTTGGGGATTAATCCTAAAAATGATGCCCAAATTAATGAGGACATTGGGCTTACTCTTAAGGAGGATGCCCAAAATTAATGAGAATTATGGCTGGGGATTACTTTTGAAAAAGGAGGCCCAGGATAAGGGGTTATCTCATCTTAAAGGATGGGTTTGAATGAATGAAATCTCAATATTTAGTGACATAATGATGTGTAAATCACTAGGTTTTGAGATATGTTTCATGGAATTACTTTTAGATAAGAAATTTAATCAAGAAAACATGCCATAAATGGCTTTGAATAGTGTCTTGAAGACTGAATCTTCAATAGGAGAGGTGGAATGGCATAAGAGGTGTTAAATGGGTAAGAAGTGCATCCAATAAATAGAAGGGCGCAAAAGTCCTGGCAGGCGCAGAGGTACTGCGTGGGTGCACAAGTCATGGACACATAGGTATACCTGCGCAGCACATGGGTACTTGCACGATTGTTAACCAGTAGGGTATTACATGGGTGATCCTTGACCAAATCCTTTTGAAATATCATGTGGTACTTCTAGAATATTGGCGCACAAGTTTCAATGAGTAGGTATAGAGGGGAGCAAGTGTGTCTATTTCCCTTAAGAAAAAACACCTAGGCGTGCAAGTGTTAGTGATTTCTAACACTTAAAACATATTCTTCTTGTTTAGACCTTCCATTCTAGGTAAAGAATTACCTTAAAAGTGTTCGGAAGACTTGAAGAATAGACTTGGGAGTTCAAAGCTCTGTATCTGAATTCTGGAAAAATTCCTCTCTAAATGGGGGAGGATTTATAAATGCTGGAACAGTGGAGAAGGCCCACATGATTCATCATAGCCATTGTACACCAGATATGAAACCTCATAAGCCTGAGCTGCAACCACATTGTCATCTTTCAATCTTCCAAAATGCTCAGATTGATCAATCCAAAGGCTGGAAGAGAAGTGGGGACTTCCGTCCTAGGGGAGGAGTGAATCCAACATGGATGTAGGCATACTGGGTATGACAAACCTGTGCCAAGTTTGTGGAATATCTGAAAGGAGTTGTGATATATGAAGCTATCTAGGTTGTGCAAACGTATGTTTACAAACATGATAGCTTCATGCCGCAGACACTCAGCCATTGGAGCCCAGAAACCAATTATTTTTATCTGACTCATGGAGAAGTAGGCATCAGTCTGTGGGATGTCCACAAGATCTCAGGGTCTCCAATTTTGGGTGACATGTATGATGAATTCATTCCTCCTAAGGTGACATGGAATGAATCAGAAAAGACTCCTACTTTGGCTAAAGAATTAATTAAAATCTTCCAGAGGCACAATAGTTCAGAGACCTCCTTAACTCATTCTAGAAAGGATATTCATCTGGAGGAGTGGATGAATATATTTCTTATTGAGAAGAAATAGAAGGAGATGAAGGAGAAATGATCCAAGAAAAAGAAATCCAAGGATAAGAGGCCCACCCGTCCTACCACCTACCCAAAAACCGAGAAGAGGGGTGATATTGGCACATTCTGGCCAACTCTAGTAGCATGAGAGTTTGAGAAATGGGGATATGAGGTGAATAAAAGGATCCCAAAGAAGGCTCGTCTGGCGATCTTCTTGGTTTCATGGCTCAGCATTTATCTCTTTCCAGTCAGGGACTCGAAGGGAGGCGTCAAGCCAGGGACGTTCGTTATTGCAGAAAAGTTGGATAAGGAAAAAATGGTAGGGTTGGATACCCCCATTTTAGCAAATATTCATAGGAGTTTACTTCATTTCATCATGGGTAAATCTACATTGAGAATAGTGGGACCATTCCAAGTATTATGGGGACGGATCGCCACTCACATCAGGACTTATAATGTACAGAATGGAGTACAAATTCCTAGAAATTATTTCAGGCCATCAAGGAAAACATTCTTTGTAATTTCCCCATTAGATCTTAATGCCTATGACATGAAATTGAGGCTGATAATATTTAAGGAATTCAACTACTTTCCCTATGGAAATCCTCCAACCGGGAGGTTTGTTGATGATGGAACAACCCACATGGATTTGAGGGAATATATGATGGCCTGCAGAGATTGTGTGCTGGTTGCCAGGATTGACTGAGAGATTATATGTGAGGCCTATTCTCCATATAGATTTGCACGCCAATTTAAGTGTTTGCAACAGATTGATTTATCTCCCCCTGTACATGTCAGGTTAGAGAAACATATGATGGTTTCTCAACAACTGTGGTTACTGACGTCTAGGGAGAATACTGGGGTGGTGTTTGATCTACCAGATGAAAAAGTGGAACATAACTTGACTACATGGTATGCCGAGAACTGGATAGAATCATACCCTAAAGGGGTGATGAATCACCCAGTTTATCTGGTGGGGAAATGGAAGAAGACTGTAGAGAAAGAAACCCTTCCTCATGAAGGTGATGCATCCCCACCTGAAGCTGATTCGCAAGATTCCTCCTCTAGGACTGATTCACCATATTCCCATTATAGGGATGATGAGGCACAACAAGTGGAAAAGCAGCCTCATGCCCGATATAATCCTCCGGATTGAATCAAAAGACCTACTCCATCAACTCCTGGTGAGTTACTTCATTATGGTAATTTAATCACCATCACTTTATAAAGCAAAAAGCCTTATTTTCATATTCTTTATCAATAGGTGTAGAAGCTGGGAAGAAATTGATGTTGAAGATTGTAGGACCTTCCTCAGAGCCTTCAGGTACACGTACTGAATATATACGACCATAGGCTGTCGAGACATGGTAGATTCTATATTGTAGTACTAAGACTTCCTGGCTGGATTTGTGCGAGGGTATACAACTTCTTGGAATAGGGAATCTCGTGGCTTCTATAGATATCCAATACGAGGATAACCCCAATGAAGTGTGGGATTACATGAGAGATCTTGAAATTCTCATATATTCCACTGATGATTCCATTTCTATCACCAAGCGGGAGAAGGAAATGATAGATGGTGGTGCCACTGAGGGGACTAATGAGGAGTGGCATGATTATGTGTCCGTTGAAGATGTATGTTTTTTTCCTAATTTTCCTTGCAACTTGATTTCAGTGAAAGCTTTGTTAATTAAGGAAATTATTTTCTTCATCCTACAACTTGCAAAGAAAGGAACTACTGACGTTCCTTCACCAAAGTATAGCCCTGGTGGTACTGCCATTGGGGCCGCTGATGAATCTGCTCATGAATCGGGGAGATATCTCTAGGTCACCAGGCCATGAATGAAGAGTTGGACATGGCCTTCCATTCTCCAATTCATGTTTCTGTAAGGGAGACTACCGATAATCCCAAAAAAACCAAATAATCAAAGGCATTGAAGGAAGAAGTCCATATCTAAACGCTCCATTAGTAGCGGTAAGTCCTTCAGATAATCATGAATCTATACCCATGAAAAGTTTTCTCATATTTATGGGGATTACAGGGGCTTCTTCAATTTCCCCTCTTAGGGAAAGGACTTATCCTCCTTTGAGGACCATAGAGGGTGCTGTGGAACAATTGCAATATCAGGCTGACTTGGCTGCTCCTAGAGAAGAGCCAGTATCTATTTCTGGTATCCCTACTACTACTGTTGAAAGAAGAGAATAACCTACTGCTGGAAAGTTAAAAATGCTTCATAAAATGTTGAATGAAACATCGACTGACTTCCATTCTATGGTACTTCATGTTCAACCCCTTCATTAGATCTTTTGGCGGCTATTGCAACTGATGCTGAAATTTTATCTGACGATATTGTCCAGGGTCAGGGACCGCTGGGTGAAGGTCGCCAAGAAGACACATCAAATGCTCCCACTAGTGAGACTAACCAGGATTCTGAGATGACATTAGATGAAATGATGGAACTTGGCGCACCATTTGAAGATTTTATAAATCATGTTAAATTACAATGTAATTTAGAAGATTATGGACATGAGTGTTATCCTTCATCCTATTAAGAATAACTTCTTATTACATGTCTAATCATGATTGATTCAAATGTGCAGTTTTGTCTGAGAAAGCTACTGAACTACCCATGCCTGAAGGGGGTACAGAAAACCCTACCATTGCAGAGACATTAGCACAAGTGGAGTTGAACCCCGTAGAGCTTACTCAAACTCATACTTAAAATCCTATCTAATCTAGGAAATATGAGGAGGATCCTTCTCAAGTTACTGATCTACCGTTGGGTAAGGAATAAAAATATTTGTGAATGTTCTTAATTTTCAAGACAACCAATTCATTTGTTATCCTTTGAAATTAACCAAATATTTCAATTAATTATGCAGGGCCATCAATTGCAGTGTCTAGATCTGAAGGAGAGGCCTCAGCCGCCTCCCCAACAGGAATTGAAAGTAAAGTAGCTCAGTTCAGGGAGAAGGAGCATAACAGGGCACTCTCATATGTGCATTAACCCCAAATTACATTCCCCCTGTGATAATGATGTCGAATCAGACCCAGAGGTACTTAAGGTGCTCATCTTTTCATGATGCAAGGCATGGAACAACATTTGGAAAATCATATCTGAGGTGCCTTTAGAAAATCTATCATCAATGATCCCTCGATTGTCGCCCATGTTCGTGATTCTAGGACATGGAGGTTTTGGATATGAAAAGATCCATGTCGTGGTGAAACAGGTCATTTTCAGGAGGGAGCAGGAGAAACAGTGTCGCAAAGATTTGACCAGGGTGAAACTGTCAGTCAATATCAGTGAATTTGAGGTTGTGGTATCCCAATATGAGCCTAACTATGCTGCCAGGATGGAGGAGCTGATGCATAAGATCAAAGATAAAGTTATCCAGCAAATGCACCTTCAGTAGCAGTTAGATGCTATTACTGGGGAACTTGACCAACTAAATAATTCATTGGAGTGAGCTCAAACAAATGGTATGAAAGCCATTGCGGATGCCAAGAAAGCATTCCATCAAGCTGAAAAGAGTGAAGTTGGTCGGGATCATGAGCTTCAAGTAGCTGCTGATGAAGCTCGGGATGTTGTTCATCAAGTGAAGACTTATGTTGACAGCCTCTTGTAATTTTTTAGAAAAGAGAAAAGACACCAATCTGTGGATGTCCTTCTAATTATTGTGCATCAAATGGAAATAATGCTTTCATCTTCAATCACTTGTGCACGTATTTTCCTGCTACCTGCTTTATATTTTACCTAAGCCAATGGGCCTAGTAATCATAGTTCGATTTTTACTAGGATTACTATAAATAACCCAACAAACTTTGAATATTTTAATTGCTCAATATTACCTAAACCATAAAAAATGTATGTTTAGTGAGAAATAACTTGACTTTTATTCAAAGTTCCCTTGTCTATTATGGGTAGTTTAATGCCATTCCTGTCGGACATAAAGAGGATAATGTTTATGGTCAAAATAGCTTTGACCAAAATGGATTAAAACTGACTCAATTCCTTGAAAATTTATCTAAAAACATATTACCTCACTCAAGTATGAGGGAAAACATGTAAACTATGACTTAATAAAATTTGAATATAAGGAATGATATGAAAAAGAGCTAAAAATGCATTAGAATAAGTGGTTCCCAATAATGAAGTTACCATTATTTAACACACCCGTTAAGGGGTTGAATTATGCAGGGCCACCTAAGGGCATTGGCTGCATATTCAAATAATAGTATCTTTTGGATGATAGGTCCGTTATGTAGACTGTTTATGAAAGGCTGCCTATGGGAACATTATGCATAGTCAGGAAAAAGAACTCTCATAAATTTACTTTTATACTGCTAAAAAGCCAATGGAAGTTTATAAAGATTCAAATTTTCCATACAATAGAGTTTTCTGTATGGAGATAGGTACTTGACTATGGAGAAGATATTTTCAATCAAGATTGTCTAAGAATTGGATGAATATTACTCCTATGAAGGTCTAACCCAAGCATAGGGAAGGTAAATATAAACCATAGACTCGAATACTTTCATATCATGAAAAAGAACATGAAATAAATATGTTAAGGATGGATATCTTTTACGGATACTTACATATTTTTTATAAGACCTGTAAGAAAAAAAGAGGGTCTTTTCCCAAGAATGAAGTTACCAGTATCTGAAAAACCCGTTAGGGGGTTGAATTATGCAAGCCCACCTAAGGGCATTGGATGCATAGTCAAATAATAGTATCTTTTGGCTAACAAGTCTGTTGTGGAGACTATTTATGCAAGGCCACCTAAGGGCACGCGCTGCATAGTCAGGCAAAATAACTCTCAGAAATTTGACATTTTTGTAAATAGAAGTCAAGAAAAGGGTTATGAAGATCTAAAAATATTTAAGGTTAGGATTATGACACACAAATATGGGTGTTATTCCAATGTGTGCAGGGATGCCCAGATCAATGCTAAACATAATTATGTTGTGTCTGGGTCCTGAATTGAAATGTTGGACTTCACTATGTATCCTTTAAGGATTGGAATCAAGCCATACATAGTTCTTGAAATACAGTTTAACGTCGTGTGGGATGAAAGGATTGGAAATATTAGTTTAGGGTCATAGATCATGGACCATTATAAGAAATACACAATGTGTGTTTTCATGGGGACTTTTCAGCTATGGGATTGAAAGTGGAATTTTGGGTTAGGCCCAAAAGACTTGGGGTTGGATTCGAGGGACACTCGAATGTTCCTACATATCCCATATGGATGGGAATCAAGCCCACATAGTTCTAGAAATACCCTCTGTACAAATTTGGTTCGTACATGTGAAGGGTGATAGGGGACTTTACTGCATTGATGGTTTAACCCAAGATAAAAGGTTCGGGCATTGCCATGTATGAACTTATTCTTTGGAATGAAACATGATTGAAAATCAATGTAAATAATGATTCCTTCTCAGGTGAGGGTATCAAAGAATGCTATAGATTGTTGTCGTAGTGGAAAAAAAGTGTTGTACAGTTTAACATCATATAGCAAGGATGGAAGTGAACCAATGTAAAGATATTGATTCTAGGGGCGGTTTCACGAATCTACATCGTACGAGATGGAGGTGAACCGATGTAATGATATTGGTTTTGGGTTTGAACCTTGGGAGGTTGCCAATGTACCCAGCCTAGAAGGCGAGGATCAATGTCTGCGTAGTTCAATTAATGAATGAATTAGTGATCAAGTTGTTCTTGGGGACAAAGACCTAAAATGTGGTTTTAGCGCTTACGCATGGTTAGAAGCTCCAAAAAGAGTGTTATGGTTGAATTTTTCTCTAAACTCATGTGAGTCATACTCAGTGTGAGAAACAAGAGATATCAACATCCTTAACGATGTACAGTTTAATGTCATGTAGGACATATGAAGGGACTATACAGTTTAAAGTCTTGCAGTTAGGACCATTGGTGCGGCATAGTTTAGTTTCAGGTTGTAGGGAAAAAATATAGTTTAACATCATTTAGGACATATTAAGGGATTTTTATACAGTTTAGCATCATGTAGTTAGGATGATGGAGACAATACTGTTTAATGTCATGTAGGGAGAAAAGAGGACTATACAGTTTAATGCCATGCAGTAAGGACAAAAGAGGACACATTTTAACGTCATGTTGGACGTCTTTGGAACTTTTTCACAGTTTAACATCATGTTGGATGAAAAAAAACGATGATACAGTTTAGCGTCATGTTGGGCGTAAGTGCCTATAGTTTGAAGTCAAATGCATGGACCATGGATGGTGTAGTTTAACGTCATGCTCGACGTAAAGGACATGCAAATAGTTTAAGGTCATATGCATGGACCGTATATGGTGAAGTTTAACGTCTTTCTGGACATAAGAGACTTCTGTACAGTTTAGTATCATGTACTTAGGACGTCACAGTTTAACATCATGTGGGACGAAAGAAATGAAAATAGTTTAGAGTCATATGCATGGACTGTTAGTTATGTATTTGTGTTTTTAAAAAATACTTCTTCATGAATCTGGCATTGGTTGGAGTCGTGGTGATCTCTCCATACATTGAGATTAAAGAATAAGCTCTATTGGATTATACCTTATGTACTGAATAAGGTCCTTCCCATTTTGTTTCAAGCGTGGGAGGTTTCTTTCTGGTATCATTGGACTTCTGATAACTAATACCAATTCTCCCTGAACGAATGAATGAATATGAAATTTTATATTGAAATCTCTTGCTATTCGATTCTGATAGACTTCCAGGTGGTGCCGGGTGAACAATCATTTCTCATATAACCATTCCAATTCATTTAATCGCTTTTGAGATTGTTCATCTGTATATGAATGATCAAAAAAGGGTACTCTGAGCGAAGGTAATTGAACTTCAATGGGGAAGACTGCTTCCATTCCATATACCTGTGAATATGGAGTAGACTATGTTGCAGTGCAGGTGGTGGTCTGATAAGCCCATAAATCATGAAAGAGTTTATTAGGCCATGACTTCTTATCTTTATACACCATATTTTGTAGTATATTTGAAAGAATATTATTGAGTGCTTCTATCTGGACATTTACCGCTGCATGATACCGAGATAGATGGTTGTATTTTATGTTGTATTCTTGATACAACTTCATCATCTCAGATGAACAGAAGTTGGTGCCATTGTCTGTCAATATGGTATGAGAGACACCAAATCTGGTAATGATGTTAGACTTGATGAAGCTAACAATGCTTTTAAAACTAACTTCTTTGAGGGGTGTTACCTTTGCCCATTTGGAAAAGAAGTCAATAGAAGTAAGAATATACTTAAACTGCTTGGTCATAGCTGAAGTGTAAGGTCCCACCACATCCATTCCCCATGTGGCAAGTGGCCATGAGTATTTAGCTGTGTGAAGCAACTCTGGAGGATGATGAATGAATATGGCATGTACTTGGTATGAATGACACTTCTTTGTGAAATCAACACAGTCTTGTATCATTGAAGTCCAAAATCATCCAAGCCTTTATATTTGATCAGACAGTCTATGTCCAGACTGGTGGGCACCACAGACTCTTGCATACACTTCTTTCATGACATCCATTGTCTCTTCACAATCAATGATTTTGAAGAGAACTCCATAAAAACCACGTTTGTAGGGAATTTTCTCTAGGTGATCTGGGCTATCATAAAGAGTAAAATTCACCACATGTCGCTAGATTTGTTCTTTACCATCTCTATTAGGTGGAAGTGTTCCATTTTGAAGGTATTACCTGATAGGTGTCATCTGTCCTGTAGTATGACCGTATGGTTCAGGAAAATAACAAATTTAATTAATTTTCTCTTTTCTGGTTCAAACATAAGATGAAATTGCATGACAGTGGGCAATACTGATGGTTGTCTCGTCCCAATTTGGATCTTCCAGAGCTATGTCTATATTAACCAACGCATCAGCTTCAGCATTTTTTAATCGCGGGACATAAGAAAATGTCGATTCTATAGGAAATTCTGCCGATAACTCTATGACGTATTCATACAAAGTGATCAATTCTTCTTTTCTGATTGCATAATCCCCATTGAATTGTTTGATTATTAGGTCGGAATCACCCTTAAGTGATTCACTTGTGCTTGAAGTGCCAACTCCAAGCCTATGATGAGAGCTTGGTATTCTGCATCATTATTTTTACCGCCTCCCAAAAATGAGAAGGAATAAGGTAGCAATGCCTTTTCTAGGGAAATTAGCACAATTCCTAAACCAACCTTGTTGAATTTAGCATTTTCAATATTTTCTCCCTGTTGGACTTCTGGAAGCACCATCAGAGTACATTTCCCATGCCTGGGGACTTTCTTCAATAGAGAGGACTTCCTCATCAGGGAGTTAAATATATGAGGATGTATCTTCCACTGAAGGGTGTTCAGCCAGGAAATCAGCTAGATCCTGGTCCTTTATTGCCTTTTGAGACACATATTGAATATCAAATTACAGCAAGATAACTGCACACCTTGCCAGACGTCCTGTAAGCATTGGATGACTAAGGATGAATTTGAGCAGGTTATTGCGAGATACCAATTGGACCTCGTGATGTTGCAGGTGGTGTCTCAACTTTTGAACTGCAATTATTAATGCTAGGAAACACTTCTCACTACTTGAATATCGTGTTTCTGCTTCATGCATAGTCTGACTGAGATATTAGAGGTTGTTTTCATTCCCATCATCATTCTTCTGGGCAAGAAAGGCACCCAATGATCACTGTAATGCTGTCACATAGAGGATAAGTTGCCTTCCATCAACAGGTGGCATATGTACCAGTGGACTCAAGAGGTATTTCATGAGAATATCAAATGCTTCTTGATATTCTTCAGTCCACTGATATGTGACTCCCTTCTTCATCAATTTGGTGAAGGGTAAACTTTTTCCTGTGATATTGGTGATGAAACGCCGAATTTAAGTTAAGTGTCCTTGAAGTCCTCTCAATTATTTCAATTTTTGAGGTAGTGATATACCAAGGATTTACTTGGTCTTCTTAGGATCGACTTCGATACGATGATGGTGTACAACAAAGTAGAGAAATATCCGCGAGGTTACCCCAAAAGCACATTTTATGGGGTTCATCTTCAAATTATGTTGTCAAAGCTTACAGAATATGACATCCAAATCAGCCAAGGGATTAGAATGTTGTTTGGCTTTTACCACCAAATAGTCTACATAACAATAAAAAAAACTTCCCTAAAAAGGGTTAGAAGATATGATGCATGGCACACTGATATGTTGTGCATGCATTCCTTAGGCCAAAGGAAATTACCTGATAGAAAAACAAACCCTAACGGGCTCTGAAAGATGTAGATTACTCATTTTCTAGAGCCATTCAGATTTGATTATACCCAGAATATCCATCCATGAAGGAAAGTCCTTCATAGCCAGCTGTTGCATCGATTAAAAGTTCTGTAATCGGAACTGGAAAATCATCCTTTGGACAATGCCGATTAAGATCTCTGAAATCAATGAAACTCAAATTTTCCCATTATTCTTTTTCACTGGGACAATATTAGCCAACCATTTTGGATATTGAACATCTCAAATGAAGTTATATTTGATAAGCTTATCCACTTCAGACTCAATTTTGGAAGCATAGGTTGGGTGTTTTCTTCTAGCAGCTTGTTTGAATCCTCGATGTTCTTCTGGAAAACCCAAACGATGAGTGGCAACATCAGGATCAAGCCTTGGAATCTCTGTATAGTTCTAAACAAATATATCTCAATTTTTCTTTAGAAAAGAAATATACATCTCTTCTTCTTTAAGAGTCATGGCCCCATTGATTAAAGTGGGGAGTGAATCTTCTTTTGTACCCAGATTAATTTCTCTATGTTCATCCACAGTAGTAGAGATAACCTCTTCAAATGATGGAGGATCACCTCTGAGATCTTCCTCTTCTTCTTCAACATGTGTTACTTCTTCTGTTTCTAATTTCCTAGTAGATGAGGAAGCAGAATTTCCATGATCAGAAGAGATGTAAAAATATGAACATCTTGAAGAAGAAGCTTCCATTTCTGACCCGATTGATGATGAAGGATCTTCCTTGGGAAATAAATATGAGATGATGGATTGAGAATCAACATCAGCGTTCACCTCTGGTATTGATATAACTTCTTCTGGAATGGTTGGTGAAGTATAGGCTTGATGGATTTCAGCAGATGAAATGAAGAAATCTCCATTCAAGCTTTCATCATTGCATGGTGGATTGCCAATTTCTCCCATGTTGTCTTCCTTGATTTCCATAGTTGACATTATGGATCTTTCCATAAGAGTATTTTGATTTGCGTCTATCCTGTCAATTTAACTAATAGGAAACACATAATCTGTACTCACATGTGCTAATGGGTTTATTGTAATCTTTTCCAAACCATACGGAGCATTAACTTTGATAAAATTTGTTGTTTTTTATTTCTCCTTTCCCTTCATGTGATAGAATTCCACCTCATTGTATTGAGATTCACATGTTTTTAACAGGGACTTATCACCATACAATGTCCCAACCTGTCCATAGAAAAATACTTGAGACATGGATGGTATGGTGAAGGGATAACATCATGTTGATGTAGCCAGGGTCTTCCAAGAAAGATATTGAAGGATGATTCTTGATCAATAACCATGAAATCTGAATAGGATACAAGATCTCCAAACCGAGTTCTGATTGTAATCTCGCCTAGTGGTTCTTGTTCATTTTTATCATATCCTTGTAACATCATAGTTGAAGGAGATAAATCAGATTCTGTGAGGCCCAATCGATGAAGTCTACGAATGGGCATGAGGTTGACTCCTGAACCATTATCAATGAACGCTCTTCATATGTCTATGCCATTGACCTTTCCGGATAAGTACAAAGGTCTAATATGTCTGTACACGACATTATCTTCATCTTCATCAATAAAATATATTACTGCATGGAATTCTGCAGGATTATTCTCTATATGGTAGACTTCAGCTGCAGCAATTTCAGTTTCAAACTCCTGAGGACATAACAAATACTTGATGAGTGCCTCACGAAGATCTTTTGACAGATTCAAAGCGTCTGGAATTGATAACTTGTCCGGTACATCAGCCAGGTGTTTCAACACATCATACTTTTGATCCATAGGTCTATGTTTCCCCACAAGAACACGTGGTTTAGCAGGTTCCTTGGAAGTTGATGCTTTGGAATTTGATGCATCTTTTATCAGGATAAGAGTTGGAAATATTCCTGGTTCTAGAAGATTAGACTAATTAGATCCATTTACTTATTGGGAGGATAAAGGTGGAACCCCCAACCAATCCTCCATAATAACTATTCCATGACTATATTTGCTATTGGTGGAAGAACATGCTTGTTCTTGTTGTGCTCGCTGAAGAACTCTACCACGAGTTTCTGCTGTGTACACAGTTCTAGTAGGGATAGAATTGGAATAGTGGCCTCTTAAATATCGACATCTTCCCCTGTATCCCAAACCCCTGGAACTTCCTCTAACTCCTCTGTTTGATATATGGAATTCAGGCTTATCAAAATCGAAACTGCGATTGGAATAAGGATCTGTTAAGTGAATCATATTAACAGAACCAAAGATTAACTCTTCATCCGATGAGGACTCTCCTTGACTAGCCAATTTAGGATGTATCATTTGGTGGGGCGGTGCCCATGGCTTCGAAGTAGATGGAATGAAATCTGCCAAAGTCAAATACAGCTTAGGCTTTGACACATACTCATCTTCTTCTGATTTTCCCTCTTTCTTGGAATTGTGCCATTTCGTTGTGGATTTTACCTCTGAAGAAGAGGGTTTTCCTGCGGCCTTTATGGAAGAAGGCACAGTTGGTTTCTTCAATTATGTTCACAAAATAGCATGAGTTCGGTTGATCATCTTTCTGACCATCCAATCATCATATTTTTGCGCATTTTTTCTATTTACATCTTGCCACTCGCCTTCCTCCTCTAGAACTATAGTAGTAAAACGTGCTACCTAAGCTAAAGAACCTTTGTGTTTAACTTGTCTGAAATCGACCATTTTTTTCAGGAGGTCCTTGAAAACAAAACACTATTGAATGGGATGCCCCAACATTTAATGAAACGGGCAATAGTTGGGATGGTCTTCATCTCCTTCCTTATTTGGCCTCTTGGGCCTTGGAAATTGAACCAAATTTTTTTCCATAGACGAAATGAAATAACCAGGATCTTGTTCATTTGGGAAAGAATAAACTTTTCCCTTCAAATCATCAAATTCTTTTCATCTTTTATCTCTTTGATCGTCTTGATGAAACGACCTCTATTATTGGCACTGAGGAGGTGGAGCCCTTTGAGAAGATGATGGTTTTGAAGTATAAGAAGGTATAGGTGCTTGTTTAAGCATAATTTTAGTAGTCTATGCTTTACCCATTATCCTTCCTGGAGCTGATGGAATTACACGAGATTTATCCTTAGTCTTTATAAGAGAATATTCAATCTGTTGAGCGATTGAAGTAAGGTCTCAAAACCCTCCTGTGTATTTTATTGTGATCAGTGGTGTGCGCAACTCATCACGCAAATTTTCCACACAGATTGGGAACAATTCCTCTTGAGGGAGTGCTATGCATAGGGAATATGTTAATCCTTTCCAGCGAGCAATGAAATATGAGACCCTTTCATTCTCCCTTTGCTTACAGTTTGTAAGAGAAAAAAAGTTGTCTTTGGAAACGTTGAGCTGAATTAGAGAAGGAATATTTGGTGAAGATCCTCCTATCCAGTAATTGATCGGAATTGCAAGCCTGTATACCAAAAAAAGCTGGTCCTTGTAATGTTTTCACGAAGCATCTATGTTTCACTACTTCTTGTTGTTCTAGAGTTCCCATCATAGGATCTCAACAAGACACATAATGCAACAAATGCTATTCAGGATTGCCTGATCCATTGAAAATAGGGAATACAGGGTTCCCAAAACATGATGGGGGTGAGATTGAATCTACCCATTCAGGTTAAGATCTCTTTTCTAGTTGAACCTGCGCATTCTTACCTTCTATAGTCTCTAACCGAGCTGTTAATGACTCAATGGTAGTGATTAAATTTTGAGAAACATCCGGTTGAACTTGGACTTGGGAAGGTTTAACAATTGGATTCTGGACAGGTATGGTGGCTGGTACTGCAACTGATGGTAGCACCACCGATTGTTGTTTCACTTGACCCATAGGGTTAGACCTATGAGGGTGTAATGATAGAGGAGGATATTATTGATCCATCTCAGTAGTTGCAACACATTCCATTGGATGACTGACTCCAGCACGCTTAGGAGGAAGACTACCATGATGTAGTTCTATGTTCAACCTCTTCAATTCCTTTATTTCATCTTCTTGTTGCACAAATCTTTTCTCTAGTGAGATAGATAGGCCTTCTCCAGAGGAAGGATATGTAACTTGATTCTTTCCCTTCCCCTTATTGGACACCTTTCGGAGAGGGGGAAGTGGGTAACTTGAAAGATTACCTAGCTTCTGAGTAATCCTTTGATTTTGAGTACGCACACCTTCTTCATTTGTGTCTATGCGTACAACTTCTTGAGCAGGAACATCTTCATCTGATCCCTCTGAGTGAGCCTCATCTAGTGGATCAGCATCAACGGAATTGATTACATTAATTGATGCATAATGCATTGCATCCCTTCTATCAGCATTTTAGTGATATTGTCTTCTACCATGCCCCTAACAAGACATTGACTTTTGCTGATTTGATCCCTCATGAACTTCTTGGAGAACTGTAATTTGGAGAGAATATCTTGATAATTTGGCTCTTCGTTCCTCTTGAGGCTTCATTCCTAATCGAGAAAAGACCGACTTTCTTTGAGTGAGGAATTGTGGATTTTAAAAAGTCCCCAGTCTAGTGGACTGGGGTTGTTCCTGCTCAACTCCTTGAATCCTATTTGATGATTCTGAGGGTTGGGTTCAAAGAGTCCCTAGTCTGGAAAGCAAGGGTGGCTCTTGACATGATATGTCTGAGACTTTCTTAAAAGCTCTCTTGACCTTGCGGACCGTAGTCCGGAAATTAGATAGATGCATCAATCGACATCCACTTTTATCACCCGGTTCAAAAGACGGTTGGATGATTTTTGATACTTCTATCACTTGATGATGTGATTGCTCTATACGAGAGGCCTGTTAAATATTCTCGTTTGCATGATACATGAGTAATTCAACAACTTCTTCTCTGTATTCTTGATTTTGAGAAGAACTAGTTGAGGCATGTTCTTCGGAAAGCTTTAAATTACAAACAAAACCCATTGACTGTGGCCGGCCATGGGAAATAACATTGCATGAGACCAATTTCGATGGGCTTTCCTAACTGGAGAGTACAGTGAAATGTAGTTCTCCATGAACACCCCATCCCTTGATATGAATACCAGATGGGGCATTGGCAATTAACTCTCGCAATCTTCTTAATGCACTAAGGTATGAACACTGAAGGGCTCTCTGCTGCTTTTCAGCCTTCAGATATCGATAGACTGATAGAGATGGCAAATCAATCTGACGTTGTAACCCTTATATTATCTTAACATGATTTTCATATTCATCTTAAGATAATACATTCATTTTCAACAGGCAAAGAGTTTTCCATATGTTGAGACGAATATCATGAATTCTATCTTCCATCAATATCTCTGGAATGTCATACTGAGAGTCAGCCAGAGGCCAAAACATGACTAGCACTTCACCTTTAGCCAATTGTTTTCTCATGTTCAGCATTCCCTCTTTAACATTCAATGAAGATTCTTCTACCTGATTTGACCAGAGATGGTTCTTCCTTGTTTCTTCATCAGATTCAACAAGATTGTTAGAGAAATAAATG
This sequence comes from Viscum album, assembly GCA_963277665.1. NCBI lineage: Eukaryota > Viridiplantae > Streptophyta > Magnoliopsida > Santalales > Viscaceae > Viscum > Viscum album. The sequence continues at coordinate 1,336,102,186 of OY728162.1, forward strand.
ATTAAACTAGAAGATGCACGACTTAGCGGTGGTTCGGAGAATAACCTACACCCTGGGCTATATTCTGATTGAGAAAGTATTTCACCTGCTATAAATGAAGCACCAGACATGACTGGTTTCTCATTTGCAAGTGCCTCAAGATAAGAGGGATTTCTCGGCACTACATTGTCCACTGGAGAATTTTCTGAGCAATGTGCATCACTACTGCAGAGAGGACTTTCCCAGAGAAATTCATTATCATGTGGAGGACCACCATGGGGGGTTACAACAAAAGATGAGATCTCTTGCTCCTTGTTCTTATGACCACACAGAGGGTTCCTGTGGATCTCATTTGAAGATGAATCTTCGAGATCGACCGAACTATTATGAATCAAGCCTTTATGAGGAAGTTTTTGTTGAAGTCCTTCGGAATTAATGTTCCCACTATTGGGAAATGAGGGAGTAGAATCTTGGATTCCAACAGATTACTGTCTAAGGCCATCAAGAACTCCAGCATCAAGTAAGACCTTGTTACAGATTGGCTCTTGATCTCCTAACTGTTCTGGGCAGGTCTTCTTCTTAGATGCCTTTTTACTCGCCTTGGAAGCCACTTGTTGACGAAAGTGGCTACTCTGAGCAGGTGTATGTGCCTAATCAGGAGATATGGCCAGGTTAGGCTGACGATCTCCACTCAAATCAGGTGTATGTTCCTGACTTGGTTGTCCGTATGATATGGGGGAGTAAGCCCCACAACCCTCTTGGACTAGAATAGATGTGTGTGTCTGTTTCGAAGTGAATTTTTGATGTGTCACACCACTGGTAGGGATAGATTAATGTGAATTTCTATGAGATGCTACGGAAGCTATTATAATATCCTGGAAAACATCCAGAATATGGGTAGGGATTTTCTTTTTCTCTTTCCCCATTGAAATAATATGCTTGTTGAATTCACCTTCCAGAACGGGGATATACATCCATTTCGTGCATAGAGTAGGTGTGTGTGCCTGATCTTTTACTCCTTTTACTATCAGTGAATCCTGACAGTACTCAAGTTTGGGGGCAGAGAGTTGAGTCTTCCTCCTATTTGTCACCGTAGCTTTCCGACTGACTTCTCCAAGTGCTACGAAGCGAGACTAATGGTAGGATTCATCAATACTAACAGGTGTATGTGTCTTCTGATTGAAATTCTCCGAACACGGTTAACGAGTTCCATCATATGTAGTCAGATGAGCCTGCTGACTAGATGATGTTGTATAAACAGGCGTATATCCGTGCCTGTAGTACTCTGCCGGAATTTCCTGGAGGGATTGGTGTGATGATGCCAGATGAGTCTGCTAGAAAGCGGAATTAAAACGGATTGGTGTGTGTGCCCGCTTGTTACTTTCCACCAAGTTAGGATGGTGGACTTCTTTGGAGATGGCATAGATTAGAACCTGCTCACTGTTAACCTGATTTCACCTCTGGTGATTCGTCTTGCCTACTTGGGTTCGAGGAACCTTATCCGAACGCCTGGAGTCGATACCCTCATCACGTTGAGGGTACACTGCCACACGAGTCTGGCTGCGATTGTTGATGGGATCCCCCGGGAAGGACCCTTGTCTCCTTGAATTAAGGCCCTAAGGGACCGGCTCATTCACCTCCTCAGAATATGGGAGTGAATGGTGATTGTGTTCCGGGATAATGACCCAAAACGGTTGGAGACGGTGGTTAGCACCGCCTGCTTCTTGACCGCTGGTCGTCGCTGTCCGGACGAGTAGTGTGAGTTGTTCACTTGGAGGGTTTGTCGAGCAGCCTCCAGAGTTGGAATAGTACGGTTTTGACAGTAATCCTTAACCAGAGAATTTGATACCCAGCAATGAATACACTAAGTATGTGATGTCATCCTCAGAGTGGACGACGATCTAGCAGGAGTAGCAGTAGTGGCATTCGCAGCAGAGGTTTTCACATCAGAGGTATTCAAAGATGTGAACATATGAGAAGCCATTCTGGAAATGCAGAAGATCATGGAAAAGAGGTCATGTTTGATATAATAGACATAATCAAGATAAGTTCAGCCACTACATCTTTTGGATGAGAAAATATGTTATTGATTGTTTTGTTGGCCCTCTCATTGAGTTTAAATAGGGGCCTAACAAATGAGCAAAACATCATTTTAACTTGGTTAAGGATTCACTTCGGGTTCACAAATTTTTGTTTCCTCTGGAATTGGGGATTACCTCGTTGATTTAAGATTCAAACATTCCATGCTATTTCTAACGGGTTTGTTCGTAGAACCGAAAACATCCAATGATTCCATATCCATTTCATCCTACTTTCCAAAGGTAGACACTCATTATTTGTGGACTAATGAGGCTTAGCAATTTGCATTGGTCGAGAGGATGGGAGGTTGGACTCATCACACCTTTTTTAGGGGAATTATTGTCTAATTCGGGACTCTATTTATAGATTTAAGTTATTTTCGTGAATCCTTATTACATTACCAAGTATAAAATGATCTTTCCTTTAGATCTGACAATCAGTGATTGATATGTAGGAAATTTAGAGAATATTTTTTATGTATTCATGGTTCTTCATCGATAGAGAATCATCTTTATTTGTTAGAGATTATTAGTCAGTTGTATCCTTTAATACATAAAAGTATCTTAGTCATTATGATGACCATACTAGTTTTAAATCCACTCAGTGGTGCACTTGATGTTTATTTTCTTTCAGAAGTACATTGATTATTTCAGAGTTGGGATTGCACCCGCATATGTTCTACCTACATATCCTTGTTTAGAGAAGGAATCAAAACCCACATAGTTCGAGTAAGGGAGTATGATGTTAATGCAAGATTGATGGCTCAAAGAAAGATGTTATGATTACTCTCACACTCTAAGCTCACGTGAGTCATGCTCGGTGTGAGAAACAAGAGGTATTGGTAACACCAGACAATTGTGACACAAAAGTTACAATTATGTGGGGCTTATGTATGTATAACTTCCCAAATATATATGAGGATTAATATTTACATCATGGAAGAAATCCAGGAACAGGGTCCATAATGGTATATGTACGTCATGGTGATTTGGATACTCTAATCTCGGGGCTTACTCCTAATGAAAATTCCCATGTTAGGAGGGGACTTATGATTGGATTTTACTCCTGGGAAGGAAGCCCAGATCAAAAGGAATTATGACTGGTCAAGAGAAATTAAGACTGGGGCTTACTCTTGAAAAGGAGGCCCAGGTTAAAGGGATTTGAAAATTAAAGGGACTTGGGTATTACTCTTAAAAAGGATGCCCATATTTGAGACTTGGTATTACTCCTGAAAGGGAGGCCCAGGTTAAGATAATTATGGTTGGGGCTTACTCATGAGGAGGATTCCCATATTTGGGAACTTTAAGACTAGGGCTTACTTGTAAGGAGGATTCCCAGATTAGGGGACTCAGGGATTACTCCTGAAAAGGATGCCCAAATTAATGAGGACATGGGGCTTACTCCTAAGGAGGATGCCCAAAATTAATGAGAATTATGAATGGGGCTTACTCCTGAAAGGGAGTCCCAGGTTAAGGGGTTCTCATCTTAAAAGATGGGGTTGAATGAATGAAATATCAATCTTTAGTGACATAAAGATATGTAAATCACTAGGTTTTGAGATTTGTTCCACAAAATTCTTTTTAGATAAGGAATTCAATCAAGAAAACATTCCATAAAAGGATTTGAAGAGTGCGTTGGAGACTGAATCTTGAATATGAGAGGTGAAATAGCATAAGAGGGGTTAAATGGTTAGGAAGGGCTTCCAAAAAAGAGAAGGGTGTGCAAGTCCTGGCAGGCATGCAGGTACTGCATGTGCATGCAAGTCCTGGCGCGCAGGTATACCTGAGCGGCACATGGGTACTTGGGCGATTGTTAACCAGCAGGGTAATACTTTGGCGATCATTGACCAAAGCCTTTAGAATTATCCCGAGGTACTTCCAGAAGATTGGGTCGCAAGTTTCAATGAGTAGGTAAGGAGGCACGCAAGTGTGTTCATTTCCCTTAAGGAAAAAACTCTTAGGCGCGCAATTGTTAGTGATTTCTAACACTTAGACCTTATTCCTATTGTTTAGACCTTCCATTATAGGAAAATGATTAACGTAGAAGTGTTCGAAAGACTTAAAGATGAGACTTGGGCATTCAGAGCTCTATATCTAAATTCTGGAAAAATTCCTCTCTAAATGGGGGGTTTTTATAGGCTGGAGAAGAACCTGGGCATTTTTCAAAGAGGGCGCCCAAGTCACTTGTGCGACCATTAGGCGGTACGCAAGTGTACTTGCGCGATAGTGAGGGAACTTGCGTGACCCAAAGGTTTTCGACTACTTGTTCATGACTTTGTCGTTTTTTGATGTTTTTTTAAAGGATGAATCAATTTCTGATAAGGCATTTTCCGTTTCATTTTTTAGACAATGTGACGAAAAGGAGCGTCAATAGGGATATGTGTAGAAATACCATGTCCCTAAATTTTAACTCAAGGTCTCATTGACGGTTTTCTACATAACTCTTATGTCGACTCTGGGATTCCTTGATATGATGCTGAATGGTTTTCACCTTCTCCACCATTTTATTGACCATTTCTAGTCCTAGTATCTTAGATTCACGAACATCATCCCAACATGTCGGTGTTCTGCACCTTTTCCCATAAATGGATTCATATGGTGCCTTTTGGATGGTCAAGTGGAAACTATTATTATAGGAGAATTAAACTATAGGAAGATGTTGATCCCAACCTCCGTTAAATTCCATTTAACATGATCATACCATATCATCTAGTGACTGAATAGTTCACTCATACTAGCCATCAGTTTGAGGATGATATTCCATACTGAAGTTCAGTTCAGTATCCAGATCTTGTTGATGAATGTTCCAAAACATAGATGTGAATCTTGGATCTCGATTGAATAATGTAGATAGTGGTACTACATGTAGCCTTACCTCATCCCTGATATATATCAGTTCTAGTTGATCCAATGAGAAATCCTACCGAATTGAAATGAAGTGTGAAGACATTGTAAGACAATCCAAAAAACCTAGATTGCATTATTTCATTTTGATGTCTTCAGAATTCTGGTGAAAAAGTACATTGTCATGTTCTCCCATTTCTATGCTAGTATGGGAAACAGTTTCATCATCCCCTTTGGCTTTTACCTCTCTGCTTTCACTTGCTGACACACTAGGAACTTTGATGTATACTTAGCAATCTCCTTCATCATATTATCCCACCAATAATGCTCTCAAATACCTCGATACATCATTGTGTTTCCTAGGTGAATAGTGAAAATTGAACTTTTTGCATTATAGAAAAGTTACTTCTTCAGCTCGGAACATGATTGAACACATATTCTATTCCAAAATATAAAAAATACTTCATCATTAACATTCAACACCGAGGATTTCACTTATCTGATAGCTTCCAATTTCATCTGAATTCCCACATCATCATTTTGAGCATCGTTTAACCTTTCCAAAAGAGATGTTTGAGAAATCATTTGTGAAAGGATTGATGATGTTCTCTTCTTTATGATTCACATGTCAATCTTCATCAAATCGATGAATATTGGATCCTTTTCAATTCCCATCAATGATAGAATCACTGGGTCCTTTCTACTAAGAGAATCTACCACCTTCTTCGCTTTCCCAGTGTGGTAATGGATTTAGAAGTCATAGTCGTTTGTCATCTCCAACAATCTTTTTTGGAGCATGTACAACTCTTTCTGTTTGAATATATACTTCAGGCTTGTGTGGTCCGTAAATATTTCAAACATCTCTCCAAATAAATAATTCCACCAAATTTTTAATGCGCATATCACTGCAGCCAACTCCAAATCATGTGTTGGATAATTCTTCTCATGAAATTTCAATTGCCTTGAAGCATAGACAACGACTTTGTCATTTTTTATCAACACACATCCCAATCCCATCTTCGAAGCATAACTGAATACAATAAAAATTTATCCATTTCTGGGTAAATTGGGAATGGGTATAGTGATAATCCTTCATTGCATCTCCTTGAATCTTTCTTTGCATTCATCAATCCATGAAAAATGTACTCCCTTCCGAGTTACCTTGGTAAGAGTGTTGGAGAATCATGATAAATTTCTCACAAATTTTATATAATTTCCAGCAAACCCTAAGAAGCTATTTATATCTATTACCAGTGTTGGCCTCTACCATCCCTCTATTGAAGTTGTCTTGGAGGGATCCACATATATCCCATTGTTTGTGATGATATGGCCCAAAAATGAGACCACCTTCAACCAGAACTCACACTTGATGAACATTTCATAGAGCTTCTCCTTTCTCAAGGTCTCCAGTATAGTTCTTAAATGATCCTCATGATCCTCCTTGGTTTGGAAGTATATTAGAATATCATCTATAAATACTACCAAAAATTTGATAAGTAATCTATAAAGACTCTATTCATCAAGTCCCTGAAGATTTCTAGAGCATTAGTGAGTCTGAATGTAATTACTATGAATCCATAGTGCCCATATCATGTATGAAAATAAATCATTGAGATAACATCCTTATTCACCCTTACATGATAATATCCTGACCGTAAATCTTCCTTGGATAAGTATTGGGATCCATAAAGCTGATCGAACAAGTAATCAATTAATTGGAGGGGATACTTGTTCTTTATCGTGATTTTGATAAGTTTATGATAATCAATGCAAAAGAACATTGACACATCCTTCTTCTAGATGAAGAGGACTGGTACACCCCATGGTGAAGCACTTGGGTGTATAAACCCTTTAACAAGATTTTACAGTAGTTGTTTCTTTATATCCTCAAGCTCCACAATAACCATTCAATACAGAGCCTTGGATATTGAAAATGCCCCAGAAATAAGATCAATTGAGAATTCAACAAATCATCTTGTTAGGAGACCAATCAATTCCTTAGAAAACACTTCAGCAAATTCCCTCACTCTAGGCTTGTCTTCATGGATGGTTGCCTCCTTAGACTCAATCATATAAGCCAAATACATGTTCTCATAGGGTATTAATATCCACACTTGATATGGTGGAGCTAAAGAATATTCATCTTCCTCCTTGCACTTTTATAAAATCAGGGGTTGATTCTCCATACAGGGACTGATTTCCCTATAATGGAAATTTATGTTGGCTCTATATAGGGAAATCCAATCCATTCCAAGAATTGAATCAAATTCCAGCAGAGAGAATATGATGTCATTTTCCGGGAAGTTCAATCCATCATTTATGACTCTGGAAGAGTTAAATACATGGGTTTCAATTATTACCCCATTTTCCATACTCACTGGCATCATTACTTCCAGGATTTTTGGGGTTTTTGGGATTGTTATACTAAACTTTCGAGATATAAAAGAATGTGTAGAACCATGAATGATAACCCTATCTTTTACTTTTTCCTTCTAGTTCTACATTCTCTGATATATACATGGGATGTGTACATTAAAATATTAAACACATAAAGGTGAATCCAAGGACAAAAAGTATCAATTATAAATAATTTTTATTTCCTTAACTTATGAATATATTGACTTCAATCTATGTTATCAATGATCTACTAACCAACATATATTCTTAGGCAGATTTCTTTATTCCCTTGATAATGGTCCATACTATTCTTGGAAATTTACCAATGCATATCCCCTTGGAATGTTGTTTTGAAGAGTGAAGCAATGCTCGTTGTCATATACCATGATACCCCAGGTCAGGCCTAAAACTCCTTGTCAGGGTTTTCAACCCTAAGTACATCTGTGCTAGAGCCGCCTCTACCTGCTCATATCCAGATAGGGATGAATTTTCTTGATAAAACACTTAATCAATACCCACCAAAATTTAGGGATGTTTTTGTTATACCTAGTCTTCTCTATAAGGCTTCACTAGGGTTTTATAATCCTAATCCCAATAATAACTACACCTATCCATTGATACCAACTATAACAACCCTTAAATTTATTACACACTTAGACAAGATTTATTAAAAAAAACTTCACATGATACTACATAGAAGATCTAGAGGTCTAGTGTCTTTGGGGCATAGAATCATTACATAACAACTTAAAACATGAATTACAACATCTTTATTGAAACCAAAATTTACCTGACCACTTCATTCCCTCGTACTAAGCATTGCATGGGATAACCTGAGGACATGCATAAGAAAAGTGTGATCTAAAATGCCTAGTAAAGTAATAAACATTGAATAAACTGAGGAATAAAATACATATTATACAATTTTAATATCAATGGAGAACATGATAAACATGAATATAAAGTCATGATAAATCATGATAATCATAACATTGTAATGTGGCAGCAACACTTAACATGGAATTAACATGAGCCAAGGCTCATTGCACATGGAGCATGACTAAACCCTCATTGAACATGAAGTATGAGTAAACACTAGTTCAAATTGTATTAGAATGATTCAACACTCATTTCACATGACATATCATGATAATATATTTTACCCAATGAATTGGAGCGCTATTAGGTTGCACCCTTCTTAAACATATCATTTCATGCATAAGTGTGCCACATGGATCATACAGCATGGAATCAATCACCATAATTTATTACACTATAAAGGGATGTGGAATACATACATGAATATTTATAATGAATAAGTAAATGTTCATTAAGGTGAATACCCATGATAGAGAAATGGGCATGGTATTCACTACACATTGACATTGGCTTTGAAATTCGTAGTGCAATTTCGACAGCATAACGATTGGAAATAAGAACTCCTAAAAAATGGTTAATGCGAGATAAAGGGATGTTTCTTCATATTTACATGAAATTTATAGTAATTTGGTCATATAGATTAATGTCCCCACAAATTTAATGGAATATAGATTCCAAATACAAAAAAATTACTTGGATGTAAATGAGGAGACAGAAGACCCTCATGTTATTTCAGCATGTTAACAGGTGTACATGGGTGGAATTAATCAGAGAGAAAGGGGTCTCCCATCATCCAAAAATAATGCGGGATGTATGGGGGAAGTGATAAATCATACCCCAACATTTTTATTTGAAAAAAGGGCATAAAAACTTAATGATAATTGGACAAAAATAAGAAAGTATGAAATCCCTTACTTGGAATTGAGATCCCAAAAGCTTGGGAGAGGCTTTAGAGAGGCTTCTTGGGAGCTTGGAGAACCTTTGGAGGATTCTAGACAGAAGAGGCCAGGGCTTGGTCAAACTCAAAAGGCTTTTAGTGAAGAGGAAGTGGGATCTTGTGTGGGTTTACATAGGAATGGAGAAGGAATTCTTTATTATTTAGGTTCGGGTCACCACACATTAAACTAATCAATAACACAAACAAGAACATGGTTTTTTCCCATGGGTTTTTTTAAGGGGACTATAAAATAATATTTTATAAGTCCAATTAACAATCTTCTTAAAATAATTTGGTTGTTTATGTGGACATGAGTCACACTACCAAGGAAATTCATTTCAAAAGAGAAAATGTTTTATAACTCTTTGAGGGTCCACTAAAGTTTTGTAAAATAAAAAAACAAACCTAAAAACACATTATTTTAATGATAAAAATAATATAAGACGAAAATATCATTTATAGTTTTTTATTACATCACTATTTGGTCATTATGATGTCAGAAAAAACATTATACATTTAAACGGTATTTAATTTTTACAAAACAATTCTAATGTTTAAGAAAATTATGAAAAATTCACCTTATTATAATTTCGATGTCCTAATTCCAAAAATAATGGTCATTTTATATAAATAATTTTCTAAATATGGGAATTTTTAATTTTAAAATATAGACCTCCATTTATTGAAAATTCATGTGTTTTAACAAAAACTGCTTCAAACCTTATTAAAAATTACAATTGGAATCAAAAAATTATAAGATCATTTATATTTAATAAAATGTAATTAAATAATAATAATAATAATAATTTATTAAAAAATTATTTTATTCAAAAATCCATTAATTCATTAAAATAGATTTCTTGGTTGAATATTTACTAAAAGAATCTATTTAAAAAGTAAAAATAATAAATTCAATGCATATTAATTATTATATACAAAATAATTAACATAATCATAGTGCGATGGTCTTGTTACATAACCCCTTATAACACCCACATAAGGCTGATGAGTAAGTTGTGCGATGGTGACAGAATCAGGGGGTGGCTCATATAACATCACTCGGCTGGTAATCTCTATTAACCTCCACTTCTACTGTTGTCTGTTCCGTTCAAGGTTAATGTGTTCAAGATCAGGTTGGGATTGTTCAAGAGAGAATCCCAATGATGCAACCTCATTTCTGAGAACTGAAAAATGGGATTTTTACGAGGCAAGTCTACTGGATGAGGCCATCGATTCCTTTTTCTGAGTAAATTGGATTTGTTAAATCCCTATATTTATTCTAATCGTGTGATCACTATTCAAAGTCTATATTAGAAACAGACACAATTCACAACTTTATTTTAAAATCCATAAACATTAAACCAAGGAAGCTCAAAATTTATATAACCTTAATAAGACCTTTAATTATATCAATAAGAGTTTCCATTAATGAATGTTTGGGTCGTTATAGGAAGAGAATGAAAAAACTATGGGTGAGGAAAAGAATGTTCAAATAGAGGACGTACCTATTTTATAACAATATATTGATGTGTTTCCAAAGGCATTACCAAGATATCATCTGGAAAGATAAATTGAGATTTCCATTTATTTAATCCCTAGTTTGAGGCTCATATTGAATACCCCTTATAGAATGAAAACTGCGGAATTAGTGTAACTAAAGAAACAACTAGAGGAATTGAGTATTAAAGTATTTATTCTCCCTAGTGTTTCTCCATGGGGATCACCTGTTCATTTTGTTAATAAGAATGATAGATCTATGAGGATGTGCATTGACTACATGGAGATCAATGCTACAACAATAAATAACAGGTATCCCCTAAATCTCATTGATGAATTATTCAACAGATATCATGGAGCTCAATATTTTTCAAAGATTTACATTCGATCTTGATATCATCAGCTATGTGTGAATAAGGAAGACATTCTGAAGATGAAATTTCATAGTAGGTATGGGCATTATGAATTTACAGTAATGCCTTTTGACCTGACTAATGCACCATTTTTTTTCATGTATCTAATGAATAGATTTCTCAAGGAATATCTTAATGACATTGTAGTGGTATTTATTGATGATATATTGGTATACTCAAAAATCTATTAAGATCATGAATATCACTTGAGCACTATTCTAAAAACACTCAAAATAAATGAATTATATGGGAAGTTAGCAATTGTGAATTCTGGCTTTAGGAAATTTCTTTTCTTGAGCATATTGCCTCTAAGGATGGAATCTATGTTGATACTTCTAAGACTTGAGCAATACAAGAATGGCCAGCACTAACGAGTATAACTGAGGTACATAGTTTTATTGGTTTAGCAGGTTATTATCAGCATTTTGTCAAGAATTTTTCTACTGTAAAACCCATTATCCTAGCTCACACATAAAGGGGTTAAATTTTTTTGGTCAAAATAGTGTGAAGAATGTTTTGAAGAACATAAGATAATATTAGTCCATTATCCTATCTTGACTCTACCATTAGGGAATAATGAGTTTGTTATTTATTTCAATGCTTACAAGAAAGGACTTGGTTGGATCCTTATTTAGAATGATAGAGTTATTTACTATGCATCATGGCCACTAAATATTCATTAAAAAAACTATCCTACTCATGATCTTGAGTTATAAGCTATAATATTTTCTTTGAAGATATAGAGACACTATCTCTATCGTAAAAAATGTTAGATATATACCGATCATAAGAGTTTGAAGTATATTTTTTCACAGAATGAACTCAAAATAAGGCAATGATGATGGCATGAACTACTCAAAGATTATGATTTCACAATACATTACCACCTAGGGAAGGAAAATAAGGTTATTGATGCTTTGAGTAAAAAGGATCATAGAGTTTTGAACAAGATGAGAGTTGAAAGGGGTCATATGTTCATGGATCAAGTAAATATCTATATGGGAATAATCCTTGAAGTTGAAACCTCAATAATTTCTTGAAGGGTTTCCAATGTAATATTACTAGAAACGACAAAAAATTCTCAAACTATTGATGAGGAGTTTCAAAAGAAAATTAATGCTATGAATGGTGAGAGATTGATTGACTATATATATTGATGGGATTTTGAAATTTGGGAAGAGACATTATGTTCCTGATATACCATATCTAAAAAGGGAATGGTTTGATAATGATCATAACTCCAATTCCTCTATACACCCTAGTAGCACTAAGATGTATATACATTTGAAGGAACATTTTTTGTGGGACAACAGGAAGAGGGAGGTTGCGGATTATATGTCCAGATGTATGGTTCGTCAACATGTTAAGGCTGTAATACAATATCCTAGAGGAGTCATGCATCCTCTTCCCATACCTGAATGGAAATGAGATGATATTACGATTGACATTGTCATGGGGCTACCAAAGGCTCCTAGAAGGAATGATTCAATATAGGTCATTATTGATATTCTTACAAAGTCAGAACATTTTCATGATATATGAAAGATTTACCATTTTAACGTTTAGTAAAACTATATATTAATGAATTTTTAATACATTATGGAGGAACCCTATCGATTGTTTCTGATTGGGATCCCTGTTTTACATCAAGATTATGAAAAAGTCTATAGAAGGCCTGGGATATTGAACTTCGTTTGAGCAATTCCTACCACCCTCAAACTGATGGACAATCAGAAAGGACTATTCAAACCGTAGAAGACATGTTGAGATCATTCTCATTTTACATTCATGGTATGTGGGGTCAATATTTACCTATGGTAGAATTTTCTTATAACAATAGATTCCATTCAAGTATTCAGATGGAAACATATGAAGTTTTATATGGAAAGAAAATCCTCACACCAACTTGTTGGGGGGATGTTGTTGAAAGAAAACATTTAGGCCCAGTACTTGTTGAGGAAAAAATAAAAAATGTGAATGTTATCCAAACCCACATCAACGCAGATCAATGTAGGCAAAAGATATATGATGATAACCAAAGGAATGATTTTGAATTTCAAGTAATTGATCATGTTTTCTTGAAGGTATATATACGGAAGGGTGTTATACGATTTGGTATGAAGGGAAAATTAAGTATCAGGTACATCTGACCTTTCAAAATTCTTGAATGAATTGGAGTTTTAGATTACAATTTGGCAATGCCTCCAACTCTCTCCAAAGTTCATGATGTGTTCCAGGTATCACTATTGAGAAAATACATTCCTGACCCAACTCGTGTACTCACCTATGAGGAAATAAAATTAAAATCCAATCTATCTTATTGTGAAGATCCTGTCAATATTCTTGATACTAGAGAACAATTGTTGAGAAATCAGATGACTCATAGGGTAAAATTTCTATAGAGAAACCATAAGATGGAAGAGGCAATGCGGGAACCCGAGGAAATTATGATAAAGATCCACCCGAATCATTTTATGCGGTAATATTCTCGAAATTTTGAGGAGGAAATTATTTTTCGGAGGGAAGAATATAACACTGCGAGCTTCCATTGTACGTTTCTCTATGAATAATATAGTAGCGTGTGTTGTACGTAACATCGAGTTTTATCACACCACGAAAAATCAAAATAGCTGTTATAAATAGTAATACCCACTTTTTGAAATATTATAAATTTTATTTTTCAAAAGGGACATCATTTTTTGATTCAGAATATCAAAATTATCTTAGGGTGATTTTTTGGTATTTTTCTAGAAAACATTCAATTGTTGATGAATAATGAAAAATACTGCGTTATTGTTTAAAACAAACTTTTTATTTAAATAATTTTCGGGTCGGCGTGGATAATCAAGTGGGGGTGGGGTGAATTGAGTTCCAATAAAAAATTTTGTTCAAAATATTTCCCTTAAAATCCTACAATTTAAAAACAAAGTTAAACTATAGTGAATTTACACAGATTGTAAATGTTTAATCAGTTTCTCAAAGATTGATTATGTCTCAGTTAATTTAATCTGAGTATTAAATTATCTTTTTGAATTAACTTACTGGTTTACAATAAGTATAAACACATGATAATTTAACTATTAAAGTAACTTTAAAATAGTTTAGTATTTCCAAGTAATAGAATAGGAATATGAAATATATAGTTTACTTATGACTTAAACTAGAAAAGTACAGAAGATGTAACCAAGAGGTTCAATATTAGGACATGACTTAGTCCTCTCAAATAATTTATATAAATTTATCCACACCCTAGATCAGGGTAAACAATAGTACAATATTGTCCAGGTCCCAAGACCTCTACCAAAGTTCTTCGTGGGAAAACAAAGACAACAGCTCATATCTGTCCAGGTCTTACTCAACCGTTACCACTATCAACAGTGGGATTCAAGGGAGTTAATAGAGTTTGAATGAGGATTTTAGAATCCTCCAGCTTAGCTCAAGAGATAGTGTGTGTGTAAAATAAACAAGGTACACACACTGCTTGAAATGTAAATGAAAGAATCACTAAAGTAAGTGTGAATGAGTTTAGAAAAGATTTAGTGATTGGCAGTGTAGCCACAGAATCATTTGATTGGTCAGAAAAGCTTCTGAGTCCTTCTCTGGTTTTTGTTCTGAAAAACATGGTATCATTTTCTTCATTGGTTCAAGGTTTAGATTATCAGCCTCAGTGCGTGAGGTGTTTGTTGTAATTCTTCACTCAAGGTGCAACTTGTGTTCTTATCTAGAATGAGTGGCTTCGTGTATGTCTAGTGTTCTTGGAGTATTGATGTAGCCTTGTGTGAATTCAACACATTTGAATGCTATGGAGGGTTTTTTTTTTCACCCTTCGTTTTCCTTCTTAGTTCCTTGATTCTCTCTCTTTCATTCGATATATTCTGCACGGACTTTTTCTCTTCCTTTATAGCTTTTAGCTCCGTCAAAATGGAATAATTACTTTTTCCATGGCTACTAGGTACGGTTCCCTGACATGCAATAGATATCATTAAATAACATTAACTGCATTAAAAACATCAAATGTAACCATTAGCTTAATAAATATATAGTATTGAGAGTATAGAGTTTGACTGGTTGGTCAATCATTACCAGCCTTCTGTTGGTAGATGTGTACGGTGGACATTTTGTAGAAGTGACCCTCTATCGGTGGATCTTTGAACTTGTATTGGTATATCTTTGCATCAGTAGCTCTTGGTATTGGTAACTCCTTCTATTGGTAGACTTACTCTATCGGTAGCTCGGTAGACTTGTTTTATCGGTAGATCAATTCTGTTGGTTACTCCTTCTATCAGTAGAATTACTCTATCGGTAGCTTGGTAGACTTGTTGTATTGGTAGCTCAATTCTATCGGTAACTGTCTGTATTGGTAGCTTGCTTAGTTTTGGTGATTATGTGTATCAGTAGACTTATTCACATCGGTAGCTCCTTCTGTACTATCCGAAGACTTTCTATTGGTAGTTATCTGCATCAGTGACCTTATTCTTTTCTTACTAGTGGACTTGTATATATCGGTAGCTCTGCGTATCAGTGACCTTAGCTTATCGGTGACTTTGTCTATTGATATACTAAGTACCAGTAGCTCTGTATCAGTAGATATATGCAGATCAGTGAATTAACATTTGTCTGTTTTAAGAAAAACATCTTCGATTGGGTTAGAATTAATTCAAAACTTATACAAACATGGATAAACATTGATTAAAATATCTCAAGGAATATTTTAATATTATTATCATCTTAATAACAATATATCATAGAATGAGATAATTTGAATATAAATAAACATTAATTGGTATTATCAAAGTATTTGAAAGCATAATTGGGATTATCAAAACAGGTGAGGCCAATAATCTCCCCCCTTTTGATAATCACAACTTATGATATTATAGTTTTAAAAATAGTGAGTAATTGTATCAGAGGATATATCATTGAGTGCAATTATCTCAGAGAAAATAGCATATTATAGAACATAATCTATCATTGGTATAATTGAATGAAATGGTATTATAGGGGAAAAGCATGGTTGTTCTTCCTTAGATAATATTTCTCCTCTTTTGAGAATATTTCTCCCCCTTTGATACTTTGATAATATTTCTCCCCCTTTGGTATAATCAAAAAGTGGGAAACAAGAAATAGACAAAGTAACACAATGAGAAATAAATGAAATCCAATTGTATTATATATTGCAAAAAGGTAAAAGGAAAGAAAACAAAATACAAGGGATTCATATCAAACATCTTATCCACCTATTCAATCCACATCCTCAATGTGTGATTTTCCCTTTGGATGAGAAGAGGAGTCAGACTCTGTGGATTCTAGTGAAGGCTTAGGAATTCTAGGAATGATCACAGGAGGCTGAGCCATAGAAACTGTGCCTGGCCTGTACTGAGGAGTTCTTTGAGTGATCATAGGTGTAAGGCTTCGAATGGCTTGGGCTGGAATCATCTGAACTAGAGAAGTTGTAGAGGCAGAGGTAGGTAAAGTCGAAGGTACAATAACTGGCCTAGCATTGACATGCAGGAAAGGAAGCAAAAGATTTCTGAAATCCATAATTATTCCTCCTCCTCTCTCCATAGCAGATATTATGTCATCCTTGTTCTCCATGAATTTTTCCAAGGCTAGAGTCAATTACCTTAGTTTGTTGACATTCTCTCTGAAGGCTTGATTGAAATGAGGTAACTTCAGGTTTTCTAACAGAAGTTTGAAGAGATTGTTGAGTTGATGATTGGTGTAAATGTTTTGGAAATCAGAGTCTAACTTGTCTTTCACTTCTTTCTTAGAGGCAGAAGCTTCTCTCATATTGTCTTGAACTACCTTTATTATTTCTCTAGCTAAATCTGTAGTTGAAAGCACATCTTTTCTCAGGTCAGATGTGTCCACAAATCCACTGGTTGAAGCCGAACCAAGCTCCTCCTTCATCACAACTCGAATCTGATCCAAATCCACTTAAGTTCTAGAATCAATATAACCAATAGAGAAGGTTACTATTTCCTTGATGATTTTGGTCAACCCACTAATAAAATTTTGGAATTTGTAATCCTAGGTTTTATCATGATCTTTCTTGGAGGTTTTAAAACCATAAAATAATGAAACCATCTGGGTTACAACACTTTTGACATAGGCTAAATCCTTGTCTGCTTGATATTTTGAACTCATGTACGATTCTAAGGAGATAACATATTTCTTTAGAGCTTCAAAATCTGCCTCCAGTCATAATACATGAGGCTGGAAAGCTGTAACTTCTTCCACTATTTCTGCCACAAAGGTTGAATTATTACAACCTAGAGGGAGTTCAATTTGTTTTTCAAGTTACTCATATCATCAACAATGTTGTGCTTCAAATCAACAACAGAAGAACTAAAGGACTCTTTCAGCTCATCCTTTAAGGATTCAAATTCAGTCCTGGTGATCATATCAGCAGAAGCTATTACTATAGGTGCTCTTTTGGAGGCTATACTAGATACTAAGTCAGTCATATTCGATTGGATTGATGACACCAGTGATGCTTCCATCTTTCTTGTCTCTTCCACAAAACCGACCTTAAGATTTTTCTTCAAAATATCGAGGTCATGAATTCTGACCACATCTATAGGTAACAACTCAGACTCTACATCATAAATGATTTTTGGTCTTTTATAGATGCCTCATTATCAGAATTAGGATAGTCTGATCCACAAACCACCAAACCTGGGTCTTCTGCCAAATCCCCAATCTCAACAGCTATTGAAACACTTCCAATCTTGGTTTGATACTCCCCCTCAGTGGGTGTAGTCTCTTGTACAACAAGGGAATTCTCAGCAGGTCTTTCTTCCTCAGGAAAATCTTCTACTATCAATTCTATCTCTGAAACACCAGGAGGGTCCTCTGTATTAGGTACAACTTCTTCCATTTCTCCTACTACATATTTATTAGGCACAACTGAGCTTCTGATTAATGGACTCAAACTTAAGTAGATATAATCAAAGGCTTCAGATTCATTCTCATTTTCTTCTTCATGCTCCGGGGTTGGCTGGTCATCCTCATCAACAGGTGTCTCTTCTTATACTAAAGCTTCCTTTTCTAAATATACAATTTCAGCAGTATTACTTGGAGGTAAGTTTGGATCCCTTCCATCATCCATAAAAGTCTATTCTTCTTCAGTCTCATCACTATACTCAGGTTCTTCTTCATCAAGTCCTAGACTTGTATCCCTCACATCCTTAGGTCTTGAACGATAATTCATAGGATTGAATTTATCATACAACTTCTTCTCCTCATTAACTCATTCTCCTCTCCATGGGTTCCAGTTTATCTTCATGTATTTTCAAACTAGGGTTGTGATACAAAAATTATTCTGTACTACAACTTTCTTATCTTGAGACTCAGCTACCGCTTTCACTTTGATCATCAATGAGATCAACTTGTCAAATAATAAGGCATTAGTCTTTGATTTTTTCCTTGTCAGGTCTTCCATTTGAATCATCAACATTCTGCAGAGATTCACTTTTACACAATGACTCAAGAGATGCAGGAGATAGATATCCTAATATCTTAGATTCGCAATTTCCCCTCTCCTTGGTATTAAGACATGTTGAACAAATTTGAGTAGCAATCTGTTCTCTCCATCCATTTCAGCAGCCGCCACTTGTCTTTGATTTACACCACCGGTGAGCTCCTTCAAGGCAGTCTCATAATCGAATATTTCACTTATAGGTGGTATGCCTTTCGAGGCATGTCCAGATACACCTTCATGTGTAACCTTCAAGCATTCAGCCCACTCAATGGGTTGAAAAAGATATCTCTTTTCCATTCACATAAGAAATCACTCGGTTCTCATCTTCTGACTTCTCAAAGCTGAAAAACTCATAAAATTGTTTCACTAGCATTGGATAGTAGGGACCATTGTTGTTCGAAAATCAATCTAACGAATTTTGATCTTCCATCACTTTGAGCAGTAACAATTTTCTAGCTAGTAGCCATTCCACACACATCTGATTTTTTATCACAATTACTCTATTCTGCAAGTGAGGGTTCAATAATCACCTACCCAACCTAGTTCTACCAACACTTCCAATTTCTTCTGGCTTGGACTTCTGATTCTCTGCATTCAACTCATCAGTGTCATCTCTAATGGTAGGGAGTTTGGTTTTTTCCATCTCTAGATCGAGGGATTTAGGGTTTTCGAGAGATTTCAGAGCTAAAGTTTGATGGTAAGGGTTTGAGGCTCGGTAGATTGAGAAGTAGATAGGACTTTGGTTTTATCATTTATGAATCATAAAATTAATAAACAAAATGAAATAAACTAAAAAAGATTCAGATTCTAGTAGCATATAGAAGTTTAATACAACGCACTCATCCGTAGGGTTTATCGTCGAGAATTCCCATCGGTGAGGTCCATCGATGAGGTTACATCGGTGAGGTTACATCGGTGAGGTTACATCGGTGAGGTTACATCGGTGAGGTTACATCGGTGAGGTTACATCAGTGAGGTTAATCATACCTAACTCATGACTAATGTAACTTAACCGATCCGAACTCAAAGTTTTGGTGAAAATTTCAGATAATTGATGTTCAATACCTATTAATTAAAGAGTAATATAACCCTTTTGGAGATGATATCTCCAGAAATGGTGCCTTACATTAATGTGTTTTGTCTTAGAGTGAGATACAGGATTCTTCAAAATATTAATTGCACTAGTGTTTTCACAGTTGATTGAAACATGCTTAAAATCATATCCATAGTCCAAAAGAGTGTGTTTAATCCACAAAATTTGTGCACAGAAACTACCAGTAGCTATATACTCTGCTTCGGCAGTGGACAATGCTACATAATTCTACTTCTTACTACACCAAGATACTAATGATTTTCCCAATAAATGACATGTTCCAGATGTGCTTTTTCTATCCAACTTGCAACCAGAAAAGTCAGCATCTGAATAACTCATTAACTCAAAGGGTTTCCCTTTTGGGTAAAACAAACCTAAGTTTATAGTGTGTTTAAGATACTTAAGAATTATTTTAACAGAAATAAAATGATATTCTTTTTTATTGGCTTGAAATATTTCACACATACACACACTAAACATAATATCTAGTCAGCTAGTAGTAAGGTAAAGTAGACTCCCAATCATACCTCTATAATTTGTTTGATCCACAGGTTTCCCAGTATCATCTACATCCATTTTACAGACTGTACTCATAAGAGTATCACTTTCCTTAATACTATCCAAACCAAAACGTTTTAAAAGTTCCGTTGTATATTTACATTTATTCAAAATAATACCATTTTAATTTCTAAAAACATGAAATCCAATAAAATATTTGAGTTCTCCCATTAAGCTCATTTCAAATTCATTTTTCATACTCTTTGAAAAATTAGTACATAAGGAATGTTTAAAAGATCTTAAAATAATATCATCAACATATATTTTTACTATTAAAACATCTTTAGAAATTCTTTTAATACAAATATTTGGATCATAAATCCCTTTAGTAAAATTTTTTGACATAAGAAAATTACTAAGTCATCATACCAAGCTCTTGGATCATTTTTTAAACCATATAAAACTTTAGAATGTATAAAAACGTGATTTGGAAAATGAGGATAAGTAAATACAGGTTGGTGTTCAACAAAAACATATTCAACAATAATTCCATTTAGAAAATCACTTTTGACATCCATTTGATATAGCATGAAATTTAGATTAGCAGTATTGGAAAGTATAATTCTAATGGATTATAATCTAGCTACCGGGGCATAGGTTTTCTCATAATCTATACCTTCCTCTTGACTATATCCTTGTGCAACTAACCAAGCTTTGTTTCTAACTATATTTCCAGATTCATCAACTTTTTTTCTAAAAACCCATTTAGTGCCTATTATCAATGTGTCGTTGGGTTTGTCAAATAATTCCCAGACTTGGATTATTTCAAATTGATTTAACTCTTCTTGTATAGCCATTACCCAAAATTCATCATTGATAGAATCATTGACATTTTTAGGTTCTAACTGTGAAAGAAAGGCTTGATGTTCAACCTAGTTTCCTAGAGAATCTCTAGTCTGTGTCCCTTTATCATGATTACCAACAACAGCATCCAAAGGATGATTATTTAGAATCCTAGTTGATCTAGAAAAGGTAGGGCTATAAATTTCTGGTTCATCTCTAAGTTTGGGTTCTATAGAAGCAGATTCTGTAATATGTCCAAAACTGGATGTTTTTAATGTAGGTTCTTTAGTTTTATCATTATGGTACAGAACAGACAAATCTTCTTCAAGATTTTCAAGAGAGGGTTTAGGTTCATGTGGTTCAGTTTCATCAACCTTGATGTGAATAGATTCTTCCACACATTTGGTTCTTTTGTAAAAGACTCTATAGGCTTTTTTAGTTAAAGAATAACCAAGAAAAATTCCTTCATTACTCTTAGAAGAAAACTTTTCCAGATTATATTTTGTATTGAGGATAAAGACTTTGCATCCAAAGACTCTAAAGTAACTAACATTAGGTTTCCTATTATTCCATAATTCATATGGGGTCTTCTTGAGAACAGGTATAATCAGAACTCTATTAATAACATAACAAGTTGTATTCACAACTTCAGCCAAAAAATAAAAAGGCAGGTCATACTCATTAAGCATGGTTATCACTATTTCTTGAAGGGTTCTATTCCTTCTTTCTACTACACCATTCTGGTGAGGTGTCCTAGGACCAGAAATGTTTTGTCTATAGCCATTGTGTGAGCAGTAAGATTCAAACGCTTGATTTTCAAACTCAGGACCATGATGACTTCTCAGGGTTTTAATCTTAATTCCACCAAGGTATTAAACATACATTGAGTATTTAACAAAGTAAGAAAAAGCTTCACTTTTTTGAGCTAAGAAGTATAACCAAGTTTATCTAGAAGAGTCATCTACTATGACATAGACATAGTGCTCCCCATTTAAACTATAAACTCTATAAGGTCCAAACAAGTCCATGTAAACCAACTTGAGAGGTTGAGAAGTTGAGACTTATTTCTTTGATTTAAAAGAAACTTTATGTTGCTTTCCCTTTTGATAGGGATTAAAAAAATTGTCATTTGGGAATTTAGGTTTGGGTAGGTCTCTAACCATGTTATTCCTAGTCAGTTTTCTAAGTGAATGGATGTTGCAGTGTCCTAATCTTCTGTGCCAAAGAGAAGATTCTTTATGAAATGTATTTAAACAAGTAAAATTTTGCTTAGTTAAGAATTTCAATCAACAACATAAACATTTTCATTTCTCAAGGCAGAAAATACTAAAAAATATTAGAATTAAAAACATTACAAGAATCATTTTCAAACATAACATTAAACCCATCATCACATAATTAAGAAATAATTAATAGGTTATACTTAAGTCCATCATCAAATAAAAATTTAGAAATTAAAACTGAATTAATGTTACCAATCTAGCCTAGTCTGATGATTTTTCCTTTAGAATTATCACCAAAGGTGACATGGCCTCCATCAACCTTTATTAGGATTTTAATGCATGAGTAATCTTCAGACATGTGCCTCGAAAATCCACTGTCTATGTACCATACCAATTGTGAGAACTCTTTAAGCAGGTTTCCTACAAAATAGGTTTAAACAGAAAATGATTTTGGTACCCAGATCTTCTTGGGTCCAGATTGGTTAGAAATCAAAGCGTTAGGTACCCAGATTTTTCTTATGGGTCTCATATAATTCACAGAATCAATAAATTTTGAAAGATAAACTTTAATTGATCTATAATCATATGAATAACTAGTTGAATCATACAAATTTCCAGAACTGGAACTATCAGAATTTTGTCCAGATTTAGAGATAAATCTTGTTTTAGTAAACGGTCGTTTTCGAGGTTGGTATCCCAAACCAGTACTGTACTTTGGTGCCACCTGTTTACCTAGAATTTGAGTAAGTGTATATTTTCCCATTGTAAATTTTTTTATGTACATTCTATGTTTCTCATTAGACATTTCCAGTTCAATATTTTCCTTTAATAGTTGAGCATCCTATTCTTTTTCTATATCAAAGGCAGATTTAACATTGGCAGTTAGAGCATTCCGTTTCTTTAATGACTTATATTTGTTCTTATGTTCATTGCATGTTTCTTCCAGAATGTTAAAATATTAAAATAATTCCGATTTAATCATGTCTTCATAATCAGAATCAGATTCTACATCATCTCCAGAATAATAGGAATTGAAAACAGGAGTATATAAGGTTACATCAAATGTGTTAGTCATGAAACACTTGTTGGCACGATTTTTTTCAGAATCAGAAATTTCAGATTCACTTACGCTGTCTTCTGAAGCACTCCAGGTTTCTTTCATGGAAATCTTTTACTTCTTGTCCTTATAATCATGTTTTGTTTTGAATTTTAACTTTGGATAGTCATCCTTGATGTGTCCTTTCCTTTCTCAGTCATAATAGATTATAAAATCTTCCTTATCAGATTTCATCCATTCCTTCTTCCAATGACAATTATTGTCATACTTACCTTTTTAATTTGATTTTCTAAAGAATTTCTTTTTCCTCTAAAACATCTTGAATCTCCTGGATATTTGAGCCATCTCAGCATCACTGTCAGAGTCTAAATCTTCCCTGGTCGAACTTTCAGTAGGTACATACATTTTCTCCTTGTCTTTTCTCTTTGAAGCAGTAGATTTGAAAGATACATATATTCTCTTGGGTCCATCATCTTCCTTCTTATTTACCTTGAGTTCTTCCTCATACATCATAAGCTTACCAATGATCTCTTTAACAGGGAGAGAAAAAATGTCACATGATTCTCTGATTGAAACAGAAGTGCCCCTCCATCGGTCTTGTAGACATCTCATGATTCTCATGATTTGTTCCTTTGCGGTAATAGCCTTTCCAAGAGCGCTTATAGTATTGAAAATCTCATTGAACCTGAGATACAAGTCAGAAATAGGTTCATCAGTCTTCATTTTAAAATTATCATATTTAATGGAATAAGTATTTAATATCATTTCTTTATCATTGGTTGTTCCTTCATGAAAAACACCCAAAGTATCCCATATTTCATAAGTAGTTTTACCAGCAGATATTCTATTGAATTCCTCATATCCTAATGCACAATATAGGGAATTCATATATTTACAATTATTATTGTAAGAAATCTTTGTAGGTACATCCCAAGTTGTTCTTTCAGTTTCTGGAATTTATATTGTGACTCTATAGCAGTCTAGATATCAAAACCCATACTTTATAAATTAATTTTCATCTTATGTTTCCACTGGGCATAGTTGGTACCATTGAAGAAAGGTGGCTAGTTAGTAGCATCACCCTCTAGTCTATTATCCATAGAATGATTTTATAAAATAATTTTAATGAGATAAAATTTAGAACTAATAGAAATTTATGATCATTAAAGATGAAACTAAAATCACAGTTGAAAAATAGAATGTTTTGAGAAATATTATTAATAAAAACACCCTTTGATACCAAATTTTTGTCAGAGATGATACTCAAGAGGGGGGTGAATTGAGTTCCAATAAAAATTTCTGTTGAAAATATTTCTCTTAAAATCCCCCAATTAAAAAAAAGTTAAACTATAGTGAATTTACACAGATTTTAAATGTTCAATCAGTTTCTCAAAGATTGATTTGGTCTCAGTTAATTTAATCTGAAGATTAAATTAACTTATGAAGCTAACTAACTGGTTTATAATAAGTATAAAAACATTCTAATTTAACTATCAAAGTTACTTTAAAATAGTTTTTTATTTCAAAGTAATAGCAGTGTAATATGAAATATATAACATACTTATGAAATAAAATAAAAAGAAAAGCAGATGTAACCAAGAGGTTCAGTCTCAGGCTGAGACTCATTCCTCTCAAAAAATTTATATAAATTGATCCACACCCTGGATCGGGGTAAATAATAGTACAATATTGTCCAGGTCCCAAGACCTCTACAACAATACTTTGTGGGAAAACAAAGACAACAGCTCACAGTTTTCCAAGTCTTACTCAACCGTTACCACTATCCACAGTGGGATTCAAGTGAGTTAATAGAGTTTGAATGAGGATTTTAGAATCCTCCAGCTTATCTCAGGAGACAGTGTGTGTGTAAAATAAACAAGGTACACACACTTCTCGAAATGTAAATGAAAGAATCACTAGAGTAAGTGTGAATGAGTTTAGAAAAGCATTAGTGATTGGAAGTGCAGCTCTGGACTCGTTTTATTGGTCAGAAATGCTTCTGATTCCTTCTCTGGATTTTGGTCTGAAAAAAAGAGTTTCATTTTCTTCCTTGGTTGCAGGTTCATCTTATCAGCCTCAGTGCATGAAGTGTTTGTTGTAGTTCTTCCATCAAGGTTTATCTTGTGTTCTTCTCTAGAATAAGTGGCTTTGTGTATTTCCAGTGTTCTTGGAGTATGGATGTAGACTTGTGTGAATGCACCATGTTTGAATGCTATGGAGCCTTTTTTTCACCCTTCGTGTGCCTTCTTAGTTCTTTGATTCTCTCTCTTTCATTCGATATATTCTGCACGGTCTTTTTCCTTTCTTCTATAGCTTTTAGCTCCATCAAAAATGAATGATTACTTTTTTCAAGGGTACTAGGTACGGTTCCCTGAAATGCAACAGATATCATTAAATAACATTAACTACACTAAAAACATAAAATGTTACCGTTAGATTAATAAATAAATAATATTAAGAGTATAGAGTTTGACTGGTTGGTCAATCATTAGTAGACTTCGGTTGGTAGATTTGTACGGTGGAAATTGTGTAGCAGTGACCTTCTATCGGTGACTCTTTGGACTTGTATCGGTAGTTCTTTGCATCGGTAGCTCTTGGTATCGGTAACTCCTTATATCAGTAGACTTATTCTATCGGTAGCTCGGTAGACTTGTTATATCGGTAGCTCAATTATCTCGGTAACTCCTTCTATCGGTAGACTTACACTATTGGTATCTCGGTGGACTTGTTCTATCGGTAGCTCAATTCTGTCGATAACTGTCTGTATGAGTAGCTTTCTTAGTTTCGGTGATTATGTGTATCGATAGACTTATGCACATTAGTATCTCCTTCTGTACTATCAGAAGACTTTCTATTGGTAGCTATCTGCATCGGTGACCTTGTTCTATGCTTACAGGTGGACAAGTACATATTAGTAGCTCTGTGTATCGGTGACCTTATCTTATCAGTTACTCTGTCTATCGGTAGACTATGTACTGATAGCTCTGTATCAGTTTCTATACGCAGATTAATGACTTAAATTTTTTTTGTTTTATGAAAAACATATCCGATTGGGTTAGAATTATTTCAAAACTTATACAAACATGGATAAACATTAATTAACATATCTCAAGGACTATTTTAATATTATTATCATCTTCATAATAGTATATCATAGAATGAGAGAATTTGAATACAGATAAAGATTAATTGGTATTATCAAAGTAAGTGAAAGTATAATTGGGATTATCAAATCTGGTGATGTAAAAATAATTATTTATATTATATAAATTTATTTTAGGTAAAAAGCGATACATAATACCTATATAATTTCAATTTAATTCATCGGAGTCATTTTATAATAAAATTAGATGTATAAAATTTTATTAAAATTTTTAATGTCTTTTACCCACATTCTAGGCATGGTAGAAAATTTACATAAAATGAAATTTTACCATTTATTTGAATTGAATATCAACAATCTGAGAGACATGGTTGAAATCAGTAAGTAAAACTTGGTTCAATAAGATTAATATAATTTTAAGTTACTAGTAACTTTTGACTTTTATTTACCATGATTAAAAGTAAATAGGGAAATTAAACATAAAAAATGATATTATAATTACCCTAAAATGTCCTAATTCTATTGGGTAAGTTTGTTTCGACCAAAATCAACATTCGGAATAAAATATTATCATTTTGGTCTACTTGAATTAGATTATGACATTTATTATTATTTTATTTAAAGAAGAGTTAAAAGTATTATATTAAATTTTTAATAACTAAACAATTTTTAATATTAGATTATACATAAGATAAATTTGACAATAAATATTCATTAGAAATATAAAACTATTTCCTATATAATAGTTTTTTATTTATAATTTTAAACATTTATTAATTAAATTTATTTATGACATAATGATGATGCAATAATTAACTTATTATCTAAAGATTAAAATAATTGATATTTAAAATATTAATATAATTGTAAATTGAGACTTCAGATGAATTAAAATAATTTTATAGGTTAATATGACATGATAGGGTTGATTAAATAAATTTTTTTGAAAGTGATAATGTTTTTAGGCCTTTAATAAAAATAAAATACCAAATTGTGTCAAAATTGAAATAAATGATATATTAAAACAAATACTATATTATTAAATGATATTATATTTCTAAAAATATATGGTTCATAAAACGAACTTATATAAGGTTATATATAACATTAATTAACCACTTCTAGTTCTCTTGTATTTTTATTGTATGTTTATTAACCATTTATTTTAATAATACATGAATATATGGTAAAAGTTATACTATTTAACTAAGAGTTAAATATAAAAGATGTTATTAATATGGTGACCTAATCCTATCTAAAACCTATTGCATGAGATTTATTTCGACCCACAACAACATTATCTTCAAAATAAATCCATTTGGAGCCATTATAAACCGAATATGGTTGCATAATAAAATAACATTTCAAACTTTTCCAAAAGTGACCCTCACATCTCTTATAAATGGGTACTTCCCCTTCTCTTAAAATTACACCTTCAAATCCATTTTCCTCGGCCAAAACCTACTCAAATATCCTCCAAAAAACCCTCACTAATACCTAGAGTCCTTATGTTGGTTAGAAGGACAACCTAATGAGCCATTTTGATCAACACAAAAGCAAACACCTGAAGAAGAGATAATAATTTTGCCACCTCTTTTGATGTTATTTTCTTCTTGCACTTCTTATTTATTTGTGGTTTCCACACCAAAACAATAACACCAGTACCTTATAAATACATAGATGTTATTATTAATATATTATAACCATATTCTTTATTCTATACATCCTATGAATGACATGTCAACATACGTGTGTACGTATGACTTACCGTCTCCACGTCGTGGTGTAGTTTGTTATTCAAGAACATCATTATTTGGATGTGTATAATAATGAGAATAAATAATTTAAGTAATAAATATAACATGTTAAGGATTATTTATATATGATATACCATCAAATTATATATGATTTCACCATCAACATAATGATATTTTCATTCATTCATATATACAGATTACCGTCCCCACAAACGTGCTAAAATTCATTCTCCATCATAACATTTCAAATATAATTTTCATTTTGTGATTAAAAATAATGTTTAAGA
Organism: Viscum album; assembly: GCA_963277665.1. NCBI lineage: Eukaryota > Viridiplantae > Streptophyta > Magnoliopsida > Santalales > Viscaceae > Viscum > Viscum album. The sequence continues at coordinate 1,336,130,554 of OY728162.1, forward strand.
ACTTAATATCACTACGCATATCAATCATATACATCCTATACATAACAAATATGGCTTATGTAACCAAGCATATTAAGGAAAACGAATCCGTTAACACCCGAAATGATGATACTACTAAAATATTTTTAACAAAGCAATACTAGAAGATCATATATGATATCATATTTAGGTTTGAGTTTATGGTATAATTTAATAAAAATTATTTAAATATTATAAAATAGGTTAACATACCCTCTATCAAGGAAAAGTACAAGTTAAGGGTTAATTCTACAATCTCTTCATTATCTGAGGTTGGTTATACGTGAATATCTACTAGGAACTCTCTATCATCCAGATCTCTGTTTCATAAAAATGTATTTCAAAACATTTTTACTATTTTATATAATATAGGATAAATTAATATACCCTTGTTTTAAATTCTATAAAATTTTTATAAAATTATATTTCTGTCATTTTCCAAACAAGGCCCTTTACGAACTTTTCAACAAAATCAAGAAAAAATGTTTTTTTAACTTATACGGAGAGTGGGGATATTTTCTGCCGTTATAACATCTTTGATGTTTCCCTTAAAATATTATAAGAATATTTTGAAAATAAATATTTTCTTTTATAATTATGTGACTTTTAAATGATTTCAAAATAGAAAGAGATATTTCTCTCAAATAGTTTTGATTTCATCTGTGTCAACATCTTTTGATGGATTTTACACATTTTGAAGTTGATTTATTATGATACAGTCTTCCATATTGTATTGAAGATTTTGTGATATGTTTTATTATGGATGTGATATTGTTATAGAATTCATGGTTTATGGTTAAAATATTTACATTTTGTATGCTAGTTTTAATACGAATGTTTATGTTACGTTTCAACCTATTCATATGAAGAATTCATTGGACTTAGTAATTTATGGGCGGAGACTGCTATAGCTCCTCTAGGCCTCAGTAGGTCTCATGACACAAACTAGTGTTTTGGCACAAGGCCTTGACAAAATCTTATTTTTAGTCTTGGCATGAGGCCTTGACTATGTGGTTATGATGTCTAGTATTATGGATTCCATCATTATGAAATTTTCTATTGATATTACATGTGATTATTATACGATTAAAATATCCATGTGAATATGTAAATTTCATTATTTGATTTACCTTTTCCATATTATGCTGATGTTTATGTTTAAAGGGATTGGGTTTTTGTGTCATTCATTACCTTAAATATTGATGTTTATTAATGAAATTTTCTGCTATATTGTTATCCTTAATAAGAACCTGAGATCACCCCTTTCTATGTTTTATTTTTCATAGGATGTGAAGAAGTATATTATGACTGATCTACAGTGATAGTCTAAGGGAAATGAATATTTTAAAGGGAGACACAATGTTGTTGTTTCTCATTTCATAATGTTATATAAAACTTGTTTTTCTATCTGGTACTTCCAAAGCTACTAAACTGATCAGTCTTTCGAGATTTGATCCATTGTGATCAGGAAAATGATATGTAATAATGCATCAAGTCGGGTTAACTAGGGTCGGGGCATTACATTATTGAATTTGGTACTGTACGTGTCAACACATTACATAATGACAATGTTTCTGCTGATATTTTTTCTAATGTTTTAGTATTATCAATATTCAAATACTATTTAGATAGGATGAATTAGGTTATCATCCAATAACTATAGGTCGAAGAACATCGCCAATTTCTAATGAAAATTGGGGAGATTTGTGAATTTTTGATGTTTTTAATTTAAAATTGTCTATTTTATTTTATTTCATCCATTATTTTAATATGAATATAGGCAATATGAGATTTAATTTTACTTATTTACTATTATACTATTGTGGTACCGTGTAAGGAAGATAACTACCCGTTAATTTAACTAACTCATATTCGAGTCATACAATGCTCAAATTTATCATAGGAGGAGTGGAATGCTGGTGGTGGTCTGGGCTCAGGAAAATCATGGTGTGGAACCCACCAATACATAGTCAACCAATTAATCTCCCCCCCACGATCACATGTGGTGGCACATGAGGGATGGGGTTTGGGGCGTTTTTCTGTGGTCAAGTCCTTGGGCCCGCATATTTCATACAATTTCATTGTAGTGTATATGAGATGATGTTGGTAGTTTTTTCAAAATATAATATAATATTCTCTATATTGTTTGATGCATGTTGGACTGATGTTTCATGGGATTTAGAATTTGTTTTTGATAGGAGTCTTCAACAATCCTATTACATACATTGGCCCCCACCTGCCATATCATCGATCCATCGTGGGAGTATTCTGGGTTGCTAATTACATTCAATGTGATTTTGATTTGTGTTGTACACCTTTTTTACATTTTTTGATGTTGTAAATTCCTTTTTTATTTAGTCTGGCTCTATAGCATCTTCTAGTTGGTTGGACTATTTCTAAGTACTTAATTTTTCAGTGGGATTGAAGACACGTTGTTGCCTCATCCCTTTAGTGATGTATCTCATTTTTTTCTCTTGTCTCCTGGTTTTTCCATTGTCTCTCCTTTAGTGAAACTATAATCATATAGCTAGATTATGTGGTGATGAAATCCTGGTTCTAATCATTTTGTATCTAGTTTTTGCTTGGAGTGCACCATTCATTGTGGATTTTGTGACGAAGAACGTTATTTTTGAAGAAGTGTGTCTTTATGATAATCATAGAAGAACCAGTGACGTCCTAATTCCATACACTATAGAAAGAGAACATCTACATCATTTCGAGATTATATGATCAATTAAGGAAACCAAGAATCGATCATGACCCCCAGACAGACATAAATCTTTCTGCATTGGTAATTTCTTCTCTCTTCTTCTACATACTATTAAAGAAGTCGTTTGATTCTTTGTTGTTGTATTTCATTTAAAATTCTAGTGTGCATTATCTTGTACCATCTTCTTCTTTTACATTGAATCAAATTTGTGCGTCTGTGAGTGGTGTTATTTTCGTGTATATCGGTCCCAAAGGGGTCAAACCATGTTAAAACTCTTGTTAAAGGTTTATTGCATTCATACTTTTGTTTTTGAAACTTTTTTCATGACTCAAATATGGTATTCATTTACGTTTTCTATTCCAATATCATCTAAAATTGTTATTACCATATTTTGTTTCTAATTGAAATAATTATAACTGTAACATATAATTCAAATTCTAATAACTAATTGAATAAATGTTTATATCTATTGATCTATAGAATTTTTTGGGGGCTTGTGATGAGAGTTTTCCCCAACAATACATTTTAATAATATATATTTAATGAATTTTTAAAATAATTTTCTCAAATATATATTTTATCATGAAAATATAAATTTTAAATATCCCTATCATACTGGGGATGGTTAATGATCTGATTTGTTGGGTGGGGGTTCTTATAGGAGGTACTCAGTTCGATCAGGATACAAATTGCGAGACCATGTGTTGGCTCAGGCCCACCCTATTGATTACAGAAAGAAGCTCTGGTCTCATTATTCTCCACCCATGGTTATTTTTTTGGTGGCGGGTCTTCTATGGTGTACTTCCAACCTGTGACTTGTTGGTAAGATGCCATCTTACAGAGGATGATATTTGTCCCCTATGCCTCTGAGAATTGGAATATGCTCTACATAAAATTCTCTGCTATTATGGGGTTGAAGGGGGATAAAAGGAATGAGAAACGTACATTAAAATGTTTTCTGACCCATCGATCATGTTGAACCAAAATCTTTTTAAATGGTCATCTTAGTTGGAATTGAATGGGGTGGGGTTTCTATGAACAATTAATTAATTTATCAGGACTAAAAGAAATGAGTAATTTTTCCAAACAAAGTCGTCTCAATATAGTATTTGGTTTGAGAGGAACATTGAATGGATGGATTAATGAAAAAGCGAATGATGCGGGAAACTCACTGGGTTGCACTTGGCAGGAACCCCTTTTCTAGAATCCCCCCATAGGGTTTTATCAAAATATATACTAATGTGGTGGTCTTGGATAATTTGAGTTTAGGTGTTAGTCTCATTGACACCACAACAATAGCCGAATTGGGTAAGCCCACTACATGGTTTTACATGCCTCCTAGGGTCTTGCGGTGGAGGAAGCATATGGTATCCTTCAGGGGATCCATTTTACTCTCCCAAAAGGATGGAATCGCATTTTGATGGAATTATATTGCCTTGAGGTGATTACCACTTTAGCTAAGGGGGAGGGTTTGTAGCCGTTTTTCATATTCTGAGTAAGATTTTGTCACTTAGAAAAAGCTTTATAGAATGAAAATTTTCCTTTGTCAAATGTGGGGGTAATCTAGATGCTCATCATTTGGCACAACATGGGATGTCGTGGGGTGATCATTGTTGGGTTAACACTTTTCTTGAGTGTATTTTTATGTATGATGATTATAATTAGTAATATATTATACTTTTCTATTCAAAAAACACAAGGGATCAATTTATTTTACTTTAAGAATAAAATAATAAATTTATATTTTATAATTGCTGCCAATAAATGATTGGTGGAACAGGAACTTCGGACTCTGAATAGATTGTGTCCTCTTTACCCCAATCAGCGGAAGCTAGATGGTCACCTCCCAGAAGGTATTGTTATGATTAATGATGATGCTTCATTACCCAATAGAGTAATTGTTGGAAATGGGTTGATGGTCTGTGACCATTATGGAAGAATCCTTGTGGCCAAACAGGATTCATTCCAGAGGTTCTTAGAACCACCGGTCTCTAAAGCCCATATCATCCTTGTTGGTCTCAACATTGCAATTTATTATTGACGGAAGGCTATTCCCATTGAAACAGTCTATCATAGCATCATTAATGCCATAAACAAAAACTTTTTCATCCTCTAATCATATGGATACCTCGCTAAGAAAATCAAGTCACTCTACTGAAAAGTTATAGTTTTTTCTTTCACATTCATCAATAGGGAAGAAAACAAAGCATCCCACCATGTGGATTCTCATCGTGCATTTATGGAAAAGCACCTCTAGAATGATTCTTTTCGTTTGTTGACGTTATATCTTACTACCCTTGATCTTCATGATTAATATAAAATTTTGATTCTGTCAAAAAAATGATAACAAATGGTAGTTGTTTGGAGAAGGAGATGAAAAGTAATAATGGTAGTCGTGTGGAGCCCTTCCAACACCTACATCCACATGGGAATCACATATCATCCCAATTTCCTTCTCCCGGCTTATTTTAATGCTCATTCACTCTTCATACATAGTACATAATTAATGATATGTCCAGTAACATTTCAATCTAATTGGGTCAATCGTCCAGGTGTCCCCTAAAACCAACCACAAAGAAGTAAATAAATAAAAATAAATATTATATATTTTATAATTCAAAAAAAATTATAGAATAAAAATAATAAGAAAAGGAATACACTATTTTGTACTATATTTATATTTTTTATATTTTATTTTGGGTAATTTGATATTGAAAATAATAGATGAAATACTTTCGATTCACCAAAATGAATGATTTTATATATCCTTATTTTATTTTTTTATACAACAGTTTTTCCATATACACAAACAAATAAGATTTTATTTTAAAAAATAAAAATATATTAATCTAATTTCCATGTCGAATCAACAATATAATTTTTAGAAATCATTAACACATTCTTTCTTGATGTTTTACCTAATAATGCAGAAAATAATATCTCAATTTTAAATAAATGCCTTTTCTCATTCAATATATGCTGAAGTGTGTTCCACATGTTAGTGTCGATCATTTTTTCCCCAAGCATCATCAAATCTCTATATATTGATATCATGACTCAATACAAAAAAATATTACTCTATGAGAATTAGAAGTGTCAAAAAGTGCTGACAAGTTGAGAGACATTAAAAACGTTGAGACTTTATCAGCACAAAAATCATGAAATTTAAGTTAAATCATGCAACCCTATAACAAAACTACATTAAAATAATATAATAAAATTTATATAAAAAACTATAGAAAATTATATTGAAATATAGATATTATATTACAATTTAATTTAATTTCATAATTTACATACAAAATATTTACATTGATATGATATGTATAATTAATTAAAAAACAACAACAACTCAATATGAAAATTCATATATCTTATAATAGGTATTCTCCAATGATTTTTGTAAAACAAATTTCCCTACAATAAAACTAATGTCGATTTTAGTAACAATACTGAAAAAATAAACAAATTATAACTTTAATGTTATATAATCCACACCTGATAGATTATTTTGTTAATTACTGAATATATTAATGATTTTATCAGTTATAATATTAAATTTACTATTAATGATTATATTGTTAATTTTATATTAATTATTAATTATATGATTAATTAATATTGATATTATGATTAACTAATATCATTGTTAATTAATAATATATATAAATTATATTGTTCATTACAGAATATATTAATGATATTATCAGTTAATGATTATCTTAATTACTTAAATGGTTGTTAATAATTATATCACTAAACTAAAATGATATTTTTATTTTGAAAACATGCACTTTGAGTTATACAAGACACATCATGTACCATATTAATGTATGGTCGATTCCTACATGTTATAAATGGAATATGGATCATTTTCCAAATTTTTTAAAACAATTATTGTTTTTTACTTTATTTTAATAGTGACACACACATTTTAAACATAAATAAAACTTTTATATTTAAAACACACACTTAGAGTTATACTGGTCATATCGTGTGTTATATTGATGTGTAATCAGTTCCTACAAGATCAAAATGTATTAATGGATCATTGTTCTAAAGTTTCAAGACAATCCATGTTTTTTACTTAAAGTTAGCTATATGATGCATGTTTTAGTGTAAAAAGACATTTTTAATATGAAAACATGCAATTTGAGTTATACTTATCACATCGTCTCCTAGATTGTTGTTCGGTCAATTCTTACACATCAAAAAATTAATTATGAATCATTTTCCTAAATTATTAAGATAATAATAGATATTTTACTCAGTTTTGTCTATATGACACATATTTTAGAGAGATGTGATAATTAATGTGAAAACACACACATAGAGTAATACCTCCCACATCGTGAGTTAAATTGATGTGCAATCTATTCCCACATCCCACAAATAAATTATTGATCATTTTTCTAATTTTTCCAGTCAATAAACTCTCGTTTACTCAAATTTGGCTATGTGACACATGTTTTACACTAAAATGAAACTTTTATAATGAAAATATGTACTTAGAGTCATACCGGCCACATCGGGTGTCAGATTAACATCTGATTGATTCCTATACATTAAAAATGAATTGTAGATAATTTTTATAGTGTTTGATAAACATCCATGATTATTTTATTAGTTTTGGCTATGTGACACATGTTTTAAACTAAAATGACTCTTTTATATTGAAAATGTATATTTTGAGTCATACCAGCCACATCGTGTGCCAGATTAATGTGTGGTCGACTCCTACATGTAGAAAATAAATTATAGACTATTTTCCTAGTGTTTCAAAAAAAACCTGAACTCTTTTACTCACTTTTAACTAAGTGGAATGTGTTTTAGAGAAAATGATACTTTAAAGATAAAAAAAATGAACTTTGACTTATATCAGCCATATTCCATGTCAGATTGATGTGAAATAGAATCCTACTCATCCCACATGAATTATGGATTGTTTTCCTAATGTTTGAAAACAATCTGAGCTTGTATGCTTGGATTTGATAATGTGATACATGGTTTAAACTAAAATGATATTTTTATATTGAAGGCATGCACTTTGAGTCACACTGACCACATCATGTGTCCGAATGGCGTGTGGCTAATTCATACACATCCCAAATGAATTGTGAATAGGATTCCAATTGTTTGAAAACAATATAAGATCATTTTATTGGGTTTGATAACATAACCATCATTTTAAACTAAAATTACACTTTTATATTTAAAATACACACTTGAAGTCATACCGGTAGCTTAGTTTGTTGGATTGATCTGAAACTGATTCCTATATGGCACGAATGAATTAGGGATAATTTTTCTAAATTTTAAAGGCAAGTAATTCTTGTTTACCCATTATTGGCTATGTGATGCATATTTTACACTAAAATGATACTTTTATATTGCAAAAAAAATTTAATAATACTAGACAATTTCTGTGTAGAATTAATGTGTGATCAAATATAACACATCATAAATGAATTACGGATCATTTTCCAAAAGTTTGAAAACAATCCAAGCTGACTTGCTCAGTTGTTTCTTTATAATGTTTGTTTTAAACAAAAATTACAGTTATATATTGAAAACACGCACTTTGAGTCATACCGGCCACATTGTGTGTAAAATTGACATATGATCCATTTCTATACATCACAAAAAAATTATGTAGCATTTTCGTAATGTTTGAAAACAATTCGAGCTCAATTTCTCGATTTAGTATATGTTACGTGTGTTTTAAACTAAAATGACACACTTATATTGAATCCAACCACTTTGAGTCATACCATCCACATCATGGGCCAAATTGTCATAAAATCCATTTTATCACCACACAAATGAATTATGGACAAATTTCTTAATGTTTGAAATCATCTTGACCTCGTTGAACTAGTTATAACAATGTGACACATTTTTTAAAATAAATTGAAACTTTTATATTGAAAATGTACACTGGGAGTCATATCGACCACATCATGTATTGGATTAACGTGTGCTTAATTATTATAGGACACAAAAGTATTATGGATCATAGCCCTAATGTTTCAAGACAATACTATTTCATTTACTCAATTCCAGATATGTATAAAACGTTTTACACTAAAATGATACTTGAAAACCCGCCAAATATTATAAAAAAAATTTCAACTGCACCCATCAACATGTTGTTGTTATCCTATCATGATTCCTCTATCCCTGGAATAATCCCATGATCATTTAATCAAGCCCTAGGGATCATACCCATCCCTTAGTGAAATTCCATGTTTTGAATCCCAATTTAAGTTACCCTTCAGTAACATACGAGTTACCCTACAATAACTTAAGAAATAATCATATTATACTTCAGTAACATAATAAAATTTGAGTTACCCATTAGAAACAAAAAAAAACATGAAGTAACCCTTCATTAGAATAATAAAAGTTTGGGTTACCCTTCAATAATATAAGAAATCTTCTAGTTACCCTTCTACAACATAATAAAATAATGATTTTCCCTAAAATAACAACAACAAAAATCTAGTTACCCTTCTGTAACACAAGGAAAATTTTATTTCCCCTTCAATAACTTAAGAAATTTTCTAATTACCCTTCATTCACTTAAAAAATCTCCATGTTACCATTCATTCTGGTCACATCATGTGTCATATTGAAGTTATGTCAATTCCTACACATCAAATATAAATTATGGATTTTTCCTAAATTTTTAAGAAAATATAAGCTCGTTTACTTGGTTTTGTCTATGTGACATGTGTTTTAGATTAAAGTGATACTTTAAAGTGAAAATGCACATTTTGAGGCATATCGACCACATTATGTGTCAAATTGTTTTGAAATCAATTACTACATATCACACATATATTATGGATAATTTTCTTAATGTTTAAAAATAGTATGATTTCATTTTCTTATTCTTGATAACTAGATTCACATTTTAAACTAAAATGACACATTTATTTTGAAAACATGCACTTTGAGTCATACCAAGCAAAGAGTTTGTCAGAATGATGTGAGGTCAATTCCTATATGACACAATTGAATTTTAAATAAGTGTCATAATTTCTTGAAAATAATCTAGTCTCATTTACTCACTTTTGGCATTGTGATGCACATTTTACATTGAAATGACACTTTTATATCAAAAACCGATACTTGGAGTCATACTGTCCACACAATGTGTTAGATTAATATGTGGTTGATTCCTATATATCCCAAATACATTATTGACTATTTTCCTAATGTATCAATACAATACAAGATATTTTACACAATTTTGGCCATGTAACGTACATTTTACATTAAAATGACACTTCTAATGTGAAAACACACACTTGGATCCATACCTACCACATCGTGTGTTGGATTTATTTTTGATCGAATCCAATATTCCAAAAATGATTTATGAATCATTTAATAAAATTTCAAGACAGTCTTAGATTTTTTACTTTGTTTTGGCTATGTGACGTTATTTTTACACTAAAATGACACTTGAAATCATGCAATTTGAGTTATATTGGAAACAATGTGTGTTAGATTGAAGTTTGGTTTATTCCTACACATCCAAAATGAATTATAGATCATTTTACTAAAGTCTTAAAACAATAAAATATAATATCCTCAATTTTGGCTATGTGAAATAAGTTTTATACTAAAATGACATTTATATATGGAAAACATGCTCTTTACGTCATATTAGCCACATCATGTGTTAGATTGATGTGTGGTCAATTCCTATAAATAATAAATGGATAATGGATCATTTTACTAAATTTTGAAAACAATATAATCTTATTTTATTGGTTGTGATAATGTGACATGTGTTTTAAACTAAAATGTCACTTTTAATGTGAAAACAAACACTTTGAGTCATACATGAAAACTCATGTGTTGAATTAATGTGAGATTAATTATCGCACATTGAAAATTAATTATATATTATTTTCTTAAATTATCAAGACAATCCTATCTAGTTTACTCTGTTTTGTTTACATGATGGATTTTTTAAACTAAAATGACGCTTTAAATGTGAAAACTCTCACTTTGAGTTATACCAGCCACATCATGTATCACATTGATGTGTGATAAATTCCTATATTGAAAAAATTAATTATGGATCATTTTCCTACTGTTTGAACATAATAAGATCTTTCCCACTTGATTTTGACAATGCCACAGACGTTTAATAGTAGAATGAATCTTTTTTATTAAAAAATGAACTTTGATGCATACATGACACATGGTATATCAGATTGAAATTTGGTCAATTACAACACATTAAAAATAAATTATGTATAATTTTATTATTTTTTGAAAAAAATGATCTTGTTTCCTCAGTTTTAACAAATTGACATGTGTTTTAAACTAAATTTTCTTTTTGAGATCAACCGAAATCATATACTTTTCAACTTCGAATGCTGGTTTAACTTCCTTCATAGTTAATTAATCATTTCTACAAGTAGAATTGTATTAGGATATGGGTGAGGAATATCTATTAAAATTTACAATATCTTTCATTATCATGTATTTGGTTGAATCAAACATGAAGGTAAATGAATCAATCATTATTCTTCATCATGGAGGTAGAAGTGATTGCAATAGAGACCATACTATTTTTTATAAAATCATTCAAATATATAAAGACACAAAATGGAAATTATTAGTCTAGAATCACAGAGGTATCTTCACTAGAAATTGGTAATATGTCTTCATTTTTTTGGGTAGAAGGATCATTTACCTGTTTCCCTCTCACAATTATCTCAACTAAAGCCTTGAAGTCTAATCTCTCATGAGCATGAGAACCTACAAAAAAGTTTCTAACTCTTACATAATTCGTATACCATAACCTTCAATGATACATCTCCTTGAGAAGTATCTCAAATATTTCATACATTTTAGGTTCATCACCAATGTGTTTTTCACTTTCAACCAACTCATCTTAACCCCTAAAGGAATGACATCAATAAAAAATTGACTTTTATTTTAGGGAATATAATATCTAAGAATTATGATACTAATATTTCATATCTCAAATGAATAACTACTATTATATCATGTTCTATATAGCATAAAGTATAGTAAATCAACTCAAATTGACATTGGTAAACATTCTGATTCCATGTACTCTTCCCAATCATCTCTAGACAAATTTAATCCATCTTTTGAGTTTGTAGACTATTGAATATACTAAAATTATCTAAAAAATATAGAAAAATTGATGACTAATAGATTTTTTATGTGAAATTGAAATTACCTAAAAAAATTAATTGTTTGGGAATTCTAGTTTTTCAATGGTATATAATATCCTTCATAAATGTTCAAATGAAACATCCACAATCATTAACATTATTTTTTGGAAACTATTGAAACATTAATCAAAATAATTAAATTGTTTTGAAATATGTTTAGATAGAGAAATATTGCAATATATACCTTAATTTGTTTACATTTGAAGAAATTCATAGGCTTTGAGTGGTCAGTCATTGACCTCATACAAGGATTTAGCCAATATTTATATATCCCCATATCATAACCAAATTCTTGTTAAAACGAACACGAAAATGTATAATATTAATTTTATTTGTAAAATATTGATTGTAGTGCATTATAAATTCTCAAAGTACATTGTGTGTGGTTGATTTTTTTAAATCCATTCTTTGGATCAAAATAATAAACATTCGGGGCATCAAAATTCATTTTTATTAGCATCTAGTTATTCCTAATAAAAAAATAACAACTAAGTAATGAAAAAAAGAATGATATATTTAATATGACTAGATTGTAGAGTTTTACCCTTTTATTATAGGAATAAATAATATTATATCATTTATTATTTTATTTTCATATTTCATTCATTGCTCAACTTTTTTCTTATCAAATTCTTTCCATTCAAATGAAAAGTTTCTATAGAAATGATTGAGGGATTAATGAGCCCAGATTTTTCATCACAAGGTTTCTAGTTTATATAGCAGTAATATATATGCTTGTAGAAAATATGAAAAGTTACTAACTATATGTAATATATTTGGTCATTTTTTAGAAAAAATAGATTATGAAAATGTACCTCATGTATATATTCACAACTGATACTCCAAACCATTAAAACTTGAAAATCTCATTTATACTATTGAGAACAACAACATATGTAACGGAAACTCCAAGTATTTTTTCATTATATTAAATGTAGAAAATATTTTTTATCCTTGAATTTTGTATCTATAAGAACTTTTAATGTTAATATATGTTTTAGTGGAACTACTAGGGTGAAGGTAATCTTGGATGGTTTTTATGATTTATTGGCTGATCTATTTGATTTTCTTGATTCATCCTTATGTCTCCCATTAAATATTTTTCACCTATAATACCATAAGTCATTTTATAACTTTTATCATATATAGTTAATGGGTTTTCATTTGATTTTTTTAAAGACATACCCCATGTATCATTATGAGATTAAATGTATATTCTATGAAAGTCACAATCGCATTATCAACTATGGAAACATCCAAATCATCAATTGATATATTAAACTAGAAGATTGGCTCAAGAATTACTTCAATCCACACACTCACATGATATTTAGGGATTTTTGTTTATTTTTTATCATGTCTCTAGGAATATTTTACACCATAACCCTCACAAAAAGGTGTTGTGTGTGTATTGATAAATATAAATCATAAACAATTTCACCCTACAAAATTTTACTTATATAAAGTTGTTGCATGTTCTTTGATTCATGATTATAATAAGGAGTTATGAAAAAATTGATTACCATAGTTACGGTAGGTGTTTGAGGGGAATATATAACCTCAAATCTCTTAGGGTAATGTGGATCTTCATGTACTAATCATTATTACACTATTGGATCTCTTGGATCCATTCACATATATTGGTCTTCCATAACAAAGGAGACAATAATATTTTTAAAGAATCAATCTCTTCCTATATTCCATTCATCATCCCATAAGTATTTCCTTGTGAATTTGTCTTCTGAAAATATATATGAGGTTACACTCCAAAACCCACACCTCTAACACAACCATATTGTTCTGTCCACTTCAATGCTACAAAATGTAGGTTTTCTTCTAGTACAGTTGATGTCATTTTTATGCAACAAATTTATAAAAAACATATAAACCTCAATATATATTTTTATATAACACTGTAATAAATCATAAAAAATTATTATCATGACATACTCACACATGATTATTATTTTTATTGTGTATTTTAATCCACTTGTTTTTTTCATTATTTATATGGGCCTCCTTTAATAGCACATAACATGGGATGAAAGTGGATTTTGATTATAATTCATCAATATGCATATAAAAAAGGAACATTTTTTTGTTTCATATGAAATTAATCTCTTACTGTATGTTTAAAATACATACGATTTTCTTTTTAAGAGAAGCGTACACCAACCATTACTTATGGTAATGGAACATTTAATTTGATGCATGTTTCTTATTTTCATTACTTATTTCTTGTTTCGTAAATTAATATTTTTTAATTAAAGTTGGTAAAATAAATAATTTAAAATAAAATTATATCAACTACAATGCACATGAAATAATACCTCATTGAGGAAACTAATGAAATCATCCCATGTTTCGTAGATTATAATGCATGAATACATAGATAGTGGGTGGGGGTTAATTTTACCCTCAAAATACCTAAGAAAATTCATTATAATAATTGTCTATAACCCTCTATAATATTTTCCCGAAACCATTAAGAAAAATATCTAATATAAATCATCTAAAATAAATAAACACTGAATGGGATAATGAAAACTAAATCAATATTTCATTATATATTTTTTGACCAAATAGAAATATTATGTCATAACATTACCCTAATATCATACCAAAAGCATGTCTTAAATATAGGCATAATATTATTCCATGTATCTATTTTAATTTTCACATGAGTTCACATTGTGACCACGATGCAACTAATGACATTGAACTATTGGGGTCAATAGGTTGGCAGTGTTGATTCCTGCCAACCTCATATTTTATACCTTGGCTTATTTCCTTGATAATTTTATTTAACATAATGATGCTAGACAAATTCTTATTATTTTCATAAACATGTTCTTGATCCCGTAATAATTCCACAATTTTAGCAGCAATCATGTGTTCCTCCTCAAGATTGGGGACATTACCATGTGGGGATGTAATTATCTTCATGAGTAGTTACACAATTAATTTAAATTATGTAAATTCTATAGATACCAAATTCTATTATGATAAAAATAAAAATAGATTAAAAAACATTAAACTAATCATTGAATTATCTTTTTTTATTTAATGTTCTTAGGGATTTGGATTCCCTGTCAAGTATCCAAATCCACATCTTGTGTTCCCATATAATGTTTAGAAAAATTCATTATATTAGGGCCACCATGAAATGATTTTGATCCCCCAATTAAAGGGTCATCTTCAATTGTATTTTCATATGAACCTATAGTGGTTTAAGCCACCAATAGAAAAAATGAACAATTCTTTTTTGATAGAGTAATGAAATAAAATACTTGCACTGATTGTGATTCCGTTGTGAATTTTTCATCCTTATGCCCTTAATTATTGAAATTCACCTTCAAAAATCCCAATTCACTAACTTTCACTACAATCTGGTTTCTAAACCATTTGCAATGGAATATTGTCAAATTAAATATTTTATAATCTAACTCGTATAACTATTTGATGATGCTAAAATATGACATATTCACATAAATTGGATTTCTATCCTTGGAAGCGGATTTGTGCATCAATTTCGACATAATCATAACTCCATTACTTTTCATCATATGAATTTCATATTTTAACTTTTTTATAGAATGTATAACCATTAATTAAAAAACCATTGTCAGATATAACAATTATATTTGGTCCCTTGGAAAGACACTGACATCGTTTAACAATTAAATTTGGATTTTTAGATACCTCACTATAAAATATGATATCATAACCATCCTATAAACTACTGATTATGTGTATTTGGTATCCTTAATTTATACCTTGATGAATTTAAATATCCAAGAATTACTTTGTGGGATTCAATGTATGGATAAACCTCTAGAATATTATATAAAATTTAAAGGAAGTCTTGATCTTAATTTGTAATGGTAATTGTTACAACATCTCTTATAGAAATATCTTCACCCAAAAGGCATCATCCATGATGTTACTTTGGGACAATAATTCTATTAACATTTTTTAGGTTATCGTTACAAAATTCATTATCTTCATAAAAAAACACCACTCTACAGTACAACATTCTGGCTAAATTCAGTTCTTCTTGTACCTTTTTAAAATATCCATATACCGTTCAATGGGGTACATACATCTGTATTATACAAGACAACATATTTGAATCTCTATAATCAAGTGAAACATCAGGTGAACCATTATATCAAGGACTAATGGTGGAAAGAATATATCTAATTCACATAATATGACTGTAATTCCATTATTCATGATTGTAAACTTCATCAAATCTATAACATTACTTATTATGTATTTGAAAATGAAACCATGTTTTGTAAATTTATATCAAATATTTTTAATAATAATATAATATACATTTAAATTCATTAAATATTGCATCAAAAGATGAGAATAATTTGATTTTTGAACTTATAACATCAAATTAGTTAGTGACATGTAATTATAGATATTTATGAACATCCCTCGGAAACATTGACTCCATTACGAATGTTTCAAAATAATAAACTTTCTTGTTTGGATGGTTTTTAATAATAAGGATGAAGAAATGTTCATATTTAACTAGTAATAAATCATCTCATATCCCCTTTTAAATCATGTATAACCTAGCCTTAATAACATATTTTTTCGTACATTTGGTAATGTAACAATAACAATATCACATATTTTTTTATATGCATGACATCATGAAAATTTCTGACATAAGGAAATGTCCCTTATGAAAATTCAAAAAAACAATTAACACCTTTTCCAACCTGATTTCATAAGGTATTTCAAAAAAGTTTTACTTAAATCAGTTATAATATCTATTACATTCTTGAATAGTTGATCGATCGTTATTGGAGACCGTGATGTAGCGGATTTTATATTTCCATCAAATGATGCTTCTCGATATTGGTATTTATTTCACTAAGGTAAAAATATTTGATGTCCTAAAAAAAATTCTTCAAGGAATGTTTCAATCTAAATTAGTGTGTGCCTTATTAAAAAATGGCACACCCCATCATTCCTTTAATGCTATAGGGTAAAAAATTCCCATAAGAATGGAATTAATTTATCGTCCTTTACAACCAAGATCTCAAAGTGATATGTTCACTTCTATGAGCATCATATAATGTATCACCTGTATCCCACATGAATTTGAGATCCATAATTAAAGGATCCAAATTTATATCAATATCATGGTCATGTTTTTTGGTCTAGATATAAGAAGAGATACAATCATGTATTACTGATTTATGCATAAGCATGGTAGAAAGTAATAATTTGCTAATATAACTGGTCATGAACTATGAGTACTACTTTGTTAACCAAACAGATTTATTCCATCTATAGATGACAAAAGATTGGGTTTTTTAGGAATGTTTCTAAATTTGGGATACTCATTATGAATTTTCTCTTACTGAGGAGACTCAACGATGTGATGCAGTCTCCCATCTATAGTTCTTGTATTTTCATGCCATGTCAATTTTATAGAGATTTCAAATCATCCATATAGTCATCTAAATCTTATAATGATATGAAATTTCAAAACAATTATCAAAGTACTTGATTCATATTTCTTGTATAAATTCACACAACACTTAGAGAATTGTTTGAGTGATTAATGATTCTTACGAAACAATATACAATCATTTGGAAAGACATGTATTTTTTTAGAGATAATAAACACTAAACATAGAATTCACATTAGGGTCATATGTTTAACAAGGGATCTCATTTTATTCTAGTAGAATAACATTCACGTGGGTAAATAGTTCTGTAAAACTCATGTTTATCCATCCACTTCCAACTAATAAATTATATAACTTCAATAAAGTTGACAATGTTATATATTTTGTACAACAAGCATACAATAGCCTCTTACATGGTTATTTAAATTCTAAAATAACTTTAGACAATCAAGAAGTTCCCTTAAAATATCCAATGTCATTTATTCCGTATGATCTCCATCATCATATATAATGATATTCCTATCAAATGATCCATAAATAGAAAAATCATCCAAGATAGTATGTATATTCAGTTTTTCCCATGTTTAGAAAAAAACTATAGCTCCGATTTATTACATGAAAAATAAAACATTCTTACAACTCTTCTGGATGAATTCATCCCATAAAGAAACAATGTAAAGATGGAAAAAATATTTGAAAATGATTGTTTTCATGATCTATTACATGCTTGATGAACTCTTTAACTCCATCCACATACACCTTTGTTATATCATCCATCCATTTTCAATTCATATCCACTCTCTACTTTTTAATAATATTCATTTTATATAATAAATAAATAAATTCACATAAGGTAATAATATAATATATATATATTGATATGTAAACGAAGTATTAGATTTTAAGTTCTTGAATGATCTATTTTTGGAATATTTACATTTCTTGAACTTTTTTCAGGTCACAAATCAAAATCTAGTACTTAATTCCCTCAAAAGACAAATTCTTCCCATTTTTACTCTATGTTACTCTTTTATTTTTTTCATTATTCAAACCCTATTGTTTCCACTCTCATTTCCCAATAAGAATAACCATTTAGAATTTCATCATAAACATGGTTTCATTAAATCAAATTCCATTCATTATGAATCAATTAATATTTTAAGTAAAAAATAAATCAATAAAAACCTCCCTAAGAGACAAAATAAGACAACTATATAAAATTATTATGTAGACAATATTTTGAGTATCCAAAAAATGTGAAAATTGTATAAATAATATGAATAAATCAAGTGAATAAATCAAATTTTAATAATATGAATATAGATATGTGTGTGTGTATCAGCAAGGTAACATGTTAATAATATAGTGTTTTCACATTCCAATACCACTTGAGGAAATAAAAAGTAATGGAAAGTGTAATACACATATCAGTGAAAATTATATAGTGATCTGACTAATTAATTTCCATGTACACTCAATTTTTAGAATACAACTGAAGAATATCTGTCATTATAGACTCAACATAACCTAGATATCAAAACAAACTAGTCCATGCCCAAAATACATAATTATTTCAAACCCCTTCCCATATATATTCCATATATATATATATATATATATTTTTGTGTGTGTGTGGGTATATACATATATAAAGATAAATATATAGTCATATATAAAAAATTTATATATTATATGTGCATGTTCTTGACCACATATATTTTATACATGAATATAGAATAAATAAATTAAATCAAAAATAGAAATATAGTATATATATGTGATTTTAGTATGGGAATTTTTATTATTAATTTTCTACGAGAAAAAAACCATAATTTAATTTTTATTTTCGTGTATTGTTTTCCTTGGTTAATTATAAACATTTATAGGAAATTATAACAATAATATGTTATGATTCATTTCTAAACATGAAAATTTAAAAACATCCAATCATTGAGTATCCAAACCCTTTGGAAATCATAAATGGTGATCATATAATATACCGCTAAGTAACTATAGTATGCCAATAGGAATGTGGGTGATGTGAAACATGTATGGGAAAAAAGAACTAAAAGTGTTAAATAATGATAGATCGACTAAAAATTAGTAGAAAGAATCATATTCCTTTTTTTTAATACATCGATTTTCTTCGAGAAGTTCGACCAGGAGAAATGACAAAGGCTCAGTTCTATAAGAGCTTAAACAATGTAAGTTATGGGGTTCCCTGTTAGGGTTACATTTAAATGTATGGAAAGCATTTAACCGCACCTTCCAAAAAGAAATGATATGTTTAGGTTTTCTCAGTTTTAAAATAGAAACAGTTGATAAAATCTATATTCATTCATTCATTTTGGAAAGCGATGATAAAAAAACATATAAAATATACTGAAATATATTGAAATATATATATTAAAAATGAATAAATTATAAAAAAGAAAAAATTAATTACATTATTAAGTACTAAATAATATTAAATGCATGAATCTTATAATTGTGAGAAATTTAATAAACAATAAAATATACTTCAAAAAAATTAAAAAATAAAAAAGATTTATTATATATATAAATTATTAAAAAAACAAAAAACACATATATATTAATATTAATATTAATAAAAATTAATTTTTCAAATTACAAGTATATAAAAAAATTAAATGTTAATGAATAATTATGTGTAAAAACATTAAAAATGAATAAATTTCAAAAAATAAATAAATAAATATTAAAAATGAAGATAATATAAATAAAAGTTAAAAATAATTAACATTATTTTTCATTAAATAATACTAAATAATATTAAATGAATGAATTCTAAAGAAGATTGAAATTTAATAACAAACAATCAATAGATTGTAAAAATATTAAAAATAATAATAAGTCTTATTAATTATATGGATTATTAAAAAAATAAAAATGAATATATGTTAAAATTAAAATTAATACATATTAATTATAAAAATTACAAAAAATCTTAAAAAAATTAAATTTTAGTGAATAAACATTTAGAAACAAATATTAAAAATGGACAAAATTCATCAAATAAAAATTAAAAATAAATAAATTACAAAATTTTAAAAAATAATTTAGATTACTAACGAATAAAAAATTAAAAAATTAATAAATTTGTAAAAATATTAAAAATTAATAAATAGTATTTATTGATCAACAATCTAGAAAATGAATAAAAGTAACTGAATAAAAACATAATACATATTAAATATATTACGTTAACAAATAAAAATATAAAATCAATATTAAAAATTGAATAAATTACAGAAATATTATCTGTGTGTGTGTTTCTATATAAAATAGCGTTAACTACTTTATGTGTCCGTGAAATTAGTGTAAAATAAGTTTTATGTATGTTAAATTGAAAAAACATATGACATTTTGCTAAAAATACATTAATAGATACTAATTTGTAAATATTTCTACTTAATATGAATTCTTAATAATAATCCATTTTTAACAAAATATATGATTTATTTAATGAAAATACACATTTTTTGTTATATAAATCTTTTTTAAGAAAATATTATATATATTGGTATGTATATATATATATGAATATATTTCTATATTAAAATATTAAATGCATGAACGGATTAAACTACCTCAAATGATCTTATTTTTTCATCGAAGGACACCACAAATGAGGTGATATGTTTTGAATAGAGGTTGGAATAGGTTGACTACATGACTCATGAGATAGAATCAATCCCAGTGAACTATCTAACCTCAAAGAAGAGAAAGGTGACCAAATTCAAGGAGTTTTTCACTGTATTTAAGAAGTGTTGATTTCATTGTATTTTGATTTTGTTGATACTGGTTTTTTTGTTACGTCTACCTGTGATTTTTCTGATAAGTTAACTAAATTACATTATTTCATATAGGGTATTGAGAAATATATTTTTTGACATGTTAAGAAACTATTAGTAAACCTTTTGTACTGTAATTTTAGGTTTTTAAGCTATTGGAGAAAAACAAAATGTTTCATAGAGTTGTGCACTAGTGTAAATGAAGATGGTGATTTATTTATTTGTTATCAAAGAGTAAATAATATATTGGATTGAGATATAGGATATCTTATATCCATGAATTTAGTTCCCATAACCTATACACACCATTATTAGAGTTTAAGATGAAGGGAATTTCCCCTACATTCAGTTTCCATCTCCACTACTCCAAAATATTTATAACTCCAAGGAAGAGGATATGAATGAAAATAATTTTGGGGAATCCCAAAACATTATAGGTTAATTTTTTATAAGAAATGTATTTTGTAGTTCCTTAGATAGAATATATATCCCGCATTATATTGTGGTTGACCAGATGGCTATAGAGCTTTTCACAATCTAATTACAACACCACTTGGGGGGATATCTAGTGTTTTATTATTTTATTTATATGCTTAAACATTAAATTTTCTCATTCTAATTCATGGTTTTTTTAATTATTTTCTTGAAAATAAATAAGTAATTGACTCCATATGGAAATGAACCTATCTAAACTTGGTTTTTAGTTGAAATCATGGCCAACAAGAGAAGCTAAAAGCTTCAACTTATTGTATTAATATTCTTCACACAAAAAATTGGTATCAAATTACTTAAGTATTAATATTATGTTTTATAATGTTTTTTAACAATTTATATTTTGTAGGAACATCATAAAGACACCATGGATCATTCAAAAAGTGATTAAAGAGATTGTATTTCATGAACTTAAATAAATAAATCTTATGCATCATTGTAGTACTTCATTAATTCAATACTTTTCTTAATGCTACACATATTTTTTTGAATTATGCTATAGTATTAATGGAATTAAAAGCTAAATTTTTTTGGAAGTGCTATGTTGGATGTATTATACGTTTTTAATCATTTTGGTAAATGAAACTACATAGATTTATGTGTGTTGAACTAGAAACATATACTTTTCCAATAAACATTCATGTATTTCCCAGTAATAATTCAGTGCATTTTTTGAGTTTTTTAAATTGTTCCGAGTGACAATATATTATTGAAACATATTGTTACCCTCTAAATTGTTTTTTTCATACTATATTTCCAAAACATTTTGATCCATGCTAGTTAAATAGTTCCACCACCTTAGGAATCAAAATTGGGTTCAATGTTGGGTTTAAAGGGTGTGAGATAGGGTCTTTCAAAATGATAATAATTACTTAAATTTTGTATATATCATAACCTCTACCCCCTAAAAAGTTATTATATTAAAATAATACCCTATAAATAATCTCAACTTGTTGTATTTGTTTTTGCTTTTAGTGTGTTTTCTGGTTGAAATTTTTTAACATAAATGAAGTCTTTCCTAGTGATGAGTGAATTATGATTTTGAGAGATTCCATTGATAAATAAAATATTAAACATTCTTGATTAATGACTGAACATGTCCAATGATTTTATATAGTTTCAAACTATGAACTAGAAATTGGTGTGTGATTGAAAATATTTACGTAGAATTCAAAATATAACATGATGAAACTAAATATTTGAACATGAACATAGTAATATTTAATTTTTTTAAATAGAACAAATTAGATATATAAATCATATTATAGCTATATAAGTCCTTGTAACTTGAGAAAAATGGGAAATTTAAATCTCATGGTAAATCGCTGAGGCAATTGGCACTCTGGGTGCAAGTAAATAAATAAAAACTAATTATAAACTCAGTAACTTTATTGCATACAGATGAATAAGAAAAATTCAAATAAAGTGACTAATTTTCAAAAATAAAATCATTATGGTGAGGGGGATATTGAACCCAAATGTGTATGGAGAAAATTGGCTCATAGAAAAATCATTTGATTTGTATCAAAGAAGATGAACATGAATCTTTAGTTCAAATAACTTGTGAGACCGTGATATTTGAAAGTGATTCTTGTTAAATATTCTATTTCAAATAAATATAACATATTTGTACTCCCAAGACTGAAACTCGAGCAAGATTGAAATAGGAACATGAGTTTGAATGACATGTTTCATGACATTTTCAGTAATGGATGAATTTTTTTCTTATTTTATTTTTGGACTATGTAATTTAAATTAATTAGAGAAAATCATTATTTAGGAATTATTTTATTGGAATCAACTATATTTTTCTTGATTGAAATATTTTATTCATGGGATATTTTGATGGGACAATTACATAGGTCAATTTTTCTACGTCATTTTTGATGATTTATTGAGTGTTTTAAAATGATATTATATTTTTTAGTGAATATTTGAGTGTTGGATAATCTTTGGTGAAATATGAAAATAAATGAATTTTGTAATGAAATTTTTTATTTTCATAATTAAAAGATTTAATATTCTTTTATTAAATTTATTTATTAGTTACGATCAATTTTTTTTGTTTTTTTGATGAATTTCTATTATAATAATACATTGATGGTTTTTGGGTTTTTTATTTTTAGAATCAATTCATTCATAAATCTGATCTTATTTGTTCATCATAATATTATAATTAATATTTTAATTAAAAAAATTTATTTTTTAATTTTGTGGCGAATGTTTTTTATTTTGACGTTTTAGTATATTATTTTCATTATATTTATATTCTATTTTTAATCAGGAGACCATGTGGTAGGTACATCGACAACATGGGAAATAGACATGTTATTGATTGAGCAACTGAAAGAACAAAAATCAAAAGATTTTTCAGATGCCTAGTGACCTCAAGTGAAAATGAATTTATCAAGAAAGATAATAAATAAATAAAATAAGCATTTATGCCAAGTGACCTCAAAGATGAGTTTCCAAGTGACCCTGAGTGTAACGACCTAGAATATTATCAATTCAATTTACCTTCTTAAAATTATGTTGTATATTTGAATACACATACATCATATATAGAACCTAATAAAAATATTATTTTTATAAATAAAGAATGAAACATGTGTATTTATAGAAATTAAGGTACCTATAACAATGGTATAACAACTTGATCATTGGAATAGTAAAATGAATATTATGATTAGTAAACCATCCAACAGAATAGTAACTTAACCTATGAAAGTAAAAATAATATTTAGGTATTTTACAAATGAAAATATCATATATTTATACCCTGGGATAAGTAAATATTTTTTAAAAAAAATAATAATTTAATTATTAGTATTTTTTTGAAACAGAAATGATTTTTTAAAATATTATAATTAATATAATGATTAAAAATAAAATTTATCTTCATAAAATATATTCATAAGTTGATATTTTATCTTATAATAATAAGAAAATTTTATGAGACCTTAATGACTCATTCAAAGTGTCGTAAATTTTTTCATAATTTTAAATTTGGTATTTTTCAAATAAAAGATAGTTTTAACTAGAAATTAAATTTATCACATTTAGAAAAATAATTTCATAAAATATAGTCTTTTTTATAATTATACACATCAAAATATAAGTAGGGTGAATTTTTTAGATTTTTCTAAAATAGTTGATTTTTTGGGAATAGTGAAATACATTAATTTACATTATTTAACTAATACATGAATTACTGAGTCATGGATGATGTATGGATCAGTTAAGTACCCATTAGTTTTAAATATATGGATTACGTTATTTTATTTACTTATAATAATTGGAACTATCAATCCTCCCACTATGAATACCACCCCTCACCATATATTCTCCTCACACCTTATAAGACTTGGAGCTTGCTTAGATTTTTCCCAATTAATCTCCAAAAAATATTCCCCATGTTCTGGTCTTGACTGTCTCACTAAAATACCAATACCAAGATCCCTAAGGAGGTTCTCAAGGAGATGACACTCAAGATGTAAGATCCTCTACCATTCTATTTTAAATTATTTATTTCTTCCACCTCATCCTTTATTCCACAATATAAGGTTACATGATAACTCTAATATAATATATATACGGTAATTTTTTTGGGTTAATGTAATATCAATCATTAATTCCCTTAACTTATTGTTTTATTCTAAAAATGAAAACATCTTCTATGAGGTGTCGATTCACCGCATTCGTGGACAAAGAGCTTCAATTTTCTATTACCACTAACAAGGCTGGTAATAAAACCACTATAATGGTTAAAATATATTTTAAACTTTATATTAAAACATTTTTTATGTAATATAACTAATATATATACATAATAGTAAATAACAAAACAAAACTAGTTCCTGGCAATTCAAAGACCGCCATCATAAACTAAAGTTCATCATTAACATGTTATCTAATTAATAATCCTTATATATAATAACAAAATGATATATGAGAAAATTTAAAATTATGGAATTATATAAATACCGTTTCATTCCAATTAAAGAGTTTTTCTACCATTTTAAAATAACTCCCATAAATATATTTAAGGGAATTGATCATGAAATCCATGAAAGAAATGCTCCCAGAACGAAAATATTTAACACTATAACTCAATGAAATGGCCATAAATGAACCTAATAAAATTATAATAAATAAAATATATGTTGAATATTCTATGTACTAAATTATTAATTAATATAATTTGATTTTCTAGGACAATAATTACAATTTCAAAACTATCTCATACATAAGTTAAGGGATTCTCTCCAAGCCTTCATTTTTCCGTTATGTTATCGTTTCTCTCTCTTTACCCCAATTTAATTCTTAATTATTATGATATACTCCTCCTAAATTTTATTTTTATGTTCTAAACATATATACCTAGGTCAATTATAATTTATTTTAGGGGGAAATAATTTTTTATAAGGTTTCCTTCTCAATTCCTCTCAATAAGAAAGGCCGATTAAAGAGAACATCCCAATTTCATACCCATTTTCAAGAACCACGCATAATCAATTTTAATCTACAATTAATTTTTTTAAATTAAATAATTTTATCAGAAATGTTTATTTTAGTTCAATTTTGTTCATTATACAAATAATTATATATTTTTTAGCCTTAAATATTCCCTATTATTTTCCTTAAACCACTGTAAAGTGTCTCATTTCTAATGTTTTCAAGCAATATTTTTACATGTTTTGCTTCATTTTTAAAAAAATTTTCATGATATATGCATATGTTATTTTATGAGTGTCCATGTATGATATAAATCCATTTTTTATGGACGCCATTATGATACACCCATTTATTATGCATTATGACATGATTATGATACCCATTCCATTCCATGGGTAACCCTTATGTTTATTCCTTATGTATGATTCTTCATGTGGAGTAAATATGCAATATCATGTTATGATGGGTGTGCCCGGATGTCACTACAATTCATTGGGTAATGTTTAGTCTCATAATACGTTATATTGGGACAGGGAGTTAAATAGATCCTTCTATAGGACTTTTTCCACTAAGTGATATAATCTTGATAGTTATCTTTGAATCATGTTTATGTCATGTTATAAGATTCCAAAACATCCCTTTGATTCCATGATTACAAGATCCCATGTTTGATATGTTATTATTCTATATTTTTATTCATGTTCCATGCCTTTTTATGTCATCCTGTTATGCCTCCATAGCCATGTTCTATGCTTTATTTCTATGTTTTACTAAGATTTTTATCTAATCCCTTTTGTCTATGTATTATCTCAGTTATTCTATGTAGATTTAGGATCTCAATGTAATTTTGTATCTCTTTATGGAAGATTAATATGATGTTTTTTTATTCTAGTTACATGTTTTTGATTTTATTTACATAATATTTCAAAGACACCATACTTTATCATCCTTGGATAGTATTTTATGGTTAATTATTCTTAAGGTCATGTAATAGTATATGTAAAAGTCTAGAGCCACTATATTTGGTATCAGAGTACAGTCTAGTTATTTTTGGTGATTAGGACCAGAAATATTTAGTAATAACCCTACATATAATTCTCTCACCATGGATAACATAGAGTGAAACATTTAAAATCACGAGATAGGATATACATTCTATTTATAATTTTATCCTTATATGTTTAATGTTTTCTTTTTTATATTATTATTATCTAATTATTCATGCCCACCTAATTGAACTTTATTTTTCTTTGTTAATGGTTTGAAATTTGAGAACCCATACCAACAGTCAATGTGATATGAAATGAGAATGTTTCCTTAATGAAATGACAAATACAATGGGAATGGTTTCTCAAAACATCATGACAATACATGAAAAACTAGGTCGAGTTATGTATAATAACTTGAATCACATTGAGTGCCCTAATTATGATAATAAATAGAAATTGGTGGTTCAATAATTTATGAAACAAATACCACCTATCATTAGTGGATATTCTAATCCCCCCATCGCGAAACAATAGATTAAATACATTGAGAAGATATAATCTATCCTCAAGTACGTCGAAGAACTGAAATTTGTGTTGGTGGTCTATCGTTTAGATGAGGAAGCTGACCAGTGGTGGAAACTGGTCAAAAATACAATGCCTATGGTGGAAATAGATTCCATGGAATGGTAATCATTCATGAAAATATTTTCCAACAAACATTTCCCAGAACACTCTGTCTTAAGATGGATAAAAAGTTCCTTAGGTTAAAGAAAAAGGAAGATGCGTCTATCGGGACGTACACAGAAACCTTAAAAAGGAATTCACTATATTCCTCTATCTTTTTCATTAAAATTAAATGTAATGTGGATCACTTCTTCCAAAAACTAAAGTCGAGTCTACAAAAAGTATTGTTAATTCAGTAATTTGATAGCCATGAGAAGATTCTTCATTGTGCTCTTAAAATTGAAATTAGATCAGAGATTCTCATGAGTCTCTTGGGACTGAAGATAAATAGTGGAAATTGTAGTTTAATATGGTAGGTTCAAAAGATAAATCCCACGAGGGAATGAAAACCCAACTACCCACGTGTTAAAATTATGGTAAGATTGATCTAGGGAACTACCAACAAGGAACCAAAATATGATTAAAATGTAGAAAAGAGTCGTATATGGATAATAAATTTTTAAGGGATATGAAGAATCAAAAAAATGTGGAAGAATAATGTAAGGTTATGATGAAAGCAAATCCAATATTATAGTATTTCAATTGTAAGGAACCTAAGAATTATGAGACCCAGTTCACTAAGATAAGGGTTGTTAAAGGAAATTAACATATTCCCCAATGGAAGAAAGGAAGGGCATATGATATCACTACTATTGATGTGGATAATGGTCATTATGTGGTGATTGGAATTATTTTTATTCATGAAATAATAGAAAATGTATTATCAGATTATGGTCCAATGAATTATTTATTATCTAGCAAGTTTAGTATAACCATTTAGTCAACACCTCAAAATATTGGGGTTGAGTTATCATCAAGAATAGAAAATGAAGAAATTATTGTATCCAATGTATATAACTCCTCCTTGGGTAATTTTTGTGGATTTAACCTCCCAACAAATATTTTCATTCATCCATCGGTGGAATTTGATGCTATATTGGGTATAAATTGACTAACTTTATATAAATCTAACATCATTTGTCAGGAAAGGGAAATCAATCTTCACATCCCAAAAAATACCATAATTCTGAACAAGTGTTAGGAGGTGGATTATTATCATTTGGAATCTCATTCTCATGCCTATATATTATTTCCATATTAGGAAGAATATATGTTTCAAATGATTGAGAAAAAGAAGAGAATCATGCTTGAAGACATGCCCATTTTATGGGGCCACATAGATGTGTTCCCCCATAATTTTCTTAGACATTCTCTTGACCAAGAGGTTGAGTTATGGATTGAACTTATTCCTATATAATATTCTATATGAAATAAATCTTATAGAATGAACACCATTTATTTAGAGTTACTAAATAAGAAATTACAACAAAATATGTATAAGGATTTTTTACGCCTGAGTGCTTCACTATGGGGTTTGCCAGTCCTCTTCATCAAGAAAAAGGATGGATAAATACACCAATACATTTATTATCTATAGGTCAATGAAATCATGATAAATAAAAAGTATTCCCTTCCATGGACAGATGACTTGTTTGATAATCTACATGGGGATATGTATTTCTCTAATATGAAACTTCAGTCAGGATATCACCAATTAAAGGAAGAGAAGGAAGTTATTCCAAAGGATTCATTTCAAAAAAGGTATAGACACTATGATTTCATAGTGATTCCCTTAAAACTCAATAATTCTCTAAATATTTTCATCCAATTAATGAATATATTCTTTAGAGATTATGTTTAAAAATTTGTGGTAGTATTTATTGATTATATTATGATATTCTCCAAAATAATGGAGGATCATGATGATTATTTGAATAATTTTCTAAAGACATTTTGAAGGGATAAACTATATTCAAATTATAGTAAATGTGAGTCTTGGATGAATAATGTATCATTATTGGGGAATGTTATCACCAGTAAAGGAATATCTATGGACCCTTTCAAGACAATGTTAATCAAAGAGTTTCTCATGCCCACATCGAAAACAGCGATCCATAGTTTTCATGGTCTAGTTGTGTATTACATATGAATTTTTAAAAAAATATAATGATATTAAAACACACTAAACATGATGAATTGGAAGGAAGTAAAGTATATTTATACCAAATAATTTTAAGACTACTTCAATGTGTTTAAAGAGAGGTTTATCACAGCACCAGTACTCACACTTATGAAAAGTGGGGAACTCTTTATGATATACAGTGATGCTTCATGAAGGTATTAGGTTTTCTACTAATGAAAAATTATAAAGTGATATCCTATTCCTTAAGGCAATTGAAAATCCATGAGAAAAACTACCTCACATATAATCTGGAGTTGGGAGTTGTGATCTTCACATTAGAAATCAGGTTGCATTATCTCTATGGTGAGAAGTATGAGATATATAATGATCATAAGAGCCTAAATTTTATACTCACAGAGAAGTATATTAATATGAACTAGTGAAGATGGTTATATATCATCAAGAATTATGATTACTCCCTCCACTATCATCTAGGTTAAACCAATAAAGTGGAAAATTATCTAAGTAGAAAAGATCTTGAAACGTTATCAATGATAATAATTGTAAAGGATAAAATCGTCTTAGACTTTCAAAGGTTGTACATTAGAAGCAATAAAGAATGAAAATCATCAATCCTTTCATAAATGACTACTCATATATGCCTTATGGTGAAAATAAGGGACGCTCAAAAATTGATGCGGAAATTCAAAAAAAGGTAGAATCTGTCAGAAATGAGAAATCCTCAGAGTTCAAAATTAATGAGGAAGGATTTTTATGATTTTGTTCAAGATTGTGTATACCATCCAATCCAGAGATAAAGAAAGTGCTTCTGAATGATGCACATATCACAAATTTATCTATTCACCTATGATCCACAAATATGTATTCAGATCTCCACGGTCACTAATAATGGGACAGTATGAAAGAGGGTAGTGCTTAATATACATAAAATATCCTGTTATGTTAACAAGTGAAGGATGAAATGAAAAATTCTAATGGGATGATGCAAGCATTAACCTTACTAACAATAAAATGGGAAAACATCACCATGAACTTTATCAATAGATTTCCAAAGACATCTAGAAGAAATAATACTATATGGCTCATTGTGGATAATTTTGTTTTGAAAAAGGCAGATATCATTAATGAAGAAGGTCAGAAGATATACAAGTGAAAATCCATGAAGGAAAATTGTCCAGCTAGAGCTGGTTTGTATCGAATGGGCCTAAGGCCCCAAGTTGATGGGCCGCAATGTTTCCTTCCATTTTGGTGAAGTTGAAGGTGAAAAAATAGAAGTATTGGTGAAGTGTGAGAATTCTTATTCTGATGAAGCCAACGGATTGGAGCCTGCCATAATTATGGTAAATAGCATCGATTTCGGTGAGGCAGTCAGACTCAATGTTGATATCAACCCACCCATGGTCCACAGCAAGCATCATTCTAGTAAGGATGGCAGTGACCTCATCCACTACAGCTTCCCACAAGGCATGAGGTGGTTCATATTTTGCTGCAATGATTTTCACCATATGGTTTTGGGCCAGGAGGCCAAGGGAAATGAGCCCATCATTGGGGAAAGATGCGTCCACGTAGATTTTAATAATCCATTCTATTGGAGGATTACAATGAGAGGGGAATGATGGTGTAACACCTGGCGTATAATGTCCATTGTGGTCCTTCCAGCCCTCAATCCATGAGGTGGCCCATTCAATCCAGAAATCAGGAGGTTTATGAACGTGATGAAAAATAACATCATTACGCTGGACCCAAATGATCCGGGCTAGGGGGAAAGTGCGCTTGTGATAGCTGGTGAGAGGGAGGTGCACCAATGCATTATATGATCAGTTAGGTCAGAGACCGTGCCCAGTGGTGCACCTGGAGCCGGACCCCATTATTCCAAATTTCCCTAGCTCCAAGGCAGTGAATGATGGCATTCAAATGGTTTTTTGGAATATTCAAGCAGAAAGGCCAGAAATCAGCACTGGCCATATGTCGGTAAACAAGAAGGCCTATAGTTGGAAGGGTACCCATGCACACCTGCCACCAGAATTGGCATACTTTTGGGGGGGTGTTGAGAATCCAAATCGAATTCCATGGTCCCTTCACATGGCATAATGAGTGGTTTGCAAGAGAGAGTCTATACCCGGATCTCATAGTATACTCGCCTGATATGTCATTGATCCAGAAGATAAGGTCTGGGCCAGCGTCCGGAACCAAGGGAATGCTCAGGATAATTCTTTGGTCTCTTTCATTAAACCAATCATGAATGTTTTCCAGACACCACCTCGATCCCTGGTCAGAAAGGAGGTAGCTAGAAGTGGAATCTTCAAGACCTGTTTGGGCGGGGGATGTGGCCCTCATGATATCCTTATTGATCAGCGAGGGATCAGTCTCGATATTAACAGAAGATCCAATCCCAATCCTCTAGCCTAGCCCATCTTCCAGGAGATTTTGAGCCCCCCAAATGCTTCTCTAGAGGAAGCTAGGGCGAGGGCCAATAGAGGAAGAAAGGAAGTCCGTGTGGGGAAAGTACTTGGAACAAAGAACCCGTGCATAGAGGGATGATGGGCGGTTAATAAGGAACCATCCTTGCTTGGTCAACAGTGCTTCATTAAAAAGAAAAAGGTTATAAAATCCCATCCCTCCCTCTATTTTAATTTTGCAGTGTTCTCTCATGCCATCCAATGTGGTCTATTCCTTCAATCGTTCTTCCCCCAAAAGAATTTTTCATTGCGAGAATGGAGTTGGTCGACGATGGCCTTCAGGAGCATAAACAGGGACATAAAATAGATTGGGATAGATTGTATGAAAACTTTAATGAGGGTTTCTTTTCCATCATTGGAAATTATTTTCAGGGTCCATCCGTGAATTTTTTTATCAATCCTGTCCACCAGAGATGCGATGATTTATTTTTTGGACCGGCCAATCACCGTGGGTAGCCCGAGATACTTCTGGTGTTTTTCAACCAGATGGATTCTTGAAGATGTGCAAATTTTATCTTGATCCACTTGCATGCGTATAAATCAAAGAAGTGGTGAGGCTGCATGGAGTACCACAATAAATTGTATCCAATTGAGATCCAAGATTTACCTCCATGTTTTGGAAATATCTCCGGCTTGATCAAAACAATGATTTGAACATCAGTATAGATTATCACCCTCAAACTGATGGCCAATCTGACAAGACATTAGACACAATAATACATGATGAGGGAATGTTCTATGGGATTCAAGGGAGGATGGGGCCAACATCTATCTATGACCGAGTTCTCCTACAACAACAGTTTCCACTCCAGAATCCAAATTTCTTAATATGAATCCCTTTATGGGAAAAGATATAAAAAATCAACATGATGAGATGAAGTTTGTGAAAATAAGAATCTAGGACCTAAAATGGTTGAAGAAATGGTAGAAAATATGAAAAACGTACAACAACACATCAAGGCATCCCAAAGTCGACAAAAGAGGTATATAGACAATAATTGAGGAGTTCAAGAGTTCAATTTTAGAGACATGTTATTCTGCTATATATCACGATGTAATAGAGCCATGATATTTGGGAAAAAGGAAAACTAAGTCATAGGTACATCAGACCCTTCGATATTCTTGATCATGTCGGAGTTGTGACCAATTGACTAGAACTTCCACCAACCATGTCTCAAGGAAATGATGTATTCCACATATCACTCTTGATGAAGTGCATACCATATTCCTCACATGTACTGAGTTATGATGTGGTACAGTTGGAAAGTGATCTCTCTTCTGAAGATAAGTTGATGATGATCATGGACTATAGAGATAAAGATCTATGAAAAAATACCAATCATATAGTCAATGTTATATGGTGGAACCATAGGTATAAAGAGGAAAAAAGAGAGTTGGAGGAAGTGAAAAAGGACTAGCACCCTCACTAGAATTCACTATATTATGTAAAATGATATTTCGAAGGTGACGTTTCATAATGTGGGTAAGAATATAATGACCTTGAATTTTATAAATGAAATTTAACTTATTATAATTATGTTATATAGAATAAAACATATACATCACAATGATAACCTAATAAAGACTTTAATTTCAAAAATTAAGAAAGAAATAGGTTGTATTTATAGAAATTAAGGAACCTATACCAATGAAATAGTAACATGACCATTGGAATAGTAATGTGACCATTGGGAATAGTGAAACAACAATAGAATAGTAACCTCATCTGTGAATGTATAAATAATATTTAGGTATCTTATTAATAAAAATATAATATATTTATATCATGGAATAAGTAAATAAATGTTTTAAAATGATAATTTATGTATTAGTATTTTTATGAAACATAAATGTTTATTTACAATTTTATAATTAATATAATCTTTAAAAATTAAATTCATTTCCATAAAATAGATTTATAAATTAATATTTTTTCAACATATACTTATAATATACTTTTATGAGAAATTAGTAAATTTTTCAAATTGTGATAAAATCATTTGTAATTTTAAAATCGACATATTTTGAATAAATGATGATT
The DNA here is from genome assembly GCA_963277665.1 of Viscum album. NCBI lineage: Eukaryota > Viridiplantae > Streptophyta > Magnoliopsida > Santalales > Viscaceae > Viscum > Viscum album. Next base: position 1,336,164,905 of record OY728162.1, read on the forward strand.
TTATTAAAAATAATTTTTCATATTTAAAAAATTATTTTCATAAAATGGAAACCATTTTTTAATTATACACATTGATAATTGTTAGGGTGATTTTTCTTGTATTTTTCTAAAATAGTTGAATTTTTGGTGAATAGTGAAATATGTTAATTTATGGTATTTAACAAATACATGAATAATTGAGTCATGAAGAAATTATGGATGAGTTAATAACCCATTGTTTTAAACTATCTATATTCTTTTACATTATTTATTTATAAAAATCAACACTATTGATAGTCTTGATCCAAAATAATAAACAAATGAGTAAAATAATCAAAAACACCCCTCTCTTTACACTATAAATACCACCCCTCAAAACCACTTCTACTCACACCTTATAATCCTTGTATAATTCTTATATTATACCAAAATCCTATCCCAAAACTCTTACTCACATTTTGTTTATACTGGTATCACAAAAAGACGAATACCAAGTACTCTAAGGAGGTTCTCAAGGAGACGACACTCAAGTGGTAAGATCCTCCAACTTTCATTTTCAAATCATCTCTTTATTCTACCTCCTACTTTCTTCCACAATCCATAGTTACATGATATATTCAGTATCACATATACACTATAATGTTATTGTGTTAATTTAATATCAATTATTAAATCCATTCACTTATACTTTTATTCAATAAATGAAAACATTGTCCGTGAGGTGTTGATTCACCACCTTCGTAGATGAAAAGTTTTTATTTTCCATTTACACCTTTAAGTATTGGAATAAAACAATATAATGGTTATATAATATTTTAAAATTTATATTAAAACCTTTTTTGTTTTATATAATTAATATATATTCATAAGAATGAATAATATAATTAAACTAGTGTGTGATGATCGAAAGACTGCCAAAACAAAATAACCTTCATCATTAAAATTTTATCTAATGAGTCATACTCAAATGTAAAACCAAAATGATAAATTGAGCCATTTTATATTATGGAAGTATATTAATACCATTTCATTCAACATCTGGAGTTTTTAGTCTATTTTAGAAGAATTCCCATAATTAAACTAAAGGGAACCTATCATGAAATTATGGAAATGAACGCTCCCAGAACACGAAAATTAAACACTATAACTCAAAAAAATGGCTCAAAATTAAACTAATAAAATTATAATAAATAAAATATTTGTTTAATAGCTTCTGAATAAATTTTTTAATGAATCAAATTTTAGTATCAAGGACATTAATTACAAGAAAATAAAAAATTCACAAATGAAGTAATAGATTCTCTCCGAACCTTCCATTTTACCTTCTGGTTAGGCTTTCTCTATCCTTACCCTAATTCTATTATTTTTCATTCTTATGTAATCTTCATAAATTCTATGTGTATGTTCCAAAAATATGTACATATCTCAATTCATAGATCATTGATGGTGAATGTTGGAATCTTTATAATATAGTAGTTTTCATAATAAAAAAATAATGTCAATATACAAATTCTATTATTTCATAACATTTAATATCTCTAAGTAAATCAATTTTTTTTCTGTAAAATAAATTTCATAAGTCAATAAACTATGAATATTTATGATTCATTATGTTTACAAGTGTATATTTACATGTTTTTATGAATTCCACTTAATTTGGTAGTGTTATGTGTAAGATAGACACTATATAAGTTTTTTAGAGTATGTGACACTGATGGTATAAATGAGTCACTGATGGAAAAGTCATCGATGAATGATTAACCAATAAATGAGTCATCGATGTAAGAGTCCCATATTAATGATTAACAAATGGATGAGTCACCAATGGATGGTTTTCTGATGAATATGTTACCGATGGATGAGTCCACGATGGGAAACACATCGATAGTTCTATATGAGTCACCAATGACGACTCTCTGATGCCCAGATAGACTGATTGTAGAAAGGACACACTGATACCGACTTAATGATGATGATAGTCCGATGATGATAGACCAATGATGAAAGACTGAAAATGAAATACTGATGAAAATGAATCACTGATTCTTACGACTCACCAATAGCCATAAACTACCATCTTTAAATTTATTTATTCAAATTTACATCTATCGGTCATATTTAGAAATATTAATGTTTCTGATATTTTATAATGTTGTCTTAAGGACCATATATATAATGAACAAGGTACATGCACGTGGTGATATTTTAATGCCAGCTAGACCTTGAAGTATAAAAGGATTAAAAGTGGGATCTAAATGTATTCGAAAGACAAAAGGGGGAATGTGCTGAAAAGTAAAAAAAGAATACTAACTAAAAACTCATACAACTATCAAGATTTCTTCTAACTACCAAGTAATTGAAGCTATAGTACACAAGTATACAAATAAGACAAGCAAAAACATGATGAATTTCACTGAACATCCTAACATCGAAGAGCTGAACTATTCACACATGGAAGCAGGAGTACATAAGTTGTGATACATTGTTCTGAATCCAACATCCATATGAGGACTCAAATATATTTTCTACTAATTTAATCAAGACCAATGCTTTTCTTCATTACACAGAGATAATTCTAAACTATATTCTAAATTTATAACTCCGTTTTGTTCTTCTACTTACATTTTCGAGCAGTGAGTGTATCTATCTGTTACACACACACAATCTCCTGTGCATAACTAGAGAATAAACAATATCCTCATACTCACTCTCAATTTTAATCTTTTATTCCATTCATAATAGTATAAGAGGTCAAGTGTGAACTATTTATTGTTTTGCCCATGGATAATTATTGTAGAGGTCAAGTCTGACATTGACATCCGTATGGGCTATTGTAAACCCCGTTCCAAGTTGTGGATCAAAATGTTTATTAATATAAACATCTTGGTGGTAGGTAATCACCAAGTGGAGAGGACCGAGTCACATCATGGGGAAGGACCTCTTGTTTATATCTGTTATTCCATTTCCCTTTAGTTTAATTTGTGTTTATAGCATTTTACATAAAACTAAATTGATATTTCATTGTTAGTTTAGAAAGTGTTTATATCTTTTTTGAACAAGTAAAAAAGTTTCAAAAGTAATTCTAATATTTAGATTAGTATAGTTAAGAACTACTCAATATTCTATGAAATTAATTGAAAATTCAGGACATTTATAAATTCACTACGTAATGAAATTGGTTATATTTTAATTGAGGTATAATTTTTTAAAGATCCAATTTTTAAAGAAGTTTTTTATATATACTCAATTCACCCCCATATCGAGTGTTCTACTCTGAAAAATATTTGGTATCAGAGGTACAAAAAAATCTGTTAGTTTTCCATGCTTTTCAACTATGACTGTAGTTGTTTTTCAGAGATCATACAATTTTTATTATTTTTAAATATTTATCTTTTTGAAATTCATTTACAATTTATATCATGGATAATAGATTAAGAAGAGATTATACTAAAAGAACACCATTTTTCAATGGAACCACCTATGCTCTATGGAAGCATAAAATGAAAATATATCTAGAAATCATGGGATTTGTAATCGGGTCTAATATTGAAGGTAAATATGAAATTCATAAAACTAATAGAAACACTTGGGATGAACCTACCAAGAGTGACTATAACAATAATTATAAAGAAATGAATTCTCTATAATGTGCACTAAGATATGAAGTGTTTAATCGTATTTATGCTTGTAAAACTGCACATGATATTTGGGACACTCTATTAGTTTCTCATGAGTGAAAATCTAATGATAAAAAAAATTGATTAAATACTTATACTATTAAACATGATAATTTCAGAATGAATCATGATGAATCTATTTCTAATATGTATCTCAGTTTCAATGAAATTTTTAATACCATGATTTCTCTAGGAAGAGAAGTTACAACCAAAGAGCATATTATGAGGATTATGCAATGCATACCAGAGAGATTGTGAGGGACATATGTATCTATAAGAGTATCATGTGACATTAATAAGATTCTAGTGAAGGAATCGATTTGAAAATTTATGATGTATGAAGAGGAATTGATGGTCAATCAATAAGAGGATGAACCAAAAAGAATTTATGTGTCCTTCAAGACTACCTCCTCTAAAATAATAGACAGGGAGAAATTTCAAGATGTTGTTGAAGGTTCTAGTAGTGAAGAATCAACTTTGGATAATGATTAATAAATACCCTAGCAAGCCAGGAGATTCACGAAATTCTATAGGAAAAAGAATTTCTGAAAAAAAAAACAGTTACAAAGGAATATATGATAACATGGGTAATTGTAAAAGGGATTAGAAGAGAAATGATAAATCAGAAAATATAATTTTATACAAACGTAAAAGGGAATGATGTGTTAATGCTAACTGTCCAAAGCTCAAATACAAAAAGAAGTACGAGAATAAAGATAAAAAGTATAAGAAAAAAATGAAGGCCATTTGGAGTACTGATAGAGCAAATATTTTAAATTAATTTATATTGAATATCATTGTTTTAAACCCACAAAATTGTTCTTCTAAGATGAATTGTTTCATTTTTATGATAATGGTGTTATTTTGAGCTGAATTGTAAAAATTGGCCATTTTGTATTTTTTAACAGTTTTAAATTATTTCAGTAGATTGGCCATACCATTATCTACACTGATCCAAATTGCGAAATTCTTTCTTTTTCAGATTCTACACATCCAGGGATTCATTTAATATATTTGGAACAAAATCTGAATCGGCCATATGGAAGCTCAAAAGAAGCTCACAAGTTCGCTCAAGAAAACTGTTTTCAGTTCTGTCTAGTTTTGATGTGGGATCCATAACGCAACCACTGTGGGCCCAAAGCTTGTGAAATTCGGTGGGTGGACGCGCAAGGAGTTTTTGAGAATCTTTAATGAAGGAAGCACCGAGTGAATTGGCCGTTTATGGGGCCATTAAAGCACCTTAATCCGGAGGATTTCGTTTTGGAGAGTCTGACTGGACAGAATAAATGCTCATAGTCAAACGGTCATAACTCTCGGAATACATGTCCAAATCCGCTGAAATTCTGAGAGGACACGGACAAGGGAATTATGCACAACATTCATGAAGGGCTCAACGCGTGAAGATTTCATTTATGGGGTCAAAAACGCGACAACTTTCGGGGGTCGAATTCTTCCTATAAAAGGAGGAGAGCTCCTCCCCCTCAAAGCATCCATTCTCCATCCCATTCCTTCTGGGACACCAAGAAGGAGAACTTTTCGGCTTTCTCTTTTATTTATTTTCTTTTTTATAGTTTGTTAATGTCTTCTTCTTCCCCATTCAACTCGATTACCCTTACCATGGTGGGGTAAACTTTTGGAGTGATTGGGGAAGGGTTGGTTTTCTACATTGTAATGCTTGAGTTCTTGGACGCAATTGAATAAATTTCTTTATTCTTCAAAGTTGTTTTCAATTTCTTATAGCGGATTTTATAATCAAGTGCGATCGTTCTTGAATATTAATTCCGTTATTGATTTTTGCCTTGGTAAAATAATCAATATCTCCCTCCACTAATTTCTGGTTTATATACGATGGAATAAACCTGGAATTAGTGGTGAAGTACTCGACGATCGTCAGTACGTGTAAAAGATGTAGTGAATGTTCTTGATTGTTTGGGATAAACAAAACCCGATCGGGAATTGCCCATTTCAATTAAGGATATTCAGTACAACTATTTTACACATGGAAGGAGAGTTGACCAAACCAAGATCTTGGTAAGGTTTTCTCTCACAATAATAATTTCACCAAGGAAGTGAGAGGAAGCGATTGTGGAAACTCACTTTAATCAACTAAGAAGAAGAGGTTTGAATTAAATTGAACAAGGATAGCATTATAATTTGGAAACCGACCCCGACCTAATCACCCTTTTTAATTTCATTGTTTTTCAATCATTTGAATTTCAAATTTCCTTTCACAACATTTTTACCCCCGTTTTAAAGTGACAACCCATTTTGTGTGCACTCCTCTTCGGGAGACATCCTAGGTCAACCACATTACTACATTTTAACTTAGGAAAAAATTTGTTTTGCCACGCCCTACGACAGGCGTGCGTCAAGTACCTCTAAGGACATCTCTAGTGAATCTACTTCATATCATGATTAGAAAGATGATATGGCTGATATGTGTTTTATGAATAACACTTCATTGGTCATCATAGAGTCTCTAATTCAAAATTCATATTATTCTAAAAAAGAAAGTGAGAATGAGAATATGAAAAATGAAGAATTATCAATGTGTCAAAACATGCTGGAGGAAACCTGTAATGAGTTAAAAGATGAGTATAAATCATTAAATAAGTAACATGATCTTACTGTAGCTATTAATTCTAAACATACAACTGAAAAAGAGAAAAATGCTCAACTCTTCAAGAAAAATAATGAATTAAAATTGTCTGATGAGCAATTAAAAATTCACATATAAATTTTTAACAATAGAAAAAATAACCTTACTCGAATTCTTAGTAAACAGATATCACCTAAGTACACTTCTAGAATAGGATATCAACCAGGTCAAAAGAATTTATCCAAAACACATTTTATAACCAAATCTGGAAAATCTGCTTCTATTTTCAAAAACCAAAATTTTACTTCAAGTTCTAGTTATAAATACTCTTTTACTACATCTAGTTCTTCTGGACCAAACAATGTTTATTTTTCAAATAATTATATATTTTACATATAGGAATCCCATAAGGAAATTTTGGGTTCCTAAATCTTTTATCACTAATGTTTGGGGACCCATAAAAATATGGGTACCAAAATCGTTTCTTCGATAAACTATTTTGTAGGTAAACTGTCTAAGGAGCTCTAGTAAGTATATTTAGTACCTGGACTTTTGATGTTTAAGACACATGACAAGGGACTACTAAATAATTAAAAAATTTATCAAAATATAAGAACGACATATCACATTTGATAACAATGGTAAAGGAATAATCATCAGCCTAGGCAAAATTTGGTAACACTAACACTATTTCAATTTCCAATGTACTTTATGTTGATGAACGAAAGTTTAACCTGCTTAGCATTTCTCAATTTTGTGATGATGTATTTAATGTAAAATTAAAAAATTATCCATTCCATGTTTTTTATGGTAGTAATAACACTATATTTACTACTCTTTAGAATGATAATGTATATGCTTTTAATTAAACACACTAGACTCACAGAATGTTTCACATCATAGTTCCTTTCAAAAAGAGTCTTGGATTTGGGACAGAAGACTATGACATTGCAATTTCCACTCCCTTACAAATTATATTGAAAATATTCAGTTAAATACCTTCCCATATTAGATTTTCTAAACAATAAGGTCCTTAATCCATGTCAAAAAGGAATGAAACAAAAAATCTCTTTCAAAACAATGAAAGAAGTTACTACTTCTAAACCCCTTGAGTTGGTTCACATGGATTTTTGTGGACTATCTAGAGTTTCAAGTCTCAATGGGTTTCACTATGTTAATGTTCATGTAGATGAATTCTCTAGATATACTTGTACCTTTTTCATTTCTCACGAAAGTGATTCTTTCTCTAACTTTACCAAGAATGAAAGGATAGTATAAAATCATAGTGGACTTAAGATTAAATCCTTAAGAAGTGACCATGACCGTGAATATGAAAATATATAATTTTAATCATTTGAATTAAAAAACTGCCTATAGGAAAAAATTCTCTGCCCCTAGGACACATCTTCAAAATGGTGTGGTAGAAAGATGAAATAGAACCCTACAAGAAATTTCCTGAACTATGCTTAATGAACATGATAAAAAGATTTATTTCTGGGATAAAGCTATTAATACGGATTGTTATATATTAAACACAGTGTTAATGTGACCCATCCTTATGAAAACCCATTATGAGTTGTGGATCCAAAGGAAACCCAATGTCAGTTATTTTAAAGATCTTGGATGCAAAATTTATATTCTGAACACTAAATAAAATATGGATAAATTTTCCTCCAAAAGTGATGAGGGAATATTCCTTGGATAATATATATCAAGTAAAGCCTATAGAGTTTTTTATAAGAAAACCAAATATGTGGATGAATCTATACATGTCAAGTCTCATAAAATAGATCTGCATGAGCCTAAGACCATTCAATGTAATATTGAAGAGGATATGACCAATCTGGTCATTAATGCAAAAACCTCAAATCATCTTGTGAAGGAATATATGAAAACATCAGGTTTTGGAAATTCTCCAGAATATAACCATATTGAAAATCATCAAAATGGTGAACCAGAAATATCTAGTCCAACATTTACTAGACAAACTAGGACCCTTAAAAACCTACACATAGATATTTGTTTTGGAAATTTAGATAGAGGAACACAAACTAGTGCTTCTATGAGAAATGAGGTTGAACATCAAGAATTCATATGAGATTCATTATTTTAACACTAAGAGATTCTATGAAATAGATTATTTAAATTTCATTGAGGTATTGTGTTTTATTCTACATCAAGATTATCTTGTACTATATGAAACAACGTATTAGCTTGCAGTATATGAAACACCATTCTTTTCTTGTGTTACACACAATTTAAAATTATTTTGATAGAATTCATTTCACGCAAAAGTGAGTATATATTTTTTTCAATGTAAAAATGAAATATGTTTCAATTAATTTATATGAAACACCAATGTAAGCCTCCAATATATGAAACACTAACACCTCTTGTGTTACACGCAAGCGCCGCCTTCCTCAATAGCTTGTGTTGTACGCGATACCGAGTTTCACTAAACAACGATATATTATTAAAATGGGATATAAACTAGTAATTATGAATAGTATTAACCAAAATTATAATTTTATAACAATATAATTTATCTTACACATTTTCTAGAACATGATATGGGAACAAAATCCTTTTTTCGAATAAAAGAGTTATTTTTCAAAAAATGCAGTTTTTCCACCATTTGATAGCACATCCATTTTACATATAATTTTTGACATGTTTATAAGTTCAATTTAATAAGATAAAATTATTATTTTAAATGAGGATATAATAATTTGCGTTGGTTAAATTTTCGATATTTTTCTGACAACTTTCATATTTTGAAGAATATTAAAAATATTATAAATTTTACGTAAAAAAACTTTTTTCATAGTGGTAATTTATATGGTCAAATTATAATTTTGAATGGTTTTAAAGTATATATAGAATACATTTTTACCTCTAAATATAATTCAAGTCAATATCATTAATTTTACATTTAATTCCAAGGTAAAAACATTTCAATCTTTGCAATGTTTTAACTTTTAAAACCCATTTTCTCATTGCAACAACAAGAATAATTTTAAATTAATTACTAAATCAACCGTGTTTTTAATTTGGAAGAATGGATTCCATATTAAGAATCATTAGGTCCAATGTTTTTGAATAGGACACTTTTATTTTTGGGCATTATGAATAGTAACTACGGTGAATTTTATTTATCAATGTTAAAGGTAAATCTGGTAATTAAGGGATAAAATAATATTATAAAATTATCCTAACATGTGTATTAATATAATAGGATGATTATATTTCACCCTAAAACATTCTTGGGTTGAAATGTTACTTATTTTAACCCACTTGGATGAGATTAAGACATTTATTTTATTTTATTTAACGAAAAGTGAAATATGTCCCACAGAAACATTAATAATTAAATTATATTAATATAAGTTTATACAACATATAAATTATATTATAAATACTCAATTGAAATATAAAATATTTTTATTTATCATGGTAATGTATTTTTAATTTTTACGAAATATATAATTACCTTAATAGAATATACATTAATGATGGAGAAATTATTTATTTAGTGAAAAATAAATAATATTGGTTTTATTAAAATGACTATACCCATAAAAATTTCCAAAAACTTGACCAAAACTTATTGTAAAGTATATATAAATCATAATCATCCAATTTTCCACTTGTTGAACATTTTCATCCTTATGAAAGAGATTATGACAGTTATATTATTTTTTTAAATGATGTTAAAGTTGTGGCCTTCATAATTTAATGAATATAACGTTTTAAAAGTTAAAATTTTAGAAGATAAATTCCACTAAAAGTATTATTATTAAATATATTAGATTTATATTCATCTTAGTATTATATTTTTAATGTTTATGAAACACATAATTATGTTAATTAATTATACAAAAAAAGTTGGAGAAATTATTTTATTAAGATAAATATAAAATAAATGGTATTAAAAATATTAAAATTAATATTATATGAAATAATTAATGTGATCCACGAATTTTCTAGATAAATACAACATGTTAGGAATATATTAAATATATATATTTTTCAATTCTATCATATTAGGGGATTTTATATAAATTAAAATAAATTAATAGTGTCAAAATAGACACTATTGATATTTTATGAAAATAACATATTTTTAAATTCATTAAAAATTTCAGAAAACTTTTAAAAATTATAAATTGAATATTATATTGTTAAAAATGTCATAAATTATCCAATTATTGAAAAATCACAACCCAAAAGTATGTATTTATAACCATTTTAGTTTTTGAATATTATTACCAAAGATAAAATTAAACAGATTATATAAGGATAAATCAAAATAATTAGGTTTAAAATAAAATAAACATATTTTTAATTTTTATTGGTTGATGATCTTTCAACCCTATCTAGTATAATATTAAAATTTGATTCATTTTTGACGTTTTTATGTTGGGTTTTGTTTAAATTAATATTTTTGAGGTTTCCAAAAGTGCTCATCTACTCTCTTATAAAAGGGAAACTCCTCCCTCTCCCATTAACTTCATTTTGAGCTTTCAAACATGGAAAAACCTGACCAGTTCTGTTATAATATTTCTTAGAAAAATTCTATAGGTTCTATGCTTCTTCAAAGATCAAATTTAGTGCCCTAAGAGGAGGTTTAGAAAAGGCACGTCGAAGGAGAGGTAATATCCTTTACCGATTCTTTCATAGTTATTTATTCTTATACTTTCACTATATTATTTGTTTCATTATTTAGTAATAACTACAGTATCACTTCAATAGTGATATCTAATTATGAATATGAATCAACCATATTCCATCATCAATCTATCATATTAGTAATTAAATCACCACGCATGCTTACATACGACATACCTTCTACACACTGTGGTGTTATATTTTTTTATCTCCAACATACTTGGATGGGTATAATGATGGAAGAAATAACTATATGTGATTACTGTAAAGTGATATTGATTCTGAAATATTACACACCATACACTTCAAAAAAATTCCACAATCATGGGAATGATATCGGTGCTCGTGCGTACATACGGCCTGTCGTCTCCACGTTGTGATGTGATTCGTTCAACATGATATTCATTGAAGAATGATTATATATATGCATTTACTGAATAAATATGATATATATTATACTAATAAATTTTTTTATATGATATAACTATAACATAAAAATGTTAATCAAAATTTATTCGACAAAACATGCATAAGAACATAAAGCAGTTAACACCTGAATAACGAGTAACAATGAAATGTTACTAATAAACAGAAAATAATATGACCATATATGATATCATAAAAATGAATATGATTCAAGAATATGATAGTGAAATTATTTAAATCATTATATATTAGGTTCAGAAATGTACAATGCCTATCAGACATAAGGTAAGGGATAATTATTCCAATCTCGTTCTTATCCGAGATTGTTTATTAATAAGTAATTACTCGGTTTAGGTTTATCATCCATGTCCATGTTTTCTAAAAAAATCATAAAATGTTTAGTATTTTTCCATGAATTTTTAAATTCATTTTTACACTTTTTTGACTTTCACCACATGGTATGGAAGTAATCTTTCTTTTGTTTACCATACGAGGTACTTTTTGAATTTTTCGGAAAAAGTACGAGGTGAATGTTTTTTTAACTTATACAGCATGAATGGTATTTTATGGTTTCATAATGCCTTCTTTCCATGAATATTACTCTACATGATTTCATAATTATTTTCTACAAAATTAATTTCTTTTAAAATTCACGTCATTTTGAGAAATGAAAATTCTAAAGTAGAAGAAATGATATTTTCCTCAAGAATACATTTCATGTGTTTTCACAAAACTATTTTCCATCTAAGATGAAATTCTTTAATATGGTTACATTTCATGTATAATGTCCATATTATTTACATGGTTTGATTTTGTTTATGATGAAGTGATATCCATTGTTTTTATGGATTATGTTATGATGGGATGATGTTTATGAAACCCATTTTATTCGTTGGGTTATGATGAATTATTTATGTTTATTTGGTGGAACATGTAACAATGATTTAATTATAATATGGGGGCCTATATATCCCTAAAATTCATTTGGAAATGATTTATATCTCATGATAAATACATGTATCAAACGACATGTAAATCAATTTCATTAATAAATGGATTGAATGACAAGTAAACCTTATTCAGTAATAGACTTCGTCCACTATGATGGTCATTACATCAATGCTTTGGCTACGTTGGAAATCATATTTTTTATTAGTTTTCCATAATTAAATGTTTTATTAAAATACTATTATTTCATTGTTAGTGTTCCTTTACGATCTATGTCTTATGTACGACAATGATTTATTTCATTTCTCAAGCTTTTGATGTTTAAATTTTGTGTTGATGTTTTTACGTTAAAATGATTATGGTTTGTTTTATGTTCTCTATGTTTACCCTTGCTGAGAATTTGAGCTCCCCCATTCTATGTTTTCTCATCCCCAGGATATAAAGAATGGTTTTACGTAAGAAAACAATAGAGGAAGATCATTATGGGATATATTGAAGATCCTTCACCAAGATTACAAGATTATGTTAAATGTTTCCAAAGACAATAAAATAATATGGTCTTTGGGCACCTGTTTTTGTTATGTATTAAGTATTCTAAAAAATTAATGTAATTTACATGTACATCAAGAATGAGTCTCTATAGTTGATATCAGAGTGAAGGTTTAGTCAACATTTGGAAACTAGGATGCGAAAACATTAATGAAATCAATAGAGATGTTTCTATGGTATGTCTAGGGATGTCCCTAAGGTTAAGAATAAGTATATTTTACAGTCATAGAATTATGATAAGGATAATGAATAACCTAGGATTAATCCTTAGATATTAAATATTTAAAGTACTCCCCCTAGATTATTTTGTTTTCCTAGTATGAGTTTTTCCTCTCACACCATTATATTTAGGTTTGAGAAAATTGTTACAAATAGGAATATTCATGTTAATAGAGAATATTATAGAATATGGAATGATATTATTCATGAGAAACTGTGATCAATAATATCAACTTCAGTAAGTTTCCTGAATTAGCTAACAAGAGAAAGATGGAGTTTCATATTGATCCTAGAGGAAAGAAAGTTCAATTTCCCTCATGTAAATCTTGTGGGAAGAGGCATCATTGAGAATGTTTCAAAAGAACTAGAAGATGAATTGGGTGTGGAAAAGAAGGACACAAAACCAATAATTGAAAAGTAAATGGTTCAGTTCACACAATGGAAAAGTATAATGGTCTTTCTAAGACATCAAAAATGATTAAATGTTTTAAATTTGGAATCATTGGGCATTAAGAAAACAAATTCCCTAATGGAAAATATCATGAAGAGAGTCAACATGGTTGTATGGGTAGTATTTATGATGATGATCATGAAGAGACTACCAAATATATTTGATATGAAAGATGTGTTTAAGAATAAAATGATTAAGCTTGGTCATTTGTTGTAGAAGATAGTCGAATGCTTGCTTGTTTATCAAGAATAATGTATGGTACTATGGAATAAATATATATCTATAGATTTTTACACTATTGTTTTTCCTTAAATATTTGAAAGTATATGTTGAATGGTTCCAGTAACCATAAAAGTGATTGAACTATTTTTGGAAAGTAGATGACATGCGCATAATGAAGGGATAAAGATAAAATAATATGTTTAATAGTATTAATGAGCTCTTTAATGATAAAAGGACAAATTGATATCATGGTTTGATTATATCTAATTTTGGGTATATTTGGTGTATGGAAAGAGTTAATTTTGATGGAATTCATATTGTCACTAACGTTATATGGTAATTTATGTTATTATCATATTTCAAGAGGAGTCATGATGAATTCCTTAAATTTTTTAGAATGTGACCAACAATATATATCTTATGATATATCGGTGATAAATGATGGTATTCACATTCTTTTTATATAAGCTTTCAGGTAATTGTTTAATTTGTACTGTGCTATTTTATATAAGTATTTTTGGATAAACATAATTGTTGGAATTGATTATGTTGGAAAATAGATAGTATTGTTTAAGGATAAATTATGTTTATATTATTTTTGGAATGTTATAATAGTATATTTTTAGAAATAGGAAAACCCACAGGATGGGTGATAACCCAATGCGTCGCGTAGGAATTGAACCCACAACCGAAGTGCAACATGCCTTTATCGCATACCACATGCCTATAGGAAGTCTCTGGTTAGAAAAATTTAGATTTAATATATTAAGATTTATGATATATGAAGTATAAGTCCCTTTTAGGAACCATATACGATTAATCTCACAATATATGGACTTATGTATATTTAAAAACTTGTGATAAACATTTTTGTGATAGGGACAGATCGAATGACTTATCATTTTATAAAATGATCTGTGAACACTTCCAGAATGACCAAATCAAGTTCATTTATTTAAATGAGAGATTATTTGGAAAGTGTTAATGGAATGGCCAATAATGATATTACAATAAAATAGAGTAAGTATTTCTCTTATGAAAAAATTATTCCAATTTAGGGATATGATATTAAAAATGAAAAATGTTATCCTAGTACCTTCTTATCCAATAAATCAGATGGTCTTGTAAATCATCGCAGACTTAGGGCCTTCTAATTGTAAACATTCTCCTTGACATGTTTTCTACCACTGTCCATCAGAACATGATGGTTTTATTTTGTCTTATGTATCCATGTTTTCACATCCCACATATTTTCTCCTATGTGGAAACCCTGTGATGAGTTACATTCATTAACCAATAGATTTCTAACATTAAATTTAATTTTTTTTCTTAGTATCCCTTTTTATGATGTGGATTTCCATGGAAGAATGTTTCAAGTTGAAAATCATTTCAAACCGCAACAAATTTTAAGGGGGAAATTCATTTTAGGGGGGGGGGGGTAGAATGTACCACCTCGAGATTTTATGATATTGATTTTTAAAATTTCATTGATGTATTTTGTTGTATGTTACACAAAGATTATATTTCACTATACACACTAATTTATTTTCTTCTAGTATAAGAAACAAAATTCTTGGCTTGTGTTGCACACAATTTAAAATTCTTTTTATAGAATTCATTTCATGCAACACTGGGTAATGATTTTGTTCAATGTAAAAATGAAATATGTTTGGATTACTTTATTGAAAACACCAAAATAATCATCCACTATAATCAAAACTAACATGGCTTGCGTTACACACAAGAGCGGCCTTCCTTGATATCTTGCGTTGTATGAGATACTAAGTTTCACTTAACCATAATATATTATTAAAATAGGATATAAATAAACCGGTATGAATAGTATTAACAAAATTTTGTATTTTATAACATTATATTATAGGAAATATATTCCATATTTTGAATCATTTGGTGAAAATTATGTTAATAGGATACTTTTATTTTTTGGCATTATGAATAGTAAGTACGGTAAATTTTATTTGCCATAGTTAAATGTAAACCAGGTAATTTAGGGTAAATATAATATAATAGAGTTATTAGAACACTTGTCTTAATATAATTGGATGTTTATATTCCACCCTAAAACATACTTGGGTCTAAATGGTATCTATTGGAACCCACATGGATGAGATTAATACATTTATTTTATTTTATTTAAATAAAATTGAAATATGTCTCACTCAAACATTAATAATAAAATTATATTTATTATAAGTTGATACAGGATATAAATTCTATTATAAACACTCATTTTAAAGATAACATGTTTTTAATTATCTTGGTAATTTATTTGAAATTTTTATGAAATATATAATTAATTTAATATCTTATACATTAATGATGCAAGAAATTATTTATTTATTAAAAAATCAATAATATAGTTTTTATTAAAATAATAATGCCCCTCAAAGGCTCTAACATTTGGAAAAAACTTATTGGTAAAGTATATATAAACCATAACATCCAAGGGTTGACTTGGTGAACATTTTGAGCCTTATAAAAGAGATTATGACACTTGTATTATATTATTTTAAATGATGTCAAAGTTGTCACCTTCATAATACAATAAATATAAAATTTTAAATGTTGTGTTTTGTAGAAGATAATTTCTACTAAAAGTATTCTTGGGTAATAAATAAGATTTATATTCATATAATTATTTTATTTTTAAATTTATGAAAAAATATATATATTAAATAATTATAGAAAAATGTTGTAGTAATTATTATATTAAGATAAATATCAAATAATTGATTTAATAATATTAAAATAAATATTATATGAACTAATTAATGTGATTTGAAAATTTTCTAGATTTTTATGATATGCTTGGAATATATAAAATATTTTTGTTCGATTCTATAATATGTGAGGATTTTATTTAAATTCAAATAAATTAATAGTTTCAAAATGGACACTCCGGATATTTTAAAATAATAACTGGGACATCACCAAATGCAGTGAGCCAGGGGGAGTCAATGGGAGTGACCTCAGGGATGCAGTGGTCTATCCCAGAACTTTTATAAAGGTAGTGAGCTTGGGACATAGTGACTGTACCCGATCCTTTGTAATCCACAACTCATGAAAGATAGTGGAATTAGGTACGACCGAAAACATGTCAGTGTATTCTCTTTAGACGTAGCCCTTAGTGGTGAACCATGTTAAAATAGTTGTGCCATATCATTTCATGTGAATGTTTGATTTCATATCATATCCATCATACTGGTTTGTCTAGTTCGTACCAATTTAGGAACAATATCCATCAATTTAAAAGAAACGTTGACACCCTGTGTCACGAACTAGCCCGGGTCGACCCTGAACCGGTCACCCGAGCTGGTCCGCGACAAGTCCTTAGAGGCATTCCCGATCCCCTCGGGATGAAAACTAGTGTTGGGCATAAAAAAAGTTAAATCGTTGGGAACGATTTCAGCCCGAACAATACCAGGATCAAAAGAATGAAAGCAAACTAAACAAAACAAACAACACTAACAACAAAAAAACAAAAAATACACGAAAAACATACCTCCACGTGACCTCGCGATCACCACCCAACTAAACACCAACGTCGCTCCATCACTGTGTGACTGAAACAAGGAAAACCTGAACACAAGGAACCTATGGTAGAAAATGGTAAAATATAGGCGTGAGCACAAAAAGTACTCAGTAGGTGAGCCAAATAACAATTCCCAAAGCACTTCTAGTAAATAAAGAATCTATAAATTCCAGGTTTGAACTAGAATGTATAAAAGTAAGAATTCATAATGTTTCACTTGAAGATCAAAACACGATACATTACTCTTATTCTTTTTCAAAAGTTGAATTCCTTTCATTGGTTCCAAATTCATTCTAAAAGAGAAAGAAGTGTTAATTTTTCAAATTTTGCACAAAGATAATAATGTATCTTCATTTGAAAACCATTTTCACAAGTATAACAGTATAAGCTATGAAGGACAACTGAAAGTAAACAAGTAAGGAACATCAAGTAACCATGGGTGATCCTAAACATCCATAGAGAACCCCTGGACGTACTCGGGTTCAGACTACCTGCCGGTATGGTACTCCACATTCAATAACCAACTGGCCGACCTAATAGCCAACCAGTGGCAAGCCCCACAAGGCCTACCTACCAAGGGGGGACTAACCCGTCTAATCAGGGTTAGCCATCAACCATCACTCAATTCTCTAAAAGATTCCCAGGAACCCACGGTGGTTTTTAATAATACTGTGTAAGTGGGAGGCCCTCGCACGCGTGACTCATCTCACCGCACTTGCCAACTCCTTACACGGACACCGCTACACAACATCCCTCAAAGGGAAGTCCCCCTGTAGAGATGCCCCATAAGTACTTATATATATGTATAATCACTTTACATTTAATAAAGTGCCAAACGGGCCTCCATATCATTTAACATTTAAACCATTTAATACCAAAGCGTTTCCAAAATACACAACACACGCCATCACATTGAAAACCAGAAACTCACTTAGAACATCATTTAAGAAACTCAAATCAGCATGTTAAAACTGAAACCCATTCGTATCACAAGTAAAACCATTTTCCAATATCCAAACGCACCCCACTTTTATCAAGATCCAAACGGACCTTTAATCACTTTTTGAAAGGACACTATTTCTCAAATGAAATCCAAACTTTTATCCATGCAATAAGGCAAAACATTTTTCAACAAGCAAAAACCACACATAATGTTTTCAAAATCAATTTTAAAGGCCAAACGAACATTTCCTCTAATCAATCCATTTAGCAATATCACCAGGAAAACACACAATTAAAACAAAAAAAACTATCAGTTAATTGCTTGAAATAACAACTTTCATTTTCAGGAGATCACCACACTATAAATAACTACTTAATACTACATTTATATTTACTAAAAATCAAAAAAAGAATAAGGAATCAATAAATTCTAAATTAAATGGCGAACAGAGTGTTAAACCTACCTTGACTTGCAGCTAGTTTGTGATGACATGACACGCCTCACACTTACGCACAAGAAAATGCAAGTGGGCAACTTCGATAACGCGAAAATACCTCACGAACACGCTGTAACAAAAGTAGAATATCTAAAACACGTAAACACCGATTTAAAAAAAGTCTAAAAGAATGAGAACACAAAATACAACATGTATATATATATATATATAAATTGATATAAAATAATTTAAGTAAGAAACAAAGAAAACCTCATCTAAAATCGCAAACCGAACTCGATGACGCAAAACACCTCGTGCAGGCGCATACACACACACAAGCTGAAGACCTCAGCGTTGCGGAATTATTCTGCCAACGTGCAGCAACAACACCACAAAACCAAAACAACAAAACACGATAAATATAAAAAAACACAAATAAAAAAAAGGATGACACAAAACATACCTTGGCGCAGATACGCACTCGACACACGGGGTCGTGCGCCAGTCAAAAGAGGCGGCTCACACTTGCAGGGAGACCATCGGGGGGGTCGTACACCGATTACCAGGAGCGCCGCTGGCCGGCGCAAGGCGGCAGCCGCGACTCGAGCCGCGGAAAGCCGGTATACTACCGGACGAAGGTGTGGCGAAGCCGACCAGAGTGCCCAAAAGGTTTGGGGGATGCTGACAGGACGGTACCGGAGAAGAGCGGGGCGCCGGCAGGGTTGGGGAACACCGACGGGGAGGCCGGAGGCCGCTGACCAGAGCGGGGGCTCACAAGAGAGTGCGACCAGTGGGTAGCAGGGTCTCCAGAGGTGCGACCTGCGGCAGCGGGGTCGCCGGAGGCACGACCGGCGGTAGCGGCGTTGCTGGAGGTGCGGCCAGCGGGCAGTGGGGTCGCCAGAGGTCAGGAGGCAGAAGCATGGCCGGAGGAAGCCGGGTTTGGGCCGCGGGCGCCAGAGCGGAGGGGAGCAGGGCGCCGGGCGGAGCGGGGGTGCGGGAGGACGCCGACACAGAACGGGGGTCGTGTGGGGGTGGAGAGCCAGTGCGGTTGGTTGGGCGCCGCAGCGGAGGCCGAACGAGGGGGTCGGTGCGCCGGAAGAGGCCGGGACAGGGGGCCGGACAGAGGGAGTGCACGCGGGGGGAGAGAAACAGGACAGGGGGGCGCACAGAAGAGAAAAGGGGTGAGGGGGAAGGGGGTAGGCGGCTGGGTAGGGGAAAATAGGGTTAGGGTTTTTAAATATTCTTTTTCTTTCATTTTATTATCATAATAATAATAATAATAATAATAATAATAATAATAATAATAACATTGAATAGGTAAATAAATAAAAACCAAATCTTAATAATAATAATAAAACGTCATAGAAATAAAACTTTATAAAAATAATAATAATATTTATAACTATTTAATACTATTAATTATATTAATGGCAATGTTAAAAATTTTAATATTTAAAACGTCGGGCGAACAGACGGTCACCCGGGCCGAACGCACAGTCACCGCTAATGATGCGGTGACCGCTCACTAGCGCGAAACTCGGCAACACAATTAAACTTTGAATAA
This sequence comes from Viscum album, assembly GCA_963277665.1. Lineage (NCBI taxonomy): Eukaryota > Viridiplantae > Streptophyta > Magnoliopsida > Santalales > Viscaceae > Viscum > Viscum album. The sequence goes on from OY728162.1 coordinate 1,336,185,139, forward strand.
AATTCAAACCGAGACAAAAAAAAGAAGTAAAATAAGGGCATCTACGGTCAGGGTGTGACAATTCTCCCCACCACAGACACTTTCTTCCCCCAGAAAGTCACCAAGCCAAAATTCGGTCAAGATTCAAATCTATGCCCAAAAAAAACTAAAGGAACCGAAGAGAACTGAGATTCTCAGGATGACCTTACTCTACACAGGTCACACCCGACTGATTCAAGAGAAAACTGAAGTCCGAGGTTGATGGGAAAACATGAAGGGGTTCTCCCCACCACAAGAGCTCAACTTGTGCAGAAAAATTAACCATCTAAATAGACAACCCTAGGAAAGGGGGGGGGGGTTGACGAGGGAACTCCCAACCGGTTTAAACCAAATCTTATAGCACGAGTGAATAACAACACCTTCGTCGAAACATTTAATCCTCGACCAAAGTAACGACCTTCAACACTATGGGAAAAACCATGGAAAAGTCTTAACCAGACACCGAGTTGAAAACATGACACATTGAAATCCACAAAACATAACCACATCCACCCAAACGGGACTACATATATTAGAATAGAATTAGTCCATGATAACCCCATGGTAAAATAATGAACTTAAAATAACGTCAAAACTTTAACAGCAGAAAAAAAGTACAAAAAATATCTTAATTGTTCCACCACCAACACAGAACAAAAAACCCGGACCAAGGCTTCACACCCCTGGGGACTCCTGACTGTATGCGAGATTCACCCCGAGATGTGTGGCTGGGGCTCTGATGGATGAAGCATCTCCTACCTCATAGTCAGGTACTGACACTCTCCAATCACGGCGTCCTCTTTGAGCGACGCTTCCTGCAAAACTTCTCCAAATGACCCAGACAGCCGCAACGATGACACATCTTCGGAGGGTTGTGGCAGGATGGCTTCAACTGTCTGAAACGACCACACTGATAGCATACCACTGAACGATCTGACGAACCAAGAGCTTGGACCAAAGGAGATAACTCATTAAGAACAGGTTTCTCTGGAATCCTTTCCATGCCAGATGGAGAAACCCCACGAACAACTATGTACGCTCGACTGCCAACCACCCGTGCTCCGGACACCAACTCAGCTAAAAATGCTTCCTCCACCAGCTTCTTGAAACAATGGTATTTAGGAGGGAGGAACCACTCCTTGATTTCTGGATGGAGACCCCTGGAAAAAACAGAGGCCTTCATGAGCTCATGCGACGCCACCTCAGGAGAAAAGGCAATCAGTTCCTTGAAATGGTCAACATATGCTTTCACCGTCTGTTGACCTTGTTGAATATGCACGATCTCTCCCTTTTTATTTTCCTTTACTTATTCAGGTATAAATCCTTGGATGAAGATGGTTTTAAATACATCCCACGTCATTCCGACTTGCGTTGACGGTGGGGCAACCACCTTCCACTGGTCCAGAGCTTGACCTTCAAACAATCCTATAACAGCACGAACCCTAACAGTCTAAGGAGTTCCCAATGTTCTAAAGATACTCTCCACTTCTTCAAGCCACTCTACTACTTATAACGAGCCTCAATCAACACAAATAATACGCAACGTCCGAGAAGGACCAGAAACTGGGCATGAATTATTAGAAACACTGGGGATCTTTTTGGGTGACATTCTTTGAACAACATAAAAACAAAAAGCCAAAAATCATCTTCCAATCAAATCTTAATCAAAAGGACAATCGCATACCAACAATTGGCTCGCATGCCAAAAATCCACTTTCCAAAAATCACCATTTCATTTCAAGACTACTTCCAAACACAAAACCCACTTTCCGAAACAAAATCCAATTTCCAAAATCATTTTCCTCTTTCAAAAATCAGCTTAGAAAGACAAGGTCAAACCTTTGGTTTCAAATAAACAACCATAGCATCTCATGAATCGTCACATGCGTGTCCATCCAGTCCACTCACGTCATCCACGAACAAGTGCCTCTCATGCACTTTTCGCACAAACCCACACACATGCGATCATTCATAAGGAAAACCAAGGGTCGTGCCCAAATCATTTCTCTACCAATTCCAAGAAAACACCCGGTTTTGAAACCAAAACACTTTAAATTTAAAAAATCTCCTTTAACAATTTAAACACATTTTAAAGAAAACAATTCCATTTCAAAATTCAACTTTTATTTTCAAAAACACAATCACACCTACCCGAACCAAACATAGTACAACTTACAATGAATCACCAGAATGAGGAACTAGCAGTTACGCTTAACCCGACGACATGGTACTGAGCCATGCCCCGAGTTAGCATCAACATCTAAGAGGAACTTAAACCATGTAATCGGATTCCACATGGGTCACTACTCCATGTGAAATCATGACATAACACTGGATCACATCCTTTTTCATTCCACAATTCAAAATGAGGTCAAAAGACACAATTTTCGGACTACCCATGTTAACTCGAGGATCAGTGCGAGCAAGAGTTCATGATGCTCTTCCCGCAACTACCTCTCAAGTTCTAACAGTCCTAATTCCCTTCTACCGGACAACCCAAATAATAAGAACCTCCTCTGATACCATTTTGTCACGAACCAGCCCGGGTCGACCCTGAACCGGTCACCCGATCCGGTCCGCGGCAAGTCCCGAGGGGTGTTCCCGATCCCCCTGGGATGGCAACTAGTGCCGGGCATAAAAAAATATTAATCGTTGGGAATTATTTCAACCCGAACTATACCAGGATCAAAAGAAAGAAAGAAAACTAAATAGAACAAATAACACTAACAACAAAAAGAAACTAAAACTACACGACAAACATACCTCCACGTGACCTCGCAGTCACCACCCAACTAAACACCAGCGTCGCTCCATCACTGAGCGAATCAAACCAGGAGAACCTAAACATAAGGAACCTGCAGCTGGAATGGTAAAATATAGGCGTGAGCACAAAAAGTACTCAGTAGGTGAGCCCAACAAAAATTCCCAAAGCACTGCCAGTAAATAAAGAATCTATAAATTACAGGTTTGAACTAAAAGGTATAAAAGTAAGCTTTCATAATGTTTCACTTGAAGGTCCAAACATGAGACATTACTCTTATTCTTTTTCAAAAGTTGAATTCCTTTCATTGGTGCCAAATTCATTCTGAAAGAAAAAGAGGTGTTAATTTTTCAAATTTTTCACAAAGAGAATAATGCATCTTCATTTGAAAACCATTTTCACAAGTATAACAGTATAATCTGTGAAAAATAACTGAATGTAAACAAACAAGGAACATCAAGTAACCACGGGTGATCCTAAACATCCCTAGAGAACCCCCGGACGTACTCGGGTTTAGACTAAGTGTCGGCATGGTACTCCACAGTCTATAACCAACTGGCCGCCCTAACATCCAACCAGTGGCATGCCCCACAAGGCCTACCTACCAAGGGGGGACTAACCCGTCTAATTGGGGTTAGCCATCAATCGTCACTCTATTCTCTAAAAGACGCCCAGGAACCCACGATGGTTTTTAATAATAATGTTTAAGTGGGAGGCCCTTGCACATGTGACTCATCTCACCGCACTTTCCAACCCCTTACACAGACACCACTACACAGAAACCTTCAAAGGAAAGTCCCCCTGTAGAGATGCCCCATAAGTACGTATATATATGTATAATCACTTCACATTTAATAAAGTGTCATCCAGGCCGCCATATCATTTAACATTTAAACCATTTAATACCAAAGCTTTTCCAAAAGACATAACACATGCCATCACATTGAAAACCAGAAACTCACTTAGAACATCATTTATGAAACTAAAATCAGCATGTTAAAACTAAAAGACATTGGAATCTCAAGTAAAACCATTTTCCAATATCCAAATGCACCCCACTTTTATCAAGAGCCAAAGGGACCTTTAATCGCTTTTTGAAAGGACACTATTTCTCAAATGAAATCAAAACATTTATTCATGCAATAAGGAAAATCATTTTACAACAAGCAAGAACCAAACTTAAAGTTTTCAAAATCAAGTTTAAAGGCCAAACAGGCATTTCATCTAATCAATCCATTTAGCAATATCACCAGGAAAACACACAATTAAAACAATACAAAAAAACACTTTCAGTCAAATGCTTGAAATAACAGCTTTTATTTTCATGAGATCACCACACTATAAATAACTACATAATACTACATTTAAATTTACTAAAAATCAATAAAAGAATAAAGAAACAATAAATTATAAATTTAAAGGAAAACACAGTGGGGAACCTTCCTTGACTTGCAGCTAGTTTTCGATGACACAACATGCCTCACACGTGCGCACAAGAAAACGCAAGAGGGCAACTTCGATGACACGAAAATACCTAACGAACACGCTGCAACAAAAGTATTATAACTAAAACACGTAAACACCGATTTAAAAAAAGTCCTAAAGAATGAGAACGCAAAAGACAACGTATATATATATATATAAACTTTGACATAAAATAAATTAAGTAAGAAACAAAGAAAACCTAACCTAAAATTGAAAAACGAACTCGATGATATAAAACACCTCGCGCAGGCGCGTATGCGCACACAAGCTGAAGACCTCAGCGTTGCGGAATTATTCTGCCAACGCACTGCAACAACACCACATAACCAAAATAGCCAAACATGACAAATATAAAAAAACACAAATAAAAATTAGGACGACACAAAACATACGTTGGCGCAGAGACGCGCTCGACACACGGGGTCGCGCGCCAGTCAAAAAAGGCGGCTCAAACTTGTAGGGAGAACGTCGGGGGGGGGGGGGTCGTGCACCGATTACCGGGTGCGCTGCTGGCCAGCGCAAGGCGGCAGCAGCTAGCCGGGCTGCGAAAATCTGGTATGCGACCAGACGAAGGTGCGATAGAGCCGACCAGAGTGCCAAAAAGGGTCGGGGGACGCCGACAGGGCGGTACCAGAGTGGAGCAGGGTGCCGGAAGGGCTGGGGAACCCCGAAGGGGCGGACGGAGGCCGCTAGTCGGAGCGGGGGCTCACCAGAGAGTGCAGTCAGCGGGTAGCGGGGTCGCTAGAGGTGCGGCCGGCGGCAGCGGAGTCGCCGGAGGCACGGCCGGTGGCAGCGGCGTTACTGGAGGTGTGGTCGGTGGGCAGCGGGGTTGCCAGAGGTCGGGAGGCTGGAGCAGGGCCAGAGGGAGCCTGGTGCGGGCAGCGGGCACCGGAGCGGAGGGTAGTAGGGCACCGGGTGGAGCGAGGGTGCGGGAGGACCCCGATGCATAACAGGGGTCGCACGGGGACGGCGAGCCGGTGTGGAACAGGGGTCGCGCGGTGGTGGAGAGCTGTCGCAGTGGGTTGTGTGCTGGAGCGGAGGTCGGCCGGGGGGGCTGGTGCAACGGAGGAGGTCGGGACAGGGGGCCTGATAGAGGGGGTGCGTGCGGGGAGAGAGAAGCGAGACACGGGAGGGGGGGGGTGGCGCCATACAGAAGATAAAAGGGGGTAAGGGGTAGGTGGCTGGGCAGGGGAAAATAGGGTTAGGGTTTATAATTTTAAATTTTTTTGCATCATTTTATTATTATAATAATAATAATAATAATAATAATAATAATAAGATTGAATAGGTAAATAAATAAAAACCAAATCTTAATAATAATAATAAAACTCCATAGAAATAAAACTTTATAAAAATAATAATAATATTTATAACTTTTTTATACTAATAATTATATTAATGTCAATGAAATAAATTTTAATATTTAAAACGTCGGGCGAACACACGGTCACCCGGGTCGAAAGCACCGTCCCCACTAATGATGCGGTGACCGTGCACTAGAGCGAAACCCATCAACAAAATTAAACTTTGAAAAAAATTCAAATGGAGAAAAAAAAATAAGTAAAATAAGGGCATATGTGGTCGGGGTGTGACACCCCGATTCACCCCTCCCCTCTCATGGTTTCCTGGGGTCCTACACATACATGGATAAGTAAAATGAAGAAATAAATGACTATACATGATTATTGTAAAGTGATATTGATCCTGGAATATTAGACACCATACACTTTAATACAAATTCATAATCATGGGAATGATGTCATCGCTCGTGCGTATGTACGACCTACTGTTGACATGATGTGATGTGAGTCGTTCTACATGATCTTCCTTGATGAATGAATATATAAATGAATTTAATGAATAAGTATAATATATAAATTATATTAATACCATTCACTAAATGATATAACTATAACCTAAAAATTTGAGTAAGAATTTATTTGACAAAACATGCATGATAACATAATGCAGTTAACAAACGAATAATGAGTTACAATGAAATGTTACTAATAAACAAATAAGAATATTACCATATATGATATCAAAAAAATAACTATGACTCTAGAATAATTAAATTGTATTATTTATATCATTAAACAGGAGGTTTAGAAATGTACAGAGCATATCTAACCTAGGTAATGGATAATTATTCCAATCACATTCTTATCTGAGATTATGTATTCGTAACTATTTAGTAGGTTTGTGTTTATCATCCAGGTCCATGTTTTCCAAAAATGTTTTCATAAAAGGTTTTCTATTCATTTATGTATGTCTGAAGTCATTTTTACCCTTTTTTGGCTTTTACCACATTGTATGGAAGGAATCTATACGAGGTATGTTTTGAATTTTCTGGAAAAAGTATGATGAGAATGTTTTTTTAAATTTTATGGAATGATTGGTTTTTATGGTTTCATAAAACCTTATTTCCATGAAAATTACACTAAAATAATTCAGGATTATTTTCCACAATATTATTTTCTTTTAAAATTGAACAGCATTTTGGGAAAAGAAAATTATTTTGAAGAAGAAAGGATATTTTCCTCAAAAATTTATTTCCTGTGTCTTATCAAAACTATTTTCCATGAAAGGTGACATTATATAATATGGTTATGTTTCAAGTATAAAGTCCCTATTATTTAAATGGTTTTATTTTTTTCTGGTGAATGATATATATTGTTTTATATATATTATGTTATGATGGGATGATGTTTTTGTAACCCATTTTAAATTTTTGGTTATGATGAATGATTTATGTTTATTTTGTGTAACACGTAAGAATGATTTAATTATGAGATGGGTGTGACCTATATCTCATTAAAATTCATTGGGTAATGATTTATATCTCATGAGACAGACATGGCTAGAATGACATGTAAATACGGTTCAGTAATACTGGGCTTGAACGACATGTAAACCCGGTTCAGAAACGGACTTCATCCACAGTGATGGTCTTGGCAGAAATGCCTTGGCTATGATGGAAATCATATTTTGTGCTTATTTGTTTTCCAAAATTACATGTTTTATTGCAATTATATTCATTCATGGTTAATGTTCATTTAATATCAATGAATTACATACTGCCTAGATTTTTTTAATTGCTCAAGATTTGGAAGATTAAATTTTATGTTCATGTTTTTACATTCAAATGTTAGTGGTTTTTTTATGTTCTCCATGTTTACCCTTGCTGAAAAGTTTAGCTCACCCATTCTATTTTTTCATTTTCCCTAGATATAAATAAATTTTTTGGGTAAGAAAATAAAAGGAGAAGATCTTTATGGGGCATGTTAAAGATATTTCACAATGATAAGAATATTATGTTCCGAGTTTCCAAAGACACTAAACTCATATGGTATTTGTTCGTATGTCTTTGTTATGTATTAAGTATTCCAAAAAAGTAATTTAATTTCCATGTATGTCAATCTTTGGTCTCTACTGTTGGTATCAGAGTGAAGGTTTATTAAAGAATAAGTATATGTCTAAGGATGTCCCTAAGGTAAAGAGTAAGTATATGTTACAGCTCTAGATTTATGATAATGATCATCAATAACCTTGGATTAAACATAAGATCATTGAGATTGAATGTACTCTCCCTTGATTTTTTTCCCAAGTATGATTTTGGCCTCTCACATTTTTTTTGGGTTTTACAAAATGACTAGGAACATGAAGATTCATGTTAATGGAGAATATGATGGACAATGGGATGATATTCTTCCTAAGAAAGCAAACGAAATGAGATTTGTAAGGCAAAACATCATTATTATTCCTAATAAAAAATCTGACAATATGATCAATAATCTCAATTTTGGTATATTTTCTATCTCACCTAATAAGAGAAATATGGAGTTTCATGATGATCTTAGTCGAAAGAAAGTTCAATTTCTCTCATATAAATTATGTGGGAAGAGGCATCAAGGAGAATGTTCCAAAGGAACTAGAATATGATTTGGGTGTGGAAAAGAAGGACACAAAGTTAGTAATTGCAATGGAAAAGGTTCAGTTAACACAATGGACAAGGATAATGGTATTTCTAAGGCATCCACAATGGTTAAATGTTTTAAATGTGGAATGAATGGGAATTATACAAACCAATATCCTAAGGGAAAATATCATGATGAAAATCTAAATGGTTTTATGGGTAGTATTTATGTTATGATGATGAAGAGACTACAAATGATATATGATATGAAAGAAGTGTTGGGGAGTAAAATGATGAAGCTCAGTCAATTGTTTAAAAATATAGTGGAATTATTGAATGTTTATCAATAATAATGTAGTATACTATAGAATATAGAAAAATATAAGGATTATAACACAATTTGTTTTCAATGAGTATTTGAAAGTATATGATGAATGGTACTGGAAAACATGAAAAGTGGTTGAAATCTTTTTGGAATGTAGATTATATGTGCATAATGAAGGGATAAGAAGAAAATTATATGTTTGATATTATTAATGAGCTCATTATAGATAAAAGTAGAATGTGATATCCTGGTATGAGTATATATAATTTTGGGTATATTTGGTGTTTATAAAGAAATAATTTTGATGGAATTCATGTTGTCACTAAAGTTCTATGGTAAATAATACTATTAACATATTTCAGGAGGATGCATGATGAATTCCTTGAATTGTTTCGAATGTGACCAACAATATATATCTTATGATATATGGGGGATAAATTATGGTATTCACATGCATGTTATATAACCTTTCTGGTAATTGTTTTCGATGTACTTTGATATTTGATAGAATTATTTTGGATAAGCCTAAAGGTTGGAGAAGATTAAGTTGGACATCAGATAGTATTGTTTAAGGCTAGAACATTATTTTAAATTATTTTAAGAATGTTATAATAGTATTGTTTTAGATAAAAGAAATCCCAGATGATGGTAAACAACCCATTGTGTCGGATAGGGCTATGGGAACCGAATACACAAACGAAGTGCGACAGGTCTTTATCGGCTAACACTAGCCTACAAAAAGTTCTTGGTTAGTAAAAAACAGTTTTACTTTATGGTGTGTTATGATAGATGAAGTATAATACATTTTTGGAACCGTATACGATTAATCTCACCATATATGGACATATATATACTTTATAACTTGTGGTAACCTTTTTGTGATAGAGACTAATGAAATGAACTATCATTCTATTGCATGATCTGCGAACACTTCAATAATGACAAATTCAACTACATTTCATTAAATAAGAGATGACGTGGAAAGTTTTAATGGAATGAACAACAATGATATTACACAAAAATCAAATAAGAATTTCTCCTTATGAAAAAATTATTCAAATCTAGGGACATGATTTTGAAATCCAAAAATATTATCCTAGTACCTTCTTATCTGATGAATCTGTTGGTCTTGTGAATCATCACAGATAGTTGGCCTTCTCATTGTTAACTTTATCCTTTCCACATTCTCTACCACTCTTCATCAGAAGACAATGGCTAGAATTTTCTTCCATATCTATGTTTTCACTTCCCACATATGTTCTATTATGTGGAAAACCAGTGATGAGTTACTTTGGTTAATCTTCACATTTATAACTTTCCTTTTTAAAATGATGTCTTAGTATTCCTTTTTATGAATTGGGTTTTCCGGAAAGAGACTTTCTAGTAGAATATAATATATAAACCCAACAAATTTCAAGGGTGAAATTCATTTTTAGGGGGGTAGAATGTAACACACTGAGATTTCATGAGGCAGATTCTTTAAATTTCATTGTTGCCTTTTGTTGTATGTTACACTAAGATTATATTGTGCTATACACAACATTGTATTAGCATGCAGTATATCCACCATTATTTTTGGATTGTATTGCACACAATTTAAAATTATTTTTATAGAATTCATTTCACCCAACACTGTATAATTTTTTTTGGTCAATGTAAAAATGATATATCCTTAGATTATGTTATACTCAACACCAAAGAAATATTCCAATAAAATCAACACTGAAATGGCTTGTGTTACACTCAAGAGTGACCATCCTCGATAGATTGCATTGTACGCGACACCGAGTATCACTAAACAACAATATATTATTAAAATGGGAAATAAAATAGATGATATAAATATTATTAACCAATTTTTTAATTTTATAACATTATCATTCATATTACAAATTTTCTAGGACATTTTATGAGAACAAAATCATTTTTCAGATAAAAGATTTATTTTTCAAGAAATGAAGTGTTTCTGATATTTAATAGAGAACCCATTATAAATATAATTTTTTATATATTTAAAAGTTAAATTTGAAAATATAAACTTATTAATTTGAAATAGGATATAAAAATTTACGTTGGATAAATTTTTTATATTTTTTTGACAACTATCATATTTTAGTGAATAGTAAAAATACTATAAAATTTTACATAAAAATAATTTTTTTCATGATGATAATTTATATGGTTAAATTATAACATTGAATGGTTTTATAGTATATATAGAATATATTTTAGCATTTAATATAATGAAATTCATTATCATTAATTTTACATTTAATTCTTTGGTAAAAACATTTCCATCTTTTGTAATGTTTTAACTTTTTAAACTCGTTTTCTCATTTCAACAACTGTATTAATTTTAAATTAATTTATACAACTACTATGTTTTGAATTTTGAAAAATGATTCCATATTTGGAATAAGTAATTCCAAATTATGTTTATAGGCTACTTTTAGATTTGGCCATTATGAATAATAACTATGGTTAATTTTATTTACCATAGATAAAGGTAAATCATGTAATTAAGTGTAAAAATAATATTATAAAATTACTCTAACACTATATTAATATAATTGGATAATTATACATAACCCTAAAACATAATTGGGTCGTAATGGTATCTATTGAAACCCACTTCGATGAGATTAAGACATTTATTTTATTTTATTTATAGAAAAGTGAAATATGCCTCACTCAAACATTAATAATTATTTTTTTAATATATGTTTATACAGGATATAAATTCGATTATAAATACTCACTTTAAAGATAAAATGTTATTATTTATCATGGTAATTTATTTTCAATTTTTATGAAATATATAATTACCTTAATAGCTTATACATTAATGATGGATAAATTATTTACATACTGAAAAATCAATAACATAGTTTCATTAAAATAATAATTCACATAAGAAGGCCCAAAAACTAGACCAAAACGTATTTATCAAGTATATATACACCCTAATCATACAAGGGTCTATTTTTTTACATTTGAAGCCTTATAAAAGAGATTATGACACTTATACAATTTTATTTTAAATGAGGTCAACGTTGCTACCTTCATAATTTAATTAAGATAACATTTTAAGAGTTGGATTTTTTAGAAAATAAATTCAAGTAAAAGTATTATAATAAATTATATTAGATTTATCTTAATCATAGTATTTCATTTTTAATTTTTATGAAACAAATAAGTATATTAAATAATTACACAAAAATGTTGTAGTATTCATTTTATTAAGTGAGATATCAAATTAATGGATTTAAAATTATTAAAATAAATATTATATGAAAAAATTAATGTGAATCACGAATTTACTAGTTGAATATGACATGATAAGAATATATTAAATATTTATTTTCTATTCTATCATCTTTTTAGAGTTTATTTAAATTCAACTATATTAATAGTGTAAAAATTTACACTATTGATATTGTTTAAAAATAAGATATTATAAATTTTTTAAAAAATTACAAAAATATTTAAAAATTATAAATTGAAAATTATATGGTCTAAAATTTCATAATGTATACAATTATGGAAAAATAAAAACACATAATTAGGTATTTATAACCATTTAAAATTTATAATATTATTACCACAAATAAAATTAGATAGATTAAATAAAGATAATTCAAAATGGTAAGTCTTAAAATAAAATAAAAACATGTATAATTTTTATTGGTTGATGAAAGTACTACCCAATATCATCGCTTATTTGAATATGAGTCATTTTAGTGGTTTTTATGTGGGTTATGTTTTTATTAGAAATTAATATTTTTGAGGTTTCCAAAAGTGCCACTCTCCTCTCTTATAAAAGGGTATCTCCTCCCACTCTCCTATACTCCATTCTGAGAATTCAAACACGTCCAAACCCTTTCCATTACCCATATAAACATCCCTATAAAAATACTATAGGTACTGAGATTCTTCCAAAACTAACTTTAGTTCCCTATGAGTTGGTTTAGAAGAGGCACATTGAAGAAGAGGTAATATCATTTACCGACTCATTCAAACTTATTTATTCATCTACTTACTCTATATAATTTTTTTATTATTTAGTAATAACTCCAGTATCACTTGGATAATGATATTTTATTCTTAATATGAAACAACCATATTCCATCTTCTATCTATCCTATGAAAAATTAAATCACCACGCATGTGTGCGAATGACCTACTATCTCCACGCTGTGGTGTAATCTTTTTTTCATCACCTTCATACTTGTATGGGTATAATGAATTAAGAAATAAATATGTTAGATTATTGTAAAGTTATATTGATTCTGATATATTATACACCATTCAATTCAACTCAATTCTACAGTCATGTGTATGATATCGTTGCTCGTTTGTACGTACGACCTACTGTCTCCACGATGTGATGCGATTCATTCTACATTATATTCATTTAAGAATGATTATATAAATTAATTGAATGAATAAATATGATATATATTACAATAATACCATTCTATAAATGATATAACTATAATATAAAATTATTAATAAGAATTTATTCAACAAAACGTCCATAAGAACATAAAGCGGTTAACACCTGAATAACAAGTAACAATGAAATGTTACTAATAAACAGATACGAATATGACCATATATGATATCATATAAATCAGTATGATTCTATAATAATTCAATTAAATTATTTAAATCATTATATAGTAGGTTTGGATATGTACAAATCATATCAGACCTAAGGTAAGGGATAATTATTCCAATCTCGTTCTAATATGAAATTTTGTTTTCATAAGTATTTACTGGGGTTATGTTTTTCATCCATGTCTGTGTTTTCTCAAAATGTTTTCATAAAATCTTTATTATTATTCCATGAATATTTGAAGTCATTCTTACCATTTGTTAACTTTTACCACATGTTATGGATGTAATATTACTTTTGATTACCATTCAAGGAACCATTTGACTTTTCTGGAAAAAGTACGAGGAGAATGTGTTTTAACTTATAAGGAAAGAATAGTTTTTTATGGTTTCATAACGCCTTATTTCCATGAATATTAATCCACATGATTTCATGATTATTTTCCAAATAAACATTTTCTTTTAAAATTTCATGATATTTTGAGAAAAGAAAATTATTTTGAAAATGAAAAGATATTTTCCTCAAGAATTCATTTCATGTGTTTTATCGAAACTATTTTCTATCTAAGATGAAATTATTTAATATGGTAGTTATTCAATTATAATGTCTCAATTATTTATATTATTATTTTTTGATTAAATGATATCCATTGTTTTATATTTATTATTTAATGATGGGGTGATTTTTATGAAAACGATTTTATTTGTTGGGTTATGATGAATATTTTTTGTTTATTTTATGCACACGTAAGAGTGATTTAATTATGAGATGCATGGGACCTATATCACCCTCCAATGAATTGGGTAATTATTTAAATCTCATGAGATAGACATGTCTGGAACATAATAAAAATTTAGTCAGTAATACAGGGCTGGAATGGCAAGTAAACCTGATTCAGTGATGGACTTCATCCACTATGATCTTCATGGAAACAATGTCATGTCTACGATGGAAATCATATTTTGTGCTTATTTTTTCACAATTACATGTTTTATTCCAATTCTATTATTTCATGGTTAATATTCTTTTATGATCTATGCTTTATGTACTTCCAAGATTTATGTCAGTGCTTAATATTTTGATGTTTAAATTTTATGTTCATGTTTTTAAGTTCAAATGTATATGGTTTGTTTTCTATTCTCCATGTTTACCTTTGCTGAGAATTTGAGCTCACCCTTTCTATGTTTTATTTTTCCCCATGATATAAAAAACGTTTTTAGGTAAGAAAAACAGGTGGGTGATCTTTATGGAAGATTTTAAGATCATTCAAAAATATTATAATATTATGTTCTGAGTTTCCAAAGAAATTAACTAATGTGATATTTCGGCACCTGTTTTTATTATGTATTAAGTATTCCACAAAATAATGTAATATCCATGTATGTCAATGTAACACCCCGAGATTTAATGAAAAATATTCTTTTAATTTCATTAATGTCTTGTGCTACCAAGATTACCTTGCGTTATACGGAACACCGTATTAGCTTACAGTATACGCAACACTATTCTTGGATCGTGTTACACACAATTTTGATAATAGTTATTCTACGCAACATTGAGTATATATATATATATATATATATTAAATGTATAAATGAAATATGGTTTGATTCTGTTGTACGAAACAACGAAGGATTCTTGCGCAACACGCAACCCTGACTTGGCTTGCATTACATGCAATCGCGACCTTCCTCGATAGTGTGTGTTGTACACAATACTGGGTTTTACTAAACAACGATATATTATTATAATATTTTTATGAACTAGACGTTATGAATAGTGTTAAATAAATTTTCATTTTATAACATTATTATTCATCTTACACATTTCTAGAACATGGTATAAGAACAAAATAAATTTTTCGGGTAAAATAAGTATTTTTCAAAAAATGCAGTTTTGCCGCCTTTTGATGGTGCACCCTCTTTAAACCTAGTTTTTGACATGTTTATAAGTTCAATTTTACAATATAAAATTATTATTTTGAATCAGGATATAAAAATTTACATTAGATAAAGTTTTGATATTTTTTCGATAACTTTCATATTTTAATGAATAGTAAAAACATGCTATATTTTAATTAAAAACAACTTTTTTCATCGTAATATCTTATGTTGTTAAATTATAATATTGAATTGTTTTAAAGTATAAATAGAATATATTTTTACCATTTAATATAATGTATGTCATTAGCATTGATTTTACCTTGAATTCGTTGGTTAAATCAATTCAATCTTTTGTAATATTTTAAAGAAAAGCTCATTTTCTTTCGACAACAGAATTAATTTTAATTTAATTTATGAAACTTTTGTGTATTGAATTTGGAAAAATGGATTCCATATTTGGATTCAGTGGATCAAAATTATGTTAATAAGCTACTTTTTATTTTTGGAAATTATGAATAGTAAGTACGGTAAATTTTATTTACCATAGTTAAAGGTAAATCGGGTAATTAAGGGTAAATATAATATTTTAAAATTACCCTAACAAATGTCAAAATCCTATTCGATGACTAAATGTAGACCACTATCACATAAGGGTCATATTAGATTCATTTAATTAAATTTTTTCAATGAAAATAATTTAATTATTATTAAAACCAAAGAATGTGACAACATGTCACTTTCTTAAATCTTATAAGTATAATAACTTTAATCTAGTGATAAAATTCATGAAACTTCGAACATGAATAGTCTCCAGAACGATAATACAATTATATACATCATAGGAATTTATTTAGAATTTTTAGGGATTAAATAATTATCATTTATTATGACACAAAGATGATGCAGTAATTGTCTTATTAATGAAATATTGACATAATTGATGTTATAAATGCCCAAATAAATATAATTTGAGACTTTTTATGACTAACACTAATTTTATAGGTTAATATTACATGTTATTGGTGATTTAAGTAAATTGGTTCGAACTTATCATTCTGTTATGAATTTAATAAAAATCATGTACCAAATAGTGTCAAAATTGAAATAAATTTGTTTTTAAAACAAATATTATATTATTAATTGTTATTTTATTTCTAAAAATATAAGGTTCGGCCAAATGACTTATATAATATTATATATATTAATAATAAATGACTTGGGGTTCGTTTGTCTTGATATAGTATGTTTATTAACCATATAGTGTAAGAAAACAAAAGGACACGGTAAAAGTTAAATTATTTAACTTAGAGTTAAATCTAATTGATAAGGTTAAAATAACAACCTAAACTTGAATAAATCCTATTGTATGAGAGGATTGAGACCCATACCCACTTTATCTTCTAAATAATACCCTTTTTAACCATTATAAACCGAATTTGACCTTAATATAAAATAATATTTTGAGATTTTCCTAAGGTGCCCCTCTCCTCCCTTATAAAAGGGCACCTCCTCCCTCTCCTCCTCACACCAATTTGAGAATTCAAGCTAGGAAAAACCCTGCCAAAATCTCTTCTCCACTTCCCTAGTATCATCCTAGATGTCCTTGTCTTCTTCAAAGACCATCCTTAGTTCTTTATGTGGAGGTTAAGTGAAGGCGCTTCAAAAAGAGGTAATATCCATTACTGATCTTTTTCAATTTCTTTCTACTTCAACGTCTTCTTATTTAGTTGTTTCATGATAAAGTAATAACATAAGTATTTATTATATACTGATATGTTATTATAAATATGAAACAACTCTAATTAACCTTTTATCCATCCTACGGAAAAAGGAAATCACCGCGCGTGCGTACGTACGGAATACCATCTCCACGTCGTGGTGTAATCTATTTTCCGCCACCACCTTAATTGGATGTGTATAATGGTGTAATGAGTAACTATATATGATTATTATAAAGTGATATTAATACTGAAATAGTATACATACACTTCAACACAATTCCACGACCATGGGAACGATATCATCGCTCGTGCGTACGTAGGGACTATCGTCTCCACGACGCGATGAGATTCATTATCCATGTTAACCATTCTAGAATGATTATAAAGTATATATAATGAATAATAATGAAATATATGACATGGTAAATCTACTGTATTAATGTATATATATATGTATGTCATCTACTTACTTCCATTCAAGACAATAAGGAAAGTAAAACAACGTTCATGCGTACGTACGGACTACCGTCTCCATGAACGGTGTGTTTCATTTAATTTTCTATCTATTATATATATATATATACTGAATATATATGATATATAAATCATTTTCTATATTATGTAAGTAATTAAATCATGATATAAGTAATAATAATGTCAAGAACAACAAGTCCAAACACCTACGATAAATGAAACGATTTTACCCAAAACGCTTCTTTAACATGGAATTTACAAAAGAACGGATAATATAAAGTCATAAGTGAACCATATATGATATCATAACAATGATTATGATTTTGGAATAAGTAAATAACATTATTTAAATCATTATACAGGAGGTTCGGACACTTACGAAGCATATCAGACCTAAGGTAAGGGAAATATCACAATCTCATTTTTATCCGAGATTGTTTATACTTTGGCATTTACTGGGGTGTATTTTATCATCCACATCCATGTTTCCTAAAGATTTAATACTATTTCTTTCCACCTACAATTTTTTAAATCCAATTTCACCCTTCAGTGTGTTTTTAGTAAAGGATATGAAAGGAATCTTTTGTCGTTTTTCGTACGGGGTACTTTTTGACTTTTCCGAAAAAAGTACGAAGAATATTTTTTTAACTTATACAGCATGAATGGATTTTTAAAACATTATTTCCAAGAATATTACATTACAATATTTCAAGTTTATTTTTAATAAACTTCTTTTAGTTTAAAAATTGTAAGACATGTTAAGAAAGAAAAATGTTTTTGAAGTAGAAATGATATTTTCCTCAAGAATGGAGTTCAAGTGTTTTATAAAAATTATTTTCCATCTAAGATAATAAAGGGTTCTATTTCTATCCCTATTATTACATGGATTTGATTATGTTGTGATGGAAATATTTTTATGAATTCTTTTATCTTATATCAATTGTTTTATGATGTCATGTTGTTTAAGAATCCCATTTTTATTACATGGGTTATGCTACGATGTATGATTTACGATTTTGTGGCACACATAATAATGGTTTCATTATGAGATGGGTGGGACCTATATCTCCCTCCAATGCATTGAGTAAAGATTTTATATCT
Organism: Viscum album; assembly: GCA_963277665.1. NCBI lineage: Eukaryota > Viridiplantae > Streptophyta > Magnoliopsida > Santalales > Viscaceae > Viscum > Viscum album. The sequence continues at coordinate 1,336,203,441 of OY728162.1, forward strand.
CATGAGATAGACATGGCTGGAACGGTAGGTTGTACCGGTTCAGTGAAACAGGACTGAAACGAGGGTGACTCGGTTCAGAAATGGACTTTGTCCACTAAGATAGTCTTGGAAATGAGTCTTGACTAATAAGAAATGATTCTCTATGATTATTTGTATATCCCACAAAGTTTCATGTTTTATGTTATGATTATTGGGATTTCATTTCACTACTATGATTTATCCCATGTTATGAAATTATGTTCTCTTTTGCAGGTTAAGACTTCCAAAATGTTTTGTTCTTATGAATATGATGTGATTTATATTTATTTTGTTTACCCTTACTGAGCATTTGAGCTCACCCTTTTATGTTTTCTTTTCCCCAGGATATAAAGAAAGGTTTTAGGTAAGAAAAAAAAGGGAAGATCTTTATGGGAGATGTTGAAGATCTTTCACCACGATTAGAAGATTATATTCCAAGTTTACAAAGACACTAAACTATTACGGTCCTTGTATGTGTGTTTTTGTAATGTACTAAGTATTCCGCAAAAGTAATGTAATGTCCATGTACGTTATGCTTCGGGTCTCTATAGTTGGTATCAGAGGAAAGGTTTAGTCAACCTTTGGAAACTAGGATGTGAGAACGTCATTGAGATCGCTAGAGATATTTCTAAGGTATGTCTAGGGATGTCCCTAAGGATAAGTATATGTATAGGATATAGTCCTAGAACTATGGTAACGATATTAGAATTTAACCTAAGATGTTAGATATTGAGGGTACTCCCCCTTTACTATGTTGTTTTCTCTAGCATGATTTTTGCCTCTCACAAGATTCTTTTTGTGTTTTAGTTAATGGAGGGAACTAGAAGGAATTCGGTTAACATTGAATCCAATGGAAAAATTGGTGACTATGAGCAACAAAATTGTGTAATTCCTAGAGAGAAAGATATTGTGATTATGCCGAATCAGTCATCACGATATATGATTAACAAGGTGAAATTTAGTGGTATGCCTAATTCATCAATGAAGAGGAAGATAAACTATTATTCATGTTCGCATGTTGAGGAGCATAAAGAAAATAAGATTGAGATTTCTAAAGAAGGGAAGAAGAACCTTGAGGAATACCTCAAATGGAGGGACCGATGTTATCTGTGTGGAGAAAAGGGTCATAGAGTGACAGACTGTTATGGAGTTCAATGTCTTATTTGCAGAGAAAATGGGCATTACCCAACTCAATGCCCTGACCTAAAAAGTTACTTCTAAATCAAGGAAGGACTTATTCCAGGACAATCATTTAAGTGGATGGACTGAAGTGTTTATGTCTTGGTATTCAAGATTAATGTTGTTGAGGTACTTTTATGGTGTATTGAAATATTTATGTGTTGGTCTATTGTGGTTTTCAATAATTTTAAGGTACCGGTAACCATGAAAAGTGATTCAAATATTTTGGAAAGTAGATGATATGCGCATAATGAAGGGATAAGGAGAAAATGAAATGTTTGATAGTATTCATGAGCTCATGATTGATATAAGGACTAGGTGATATCATGGTTTGAGTATATAAAATTTTGAGGATTTTGGTATGTGGAAAGTGTTAACTTTTAACAGCACTCATGTTTTCAATAAGGTTCAATGGGTATTCAAGAGAGTACATGATTAAGGCCTTTGAATTTTTGGAATGTGACCAACAAGATATATCTTATGATATATGGGGATCAACGATGGTATTAAATCTCTGAGAGTGGACTGTAGTATTATGGATAAGCCTAAAGATTGGAATGGATTATGTTGGAAATAAGTTAGTATTGTTTGTTTTTCAATATTATTGATGGGATGTTATAGTAATATAGTTTTAGAAAAAGGACAACCTGTAGGACGGGCGACAACCCATCGCGTTGGACAAGGCCATGGGAATCGAACCCACAACCGAAGTGCGACTGGCCTTTATCGCCTACCACTAGCCTACAGGAAGTCCCTGGTTAGTATAAACTAGTTTTATTTTATTAAGCGGTATGATATATGAAGTATAGGTTCATTTTTGGAACCATATACGATTAATCTCACCATAATATGGACTTATAACTTTTGCTAACTTTTTGTTTGAAAGAGATGTAATGACCCATCATTCTATCACATGATCTTCTAACACATCACGAATAACAAATTCAACTTCATTTCTTTAAGGGATGAAGTGGAAATTGTTCAATTCACGAACAACAGTGATATTTTACCAAAATCATGCAAGTATTTCTTTTAATTCATCAACATTAGGGAAATGATCTTGAAAACCAAAAATGTTGTCCTAGATCCCTTATATCCGATTAATCAGATGGTACCTTAGATCATCACAAATAAATAGCTTTGTTATTGTTGGCTTTTTCATAGCCATGTTCTCTACCACTCTCCATCAGAACTTCATGGTTAGATTTTTCTTCCATATCCATATTTTCACCTATGTTCTCCTACGTGGAAGCCTCGTGATGAGTTAATTTGGGTAACCATTACATTTCATACTTTAGTTTTTAAAAGCCATGTTTTGGTATTCCTTTTTACGATGTGGGTTTCTATTAAACAAACTTTCGAGTAGTAAACCATTTATAACCCCGACGAATTTCGAGGGTGAAATTCATTTTAAGGGGGGTAGAATGTAACAACCCGAGATTTTATGAAAAATATTCTTTTAATTTCATTAATGTCTTGTGCTACACCAAGATTACCTTGCGCTATACGCAACACCGTATTAGCTTGCAGTATACGCAACACTATTCTTGGATCGTGTTACACACAATTTTGATAATAGTTATTCTACGCAACATTGAGTATATATATATATATATTCAATGTATAAATTAAATATAGTTGGATTCTGTTATACAAAACAATGAAGTATTCTTGCGCAACACGCAACCCTGACTTGGATTGCATTACACGCAATCACGACCTTCCTCGATAGTGTGTGGTGTACGCAATACTGGGTTTTACTAAACAATGATATATTATTATAATATTGTTATGAACTAGCAGTTATGAATAGTGTTAACTAAATTTTGAATTTTATAACATTATTATTCATCTTACACATTTCTAGAACATGGTATAAGAACAAAATAAATTTTTCGGGTAAAATAACTATTTTTAAAAAAATGCAGTTTTGCCGCCTTTTGATGGCGCACCCTCTTTAAATCTAGTTTTTGACATATTTATAAGTTCAATTTGACTAAATAAAATTCTTCTTTTGAATCAGGATATAAAAATTTACATTATATAATGTTTCGATATTTTTCCGATAACTTTCATATTTTAATGAATAGTAAAAACACGCTATATTTTAATTAAAAACAACTTTTTTCATCGTAATATCTTATGTTGTTAAATTATAATATTGAATGGTTTTAAAGTATAAATAGAATATATTTTTACCATTTAATATAATGTAGGTCATTAGCATTGATTTTACCTTGAATTCGTAGGTTAAATCAATTCAATCTTTTGCAATGTTTAAAAGAAAAACCTGTTTTCTTTCTACAACAGGATTAATTTTAATTTAATTTCTGCAACTTTTGTGTATTGAATTTGGAAAAATGGATTCCATATTTGGAATCGGTGGATCAAAATTATGTTAATAAGCTACTTTTTATTTTTGGAAATTATGAATAGTAACTATGGTAAATTTTATTTACCATAGTTAAAGGTAAATCGGTTAATTAAGGGTAAATATAATATTTTAAAATTACCCTAAAAATTTCAAAGTCCTATTGGATGAATAAAAGTAGACCCATATCACCTAATGGTCGGATTAGATTCATTTAATTAATTTTATTCACTGAAAATAATTTAATTATTATTAAAACCAAAGAATGTGACAACATGTCACTTTCTTAAATATTATAAGTATAATAATTTTAATCTAGTGATAAACTTCAATAAACTTCGAACATAAATAGTCTACAGAAATCTAATAAAATTATATACATCATAGGAATTTATTTAGAATTTTTAGGGATTAAATAATTATCATTTATTATGACACAAAGATGATGCAGTAATTTTCTTATTAATGAAATATTGACATAATGGATGTTATAAAGGCCCAAATAAATGTAATTTGAGACTTTTTATGACTTACACTAATTTTATAGGTTAATATGACATGTTATTGGTGATTTTAGTAACTTTGTTTGAACTTATCATTCTGTTATGAATTTCATAAAAAACATGTACCAAATAGTGTCAAAATTGACATAAATTAGTTTTTAAAACAAATATTATATTATTAATTGTTATTTTATTTTTAAAAAACTATGGTTCGGCCAAATGACATAGATAATATTATATATATTAATAATAAACGACTTGGGGTTCGTTTGGCTTGATATAGTATGTTTATTAACCATATAGTGTAAGAAAACAAAAAGACACGGTAAAAGTTAAATTATTTATCTTAGAGTTAAATCTAATTGATAAGGTTAAAATTATAACCTAAACTTGTATAAATACTATTTAATGAGATTATTTCGACCCTTCCCCACTTTAGATTCGAAATAAGACCCTTTGGAACCATTATAAACCGAATTTGACCTTAATATAAAATAATATTTTGAGATTTTCTTAAGGTGCCCCTCTCCTCCCTTATAAAAGGGTGCCTCCTCCCTCTCCTCCTCACACCAATTTGAGATTTAAAGCTCGTAAAAACCCTGCCAAAATCTCTTCTTCACATCCCTAGTATCATCCCATAGGTACTGGTCTTCTTCAAAGACCACCCTTAGTTCTTTATGTGGAGGTTAAGTGAAGGCGCGTCAAAAAGAGGTAATATCCATTACTGATCTTTTTCAATTTCCTTCTACTTCAACGTCTTCTTATTTAGTTGTTTCATGATAAAGTAATAACATAAGTATTTATTATATACTGATATGTTATTATAAATATGAAACAACTCTAATTAACCTTTTATCCATCCTACGGAAAAAGGAAATCACCGCGCGTGCGTACGTACGGAATACCGTCTCCACGCCGTGGTGTAATCTATTTTCCGCCACCACCTTAATTGGATGGGTATAATTGTGTAATGAGTAACTATATATGATTATTATAAAGTGATATTAATACTGAAATAGTATACATACACTTCAACACAATTCCACGACCATGAGAACAATATCATCACTCATGCGTACGTACGGACTACCGTCTCCACGACGCGATGAGATTCATTATCCATGTTAAACATTCCAGAATGATTATAATGTATATATAATGAATAATAATGAAATATATGACATGGTAAATCTACTGGATTTATGTATATATATATATATTTATGTCATCTACTTACTTCCATTCAAGACAATAAGGAAAGGAAAACAGTGTTCATGCGTACGTACAAAATACCGTCTCCATGAACGGTGTGTTTCATTTCATTTATATATCTATTATATATATATATACTGAATATATATATGATATATAAATCATGTTTTATATTCTAGAAGTAATTAAATCATGATATAAGTAATAATAATGTCAAGAACAACAAGTCCAAACACCTACGATAAATGAAACAATTTTACCCAAAACGCTTCTTTAACATGGAATTTACAAAAGAACGGGTAATATAAAGTCATAATTGAACCATATATGATATCATAACAATGATTATGATTTTTGAATAAGTCAATAACATTATTTAAATCAATATACAGGAGTTTCGGACACTTACGAAGCATATCGGACCTAAGGTAAGGGAAATATCGCAATCTCATTTTTATCCGAGATTTTTTATACTTTGGCATTTATTGGGGTGTATTTTATCATCCAAATCCATGTTTCCTCAATATGTAATATTATTTCTTTCCACCTAAAATTTTTTAAATCTAATTTTACCCTTCAGTGAGTTTTTAGTAAAGGATATGAAAGGAATCTTTTTTCGTTTTCCGTACGAGGTACTTTTTGACTTTTCCGGCAAAAGTACGAAGAATGTTTTTTTAACTTATACGGCATGAATGGATTTTTAAAACATTATTTCCAAGAATCTTCCTTTACAAGTTTTCAAGTTTATTTTTAATAAGCTTATTTTAGTTTAAAAATTGTAAGACATGTTAAGAAAGGAAAATGTTTTTGAAGTAGAAAGGATATTTTCCTCAAGAATGGAGTTCAAGTGTTTTATCAAAATTATTTTCCATATAAGATAATAAAGGGTTCTATTTCTATCCCTATTATTACATGGATTTGATTATGTTGTGATGGAAATATTTTTATGAATTCCTTTATCTTATATGAATTGTTTTATGATGTCATGTTGTTTAAGAATCCCATTTTTATTACATGGGTTATGCTACGATGTATGATTTTCGATTTTGTGGCACACATAAGAATGGTTTCATTATGAGATGGGTGGGACCTATATCTCCCTCCAATTCATTGGGTAAATATTTTATATCTCATGAGATAGACATGGCTGGAACGGTAGGTTATACCAGTTCAGTGAAATAGGACTGAAATGAGGGTGACTCGGTTCAGAAATGGACTTTGTCCACTAAGATAGTCTTAGAAATGAGTCTTGACTAATAAGAAATGATTCTCTATGATTGTGTGTTTATGCCACAATGTTTCATGTTTTATGTTATGATAATTAGGATTTCATTTCACTACTATGACTTATCCCCTATTATGAAATTATGCTCTCTTTTGCAGGTTAAGACTTCCAAAATGTTATGTTCTTATTAATATGATGTGATTGGTATTTATTTTGTTTACCCTTACTGAGAATTTGAGCTCACCCTTTTATGTTTTCTTTTCCCCAGGATATAAAGAATGGTTTTAGGTAAGAAAAAAAGGGATGATCTTTACGGGAGATGTTGAAGATCTTTCACCATGATTAGAAGATTATATTCAATGTTTCCAAAGAAACTAAACTATTACGGTCTTTGTGTGTGTGTTTTTGTAATGTACTAAGTATTCCGCAAAAGTAATGTAATGTCCATGTACGTTAAGCTTTGGGTCTCTATAGTCAAGCTTGTGTATCTACAGTTGGTATCAGAGTAGTCAACCTTTGGAAACTAGAATTGGAAAACTTTAGGGAGATCCTTAGAGATATTTCTAAGGTATGTCTAGGGATGTCCCAAAGGTTAAGAATAAGTATATGTTACAATCCTAGAATAATGATAACGATCATGAATAACCTAGGATTAATCCTAATATGTTATAGATTTAATGTACTCCCACTCGATTATGTTGTTTTCCTATTATGATTTTTCCTCTCACACTATTCTTTTTCGGTTTTAGGAAATGTATGGAAATAGGATGATTCATGTAAATGGAGAATATGATGGAAAATGGAATGATATTCTTAATGAGCAACCAAATGAAATGGGATTTGGAAGGTGAAACATCGTTATTATTCCTAATCATAAATCTCATAATATGATCAATAATATCAACATTATTAATTATCCTAACATAGCTGATTAGAGAAAGATGGAGTTTTATGAGATCATAGATGATAGAAATTTAAATTTCCCTCATGTAAATCATGTGGGAAGATGCATCAAGGAGAATATTTCAATGTAACTGGAAGATGCTTTTGGTGTTGAAATGAAGGACATAAAGATAGTAATTGCAATGGAAAAGGTTCAGTTAACACAATGTACAAGTATAATGGCATTGTTAAGACATCAACACCAGTTAAAGGTTTTAAATGTGGAATGTACGGGAATTATGAAAACCAATTCCCTAAGGGAAAATATCATAAAGAGAATCAACATGGTTGTATGGGTAATATTTATGTTGATGATGAGAATGAGACTACAAATGATATCTAATTTGAAAGAAGTGTTGACAAATAAAATGATGAAGCTTGGTCAATGGTTTAAGAAGATAGTTGAATGATTGTATGTTTATAAAGAAAAATGTATGGTACTATGGAATAAGGAAACAACTATGGATTGTTACACTATTGTTTTCACATAAGTATTTGAATGTATATGTTGAATGGTACTGGTTACCGTGAAAAGTGATTGAAATATTTTTGGAAAGTAGATGATATGCACACAATGAAGGGACAAGGATAAAATAATATGATTGATAGTATTAATGTGCTCATTACTGATAAAAGGACAACGTGATATCATGGTTTGAGTATGTTGAATTTTGGGTATATTTGGTTTATGGAAAGTGTTCATTTTTATTCAATTCATGTGATCACGATGATTGTACAATAATTTATGTTATTATAATATTTCAAGAGAATGCATGATGAATTCAATAAATTGTTTGTAATGTGACCAAAAATATATATCTTATAATATATGGGGGATAAATTATGGTATTGACATGCTTGATATTTTACATTTATAGTAATTTTTTTCATTGTATTGTGAGATTTTACAGAAGTATTTTGGATAGGCCTAAAGATTGGAATGGATTAAGGTTGGTGTCAGATAGTAATTTTTATGGTTAGAAATTTTTTATATTATTTTTGGAATGTTATAATAGTTTTGTTTTAAAAAAAGTAAAACCTACAGGACATGGGACAAACCATCGTGTAGGGAAAGAATGTAGGAATTAAACCAACCACAGAAGTGCGATAGGACTTTATTGCCTACCACTAGCCTACAAGAAGTCCTTGGTTAGTAAAAATTAGTTTTTTTATTAAGTGTTATGATAGATGATGTATAAGTATATTTTTGGAACCATCTATGATTAATCTCACCAAAGATAGACTTATATATATTTAACAACTTCTACTTACCTTTTTTGTGATAGAGACAGATGGAATAACCTATAGTTCTGTCAAATTATCTGTAAAATCATCATGATTGAATAATTCAAAATCATTTCATTAAGTAAGATATAAAGTGGAAAGTGTTTATGGAATGGCCAATGATGATATTACATAAATATCAAGTATGTATTTATACTTATGAAAAAATACTTCAACATTAGGGAAATGATCTTGGAAACCCAAAATGTTATCCAAGTACCTCCTTATCCGATGAATTATATGGTCACAAAAATCATCGTAGATTTATGGCCTCCTTATTGTTAACATTCTCCTAGCCATGTTCTCTACCACTCTCTATCAGAACATGATGGTCAAATTTCTTTTCTATGTCCATGTTTTCACATCCCACATATGTTCTAATATTTGGAAACCCAGTGATGATATACTTTGATTAACCATTACATTTATAGCTTTCTTTTTAAAAAGGATGTCTTATTATCCCTTTTTATGATGTGGGTTACCAAGAAAGAAACCTTCAAGTTGAAATTCATTTCTAACCCTGACGATTGTCAAGGGAGAAATTCATTTTAACGGGGATAGAATGTAACAATCTAATATTTTATGAGATGTATTCATTAAATTTTGTTGATTTATTGTCTTTTATTTAACACCAAGATTATCATGCACTATTTTCAATAACGTACTAACTTGCAGTATACACAACACTATTCTTAGCTTGTGATGCACACAATTTAAAATTATCTTGATTGAATTCATTTCACTCACACTGAGAATATATATTTTTAAATGTAAAAATTATTTATGATTGTATTATGTTATATGAAACACCAACGTAATATTCCACTATAAGAAACACTGACATGGATTGCGTTACATGCAAGAGAGACCTTCCTCGATAGATTGTGTTTTACGCGATACATAGTTTCAATAAACAACAATATGTTACTAAAATGGGATATAAACTAGCCATTATAATTATAATTAACCATATTTTGAATCTTATAACATTATCATTCATATTACACATTTTCTAGAACCTGGAATGAGAACAAAATCAATTATTCAGATAAAACAAATATTTTTCAAAAAATACATTTTTTCCGCCATTTGATAGTGCACTCATTTTAAAACTAATTTTTGAAATGATTATAAGTAAAATTCGACAAGGTAAACTTATTCATTTGAATCATGATATAAAAATTTACATTGGATAAATTTTTGATATTTTTCTGACAACATTCATATTTTGATGAATAATAAAAATAAGCTAAATTTTACATAAAGACAAGTTTTTACATCAAGATAATTTATATGGTAAAATTATAATATTTCATTGTTTTAATGTATAAATAGAATATATTTTTACCATTTAATACAATTTCAGTCATTATAATTAATTGTACATTAAATTCGTAGGTAAAAATATTTCAATCTTTTGCATTGTTTTAATTTATAAAACTCCTTTTCTCATTTCAACAACAAGATTAATTTTTAAATAAATAATGCAACTATTGTGTATTGAATTTTAAAAAATGGATTCCATATTTGGAATCATTACGTCCAAATTATGATAATTGGAAACTTTTATTTTTGGGCATTATGAATAGTTACTAAGGTAAGTTTTATTCAACACAGTTAAAGGTAAATCTCGTAATTTAGGGTAAACATAATGTTATAAAATTTCCATAAAACTTGTATTAATATAATTGAATGATTATATTTTACCATAAAACAAACATATGTCGAAATGGTATCTTTTGGAACCCACTTGAATGAGATTAACACATTTATTTTCGTTTATATAAAGAAATGTGAAATATGTCTCACTCAAAATCTTAAAATTAAATTATTTTTAATATAAATTTATACAGGATATAAATTCGATTAAAAATACTCATTTCAAATATAAAAGTTCTTTATTTATCATTTTAATTATTTTCTAATTTTTAATCAATATATTATTACCTTAATAGATAATATATTAACGATGAAGAAATTATTTATTTAGTGAAAAATCATTAATATAGTTTTTATTAAATTAATAATAATCATAAAAGGTCCAAACACTTGCCAAAACATATTGGTCGAGTACATCTATACTACACTCACCCAAGGGTATACTTGGTGAACTTTTGGAGCCTTATAAAAGAGATTATGAAAGTTATATTATTTTATTTTAAATGATGTCAAAGTAGTCACCTTAATAATTTAATAAAGATAAAAATTTTAAAATTTGGGTATTTTAGAAGATATATTAGACTAAAATTATTCATATGAATGATATTATACTTTTTTCATCATTGTATTTTATTTTATATATTTATGAAAAAAAAGTATATTAAATAATTATACAAAAATGTTGTAGTAATTAATTTATTGAGATAAATATCAAATAAATTGTTTTAAAAATATTAAAATAAATATTATAAAAACTAATTAATGTTCTCCACTAATTTTATAGATTCATATGACCTGATAATAATCTATCAAATATTTTTTTCCAGTTCTATCTTCTTTTTGGATTTTTTTTAAATTCTAATTAATTTATAGTGTCAAAATCGACACTATTGATATTTTATAAAAATAGCACATTATTAAATTATTTAAAAGTAACAAAAATATTTAAAAATTGAAAATTGAAAATTACATTTTCTAAAATGATATAAAGAATCCAATTGTGGATAATTAAAAACATATTAGTTAGTATTTCAATCTTTTAAAATTATGGATATTCTTACCAAAAATAAAATTAAATAGATTAAATAAGGATAAATCAAAAGGATAATGTTTAAAAAAAATTAAAACATCTCTAAAATTTATTGGTTGATGATATTACAAGCGTATCTATTCTAATATTCAATGTTGAGTAATTTTTGAGGTTTTTATGTGGTGTCTGGTTTTATTATAAATTAATATTTTGGAGGTTTCCAAAAGTTCCACTCTCTTCTCTTAAAAAATGGGACCTCCTCCCTATCCATTTCAGTCCTTTATGTGCTTTCCAACTAGGCCAAACCCTACCCATTTCAATTATCAGATTCCCTAGCATCATACTAGATTTCATGGTGTTTTTCAAAGACCATCGTTAGTGCCATAAGAGGATGTTTAGAAGAGGTACATTGATGAAGAGGTAATATCATTTACCGATTCTTTCAAACTTATTTTCTTATTATACTTCCTCTATATGTGTTCTTTCCTTATTATGTAATAACTCTATTATCAATTTTATACTAGTATTTTATTATGAATATGAAACAACCATATTCCATCTTCTATCCGTTCTTGGAAAAATGAAATCACTACGCGTGCGCAAGTACGGTCTACCGTATCCACGCCGTGCTGTAATCTTTTTTCATAACCTACATACATGGATGGGTATAATGATGAAAGAAATAAATATATATAATTATTTTAAATTTATATTTATTTTGAAATATTATACACCGTACAATTCAAGACAGTTTCACAATCATGGCAATGATATCGTCGCTCGTGTGTATGTACGGCCTGCCGTCTCTACAATGTGATGTGATTCGTTATACATGATCATCATTAAAGATTAATTATATAAATTAATTTAATGAATAAATATGATAAATATTATACTAATACAATTATTTAATTTCATATAACTATAACCTATAAATATTAATAAGAATTTATCCAACAAAACATGCATAAGAACATAAAGTAGTTAACACCTGAATAACGAGTAACAATGAAATATTACTAATAAAAAGATAAAAATATGACCATATATAATATAATTAAAATGACTATGATTATGGAAGAATTAAATTAAATTATTTAAATCATTATATAGGAAGTTTAGATACATAAAAATCATATTAGGCCTAATGTAAGGCATAATTATTCAAATCTCATTCTTATCAAAGATTGGTTATTTTTAAGTACTTACAGGGTAAATGTTTATCATCCATTTCCATGTTTTCTAAAAATGTTTTCAAATTTTTTTTACTATTATTCATAGGTATGTTTGAATTCATCTATACCCTTTTTTTACTTTTACCACATGGAATGGATGGAATCTTTCTTTTGTTTACCATATGAGGAAATTTTTGAATTTTCTGTCAAGAGTATGAGGAGAATGTTTTTTTACATATATAAACTGAATGGATTTTTACGATTTCATAACGCCTTATTTCTATGAATATCATTCTATAAGATTTTGTTTTCAAAAAATAATTCTTTTAAAATTGCATGGCATTTTTGGAAAATAAAATTATTTTGATGAAGAAAGGATATTTTCCTCAAGAATTCATTTCAAGTGTTTTATCAAAAACATTTCCATCTAAGATGACATTTTTAATATGGTTATGTTTCAAGTATAATTTCCCAATTATTTACATGGTTTTATTTTGGTTATGATGAAATGATATCCATTGTTTTATATGAATTATGTTATGTTGGGATGATATTTATAAAACCCATTTTATTCATTAGGATATGATGAATGATTTATGATTATTTAGTGGAACATTTATGAATGATTTCATTATGAGATGGGTGGGACCTAAATCTCCCTCCAATGAATTGGGTAGTGGTTTATATCTCCTTATATGGATATGGTTGGGACAAAATGTAAATCTGGTTTAGTAATACTGGGCTGGAACGACAAGTAAACCTGGTTTAGTGGTGGACATCGTCCACTATGATGGTCATGGCATCACTGCCTTGGATACGATGGAAATCATATTTTGTGCATATTAGTTTTCCAAAATTACATGTTTTATTCAAATTCTATTCCATCATGGTTAATGTTCCTGTATGATCTATTCCTTATATATTTCCAAGATAATTGTAATTGCTCATGATTATGATGCCTAGATTTTATGTTCATGTTTTTACGTTTAAATGTTTATGGTTGGTTTTATGTTCTCCATGTTTAACCTTGTCAAGAATTTGAGCTCACCCTTTCTATGTTTTATTTTCCTAGGATATAAAGAAAGTTTTTTGATATGATAAATTGGGTAATATATTTGTTGGAGATGTTGAAGATCTTTCACCATGATTAGAAGATTATGTTCAGAGTTTCCAAAGACACAAAACTAATAAAGTCTTTGGACGTCTATTTTTATTATGTATTAACTATTCCGAAAAAGTAATTTAATATCATTGTACTTCATTTTTCGGTATCTAAAATTATGAAGATAATAACAGTGTTATTTTACATGAAAAACATCATGTATCCAAATCATCTACAGGGGGAGGTGTTTCCAAACAGACCACAGCTCCAACCCAGGCCAACACCTCGAAAGGACCAAATAACTAGGTAGAAAACTTACTCCCACGCCCAAACCATCATTTCCACAAACAGGGATTCAAATTCAGAAATACATGATGCTTGACATAAAAATAAAATAGTCTCAACCAATGGTCATCATAAGACTTATAATGATCATGCACCATCTTCTTTCCCTCACGATTCACCTACCCCATATTTTTCATTTTCTATACCAGTTCTGGCCTCAGATTTGCTGACTCTCTTACCCCAGTCCAACACAGCGGAGAATGACAAGGTCATCCATACAAGGATTTAAAATATTCAATACAAATAGTGGAGTGAAAAATAGTTTTTAATAGAACACTAACAAGGGAAGGATCCTCATCCATGAACTTCCACAATCTTGGACACAAGAGCACAACACGTCTTCAAGAGTCTGGTTGGTCTGCTTTATTTTATCGTCAGTCTACAGATAAAAAGAAGTTAAAAGGAATAACTGAAAACCAAAATCATGCTGGAAGTCTCTTCAGACCCTATATATAAAATGGGGGGTCTCGGTCATAAATTATCATCCTCGGGACTTCGTGCAGTCTCACTACCTCCTCCAAATACATCCTCAAGTAAACCTCCATTGATATCGACTCCTTGATCTCTATGAAGTGGGATAATTTTTTCATGTGATCCACTACCACCCATATAGTGTAATAGCATCCCTGAGATCAAGGTAAACCAGTATTAAATTTCCTCAAGATGTCCTCCCACCTCCACTGAGGAACATCCAACAGCTTGAGAAAACCACCTAGAACACAATGACCGACCTTCACCTTTTGGAAGACAAAACATCATGACCTAAAATCTGAAACCCACACATCAACCCAGAACACCAAACTAACTGTTCAAGGAATAGTACATTTTCAACCCTCCAGGATTCTCCACTAAAGGTGAACCATAGAACTCCCTGAGAAAAAACTCACACTTCTCTAATGGAATGAAAATCCATCCCTGAAATAACACTTGATGTTGTTCATCCTCAGACCAACCATCATGTGATTCTTAAAAAATAACTCGATCTCTCCAGACCTCTACCTCACGATCCCACAACTGGGACTCTTATACCTGGTTCACCAGATATGACTACACTATCATCTGGAAAAGAAATCCTCTACCCCTGACATCTTCCATATTCAGATGGAACACTGAAATCTCTTCCATCACTCACTATGAATCGGTAGATTCATGCACTGCATCGCTATGAAACTTCCTGCTCAACACATCAGCTACAACATTCACATTACCAGGTGTATATGAAAGATCAAATTCATAATCCTATAAGAACACAATCCACTGACACTTCTTCAAGATCAAGTCACACTGGGAGAAAACATAACTCAAGATATTATGATCTATGAAACCCCAAATCTCTTTTCGACAATGTAATGCCTCAACAAGATTAGAAAAAATACCACAACCATCTAATCATGATAATGGGTGGCATAGTTACATTCATGGGGACAATACTTCCAAAACCCTTATGAAATGACTGATCTCTGCTGGATCAAAACACATCCTAACACAAGACATAAAGTATCTCAGAAAATATAATTCATACATCCCTATAATGGTAGAGAAATAACTAGATTATGGACTAATGTTTCATTCAGATACTAAAAAGTTTTATAACATTGATCAGTCAACAGGAACGCACAATCATTCCTCGCCAATGTTGTATGATGATTCCCAACCCGAGAGAAATCATCCAAGGACCTCCTGGATTAGCCTTCTAGACCAAGGAAACTTCACACCTCTCCCACTATCTAATGGGTTTCCTAAGACACATCTCCTTGTTTCTTCAATAGATACACAGATACTCCCTACTAGGATACAACTGCCCCATGAAACAGACTTCTCGAGCCCAAAGCTCACACATCGACAACATCCCAAATAGTTATTGTCGACAAAGAAATCCCAAAATGGTATACAGATGCTCTGCATGTTCCTCCTCAGATGCAGAGTACACAGAGATTTTGTGGATGAAGACCACCACGAAATTATCTAGGAACTCTCAGAACACAACATTCATCAACCCCATGAACACACAAGAAGCACTTGTCACACCTAACAGTATCACCAAGAACATGTAATTCCCAAAACGACAATGGAAAGTGATATTTGGAATATCCTCATCCTTCAACCACATTTGATGACATTCAAAACACAAATAGATATTCAATAAAAAATTTACACCCTTTATTTGAACAAATAAATCATAAATCTGTGGAAATGATAACGATTCTTCATTGTCACTTTGTTCAAGCGATGATAATCGATGAAAAACGAAAATTTTCTATTGGCCTTCTTCATGAGAATATGGGTGTGCCCCATGGTGACACACTTGGTCGAAGAAAACCACACTGCAATAGACCGTCGAGTTTTATACATATATCCCATAACTCCGAAGGGTTCATCCTATAAGGTGACATTGAGATAAGAGATTATTTTGGATGTAACTTGATGCCAAACTTAATCTATCATCGTGGGGGGTAATTCTATAACCTCTACTAGAAATACATCTGGTACCCTTGTATGACCCTAGGAAACACCAAATGTTGAACCTATTAGAAAATCAACATTAGTTCATTCATCAAGGATAACAAAAAAGGGACACCCCTTTCACCCATTCGAGAGTCTCTCTCACCAAAAAACACCATTGGATCTCCACCAACAATGAATAACACCACTAACCACCAGAATCAATCCAAAATAACCTCCAATGATTAAAACTAATACATGTTGAGGATGAAATCATATAGTTGTATCCATAAACATAGTAAATCTCCCTATGAAAGGTACAACCACTGTAGTACCTTATAGTCTCTACATATTTCAAACAAGTCATCTCGACCTCCAACTGGCGTAGAAAACATGAAGGGAACTGAAACCTTCTCTACCTCAAGTCTTAAAGCATGGAAAATGGTAGGGCATATGAAGGATTGTGTCACTGCTAAGTAATACAAGGTATAAATCCATGTAGGGGATAATTAAATGGTACCTCAAATGATGTATGGCTCTCCCGGTGCTAGCAACACTAAAGCATGAAGCTGACCATGACCTATTCCACGACCTCTATGACCATCATGATGACCAAAACCATGACTTTGATCTTTTATTTGAGGATGGGGAGAATCTCATGGATATCCTTAGCATGCCTCATCTTCTCTCTACTAATCCAATGCTGGTGTAAACTACTACTGCTACCTCAGCTGAAACTACATTAATGGAGGAACCTAGAGTGGAACACCTAGTGTATGATGATCGATCTAAAAGTCTTGGAACTCTCACTATTGATGAACTTGGGCTCTGCATGAAAACAAGTTCCTAATACCTTGGCATAGGGTTGAGAGCCTCCTCCCATAGAGAAATGTGATACTGAGGGATGGAACCTACCCTGGCAGAAATGAAAATCTTCTTCCCTGAAAATTGGGAACCCCAGACCATAGATCGGCTTCATGAATAATCTTGGTGACTATCCTATTTTGAAAATACAATTTTAGATAACATTATCACGATGAATTCTTCCTTTTTCAGCACCTCAATATATGTCTTTATCATAAATGCGGTGACTTGGACCTGGATCTATCGATGGAAAGCCTCTTTAAAATTCTATGTCATGGACTCCTCATCAGAAAAAGGACCTAATCATATTGTTAATGATTTTTGAAATGGATTCCAAATTCTCGCCCACTAGAGCTCCCCTGTCTAAGGGTAGGTAGCTTTGGGCAACTAGACGCCTTCATGGTTGAATAGTGAAACTCAACTCTAAACATGTCTCAAAACTCATCCCATCAGATCGTCGACTTTTCGCGATCAATGAGGATTAAGAACCACCATTTCCTCGCTACTACAAGAATCATCCTCACAACCAATGCTACCCGGTGCACCTGATCATGAATTGTGCTGAAACCTATCTCAACCTCCTCCAATCAGTCTTCCATGAGTAAAACAGAAATGGATCCCTCATACTTTGATAGACTCTATAATTAAAACTCTTGGAGTGTCCTTCTCTAAGTGTCATCATCATTGACCTCCACTCTACGGTGACCTGCTGGCATAGCCTGCTGGACAACTTCTATGTGAACCTGATGAGGACGTCGGCTGGGAGCCATACCTACAAAATAACAAATAGATATAGCTCCTAAACCTGGAATATAGAAGACTCAGTATTAATTAATAGTTTTATTTTATTCATTTTAGGTCCACCAATCCCAAGGTATACCCATTCAAACACAACCACAAAGAAGAATGATGAATGATCCTTTCCAATGTCTTCACCATGGAACAAGTATCACCTCATTTAATTTCCATTTTAAAATTAATGGTTCGTGTATCAGACCATAGGTGGCCCTAAATACCTATGTTGCAGCTTGTCTCAAGTGTTTACAACACTATCTAAACTTGAATAAAATTGTTTCCCTAGAAAACCATGAAACATAACATGAGCCTAACTACAAACTCTATCATATCCCTCAACCTACTCTAATACCACTATGTCACCCCCCCCCTCACAAAGTACACCCGTACTGGGTCGGCAATGTGAGAACGGAGATAATAACACCCAAGTCCCGCCTCCATTAGGCCTCAAGATGGAGACTAGAACTATGTAAATAATAATCACAAAGATGGTAGGAATTACACTCTAAGAGAACACGTGAGAAATAGAGAGATAAGACAGACACCAACCAAATCCATGTAATAATACATGTACAAATAGAAAGTAAAACAGCTGCAACCACGATGCTCGAACATCTCATGTAACCCCAAGTTAATAGTAACCAGCCTAATCTACAACCTACTCTAAGTGGCCTAAAAACCAATGTATATACGTTGGGTGAGTATTACAGTATACTCAGTACAATCCTCCCCATATCCCCTTGTGAAAAAGTAATGAAAGCATGATAAATCATAGTAAACAAAAAGTGAAACTAACTCGCCACCTAAATAGGTAGACTAAGTTCCCATCCTCACCATGGCTACTCTTACATAGTATCACATATAATAATATATAATTTTATAAAGAATATAAAGGGTACCCTACTACCACTTCCCTACTGGGTTGCTTCTTTTCCCCAACATCGCTTGTCCTAAGCATCTCTCCCCAAAAGGCTTGCCCGTAGACACCTAGGAATTGGACCACAACACGCACTTTGTGCAACACACCCACTACATCCATGTAAGGAATGTAACCAGGTAGTTTCTGGGAGCCACCACAACTCTCATAACATGTATCAAACATCAATCATTATACCTCAATCCATTATATCCAATACACTGGGTATGGATCCTTAATCCATCACAACCTATATATGTTACATCTATAGGAGTCCATAGGAAACTAAATATAAAATATATTTTTGTGAATAACAACAGGATATTAAATCCCTCGACACCCAAATATGGGGAAAACTAATTGTTGTTCCTACCACCATATGTAACTACCAAGAGAATAGAGTGGGGCCAAAGGGGGTAG
Organism: Viscum album; assembly: GCA_963277665.1. Taxonomy (NCBI): domain Eukaryota; kingdom Viridiplantae; phylum Streptophyta; class Magnoliopsida; order Santalales; family Viscaceae; genus Viscum; species Viscum album. The sequence goes on from OY728162.1 coordinate 1,336,222,923, forward strand.
TTAGCCATCCATCCACCCACCAGAATGTTGGGGAAAACACCCCTAGGGATCAAAATCCCAGGGTTGTAAGTTTAACTAACCAATTAGGTTGTTTAGAATATAGAAACACATAAAGTACTGATTATAATATGCATAAAAACTCCAATATGAAAAAAACCTAGTCTTAGACTAAACTACAGGCAACGTCTCTCGGACTCCCAGCTGCCATGGCTATGACTAGATATCCTCTAATCATACAAACATTTAAAGATTGATATTAAGTTACTTATACCTTTTTATCAGTTTGATATTATGTAATTAATTATTTTAACCATTAATTAAATGCTATTATTTCCACATTACATTTCATTAACACGACACAAAGTTCCATTCCCTCTAGGAAAAACCAATCCAAGTCCATAACTTCTCAAAAATATTACGTCATCATTGCATCCCAACAAGGTCCAACCCCTTGGGTTAACATCTTTTATTAAATAATTTATTAATATCGTTAATACTTTCCCATAATTCTTATAATTCTATAAAACCAGTACAATGCTACCAAACACAAGGGGCTCAACACGGTGAGTATATGGACTACCCATCGATCCATTCCACCTATATTAGGAGCATAAACCCATCCATCCTCAAGAAACTAAACACAAAAAGAAAGTGGAATACCCCAAATGTCGTCACCTACATTGGAAGGAGGGTAAGAAAGACTAGTTACATTAAGCAGCGGGGAATGTAATGAAGATAATCAACCAATATGATTCGACAAGCATCAGACATTCATAACTGACCCATTTCATGATCTCTTGTTTCATCTGAGACACCCACATGCATAAACCAAAGCATCTTGCCACTCTAGGTGTCAACTACTACCCAAAACCCTCGGTCTCCCTACCCCACATACCATAGTATCCTCCTTAGATCTTCCGTCACATGATAACACCACAACACAAGTAGTAGGAAAACAAACAACAAGCAACTAAGCTCTTGGACCTATGAAAGGAATCAGGACTTCACACACAATGAGCACTCATGGCTCCAAGAATAAGGTTCTTGAACTTTACAAGCTAGGGGCTGACTAAAAACCCTTCCATGTATTATGTTTTATAAAAAAAAATTTATTTAATGCATCTTGTATTAGCTGGTTCATTTAAACATGTAAAACTACATCCATTCGATTATCAACAGTTTACCATAACAACAACCAGATTCAAAAAACGTGACTCTATATCATTATCCAATTAATTTATAATAAATCCCGAAATTATATTATTTACCAATTACCTTAAATAACAATATTAAAAACAAATACTGAATAGATATCAAATTATTCATTAAAAAGAGAGGAAAAGACATATGATAAATACCAATTTATTTATCTAGTTAAAACATTTATTATGTCAATTCCTTTGTGATATAGTAGGATAAATCATTGTAACTATACAGTTTAACTTAAATGAATAGATAATCCTCAAATATCCTACCCCAAAATTTTCTTTACATTCTTTACGAATAGTACAACACAACAAATCATGATCACCACTCCCTGTGAAAACTCCATTCCCCGATGACACTGTGACATTACCGCACCAACTCACACCCAAGAAAACTCCATTATAAACATGGGGATCACATTCCATAACATAGAAAGGAAAAATTGGAGAATAAGTATTGAAAAAAAACACAATAATAGAGGTAAGGAGTACCTTTTATCGATAACAGATCAAAACTTCCTTATTGCACCAAAACAGGGGGTGTGCTTACTATAAGAAGACTCTAAGGAAAACAATCCAAGGATCACAATTCGATCACATGAATTCTATGGGAGAAATAACATTTGTCACCAAATATTGAGAGGAATGAAAAGGAATGAAAGAAAAGAAGGTTCCTGACTATGAAGGATTAGATCCGAGACTAATTGGATTTGAAACGACATAGAATTTCCATTAATTTGATTCACATTAAACTATAGGGTTTGACCAAGGGAAGGAATCCCAAGCCTTAAAAAAATTAATATAAGAGTTATGGTATTTGAATCGTACATAAAACCCTTAAAAGGGATTTAAATGAATTTTATGTCAAAGAATACGTTAAAGGGGAGAAACTATCAGAAGTTGGAAAAATTGGAAATTTGAAAATGAGCGAGCCACGGTTTCGGTGTGCAACCGTTTTGGTGTGCCACTATCATAGTGAAACAATAATGTTTCCACCATTTAGTTGTTCCAAAAATTATGTTGACACCGATTCAGTGACCCCCTGTTACAGTGCCACTATTTTGGTGCCTCCATTTCAGTGTGCCACTTTTACAGTGCCACCATTTTTTTTCCACTATTACTGTGTGCCACCATTATGGTACCACCATTAAGGTGCCACCATTTTGATGTGACACTATTACGGTTCCACCTTCTCAGTGTTCCAACATCACAGTGCCACCATTTTGGTGAAACTAGATTTTTTGCAAACTCCCAAAACAAACCATTACGACCCCCAAGAACTCCCCAAGTGCTGTATTTTCAATGGAATGGCCTGGGGAAATCCGATTCATTACATGAAACATTTATGAAGTATCCATAAATGAATGATAATTAATTTTTTTTATAAATTATCATTAATTTTATAATTTTATATTCATTTCAATATCAAACACTTTCTATTTTATATTAAATTACATTTATATGATATTTCATGAATTCTAACAATTTTATAATTCAATATTCAATATATAATTTTTTTTATAAAATCTAAATATCATATATGTTGTAATTTATAAACACTTTATAAATAACATTTTATGATTTATGAAAAAACCATTTTGTATATAAAGCATAAATAATTCCATTTAAGTTGTCAAAAGATATTTTTTAATAAATATTTATCAATTAACCATAAACATTTTAAAGATAATTAATTTATAAAACACATTTATAATTTTTTATAAATATTTAAAAATATCTTATTGAATATTAATAATATGTATCAATAATATAATTCAATTAATAATTGGATTGTATTAATTAAAATATATACATTTTTTATATTCATAAACAATATGGTTAAATATGAAATTTTCTTATTTATTTCTTGGTCTGAAAATTCACTTTTTATAGTTAAAATATTTTTTCATAAAATAATAAACATGTTGTTTCATAAAAGAAGCCTACCCTCTAATACCACTAATGGGTTGTGAATAATAGTCATATAAACATATATAGAGAAAGATAACCGAAACATAGGCATATTTATAATAAAAAATAGACATGTAAATAAAACTATGAAAATAGTGTACCTCGAAAGTAAACAACACTTATTTTGTTCTTCCCCAGTAAAAAAGGATGATTGATAAGGATAACATTGTAGTGAAAAATATCACACTTCCTTTGAGGGGGGACATAGATCAATGGATTCATGATCATATCTTAAGGATACAGAATGATGAATGGATACTAGTTCCTTTATCTAAGACAAAAAACAATATTATGGGCGCAATAGATAACTAAAAGGAATGATGAAAATAAATAATACTCAAGAGTAGGGATCACATACCTTTGACTATATTTCCATGATGTGTCTCATTAAATGAAACACATAATCCATATTTATGTACCCATGCACATTAATTTCCATTTTCATTAATTCTTATAATCCTATTCAATTAATATTCCATCCATTTAATTCATTCATAACATATTATCATTTAATCAAACTGTATGTAAGATAAGTTAACCAAAATAAAATATTACATTGAATATATTTTACTTTATATTCATGAATAAAAACTTATACCATGAGCGGCATGTGCCCCATTATATTGAAAATTCATAGAGTAATGATATTGAGAAACACATTTTGAGGGGATAATTTTTTATATATTAGTAAACTAAGAAGAAGATTCTACATGAAAATCATTTTTATTTAGGAAGTGATAGGAAGATACTATAAGGATGTTATAATAATAGGAATCAATAATGGAAAATGCATATCTCAAGAAAAAATCAACTTATAAATATCAATGAATGTATATGATATCTCATATAGTTGGATAGAGAAATCTATTCACCTCTATAAGATCTAGAAATTTTTAGTGGGATCCCTAAACAAAAAATATGAATTGAAATTATTCTAATATTAAAATATGGATGTATATTTCCACTATTATGATCAAATCCTTGATATTATACTATCCTAATATTTTATTTATCAATATGAATATATGGTTCTATTCGTTTCTTGTTCCATAGTAACATGTTTGGTTAATCTATCAATGGGTGGATGGATTACTATTGGTGAAATTAACATAATTTTTATTTATAAATTTTGATATTTACATTGAGGTACTATGTAGTATTGTTTATAATCATGATCAAAAGTAAAAAATGTAATCAAAAACATTATTTACTATTGAAGAATATTTCCATGATTTTATGTTGATAGCAAACTATATTAAAGATTTCTTCAATAAGTTTTCCATCATTTCTTTTCCCAATGTATAATTTCTATTTCTTATAGGTTAACATTGATTGTTTTTTTGTAAAAAATTGAAATTTGAAAAGGATATTTTTGAAATTATATTTATAGAATAATAATTCCCAATAAATTAGATATTATATGTTTTCTTTTATCATTCAAAATAATCAATCTAAGAGGGTTGAGGGTGATTTATATTAAAAATATCTTTTTAATATTATTAAAATGTTATCATAATGATTAAATTTTTTTTATGGACGTTACACATAAGAAGATGAATAATCTTTTTAATGTCTGAATCAATCTTGCATCCCATTTCTCAATTTTATACTCAAAATTTTATTTTATCCTTAGATTCATTACTGTATCATTCTCTAAATTTAATATCTTTTCACTATTATTAATCATGTTGACACACCATTCATTTTTATCACTAAAAATTAACACAAAACATGGATATTTTATATAGTTTTTTAAAAAATTCAATTTGGTATTTGTAAGAATCTATAAAAATAAAAACCATCTCTAGTGGTTGGACCTCCACTAATTAACATTCCAAAATTTAAAATTGGTTCACAAAATTCATTTTTATGGAATATAAGGACAATCAGGATCACTGCAGTTACAATTATATTTTTTTATATTATTTTTAATATTAAAATGATATATTCTTATTAGGTTTTATAATTGTTTCTTTTATGCTCATTAAAAAGGATTATTAAATCAAAAACTAAGGTGATGCCAATATTATCGTTATTTTCATAAACACATTGATTAATATTTGTTAAGTATAATGAGATATTAACTTTTCTCCCACTATATAGCATAAGGAAGATCATGGATGTTTATCACCATATTTTTTATATCATATGGTGAATAAATCATTGAGGAATTTATATCTAATTCGTATCATCTGTTAAATATTAAATTACCTATATATCCCCACTCACATAGGTATGAATTATTTTTTTATTTTATAAATCATGAAACATATATTTAGTATCCTTAATTTAATTATCATGGATAATAAATTTTCACTTTCTCCATATTATAATACCATGTCTAATTATATTGAAATTGAAGTGTATTTTTTAAAATTAGATAACAATAGAAGCTAGCTCAATTCCAATTCTATAATCACTTGACAATCAATAATATAAAACATATAGTTTTAAAATCTAAAACATGTTGGACATGATCTATTTATAGATTGCGACATAGACCCAAATATGGGGATATGGTTTGAGTGTAATCCAAGTAAATAATTATATGTGATAATAGAAGAGGAGTTATCACCATGAATAGAAAGAATGTTTTGGTCAATTTTACTACCCTGTTTTTCAATGATTGTTTATTTTATTTTTTGTAATGAGAAAAAAATAGTCTAATTTATTCCCAAAAACACATGTAAAAACATTTATGAATCATAGGTGAAGTAATTTTAACTAATGAATGAAAAATTTCATTTGTGTCAATAATTGAACAAATGCTTCATAAAATTAGGCAATTTTGATTTATTTCAGCTAATAGATCAATTGATTCGCACAATGAAACCCTACTCCTACTATAAGAGACACCCAAATATACATTAGAACCAGAAAACAATATGTGATGATGGAATAATTTACCATGATTTTTATTACCAAATAGAAAAATATAAAAAAATGAAATTTATAAATACATAACTATTTTTAAATAGTAACATTGGACGAATTATTTGCAACCAGATTATAGACAACATCATCATGGTTAATGACAGTGATATTATTAAAATTAAAAATCAATTTTGAAATTATCATGATCCTATTAATGGGGATTATTAGTTCCACTATGGAATCTATATAGGAATTTTTATACTTGAAATACATATGAACTTACTAACTATTTTTGTAGTAAAGGGATGTCGAGGTTAATCCCTTAGATAAAAATTTTATGTACTATTAAAATAAATAGGAACAAGAAAAGAGACAAGATATTGGGAATTATTTTTAAAGGGTCTATAAAATAAAATGTACCAATCATAATATATCAAATTTCCTAAACTAGTGAAGTATAAAGAAATAAAAAAATCTATATACCACAAAAAATATATTCAATTGAGGCTCCTATAAGTGTAAATACTAATTATTCCACTCACAACCCTTTTCATATACCTTCTGCAATAGTTAATTATTAGAAAAGGAAATGAAAAACATGTTTAAATGTAATTTACCTTTTATGCCTATTGGTTATGGAATGAATGTGTATGGTTAGTTGTTTCATTAAGGGCATACCAAACACAACCCCTTGTGGACATGGTATGAAAAGAAGAATAAGATTTATAAATTTTAATAAAAACTGAAAAAAATCATATTATAATTAATCACAGAAATATACTAAACTGTATACAGTACCTCATCCATAAATTATATGGAACTAAAGACTTACCCCCTTATACTAAGTGAATAAATAAAGATAAAAAGGACCACCATTAGCATAACCCAACATTAACACATTTCTAAAGTCCAAGATCTAGTCAATCCCAAAATGTTGTCCTCTAATGTTAACAACATCCTTATATTTATAGGAAATTCATGATAATAAATATCTCATCTTGTATCTCTTATCATCCCAATATCTTCTCTTCAATATTTTATCGTATTTGAATTGGATTTTTACATTCCATGTAAATAGAAAGTATTCTATTGAGTGGATCCTATTTATCTCCTCTAAAAAGTATTACTATTTTATCCATGGGATATCTTCAACATGTTTCATTAATATTTTTAACTTCATTTTATCCCCATATTTAACTCCTCACTTTATCTTCCAAAATTAATGTTCATTCAAAATCTTCAGTTAAAACATTTGAACCCACATACCATATCCCCTATTAAGCATCATTGAATGCTATTATGTGCATCTCATTCATGTGAAGATCTTATCACACTCATGTATTTATAAAGAATATTAGATATTTGGAATGTGAACTTTTATTGTGGAAAAAAATATTTTTGATTCTCCTTTATTGTTGAAAAACACTAGTATATAAGCATAGGGTTCATATTCCATTAAAACTAATGTTTGTATTAAAATATTCACCACCATGGTGTAATTCTCTCATAATTTCATAGCCTCCTTGTTCCATGAAAATAATATTTTCGTATTATGTTATTCTACAATTCATGAAACATAATCATTAAAATGGACATTAAGAAATCAGAAACGAAATCCATGTTAAAAAAGGGATCCTCCAAAGCCAGGTTTTTATATACTTTTTCTAAAATTATTTTCAAGTAAATCTTGGTTATTTTTTTAAACTAATACATAAAGGAAACATCCACATGAAAAACTTTTGGTTTAAGCCAAAAGGGTTTGAGGTAGGTGTTTTTTTTCATTTCATTAACCTAGATCGATGACATGGTAAAGGAGGTGAAAGGTGTAAATGTAGAAAAAAACATTTCATCTTAATTATTAACAAAATGAAACTTGTACGTTAATATATTTTCCAAAATTATAGAAAAATGCATTTACAATGGTAACACTAAAAATACCCAATCCTTTCTTACATTTAAATTTCATTATTTTTGCAAAACATTTCATATATTAAACAAACAAATTCCCAAAGGCTGTATTAGTTTAGTGCATTTGGAAACATGGAAACACAAAAAAGTGGTTCATAATAAATCTATATCATCTATCAACTACTTATTAAAATATATAACACTTTTTAAAATATTATCCATAAAACAATTCTTCATATATTGGGAAAAACAATGACAATATAATGGTGATATTAGATGATCATTAAGGGTAAACATGGGAGATATATAAACATAAACATGAGAATAAGGGTATGAGAAAGTTAGCATAACATTAGATGACCATACCATGTATATAAAATATCATAATTCAAGATTCATGAAATAAAAATTGGTAGTTCATAAGACATGAATCATTAGGAAATAAATAACATAATCCATGAAATCATAAAATCGGAATAAGAAATGGAATCTATAGTTGACACATAAGTATATAAAAATGATTTCCATTGTAGTCAAGGAATCACTACCTATGCCATATTAGTATTACATGTTCACTCCCCCATACCATATTGTTAGTCATGGTTCACTCCAATAAACATCTTGGTTGTCATGTTTCACTCCCATAATCATCTTAGGAGTCAAGGTTCCCTCCCAATACCATCTTAGCAGACAAGGTCCTCTATGTGCATATCATGAAATATTAATCATTACCTAATGAATTGGAGGGAGGTATAAATCCCACCCATCACATAAATAATAAAATACATATGAGTTCTATGATAACATATATCATTCATCGTATCAGAACAAGTGCGATGAAATGGGTTTCATAAACATCAATCCATCATAGCATAACCCATGGAAGAGAAATAGCTTTCATAAATACCATTCCAATATAAGAATAATTCATTATTAGAAAGAATAAAAATTGTATAATTGAATAACATCCCCCGTAAAAAATATTTCATATAAAATAACACTATATTATATGAAAAATAATTTTGAGATATGACTTGAAAATAATTCCGGAGGAAAATACCATTTCATCGTTGAAAAAGTTTTATCTTCATAAAATGGCTAAAATTTTTAAAAGAAAACATTTTATTTTAAAATAACCTCATAAGATTTTGAAGTAAGATTCAAATAAATAAAGAATTATAAAATCATAAAAATACATTCATGCCATATAATTTAAATGAAAACATTCTTCTTTTACTTTTTTTCTGGAAAATTCATGAAGTACCTCATTTGGAAAACAAAAAACGTTTCCTTTCAAACGTTATAGTAAAAGTCCAAAATGTGTCAAAAGGTCATAATATATTAAAATTAGTGTATTAAAACATTTTTTAAAAATATTTTTAGAAAACATTGACCTAAATGATAAATATTCCCCACTTGAGACACAAAATGAAATAGCCCCAAATACTATTGAGATTTTGAAATAAATACTCATCAATTTATAACCTATAGAATCATATTATTCATTAAAGAAAGAAAATTATATGGATATTAAAATATCATAATCTTATAGTTAGTACTAATATAACATATTCAACATTATTATATACACCATGTACATAAAACTAGTGGTGTGTAAGTCATGGGTCCTAGAGAAATTAATGAGGAACATAAATCCCTTACAACTTAAGAAACTTTCGAATCTTGATATACAAGAAAGAATAAAATAAATTTAAGAATTTAATATAATTAAATAAATTAAATTAATGATATAAAATTTCATATGCTAGTAAATACACCATACAATAGATTTCAGTGGTTAATATGGCATGTATCTTACAGAAATAAAAACTGAGGGGAAATTCTCTTACCTAAAGTCTTTACTTCCATCACACATGTTAAAACATACTGTATAATATATATTAGTTTATTATACATCTAACATAGAACCATATTAACATATTTAATATAATACTTGATTTACTTATGAATTTATATTACTCACTTATTATCAATTCCATGTTAATGTTATGTCTCAGGTAAAAACATCTTTTTTTTCATTCATGTTTTGAATTCTAACCCATAGTACACTTACATCGATCATGATTCCATCATATATATAATTAAAATAATGATATTATAAATATATATATATATATTCATTATAGATTTATTCATAAAAATTTATAAAATATATAAACATAAAATGAAATGCACCATTCATAGAGAAGGTATGTAGTATGTATGCATGAAGGCAAAATTCATTTTCTTATCATATTATATTAAAGAAAATCCTGTAATATATTATCACTAAAGAATTATATTAATGTTATATATATCTTATATATTCATTAAATTCATTCTTATTACCATCTTTTTGAAATATAGAAGAGAAATGAGTCACATCGTATCATGGATATTGCAAGTCATACGTACGCATGACTAACATTTTCATTTCCCCAAAGATTAGATGGTAAAAGGGTAGATATGATATTATTATAACATAAGAATAAAAACATAATAAATAAAATATATATCATATAATAAAATATTGTCCATCATAATTTCTAACCATGAGATGTGGTAATGGAAAACCATACAACATCATTTTGTGAGGTGGTAGTTCACTGTACACAAGAACTGTAAGTTCAATACATATTTGATGGGATTGTGTGTAAGAATAGGTAAAATAATTAATATAAAAACATAACAATATATTTAGTATATTGTGGTTATTATATGAACATGAATTAAAAATAAGATAATGGGTTTAAATAAAAAATCAACCAAAAATGTCCTTTGAGGACCATTACCTCTTCTTTGGGTATCTTCATTTGATTTGAATAAAATAACTCATTGGGTTGTATTTATGCCCAAATTAAGGCTTATAGGTTCGATTTAATTATTTTAGGTTATGACTTTGGTAGTTTTTTTCTGAGAAAAATGATTTAGAGTAATGAATAAAATATAAGGAGGTATTCTCTTTTATAAGAGATGGGAGGGGATCCTTTGGAAACTCTCAAAAATATTAAAATAAAATAAAATAAAACTCAATTAATAATGGCTCCAAATTGAGTTATATATAAATTTAGATGATTCTAGGTATTAATCTATTCATATACTGAAAATTAGCAATTTTTTTGTTTTGTTTTTAATCCCTATATATTTGGTTTAACCCTTATTTATCCTTTTTTATTCTTACCATGGTATCATGTAATTTACATTTTGAGGTTTAATAAAATTACTATAACATTCCAAACGACCAATAAATGAGACATTAATCAAATTATAATACTTATCCAAACTATTTGGATTAATATTATACTATTTTAAAATTTATATCATTTAATAAATTATTTTTTATTAAAAAATATCATTAGGGTCAATTTTGACAATATTCACGTCTTGAATTTTTAAAAAATCATAACAACATGATGAATAATAACCAATTCATATAACACATCAATAAAATATAAAATTAATTCATATTTTTTTATGTCATTAATTTTATTAAATACTATTTATGTTAATATTGTTATTATCATTTATTTGATTCTTCTATTAGTGAAATAATTATCGTGTCATCATTATGTCACCATTTAAGGTAAATATTTTATCACTAAAAATTCTAAATAAATTACCATGATGTAGATAAATATTTAAGATTTAAAATTAATATTTATAGTCTAACATATCACCTTTAAATCTCCACATTAAAAATATTTTTCTTATAAAAAATAAAAGTATTACAAAATTTAAATTTCTATGAATCAATTACAATAAAATGGTTAAATTACTACAAGTGGAATAAATGAGACATAAAATCATACAAACGATAGGTTCGGTCAAAAATAACACATCCAATAAAATTATATTAATTTTTAGGTTATATTTATAAAATTTATAATATATTTTTTACCTATAATTGCCATATTTACCCTTAACCATGATGATAAAAAATATTATTAAAGTTACTATTCATATGCACAATAATAAAAGAAATCCATTTAAAAAATTTGAACATTATTATTCCAAATTTTAAATCCATTTTTAAAAATTAAAAAACCGTAAATAAAAATAATTGATTAAAATTTAATATCATTGAAGAAACGAGAAGGCATATTTTTATGTGAAGACATTCAAATGATTGAAATGATATTTTATCCAAATTCAATGTGAAATTGATTAAAAATATCTAAATTTTATTAAATGAAAAAAAATTATATAATTATACTTTAAGACCATTCAAAAATATATTTTAACACTAAAAATAAATTTTTTGAAAAAGCAGTCATTAATTAAAATGATGCATTTTTTACTATTCATCAAAACATGAAACATTTTAGAAAAATACCAAATAATCAACCAAAGTAACTTTTTATACCGCTTGTTAAAATAATAATTTTTTTCATATAAATATTCTAAAAGTATCAAAAATTCCACTTATAATGGGTTCTCCATTAATAAGTGTTAAAATTCCCCTTTTTAAAAATATAGGGTTTTATGCATAAAATTGGAGTTTTATTATATTATGCTTCTAAAATATATTGGAAAAATATAAAAAATATTTAATTTAATATGTAAAATATATATTTCATTAATATCATTCACTAATTGTATTTTACTTAATTTATTAAGATAAAACAACTTTTGAATCATACAAATAAAAATATTTCCTTTATAATCAATCAGTATATATTTTCATTTATAATTAATTGGTAACCAATGAATTCATATTATAAACCTTATATTTTCATAATTTAGTTAATACTATTAATACATTCTAATTTTACATCAAGTTTATGTCTTATTAATTTAAATAACAAATTTTTAGTAATATAATAATGTTCGGTAAAACTCGGTCTTCGGTGTAATAACTGTTATCAAAAGATCTCAACATTGTGTATAACACGACATGAGAAGAGTTTTGTGTATACTGCAATAAAATTTTAAGAGTTTCCTATAACACAATATTTACATAGTGTTGTGTATAACATAAGCCATACATAGTGTTTTTCATAGAACAGTATATATATTTTGTATTTTGTGAAATGAAAAATATTGAAAATATTAAATTAATTTGAAAACAAAATATTCAAAAAATCTCGAGGTGTTAAATGCTAACCCCACCAAAATTTAATTTCACACTTAAAATTCATCTATGTTTTCAATGGTTTAATACATTAATGATCCTTTAATGGAAACCGACATCATAAAAATAAACACCAAAAATTCCATTAAAAAAGAATGTTGGAACTATAACAGTTTCGTAAATTAACTCCTAACAAGACTCCCATAGAGGAGAACATAGATGGGAAGTGAAAACATTGACATAAAAGAGAAATATGAACATCATTTTTTATGGAGAGGTTGTAAATACCCGGAAATTTCAAGGAATGTTTTTTATTTCTTTGGGATTTTACGAGTACGTAGTTTCTGACGGCACGTGATTCCGAGGCCCGGTGTGCCCGGAATCAATTTCCGAAGTTTAGCTGGGGTATGTTCACTGAACGAACAAGAGGCTTTTCCTAACTTTTGAACCAGTTCTCGGAATTGAAATCTGAGGGCACCAATGGAATCGTAGCACCGGTAATTTCTTAGGAACACCTTTTCTGGAGTTGTGTTTGCTCGGCTGAGTTTATTAAATAAATGGGTTAACTTAGGAGTGAAATAACAATTTGTGCTACAATTTTTTATTTCTATTCTAATCAATTATAACCTATGCATGGATGTTGAGGTGGGACGCACTACATCCTAACACCACTTGGTAGGATAATAGTGAGGTGGGGCCCACATGAGGCCCACACCTTCAAATCCCTTAAAACCTCCCCCATGCTTTTATTTGTGTAGCACACCCGTACCCCCATTAATTTGTATCTCCTATACTTTAAAAGCATGCCAATAAAATGCCTCATTAATTGGACAACACACATTAATTAATTCGGCGAATTCTTTTTGAATTTTAAAAAGGTTGGCATGAGTAATAAAATAAGGAATGCTTTATTTTATTATGGATGATCCTTGTGTGGAGATTTTTGGGAGAGGAGGTCTCATGTCTTGGATATCTTCTTCTTCCATGGAGAAGAACGTGAAGAAAAATGACACGATTCTCGATCTTCTTCCGCCTCAAAGAAATGGGGACACCACATCCTTCATCGGGCATCCACCGACGACATGTACGGAGCCTCGTTCCATGACACCGTCTTCCGTGATGCCGTCTTCCGCGACGCCGTCTTCCGCGATGCCGTCTTCCACAACGCCGTCTTCTGTGACGGAATCTTCCGCGACGCCGTCTTCCGTGACGCCATCTTCCGCAATGCCGACTTCCGCGACGCCGTTTTTCTGCGACGACCATCGTTCGACAACTCCTTGAGGTAGGTGTTTTTTTTAGAATGATAATACTCCCATGTTTATTTTCCTCTAAAACACTAATGTAGAACAAATAATTATCAAGTTTCTCCGCGGATTATTATTTAAGGGTTGTGGATTATCATTTGCGGGGAATTGTTGGGAGTTGTTTCAAACCACTAATGCGGTGGGTGCGGACCAACGAAAAAGTCCGAACAGACCATTTTTTATGTTCTTCATGCGCGGAGCATTTTTCAATGATGAAACGGGACTAGAATGGGGATTGGAGGCCTTCGCAGTAAAGTACGGGTCCCGGGAGAGCCGTAGGCGCAGATGGCGGGCAAATCGGACCCCTGGAGCGCGTCCTGTGGTCCGTGGAAGACGCCGCAGGCGGTTGGAGGCGGCAGTCGGCACCGGCCGACCTCCAGGAGAGGGTTGCGCCCTGGCGCCCCAACAGGAGGAACCGCCATGGCTGAAGACGCGGTGGCAGGTGGATGGATCTTGCATTCTTGTGGGATCCGGAGGAGGAGGACACGGCCCCTGCCGCATCCGTGGAGCGCAGGGGGGGAAACACGTCCCCCCTGCTCGGCCCGCTGGCCGAGCTAGCGCACCCACCCAGCCGAGCAAGGCCGCTCACTGCTGGGTCGGGTCGCACCCCACCTAGCCGGACCTGGACCTAGGTCGGGTCGACCCAATCCGGGCCGACCCGGGGGGGTGGTTGGTCCGGGCCGAGACCCCCCATTTCGGACTGTTTCAATTATTTTCCCATATCTTGGGCTTAGGACCTCTGATCAATGCACTGTCAGTTGAGTTGGGATCCTTGGATCGAGACGGTCATTTCAGTATATTACACTCAGGGTTTCAGAGAACTTTGGATAAGGCCGGGTTTGTTCGAACATGAAACCAACCGGGCCCTTAGAGAGAAAACACTTATAACTTGAGCTTCGTACGTCCGATTAACGTGCCATCAACTTTGTTGGTTTCCTCTTAGTGAGATGGACTATTTGTCTTACTCAGCTCAAGGTTTGGATGTTGTTGGAGTATGGTTGGGTTGGTTTTGACTTAAAAACCAAACGATCCCCTGGGACGAAAAAACCAATAACTCTTAGACCGGGCGTCCGATTGACAAGTTGTATGTCGTGTTGAGTTCATATCGATGAGACATAAATTTGGGGTAAATAAAATCTAGACTATGTGTCAGTTTATTTATCAACCCCCTTGGTTCGTGGAGCAGACCCTCCTGGAAATGAGCATGCTGTGTGAGGGAACCCTAGAGCTGGCTACAACGACGACTGCACTGAAATCCTATGTGGGTTTGGCAGTGAGGACGACTGGACTGAAATCCTCCATGGGTTCGTCCGAGATGACGACTGCACTGAAATCCTCCATGGGTTTGGTAGTGATGACGACTGTACTGGAATCATCTATGGGTTCGACAGTGAAGACTTTCGTACTGGAATCCTCTGTGGGTTCGACGACGATGACAACCATACTATAATACTTTGTGGGTTCGACAGTGAAGACTTTCGTACAGGAATCCTCTGTCGGTTCATTGATGTCAACAACCGTAACTGGAATCCTCCATGGGTTCGACGGTGACGACTACTGTACTTGTATCCTACGTGGGTCTGACAGTATTGACCTCTATTGTAGTATCATACGTGGGTCCGACAGAGTAGCTGGACTAGTATCCTACGTGGGTCTGACAGCTTAGCCGGTCTAGTATCATACATGGGTCCCAGTTAGATAAATCAATTACTACATCTGATCATCTCCTTTTGCTTTACAAATGATGTATACCTATGTGAGCTGAGTCTTGATTTTCAATCTTTATCATTGATTGACTTACTTTCATGTGCAGACTGGGTTGTACTTTCCTGTGTAGACTGGGTTGTACTTTCTTGTGTGGACTGGGTTGTACTTTCCTATGGGGAATGGGTTGTACATTCTTGTGTAGACCGGGTTGTATGTTCCTTTGTGGTCTGGGTTGTACTTTCCTCTGTGGACTGGGTTTTACTTTCCTGTGTGGACTGGGTTTTTCTTTCTGGTGTGGACTGGGTTGTACTTGAGCTCATGAGTTGGAGCTGAACTGGAATAGATGAATTAGGTATATGAACTGGGTTGTACTTTCCGGTGTGGACTGGGTTGTATTTGAGCTCGTGAGTTGGAGCTGAACCTGAATAGATGACTTCGGTATATGTATGGGCACATACCTATGTAGAGTTGGTTGTTACTTCGTGATTGTATCTTCCTCTGTGGATTATACTTTATGGATTCAGGGAGACCTTCAGGGGTCTCAGAGTCCCTACTAAGTAGCTTATACTCACCCCTGTACGGGTTATGCCCTCACTAAGTTGTGTTGGATGCAGGCGACGGACATCGAGGATCTTGGTTGAGGCTTGTGGATCAAGTCGGTACCTGGAGGCGAACCACTAGGTAGGACGTACACGGAGCAGACGGCTGGACCCGAGGATCTGAAGAGGCTATCTATACCCACCCTTCAGGTAGGATTTCCAGTAGACGGCTCGACGTTGCATCTTTACATTTCAGTTTCTGGACTTTGTTTCCAGTTGTACTTTATATTCATTTTGGCATTTTATTCTGGCCCACCTACTTTTCCGCACTTACTACTGTACCTGGTGTTTACATAGTGTTTACTTTTGTTGGCTTACTCTGTGGTGTTTGTTTACTTGTAAAGGAAATGTGTTTCCTTTTTGTTGGGATTTACGCCTTGGTGCTAGTCTCCAACCCCTGGCCTATGGGAGGCGGGCTTGGGGTAGTCACAGCACGGGTCCCGAGGACGGGTCGTGAAAAAATGGTATCAGAGGAGTTTGGTTCTAACGTAGAACTCGGGACTCTGATATTTATTCTATGTGAAACAATAGTGTTTAGGGTATTGAGTTTGGTTATCAGTCCAGGGAATCTAGTGTTGGTGCGGCGGCCGACGTATCCATACAACAGGACCCTGACTTCTGATTTCTGACTCAGTGCATGAAAACATTGGTTGCATGTGTGTTTCAAAATTTTTCTTTGTGATTACTTTATGTCAGCTCACCAGGTATACTGTTTTGACAGTGTCGCACCTGTTTCTTTTCAGGATGACCCCATGATGGCATCCAGATAGGGTTCAGAGCTTTGTACCAGACGACATCCCACCGAGCGATGAGGCCTCGGAGTAGGGCACGTTTACAGCGGAGGCACTGTTGGTACCTCTACCCGCCGAGCCACCTATGCCACCAACCCCAGCCGCTGAGAGTGCACGTCGCCTTAGTGCACTGCATGAGTTCCAGCGTTAGAGACCACCCAGGTTCCACGGGAAGACGAACCCCCAGGTAGCTGAGGATTGGCTGGAGGCTGTAGTTTGAGTATTCAGGTTAGTGGGAACACCAGCTGACCTCATGGTGATCCTTGCAGTGAGCCTCCTGCACGCGGTAGTAGGCAGATGGTGCAGGCTGATGCTCCAAGTGCACGACAAGGAATATCTCCTCTAGACAGACTATGAGAGCCTCTTCCGCTCAGAGTTCGTCCCAGCAACCCTACGTACGGTGCACATTCCAGAGCTACTACAGCTGCGGAAGGGCAGCATGATGGTAGCCTAGTACTCGGTGAGATTTACCGATCTCTCGCGCTATTCCACGAACATGGTACGAGACTCATTCTTCCGGGCCCAGACCTTTGAGAAGGGACTAAGGAATGAGATCAGGGCTTCGATGATCTCCCTCAATATTCCAACTCAGGAAAGGGTGTTGGGGGGAGCCCTTCTAGTGGAGAGTTTTCTCAACGAGCAGTCACCAGCGGCGGGACCCTCCTCAGGATAACCCATAGCGAAGTCTTATGCAGCTGGCAGTAGACAGATGATGCAAAGGTCCAAATGAGCTAGACCATCATATGAGCAATCTCAGGATGCAGATTCGGTTGTGAGGGGCACACGAAGGAGTTCAAGCTACATGAGGAGCATGCATTGCTACGCAAGCGGCGGGCCGGGTCACATGGCTCGAGACTGCACGACTTGTCCTGCTGATGAGAAACATGCAGTAGAGGGACCTCCCAGGAAGAGGTTCAACCATGGCGGTCAGCAGGGATCATGCGGATGAGGTAGAGGAGCTGGCCAAGCACTGGGTGGTGGGAGACACTTTGCGGACCCACCACCACCACCACCAGGAAGACCACCCCGACCACAGGTAACTGGTGGACAAGGGAGATCTCAACTACAGGCAGCTGAGGCTTATGACCATGATGCTCCGGGAGCATATGGACACGAGCGGTACTACCTCGAGACATGGTGACTTTTGATCATGTTTCTTCTAGCATTGTTGATGTTATGTGTCTTTTTACAATGATCTGCAGTAATAAAGGACACTTGTTCTTGTGAAGTATTGTTCCATGTCCTTTTTATGTAGTTGATACTAGGAGGATCCAGTTTTAAACTGTTGACTTGACCCTCACTTTGAGATACCTACTAGAAGAGACCTAGTGACCACACACTGATGCCGACTGTGTGACTCAACCCTTAGAGGTGAGAGTAACGGTTGGATCTCTTGGTAATAGTGTCGAGGCCTTACGACGTCATCCTTGGTATGTATTAGTATCATCCATATCGAGATTGACTGTATTAGGCAAAAAACGTGGTTCATCCAGGGGATGAGACTAGATTTCTCTTATCGGCAAAGAAGAAATATTAGGAGCTCTTGTAGGACCAGAGAAGGTCCAAGTCATCCAAGAGTGGATGAGGACAGCTCAGAGCCGACAAAAGACTTATGCTGACAGGAGGTCGAGACCACTAGAGTTCACGAATGGTGACCATGTTTTTCTACGGGTCTCACCTCGACATGGATTACAGAGTTTTGGACGGCGTGGCAAGTTATCTCCATGCTTCATCAGATCCTTCTAGGACCTCAACATGGTAGGTTAGGAAGTTTACCGCTGACCCATCCACCTCAGTTGCACCCCACGTAACTCAACTGAGGAGATACGTGCTTGACCCGGCGTATATCATCGACCATGGGGAGCTGGACATTGTTGATGGGGTGACTTTTCCAGAGGTCCCAGTGGAAATCGAGGATCGACAGGATCGGGTCCTAGGTGGATGGTCGATTCCTCTAGTGTGCATCAGGTGGCAGCACGAGAACCTCCAGGAGAGCACATGGGAGCGGAATGCTCAGTTGTGTGCTTAGTACCACTTTTGTTTCCCTAGTTTGTGTTTTAGATTTAAGGGGACGTAAATCCCTGAGTATTGAGTAATATAAAGACTCAGAAGTTTCAAGGAATTTTTTTTATTTCATTGCGATTTTACGAGTACACAGTTTTTGACGACACCTGATTCCGAGGCCCGGTGTGCCCGGAATCAATTTCTGAAGTTTAGAGAATGTACGTTCAGTGAAAAAAGGAGAGGGTTTTCCTATATTTTGAACTGGTGCTCAGAATTGAAATACAAGGGCATCGATGGAATAGCAGCACCGGTAATTGCTTAGGGACACCTTTTCTGGAGTTGCGTTTGCTCGGGTGAGGTTATTAAATAAATGGGTTAACTGAGGAGTGAAATAAAAAATTGTGCTACCATTTTTTATTTCTATTCTAAGAATTTATATCCTTTGCATGGAAGTTGAGGTGGGACCCACTAAATCTTAACACCACTTGGTAAGATAATAGTGAGGTGGGGCCCACATGAGCCCCACCCCTTCAAATCTCTTAAAACCTCCCCCGTGCTTTTACTTGTGTAACACACCCGCACCCACATTAATTGGTGTCTCCTCCAATTTAAAAGCATGCCAATAAAAAGTCTCATTAATTGTACAATGCACGTTAATTAATTCGGTGAATTCTTTTTGAATTTTGAAAAGGTTTTCATGAGTAATAAAATAAGGAAAGCCTTATTTTATTATGGTTTATCGTTGTGTGGAGTTTTTTGGGAGAGGAGGGCCAAAGTCTTGGAGATCTTCTTCTTCCACCGAGAAGAACGCGAAGATCACCGACACGATTATCGATCTTCTTCCGTGTCAAAGAAAGGGGACGCTGCATCCTTCATCGAGAGTGAACCAACGACGTGTACGGATCCTCGTTCCACGATGCCGTTTTTCCGCGACGACCATCGTTCTACAACTCCTTGAGGTAGGGGTTTGTTTTGAGAATGATAATACTCCCTTGTTTGTTTTCCTCTAAAACATGAATATAGACCAACTAATTATCATGTTGCTCCATGGATTATTATTTGGGGTTTGGGGATTATCATTTGTGGGGAATTATTGGGAGTTGTTTCAAACCACTAACGCGGTGGGTGCGGACCAACGAACAAGTTTGAACCCAGCGTTTTTTTCTGTTTTTCATGCACGGAGCATTTGGCGATGTTGAAACGAGACGGTAATGGAGATTGGAGGCCTTCGTAGTAATGTATGGGTCCCGGGAGAGGTGTAGGCGTAGACATCGGGGAAATCGGACCATCAGAGAGCATCTGGTGGTCTGCGGAAGACGTTGTTGGTGCGCCACAGCCGCACGGTGGCGTCGGCGGCCGGAGGCGGCGGCCGGCACCAGCCGGCACGCCGCCAAGAGGAACCGTCGCGGCTAAGGCCGCGGCGGTAGGTGGTCGTATCCCTCGGTCGCGCGGGATCTGAAGGATGAGGACGTGGCGCCTGCCGCATCCATGGAGCGCAAGGGGGGAAACGTGTCCCCCCTTCTCGGCCCGCTGGTCGAGCCAGCGCACCCCCCCCCCCCCCCCCCCCCCGGCCGGGCCGGAGCGGGTCGCACGGACCGGGCTGGGCCGCGCCCCGCCGGGCCGGCCGTGCCCAACCGGGCCAGACCCGGACCTGGGTCGGACCTGGACCCGGGTCAGGTCGACCTGGTTTGGGCCGACCCAGGGGGGGTTGGGCCGGGCCGGGCCCAGACCCCACATTTCGGAGTATTTCAGTCATTTGCACATATCTCGGGATTCGGACCTCCGATCGATGCACTGTCAGTTGCGTTGGGATCCTTGGAACGATACGTTCGTTTTGGTTTATAACACTCAGAGGTTAAGAGAACATGGGTATGGCCGGGTTGGTTCGAACACGAAACCAACCAGGCCCTCAGAGCGAAAACGCTTATCACTTGATCTCCGAACATCCAATTGACGTGTCATCAACTTTGTTGGTTTCCACTTAGTGAGACAAACCTTTTGGCTTACTCTTATGGAGGTTTGGACATAGTTAAAGTATGGTCGGGTTGGTTTTGACTTAAAAACTTACCGAGCCCCTGGGATGAAAAAAGCCAATAACTCTCAGACCGGGCGACCGATTGACGAGCCGACTGTCGTGTGCAGTTCCTATAGACAAGATGGAACTTTGGGATACATCAGCTCTGAAATATGTGTCAGTTGATCTATCAACCCCCTTGGCTCATGGAGCGGACCCTCCCCAAAACAAGTATGATGTGGGCGAGACCCCTAGAGCTGGCTGCAACGACGACTGCACTAAAATCCTCTGTGGGTTCGGCAGGGACGACAACTGTACTGAAATCCTCCGTGGGTTCGACAGCGACGACGACTGCACTAAAATCCTGCATGGGTTCGGCAGTGACGACGACTATACTGGAATCCTCCGTGGGTTCGATGGTGAATACTTTCGTACTGGAATCCTCTGTGGGTTCAACGACGATGACAACCGTACTGGAATCCTCTGTGGGTTCGACGACGTGGACAACTGTACTAGAATCCTCCGTGGGTTCGATGGTGAATACTTTCATACTGGAATCCTCCGTGGGTTCGAAGTCAATGACAACCGTACTGGAATCCTCCGTGGGTTCGACGGTGACAACTACTGTACATGTATCCTACTTGGGTCCAACCGTATTGACTTCTGTTGTAGTATCCTACGTGGGTCCGACATAGTAGCTGGACAAGTATCCTACATGGGTCTGACAGCTTAGCTGGTCTAGTATCCTACATGGGCCCCAGCTAGATGAATTAGTAACTACATCTGATCATCTCCTTTTTCTTTACAAATGATTTATACCTTTGTGATCTGAGTCTTGATTTTCAATCATTATCAATGATTGAATTACTTTCCTCTGCAGACTGGGTTGTACTTTCCTGTGTGTACTGGGTTGTACTTTCCTGTGTGGACTGGGTTGTACATTCCTGTGTGGATTGGGTTTTACTTTCCGGTGTGGACTGGGTTTTACTTTCCTCTGTGGATTTAGTTTTTATTTCCTGTGTGGTCTGGGTTGTACTTTCCTGTGTGGACTGGGTTTTAATTTCCGGTGTGGACTGTGTTTTACTTGATCTCGTGAGTTGGAGCTGAACTGGAATAGATGACTTAGGTATATGCACTAGGTTGTACTTTCCTGTGTGGACTAGGTTTTACTTGAGCTTGTGAGTTGGAGTTGAAATGGAATAGATGAATTAGATATATGTATGGGCATATACCTAAGTAGAGTTGGTTGTTACTTCGTGATTTTATATTCATGTGTGGATTATCCTTTATTGATTCTGGGAGACCTTAGGGGGTCTCGGTGTCCCTAATGAGTAGCGTATACTCACCCTTGCCCAGGCTAAGCCCGCACTACATTGTGTTGGATGCAGACAACGGACAACACTGATCGTGGTTGAGGCTTGTGGAACAAGTCGGTACCTGGAGGCTAACCACTAGGCAGGACCTACACGGAGCGGACGACTAGACTCGAGGAGATGAGGAGGATATCTTTACCCACCCTTCAGTTGGGATTTCCAGTGGATGGCTCGATGTTGCTGCTTTTCTTTTCAGTTGTTTTACTTTCTTTCCAGTTGTACTTTACTTTCAGTTTGGGTTTGTATTCTGGCCCACCTACTTTTCCTCACTTACTATTGTACCCAGCTTTTACTCAGTGTTTACTTCTTCTGGATTAATCTGTGGTGTTTGTTTACTTTTAAAGGCAATGACTTCCCTTTTTTTCGGGATTTACGCCTTGGTGCTAGTCGCCAGCCCCTAGCCTATGGAAGGCAGACTTGGGGTAGTCATGAAACGGGTCCTAATGACGGGTTGTGACAGAGGTTTATATAACAAGGCCATGAGAATGTTTACAATCACAAAGTCATAAGTATGTGATGACCTAAGAGACTATCTAATTCATTGAAAATGAAGGTACTAGCATAATATTATTGGTTTCAAGATCCATTTTCCCAAAGCAAAATAATTTTCATGAAAATATATACATACATGATTTCCGGACAACCACATCCATTTTTGTTCCTTGATCCTCTTTAACTCTTCCTCCAAATAGGAATGTGAATTTTTCAATCCTAAATTGCTAACGGATAATGAGGTCCATGATATTAAATCCCATTTGACATTAGTTATCATCAACACAGTGTTGTTCAAATTGGTTATAAAATATGCATAAAACCTTATGTGTTGATATAATACATTAATCACACA
The DNA here is from genome assembly GCA_963277665.1 of Viscum album. Taxonomy (NCBI): domain Eukaryota; kingdom Viridiplantae; phylum Streptophyta; class Magnoliopsida; order Santalales; family Viscaceae; genus Viscum; species Viscum album. The sequence continues at coordinate 1,336,246,591 of OY728162.1, forward strand.
AACATAAACTAAAGCATAACTTGATCATTATATAAATGCTTAACTATATAACCCATTTGAAAGACAAAAATCAAACCATTTAGAAGTAAAGTTAAAAAACATCTTAACAATGATCCCCCATAAATCACAGAGTATATCATAGTTTTCACATTCCAAACATGTGAATACATTCATCATATATTATCTTGAAATATGGCAATAACATAATTTATCATAAACACTATTATAAAACATGTATCATTCATTATTCCAAATATTACTATATATATTCCATGAATCTAGGTTTTTTTAAACATTATCCATGATATCATAAACCAATTTTTCAAAAAATAAACCTTATCAGTTCTGAGGTAATCAATATTTTCTAATTTACTTATTCAAATCCATTATATCCTTATACAAACATCATTATCTCAACATCATGAATAAATTAAGGGTTACCGTCCCTTAATAAAAATATCACCTTCCATGAAAAAACCTTCCTATTTTTTCAAAACCATTCAACATATTCTTGGAAATCCTTAGAAAAATAGAAACCGAACAATCCTTATATTGTTTACCATTCATAATTCTAGAATCCAAATATATAAATACATCAACACTTTAATGAATATCATGGAATAGTTCTTTCCTTGGTTTATTAGTTAATTCTCCGGTCATTGCATTGATTTGGGTAATAATTTTGTTATCCATAGATAATAAATTTAACTACATGAAAATTAATCATTCTACAAACCTTCTTACCAAAAAATAACATCTCCGATATAATTGAGTTATTCCTCAAGGTTATTTTTCTATTATTCTTGACATGTAGGAATACAAATCTACTTTCGTATATTTTCATTACCATGTGAACATTTATAAAAATCCACATTCATCTTGTTTTGTGTGTTAGTAGGATCACGAAAGCTAAAATTTTTTATTAGATATTGTAATAGTTGGTTTGAAATAATCACAATATCTTTCTCTCTAGTGATCATCCCATTTGAATTATCATCCTAAAATTTTCTGTCAGAGTCAATGTTAAACTATATTCTTCTAGTTCCCCCCATTGACTAAAACCATAAATAATTAAGTAAAAAATAATTATCATATTGAGGAACCACATAATCAAGACAAATTACATATATAATTCCAAAATCATGTATTCTACATCTTTAATCTATGAAACTTTGGGTTTATCCTAGGTTATTCATATATAAGTTATATTTAAATCTTTTATGATTGTTTATGAAGATTTTCTGAATTCCCAATGAATATACCATTAGAGTGTCAACTATGTGTACAGAATGACCAATTTTCATGTACCTGGTTACGCCAAGTCAGGCCTAATGCACCGTTTCAGAGTTGTTACTCATTGGTACATCTGTTCCATAGCCGCATTCACTTTTATTAACTGTGCATGGATGTATTTCTTGAAAAACACTAACTTTATAAATTATCAAAATTCCTGGAAATTTTCTTTATCTATATATATATCCTTAGACTTCTACATAGGGTTCTCACAAAAGTTTTCTCATCCTATTTTCCATAGGTTAACTAAAATATTTCTATGATACTAACTATTATGACCCAAACATTTTTTACATTGAAATTACATGATTTTTGAAGAATATTTCATACATTACACTAACAAATTCTCTAATATTGTATTAGTTTAGTGCCTTTAGAAACTGGGAAACATAAACAACAGATTCATAATACATCTATATATTCTACCACATATTTCTTCCAATCTATAACCCTATTTGAAATATCGTACTTAAAATAGTTCTTTATATCCATTGGAAAATAAACATAAGAAAATTATTCTCTCATATGAAAATTAACTATAAACATGGGAGATATGTAAGCAATAAATCATGACCATAATAGTATGAGAACATGAAGAAAACATTAGAAGATCATACCCAGTATATTAAATATCATAATTCCAGATTCATGGAAAAAAATTGGCAGTTCATAAGACATGAATTAGAAGTAAATAACGAACATATTCCATGAAATAATAATATAGGAATAATACATGGACACTACGACACACACATAATCATATAAAAATGATTTCCATAGTATTGAAGGCATCACTGAGAAGGCCATATTAGTAGTATGGGTTTAATCCTCACACCATCTTGGTAGTCATGGTTCAATCCCATAACCATCATGGTAGACATGGTTCACTCCCAGAACCATTTTAGTAATCAATGTTCACTCCTAAGACCCTCTTTGCAGAAATAATCATTTATGTCTATCTCATGAGATATATATATTTACCCAATGCATTTAAGGGATATATAGGTCCCATCCATCACAAAATAAAGCTAGTATATATGTGTTCCACAATAACATAATTCATTTATCTAATGCTAACTTATTGAATGAAATGAGTTTCATAATCATCATTCAATGATAACATAACCCATGGAAAAGAAATGGTTTTCATAAATACTGTTCCATCATAAAGATAAATCATTCATAGAAATAATAAGAATGTTATAATTAAATCATTTCCATAGTAAAAAATATGTAACATTAAATAATGTCATCTTAGATGGAAAATAATTTTAATAGATCACTTGAAAACAAGTCAAGTGGAAAATTTATTTTCTTCAATGAAATGGTTTTGTTTTTCTAAAAGTCCATATAATTTTAAAAGAAAACATTTTTTATGAAAATAATATTTTAATATTATAAATAAATATTCAAATCATTAAGATTTCATGAAATAGTAAAAATATATTCATTCCGTATAAGTAAAATGAAAACATGCTTCTCAATCATTTTCTGGAAAGTCACGAAGTACCGCCTTTGGAAACTGAAAAAAGACTCCTTTAAAAACACATACTTAAATTAAAAAATGGGTAAAAATTAATTTAAAATTTTATAGGAGAATATTAAAACATTTAAAAATACCATTTTAAGAAAAAATGGATATGAAAGATAATTATACCCCAATAGAGACTTAGAACTGAACAATTTCAAATATTATGGATATTTTGAAATAAATACTCATCACATTATAATTTGAAGAATCATATCCAACATGAAAGAAATTAAATTATATGTAATTTAAAATATGATAATATTTTCGATAAAACTCATAGAAGACAATCATGGGTAGTATACACACCACATAGAAGAAACAAGTGGTATATAAGGCATTTGTCCCACAGAAATGAAGTGAGACATAAAACCTTTACTACTTGAGTAACATTAGAATCATGATATCTAAGAAATAATTTCATAAATTAAATATTTTAATATCATTAAATAAATTAAATTAATGATATAACATTTAGTAGATAAATATATACACCACACAATATAAGAGAGTGGTGAATATGACATGTATCCCACATAAATAAAAAGTGAGATGAAATTCCACTACCTTAAGTCTTAACTTCCTTTTCACAGATTAAAAACCCTTGTATAATAAATTTAAGTTTATTATATATCTACCATAAAACCAAATTCACATATTTAATAACATATTTGATTTACTTATGACTTTATAATACTATCTTATTAGCAATTCCATGCTAATGTTTTGTATTGGGTAAAAACAACTTTGTTTTTCATTCTTATTTTGACTTCTTATCATTAATACTCTTATATAGATCATGATCTAATCATATCTTTAATAATAATAATGATTTATATATCATATATCTATTCATTATATAGGAATTCATAACAATTTATAAAATATATAAATTGAAAATTAAATACACCGTTCAAGGAGACGGTAGACCATATGTATGCCTAAACGATGTTTTTATTTTATTTTCATGTGAAAATAATGAAATTTATTTAATATATTACTATTAAAGAATAATTGTTATTATAAATATAAATAATTTATTCATTAAATTCATCATAATTTCCCTCTATTTGAAATATAGATCAGAAATGAATCACATCGCATCGTGAAGATGGTAAGCCATACGTACACACGAGCGATGTTATCATTTTCTAAAAGATTAGGTGGTAACTTTATAGAAATGATATTATTATTACATAAGAATAAATTTACCATAAATAAAATATAAATCATATAAAAACATAGTTTACATCATAATTTCAAACCACGATATGTGGTAATGGGAAATGGAACAACATCATTTTGTGAGGCAGTAGTTCGAGATACACAAGAACCGTAAGTTCATTACCCATTTAACAGAAGAGCGTGTGAGTGTAGGTCAAAACCATAAGATAAAAACCTTATAGTATAATTATTATAATGAGGTTATTATACAAACATTAAATAAAAATAATTCAATGGGTTTAAGGAAGAAACAAAACAACAATGTTCGTTGAGAAATGTTAACTCTTCTTTGGGTATCTCATTTTGATTTTCACAAAATGACTCCATTGTTTGGGTTTATGCCCAAATTAAATTTCTAGGATATAGGGAAGGAAGTTTTGAGGAGATTTGGGTAGATTGTTTCTCTGTAAAATGGACATATAGGTATGAATAAAAGAGACGTATATGTGACCTTTTATAAGAGAGGTGAGGGGAACATTGTGAAACTCTAAAAATATTAAGAAAAATAATTTTCAAATCAAAATGGATCAAATTTGAGTTTGAATATAGGAAATGTATGAGTCAAGATACCTTCATCCAATAAAAATAAGAAATGTTTTTATTATGTATTTAATTTTTTCCTTTCCATTTTGACCCTTATTTAACTTTTTAATTCTTATAGTTATATCATGTAATTTATAGTTTGAGGGTTATTATAATTACTATCACATGCCAAACCACAAATTAATGAGTAATTTATTACATGATAGTACTTATCCAAACTAATTTGAGAAATATATTAATTTTAATAATTTTATATCATTAAACAAAATTTTTTATATTTTAAAATATCATTAGTTTTAATTTTGATACTATTCATCTCTATAATTATTATTAAATCATTAAAAAATGATAAATTCAAACCAATTATTATTTAAAATACCAAACATGTCAAATTAGTCCATAAAAATTTTGTATGAAATTAATGGTATCAAATGTTATGTATTTTAATATTTTTAATATCATTTATTTGATTCTTCCACTTATTAAACAATTACTTCATCAACATTGTGTCTCCATTTAATGTAATTATTTTATCACATTAAATTATAAATAAATTTCCATGATGTAGAAAAAAAATTTAGATTAAAAAATACTATTTATAGTCAAAAATATCACATATATAACTCCATATTAAAAATATTTCTCTTGTTAAAAACAAAAATACAACAAAATTGACTTTTCATTAAATGAAATACTATAAAATAGTTAAACGCTACCATGTATCTTAAATTGGACATAAAATGTCTCCAAGTGTGGTCTTGGTCGAAAATAAATAATCTAATAAAATTAGGACAAATTTTAAGGCAGTTTTATAATATTCATAATATTTTTTACCTTTAATTACATTATTTACCCTTAACTCTGATAATGAGAAATATTACTAAAGTTACTATTCATTTTTTCAAATTTAAAATAATCCTATTTATATAATTTGTAACTTCCTATTATAAATATTAAATACATTTTTTAAAAATTAAAAATACGTAAGTGGTAGTAATTAGTTTAAAATTAATCTCGTTTACGAAACGAGAAGATGTGTTTTTAAGTGAAAATGTTCAAAAGATTGAAATGTTATTAAATCCAAATTCAAAGTGGAATTCATTCCAAAGATATAAAATGTATTAAATTAAAAAATATTCATCTAATTATACTTTAAAACCATTTAAAAAAAAAATTTAACACTTCAAATAAATTTTATGAAAAATCAGTTTTCAATTAAAATGTAGTATTTTTCATAATTCCTGAAAACATAAAACATTCCAGAAAAAGATAAAATTAATTCAAAGTAAATTTTTATATCATGAATTAAAATATATTTTTTTTCTTTTGGTCATATAATTATTATAAAATTTTAAAAAATTAGATTCAAAATGGTTTCTCCATTAAAAGGCGGAAAACATTTGCCTTTTGAAAAATATTGTGTTTTATGCAAAAAAATTGGTTTTTTTAATCTTATGTCTATATAATCTAGTAGATAAATAAAAAAAATATTTAATTGAATATATGAAATATATATTTCATTAATATCATTCAATAATTTTAATTTATTAAATTTATTAATATACAATGACGTTAAGGGCATACAAAAACAATTATTTCCTTTATAATCAATTGGTATATATTTTCATTACTAATTAATTGGTCACCAATGAATTCATGTTATAAACCATATATTTTTATAAGTTAGTCAATAAATCTAATAAATTCAAATTTAATAGTAAGGTTATCTCTTATTATGTTAAATAATAATATTTTAATAATATATTACTGTTCTGTAAAACTGGGCCTTTCATGTAATATAAGCTATAAAAAGAATTGAAATTTTGTATAACATAACCCAAGAATATTGTTGCATATGACACAAGTAAATATATGATTTCCATATAGCACAATATCATCTCGTTGTTGTGTATAAAACAAGCCAGACATAGTGTTTTTCATACAACAAAAGTTATATTCACTATTGTGTGCAATGAAAAATATCAAAAAGATTGAATTAATTCAAAAAACTATTTCACAATGTATTTGGGTGTTACAAACACCATCACCCAATCCATTATAAAATAAAATCTACCCCTCACCATCTCTACACCTACCTTATACCACATATCTTAAAATAATTATCCCTCTCTCTCTAGAATTTTATTGGTGTTTTATCTCTTATGTATGAATTATTTGGTGGCGTAAAAGGAGTGAAACATTTGTTAAGTGAAAAATTTGAGAAGCATCATTTATTGGTATTTGTTATTATTTATTTTTAAGTTAATTATTTATTTAGTTTTTATATTTTATATTGTTTTAAATATGTTTTTTATTTAGTTTTTAGTTAGTTAGATATGATATAAAAATAACAGTTAATATTAGTATGTAAATTATTTTCATTATTTATTTTTGACTTTTTAGTAAACAATCTAAAATAAGTCATTGTAATGGATTAATTTTTATTTTAATATTATTTTTTGTATACATATTTGTTTTTAAATATTAGTTACATAAATGGTAATAAATACTAAATTGATGATAAATAAATTTTAGTGAAATTATTATTCACGAATAATTAATTATTAATTAATTAATTACTAACTGAATATAAAGTATTGATTATTTATTGATTAACTAATAAATAAAAAAGGAATAAATTAGGAATAAATTAGGAATAAATAATTAATAATATAGGATTAACTTAGGACTGACATAGGATCAAATAATCATTAATTAATGATTAGTTAATGATTTAATAATAACTAAATAATGATGAACAATTAATTAACAAAGAATTAAATAATATATAATTAATGACTCATTAATGAATAACCAATTATTAACAAAATATTAATTAATAAATAAATAATTATTGAGTAATGTTTGACTAATTATTAATCAATGAATAAGGAATTATTATTCAGTGATTAAAGAATGATTTACGTAGAAATAATTCATTATGATGTAATTATTAAGAAATAATTAGTTAATGATAAACTATTAATTAACCATTAACTGAATTCCTGATAACTATTAATTAATTATTTCTTAATGAATTATTAATGAGTGATTAATGGTTCATTAACAAATGATTAAAGGAATGATTAACTTATTAATAAGTAATGCTTAAATCTAGATTAATTTATGATTAATTGTTTTTTAACTTCTAACTAACTACATAATAACTATTAATTAATTAATTATTAACTAATAAATATGTAATGATTAACTGATGATTACATTATTATTAAATAATTATTGGATAACGATTAACATAATATTAATATAAAATTAACATAGGATCAAAGAGGGTAACTCCATTTTAAAAATGCTTAACTGGAAACCCGATTTTCCACTCATGATTTAGATTATTCATAACTTAATATACACCTGGTTTGACACTCCTACTAGATATGTTTCCAGATGATTCACATTTTCTTTATAAACTAAAAAACCTACATTTAAAAGGATTAAAATTTTTACTATGAATCATTAGTGTCATATTTGAGGATATAAGAAGGCATTGTAAAATTTTAGTAATATAATGATTGTGTGGTCATCTGAGCAATTAAATCCTTGTCTGTATATTAAAATTATACAAGGCTCTAGAATAGATGTATCTAAGGTGCAATAACCATTAAAATAAAACATTAAACTAGAGTTGATCAGGAAATGGTGAAAGAAAATGAGCCTTACTGCACAATTGGTTTGAAAATCATGAGGATTTTATTTAGATGATTCACATCTTCTTTATAAACTACTGGAAATACCTTTAGGAAGATTAAAAGTTGCACTATAAATATTTAGTGTCTTCTTTGATAATATAATAAGTCTTTCTAAAATTTTGGTAAAGTAATAATTGTGTTGTTATCTATGAAATGAAATGTTTTCCTAGATGCTATAAGTGGATGTGGACAAAGAAAAGAACTACCAAAGGGTAAAAACCCTGAAAACATCATATTGAGCTAGACTGAAATGGGAACTGGTGCATGAAAATGGGTCTTTATGCACACTTGGTTTGACATTATCAAGGTATATGTTTTATATTATTCAAATTTTCTTTATAAACTACTGAACATACTTTAAAAAAAATGAAAAATAATACTATAAAACATTAGTTTCATCATTAAGGATATAAGAAAACATTCTAAAAATATGGTGAAGTAAAGATTGTGAGGTCAATGCTACAGGATTATTCTTCGTTTTCAATATTATGTACACTATCTTATTTTTATTCAAATCTATTTTTTTATGTAGAAAATAATTTTTACGTATGTCTACTACTATAGATAGGTTATTCAAAATGAGAAAAGTGCTTTTTATAGTACAAAACCCTAAAAAGTGGTTAATACATCATATTTTTTTAACCCTAAGAGAAATTTAGGAGAGAATTCATGGTTTTTTAAATCTGTGACCTGATCAATAGATCCGGTCTATTAGCTATAATCATTTTCGATTCTAGGATATGCTATTGAATTCGGCTTATCAATTGTCTATTGACAAGGATTGAGTCCAATAAAAAACTTTATTTTCCCAGCTATCAGATAATGTCATGATGGAGTTATATGTTGTGGTTTCTAGTGTAAAAACTCCCAATTTTACAATGACATGGGTATTAAAGAGTCCTTAATTAATGTCCATCCTGAGAAAATTCACCTATTCCCATTGATTCATAAGAGGATATCAAAACTCATGAGCCATATATGTTGTTAGATTATTTTGATAATGAGGAAGTATCAAATGATAAAACTGACAGAGGAAAATACTAATGAAGATGAGGAAGTTTCTTTAGTTGGGGAGGATGTTTCTAGAAACGTATATCCTATTACATGGAGAGCCTCGAATTCATATCATCGGTACTACAAGAGACACATTTCTATAAATGTTTGAAAAAATTTCCATGATGAAGCTATAACAGAGGCTATCATGAGGCTTAGTATACAATATCTATATTATTTTTTAATATTTCAACATTATTATAAAATTAATAAATGTAAAATATGATAGCTCCTATATAGAATATTATCTATATTAACAGAGGATTGAACATCGACTAGTAAAAACAATTTATTGATCTAATCAGGGAATGTATGATTATATGATGTAGATTCTAAAGAGAAATGGATATTGTCATACAATGAGGGGAAGAGGTATATACACATGACCATAAATATTGTGAAGAACATCAATTAAATCATCATAGAGATTGAAAAGTTATATATAATTTGCATAGTTCATGGAAAAATTTATATTTTTTTTCATGTACTTCATTGAAATAGGAAAACAGTCTGCTGAATGTATTCAGTATGTGTTAAGGTACATACATCACTTTCAATGAGGGATTGAAAAGAAGATTAATGAACATTTAATTTATAGAGTTCCCATTTTTAATCGAGAATACTGTCAATTTGATGTTCAATAGTTTCAAGTCCACGTCACTAGTAGTAGTATTTGAGTCATATTAGTATTACTATAAGTGATGCATTGTCAATGTGGAAACATTAAAGAATTGTAGTTTCCATTCGCACATGCAATTGCATCATGTGACTCTAGGAGAATAACATGGGAATGATATTTTGATCTGTTATACTAGATTTATAACATTTTTAACTATTATGTTTCACCATGTAATCCAATTAAAGAGTTTCAACATTTCAGAATTCCTGAAGACTAGTCGATATTGATACCCAAATAAAAATATTTCATCAATGAGGGAGTCTGAATTCTAGTTGGATGCATAATGATATGGATAGTTATCAATGAACATGGGAAACATTTGATATGTATAATACATCATAGAGAAGTACATAATATGAAATGATTCCCTAACATTATTGGATCGAGTTTACAACCACATCCATGATGATGTATTGCCTCCAATGTGAACATTTAATGTTATCAATTACATGAATTTAATATAAACTTATTAATTTTGTAGAATTTTGTGACATTTATGAATACATTTACTATCAAATAATTAAAATTGCATAAATTTATACAACCATTTATATAAATCACATATAAGCTAAACATGCCAAAATGTTACATCATTTCACATAATGTAACCATTTTTAGAAATAATCCTTTTGATTTAATAATAAGTCTTTCATATTAACCTAAATATGAATATTACAAATAAACATGAGATGACATGAAATCATAATAAAAATATATTCAGTTAAACTATAAATCAAGCATGTGACAAAACAAGCATAAAAAAAAATCATGCGAGAAATCATACATAAATGAAAAAGCATACCATTTAGTCTCTAATATATTGGTATACACAAAAGATATGAAATAAATCCCCAATCCAAAAGGTTGATCCAATCGATATAAACTATGTGTGCACAAATATGTTTTCAAAATAAAACCCCTTTACAAACCAAGGTCAAATTAAAGTTTACCTCTATGATATAAAACTATAACCAATTTATTAGATGATTAAATAAGACCCCACCCATCACATTATGATAAACCATACTTATGTATTCCATAATAATATAAGATCATCCATCATTCCTTTATAGATTAATTACGCCATGCAAAAAAGAAATGGGTTTCAAGAAAATTTCAATAAATAATCATTATAATCTTAAAAGTAGAAGAAGGTGGATCCTATCATTCAAGATTACACGCAATGAAATACTAAAATCATTATAGGATGTTAACCAAGATGATAAATAGTTTTCTAAAAGCATTAGAAACATTATTTGACAAATATGAATAAATTCACTTTTCTTTTTGTAAGAAAAATATTATAAAACAATGAGAATAAACATGTTATATCTTATATTATACTAGTCATACCATTATTATGACCATAATTATATATTTATATTTTACCCTTAATTAAGATATATTTCATTTTTATAGATAGAGATGGAGGACAATACTCAACTCACTGAGAAATATAGGAATGTTTCACATGAGATGCAAGTGGTCCATGGGGTTTGATGGATTATGGTGTGTAGATAACACCATTATCATCACATATCACCTCCAACTACTGTTATACCATACTTACACAATGTTGGATTCCATAGTGATGATGTATCTAATTATACATCCATTGACCATAACCTCCATAATGTCCTCACTATGAGACGGAGACTTGAGACTAAAAAATTCCACTTGCACAAGGAAGAGATGACCATCACCCATGAGGATGTGGTAGTTATGCTTGGTCATCCGATCCATAGTGCTACAGCTATAGGACCCAACCATGGAAACTGTTCTGTGCTTGTACAAATATTTTTTGGTCTCGACATTGTGGGAGTTGTTATTTCAATCGATGGAGGTTCTCTGTCTATGAGATGTCTGGACTAAAATTTTCACATTTACCCATTGATGTTGATTAGAATACTTTCATGTGTCCTGCCTGTGTATATATCTTGCGACACATTTGAGCAACATTATGCACTGATCACTCTAGTATTCATGTCAATTGGATGTATTTGAGTTTATTAGATGAATTTTGTCAGGTTGGGAGATACAATTGGAATTTTACATGCTTAGAATTCATGTACAAGTCATTATTCATTGCATGAAGATCAAATCATAGTGATCTAGGGGATGTGTATTCCTCATTTTTATGTGGTAATGGGAGCACATCTCAACCACATCCCCTATTATTGATGCTCTAGAGCTACATATCGGTTTGTTTTAGGATTCTATACATGGACACTGGTATGATCGGTGGTATTTATAATTTTTGATACAAATATGAGTTGTTATACTATATTGATTATTATTTATCACTATTAACATTGTATGGTACAGGTGGATTTAGGCACTCCACCTCACAAGGTCCTTGAGACCCAATTTGGGTGCATATTGTCTTATGTTAGATGGTTATCTCACCCATGGGTAGTTGGAATTTGTTAGTCTCAAGTCTCTATCCTTTCATTAACAAGATTTCACATGCCTTATGGTTCATCTTCAATTTGTTAAATGGTACTTCCACTTACATTTTTGGAGATGTATCAAGTGTACATGATGACTTCTAAATGCCACCTCTCCCTAATGAGTCACAAGTATAGAATCAGAAATTCAAGGTTCCAACACCCAAGGAAGATCCCTCTCCAACTCATCATACTCTACTATAGCACAGAGGATGGTGATCTTGATATTGTCATCCCAATCACACACCATCATTTGGGATGATACCGATTCATAGATAGTGATTTTCCACATTTATTTATATTTTTTTACTAAAATATGAAATTTGAAAAAAAAATGTTTTTTATGTGTTATATTATTATATTTCTATTAAATTTATGAAATTCTTTTTACTCTCAACCATTTATTATACATTTAGTTAGCATTTTAATTTTTATTTATATTTTACTTATAGTTAAAATGTTATAAATTTTCAAATTTGATTACTTGAAATATATGAAAACTTATAAAATCTCAAGCAAGTGACTTTCAATGATTAAAATATATAAAATATCAAAAAAATAAAATTATAACTTAAAACAAAGCCTAAATATCAAAAAACTATTCAAAAAGAAAATAATTTCATCAATATAATAATTCATAATTAATTTACGTGACGTAAACATTATTGATTAAAAAAATATATTTTTTACATTATAAAATATTTTCACATAAATTAGTGTATAACAGAAATCTATATGACACTTAAGACGTTGAATAGAAAAGTAAAAAATTATTGAAAATAAAAGGAATGTCAAACAAATTTATAAACACAAATAAAATTTTTTTTAAAATAATATATTGTGCCTTTAAAAATATGTTTCATTAATTGATTTTATTAAATTATTTTTATTTAATTACTACACATATTCCCTTTAATATAAAAAATAATTCTTTTAACCATTTTAAAAAATCATTGCAAATCACAGTACTAATAAAGGGGGGGTCCCCTTTTTCAATACAAGAAATAATGCAGTTTAAGGTCTAGTTTTCTATAATGTGATCTTAATATAACAACAAACCCAATAAAAATCTATAATTTCAAACAATGAGATATATATTGAACTGAAATCATAAATACAAAAATGTCCACCCATGGTATGTACACAAAAAGCAGTGCTATATAAATTTCAAACAATGTTTTATATAATTACATATATAATTATCCAAAAAACATTAAAAAATGTTAATGTTTTATCTTTTGATGCTTGTGATCCCCTATCAAAAATGACTTCCCATGGTATTAGTTGCTAAATAACTCATATCAACCAGAGAAAATGATTACACCTATATAAGAAAACAAATATTATGTTAGTAATACTATAAATAAATAAATTAAAAATTAATATGAAAGAATACAATAATAAATTGAAATTTTTAAATAAAAAAGTTACATTTGTAGTTATACTGGTCACATTGTGCAAAGTATTGAGGTGGGTTTGAATTCTACACAACAAAAATGAGTTATAGATTGTTTTCCTAAAATATCAAAACAATATGAAAAGGGTTTCTTGGATTTGAGTATGCCATTTTTTTATTTTTTAAAAATTAATTTGAATTCTAAATAATGTCACATTTGGAGTCATATCTGTCACACCATGCATCTGATTGATTTTTTGATAATTTCTACTTTTCACAAATTACTGATGGATTGTTATCCTAAAGTATCAAAAAAATATGAATGTGTGCAATAACCTTTTTATTCCCATTGGGTTGAGAATACAATGAATCATTAATTATACTTAAGAGACATCCCCAAGACGCCAAAAGCATGAAATAAATGGTTAATTGATTCAAATACAAGTGTGGGACTATTTAGGCTTCAAGAATAAAAACATTACCTCAAAAAACCACAACTAAATAACTCACAATATTATGCATGAACAAATGAATGTCAACTCAACCAATTCATTTATTGAAAACCCACATCAAAGTGCACCATAGAGGAAGACAAAGTAACGATCAGAGTAAAAAGCATAAGAATAACTAAAGACTCTCAAAATACCACAAGGCTCCATGCTTTACAAGATCAATTCTCCTCAATAACCGAACAACCTAAATATCATGAGGTGGTTCTAAAAACATGTCATTCCTTACCTCTTCCCATGTTCCATAATATAGAATATAAAAAATCACCAAAGTTTTAAGGAAGGGGTGAGTATAACACATAGTTGGTTCTACCAAATAACTTTTCTACTCACACCTCTAGGATATAAGAGTTTTATAAATTTACAGAAAACAGTATATATAAAAAAATTTCTCAACAAGTTTATAACTATATATAAACATGTTCCCAAATCCATTTATAACCAAAAGCATACAATTGAAATTGAAAGTAATTTTCAACAAATTTATTTTTCAGAAAAATAACTAATCAAAGCATTAAAACCATTTTTCAATACTCTGTTTGGATACCCAATCCATTCCATGCTTCCAGAAAACCAACCATGCATTCTATGTGATGAGATTTCCATACTTATTATAGGTTTCTCAGTGATCTACTATGTTTTCACAAGGTAATTATATGTGTAGTGCATAAGAGTTTCATTTGTTGTCAATATGGATTGAAGTGCATAAGAGTTGAATTTGTTTTCAATGAGAAGTAAATATGTGAATGAGAGGTATTTAAGAAGATGTTGGTGATTCCTTGGAGAATTGTTGTTGATTAAAAAATTTAATGCTACACTTGATCAATTCTCTATGAGGATAAATCTAACGATTGTAGAACTGATCCTATGTCGCATGACATGTTTCATTGGAAGACACTTTGATGCAACATTGGAAGAAGCCCATGCAATATTCAATTGCATGAGGATAGAATTAATGGTCCATACATATTCACTAAATTGATTAAGTGCTAATGAACTATCCATTAAATCTAAATGGATGAAGTTTAGAAATCAGACGATTGTTTGTGACGATCCTCAATTAAGAAGACATGTGTTCTAAAGAGTACACATCATACATTACGACAATGAAAGGCCATGAATTGTGGCTTAATGCATGAGGAATTAACAGATTATCCATGCATCATCCATGATAATGACATAATTCAATATTGAAGATCATTTGGAATTTATGATCTAAAAATAATGGAATGGATGATGCTTAAAGTTGAATAAGAACAAAGGAGGAATGAATGGTCTTTGAATGTGGAACAATGGGTTGGAATTTTAAAGAGGAATTCAAACATGTTTTTATACTAACTAATTAGTATATTTCCTTTCCAAAAAATAAGGGCCAATATCGAAGGCCAGCTAAAGCCCTCACCCAAGGCATATACTGGAGCCGAAGGTCTACCATGACCAAGGGGGAGGCCTCAGAGACAGCCCGTAGGAGGTGCATGCGGGCTGTGTATAATCCCGTAGGTTCAGCACTATAAGGCCTAGAACATAAACATTACTTAATCATGAATTAAATGAATAATTCACATAGAGGATCTTTTTAGGTTTATAGTTTTAGATAATTAGGTCATAACTATTACATCTCAAAGGACTACATAGTAGACACTTCTACTAAGTTTCGATAAAATAAAAAAAATAGTTAAAAATAAACATGTCTAGTTCCATGTGTTAGATATAATGTCTTTCCTTGATCCCATCCTTGACCCTATTCATCATTAAGTCCTGTGGAAAACATTTCAAAAACATGGGATGAGCATAAAAATCCCAATAAAGGGTACACAAAGAAGGAAAACTGTTAGTTTTTTCAAAACAACAAGTAAACCATGAGTACTTTACCAAAGTAATACTTTTCACCTATATGAAGTAGTAAAAACACTTAACTAAATAAAAGACCATTAATTACCCTTTTATAACCAAAATATTACCATAAAACCCATATAAAGAACACATAACATATAAAAGTAATTTGGGACGTAAACATACTTAAATGAAATAACCATATGGTCGAATTCCATACATACTTAATGGAATTTCCATACGGCCGACTTCCATACCCAATGCATTAGAGGTTATAACATAATCACTCATCCTGGTATTCACGGCACCACCCATCATATGGTTTATCATGTAACCACCCGTCAAATGTCCAAGTACCATTATAATATCATAACACATAGAACAACTATAAAGGAAAGAAAACATTTCCACATTTCAAGCACAATATATCAATTAAATATATTGACATAATAAATCCATTATCAAAACCATTTTCAATACCAATATAAATAATAGAGTATATGGTATTTATTTACTTTTAAAAATATAACAGCTTGTTGAGGATGCCAAAGATCAAATAATACTTGCGGCGGCGGAAAGGTCATTGTCACCGCGTACATTAAAAAGAAGCATACTTTTTGTAGTTTAGTAAAACCCTTTGTAGAGAATAAATTCCTTTCGAATAAGAGTAGAAGTCAAAGGGGTTTATACACCGTATAAAATAAAGTTTTGTATAAAAAATTTGCCTCGATGAAAGGAGATTGAGACGAAGTCCCTTATAAAGTTGGTAACCTTAGATTAAGGATAAATCAATTACTTGATTGTGTGTGACAAATATGAATACACCAAATATAAGTGGATATTAAGTGTAGAACAATCAGAGGTCATTCACACATAATCTTGGAAAAACAAAACCAATGAAATAGATATTTAACTCAATGAAATGAGATTGAGTTATGATTTCCCATACAAGTTCATCTAAATGATGTATGAATTTATCAATGAGATGATTATGTGTAGAAATAGTATATCCACATAAAGGGTTGTGGAAATTACAACATAGAGAATACACACATAATCCTGGTATAATAAAATCAAGAAGTAGAGGTTTAACCCAACAAATTGAAAGTGGGTTAAGAAGTTCCCTTACAGAAATACGACAGCCTAATAGCTTCACTTTAAAATTTAGAAAATGAGTTTATGAGAGAGAAAATGGTATCTCACCACTTGGGAATAAAATTTACATCAATAAGGATATACAATAAAATATTCCAAAATAATATTATGTGAATTAAAATACATAACAAAATAAGTCTTTTAGAAAGATGAGGGTGAAAGGTTCCCTTACCGACTTGGGTAACTTTCGAAACGTACACCCCATGGAAGAAGGGTCATACAATGAAGTTGAAAATACCCATAATTGAAAGTATACTAAAAAACGTGTATAATAATTGGAAGTACATACACCACTCAAAGGAAATGGTGGAAAACTTGTCATAAATGTCACAGGAATAAAAGTGAGATGAAAAATCCCTAACGAAAACTTGGCAGCCTAACGGCGCCACTTAAAACATCCAAAAATGGATTGATGAGATCAAATAGGTTCTATAATCATATTAACATAAAACATATAGTAAGTGGAATATAAAATAACATCCCCAAACATAATAAATATGATCTTAAAATAAATGACATAAAAGAGAGTTCTTAAAAAGAAAGAGAGAGGTAGGATCCCTAACCTCAAGTATAACTTGTCTTGTTCATTTCTTTATATTCCTGAATAATAAACATTGGTCAATTTATAATTTCTTAAGGACCTATTTTAAAGAATATTATTCAGTTCATATCACAAATTATAATTTTATTATAATTGGTTAATAATGAGAGTTCATATTTGAGGTTTTTGTCGATGGTTGGTACATGAGTCAAAAATGAACTTGTTTGAACATGACTGTCCATGTAGTTATAAGTAAATCATCTCCAGAATAGTATTAATGATTTAAATATCATATATATCCAGTAAATATTCATTTTATACTACTCCATAACATTTGGAGATAAAAATAAATGAAATTCACCGTTCATGGAGACGGTAGGTCGTACGTACGCATGAATGCTACATTCATTTCTTTGTCATATTAATGGAATTAAAAATAATTGAGTGATATATATATTATAATTCAAGTATAATATATATGTTATATAGGTCACATATGTTCATTAATTTCACTATTTATACATTCCATGTATTTCAGGAACGAGCCACATCACTTGAGGGGGCGGTAGTCCACACTTCCTCGTATGAAATTATCGCATTTGCAAAACATGAAAAGCATAAAGGCATGTTTTAAATATAAAATTCAGAAGAATTTAGAGAACATAAATACCATATATATTATATATAAAATATAGTGACATTATAATGGCCACCATGAAAGGTGTTAAGAGAAGATTGAACAATCATCGTTTCGTGAGGAAGCAATTCACCATCCAAAGAAACAGTATGATATTTAACCATTAGACAAAGGTGTGTATAAGTGTACCTAGAATACTTCTCATAAAAACATCATAGTATATTGAATATACTGGTTTTGTTACAAAATAAATGAATAAAAAGAGTTTATAGGGTTCGAAAAGAAAAATAAAACAAAAGAACACAAGGGAAGACATTGCCTTTAAATCGGATAACTCTTTTTGGTTTGAGCTCAAAGGCTTCCTTGGAAAGGATTTTGCCCAAAGTTTAGGCTTCAATGATGAATAGAGGGATGTTTAGAGATCAAAGTGGTAGGGGTTGGCCGAGACAAAGGCTTGAGAGGTGTGGGTAAGGTGGTAGAGGTGGGGGCCTTTTATAAGAGGAGAGGAGGGGCACTCTTGGAAAGTTATAAAAGGTTACTTTATTTTCAAATGAGTTTCGGATTTTAAAGGTCCCACATTGATGTATTTCAAGGATAATGCGATAAGAGTTATAAATACACCCATCAAATATGTTTTTGACATTTTTTGGTCTTATATTTTACATTATCGTTTCATTTTATTTAAATCGTTAAATAATGAGTTAATCACTGCATCATCATGATGTCATAAATAATTTAATTTATTTAATGTCTAAAAATTATAAAACAAATATCATGATGTAGGAAATATTTTTATATTTCTAATGAATATTTATAGTCAAACATATGACTTGTATTACCCAATTTAAAAATTGTTTTAGTAAAACAACTCATGTTTGTGACATTTTTATTTTAACTTTAAATAAAAAGTTATTAATGTCATTTTCCTACCAAAGTGGATCTATGGGGTCACCAAGATGACCCATGGATTTTCTTGGTCGGACATGACTCATCAAATAAGGGTATGACCTGTGTCAAGGTAATTTCATATTATTAAAACATTATTTTTACCTTAAATTACAGTAATTGCCTTTAATCGCGATTAATAAAACTTAAAAGTTACTAATCACCAAAAATTATTTTAATCTCATTGAACCACATTTTACTTCATAATTAAAACCATTTATGTTGTGTTTTTGAAAATCAAATCACAGAAGTGGTAAAGTTTCATTTAAATGAAAAATCAGTTTCTTTAACTACAACTTAGTGGTACCACTATTCATCAAAAATTGATGTTTTTCAAAAAAATACAAAAATTCACCCTAAGCTATATTTGATAATCCAAATTCAAAGATGATTTCTATTTTTGAAAATTCAAAACATATAAGTTGCGTTAACTAATTTAATAATTAATTCCTGCTATCAAGACAAATAGCGTGTTTTTAAGAAACAATATCTATTAAAAGATTAACACTAGTTTAAGTCCAATTTCAAAGTGAAATTAATTCCAATGACCACCATTGGGTTAAATGGTAAAAATATATTATAAATACACTTTAATCTCAATTAAAAATATAATCTATCCATATAAATAAATCAGATAAAAAGGAGGTTTTGAATTAAAATGAAACATTTTCACTAAAAATGATCTTTATCGGAAAAATAACAAAAATTTATACAAAGTAAATTTTGATTTCCTGATTATAAAGAAATATTATATTTTTCCAAATACAACATATAAAATTGTCATAAGTATATTTAAAAAGGGTTCTCCATCAAAAGGCGGTTAATCGACCTTTTAACGAATATTAGAAGATTAATGCTTAAAATTGGATTCATTTTCATTTTACGCCTCTAACATTTATTGGATAAAAGTAAAAATATTTGAAATATATATAATCATTTTGTAGTTAGTTCCGTTCTTTCTCTCCATTATAATGGCTAGGCATTAACTACCATTTAAAATAATATTATTTTATTATTATAGTGCAACGTAAGATTTCAAAGGAACTCGTTGTCGCGTATTGGGTACGCCATCGAGAATAGCATTCCCTATAAAGTAATATTAATATTTTATTCACAAATATGGATAAATATAAAAATGTAATATTCTTTATTTACCTGGGGTGTTACATCCTTCCCCCCTTTTGGGAATTGTGTCCTCATAATTTTAAAATTGGGCTCGGAAACTTCATTGAAAACCCCACATCGGAAAAGGAGTAAATTAAACTATCACATTAAAAGAAAGAAAGGGAAGTACAAAGGTCACCTGAGTTAACCCATACTAGGATTCCATGTATGAAAACATGGATATGGAAGAAAAAGACAAAGGGTCATATTCTGGGGGAGTGTGATAGAAAACATGTTTAGGAGAACGTTAACCACCAATAAATCACAAACATATGATGGGTTAAACGGTATTGGATTCCCTAGTAGGAAATGTTAACAGACAACATTTATTTATTTTTAGTTACATTTTATTTAAGAATTTATTTTTGAGATTAACTAAAACATAAGGAAACATACTTACTTGTCATGTTGACTTTCAAGTTTTACTAGATTTCTTACACGAAATCATTTTTTCTCTAAAATATGAGTATTTAGTATGACTAGTTTACATTAAATGAGCTATAATCAAATTATAGAGAATCACCTAATCCATAAAAGAGAACTGTATACTTCCCATGTCTTTAGACCTTAACCAAAACTAAAACCAACAAGGTTAGTATGAGATCAGATAATACCCAAAAAGGGTAATCCTTTATAAAAAGGAAATCTATTATTAATCTCTAAAATTTGTCCAACAAGACCCAAACTTCAACGAAGACCAAAAGTAAACCAAACTAAGATAGAAACCCAAATATTTGAAGGATTTAATCACATTGTCTTCCAAGTTAAATTGTAACATTTATCTCCAAACAACATCAGTTGCTCTTAAAGTCTCCTATTGAAAAGTAATTAACCTAATCACATATCCTCCATGATATGATAATCATTTCCTTTGATAACCCAAAATCAACTTACTCTTAATTCATAAAATCATCTAACTAATAACAGTCATTCAAACTAACCAGGGACTATACGTAGTCTAGTGGTAGGTGATAAATACCAGTTGCACTTTGGTTGTGGGTTCTATTCCCACAGGTTTGTCTGACGCGACGGGTTGTCACACGGTCTGCATGTTGTCCTTTTTCCAAAACTATATAATTCTTAAAACATTCCCAAAAAACGAGATTAAAATCTTCAAAAATAACCACAACATAATTTAACCTCAATTTTATCTCATGCCTTTCACTTTCCATCAAAACATATAATAACCCATAATTACCTCAAAAGTAAGGATCATATACACCCAAATGGTTCTTTATAACTATGTCCACAGAAGAACAGATAACTATTTGTTGAATAAAATTTTCATATATCAAAAATCAGGGTTACACATACTATAAAAAGTCTTCTAATGTAACCACATAATCAAAAGAGACTTAATACTCTTAATAATTTCACTATAACTCTTGAAGCCCTTATATATTGACTTCTTACTCATTCAACATTCTTCATGATCCATTTAACATTCCTTTCCAACATATTCTGAAATACTTCTTTCCTACAAACAAAATCATGAATCATATCCTAAGATTCCAAAATAGGAAAACAAATGTTAAGAAATAATCCATACCTTTGATTGTTCATTGTCAGTTTCTTCATCCTCAATCAGAATGGAATTTGGTATTGTTAAATGAATATTTGTACGATCTTGGTGATCCCATTCCCGAAACTTCTTCATAGGACATGTGTTTGTATAATGACCATGCACACCACATTTAAAACATTCAATTGATCCCTCAGAAAGAACTTATTTCCCTTTCCTTGAGTCAACTGGATGCTTCCTTTTCCATGGCAGGTTCTTGCTTTATAACATTCATTTACACATCTATAGCATATGTCTGTCCCTTTGAAACATTTTCCTAGGTGTTTCTTTCCACATATTTCACACATAGGTTTTTTAACACACTTACATTTATGATTATTACTTGTAGTTCCGTAGGGATTTGTTTCTCGCATATATGATTACTTATAGAAATCACCAAGGTCTAGGTGGTCAATCGTGACTACAGATAGTTGGTTGAGGATAAACACAAGAGTTCTCATTGCAGCTCCCATATCATTCAGTTGCTCTCTTAGAAAACTGTCACAGTTTCCTTCACATCCACTGTTACATTGGTACCTTCTAGATCAATCCATTTACTAAAACCAAAAAGGTCATTGTTAGTATATCAACAATACCATCATGTACTAATGAGGAAGATAAATTCTAAGATATACATACTCATTCACTTTATCAAAAACTAGGACTCTTTCTAAAATCCTATCCAATATGGTAATGTCACTTATGCTTAAAGAATACCCTGACCTCTAAAGTTATCTAAACCAACCTTTGACACCAACTATAAGGCCCCGACCTTAAACATTACTTAATAATGAATTGATTGAATAATTCACATAGAGGATCTTTTCAGGTTTAGTATTTTAGAGAAATAGGTCATAACTATTACATGTCAAAAGATTACATAGTAGACACTTCTACTATGTTTTCATAAAATAAAAAAAATACTTAAAAAGAAACATTTCTAGTTCCATGTTTTAGATAGAATGTCTTTCCTTGATCCCATCCTTGATCGTATTAATCTTTATGTCCTATTGAAAACATTTCAAAAACATGGGATGAGCATAAAAATCCTAGTAAAGGATACACAAAGAAGGAAAACTGTTAGTTTTTTGAAAACAACTATTAAACCATGATTACTTTACCAAAGTAATACTTTTCACATTTATGAAGTAGTAAAAACTCTTCACTGAATAAAAGACCATTACTTACCCTTTTGTAACCAAAATATTACCATAAAACCCATATAAAGAACACATAACATATAAAGGTAAGTTGGGACACAAACACACTTAAATGGAATAACCATACGGTCGACTTCCATAGATACTTAATGGAATATCCATACGGCCGACTTCCATACCCAATGCATTAGAGGTTATAACATAACCACCCATCCTGGTATTCACGGAAACACCTGTCATATGGTTTATCACATAACCACCCATCAAATGTCCAAGTACGATTATAAAATCATAAAACATAAAACAACTATAAAGGAGAGAAAACATTTCCACATTTCAAGCACAATATATCACTTAAATATATTGACATAATAAATCCATTATCAAAACCATTTTCAATTCCAAAATACATAAAATAGTATATGGTATTTATTTACTTTTAAAAATATAACGGCTTGTTGAGGAAGCCAAAGATCAAATAATACTCGCGGCGGCAGAAAGGTCATTGTGACCGCGTACGTTTAAAAGATGCATACTTTTTTTTCATTTAGTAAAACACTTCATAGAGAAGAAATTACTTTCAAATAAAAGTAGAAGTCAAAGGGTTTATAAACCATATAAAAGAAAGTTGTGTATAAAACAAAATATGCCTCAATGAAAGGAGATTGAGACGAAGTCCCTTATAAAGATTGTATCCTTTGATTAAGGATAAATCAATTACATGATTATGTGTGACAAATATGAATACACCAAATATAAGTGGATATTAAATGTAAAAAAATAAGAGGTCATTCACACATAATCATGGAAAAACAAAACGAATGGCATCAATATTTAACTCAATAAAATGAGATTGAGTTATGATTTCCCATAAAAGTTTGTCTAAATGACGTAAGAATTTATCAATGAGATGATTATGCGTTGAAATAGTATATCCACATAATGTTTTGTTGAAATTATAACATAGAGACTCCACACATAATCTTTCCATAATAAAATCAAGAATTATAGGTTTAAACCAATGAATTGAAAGAGGGTTATGAAGTTCACTTACAGAAATCTGACAGCCTAACGACGTCACTTTAAAATTTATAAAATGAGTTGATAAGAGAGAAAATGGTATCTCATCACTTGGAAATAAAATTTAAATAAATAAGGATATAGAATAACATATCCCAACATAATAGTTTGTGAATTAAAAGACATAACAAAATAAGTCTTTTAGAAAGAGGAGGGTGAAATGTTCCCTTACCGACTTGGGTAACTTTCGAAACGTACACCCCATGGAAGAAGGGTCATACAATGAAGTTGTAAATACCCATAATTGAAATTATACTACAAAAATAGTATAATAATTGGAAGTACATACACCACTCAAAGGAAATGGTGGAAAACAAAGCATAAATGTCACGGGAATAAAAGTGAGATGAAAAATCCCATACGAAAACTCGGCAGCCAAACGACGCCACTTAAAACTTACAAAAATGGTTTGACGAGATCAAATAAGTTCTCTCATCATATGAAAATAAAACTTACAGTACGAGGAATATAAAATAACATCCCCAAACATAATAAAGAAGAGCTTAAAAGAAATGACATAAAATAGAGTGCTTAAAAAGAAGAGAGAGGTTGGATCCCTTACCTAAAGTCTGACTTGTCTTGTTTGTTTCTTTATATTCCTGAATAATAAACTTTGGTCAATTTATAATTGCATAAGTACCTATTTTAAAAATTATTATTCATTTCATATCACATATTATAATGTTATAATAATTGTTTAATAATGTGTGTTCATATCAGAGGTTTTTGTCAATGTTTGGTACATGAGTCAAAAATGAACTTGTTTGAAAATGATTGTCCATGTAGTTATAAGTAAATCATCTCCAGAATAGTATTAATGATTTAAATATCATATATATCGATTAAATATTAATTTTATACTATTCCATAACATTTAGAGATAAAAAGAAATGAAATTCACCGTTCATGGAGACGGTAGGTCGTACGTACACATGAACACTACTTTCATTTCTTTGTCATATTAATGGAATTAAAAATAATTGACAGATATATATATTATAATTCCAGTATAATATATATGTTGTATAGGTCACATATGTTCATTAATTTTAATCTTTATAAATTTCATGTATTGCAAAAATGAGTCACATCACTTGAGGGGGCGGTAGTTCACACTTCCTCGTATGAAATTATCGCATTTGCACAACATCAAAAGCATAAAGGAATGTTTTAAATATAAAATTCATAAGAATATAGAAAACAGAAATAACATATATATATAAGATATAAAATATAGTGACATAATAATGGCCACCATGAATGTTGTTAAGAGCAGATTCAACAATCATCGTTTCGTGAGGGAGCAATTCGCCATCCACAGAAATAGTATGTTCTTTAACCATTAGACGAAGGTGTGTGTAAGTGTATATCGAATCCTTCTCATAACAAAATACTAGTATATTGAAGATTCCATTTTTTAAAAAAATAAAGGAATAAAAATGGTTTAGAAGGTTGGAGAAGCAATATAAAACAAAAGAACACAAGGTAAGACATTACCTTTAAATTGGGTAACTCTTTTTGATTTAAGCTCAAAGGCTTCCTTGGAAAGGACTATGCCCAAATATGAGGCTTAAATGATGAATAGAGGGATGTGTAGAGATGATGTGGTCAGGTTTTGGCTGAGCCAAAGACTTGAGAGGTGTGGGTAAGGTGGTATAGGTGGGGGCCTTTTATAAGAGGAGAGGAGGGGCACTCTTGGAATGTTATAAAAGGTTACTTTATTTTCAAATGAGTTTCTGATTTTAAAGGTCCCACATTGATTGGTTTAGAGGATAAGGTGATAAGAGTTCGAAATCAACCCATAAAATATGTTTTTGACATGTGTAGGTATTAGATTTTACATTATCTTTTCATTTTATTTAAATCGTTAAATAATGAGGTAATCGGTCCATCATCATGATGTCATAAATAATTTAATTTATTTAATGTCTAAAAATTATAAAAAACTATCATGATGTTGGAAATATTTTTATCTTTCTAATTAATATTTATAGTCAATCATATGACTTGTATGACCCCATTTAAATTTTTTTAGTAAAACAACTCATGTTTGTGACATTTTTTTAACTTTAAATAAAAAGTTATTAATGTCATTTTCCTACCAAAGTGGCTCCATGGGGTCCCCAGGTTGACCCATGGATTGTCTTGGTCGGTCATGACTCATCCAATAATGGTAGGACATGTTTCATGGTCATTTAATATCATTAAAACATTATTTTACCTTAAATTACAGTAATTACCTTTAATCGCGATTAATAAAACTTAATAGTTACTATTCACCAAAAATTATTTTAATCTCATTGAACCACATTTTACTTCATAATGAAAACCATATAAGTTGGATTTTTGAAAATAAAATCACAGAAGTGGTAAAGTTTCATTTAAACGAACAAGCAGTTTCTTTAACTACCACTTAGTGGTTTCACTATTCATCAAAAACTTAAGTTTTTCAGAAAAATACCAAAAATTCACCCTAAGCTATATTTGATATTCCAAATTCAAAAATGATGTCTATTTTACAAAATAAAAAAAATATATGTTGAATTAACTAATTTAATAATTAATTCCCACTATCAATACAAATAGCATGTTTTTAAGAAACAATATCTATTAAAAGATTAACACTAGTTTAAGTCCAATTTCAAAGTGAAATTAATTCCAATGACCACCATTGGGTTAAATGGTAAACATTTATTCTAAATACACATTAATCTCAATTAAACATATAATCTATCCATAAAAATAAATCAGATAAATATGAGGTTTTGAATTAAAATGAAATATTTTCACTAAAAATGATCTTTATCGGAAAAATAACAAAAATTTACACAAAGAAAATTTTCATGTCCAGATTATAAAGAAGGATTTAATTTTGTCATATAAAACATATAAAATTGTCAAAAGTATATTTAAAAAGGGCTCTCCATCAAAAGGTGGTTAATCGATCTTTTAAAGAATATTAGAGGATTTATGCTTAAAATTGGATTCATTTTCATTTGACACCTCTAAAATTTATTGGATAAAAGTAAAAATATTTGAAATATATATATAATCATTTTGTAGTTATTTCCATTCTTTCTCGCCATTACAATGTCTAGGAGTTAACTACCATTTAAAATAATATTATTTTATTATTAGAGTACAACATAAGATTTCAAAGGAACTCGTTGTCGTGTATTGGGTACGCCATCGAGCATAGAATTCCCTTTAAAGTAATATTTATATTTTATTCAAAAATATGGATAAATATAAAAATTTCATATTCTTTATTTACCTGGGGTGTTACACGCACGGTGGTGAAACTGTGCAATATGGGCAGAAGAGCGGGCCCAGATGAAACATAGTGGGCAATAAGAGTGCACCCACAAAACATGGTATGGGGATGTACTGTGGAGGGAGATGGGAGAATTATTGTGATAGGATATCACTGGTTGTTATTTAAAGAACACTAAACAAGAGAACCATTTTGATGTGTGATGGATTTTTAAAAACACAGAGGAAATACTGGCAACTCATTTAATCCCATGTCTAATCTGAGTTGTATGCTCCATCCCGCGCCCTTCATTATAATCATGGTCATTCGTGATCAATTTGAGTTGTTCTAATGGTCCTAGAATTGTCTTCATCCTACGTCCGCATAGAGATTCACTTAATGGTGATCATCCGGATGAACCAAACACATACATGCATTAAAATTTTCATGCGTGCATCGAGATGAAGAATTAGAACATGGCCGAAGAAAATGGAGTTACGAGGCCACACCAGAATTCGAGAAGCCTTTGGGGAAATGATTTTCATGAGTTTTATAACACATGAACGTGAGGATCAGACTCAAAAAGAAAGAATAATTCTTCATAGGTTGAAAAGGAAACAATAAAGATTTGGGGATATCTCACCCTCAATTCAATTTTTCAGTACCGAAGATCACAATAATTTAAAGTGTTGAATCCCGCAGCATATCTCACAAGACCTAAACATAGGGAAATGCGGATCCATGCATATAAATACAGATCCCCCGGTCGAGGATTTTGTTTTGAAAACATTGAGAGAAATATCTCGTTTCTCTAAGAAATAGATCACTGTAGGAAGGGTTTTCGTGCATCCTAGGTACGGGAAGGGGGTTCCGCGTGACCCTTACATGAAGGAGAACCACGAACCATCTTGGTTCACAAAAGAGACGATACAAACCCTATGTGAAAAGGAAAACACACAAACATGTGATAGGTTTTATAAGCCCTCATTCTGTTTCATGAAAATCCCCCCACGAGTAAAACAACATGTGCCTCGACACCCTTGTTGCACATTCGTGAAGACAGATCTGAGATAAATTCTTGGTTCTATGAAGGAGAATCATGCCCTCCTATTTTAAATGAAGAATAAGAACCCAAAGCATTGTGTTTTCACAATAAATGAACACATGCATGAAGATGAGGCTTTGAGAACCTATTGATAAGAAATACTCACACATACACCATCCACTTACCCATTCGTGTTCTGTGTGCTTTACTTGAAGAAGAAGGAAGGTGCATGCATGATGGAGTTCATGTTCATGCAAACATAAGAACAAAGTGTGCGTGCACATGTGAAGAGGAAGGAATGAATATAAATAAAACACACTTTTTAAACCCTAATTAAAAATAACAAGTGTGTCAATGCTAATACACAAAAGAAGATAAAACGAAAAGGGGGAAAAGAAAGAGGAAGTGTGTGGGCTCAAAAGATTACACCCATTAGGGTTTTCACACAAGAAAGAAGAAAATAAGCATGCATGCATGCATGCACATGAACACATGAAGACACATAAAATAAGAGATAGTGTGTGTGCATATTGAGAATGATGAATCCAAGAAGATAGTGAATGTGAAAAATATTTCGACTCATGCAGGAAATCATGCTGAAAAAGTACCTGAGTATCAATTCAGATGATGCCAAGTGAGCTAATCTTTAGTGTTTGAATAATCATAAAAGTGTATGTGATTCTTGAAAAGTAAACAAGATGAAGTTTTATTAAATTCAGTAGTGAACTAAGAAGAAGAAATTGATATATCCAAATACAAGATGTTTTGGGTCCCATTCAATTCACACAAGAAGTGAATAAAGTTTGAGACTGAAGCCAGATACAAGTAAAGAAGATATTTCATCTGAGTTTTTAGTAATTGAGAATCCAAGAAGATAGATAGTTCTGATATTGATACAGATTATTCTTTCATATTATATTCTCTAAAAAATTTTGAGCACAATTGGCACACATCTATGTGAGGGAAGGTCTTCATCAGATGAAGTTGGAATTGCCTGAGCATTATTGTGGATGAGTACTGATCAACTGAAGTGATCAGAATTATTGAGCAAGGCCAATATAACATACCAATGGTTGTTTAAGATTATTGAATAGACACATAGGAAAGTGTGATTCACCAAGCCTATGTCAAAAGATAAGAAGATCATTAACAATGAATCAATGAAGAACATAAAAAAGATATATACACATGTGACTCAAGAGCTAGAAGACCCTGTGAAATTTAGGGAGGAGAAAAAGTCTTCAGTGGGAATATGAAGCAGGCCAGTGGGACTCTGGTAACACTATGTGAAGTAGTATAAAGAACCTCTTATGGGACTCATGAGAGATTAAATGTGACTTGGTATCGATCATTATAATTACAAACTGAATTATAGAGGAGAATCTATATTGGGGAGAATAACCAACACAACAAGGAGTAGGTCTTTGAACTGAACCTTGTAAATCCTTGTGTTCAGTTCCTTTAAATTTAAAACATCATTTGAGGTAAGGCTTAGATACACATGATAATCGGATCAAGGCTTTAAACAAATATAGAGGATTAATTAAAAAGAATCAATTTGTAAAAATATTTAAAGGGATAACTGGTTCACTCCTCCCCCTCATAGTGATTAACACTGATCTGCACACTTCAATATGCCATGTTCCATTTGAACTTTGTCACTGAGAAGAATGTCATATTTCAACCAAGACCCATAAATACAACATGAACGCACACACCATGTATGACCATTGATCATTAAAAAAATACTTTCAATAAAAACACCTTTTTATTGAAAACTATTTCCATAAAAAGAATTTAAATTCCTTACCATTTCAACAAAACCCCCATTTTATTTAAAACCACTTTTACATCAAACCATTATTCAATTCCTAAAAATCCATAATTTAAAATCACCATTTTAAATACATGAAACTATATCATGTTGCACAACAATTCACCAAGATCACACCATTTCACCAAGAACCATAAACCATCACTAGAGAAGATTTATTAAATGATTTTCACAATAAATTCCATTTAAATAATCCAATTTGAAACTAATTAAGTCAGTAATAGTATGCGGATTTGAGAGAGAATCCACCTAACTCCATGTTTTTGACGAAAATTGACAATGAATGAAGAACGCTCATGCAACCGGGTTGAAACTACCCAAAATGGACTTGGATATATACTTATACCATCAAAGAACCCAAATATCATCATATATGGAATCTCACAACATTGATATACCCATAACATGCATAGATATGAAAACAATTGGAGAGGAGTTGTATATATAATAAATAATACAAGAATGGAGAAAAACATCACTTACCATGAAAATCCATCTTGAAAACAGTAAGGGATGGCTCCAAATTGGTTAAAAAATTCACAGGGGAGATTCACTAACCATTAATGGATAAAACTATCAAATGATGGACGTTTAGAAGAATAAAAAAATCATATAGAAGTAAAAATTAGTAAGATCTACAAA
Source organism: Viscum album (assembly GCA_963277665.1). Classification (NCBI taxonomy): domain Eukaryota; kingdom Viridiplantae; phylum Streptophyta; class Magnoliopsida; order Santalales; family Viscaceae; genus Viscum; species Viscum album. Next base: position 1,336,277,820 of record OY728162.1, read on the forward strand.
AATGGGATCTTAATTTTTCCCTACGCATGGTTAGATTGCACGGTTAGAAAAATTTTGAACTAAACATGTGTAGGTACTACCTTAAGAAAATCCACACATAGCCTCCATGCATGGTCTCCCTAACTGTTCTCAAACCAAGATAATGCTACTACCTCAAAACTATAACTTCTCATGGTTTCTCCTAGGATATCCGCAAATTTTAGGCAAAGTGTGCACAACCCATGCACATCAACTTTCCCCCCCAAATCATATTGAATTTTTACCCAAATCTCCCAAAAATCAACCTTAAATAAAAATAATAATGTAAGGGTTACATACCAAAAAGTGGGGGAAATACAATGAATTTCTTATATTTTCAGAATTCCAGTTGTGTTTTGTTTTCTAAAATGCCATTTCAAACTCAAAACGCACATTTTGAGTCATACTGGTCACGTCGTGCATAGGTTTGATAGGAGACTACTTCATAAATGTCACAAATAAATTATGAATATTTTTTCTAATTTATCAAGACATTTAAATACTATTTGATTAGTTTTAAATGAGCGGAACAATTTGAATTAAAATTTCAATTTAAAACTATTAAAGGACACATTTTTCATACTGGTCAAACATTGTGTCGGATTGAGGTGGGGTTGGTTCAAAAAATGTCACAAATGACTCATGAATAATTTTACTAAAGAATAAAAACAATAAAAATATGGTTTTATAGTTTTCATAATTTCACAAGTTATTTTTTACTTAAATAATTGTCAATTTTACAAAAAAACAAATTCTTGGAGTGATACTGGTCACACCAAGAATCTTATTGAGGTGCGGATGACTCCTACACATAAAAAAGAACTCAAGTATTATTTTTCATGATTATCAAAACAATATGAAGGAATTTTATTGGTCTTCAATAGTTCAATTGTCCTTTTTAATAAATTAAAATCAATTTTAAATAAAATGAGACACTTTTTTTGTATCGGTGACACCATGCGTCAGATTGAGGTGTGGTTTATTATTACACATCATAAATGACTCATGGATAATTTTACTAAGTTATCAAAACAAATAGAATTTGTTTTCTTGGTTTTCAATATGTCAAATGTTTTGTTTGCCAAAATTATTTTCAATTTTAAATAAGAAGACAAACATGGAATCATAACGGTCACAATGTGCCTCAAATTTTGTTATAGTTGAATCATATACATCAAAAATGACTCTTGAATAGTTTTTATTGTGTATAAAAGCAATCATAATGTGTTTTCATTGTTCTCGGTATGTCACTTGTTCTTTTAAATAAAATTAATGACATTTGTTTAGTAAAAAGAGGCACTTTGAGTGATATAAGCCACACTCTGCATCATATTGAGGTGATTTTGATTCTTACACATGAAAAATAACTTATAGATCGTTTTACAAAGATATCAAAACAATATGAATGTATTTTCTTAGTAATGTTTATGTTAGTTGTACTTTTTTATTAAAATGTTATTTCAATCTAGAAACAAGCATTTTGATTCATACTAGTTTCATCATGCATTTTTTTGATAGGAAACTGCTTCAAACACATCAAAAGTAACTTATTAATAACCTTCCTAAATTATTAAGACAACAAGAGCTTGTTTGTTTAGTTTTTAGTGAGTGACCCATTTTGAACTAAAATACCAATTTTAAACTATTAAAGGACACATTTAGTCCTTCTTTTCACATTTTTAATCACATTGAGGTGGGTTATATTCCTAAACTAAAAAAATGACTCTCATATCATTTTACTAAAGTATGAGAACAATTTGCATTGTTATTATCATTATTAAGTATGTTACTTATTATTTTTACTAAAATTATTGGCAATTTTATATAAATAAACTCACTTGAAGTCATACTGATCACACCATGCAATGTATTGAGATGAGGTTGAATCCTACATGTCCCAAATGACTCATGGATCATTTTACAAAATTATAAAAACAATCAGAATGTGTTTTCATAGTTTTTAGTATGTCACTTGTTCTTTTTTCTAAAATAAATGTCAATTTTAAATAAAAAGAGACACTTTGAATTATACTGATCACAGTATGCATCATATTGAGGTGTATTTTATACCATCATATCCAAAATTACTTATATATCATTGTATTAAAATTAAAACAATATGAATTTTTTTCTCGGTTTTCAGTATTTCACTCGTTCTTTTTCCTAAAATTAATGTCAATTTAAAATAAAAAGATACTTTGAGTTATATTGGGAACAACGTGTATCCAAATTTGGTGTGTATGACTCTTACATGTCAAAATTTACTTATGTACTATAGTTTATAGTATCAAAACAATCAAAATATTTTTTTTCTCAGTTTTTCGATTGCCTGTTGTCTTTTTCTCTAACATTTATGTCAATTTTAAATAGAAATAAGCACTTGGAGTCATACCTTTCACACCACAAGTCAGATTGATGTGCAGATGAATTGTACATGTCCCAATATATTGATGGAAGTTACATATTCAATCTATTTGAGTACATTATTCCATCAGGTATGATTTCAATTCTTTTTTAAGAAAATATATATCGTCTTGTGAATGTGAGTCTTTTAAACAATCATAATATTACTAGAAAAATATAATTACACAAAGTATTATTATGTAGTTTAAATGAAATAGTAATTATCTTTAAAAATACCACATCGAGGATGGTATTTTTTAATGGAATATGATCTCCCTCATAAATTTACAAACATAATAACCACAATTGTTTCCAATTGTTTGTTTCGAACACCGTAAAAACATTGAGGAGAATAATTAATTTGTTTTGATATGTGTTTGGTTATTGAAATATTGTTTTATATATCCTAATACATCTCTAGTCATAGAACATGTCATGGTCCTCATGCTTAACCCCTTGCCTCATTCCTTTTTTTAACAATATTGATGCACCAAACAATAAAAAATACTCATTAAAAGATAATATAAATTATATAAATTGATGTTTATTTATAAAATGTGGGATATAGGATATTAAAAATTGAAAAAAATCATCATGTGTGGTTGGGTTTTTAGATTTTCATGCACAAAATCTAGGTAATAAATATTTGGAGTGTGTAGATTGACCACCATGACCATCTAGTGTTTTCTAGACAAAAAAAAAGAAATAAGTAATGAATGAAATAAAAATATATTTGATATGATTAAATTTTAGAGTTTTTCCACTTAATTATTGGTATTATGAAGATTATCTCATCTGAATGTTTGCTTCCATGCATTTTGACTAGGCTTATCACTATTTCATCATTTTTTGGGGTCTATTATTGGTTGTTCTACAGAGGTAATGGGAGGACTAATCATTCCAAAAAGGTTTCATGGGAAAATACCTTAAATTTTTATAATATATACGTCTGCCAAATATATGAAATTTATTTAGTCATAATTAACAAATTATGTCATCTTTTTGAAAATCAAATCATAAAAAAATATGTCATGTATACATTTTCAGCTATGGAGCCTAACCAACTGTAGTTGAGTGTTTCAATTACATTATCAACACAAATGTAGTATTAAACATCCACTCTATAAAATGGTTTTTAAAATTTAACTCTTTTACTACTACCATCTCTAAACATTGAATCCATATGAACCTTAGTAAATGGAGATAGAGAACGAGTAGGGTAATGATGATTTTTCTAGATCTTTTCAATCGATTAGTTGACACTTTATATGGTTTTGAGTGGACCTTTCACTCCACCCATTCCATTTTTCCTTCAAAAATAACATTTGTCGGTATATACCATTTTCATTAATTGTTAATGGTTTATCATGAAAGATAAATTTTAAATAAATACCTCTGTGTCGACAAGTTTTCATACAAGTTGTGATGATTATGCAATGAATGTTCCAACAACATGTCCAATCTTATGAATTTCTTCTTCATAAATTTGAATAGGTAGCTCAGTCTTAGCTCATGGGCTATGCTAATCAACATTCTCACATTACCATATCAAAGTGGTCTATTGTGAAGCATTTTCCTTTAGATATTGAACATTGTATCCCTTCATACAAGGTGATGGGTTGATGTTGAAAGATATAAATCACTTTCATTATCACCCAACAGAATATCAGTACATGAAATGTTTCAGTGTCTTTTTAATGTACATACAATTCCAATATGGTCATTAAAAAACAAATCTCCTTCCCAACCAGTTTTTATATGGTTGTTTAAAAATAGTTTACCAAAAGTTGTGCCCACATATTTTTCTTTCTCAAACAATTGATCACTTGTCAATGGAGATGGTGAAATATGTTCTTGTGAACTTCCATCGCATGATTTCTTTTAAGAATGGTACTTATTTCCTTGGTGTAGAAATCTACGACGTCATAGAAACATAGATTTCATTGAATGTTTTAACCAAGTTGGTTATGTGCATTGTTTGAAAATAGGACACCATTGAGTTCCTTTAATTTCGTATTCTATGAAATTTCAATAATTAGGAATGTCATTTATCCTATCTTAAGACATGGATCTCAACATGAAATATTCATTTTTGTAAGAATCATACAATGTAACACTTGAATCCCATAGTAATTTCACATCCTCAATGAATGGATTCAAATAAACATCAATATCATTACCCAGATATTTTGGTACTAATATAAGCTTAGATAACATGATGTCTTTTTGTTTTATACATTATAATGGTGAAAAGTTGTAATTTACCAACATAACCAGATATATACCATGAGTGTTAGTTTGAAAAAAAATATATTCACTTCATCTATTGATAATGCAAGACGATGGTTTCTCGACTCATTTCCAAATTCGGGATACTCATGACCAATTCACTTCCCCTGAGGAGAGTCTGTCAGGTGATGTAGTTTCCCATATTTATTTCTTATATCTATGTGCCACATTAATTACCTTGTAGTATCTTCACATCCATATAGGTTTCTAATCCTTGGAATGATTGAAAAGTACCATACATATTTCGTTTGACCATATCCATCTCTCTAGTGTTGAGAATGACCATAATTTTGGTATTCTATAATTGATTTGTGGTCCTTGAGAAAAAATATTCAATCATTTGGACAGGAATGTATTCTTTCATAGATGTACCCATAGAGTGTATGATTTTTTTGGAATCGTATATTCCGCTCAAGAGGTCATTATATACTAGGATAATGTATTTCAATAGATGAAGTAGTTTTATAAAATTGCTGTCACTCCATCAGTTACCTGCATTCAAATTATATATAGTATGGCTTACAATGATGTATATTTAGTTAAACGAGCATATAATGGGTCTTTTCACAACTCTTTAACTTATCAATAAATTTTGAGAAATCACGAAGATCATCTTCAACTATCCTCATCATTTCATCAATACAATCTTCATCATCATTCACATCAATAATCACATCCTTGATATGGTCTTCTTCATTCCCCATAGTTGTAATCATATAAGATAATCCTTAAAATGATGTGTTATCCTAGACACTAGAAACCTTTTCTTTTACATGTGTTTATTCCATAATTTATAACATCAATCTATTTTATGATAAGACAAGTGTTCTTCAAACTCCTCTAGACTACATAGTCTTGAATAAAAATAGTGTAAACACCAACAAAATATTTTAGAAGGGTCATATGCATGATCTTTTGCAAACTTGATGAACTATTTAACTCCATATTCATATTCTTTTGTCAGATGATTAATATCCATTCATTATTTATTCATATCTATCCTATTTTATTAATTAATATTAATATTTAACAAAATAAGTACTCAATAGGGTCCTTTACGATAAGGGGAACTCAACATTTAATTGGTATTAATTATTTATTTTTGTTTCTTGAGACTAATCCCCTCAAAAAATTTGTTTTAAAATCAACTCACTTAATAAAATCTCATTTTCCATTATAAATATTCTTTTCCATACACAAAATAAGATTTTAGGTTCTAAAATATGATATTATATAAAATAATTACATGAATTGGTATACAATGCACTATTAAATGCTAAATGATTGGGGAAAACAATAGAAAAGTGAAATTTAAGGTCAGGAAAAAGATAATAAATCAAGGAATTAGTATATATCCCTTAAGAACATGAATATGGCCACGTATAGTTCTAAAAAATGAAACACATATATAAATTTGGATAATACAAAAGTGGAATATAACAGTTTACGTTTATAGGATAACCAATTATTTCAAATATCTTATCATGGATGAACTGAATAAAAAGGTAATCACATATCATTTGGAGTTATATAATGTGTTTAAATCCACCATCATATCGAGATGAATATTATGCTTCTCATATTTCCCCAACTAATTCTAAAACCAATCCATCTATTTAAAAAAATCACGAAAAGAATATAGAAACCACATGGAATCATTGTCATTGATATGAATCTTCTATCAATGAAGATATATCTTTGCATAAATCATTTGGTATACAATAAAATCATTGATTATCAATTATTCTTCAACAATGTTCACAAATATAAAATACCATTAATGATTTTCAACAATTATCATATACAACCGAATAGATAAATAATTCTCTGTAATTTGTTTTTTTCACAATGCTTACATCCATAAAAAAACAACCATAAGATATAGATATAATCTACCCCCTTACAATTATAATCCGTGATCCTCTATATTGATTGATTTTTTTCACCTTTGTACACATTGGGATGTAAAATTTTAAAGGTTAAAATCATAAAATCACATTGAATATTCTTATAGTTAGAAATTCAACACTACTATAAATCATAGTGTGGGGGCTGTAGAGGCTTTGGTGGGGGGATGTGGTTGTGGCGAAGGGGGAGGGGGAATCAAAGGTGGGGGCATCAGAGTCATGGGAAGTAGCGGTGGCGACAAGGATATGGGTTATGGGGATAGAGAAGGTGGATGTGGGGGTATTAGAGAAGGGGGAAATGAGGGTGGATGTTGGGGTAACAGAGGCATAGGCGGGGGTGGAGGTTGTAGAGGCAGAGGCGGTGAAGGCAGTAGTGACGGTGGCAGAGCTCGACATCTGCAAAAGCTTGAGGCTCGAGTGGCAGGTGGATCTGCTAGGGTTCAATTTATAAAAACATAAAAGGATTTTATTTTTGATTTTTAGAAACCATTGATAAAGGATATTTTTTTCATCAATAAAATATAAATCATAGAGAAAACATTAATTTATCAGCACTAAGAATATAGTGATGAAAAATACCTAATATTAATAAATTATATATAATTATAAATTTATAATAAATATATTTATAATTATTATTGTAAATAAATATATATTTATTTAAATTCATAAATATAAATAATTGAATATATATTTAAATATATTTAAATACTATTGAAATTAAAATAAATTAGTATTTTTTATATATTTATGTATTATTTTTACTAATATAATTTTATGATTAGTATATAAATTATTATTATTTTGATTAAAAATTATTTAAAATTTAAAACTATTTTCGATGTCTAAATTATATATTATGATTATTAGAATAATTATATTATATTTAATTAATTATTAGTTATTAATGTGAGAAACACAAAAAGATAGTGATGAGGTCATTGATGATATGGTGTTGCATAGGTTTACAGTTTATAAAAAGAAGAAAAAAATTAAACTAAGTAGGAGGGGGTATAGGTACATGCCATCCAAACACTAAAAAAAGACATAAATTGACATAATATATCCAAACAAAAGAAATTAAACTAAAAATACATGAAAAAAAAACTCAAAGGCGACCTAGTCTTAATGGATTTGGATTTTGTCCTAGGGGAAAGTCATTGAGGCACTTAATGACTTTCGGCCCAAAAACCCTAAAGGCATTAAGGGTTTAAAGCTTTTATGTGTTAGTTTTAATTATAATTTTAACATAGGATTATTTTAATGATTTGGTTTTTCAAAAATCATATATATTTAAATTCTCTATATCCTAAGAGAAATCCATCGCCACATCACACACATATGAATTCCATTACCTTTAAATAGACCTTGATCACCCTATAAGTAAATTGGTGGTGGAAATTATATAATTACTTCACACCCTTATGTAGCCAGGTGAGTACCCTTTCGCAGCACTTGTTACGATGAAATGAAGTAGCCATAGATGTGGTTTTTCCCTTCTTATGCACACATACATGGTTGCATGGTATTCTATTCAGACTAACCTATTGGGCCTCCTGTTCCCAACGCTAACCCACAGTTGGAATACTACCATCACATCTGCACCTATACACCACCTGACATGCTAGCCATTGTCGTTCACTTATCCTTTTGTGCTCACTTGACTTTTTTCCCCTTGGGGTCAGGTAGAGTGTTTCTCTGGTAATCCTATATAATATTATTTTCCCAAATTTTTTCGTTTTACACATCATCCTAACAAATACACATTTTACCATTATAGATAATATCCCTTTATTTTTCCAATATTATATTTAGAATGGCTATTGTCCAAAAAATGAAAATGATTAAATTAATGGGGTGAATATACTAAAATAAACATAAAATTTAAAAGAATTTCAAAACAATTATGCATAATCGCTTGCTATTAAAAATCACAACACTTAAAAATGCATTTCCTCAAGCATATTTTTCAACATAGTTCACCAAGGAACATCAAAAAACCAATATTAAAACTCAAAACAATAAAATTAAACAATTATCAATGAGGGACGATCATTTCAGCTTCAAATGAATAAAATCAATTCAATTCCTCAATTTTCATGAAATGTAACCAACTATGCATTTTACTTTTTCTCTATCATAATGAAAATTATTTTACCGACTTCCATTCAATCCATTTAATTCATTATTCTCAAGAAGGACAGGTATGATCTACCTTAACTGGATTTCATTCCACTCATCACTAGTGGTTAAAATTTATTAGATTTATTCTCCTACCTTAAGTACATATTCAAATTTCTATATGTGTGCATTGGAGATTTGTCTCAAAAAAATATTTCATGATATACGAAAGTAAAGAATAATGAAAATTTACAACTATAAATTGTACTAAAGACAATGATAGAATAATATATTAAAAATGCTAAAAACAATTATGATCTATGAATTGTTAAAGGGGGGCCCTATTATTAGCACCTAAAATAATATTGATAAAGTCCATAATACTGTAATGTGTGGTTAAAATTATAGTACACTACAGATGAAAATACATGTATATGATAAATATATAATTTAATTGAAATAAAAATTACATAAAAAATACAAGAAAAACTATATATTATAGTCATTTCAATCATTATTTTGAACAATTATTTTAGCCAGTTCAATTTAACAGAAACATTTAAAAACATTAATGGTTTCATTATCTTTGGAACCCAACACCTTCTCAAAAAATCCTAATCATGGTATTAGTTGTGGAACAAACCACCCCAATTTGAGTAAAAGAATACTCCTGGATAAGAAAAAATATCTTTTGTTGGTGATATTACAAATTATTAAATTAAACATAAAAATGAAATAATATATTAATAAAATGGAATTTTTAAACTGAAACCACACAATTTGAGTCATACTGTTGACACTATTTATCATATTGAGGTGTGGGTGATTCTTAAAAATAAAAAATGACTTATGGATTTTTTCCTTAAAGTATCAAAAAATATGAATGTGTTTTATCATTTATGAGAATGTCACATGTGGTTTGGACAAAAATGTCATTTTTAAACTCAAAACACACAATTTTTGTCATACTGAGAACACCATGTATTAGATTGAGGTGCGGATAATTCCAACATATCACAAATGATTTATAGATCATTATCCTAAAATATAAAAATAATCTGGATGTGTTTGATCAGTTTTGAGTTTGTGACTTTTGTTTTGAATTTAAATGTCAATTTTAAATAAAAACACACTTTGAGTCATATCGGTCACACCGTGTATCATTTTGTTGTGAAATATATTCCTAAACAACACACATGACATAAGGATAATCTTCCAAAATATTCAAAACAACCCGAACACATTTTCTTAGTTTTGATTATGTCACATTTTTTTACTAAAATGTCAATTTAAACTAAGAATACACTCTATGTGTCATAACATTCATAATGTGATGGTTGGAAATGAGATTGATTCATACAAATTACAAATGAATTATGAATTTATTTACCAAATTATCATGATAATCCTAGTTCATCTTCATGGTTTTCTGTGGGTGACACACATTTTGAACTAAATTGTCATTTTTAAACATAAAACACGTAGTTTGAGTCATACTAGGAACACCATTTATCGGATAGATATGAAACTAATTTCTAGATATCAAAAATAAATTATGGATTTGTTTTCCAAAGTATTGAAACAATCTGAATGTGTTTTACTGTTTTTGAGTATGTGATGTGTGTTTTGAACTAAAATGTCAATTCTTGATTAAAATACACACATTGAGTCCTAACGGTCACACAGTGCATCATATTGATGTGAAGTTGATTGCTACACATCACAAATGAGTTAAGGATCATTTTACTAATGTATCAAAAATAATATAATTTTTTTTCATGATTTTGATTATGTCACAGGTCGTTTTTACTAGAATGTTAATTTCAACTGAAAACACAAAATTTGAGTCATATCAGACACATCATGTGTCTATATTAAGTTGGAGTGATTTATTCACATAAAAAATAGGTTAGGAATCATTATACAAAAGTATTAAGAAAATACAAGCATGTTTGATCAACTTTTAGTGAGTGACACATTTTTAAACTAAAATTCCAATTTTAAACAAATAAAAGGCACTTTGAGTCGTACTAGGAAAACCATGTATTAAATTGTGGTGTGGGTGATTCATACATGTAACAAATTATTTCTGGATCATTTTCCTAAATTATCATGACTATTTAAAGTTTTTTCTTGGTTTTGAGTATTGGCCATGTGTTTTGAACTAAAATGTCTTTTTAAAACTGAAAACATGAATTCTTATTGGTCATTTTCACTTAGTGTATCATATTTATATGAAGATGAATCCTATAAATCACAAATTATTTATAGATTATTTTTACAAAGTACAAAAATGAATATATTTTAATGGTATGGAGTAGGTGATTTATGTGTTTAACTAAAGTGTCAATTTCAAATAAAAACACAATTTGAGCCATACTGGTCACATCGTGCATCATATTGATGTGAGGTTTAATCCTACATGTCAAAAATTACATAATGATATTGTTCCAAATGTATTAAAACAATATGAATGTGTTTTATTAGTCTTGAGTATGTCACGTGCCTTTTTTTATTAAGATTTAAATTTAAACTGAAAACAAACATATTGAGTCGTACTGGTAACATAATGTCACTACTAATAAAGAGGCATTTAATAGTGCTATAATCAGCCTTTATTGGTGCTATAAAATCATTCACTAACAAAACATCATTAAAATCCCCAGGTTTTTTCAATTCTAGAAAAGCTCTAATAAATGGATCATTTATCCAGGCTAAAAAAAGCATTGATAATTCTCCCTTTATCAGTGATTTTAAAAGCACTGTTAAAAGACACCATTTATCATCACTTTTATTTTGAATTGATAAAGGGTGACTTTATCAGGGCTTCTACATGTGCTGATAAAGAATGCCTTTATTAGCGCATAAAGTAGTGCAGATAAAAAAGAATATAGTAGAGTGATGTCACAACACACTGCAACACCAGAAATAGAGAATTAAATAGTGTGTTCTAACAACACACCAAAACATCAGAAACAGTACCAAAAATTAGAAAAACCAAATACATATACATATTTTAAATGAAACAAAATTTACATCACAAGTATAAGGAATATCACTATTATAGAGAAAAATAACACAAATATATAAAATAAAAACCCACCCATTCTCGAGAAAAATAAAACAACTATATGATAAAAAAATTCTTATGTTAGTAGTAATATAATGAAATAAGTGAATTAAAATGTGTTTATTTTAAACCAAACTTTGATTCATATACTAGAAACATTGTGTATTAGGTTATGTTAGGGTTGATTTATTCATGTGACTTCTTTTATTGTTCATTTTCAAGCATTATCTATATGAAAATTAAGTAAATAAGTATAAGATGAAAATTATAATGAAATTAATAAATTAATTGAAGATAGATTGAGAAGGAAACAATCTAGGACTCTTTGCTTAGTTTGGGAAATGTGATGCATGTTTCAAACTAAAATGAAATTTGTGTATAGAAAAGATGCATGTGGAGTCTTACTGGTTACACCATGTGTCATATTGAGGTTCTTTTGATTCCGACATGCCCTAATGACTTATGAATATTTTTTAAAAAGTATCAAAACAATCTGAATGTGTTTCTTTAGTTTTGAGTGTGCTACTTGTGTTTTTTAGTATAATATCATTTTAAACTGAAAACACGTACCTTGAGTTATAACAGTCACAACATGTTTGTGTTCGACATGAGACTAATTCATACACATCAAAAAATTAATTATGAATCATTTCCCTAAATTATCAAGAAAATCCGAGCATGTTTTCTCGGATTATAGTGAGTGGTAATTTTTAAACTAAAATGTCAATTTTAAATTGATAATGGAAAATTTGAGAAACTCCTAGTGTAGAGACCCGAAGCTTGACGTACATGGACATTACATTACATTTGCGGAATACTTAGTACATAACAAAAACACACACACAAGGATCATAATAGTTTAGTGACATTGGAAACTTGGAACGTAATCTTCTAATCGTGGTGAAAGATCTTCAATATCTCCCATAAAGATCTTCCCTTTTTTTACCTAAATCCTTTCTTTATATCCTGGGGAAAATAAAACATAAAAGGGTGAGCTCAAATGCTCAGTAAGGGTAAACAAAAGAAAAATCAATCACATCATATTCATAAGAACATAACTTTTGGAAATCTTAACCTGCAAAAGAGAGCATAATTTCATAACATGGGATAAATCATGGCAGTGAAATGTAATCACAATAATCATAACTTAAAACAAGAAACTTTGTGGCATTCACACATAATCATAGATAATCATTTCTTGTTAGTCAAGACTCATTTCCAAGACTATCTTAGTGGACAAAGTCCCTTTCTAAATCGAGTAACCCTCGTTTCAGTCCCATTTCACTGAACCGGTATAACCTACCATTCCAGCCATGTCTATCTCATGAGATATAAAATATTTACCCAATGCATTGGAGGGAGATATTGGTCCCACCCATCTTATATTGAATCCTTTCTTATGTGTGCCACATAATCCTAAATCATACATCATCGCATAACCCATGTAATAAAAATGGGATTCTTAAACAACATGACATCATAAAACAATTCATATAAGATAAAGGAATTCATAAAAATGTTTCCATCATAACATAATAAAATCCATGTAATAATAGGGATAAAAACAGAACCCTTTTATTATCTTAGATGGAAAATAATTTTGATAAAATACTTGAACTCCATTCTTGAGGAAAATATCATTTCTACTTCAAAAACATTTTTCCTTGCATAACATGTCATACGACTTTAAAATAAAAGAAGATGATTAAAAATAAACTCGAAAACTTGTAAAGGAAGCTTCTTGGAAATAATGTTTTAAAAATCCATTCATGTCGTATTAGTAAAAAAAACATTCTTCGTACTTTTGTCGGAAAAGTGAAAAAAATACCTCGTACGGAAAACGACAAAAGATTCGTTTCATTTCCTTTACTAAAAACTCACCGAAGTGTAAAATAGGATTTAAACAATTGTAGTTGGATGGAAATAATATTACATATTTATGAAACATGGATGTGGATGATAAAATACACCCCAGTAAATACTTACGAATAAACAATCTCGGATAAAAATGAGATTGTGATATTTCCCTTACCTTAGGTCCGACTTGCTTTGTAAGTGTCCGAACCTCCTGTATAATGATTTAAATCATGTTATTGACTTATTCCTGAATCATATTCATTGTTATTATATCATATATGGTCCACTTATGACTTTATATTACCTGTTCTTTTGTAAATTCATGTTAAAGTAGCGTTTTGGGTAAAATCGTCTCATTTGTCGTTCGTGTTTTTAACTTGTAATTATTAATATGATTACTTGGATCATGATTACTTATATCCAGAATGTAAAACATGATTTATATATAATATATATTCAGAATATATATATATATATAATATCGATAAATGGAATGAAATACACCGTTCATGGAGACGGTAGTCCGTACGTACGCATGAACGCTGTTTTCATTTCCTTATTGAAGTGAATGGAATTAAGTAGATGACATACATATAAATTTACATAAATACAGTATCATTATTATGTCATATATTTCATTAGTACTTATTATATATACTTTATAATCATTCATGAATGGTTAATCATTGAGAATGAATCTCATCGCGTCGTGGAGACGGTAGTCAGTACGTACGCACGAGCGATGATATCGTTCCCATGGTCGTGGAATTGTGTTGAAGTGTATGTAGACTATTTCAGTATCAATATAAATTTATAATAATCATATATAGTTACTCATTACACCATTATACCCATCCTATTAAGGTGGTGGTGGAAAATAGATTACACCACGGCGTGGAGACGGTATTCCGTACGTACGCACGCGCGGTGATTTCATTTTTCCGTAGGATGGATAGAAGGTGAATTAGGGTTGTTTCATATTTATAATAACATATCAGTATGTAAGTAATACTGATGTTATTACTTTATCATGAAACAACTAAAGAAGAAGAAGTTGAATAAGAAAGAAATTGAAAAGATCGGTAATGGATATTACCTCTTCTTTGAAACGCCTCTTTGAATCCTCCACTTAGGGAACTAAGATTGGTCTTTGAAGAAGACCAGGACATCTAGGATTATTCTAGGGAAGTGGAGAAGGGATTTTGGCAGGGGTTGGCCGAGCTTTAGTGCTCAAATTGGTGTGAGGAGGAGGGGGAGGAGGTGCCCTTTTATGAGGGAGGAGTGGGGCACCTTTGGAATATCTCAAAATATTATTTTATATTAAAGCCAATATCGGTTTATAATGGTTCCAAAGGGTCTTATTTCGAAGCTAAAGTGGGGATGGGTCGAAATCCTATCAACCAATAGGATTTAGACAAGTTTAGGTTATTATTTTAACCTTATCAATTGGATTTAACTCTAAGTTAAATAATTTAACTTTTACCGTGTCTTTTTGTTTTCTTACACTATATGGTTAATACACTTCCTATAACATGCCAAACGAACCCCAAATTATTTATTATTAATATATATATCCTTATCTAAGTCATTTGGCCGAACCTTAGATTTTTAGGAATAAAATAACAGTTAATAATATAATATTTGATTTAAAAACTATTTTGTGTCAATTTTGACACTATTTGATGTATGATATTTGTGAAAGTCATAACAGAATTATATGTTCAAACCAAGTTGATTAAATAAACACTAATATATCATAGTAACCTATAAAATTAGTGTAATTCATAAAAAGTCTCAAATTACATTTATTTTGGTGTTTATAACATCAATTATGTCAATATTTCATTAATAAGATAATTACTGCATCATCATTGTGTCATAAATAAATTAAATTATTTAATGTCTAAAAATTATAAATAAAATACCATCATGTAGGAAATCTTTTTAGATTTCTAATGAATATTTATAGTAGAATTTATCTTATGTATAACCCCATATTAAAAATTATTTACTTATTAGACTTTGATTTTAACTATTTTAACCCTTCTTTAAATAAATTAATAATAAATGTCCTAATCTAATCCAAGTGGACCTAAATGGTCATATTTTATTCCTAAGTTTGTTTTTGGTCGAATTACACTTGTCCAATAGAATTAGGACATGTATTAGGGTAATAATAATATCATATTTACCCTTAGTTACCCTATTTACTATTAACCGTGGTAAAAAAAAGTAAAAAGTTACTATTCACCAAAAATTATTTTCATCTCATTGAACCACATTTTAGTCCTTGATATTAACTGTGTCTATCGGATTTTCGAAATTCCATTCACAGAAGCGGTAAAATTACGTTTTATGAAAAATTCAGTTTTTAACCTACCACTTAGTGGTTTCACTATTCATCAAAAATTGAAAGTTTTCAGAAAAGTACCAAAATTTCACCCTAGGCTATAATTGATATTCCGAATTCAAAAATGATTTCTATTTTACAAAATTCCCAACATATAAGTTGCATTAATTAATTTTATAATTAATTTCCGCTGTCACAACAAATAGCGTGTTTTTAAGAGATAATAACTATCAAAAGATTGACACTTGTTTATAACTGGTTTAAATGTGAAATTACATACATTGTCCAACATTGTATTAAATTGTAAAAATATATCCTAAATATACTTTAAAACCACTCAAATTAATAATTTATCACTATTAATTATTTTGATTAAAAAAATTGTTTTTAATTATAATTTAGTAATTTTCACTATTCATCAGAATATGAAAGTTATCCGAAAAGTACCAAAATTTCACCTTAGGCTAAATTCGATACTCCTAATCCATAAATGAAGTCCATTTTGAAAAATAAAATTTACAAAATTTCAAAAAGTGGTTATTACTATTCATAACGGCTAGTTTTAATAATATCTTAATAGCATATCATTGTTTAGCGAAACATGGTGTTGCGTACAACACACGCTATCGTGGAAGGTCGCGATTGCGTGTAATTCAAGCCAAGTCAGAGATGTGTGTTGTGAAAGGTCTTTTTGGTGTAGCTTATAACACAATACATTAATGAAATTAAAAAGAATATTTTTCATAAAATCTCGGGGTGTTACATTCTACCCCCCTTAAAATGAATTTCGCCCTCGAAATTCGTCGGGGTTATAAATGGTTTACTATTCAAAAGTTTCTTTAATAGAAACCCACATCGTAAAAAGGAATACCAAAACCAATCTTTAAAAACAAAAGTATGAAACGTAACGGTTACCCAAATAAACTAATCACTTGGTTTCCACATAGGTGAAAATATGGATATGGAAGAGAAATCTAACCATCATGTTCTGATGGAGAGTGGTAGAGAACATGGCTATGGAAAATCCAGCAATCACAAAGCCATAAATTTGTGACGATCTAAGGTACCATCTGATTCATCAGATATAAGATCACTAGGACAACATTTTTGGTTTTCAAGATCGTTTCCCTAATGTTAAAGAATTTAAATTAGAATAAATACTTACTTTATTTTGGTACAATCTCACTGTTGTTCGTGCCTTTAACAATTTCCTCTTCATCTCTTAAATAAATGAAGTTGAATTTGTTATTCATGAAGTGTTAGCAGATCATGTGATAGAATGACGGGTCATTCCATCTGTCTCAAACAAAAGGTTAGCAAAAAAGATTATATACATAAGTCGATCTATAGTGAGATTAATCATATATGGTTACTAAAATGGACTTATACATCATATGTCATATAGCTTACTATAATAAAACTAGTTTCTACTAAACAGGGACTTCCTGTAGGCTAGTGGTAGGCGATAAAGGCCAGTCGCACTTCGGTTGTGGGTTCAATTCCCACAGCCTTGTCCGACGCGATGGGTTGTCGCCCGTCCTGAAGGTTGTCCTTTTTCTAAATCTATATTACTATAACATCCCATCAATAATATCGAGAAAAATTCAATCCTTAAACAATACTCACTTATGTCCAACATAATCCATTTCAATCTTTAGGCTTATCCATAATACTGCAGTCCACTCTCATAACATAGTGAAAACGATTACCAGAGATTTAATACCATCGTTGATCCCCATATATCATAAGATATGTCTTGTTGGTCACATTCTAAACATTCAAAGTCCTTAATCATGTATTCTATTGAATACCCATTGAACCTTAGTGAAAACATGAATGCAGTTAAACGTTAACACTTTCCACATACCAAAATCCTCAAAATTCTTTATAATCAAACCATGATATCACTTAGTCCTTATATCAATCATGAGCTCATTAATACTATTAAACATTTCATTTTCTCGTTTTCCCTTCATTATGTGCATAATATCTCAATCACTTTGAATACCACATTAGACCAATACATAAATATTCCAATACTCCATGATACAACATTATTTTGGAATCCCATTACATAAACACTTAATCATTTCACCACATCGTTGTCATATTCAACATTGCCAATAGTGATCGCATGTGACTTCCCTTTGTCCTTTGCCTTAAGCGGTTGCTCATGTCGATCATCACTGACCCTTGGATTAGGGAATTTATTAGCATAATGCCTCATTTCCTTACACTTGAAGCATTGAAGTGTTGGTGGTGCGTTCTCTGCAGTGTTTGCTTTATTCACATCATTAGAAACCCTTTTCCATTACTTCGACACTCAGCTGCTCGATGACCTTCTTTTCCACACTTAAAACATTTTCTAGTCCCTTTAAGACAATCTCCACCATGCTTTTTTCCACACTTTGAGCATAAGGAAACATTCATCTTCTTTTCACCATTATTCTGAGATTTCTCCTTGAACTCCATCTTTCGTTTCTTGTCAAAATCATGAGATGGATATGTAACACCAACTTCCATTTCTACCTTGATAGCACAACGCACAATTTCTTCATAGCTACTGAAGTCTCTTATAGCTAATGCCCTTCGAAGACTTGGTTTTAAGCCACTGAAAAATCGATCAACTTTACTTTCAGGTTGGATGATAATGCCAGATGCATACCTTGCAAGTCTTGTAAAATTTTCTTCATAGGTACCAACAGATTCATCATCCCTTTGCTTCAGTTCAAGAAACTCTTTCTCCATATTTGTTCGGAGAATACGAGGGAAGTACTTATTGAAAAATAAGTTCTTGAACTCATCCCATTCCATGGACTCAATTTCATCTCTTGGCCTCGTATTCTTGATAAGATTCCACCATTGATCAGCTTAACCTTCCAAACGATATACTGATAAGATGACTTTATCATGTTCAGAACATTGAAGAACTGAAAATATCTTTTCAGTGGTACTGATCCATTGTTCAGCAACAAGTGGATCAGAAGACCCACTGAAAGAAGGTGGGCGTTGCCTCATAAAGGACTCAAGAGAATATTGTTCCCTTCTCTGCTCATTTGGAAGTCCAGAATGATTCATAGCTTGTGTAAGTATAGCAATAAGATTTTGCACTCCATCTCCCATAACATTTGTTTGTTCAGGAGGACAATCATTGCATTGTCCATTGCATTGATCAACACGGTTCCTTCGGGTTCCAGCCATCGTCTAAAACCCAAAAAGAATAGTGTGAGAGGCAAAAATCATGCTAGGGAAAAACAACATAATAAAGGGGGAGTACCTTCAATATCTAACATCTTAGGTTTAATTCTATGATTGTTAGTGTAGTTCTAGTACTATAACCTATACGTATACTTAACCTTAGGGACATCCCTAGACATACCGTAGAAATATCTCTAGGGATCTCACTAACGTTTTCGCATCCTAGTTTCCAAAGGTTGACTAAACCTTTCCTCTGATACCAACTGTAGAGACCCGAAGCCTGACGTACATGGACATTACATTACATTTGCAGAATACTTAGTACATAACAAAAACACACACACAAGGATCGTAATAGTTTAGTGTCTTTGGAAACTCGGAATTTAATCTTCTAATCGTGGTGAAAGATCTTCAATATCTCCCATAAAGATCTTCCCTTTTTTTACCTAAAACATTTCTTTATATCCTGTGGAAAATAAAACATAAAAGGGTGAGCTCAAATGCTCAGTAATGGTAAACAAAAGAAAAATCAATCACATCATATTTATAAGAACATAACTTTTGGAAATCATAACCTGCAAAAGAGAGCATAATTTCATAACATGGGATAAATCATGGCAGTGAAATGTAATCACAATAATCATAAATTAAAACATGAAACTTTGTGGCATTCACACATAATCATAGATAATCATTTCTTGTTAGTCAAGACTCATTTCCAAGACTATCTTAGTGGACAAAGTCCCTTTCTGAATCGAGTAACCCTCGTTTCAGTCCCATTTCACTGAACCGGTATAACCTACCATTCCAGCCATGTCTATCTCATGAGATATAAAATCTTTACCCAATGCATTGGAGGGAGATATAGGTCCCACCCATCTTATAATGAATCCTTTCTTATGTGTGCCACATAATCCTAAATCATACATAATCGCATAACCCATGTAATAAAAATGGGATTCTTAAACAACATGACATCATAAAACAATTCATATAAGATAAAGGAATTCATAAAAATGTTTCCATCACAACATAATAAAATCCATGTAATAATAGGGATAAAAACATAACTCTTTTATTATCTTAGATTGAAAATAATTTTGATAAAATACTTGAACTCCATTCTTGAGGAAAATATCCTTTCTACTTCAAAAACATTTTTCCTTGCATAACATGTCATACGACTTTAAAATAAAAGAAGATGATTAAAAATAAACTTGAAAACTTGTAAAGGAAGCTTCTTGGAAATAATGTTTTAAAAATCCATTCATGCCGTATAAGTTAAAAAAACAATCTTCTTACTTTTTTCAGAAAAGTTAAAAAAATACCTCATACAGAAAACAGCAAAAGATTCCTTTCATTTCCTTTACTAAAAACTCACCGAAGGGTAAAATTGGATTTAAACAATTGTATTTGGATGGAAATAATATTACATATTTATGAAACATGGATGTGGATGATAAAATACACCCCAGTAAATACTTACGAATAAACAATCTCGGATAAAAATGAGATTGTGATATTTCCCTTACCGTAGGTCCGACTTGCTTTGTAAGTGTCCGAACCTCATGTATAATGATTTAAATCATGTTATTGACTTATTCCAGAATCATATTCATTGTTATTATATCATATATGGTCCACTTATGACTTTATATTACCTGTTCTTTTGTAAATTCATGTTAAAGTAGCGTTTTGGGTAAAATCGTCTCATTTGTCGTTCGTGTTTTTAACTTGTAATTATTAATATGATTACTTGGATCATGATTACTTATATCCAAAATGTAAAACCTGATTTATATATAATATATATTCAGAATATATATATATATATAATATCGATAAATGGAATGAAATACACCGTTCATGGAGACGGTAGTCCGTACGTACGCATGAACGCTGTTTTCATTTCTTTATTGAAGTTAATGGAATTAAGTAGATGACATACATATAAATTTACATAAATCCAGTATCATTATTATGTCATATATTTCATTAGTACTTATTATATATACTTTATAATCATTCATGAATGGTTAATCATTGAGAATGAATCTCATCGCGTCGTGGAGACGGTAGTCCGTACGTACGCACGAGCGATGATATCGTTCCCATGGTCGTGGAATTGTGTTGAAGTGTATGTAGACTATTTAAGTATCAATATAAATTTATAATAATAATATATAGATACTCATTACCCCATTATACCCATCCTATTAAGGTGGTGGTGGAATATAGATTGCACCATGGCGTGGAGACGGTATTCCGTATGTATGCACGCGCGGTGATTTCATTTTTCCGTAGGATGGATAGAAGGTGAATTAGGGTTGTTTCATATTTATAATAACATATCAGTATGTAAGTAATACTGATGTTATTACTTTATCATGAAACAACTAAAGAAGAATAAGTTGAATAAGAAAGAAATTGAAAAGATCGGTAATGGATATTACCTCTTCTTTGAAACGCCTCTTTTAATCCTCCACATAGGGAACTAAGATTTGTCTTTGAAGAAGACCAGGACCTCTAGGATTATTCTAGGTAAGTGGAGAAGGGATTTTTTCAGGGGTTGGCCGAGCTTGAGTGCTCAAATTGGTGTGAGGTGGAGGGGGAGGAGGTGCCCTTTTATAAGGGAGGAGAGGGGCACCTTAGGAATATCTCAAAATATTATTTTATATTAAAGTCAAAATCGGTTTATAATGGTTCCAAAGGGTCTTATTTCGAAGCTAAAGTGGGGATGGGTCGAAAGCCTATCAACCAATAGGATTTAGACAAGTTTAGGTTATTATTTTAACCTTATCAATTAGATTGAACTCTAAGTTAAATAATTTAACTTTTACCGTGTCTTTTTGTTTTCTTACACTATATGGTTAATACACATACTATAACATGCCAAACGAACCCCAAATTATTTATTATTAATATATATATCCTTATATAAGTCATTTTGCCGAATCTTAGATTTTTAGGAATAAAATAACAATTAATAATATAATATTTGATTTAAAAACTATTTTGTGTCAATTTTGACACTATTTGATATATGATATTTGTGAAAGTCATAATAGAATTATATGTTCGAACCAAATTGATTAAATCAACAATAATATATCATAGTAACCTATAAAATTACTGTAATTCATAAAAAGTCTCAAATTACATTTATTTTGGTGTTTATAACATCAACTATGTCAATATTTCATTAATAAGATAATTACTGCATCATCATTGTGTCATAAATAACTTATATTATTTAATGTCTAAAAATTATAACTAAAATACCATCATGTAGGAAATCGTTTTATCTTTCTAATGAATATTTATAGTCGAATTTATCTTATGTATAACCCCATATTACAAATGATTTACTTATTAAACTTTGATTTTAACTATTTTAACCCTTCTTTAAATAAATTAATAATAAATGTCCTAATCTAATCCAAATGGACCTAAATGGTCATATTTTATTCCTAGGTTTGTTTTTGGTCGAATTACACTTGTCCAATAGAATTAGGACATGTGTTAGGGTAATAATAATATCATAATTACCCTTAGTTACCCTATTTACTATTAACCGTGGTAAAAAAAAGGAAAAGTTACTATTCGCCAAAAATTATTTTCATCTCATTGAACCACATTTTAGTCCTTGATATTAACCGTGTCTGTCGGATTTTCGAAATTCCATTCACAGAAGCGGTAAAATTAAGTTTTATGAAAAATTCAGTTTTTAACCTACCACTTAGTGGTTTCACTATTCATCAAAAATTGAAAGTTTTCAGAAAAGTACCAAAATTTCACCCTAGGCTATAATTGATATTCCGAATTCAAAAATGATTTCTATTTTACAAAATTCCCAACATATAAGATGCATTAATTAATTTTATAATTAATTTCCGCTCTCACAACAAATAGCGTGTTTCTAAGAGATAATAACTATCAAAAGATTGACACTTGTTTATAACTGGTTTAAATGTGAAATTACATCCAATGTCCAACATTGTATTAAATTGTAAAAAATATATTGTAAATATACTTTAAAACCACTCAAATTAATAATTTATCACTATTAATTAATTTGATTAAAAAAGTTGTTTTTAATTATAATTTAGTAATTTTCACTATTCATCAGAATATGAAAGTTATCCGAAAAGTACCAAAATTTCACCTTAGGCTAAATTCGATACTCCTAATCCATAAATGAAGTCCTTTTTGAAAAATAAAATTTACAAAATTTCAAAAAGTGGTTATTACTATTCATAATGGCCAGTTTTAATAATATCTTAATAGCATATCGTTGTTTAGCGAAACATGGTGTTGCGTACAACACACGCTATCGTGGAAGGTCGCGATTGCGTGTAATTCAAGCCATGTAAAAGATGTGTGTTGTGAAAGCTCTTTTTGGTGTAGTGTATAACACAAGACATTAATGAAATTAAAAAGAATATTTTTCATAAAATCTCGGGGTGTTACACTTAGGAACATTGTGTATCATTTTTAGGTGAGGTTGATTACTGCACATAAAAAATGTATTATGGATCATTTTCATAAAGTATCAAAATAATATGAGTTCATATTCTTGGTTTTGAGTATGTAAGTTGTCTTTTTTACTAAAATTAATGTTAATTTTAAATAAAAAGATCCACATTGAGCCATACCGGTCACGCCATGAATATTATTGAGGTACAGATAATTCCTAAAGGTCCCAAAGAACTTAAGGATATTTTTTCTAATGTATTAAAACAATCAAAAAGTCTTTTCTTGGTTTTGTGTATGCCCTTTTTTTACTAAAATGAAATTTTAAATTAGGGTTTGCTGTGAGACTGATTCCTACACATAAAAAATTTATCATAAATAAATTTCTTAAAATTTTAAGACAATATGATCTTTTTTTTATATTTCAGAAAGTGAAACTTTTTGAACTGAAATTAAAATTTTAAATTGATAACATAGAATTTTAGTCATAACAGTAACATAATTAATTGGATTGAGGTGTCGATAATTCCTACATATAAAAAATGACTTATTTGTTTTTTAATTAAATTATCAAAATTGTATGAATGTTTTTTCTTATTTTTGATTATTTTAGTTGTCTTTTTTACTAAAATTGTTGTTATATATAAATAAAAAGTTGTACTTGGATTCATACATGTCACACCATGAGTTGAATTGAGTTGAGGCTAATTCAAAAATGTCCCAAATAACATATGGATAGTTTTCCAAATGTATCAAAACAATCCAATTGTGTTTTCTTAGTTTTGAGTATGCCACTTTTATTTTTTACTAAAATGTCATTTTAAATTGAAAACACACACTTTCAGTCATATCGGTGACATAGTGTGTGGGTTTTATGTGAGACTAATTCTTACACACACAAAAATTAATTATGAATATTTTTTCTAAATTATGAAGATAATATGGAAATGTTTTCTTAGTTTTCAGTGAGTGACAGTTTTTAACTAAATTGTCAATTTTTAATTGATAATGATTACTTTGAGTCATACTTAGTAAATTGTGTATCTAATTGAGGTTTCGCTAATTCCTACACATCCCAAATGAATTATTGATCATTTTACTAAATTATTAAAACAATATAAATGTGTTTTATCATCTTTGAGTATGTCAGTTGTCCTTTTTACTAAAATTAATGTCAATTTTATTTTAAAAGGTGCACTTAGCGTCATACCGGTCAAACCATGTAGCATATTTAGGTGATGATGATTTATACAAGTCTAAAATGACTTCTTTATCATTTTCCTAAAGTATAAAAACAATATAAATTCATTTTCTTGGTTTTGAGTATACCACTTCTGTTTTTTTAATAAAATATCATTTTAAATTAGAAACACACAATTTGAGTCATACCGGTCACATCGTGTGTGGGTTTAATATAAAACTAATTCTTAAATGTAAAAAATGATGAAAAATTGTTTTTCCTAAATTATCAAGACAATTCGAGTGTGTTTTATTGATTTTTAGTGACTGACACTTTTTTGAACTACACTGTCAATTTTAAATTGATAACAAGGACTTTGATTCATATTAGGAACATTGTGTTTCAGAATAAAATTTGTATTATTCCTACACATCAAGAAAGACATTTGGATCATTTTACTAATGTATCAAAATATTTGTAATGCATCTACTCGAGTTTGAGTTTATTAGTTGACTTTTTAACTAAAGTTAACATCAATTTTGAATAAATCGATGCACATGGAGTCATACAAGTCATATCGTGTGTTAGATTTATTTTAGGCTTATTCTTACATGTCCCAAATGTCTTATGGACTATTTTACAAAGTATAAAACAATACTGATTCATTTTCTTAAATTTGGTTTTGCCACGTGTGTTTTTAAATAAAATGTCATTTTAAACTCGAAACACACACTTTTAGTCATACCAATCACATCATGTATGGTTTTGATATGATACTAATTCTTATATATCAAAAAAATTATGAATAATTTTCATAAATTATTAAGACAATATGAGCATGTTTTCTCAGTTTACGGTGAGAGGCACTTTTTGAGCTAAAATGTTAATTTTAAATATATAACAAAGTCTTTGAGTCACAACAAGAACATCACATATTAGATTGAGGTAAAAATGATTAATAAACATCCAGAATGACATATGGATCATTTTACTAAAGTATCAAAATAAACACAATGTGTTTTTGTAGTTTTGATAATGCTAGTTGTCTTTTGGACTAAAATTAATATCACTTTAAATAAAAATACACACTTGGAGTCATACTGGTCACACCATGCATTGGATTATGGTTAGGCTAATTCATACATGTCTTAAATCACATATGAATCTTTTTACAAAATTATCAAAACAATATGAAATTTTTTGATCAATTTTGAGTATCCCACTTGTGTTTATTTACTGAAATGTCATTTTAAACTAGAAACATTCACTTTGAGTCAAACCAAAACATCTTGTGTGGTTTTGATGTGAAAATTATTTCTACACATCAAAAATGTATTTTTAATCATTTTCCTAATTTATCAAGACAACATTATAATGATTTCTTGTTTTTCTGTGAGTGACACTTTTTGACTTAAAATGTCAATTTTAAATTGATAACGGACACTTTGAGTCCTATATGTCACGTAATTTTTTATATTAAGGTGAGGATTATTCATGAACATGAAATTTACAAGTGTATTGTTTTAATAAAGTAACAAAATAATCTAAAATGTGTTTTCTTGAGCATGGTAGTTGACTTTTTTACTAAAAATGATCTCAAATTTTAATAAAAAGACTTACTTAGAGGCATAAACATCACATTGTGAATCTTATTGAGGTGAAGATGATTCTTACACATACCAAATGTCTTATGGACTACTTCCATAAAGTATCAAAACTATTATAGTTCTTTTTATTCGTTTTGAGGATGTGATGTTTATTTTAAAGTAAAATGTAAATTTTAAACTTGAAATATATCATTTGAGTCATACCTGTCACAATGTGCATCAGATTAAGGTGAAAATGATTGATTATATAATTTTTTTTCTTTAAACTATATTTTCAAAGATATAAATTAAATAAATGTTCCATTTGGAAAGAAGAAGAAACCACATGCTATCTTAAAGGTCTCATCCAAACGCACCATGTTCACTCTTTCCTGGATTGTTGCAGATGGCTGAAGGAAGATAATATGAAATCCCAAAAGATCAATGAAAAAAATATTAGATAAAAATTATAATTAAATTTACCTAAAATAGAAGAAACAATGGTGAAAATTAACTATATAATTAGTACCAATTAACCTTTTCATGATGGTTGTATACGTTGTTGAACCATTTCCTTACTGTTGTTATCTCACTTACATCCTTGAAGACCAATCTCTCACAAGAATGAGAAACATTGAACAAAACACCCCAAAAATATAAAAACAATCCACCTATATAATAAAACAATTCTTATATTAGTAACACTATAAAGAAATAAATTAATCATAAATGTGAAAAACTAAATTAATAAAATGTCAATTTTAAACAGAAACCACACAATTTGAGTCATACTAGGTACACCGTTTATTTCATTGAGTTATGATGGATTATACCATTTATTTTTATCCAAATGAGCATTCAAAATTATTGTTAATCTAACAATATTGTAGTTTTATAACCCAAAATGTTTAATGTATTGGAGAAATAAAATAAAATTGCATCATCATGAGTGAATCATCCTTGTTAAGTGTGTGATCATAGTATGTGAGTGAATCTTCCTTATAGAGAAATTCATTTTTTCCTAGAAAAGATTAACCATTAGTTTAAACCTATAATCATTCACTATTTTAACTAAAATTAATATTTAAATATTATTTTTGTATGGACCATAATAAAATCTATCTTAACCATTAACCATCATAGAGAGTATAAAATCCATGATACACTATTTAAATTCATTGATGAAAAAAATTTAGTGTGACCTATTATGTATTTTTAGAAGACACTAAACTCTATTATAAGTTATTTACCCCTTTTTAACATGATTAAACACCAATGGATCCCTTTATAGATTCCAAATTAAACTGAAATATAGTGCATCTATTAAGTCTTCTTGGATTTTTCTATATATTTGTATATCATTTTAAGTTTTTTGGCAGATGATAAACTCTTCCATAATATCAAAATTATGTATTCATCACAATGGGAATATCCCTATTCTCATCTATTTATTGTTGAATATGATGATGAGTTGTTTATTAATGAGCTTGTTAACATGGATCAGTTTACATAATGAATGTGCACATGCATAATGATATCAACTTGTATGGATTTCTCGAGAATTTTTTATATTATATCATTAATCTAATTGATGATCGAATATCCCAAATAATTCCAGCACCCACCAATGTGAAACAACAGTATTATTCTTTTATGAAGATTCATTATTCAATCGAATAAATTTAGTATATATTGAAATTTTAGAGGATTTTGGTCATGCTACTAGATTCTTTTTCAAAGGGTCTTTCATTAGGATTTTTGGAACTTAGATAACTTATTTGAAGTGTATTTTTCATTTTTAGGTATTTATTCATAAATTAGGTTCTATTCGTTTGATGTCATCTTTCATTTGACAAAAACTCTCCTCGATAACCACAATCCCTCAAAGCTCGTTGTCCTCTAATAGTTTTCTAATTCACCTATTTGATTCGGTGGTTGATTTCATGCATAGTTATTCAAACATTAGAGTTGGATTTTATAACTATTTTATTATTTTATTGGTGTTTAATAACACTCATGTGACCATTGTCTCCATGACTATGAACATTTCTTTAAAGTGTAGAAGTCATGCGAATTAAATTTTATCAAATTGTTTGTTATTTTTTTTCTCGGTGATAGGTTTCATTCACACTTCAGTAATATTTGATTGTACAAGTAACGTGCTAATAGAAATTGTCTCTAGTGATAATGATCTTCAATAAATAAGTGGTTTGTGTTTTGTTTTTGAAACAAATTCCTCCACAAAAATTACATGGTATAATAACTTATACAGGTAGTGATTGTTTCAATATGCCAAATAAAAAACTTTCACAATTGATCTTATATTAATTTAAAAGAATTTTTCAGACTTTTCAATAATGTTTCTCAATCACAACATTGGTATAATAATCATTATACTCCATTCCCAACAATTTTGTTGTTTTCAAGCCAACACTTTTTCCATCCCCCACCTTGGCCTCCACCTCTACCTCAGTATCCAACTATGTCTCTGCCACTACCTCTGCCTCCTCTATTTCCTTACAATTTTAATTTTTTCAGGTCATCAATTATAATAAAATTTACTTCTTCCATTGTACTTGTCCTTGAGAAATAAGTAAAAACTAATATATAAGCATTCTGACACTAATGTTTAACATCCCAAATATATATCTAAGGTCATAGATCATACTATATCACAAAAATATTAGGTAATCACCGAAATTTGTTTTTGGAAAACATTCTTGACAACACGTTTGATTCCCACTCTTCTCTCAACAAATTTACATCTTCTTTTTAGTATGAAGGTCATCTTTAATCATTATAGTTCTTGAAAAATGTAGATGATCAAATGATAATGAAATTTATTTTATGAAATTTTAATTACCTTAAAAAATTACATGTTGGAGGATGTTAGTATTTTTATGTTTTATAATCTATCTCATAAACTTGAAAATTTATATCTATAATAATTTCCATTATCATACTTCAAACATTGAAAAAACCTTGACCAAAAGAAGTAATTTTTTTGAAATATGTTTTTAATAGTTAATTTTTCTCTACCTTAATCTATTTTTATTTTTAGTAATCCACTAGCTTTATCAATTCAGACACCAAATTCATGCCACGATTGAGACTATATTTAGAAACCACCTAATCATAACTAAATTCTTGTTAAAACATAGACTAAAAGATATAATTAAATGTTAATCCATAATATGTTGGTTTTAGTCTATTAAAAATTCAAAATACACATCATGTGTGGTCAGTTTTTGGATGTCCATGCATTGGATCAAAAAAATAAATATCGGGCGCATCTAGATTGACTGTGATTAGTATCCAGCACTACCAAAAAAACCAAAACAAATAAGTTATGAAAAAAACATAAAAATACTATGTATGTGATTAGATTCTAGAGTTTTAATTTTTCATTCTAGTCATCAAAAATGGTCTATAGTCTGCTATTTTTTCCTCATACACTTCGACTCGATCATCTTATTTCTTCACAATTTCAACTATATCCAGATTCTTTTTAATTGTAATGATACATGAATTAATAAATCATAATCATAATTTTCATAATTTATCATTAATTTAGGAGAAATTTAATCACTTATAAAAACTATGAACAATTAATAACATTAATAAACATATTTTTTCACTATTTGGATACACTTAATATTAAAATGTACATTATGTAAGTATTCACAACTGAGACTACCAACCATTAATTCATGAGAATCTAATTTATAGTCTCCATACAAATTACATCTATCATTAATGTTACATATATTTAGTTTTCATATGAAATGTTATAAATATGTTAATATTTAAATGTGGTATCTTCATGAGGTTATGTTAATAATAAATGTTTTTATGGAATAGGTTTGTAAGAAGGTAATCTCAAAAGGTCGCTTTGATTTCTTGCACAATTAACTAGATTGTCTTAATCTGACCTTCTGTTTCCCCCTCCCTTTATCCATTTGTAATATCATACCATACTTTATACCTTTTTTCCTCAGATGTTATAGGTTTTTCATATGAAAAGAGTCATTAAATGCTAACCTCATGTATCATTATAAGATTAGACATCCATGATATGAATGTTCCGATAGAACTATTGACCATTGTAATATCCATATCATCAAGTGGAATAGACAAATTAGTAGTCAGATCATGAGATAGCTCAATCCCCACTATCATGTGGTCCTTTGGGAGTTATTTATGGTGTATCTTTTCTTTTTGGATATTATACATCATACCCCTCACAATAAGGTGGTATGTGGGTGTTGATAGATACAAATCACATACAATTATACACTGTATAATGTTAGTGATATTAAATTATTGGAAGTTGTTTGATTCATATTTAGGATAAAGAGTTATGAAATAATTGATTTCCTCTGTTATTTTATGTGTTTAGTGGTAATAACTAGCCTAAAATATAATGGGGTCATTTGGATCATGTGCAGATCGTTGTTCCACCACTGGTTTACTTTGATACTTTCTCATGCATTGGTTCGCTAAAACATGCCGAACTATAATATCTTTTAATGAGTGTATTTTTTGTCTGAAATAATTTAAACAAATTATATGTATCTTTATGTTGCTATATGTTCTAATAATATGTTTGAGGAGACACTCAAAAACCTAATCCTCTAACGCGACCATAGTGTTCTGTCCACTTCAAGGATATAAAAAGTACTTTTTCTATCAGTATGGTCACTATTGATTCTTGTGTCTAAACTATATAAAAAATATTAACACAAATACATATGTTTATATAATATTGTAATAAATCATAATGAATTACTATTATTCCAGACATAATAATGTTTCCCACATTGTTTTGGTGTTTTCATCAACTAGATTACCCTATTTATATATGTTAAACTCCTTCTATAACACATGACATGTGATTGAAGTAGATTTATATTTTACTTAATCACTCTACATATAAAAAAAGAACATATATTATTTCATATCACATTAATCTTTTATTGATGATTTAAAATGAAAACATATTTCTTATCTAGTGAAGCCTACCCCATCCTTACTTTTAGAAATGGGTAAATTGGTTTTTGGTTCACATTATATATTTTCATATCTATTTTTATATTTCAAAAATTAAAAATTTTGAATAAAATTTGAAAAAATAAACAATTTCGAAAAATATATTGTCAAATGCAATGAACCAAAAATTATTTCTCATTGTAACGTTTGATGAATGTAGATCATGTTTCCTGCATTAAAATGTTTTCATAATTAATTGGTGGGTGGGGATTTACTTTCCTATAATAATACCTAATATTTAATTTATTAACAAGTGTTCAAGAGCCTCTGTGGGATTTTCCAGCATCTACTAAGAAAATTTATTACGAAATTATTCTAAAATAAAAAAACTCTACAACGAATAATGAAAATTAAATCAAAGAGTTCTATAATATTGTATTTGAAATTTGAGGATTTCTTAACATAAATGGATCCCTTAGGAAAGAACCACACAATGGGTGCCGCAATACATTAGTTAAACCAAAATTCTAAAAAACCACAAATAAAAACATACAATGACACAAATGTAACACCACCCTCACTATGTACCTTGATAAATCACCAATTTGTCTATAGTAACTCATATTATAATGTATCAAGAATATCATCATATTATATATTATATTAATATTTCCCAAAACCCACTATAATAATATCAATTTCCAAAATTAATCAACTATAATTAAATGAAAATAATTTTATTAAATAATATTCATTATAATTTAAATTATCTTTCATAATAGTTCTGAACCATTTCAATATCCCCTAAAACAATCAACCATGTATAAATTATTACTAATCCCACTAATTCTATTTGATTATATTTATCATGAATATCAAATTCATATTACAGTGTATATGATAAAAATTCACACTTCTTATCTTGAATTCTCATAAATTATGAACCCATTACCTAACAACATATGTAGATTTTTTTTAAATACTATAAAAATATGAGAATAAAAATTAACTAAAATAATTTCATGATTATTTCCAATACTCAATCACTAAAAACTATTCATCGATTCCACTTCTCCGTTAGTACTTAATATATCCCATATTATAAATAATAACATAAATCACGTGGAACATAAAAAATTACCACATATAAAACAATTTTATATAGAAATCATCATGAAAAAATAGTTAATTTTATTTTGAGGATCCTAATAAAAATTTATTATGGACCAGTGTATTAACTCAATAGATGTGATAATTTTAATGATTTATTGATTGTAGTATAATAATGTTATTACAGTTGTTTTCCAATTTTTGAATAATAATATAAATGATTTTTATTTTTTAGGAGTATAATGATGATGGATGAAGTAGAATTGATAGAGCTGAAGTAATTTTAGAAAACATCTTGTAATAATCATTAGAACAAGATAAAGAGATAATTGTAAATTCATGTGAACAATAGAATAGATATATTTGAATATAAGAGATTTTTTTTAAATCATTCATGGTTTACCTATGACAATGTTATCCATCTTTCAATAAAAATATTTAGATTCATTTTTTAAAACTGAATTTCTATGAATATCTTGTTATTAAAAATATTTGATATTATGATGATGTATTATGAAAATTTAATAACGTATAGATGGAATTTAGAGAATGGTCTAATGTGTGTTGGGATATTAATTTAATTACAGAGTCACCGTTGAGATCAAATAATAAAGGACATGGTGGAAAAAAATATACGACTACCCATATGTAAAATATGTTGTTCGATGGACACAATTGGTATTCATAATGAAACTATGAATTGGTTTGAGTGTGATATATGAGGGAATATAGTTCATGAATATTAAAGGGAGATCAAAAGAAAACTCTGTACAATATATAAAATTAAAAAATCACTGAGAACATGACAAACAATTAAATGGTTATACTACAATGAACATGGGAATAGTATAAGCCAATAAACCAAACTAATTTCCTTGGAAGACAAACATTATCAAAATGAACCTAAGATAACTAAACAAATATGGTTCAATGTAATGGTAAATTAGACTACATAATGTTCATGTGATTTCAAAACGGTAAGTGATAATGGATAATGTTGTATTGGTCATTGTGTTGGAATTCCAATTCGACTACTAGAAATGGGAAGCCCTCTATTAGAAGGTTTGGAAACCTATAAAGAATATACCAAAGTTTAGAAGCATAAGGAATCATTGTTGTCTAGTGAAAAATTAGGGTTCTTCACGGTTGAGAACTATGAAAAAAATGTAATCTACATAACCCAAACAATCAATCAACAAGAGAGGAAAAAGGGAAAATAGCATACCTGGGATTCTAGCCTTAATTCATCCAAGAGAACATAGAGGAGGAGCACCAACAGTAAGGGAGTTCTGCAAGGGCATAAGAATCGCAACTTAATTAGTCATGGTTAGTGTTCTTTTAAATAGGATGGGGGCACTTTATTAGCACATAAAAAAGCGTTGATAATGAGACATTTTATCAACACTAAATTATTAAGCGTTGATAAACCTATATTATTATCAGCGCTAAAGAAGCGCTGATAAATGGAACCTTTATCAGTGGTAAAATATTAGCTCTGATAAAGGGTCTATAATTATATTTATAAATAAATTTTATTTGTAAATATATTTATAGAATAATATATTTGTTTATTATAATTTTATAAGTATTTAAATATATATTTACATAAATACATTAAAAACTATAATTTTTTATTTATACATTTATAATTATTTATTTATAATTATGAATATATTTATATCATTATATATATATTTATTTAATAAATATATATAAATATAAATATAGTAAATATATTCATTGTTTAAATATATTTATTATAATTTTACAATTATAAATATATTTATATCATTATATA
Source organism: Viscum album (assembly GCA_963277665.1). NCBI lineage: Eukaryota > Viridiplantae > Streptophyta > Magnoliopsida > Santalales > Viscaceae > Viscum > Viscum album. Next base: position 1,336,312,169 of record OY728162.1, read on the forward strand.
TTTTTATAAACTAATATATATATATTATTTATAAATATATATTAGTGAAATCATAAATATAAATATAGTAAATATATTTATTATTGGATTATATTTATTATAATTTTAAAATTATTTCAATATAAATTTATTTCTCTGAAAATATATGAATACTTATTTTTAAAATAATACTTATATTTTTATCTCAACATATATATTTATATAATTACATATAGATATATATAGCTCTCAAGGTGCTCCTTAGTGGTAGCTGCCCCTGTGGGTCTCGGTATGTTGTCGAGTTCGTGTCTCACTGAGTAAATCCCTGCATTATATGTTGGCCATATTTTCTTTGTAATGTATATCATTTCTCTGAATAAACTAAGGCTTCTACATCAACAGATATATATATATATATATAATTATTTATTTATAATTATATAAATAATTTTAAAAAAATAATCAATATTTATTTATAATAATTATAAATATTTAAATTTATAAATATTGTCAATATACATTTATAAATATTTTTATTTATAAATATTTTTATTTATAAATATTTTTATTTTTAAATATTTTTATTTATAAATATTTATATACAAATATATTCATAACACTATTAATGAATATATAATCTTAATTACATGCATTTTAAAAATGAGTGAAATTGGATAATTAAAAATGAGTTCACTTTATAAATATTGAAAAAATGGATATGTTTTCTTAATTAAATATAAATTTTAAAAAAATATGGATATATATTGAATTAAAGATGAATACATGTTGAAAATACTAAAAAATAGTGAATAAATATATATAAATAAAAAAATAGAAAATGGTTAAATTTTAAAAAATAAGAATTATTAAAAATGAATAAGTAATACCTAATTGTAATAATGTTAAAAATAAATAAATAAAATTGACCGATTAAATAAATAATATATTAATTGTATCATTTTAAAATGAAATTCTAAAACATAGTAAAATTTGAAAAAATTACATAAATATTAGGTGTATATATATCAATATAATATTTCATTAATTGCATAAATATTTGTTGGTGTGTGTATATTGAAATGAATTAATTACATATATGTATTTGAAATCAATGTAATAGAATTTTTATATATGTTTAATTGAAAAATAAAACAACAATAAAAATGAATTAGACGTTAATATGTTTTTAAATATTACAATTTATTCATTTTCTATATATTTATAATTAATATATATTATTTATTACTATTTATAATTAATATATATATATATTATACTTATTCAATTTTATTAACTATTTTTGATTAATAATTTTCATAATAAATTTGTTATTTATCCATTTTTGTAATTAATTATTAAAATTTATTCATTTTTAATTTTCTTGTTTAATTATAACTATTTATTAATTTTAAATATCTATATTTAATATATAATATTTATTAATATTTTTAATATATATATATATATATGTATATTAAATTTATTCATTTTTATCAACACTTATTTAATTAATAAAATGATTAATATTTTTCTTAATTTACAAATTTTTAATTTTGTTTAATTATTTTATTTTATTCATTTTATATATCTATATATTTAATATATACTATTTATATATATTTATAATTTATTTATATTTATAATCACTTTATTCATTTTTGTCAATATATATTTAATTAATAAAAATGCTAATTTTTTTTATTTTTATTTGTTTAATTATTTCATTTTTTCTAGACCTTTATCATCACTAAAAAATCCCAGATAAATGCTTCCCTTTATCAACACTAAAAGTAAAGTGTTGATAAAGGGTACCATTTTTGAGTTCTAACAATAAGCCATTGATAAATATTATAGTTTATCAGTGCTAAATAAAAGAACTGATAAAGGTTACACTTTATCAGTGCTAAAATAAATTCCTCGATAAAAGGTACCTTTTCTCAAAGCTTTTTTTAGTGCTAATAAATGACACTTTTATTAGTGTTTTTTTCCTAGCGCAAATAAAGGACAATGTTGTAATATGATTGTTTGGTTTTAGTGTCTGATTATTTGACATGTGACTTATTTTTGCATGTCATAAATGAATTATGAATTGTTTTCCTAGTGTTTAAAGACAACCAGGGTTCGTTTTCTTATTTTTTAGTGAATGAAACACGTTTTGAACTATAATGTCAATTTTAAACTGATAACACGCGGTTTGAGTAATATCAGGAACACCACATATCGGATTGAGGTGTGGATGATTCCTGTATTTCAAATATGATTTATAGATCATTTCTCTAATATAGAAAAAAATCTAAATGTTTTTTATCGGTTTCTAATATGTGATTTTTTTTAAATTAAATTCAATTCTTAAATAAAAACACAATTGGAGTCATACCAGTCACACCACATGTCAGATTCACATGAGGTTAATTCTTTCACATCAAAAATGATTTAAATATCATTTTACTTAAGTATCAAAAAATTATAATGTATTATCTTTGTTCTATGTATTGTTGGTCTGAGTAGGTCACTCTAGAGGGGGGTGAATTGAGTACCTATAAAAAATTCCGGCTAAAAAAATTATTTAAAAGTTAGCCAATATAAAATACAAAAAGACCCAATTAACTAGAGTAACATATTTATTAATGATTTGATGTTTTCAAATACTTCTAAAATAGTGATAAGTTCTTAGTTAAAATATTATATATTGTTATTTAAACACTTGAAATCAATATACTAAATAAAATTCTTATATAAACACTATCATAGATTAAATATCAAAGTGAAATAAGTGTTTTCTTCTATAAATAAATGATGCACTGAAAATAGAACATTAAAAAGCATAATGAAATTAAAAAAAGAGGTTTAGTCTCAATAAGAGACCTAATCCTATCCACTTGGTGATCACCTACAACCAATTAGTTTATTTATACGTAAACTCTGATCCAATCCCTGGATTGGGGTACACAACAGCATACACAACTATCCAAGTCAACATAACACTTCCACAAGTTTCATTGGAGTACAAATTATAATAGGACACACAAGGACCTCTTCCACAGTTATACATGGTTAGTGTAATATGTAAAAAAGATAGGTTTGTAGAGATATCAATGTATATTCTAGTTTGGAATGGGATTGAGTGTGTATTCATAATATAGATAGTCACACATAGCTTGTAAAGTAAAACAATACACTCATAGAGAAAAATATTGATAATAGATTTTAGAAGGCATTGTTTGATTGGTGATATAGCTTGAGACTCTTTAAAGATATATTTAAATTAATATTGAGTCAATTTCTGGAAATAGATAGAAAAAAATTGTGTCGTGAGAGACTCTAGATTCTGTTTCCAGTGATGTAGTAGTTTAGTTGATGAGGTCTCCTCCTTTTTAAAAATGTTATCGCACATATGATTATTCAGTTTGTGATCTCTCCATCTTTTCATTATGAATATATAGTTTTTAGTTCTTCAGATTTCACAGGTGTACGAGATCTCTATTGGACATCATGGATCTAATTTTTTTTTAATCAGTTATGTGCTTTATACACTAGACAAGGAGTATTATCTCAAACTTTTGTTGGTACCTCATAACTCGTACTCCGAAATCGAAATTAATGTTGTCTACAAAATGCAGAAGAAAGTAATTAATATAAATCATGGTACTATGTTTCACAAATATAAACATTAGAAATAATCTTGAATTTAATTACAAAGGAATGAATGTGTCTTATGATAAGATTCTTAGGAAGAATGAGTTAGGATCTGTAGGTCGCTCTATCGGTAGGATGACATAACAGATAATGAGATATCGATAGATCTTATTAACTGTAGGTCCACATGATGGTTGGTCAGCTATCAATAGATCATATGAAGCAAAAATTATAAACAGCACTGTGTCATTCAATTGGTATCTCAAGGTGATGGTGACTCATGCCATCAGTAATTTGGCTTGAACTGTTACTCGTCCATCAAAAATATTCTAAAACTCCATCGGTAGCTCAATGAAATGGTGTCTTAGATATCAGTAGGTTAGGTATCAGTGACTCATATAAGAGTCTTTTCCTTTTCCATATTTCAGTTTCTGTGCTAACAGTGAGATAACTTACAATGAGACAAATCATTGGTAGGTCCAACTATGAGTCCATCCTGTCAGTGAATTTTACTTAGCCAAAATTTTCTATCATGTTTTATGTAGTAAAACACTAATAGAATATATTATGCTTAAGAGTAAACATAATTTAACATAATTAAGCATTATTTGTGAGCAATAAAACTAGGGGAGTGCAATAATCATCCCCGTTTTATTGATCACAAATTATGTCACTAACAAGCGATTCATAATTATCAAAGGAATGATTCTTCATAACATAGTATAGAGAAAATGTGAAATCAAATTATGATAATATACATAATCAATTTAAATACAAATAAAATTAAATTAAATCCATTTCATTCTCTAAAATACATAATTAATCTTCAGGTAAGTTAAATTCCATATCATATTTCTCCCCCTTTTGGGATTATCAAAAAAGGCAATGAATAATACATGACAAAGACAATAACATGGATGAAATGATAATATATTTCAAGATCAAGAGAAAGTACAATAGAGTAAAAGATAAAACATTTCATACTTATAAAAGATCAATCCAATAAATTCTTCTCCAATGAAGGATCCATGGGTGACATGCCCTTATCATAAGAATTAGATGGCGTAACAGTAGGTTAAGATGGAGTAGAAGTATATAACTGATGATTGGGTACTCCAGCAGATGCAAGAGTTGTAAGATTCTGGGTAGAAGATGGAAGATCTGTGAGTTATCTATATAATATATGTCTTATATTACTTAGATCCTTTGTTGAAACTATAGTAAATAGTTGAAGGGTTGAAGGTAGAGAAGAAAAAGGGTTTCTAGCCACAATAGCTCTGAACTGGGGATCATCTAACAGATAGATTAATCCTGAAAGAAAACTCTCAATCACTGGTCGAATGGGGAATTCTTTTGGTGATACTATATCTATAGTCTAATGATGTAGGTATGATCATAAATGGTTTATAATGTCCTTGATTATATTCCCACCTATCTACATAGTCTTTGTGAAATCATGCTTATTCTCCATAAACATTTTATGTGATGGTGTAAACTCTTTGATTTGTTCACTAAATGCGTGAGTAATAGGAGGCATTTTCAGATTTTCAACCAAATACTTGAAATAAATTTACAACTAGTGATTGGTATAGGTACATTTAAAGTATTAATATACATTCTTTACAATTTCCTCTTGATAATTAGTATCCATATTCGTGTAAAATCTCATGATATCATGTTTTTGGTCACAGTTTTGTCTAATTTTACTAAGTCTCTCTTGATATGTGACACCCATCATGGTTTGATGCGCTTCTCTAATCACAGTTCTGATGAAATCGATATTAGGAGTCTGAATATCAGGATCATCATAGGTTTATTATTCATTAAATAAATCAATGAATAAAGATCTCAAATTTTCCAGATCAAGAGTTGGAGAAGGAGTTTCAGTATCTTCCTCAGAAGATGTATCCTCAAGAGTGTTTGAAACATTTTATAGGGATGTTGTATACTCAACTGAAATCCATTTCACAATTGTAAGGAGTACAACCAACTCATTACTTAACCATTTATTTTATAATCTCACTTTTTGATGTTTTGAGATCAAATAAAGTTGAATATGGCAATGGATTTTCACTACAATCATAGCAGCATCTATTTTAATAAGACTTCAAACATGAGATGGATTATGTGTAAGGATATATTTATCTATTGATAAAAAAACTTTCTCTAAAATTTTGAGATCATTTTGAGTTATATATACAATTAGTATAAGTGAAAACAATGGAATTGGATCTGAAGCTACTATTGTAGTTGTTTCAACTGGAGTTGTTTCTTCTACAAGACATCCCATAGGATTATCTATCTCATCTTCTGAATCCGGATATTCTAATCCAAGTGTCACATAAACTTGTTACTTTTCCCAATCATTGGTTGTCACATCCAAAGGAATGAGAGTATCACCTATTACCCACTTTTTCTATTTCTCATCCTCAACAGATAAATCCACTTCAACAGGTGACTTATTTATGACATAAAAACATTTTGGCACTAGGAAAACAATAAATTATTTTTCAAAATTAACTTCATCATGAATATGAAGATATGGATATCTTTCCTCAACCACAATTTACTCAGGAGCTTCATGAGATTCCAAAAATGATTCATGTTCCACTAAATCAGCATCAGTAGGATTTTCAGGCTCAACATGATATAGAGTATGATTAGTAGGTTCCATTGTAGGACCTTGATCATCATCAGGAGGGTCTGATCCAATATCTGTATAACCACTTCCGTATTATTTCTCATCATTTACATCATCTTCATCTTTTTACCAGATTCTTCTTCTTCATCTTTATCTTATTATTCTTCATTATTACATTCATAATTTTCACCATTACACTTTTCATCTTCATCATTTGAAATTTTACTAATATGTTCAACATTTTCTGATTCTTCAGTCTCTTCGTCATTATCTTCTCGCAGTTGAGGTCATTTTGTAGGAAGAGGATTAAGAGGGATAAAAGGTCTATTGACTATCCTTTTGGGACATCCGTCAATATCTGAGTAACCTATATTAACTATATGAGAGTATTATCATTGATTTTTCATATGTTTATTTTCTTCATTATAGTACTCTACAACCACATCTTGTTCTAGAATAGGATCAACCGTGTACCATGTCCCCAAGAGGTCCTCAAATGCATTGAAAGCCTCATAAATTATATTTGTGATGAAAAACCCATCACAATCAGTTAGTGATTCTTCATTCTCACTCGCCAGACCTTTGAATTTCAAATTTCTTGAAATAAACATTGAATAAAACAAGGAATTTTACTTGTATTGGTGTTTCATAATTTCATTCATAAGTACCATTAAATACATGAACAAGTAAATCTTTTGTACCTTTTTCATCTAATACAACAAATAGACATCGCAATATTTGAGAGAGGAAAAATAACTTTTCTTGGACACAACTGGTTCTAGATAAATTTGAACAATAACCTAAATTAACCATTAATCTATATTGTTATTGGTCTTCTAGGAACTCTATTTCAACTAATCTATGACAATGCTTCTTCAAAATGTAAAAATTCACTATCAAGAGAAGCACATCCCTAGTAATCGGTAAAAATGCCTTTATGAGGTACTTTCAGGTATTCAACCCACTACTTTGAAGAAAAGGAAACTCTTTCAATACATAAGACTTACTTTATAGTAACCATTCGGAATGAAATTCCTTTTCTGGAGTTAAAATTCATCTCGCGAGTTCAGGATGGATAGTTTTTGGTTTTGAGTTACTGGATTCACCACATAACTTCTTAGAAGGATGTGACTCATGTGAAATTTCTCATGGACATGCTTAACTTTATTCAATGTTCAGATTCAAAAGTTTCAGTTAAAAGGAGAAGAGCCGTTGTTAAAGAGAGTAGAATGTTGGAGTAGAAGTGTGAGGGTGAACATGTGAGTTTGATTGATTTAATTTTTATCATTTAGAGATTTAGAAATCATAAATTGAGAAATGTGTTTTAAAATAACATGAAATAAATAATATAATGATTTTATGTTCTAGTGAGAAAAATAAAAATGTACATAATGTTGTGACACAATAGTGAGTCATCTCATTCAGTCATCAATGGTGATTCGTCAAAAAAGATACATCATAGGTGAGTCATCAACAGTAATACATCTATGGTGAGACATCAACAATGAGTTATCAATAGTGAGACATAAACGGCTATTTATCAATGGTGAGACATCATTAGAGAGGCATCAACGGTGAGTCACTCAATTGTTAGTCACTCAAAATTGACTATACCTAACAAATGTTTAATGTTAGTTATCCTCTTAGAATTTAATAGCTTTGTAAAAATATCAGTAAGATATTGTTCATTTCTAAAGAAATATAAATTTATATCACATTTTTTATAATGATCCCTCTAAAATTAATGTATCACTTCAATATGATTTTTCTTAAATAAGAAATATAATTCTTCAAAATGATAATAGTACTTTTTTATCACCATTTAAAGTGACATGTCTAAATTTATAACAAAAGTTTAGTAATGTGTGTGTCATCCATAAAATTTTAGCACAAGAACTACAAGAAGATATGTATTTAGCTTCAGTAGTAGATAATGCAACATAATTCTATTTCTTACAACACCATGAAACTAGAGACTTTCCAAAAAAAGTGACATGTTCCAAAGGTTCTTTTTCTATCTATCATAGAACTACCGATGTCAGCATTAGTATAACTAACAAACACAATTTGTTGTCTTCTTAGATAGAAAAGTCATAAGTTGGTAGTATACTTGGTGTATTTGAAAATTCTTTTAACAACGAGTAAATGTGAATCTTTAGTATTTTCTTTAAAGTGAGAACACATACATAAAAAAACATAATATTGGGCCAGCTAGTAGTTATGTAAAGACAACTTTTAATCATACCTTGGTAATTGGTTCGATCTACTAATTTTCCACCTCCATCAAGATCAAATTTATAGGTGGTACTCATAAATGTATAAAACATTTACTATGATAAAAATTAAAGTGTTTTAAAATACCTTTTGTATATTTAATTTAATTTAAAATAATACCTCCCTTATTTTGAAAAATTGAAATCTACGAAATAATTTGATTTCACCCATTAAACTCATTTTGAACCCATATTGCATCATATTTGAGAAATCTATACATAGATATTATTTTGAAGATCCAAAAATCATATCATCAATATATATTTGAACAAATAAAACATCTTTATAAATTCTTTTGATGAAAATAGAAGTATCACCTATACCTTTTTTAAAACCTTTAGAGATACAAAATGTTTTGATTCTATCATTCTATGCTCTTGCAGTATTTTTTAAACCATAAAAATCATTCGTTAATTTGAATAATTGATTTTGAAAATGGATATTTTTAAAACCGGTTGGGGGGTGTTAAACAAAAACATCATCCATGGTATAACAATTTTGGAATTCACTTTTGACATCTATTTGATAATGTTTAAAATTTAGATGTGATGCATATGCTAGAAGTATTATAATGGCCTCAAGTCGGGCCACATGTGCAATGTTTTACTCATAGTCTATTCCTTCTTCTTAACTATAACCTTGTGAAACAAGTGTATCGTTATTTCTTACTATAATTCCTTTTTCATCAACATTTCTTCTAAACACCCACTTAGTGCCTATGGACAAGGTGTCTTTGGTTCCATCAACAAGTTTCCAAAAATTATTTTTTTAATCTAGTTTAATTATTATTTCATATCCATAATCTTGAATTAATAATTGATTTCATGATTTATGTATTTATGTATTTTTGTTCATGCTATGAAGAAAAAACACGATGTTAAAAATGATTTTGTAGGTAATCACTAGTCTGTGTTCATTTTTATAGGTCTCAAACTACAAAATATAAAGGATGCTTTTTACAATTTCTAAAATATCTGGGGAAAGAAGGGATAGTTACTTCATGGTCATATGCATAATTGGGTTCATTTTGGTCAAAATGTGGAGAGTTCCCAGAACTGGATTTTTCTGCTTGTTTTACCACAGAATCAGATGTTATAAGATTTATGTCTAGGCTGGAGAGATTTTATTCATGATTTTATAGGGAGGTTTCGAATTCATGTGGATATATTTCATCAAACTTGATATGAACATATTCTTCCCCACATTTTTTCTCTTAATAAGGAATATATAGATTTCACAAGATCTTGAATAGCCTCAGAAAATTCCTTCATCACTCTTGGAGTAAAATTTTTCAAGATTATCTTTTGTATTGAGAATAATGACTTTGAAATGAAAACCATTTAAGTAATTAACCATGGGTTTTCTATTATTCCATAGCTCCCTGGGGGTTTCCTTAGAATAGGTCTAATTAAAACACTATTGATTATATAGGAAGCTGTATTTATAGCTTCTTCCCAAAAATAAATAGGTAAATCATATTCATTAAGAGTATTCTAAGAGTTCTCTTATAAGGTTCAATTTATCTATTCTATAACTCAATTTTGATGGGTTGTCCAAGGAGCACAGAAGTAATGACTATATCCATTTTGTAAGATAAATATTTCAAACTCATGATTTTCAAAATGGAAACCATGATCACTTCTTAAAGATTTTATTCTAAGTCCACTTAATTTTTCTACTGACCAAGCATTCTTGATGAAATATTAGCAAGATTCACTTTTATGATGTAAAAATAAGGTACATATTTAACTAGAAAATTCATCTAATACAACATAGACGTAGTGCTTCCCATTTAAAATTGAAACATTAGACGGAGAAAACAAATCCATGTGAACTAACTCCAGTGGTTGAGAAGTTAAAAATTATTTATTTGGCATGAAAGATATTTTATGTTGTTTTCATTTATGATAAGGATTATAGATTTTATTATTTGGAAACTAAAGAATAGATAGATCATTGACTAACACATTTCAATTCATATTTCAAAGAGAGTGAATGTTACAATGGCATAGTCTTCTATGCCAGACCCAAGACTCTTTATTAAAGGCACTTAATCAAGAAACATTCTGTGAGACTAAAGAATCAAGATTTACATCATATGCATTTTCAATTCAAAAATAGTAAAAACTAAATCATTATTAAAATTGAAAACATTATAAGCATCATTTTGAATTTTTACATTAAATTAAACATCAAATAATTCTGAAATTCTAAGAATATTTAACTTAAGACCATCAAAATTAAGAAATTTGTAAGTTAAAAAAGAGTTAGTGTTATGATTTTTTAGGCCAATAATTTTCCATTTTTAATTATCACCAATGATGAAATTCCCACCATTAATAATTCTGAGATTCATGATGCTAGAAGTGTCGCTTATCATGTTCCTTGAAAACCCATTGTCTATGTACCGTGAGATTTTGTAGGAACTCTTCAAAAAAAATTCCTAGAAAAATAATTTAAGATAGACTTTAATACCTAGATTTGATTGGGTCTAGTAATATTAGTAATTAAATATTTAGGGACCCATATTTTCTTTATAGGTTTTGTAAAAAAAATTTAATATTTTTTTAAAACAAACCCTATTAGGTATAGAACAACTAGAAGCAGTAAATTGTGTTCCATTGTTGGAACTTTAATATTTTTTTTTGAAACTGGGAATACAACTATATTTTCTAGATTTAGATACAAATTTGTTTTTAACAAAAATTATTTTCCCATATTTATAACCAATACCAATAGTATATTTAGGATCAAATATTTACCAATAATTGAGACTAAGTTATCTGTACCATTAGTAAATTTCTTAAGATCCTTCTCTAATTTCCTTTTATAATGTTTATGTTATATATTCATATTGAGCAGTTTAGCATTATTTTCCTTTTATACAGTATGTTTAGATTTAATAGTTGTAGAATAAACATGTTGTTTCTTGAGATATTTTTATTTATCCATAATCAAATTGAATTTATCCTCAAGAATTATTAAATATCCAACCATTTCTTCATTAGTCATATTTTTAGAGTCAGATTCACATTCTTCTCTACAATAATAAAAGTTCTGAATAGGAAATTCTTGAGTTACTTCATATGCATTTATAATAATACACATGTTGGATTTTTAAGCCATTTCATCATGATATTATTATGATTCCATAGATATATCCTTAGAAGAACATCATGAATCCTTTATATCATTCCTGTACTTTATATCATTATCCTCATATTTCTTATTGTATTTTAGTTTGGGATAGTCATCCTTTATATGTCATATTCTATTTCATTCATAGCAGACTATCTCATTGGTGTTAACATTTCATTTTCAATCCTTTTTCCAAATACAGTTTTTTCATACATCCCTTTTTCACTAGACATTATAGATAACTTCTTATTTCTATAAATCTTTTTAAATATTCTGGATAATAGGTAAATTTCTTCATCATGATCACTTGATGTATCTTCATTGCAAGAACATTCAAAAGGAAAATGAATGTTTCTCCATTTTCTCAAATATAGTTGTTTTAAAATCCACAAAATTTCTCTTAGGTTCATCGTATTCTTCTCAATAAACCTTTAGTTAATCCCTATAAATCATTTTTTTTCCTATCAGATCCTTAACTAGAAAATTACTGATATCACAGGATTATCATGTTAACACTGAGGTTCCTCTTCATATTTATTGTAAGCAACTAAGTACTTGCATGATTTATTCCTTTCAATCAACTGAATTACCCACATAGCTCATTGTATTTGAAATATCATTGAACCTGAGATACATGTCAAAAGTAGGTTCATCAAGATTCATTTTAATGTTATAATATTTAATAGTAGATGTGTTAATCCACATTTTCATAACATTACAGGTTACTTCATGTGAAATAGCTAAAGTATCCCAAATTTCAAAGGCTATTTTATATGAAGAAATCCTATTGAATTCATCATAATTTAGAGAATAGTTTAGAACATTGATGGATTTGAAATTATTGTTATAGGATACATTAGTAGTATCGTCTAAATCATATCAAGAAGTAGTAGTAATCATATATTCATCTAAAATAGATGTCCATATTTCAAACCCATGATTTTTAAATGCATTTTCATTTATAATTTTCCATTGATCATAATTTGTACCATTTAAATATGGAGGAGTTTTGGTAGTAGAACCTTCTGGTCTATTATCCATATTAAAGAATAAAAGTACGTTTTAAAGAACATTAAAATTTTAAACTGACAAAAATTTAGAGATCTTTAAAACACAACTAAAATTACAGTTGACCAGATTGAAAAACATGGAAAAAACTAAAACTATGAATGTAAGAAAAGTTCCTATAATATAAAATAATGGTCTGATTAGGTCACTGAAGAGGGGGGTAAATTGAGTAACTATAAAAATGTCTATCTAAAACACTTTTTTAAAAGTTCCCTAATTTAAAAAGACAAAACAACCCAGGTTACCAAAGTAGAAAATTTCTAAAAAATTTGAACTTTTTAAAGACTTCTCAAAGAGATATTAGTTCTCAGTTAACATAATATGGATTATTATTTATACATTTGAAATAAATATACTAAATAAATTTATAATATTAACACTTTATAAGATTAATAATAAAAGTTAAAGAAATGGTTTCTTATATAAATAAATAAAGTATTAAAAACAAATCATTGAAAGGAAAAATAGAATAAAAAAGAGGTTACATATAAAAGAGATAATTAATCCTCTCCACTTGGAGATAACCTACCAACAAGCAGTTTATATATAACTAAACTCTAATCCACACTGTCACGAACCATCTTCATTCGACCCTGAACCAGTCACCAAGGCTAGCCCACAACAAGTCCCGGGAGGCATTCCTGAATCTCCCAGGATGGAGACAAACATAAAGGGAATAAATAGCTGACAAGGTGGAATGATTTCACCCAAATATAACCAATAAAACTAATAATAGAAAGAATGGATAGCCCGACATAAATTCATATAAAAATTGGATTAATCATTTTTTTACAAGAAAGTGAAAATTCAAATTAACCAAAAACTCAATAGACCAAACCCAATGACCAACTAACTCCATGTGACCCCACTAGTCACTCTCCAACACAATGATCACACATTGACCAAGGTGATTGAAATCAATATGAAAACTAAATAGGGGATAAAAAAGAATAAGACTCTATGCATCAGTATTAAAACTCCATAGGTTATCCCAATATTTTATCCCTAATGCACATGAAAAATAAAAGACACATAAATTTCATGTTTGAGTAGAAATATAAAAAATTAAATTTTCAAAATGAGGTTCTTTTCTAAAAAATTTACCAGAATAACACTTAAAATTTCTATAAACTATAATGATAGTAACAATTTTTCGAAGAGGAACAACTTTAAAATGAAAATAGTTTTATATAGGTCTACATTAAAGAATGTACACTTTTAAATAAAACACAAATTATTATGAATTTACCAACCAAACACAACGTATGATGACGGTGAGTACAAAATAACCAATGAGTACAAGTCACAGGAACACCCCTAGGCACTAGGTTCATATGGGGCCCTAGGAACATCATATCTCAGTGTAAAAGTAACCATAATAAATATATGTTCTCATAAAAAAGACATTATTAGTAGAATCACACATAACATAATTATCACCAAAATTATCATCATTGTTTAGTTAGGGTTGTAATAATCATACTTTCTATGTGAAACTGGAACGAAACCACTCTAGATCACTATCATACTAGTCCTCGTCCACCAACCGAGATAACAGAGATTTTGTTTAGTGCTCGATCAAGTTCAAAATTTTATCAAATAAACTATTTTCAATAAAATTCCATTCCCATATCATACCCACACAAACATCCCACACACATGTCTCACATTTCTTTTGCAGATCCATAAACCACGTAAAATGTTCATAAATCAATTTCAAAATGTATAATAGGGTTATGCAGAAAAAATGAATTGAAAAATTACATTTTCAAAATCAAAAAAAATACTATATAAAATTATATTTTTCATCCCCAATACCATTAAATAAATAAATTTCATAGACCATAAAATGGCTACAAAATATACCACATTAAGTACACATTAAAACCATTATTACAAGAAAAATAAAAAACATGACTTTAAGAATTCTTTACAAAAAAAACATTTATCAAAAGAAATAATTACACTATTCATAAATATGTGTAATAACACCATTTTAAAAAATATAAAATATAATTAAACCCCTCAAAAACTAAGGATGCACATTAAGGACCCATCCATTTCTATAATGATGCCAAACATGCCATTTATCCGAGACATGCGAAAACACCATAAAAACCCATACCCATTTAATTATAAAACTCAAAACTAGATTATAACCCCCGTAAATAACCTAAAACATTTATTCACATGATTATAATATTTTTCATAATACAAACCAAACAATTTATAACACCTTGAACACATAAGATCTAACCAGGCACTTTCCTGAAAATGATGCATGCAAAATTTAATAAAACATATTCTATTTAACACTAAAAAGGTTATAAAACCAAATTTTCATGCCAAAAAATTTGTTTTAAATGTTAAAACATGTTCTAAACATAATAAAATAGGTTTGAATGTGGAAATTATATTTAAACAAACACATGGTGTGCACTTTTATAAAAAAAACACTAATTTTCACAAAACAATGCATAAACTCCATTATGCACACTAAATGAATATATGTAGGGATTATAAAACAATAATAATCAATTTTATAGGGTTAAAATAACATGGAATATAATAATCTTAAAAAAGGAAAATTGAAATGGGAAACCTATCTCAAAACCATGGGAGAAAGGAATCACGCACCTGATATCACCCGCCGCGGTTTCCAACACTCTAGATCTATGAAGACAATCCATAAACAAACCAAAACCCCATATTAATAAAAGTATAGCATAACACTAGGACAATAATGTCTAGGATTGAAGAGGAAACCAACATAAATTAGAATGAGAAGGAAGAGGGAGGGTAAATGAGAAGGATTCTCACCTTGGAAAATAGAGAACTAATCATCATCCCTTAGATCTACACCCTTTGAGGAAAGGGTTGTCTTGGAACTTCATTGAGATTATAGATAGTTCTAGAAGAAATATGGGAAGAATATTTGGGGGGAAATAGAAAAAATTCAATTATTCATGAATGAAAATATTTACCTTACCAAATCTAGTGTATTTGAGAATCCTTGAGAAATATCACCCTAATTTGTGACTATGATGAAATCCAAAGTGTGAAAACTAAACATGGGGGTGTGACTAGGGTTCTTGGTCTCGAGTTTGAGTTAGAATCACCAAAAAATATTAAGAAATGAAAAATATATAAATGAAAAATTTATTTTTTAAAAAATAGAAATGTGCCCATGGGCTGGACCAATACCTGAATAAATATCCCACATCCTCCATGATTATGAATTCATAAGAGGATCTAAAAAGAAAAAAGTGGATTGAATAGGTAAGAGGAGGCCAATATGGAAGAGGAATGAGTAAAAAATGATAAAAAATAAATGACTTATAAACGAAAAAAGTATTTGTTTTTAAATATGGAAATGCGCTCATGGTTGGCCCAAATCTTGAAGTAACCACCCTTTTCTCCAAAAACACCCAAACATGCTATGGGACCCCATGGTTAGCTGATTATACATATATGAACGTTAAAAACATAACATTAAACTCACCCAAAACTCATGAAAATTATTTATATTTCTAATGAACCTGATCTAATCCAGGACATGAAAAAACTGAGTGTGACAATTCTCCCCACCATTAAAGCTTTCCGACCCCCGAAAACCAAAACACTTTCCAGCTGAAATATCAACACATAAGTGTTATTTATCAATATGGTCCAGCCTCTCAAGCCAAGGACATATAATCCTCCATTAACGTATCTTATGATCCTTCCCTTAAACAAAACAGCAACTCACAATCACTTCTCGAAAATCAAATGAAGGATCAAGTCTTTACATCTATAACCAAAAAAATACAAGATCATTGGGCCTTAACCCAATAAAACCAATGATCTCCCAAACAAAAAACACTCACGAAAACCAAATATTCTAGAGGAATTCTCAATGGACTCCCCGCCATTAAGAAGAAATTATAACTATATATATTCTGAGGAGGAATATCAAGGAGACTCATGGTGGGCCTCCCTACCATTAGAACCCAACTAGAAATGAACAATTAAGAATTCAATATAATATATAATTGGGCCTCACATGCACAATCCCACCAAAAACATCCCACAACAACATACTAACCCAAATTAAGAGGAACACAACATTAAAATTTAAACCCACCTCTCCTGAATGGTGGGGAAAAACAGGACCAATACTCTCTGCATGGATCCAAGCCCCCACAACTTAGTGTAGGTAGGGAAGGGGACCCAATCCATAGGCAACTAAAACCAAAAGCAAGAACAACACAACATCGAGAAATACTATAATGATAAGGCACTTTAAATCAATTCCAAAAATCATTCTATTTTAAAAACAGACTGAGGAATATTCAAAGAGGTAAAATTAACCCTTGAAACAAATCCTTAGGTTGATAAACTAGAAATCATTCCAACACTAAAGAATTCGTGGGCATATCACAACAACCAACACATCTTTAGAAACCCACTAAACATTGCTACAAAACATATCCACAAACAAGATCCAATATCAAGAAACAACATGAGTATGCCTTCTAGATCACAAGGGAGAATACCAAAGAAAGAACACTATTATGACATAATAAAAAAATCTACATAACCAATAGCTTATAAACAAATCCCACCATTTTCAACTCAACACTCTTTTTAAAAATAAATTAACTATGTAGATTTCCACAGTAACTCGTGGTGTTTCATCAATTTACACTCACATTCACATCAACGTGCCACCCCGAGAACCAAACCCCCATGCCATACCATCCATCCCTCCAGATATCCATCAAACCATGCATTTGAGCACCCATGAAAACACCAAAGGATAAAACAAAACAACATCATTTTAAAAAAATCATGTACCTTCCTAAGGAACACTAACCACCATGTCAAAAACCCTTTTTATATTTCAAACAAAAACGACATATCATCATGAAACATTTGATTAAAAACCTAAAACATTTCATTTCAAACAAATTTCAAATAAACCAAGCTACTCCAGAAAACACATTCACATTTTAAAAAATTCACAAACGGATTTTTTCTTCAAATGATGACCACAAAGACCAAGACCATTTCTAGGGAAACACCAACTTCTCAAATACAATTTCCAAAACCAAGTCATCAGATCCAACTAGTTTTCAACATCCCAAAACACCCCATATAGATCAAAGAATTAGAATAACGTCAAAATAATCCAATATTTCCTAACGTTTCATTTCATGAAACAATAAGTTTAGATTAAAAAAATTAAATCCCATTAAATCATTTCCTCTTTATCCCTAAGATTTATTCAACAAAACCCAACATTCTGAAACCATTGTCAGATTAAATTTTGAAAACCCATTTTCCACTTTTCAATAACCAACCATTCATTTAAAACCCATTTTCAAAATTCTCACACAAGGATTTTTAAAACAAAATTATGAATTCATGAAAAGTCCAAGATACCCAAAAAAGGGAACTAATGTCGGTGGGTGACTTGACCATATGCTTGGAAGCCATATGTAAAACACACTTCCAACAAATAGAGCCTTCTTAGGGCCATTCACAGGCTCCACATGGAATGCCAGGCCATGCGAGCTCACAGAGACCATTAGTACAACTCCCCCTGTCATATCCCAACACCAAACAATCGATTAGAACAAAAGACACTAATAAAACTTAACTTCCCATGGAATCCTAAGGACCGGAATGAATAAGGGATCGCCAGGATCTTCTCGAACAGACCCCTCATGTCCTAAGAATCAAACTCCATCTACCTTATAATCCCTAAGTAACAAGGGAAATCTAAAAATAAAGTTAACCTAGGAGCCGACCTCCATTGATACCATTTTTTCACAATCCATCCCGGGTCGACCCTGAACCGGTAACCCAGGCCAGCCCGTGATAAGTTCTATGTGGCTTTCCTGGTCCTCTTGGGATGGCCACAAGCACTGAGGGAATTAATAGAGTACACAAGGGAATGATTTCACCCAAATATTACCAATAAAATAAACATTGGAATTAATGGACAACCCAATATTCATTCAAATAACAATTGAATTGAACATTATTTGTACAAGAAAGTGAAAAAACAACTGAACAGAAAACTCAACTGACCAAACCTAAAAAATATCTATCTCCAAGTGATTTCATTGGTCACTCTCCAATACAATGATCACACATCTCCCAAGGTGATCAAACTCAAGATGAAACCTATATGGGGGAAAAATAGAAGAATACTATAAAATTGAGTATTAAAACTCAGTAGGTTAGCCCATTATTATAACCCAAATTCACTTCCTTTAAAATAAAAGAAACTTCAATTTCACATTTTATATACAATATATAAAATTATTTTTTCTAAAATAGGTTCCATGCTATAAAAATTTTCTTATAAAAAATTGTAACATTTTTAAACAAGAATGCTATTAACAATTTTTCAAAGAGGTAAAACGTAAAAAAATATTTTTCGAGAGGAATGATTTAAGGAATTTAAACTTTTAAATAAAACACACACTCTACTGAATTTACAAACCAAACACATCATATGCCGATGGTGAGTAAAAAATAGCCAATGAGAACAAGTCATGGGAACGGCCCTAGGCACTAGTTCGATATGGGCCCCTAGGAATATCATAACTCGGTGTAAAAGTAACCAAAATAAATATTTGTTCTCATGCACAATCCAATAGTAGGATAATCATACATAAACTAGAGTTCCACAACAACATCATTGTAATTTTTAGTTAGTGTATTCAATGTCCAACTTGCTACATGAAACATGGAAGAACCCAATTTAGATCACTAGCATAGTAGTTCAAATCCTCCCACCTAGATACCCAGGATTCACTTTAGTGATCAATCATGATACAAATTTTATCAAATACACTTTTCACTTGAAAAATAAATTCCCAAATCAGACACCCACAAACATACCACACACATGTATCAAATTTCATTTACAGATCAATAAACCACTTAAATTTTTCATAAATAAATTTCAAAAAGTATAACAGGGATTTGCAAAAAAACCATTAAAAATTCTCTTTTAAGGAAAAAACCCAGTGATACCATATCAAACTAGATTTTCATCCCAAATACAATTTAATAAACCAATTCATTGCACCATAAAATCTCCTTAATTGATACAACATTAAGTACACAAGAAAACCATTTCTACATGAAAAATGCACAACACGCCTTTAAGTATTATTCACAAAAACAAAATTTATAAAACTATATAATTTCAATATTCATAAATAGGTGTAAAAAAAAGTCATCAATATAAAATTTACATAAACCCCTAAAATGCTCATTCTACGCATGTATAAACAATCCATTTCTATAAAGGTTCCAAACCTGCCATTTATCAGGAACACATGCCAGAACACCCTAAAAACTCATACCCATTTCATTATAAAACACAAAACCAGATTAGAACCCCCACAAGGAATCTGAAATCATTGATTAAAATGCTGATAATAGTTTTCAGAATTCAAACCATTCAATTTATAACACCCTAAACACACAAGAGAAAACAGGGAACTTTCCCAAAAATGAGGAATGCAACATTTAATAAAAAATTCTATTTTACACTAAAATATTTATAAAAACGAATTTTAATGCCAACAAATAAATTATATTTCTAAAAGATGTTCTAAACATCATTAAACATGTACTGAATATAACATGACTTTTAAAAAACACTTTCTGTTCTCTTTTATAATGAAACAGCAATAAATTTCACAAAACAAGTCATAAACACCTCATTGAAAACTAAATGAATTTATTTGATGCTTATAAAACAATACTATTATTTTTTAGAGGGTTCAAATAACATGAAGGATATGAATCCAAAATTTAAAGGACATGTGAAAAGGGAAACCTACCTCAAAACCATAGCATAAAGGAACTGCACACTGATATCACCCGTTGTGGTTACCAATACTCTAGATAAGTGAACACAAAATATAAACCAAAAAAACCCCATAAAAATCATGAGATAAAATAACTCGAGGTTGTTCATGACCATGGTAAAATTTTAAATCAAAAGAAAGTGGAATGAGAAGGAAGTGGGGGGTGAAAAAAGAAGGAATCTCAACATGCAAACAAGATAACTCTTCATATTCCCTTAGATCTACACCTTTATAAGAAAGGGAATGACATTTAAATTCATAGGGAGGCTCCTTAGGTCTAGAAGAACCTAGGGAAGAATATTTTAGTGAAAAAGATAAAAAAAGAATGATTAATTAATATAAAAATTTACCTTTACAAATCAGAACGATCTGAGAAGCCCTTAAATATTTTTCCATAATTTGTGACTAAGATGAGATCCAAAGAGAGAAAATGGAACATGGGTTGCATCTATGATTATTGGGATCGAGTGCGTGGGGTAATAACCACAAACCATTAAAAATGAATTATATATAAAATAAACAAAATACTTTTTAAAACTGTAAATGTGCCCAAGGACAGGCCCAATACAAGAATAAATAACCCAAATCCACCATGGTTATGAATTTCTAATGTGGTTCAAAATGATATGGTGGGTTGAATTGATCAGTGGAGGCCATGTGGTGAGTAGAATGGGTGAAAAATATTTAAAAACTAAGGGGTCAGAAAAGAAGCAAATTTTGTTTTTAAATTTGGATATGGGCTCACGGTTGGCCCCCAAGGTAGGATGATTAGACATAGATGGTAGTTCAAAACTCAATATTCAAGTCACCCAAAACCAAATAAAGGTATCAAGATTTCCAAAGAACCATATCAAAACCAAGAAATTGAAAAAGGGGTGTGACACACACCCTATATTGGGGTACACAATTTTATACAAAGCTATCTAGGTATTCAGAACACTTCCACAGTTTTTATAGGGGTGAAAATTAAAACATGCCAAGAAGGGACTTCATAAACTACTATCCATGGGTAGTGTAAGATTTAAAAAGTATATATTTGTGAGGATATTAATGTGTCTTCCATTTTGGCATAGAAGTAAACGTGTGTTCATAATAAAGACAGTCACACACTGCTCGTAATGTAAAACAATACACTTGTAGAGAAAAATAACAAGAATAGTGTTTGGAAGGCTCTTTGTGTTTAGAGATGGATCTCAAGACTCTTGAAAGTTTTTTTGAATTGAAAATTGAGTCAATTTCGAGAAAGTGACAACAAAATAGAGTGTTGTGACAACTTTTGTATTATATATCCATTGAGATTGTATTTTAGTTTATTAGATCTTATCCTTTCTTAGAAAGTTTCTGAAAATATGTTCTTTGGTTTTTGTTCTCAGTATATTTTCTTCAAGCATCTATGGTTTTCAGTTGTTGAGTTTTCATAGGCACATGATATCTCTACTAGACTGCATGGATCTACTTTTATTTTTGATCTGGTATGCAGTATATACACATAATAATGATTTTGATCTCAAATATGGGCGGGTACCTCATACCTTGTACTATAACATCGATATTATTGTTGTCTAAAAAATGAAGACAAAGTCATTAAAAAATTCGTGGTACTAGGTTTCGCATATATGACTGTTAGAAATTATTTTGAATTTAAATAAAAAATGAATGATGCTTTCTCAGGATTTTTAGCTCAAGAATAGTGAGTCAAGATTGATAAGTCGCTCAGTCAGTAGGTCGACATAACAACAACTAAACTATTGATAGATCTATCGGATGGAAGGTTTTATTGATTGTAGGTAAACTATCAATAGATCATACTTAGTGAAAATTATTAACATCAGTGATTTATTCAGTTGTTTGCTCGAGTTGACGGTGACTCATGCCATCGGTAACTCGGCTTGAACGGTGACACGTCTTTAGAAAAAATTCTGAAAATATGTCAGTAGATAAAGGTAATGGTTACTTATCTATTAGTAGGTCCTAAATTAGTGACTCATATCAGTGTCTTGTCCTTTATTAGTTTTTAGTATCCGTGCTAACGGTGACACAACTGATAGTGAGATATATCATCGCTATGTCCAATAGTGAGTCTATCCTTTGAGTGTCTTATACTTGGCCAAAATTTGCTAACCATTCATATGTAGTAAAACACTAACAGAATTGATTATGCTTATGAGTAAACATAATTAAAAATAATTGAAATTAATAACACGTGATTAGTGATCTTTTATATCAGAGGATTCCAACAATTTTGTTGTGTGTCTTTTTTTTAGAA
This sequence comes from Viscum album, assembly GCA_963277665.1. Classification (NCBI taxonomy): domain Eukaryota; kingdom Viridiplantae; phylum Streptophyta; class Magnoliopsida; order Santalales; family Viscaceae; genus Viscum; species Viscum album. The sequence continues at coordinate 1,336,335,045 of OY728162.1, forward strand.
ATTTAAATTTAAAATAAAAAACATGCACATTGAGTCATAACGGCCACATCGTGTCTATTTCACATGATAACAATTCCTAAACATCAAAAATAACTTATGAATCACTTTTATAAAGTATCAATATGATATTAGTATTTTTTTCTCATTTTCTGTGAGTGAAACACATTTTGAAGTAAAATGTCATTTTTAAACTCAAAAAACATTGTTTAAGTCATACTGGGAACAATGTGCATCTGATTGATATGTGTCTAATTCCTACATTTCAAAAATGAATTGTGAATTATTTTCCAAATGTATCAAAACAATCGGAAATTTGTTTCTCAGTTTTGATTATGTGATGTGTGTTTCGACCTAAAATGTCAATTCCAAATAAAAAGACACGCTTTACGTCATGCTGGTCACATTATGTTTCAGATTAATGTGTGTTTGAGTCATATACATACTACCACAGATCATACCTTTAACAACGCGAAAAGGGGATTTAATAGCACCAGAAAGAACTATTTTTCAAAGTAACATTAAAAAGGGGTCCCCGTTATCACGGCTATAAATGTGATGATAATGGCAGAACTTTATCAGAGCTACAAAAAGCATTGATATAGGTGATCTTTTCTCCAATCCAGTCTATAACTGAAAAAATACTAGTAATATCAATGCTATTTCAAGAACTAATAAATGGAACCCTTTATCGGTTCTTTTATTAGCACTGATAAAGGCCTTGATGTTGTAGTGTGTTGTTGAAATTACAACACAGAACGGTAAATACACATGTATAAAAAATCATAATTTAATAGAAATAAATTTACATCAAAAATACAAAAAATAACACTATATTATATAAATTTCTAATTTTTTTTGTTGAATTACATTATCAATTACTATCAAAAACGTTCAAAAACATCAATTTTTCATTTTCTGGTACATCCAACCCCCTCTCAAAAAAGCCCAATCATGGTATCAGTTACTGAACAAACCACCCCAACCAATGAAAATAATCCACCTATTGGAGAGTTGTTTTATGATAGTAATCCTATAAAGAAATAAATTAAACATAAATATGTAACAATACATTAATAAAATATCAATTTTAAATAAATAAACACACTAAGAGTCATGTCAGTCACACCATGCGTCATATCGAGCCACAATTGATTCATAAACATCACAAATGAATTATGTATTTTTTTCCTATTACATAAAAATAATCTGAATCTGTTTTCGTGGTTTTGAGCATGTCACTTAAGCCTTTTTACTAAAATATCATTTTATATGAAAAACATGCACTTTAAGTCATTACTGTCACATCGTGCATCAGTTTCATGAATGACTGATTACTACACATTATAAATGACTTATTAATCATTTTCGTAAAATTATTAATATATTTAAATCACATTTTCTTAGTTTTTAGAGAGTCACACACGTTTTGACCTAAAATCAAAATTTTAAAAATATAACATACACTTTCAGTCCTACCAGGAACACTGTGTATCTGATTAAGGTGTTACTAATTCCTATACATGAAAAATAACTGAAGATACATTTTACTAAAGTATAAAAAATGTGAATGTTTTTTCTTCCTTTTGACTATGTCACTTGTCTTATGTGGCCAAAGTGAGTATCTAAAGTGGGTTTTTAATTTTTTACCCAATAAAAATTTCTATTAAAAAAGGATTAAATAAAATCCCCCAATTAATTTAAATATGGTGTAGTTAACCAAAAAAGTAGATCGATATAAATTTATACCTTATAAAATAATTATAAAGGATTTATTAGGTCTCAATTAAAAAAGTAAAACAATATCCTTTGAAATCAATTTACTCAAACAAAATATTATATAAAAACTGAATAAGTATGACTATCTCAGTCGTGTTTTTTTGTTTAGAATATATTCAGTTTAAAAGATTAAAGATAAAGTAATAATTCATAGCGGAAAATGAATACAAGAGGTACAATATCGTGTTGAGGATTAGTCCTCTCATCTCGACAATCTCCTGCTACAAAGTAGTTTAAATTAAAATAAATTTTTTTCTACAACCTTGATCAAGTATACAATAACACAACAACTATCTCAGTCTCACATGGACCTCTTCCATAGTAATCATGATAATATTAATAAAAATAGTCCCCATAAAGACCTCTAAATCAACCGGTGGAAAATAGGTAAAACAGTGTTTGAGAAGATATATAGTAACTTCTAGTTTATTTTAGTTTAAAATGTGTGTGTTAAAATTCATTGAATACTAATACTACTCATAATGAATGTGAAATAGACAAATATAGTAAGTAAAGGTGAAAACAATAGTAGTGTTGCTTTGTATTATAAGTTATACAGCTTGGGACTCCATGATTGTAATCTAAAATGTAACTCAAGAAGCCTTTATAAAACTTGTAGTAGAACAATGATTCATAAACTGCTTCAGTTCTGAATGTTGGTTCTAAATTCTCGTTATGTCTCATTCTTCATAGTCACATGAAATAAATACGAAGCATGTAATAACTCTTCATGCAATTTAAATAAGTTACAGATTTCATGTACGTGAATTGTATGTATGGGAGTATGAACTCTATCTACTCGTCTCTCCATGAGGGTGTCTGCTTCAACATCTAATAGTAGCAAGTAAAGAGAATCAGTTGGATCCTCTAGTCCTAATACTTCAAGTCTTAAACAAACTTTAATTCCATTCTACAATATTTAATACAAAATAATTAAGATAACATATGCAATTAAATTTGATAATATATTCACTAGATGTATTAAATTCAAAATAAATAAAATATAAGAATAGTGGGAGCGGTGAATTGATCTGGTGGTGATTGAGTCTAGTAGTGACGGAGTCTGGTGGTAAGTCATGTCAACACTTAAACAAAATTCAAATCTGAACAAAGGTCACCTCAATAGTGAGTTAGGTTTGATGGTAGGTCATCATCTGGTAGCGAGTCCTTCCGTGCTTTACCAAATTTATGTTTTCGTAGTGACAAATAACAGACATAATGTAATTTTAGTACTTAGTCAATTATTGATATCTCCATTGAGTCATCTTTGGAAGCGACTCATCTTCAATGGTTTCATATTCGACAGTTAGTGTTTACAACACTTTTCTATTTCTTGGTTCATTAATTATTTAGCCTCTAGCGCTGACTCAACGACAATGATGATTCATCGCTGGCAGTGAGACATACATGGTGGTGACTCCACCTCAAGAAAGATTCATAATTTTCAAAATTTATCTAATCTTATTTATAATCTAAAATATAATTAAAATCCATTAAAATATTTAGTATAATGAACATGATATTGTGTTAAGTAAATTAAGGGTTCTAACAATCTCTCCCTTTATTAATGATCAGAAATCAAAATATTTTATATACATGGTATCATAGATAAATCATGACATGTTATACACCTTGAAATCATAGGTAACAAAGATACACAGAGTAACAAATATATTATCTATATGGTATCAAAGAAATAAATTTAAATGCATATGATATCAGAGATAAGTAGATATGAAACAATATTAATGAAAATTGGGTATCATAGAAAATAAAATAGAATAATATCAAAGGAAAAAAACTATAAGAATGAATAAATATATTCCAACTTAGTATCCAGTATCCCCCTATTTGGATTAACAAAAAGTAAAAATGAAATAGAAAATTCACATAAACAAAATATGAATAATTAAATAATATCTATTAAAATAAAACCTATGAATGTAAAACAAAAAATGTCAACCAAATGTGATAAAAAATTCCATCAAAGATAAAAATCCTAATTATCAACATTATTTAAGAATAAATTAAGTATCAAGAGGATATCTTCCATTATTATTATTTGAGGAAGAATATGCAACAACAGAGTTGGGGTTTATAATAGGAATAGCTATAGGAAATTCAATAAGAGAATTTGGGTATCAGATTATGATTGGTTTGAGGTGATGAAATAATTGTATGGGAGTAAGTGATAAGGGATGGAAATTGGATATTGATTGTTTAGGATGATCTATGGTCACTTCTAGAATGATGAACTCTGGATTAGTAGCTGGAGGAGTCATATGAGATATAAAAGGAATTTCATCTAGAGCCACTACAGTGGTTCCACACACGGTCAAAAATGGTTTCATTAAAATTCATGAGATGTTTCCACCTCTCTCCATAGCAATGAATCCTCTCTTCCATAAACTGATGAAGAACTAGAGTCATGACATTTAACTAGTTTACTTTCTCTTTGAAGGCATGATAAACTTTAAGCATCCTTATATTTTCTTCTAAGACCTTGAAATGAGCATCTAACTAATGATTAGTGAAAATCATTAAACGATAATAATTGATGAATTTTGTGATGGTCTCTCAATCATACATCATGTATTTCATGTATTCTTTAACCATTATGTGAACATGATCACTGTTATATTTTATTTTTCTCAAAGTCTCCGGAGGCTGACCTGATACATTACTTGAAGTTGCAGCACAAAAAATATCTTGTCAAATAACAGATCTGAGAAACTCATCCTCAAGAAATGGATGTGGAGGAGCACAAGAACTAGAATCCACATAAGTGAGATTCACCACTCTATCAGTTAATGAATCCATATAATAATCAACGTCTATCTTCATCCCATCCATGAGATATTTCACAGACTCAAACTCACTGGAATGTCTCTTATTTTCAATCTCTACTTCTTGACTGTGGTGCATCATTTTCAGTTGAATATCTTGCATCACCAGCTCAAACTAGTACCTTGAATCTTGTTCACTTAAATTTGAGAAAAAAGTGCATGATTTCACAATATTACACTGAAATCAGAAACCATATTTTATTTAAAATACTCGAACTCACTTTTTGTGACAACATATACAAGCACAGGTAAAACAATAGGTATAGGAAAAGATGTAGAGGAAATGATTTGGGTAGCCACTTTCTCATAATCAAATCTATCCAATTGTCCAGCAGTATCAATATGATCAACCAAAAATCCCTTAGCATCTCTTACTTATCTAAGATTAGGTCCACCATATTATGTGGAATCTTATTAAACTTTCCCCATTCTTCATACATTGGCTCTATCCAATTACACAAAAACTTACTAGTAGTCTCAAAAATTGTAGGATCTATAGTTGTAGACACAACCACAGCTTTTGAAACAATAGATACCTTAACAGATCTCTGTACTTAACCTGCTAGCTCAACAATAGCAGGTTCAATGACCATTTTCCCATAAATTGACTTCTCTATAGCCACAATAACATTCATCTTCTCATCCATTGACTATCCAAAAATATTACGATCATCAACTTCTACATCCAAAATTTTTGGATCACCAATAACATGAACACAATAATTATCAATAGTTAAAAAACATGGTGAATGACAAGACATGGGGATTTCTCTCCCACAACTAATGATTATTTTTTAACTATCTAACTATATCCTTATTTAATCTTTGATTTTTATCATATTTGGAACCAAATTAATATGGAGAAGCAAGAAGTTCTTGAGGAATTTTCGTTCATTCATCTCAAATGATTCCACAGGGACCATCATAATCATTATCACCATTACATACGCTATCATTATCATCTTCATTATTATCTCCACTTTCTTCATCATATTATTCTTCTTCACAATCTTTTACATCATCCCCATTTTCATCCTCATTATCATTATAAGATTTGTAAGAACTATTAAACCTTTATTGACCTAAAAATTTTGTTTCCTCCACTCAAGTACATTATTTTAAAATCATCTCTCATTTAGGTAGAGATATAGATGGACAAGGTTAACCATAGGTAATAGAAGCAGATTATTTTGACAAATCATGGTAACTTATTCCATCCATTGGAAATCCTTCCCCTATATTTTCACCAACATTAGCCTCTTCCTCCTCATTAGAACAGTCAAATGCTTCATCTGGTTCTGAAACAAGATCAAAAAGATCTTTTCGTATTAATTTATGGTCTATAGATTTTAATTCCAATATAGTTTTTCATCTTCAACAACCCATTTCTATTTCCACAGATTCTAGCATATCTTTATCCTTCTGCATATTATTCTAGTGATGCAGTAACCACTAAAATCTACTATATATTCTTCATCTTTTCCAATAATAAAATTTTATTTTAACACATAATATATTATCTTCAGTTATATTAGAGAATTTTGTCTAGAGGTAGGATTACATATTTGAATCATGTGCACCATTTGGTATTTACAATGATAGATGTTGTTTATGATTTTCATGAGACATAATAAATAGAAATATTTATATTTCAAAAAACCAAAATCACCTTGTCTTGGACACAACATTTTGTAAATAATCTTTAAAAGAAATATCCATTCACTATAGATCTTTGAGGTAACTAGAATTCTCACTATTCCATTACATATTATCTCAACCAATACATCATTATAGACAAAGGTGTCACTTTATCTGGAATAGTGCCCTGATATTCATTAGCAACTGCATTATGTGGAAACTTGTAACACTCATAGAATTACCTTGAAAAAAAGAAAATTATATGGCCATTAATAATTCTTATTACTCGATCTTCATTCTCTTCAAAATTGAACACCACAAGCTGATAAAACTGAAATATTAACATGGGATAAAAAGGTATAACATTTGAAGGGACCCTTTCCAACCTTCCTTGGTCCTATAATACTTTTAAAACAAATGGGTTACTTTAAAGAAACCATTCTCCTTGAGCTTATTTCTCAAGTATTACAACCCCCTTTGATGTCCTGGGATTCGTTGGCTCTAAAGAAGTAGAACTACTGGACTACCCTTTTTTCTTCTATTTGGGACATGACTCATTCAGAGAAGACATAGAATCTTACTAAATTTTTTCCATTGAGATGGGATCAACTGCTTCGGGAAAAGGCCAAGGATGGTCGAAAGTCGAGAGAGAACTGTTCGCAACAAGCCTCAAGGAAAAGGAAATTGAATGGTGAGAATTATAATTAGAAAAATCATATAATTTATATCATTTTTGAATTAAAAATTTCATAAAATAAAATTGAAATATCAAAATAAAATTTGAATCAAATAAATATTTTTTAATGAAATTAAATGCATTAGTTCAAAAACTAATAGCATGAAATTTGACAAAGGAAAAGTTTCCATTGGGGAGAAGTAACGTTGGTGATAAATCACAATGATGAGAAATAAAAAAATGTGACAAATCAAAATGGTGATAAATCACAATGGAGAGAAATAAAAATGATGATGAAACACAAAAGTGATAATTCAAAATGGTTATAAATCATAATGGCGACTCCCATAAAAATTAAGTTCACTAAAATTAATCATACCAAACTCATGTTTGATGTAATTCATTCTCTTAGTATTCAGAGTCTTAGTAAAAATATTAGTAAGATAATGTTTTGAACCAATGTATTGAAGAGTGATGTCACCCATTTAAAAATGATCTCTTTAAAAGTGATGTCTTACATCAATATTCTTTATTCTATAATGTGAAAAAAGATTCATAAAAATGTTTATTACTCCTATATTATCACAATTTATAGGGACATGTCATAATTCATATCCATAGTCTAGTAATGTGTGTTTCATTCATAAAATTTGTACACAGTGGCTACCTGTATCTATGTATTCAACATCCTGAGTTGATAGTGCAATAGAATTTTTTTTCATTCAAAACTAAGAAAACTGAGACATTGTTAAAAGGGGACCTGTTTGAGTGGTTATTTTTCTATCTAACTTACATCCACCAAAATCATCATTTGAATAACTAAAAAATTAAATTCCTTGACCTCTTGTATAGAACAATCCAAAATTGGTAGTATATGTGAGGTATTTGAAAATTATTTTTACAACAACCCAGTGTGGTTCTTTTGGTTTTTCTTTAAAACTAGTACACATACATACACTGAACAATATATCAGGTCAGATAACAGTTAAGTAGAGAAGAATTCAAATAATACCTCTGTAATGTTTTTGATTCACTATTTTCACAGCTTAATAAAGATCCATCTTACAATTAGTACTTAAAGGTGTATCAATAATCTAATTGTTTTCCAGAGTAAAATGGTTTAAAATATCCTTTGAATATTTACATTGGTTCAAAATAATCCCTTATATATTTTGAAAAATATGAAAACCAATAATTAATTTTAGGTCACCCATCAAACTAATTTTAAATTCATTTTGTATCATCCTTGAAAAATCCGTACATAATTTTTTTGAAGATCCAAAAATAATATCATCTTCATAAATTTTTACAAATAATTAATTTAAATTAATTGTATAAAATGGGTTGGATCAGCTATACCTTTTGAAAAAACGTTTTAAATATGAAAATGGTGGATCCTATCATACCAGGCTCTATGGTCTTGTTTTATACCATACAAATCTTTTGTTAATTTGAAAACACAATTTGGAAATTAGGGATTTTGAAAACAATGGGGTTGTTAAATAAAAATATCTATAACGATATAACCATTTAATAATGCACTTTTGACATCCAGTTGATAATGTTTGAAATATAGATGAGTTTCATGTGAAGCCATATTCTATTGGATTCATGTTTTGATACTGGTGAAAATGTTTCTTCATAGTATATTCCTTCTTCTTGACTATACCCTTGGGCAAAAAGTCTGTCCTTATTTATTACTATTGTTCCTTATTCACCAACCTTGTTTCTAATCACCCATTTAGTAACTATAATCAAGGTTTCCTTGGGTATATCTACAAGTTCCCAGAAAAATTTCATTCAAATCGATTGAGTTATTCTTTCATATCCATTCCCTAGAATTTATCATTGATTCCACCATTAATGTTCTTTGGTTCATGTTGTGACAATAATAACTGTTCCATAACTTTATTTCATAAAGAATATATTGTATGTGTACCTCAATTTATATCTCTAATATAACATATAAATGATGATACATACGAGTCTTAATAGCTCTAGAAAAAGTGGTTATGGCCACCTCATTATTCTCTATAGGTTTAGGTTTGGGATCTTCAAAATCATAAAAAATGGGTGTTTCTTATGATTACATCATAGTAAAATCAGAAGGTTTTGAATTTAATTTCAATGAAGATAAATCATCTTCATGATTTTCTAAATAAGTCTTAGTCTCATGTGGATCTATCTCATAAAATTTGATATGAGCATACTCTTATATTTTCTTGGTCCTTTGGTTAAAAACACTATAAGGTTTAATGGAGGTTGAATGACCTAGTAAAATCCCTTCATCACTTTTGGAGTAAACCTTTTCAATATTATCCATAGTGTTAAGTACAAATATTTTACAACCAAAAAATAGAATGTAATTAACCACAGGGTTCATATTGTTATAAATATCAATAGGGATATTCTTCATGATAGGCCTAATTATAAATCTATTTATCATATAGTATGTTGGGTTCAAATCATTTTCCCAAATGTAGACAGTTATTTCATATTCATTTTGAATATTATTTACTATCTATTGAAGTGCTCTATTCCTTCTTTCTATAACTCCATTCTACTGAGGGGTGCTAGGTGAAGGGAAGTTTTGACTATATCCATTTTTTGATAAAAAATATTCAAATTCATTATTTTTAAACTCATCTCTTTGGTCACTTCTTGAGGTCTTAATTCTAATCCCACTAATTTTTTCTACACATAAATTATACTTTGTTATGTAAGAATAAGATTCAATTTTTTGAGCTAAAAGGAATACCTAAGTGTACATGGAAAATTCATCGACAATTACATAAACTTATTTCTTCTCATTTAGACTAGAAACTCTAGATACTCTGAATTAATCCATATGAACTAACCCAAGAGGTTGAGAAGTTGAAACTTCTTTCTTTGATTTGAATGAAATATTGGGTTGCTTCCCCCTTTCACAAGAGTTAAAAACTTTTTCATTTGAGTGATTAAGTTTGGGTAGATTCATAACTAACCGTTTTCTTGTAAGATTCCTAGGTGTGTTAATATTATAGTAGACTAATTTCCTATGCAGAATCCAAGATTCATTATAATAGGAACTCAAGAGGGGAAAATTTTGAGAAGGTAAACAATTAAGATCAACAACATAATAATTTTTTTCCTTAAAGTAATAAAAACTAAAGCATATTTATAATCAAACACATGTCATGCATTATTTTCCCATTTAACATGAAAACCATCATAATGTAACTATGATGTGCTAAGAAAATTATACCAAAGACCATAAAAAATAATACACTGAATATTATAACAGATTTAGTATTACCAATTTTTGTAAGGATGATGATTTTCCCTTTATAATTATCACCAAAGGTTACATAACCACCATCATAATTTATTGGGATCTTGAAACATGTGTAGTCAATTATCATATTCCTTGAAAACTGATATCGGTGTACCACAGAATTATATACGATCTCTTTATGTAGCTTTCTAACAAAAATTATTATAAAAGGACTGATTTTGGTACCCATATTTTCTTGGGTCTAGATATGGTAGTAATAATAGATTTAGGAACCCATTTGTGTTTAATAGGTATCTTATGAATAGACTTTATGGTTATTTGAAATAAACACTTTATTATGTCCCTTATAAAAATAGCTATCAGTAGAACTTTTAGAATTATATTTATGTAAAATGTACTCATAAATATTCCTATTTGTCCAGGTTGGTATCCTAGATCTATCATATAATTTGGAGAAATACAATTATATATAATTTGTGTCAATCATTTTCTTTCATTAGTAAAATTTTCTAAATGATTCTTTAGATTCTCATTAGAAAATTTATGTTTAGTGCTACCCAGTAGTAATTTCGAATTCTTCTTTATCTCTACTACAATGTTAGATTTAGCATTAGGAGATAAATGATACTATTTTTCATAGCATTATATTTATATGTAAGTTCATTGAATTTTTCCTCAATAATATTACAATATTAAAATATTTTTTCTTTAGTCATATCATCAAAAGTTTTTTCATTTTAAGAATAGTTAGAAATAATCATCTATGATACAGTAGGTACCTCATAAACTTTTGAAATGAATCACTTGTTGGCTTGGATAGAATTATCTTCAGGAGTATTGTCTTAGTCATTATGTATTTTTTAAAGGCACTCCAAGTTCCTATCATGGATATCATGAACTTTCTATCCTTATCCTCATATCTCTTTTTTATTTTAATTTTTGACAGCCAACTTTTACATTTCCTTTTTCCATTCATTAATAGTATGTTATCTCATTTTTATTATCATCTATTTTCCAATATTGTTTTTTGTTTCCTTTGGTATCATATTTTCCAGTATAAATTGACTTCTTAAAAATTTTATTATTCTTATAGAACTTCTTAAATCTTTTAGAGAGATGGGCCATTCTCTCATCACTATCAGGTGGTGAATCACTGTCACTGGTACTTTCATCTTGTATCTTTTCCGTATCCTTTTGTTTGGATGCACTGGTATTGAAAGATACATTTTTTTGGGTTCATCATCTTCTTCTATATTGAATTTCAGCTCTTCTTCGTAGTTCATCAACTTTCAAAGTAACTCTTTAACTTGTAGTTTTATAATATCATAAGAAAATATGATTAACACTGATATCCCTCTCCATATATTTGGATGAAATATGAGTAGTCACATAATTTTATCCTTTTCATACATTGGATTTCTTGGGGATCTCATGGTATTAACCATTTAATTTAACCTATAAAAAATATCATAAATTAGTTCATTAGGATTCAACTTATAAGTGTCATACCTAATAAGTTTTGTATTTAATATCATTTCCATAACATTGGTTGTTCCGTCATGAGAAACAACCAATGAGTCCCAAATTTCATATGTAGTTTTACTAGAAGAAAGTATATCATTAAGTTAGGAATCAGTGACTCATATCAGAGTTTTTCCTTTTCCAGATTTCAGTTTCCATGCTGACAGTGAGATAACATACAATGAGACGAATCATTGGTAGGTCCAACTATGAGTCCATCTTGTCGGTTAATTTTACTAAGCACAAATTGTCTATCATTTTTTATGTAGTAAAACACTAATAGAATATATTATGTTTATGATTAATCATAATTTAACTTAATTAAGCATGATTTATGAGCAATAAAACTAGAGGAGTGAAACCATCATCCCCTTTTTAATGATAAAATATTATGGCATTAACAAGAAATTCATAATGATAATAGGAACGATTCTGCTTAACATAGTATACAGACAATGTGAAATTAAAAAATGATAATATACATAATCAATTTAAGTACAATGAAAATAAAATTAAATCCATTTGATTCTCTAAAATACAGAATGAATCTTCAGGTAAGTTAAATTCAATATCATATTTCTCCCCCTTTTGGGGTTATCAAAAAGGTAATGAATAATAAATGAAAAATAAAATTACATGGATGAAAAGATAATATATTTCAAGATCAAGAGAAAGTAAAATAGAGTAAAAGATAAAAAATTTCATCCCTATAAAAGATCAATCCAATCTATTATTCTCCAAAGAAGGATCCATGGGTGACTTTCCCTTATCATAAGAAATAGATGGAGTAACAGTAGGTTCACATGGAGTAGAAGTATATAACTGATGAATGGGTACTCCAGAAGATGCAGGAGGTGTATGATTCTGGGTAGAAGATGGAGGATCTGTGAGTTATCTATAGAATATAGTTCTTAGATGACTATGATCCTATGCTGAAACTATAGGAAATTGTTGAAGGGTTGAAGGTAGAGAAGAAAAAGGGTTTCTAGCCACAATAGCTCTGAACTGGGGATTAACTGACTGATAAATTAATCCTAAAGGAAAAATCTTAATCACTGGTTAAATGGGGAATTCATTTGGTGCTCTATATCAGTAGTCTAATGATGTAGTTATGATCATAAAAGTTTTATAATGTCCTTGATTATCTTTCCACCTATCTCCATAGTCTTTGTGAAATCATGCTTAATATCAATAAACATTTTATTTGATGGTGTTAACTCTTTGAGTTGTTCCATAAAGGAATGAGTAATATGAGGGATTTCCATATTGTCAACCAAATAATTCAAATAAATTTCCAACTTGTGATTGGTATATGTACATTTAAAGTAGTAATATACTTTATTTGTAATTTTTTCTTGATAATTAGTATCCCCATTCGTGTAAAACCTCACCATATCATGTATCCGGTCACAGCTTTGTCTAATGTTACATAGCCTCTCCTAATATGTGACACCCATCTTGGTTTGATGCTATTATCTAATCACAGTCTTGAAGAAATCTATATTAGGAGCCTAAATAGAAGGATCAACATAGGTTTAGGATTCATTGACTAAATGAATGAATAATGATCTCAAATTTTTTAGATCAAGAGTTGGAGAAGGAGTTTCATTATCTTCCTCGGAAGATGTATCCTCAATAGTGTTTGCTACATTTTATAGGGATGTTGTATACTCAATTTAAATCCCTTTCACAATTGTAATGAGTACAACTAACTCATCGCTTAACCATTTATTTTATAATCACACTTGTTGACGTTTTGAGGTCAAATAAAGTTGAATCTGGGAAAGGATTTTCACTACAATCATAACTGCATATGTTTCAATAAGACTGGAAACATGAGATGGTTTATGTGGAAGGATAGATTTATCTATTGATAAAAAAACATCCTCAAAAATTTTGAGATCATTTTTATTTATATAGACAATAGGTAAAAGTGAAAACAAAGGAATTGGAGCCATAGCTACTATAGGAGTTTTTTCAACTGGAGTTATTTCTTCTACCATATATCCCATAGGATTAGCTATCTCATCATCTGAATCCGGATATTCTAGTCCAAGTGTGACATAAACTTGTTATTTTCCCATTCTTTTGTTGTCACATCCAAAGGAATGATAGTGTCAACTCATACCCTCGTTTTCTATTTCTCATCCTCAAATGATATATCCTCTTCTACAGGTGACTTCTTTATGACATAAACATGTTTTGGCACTAGGGAAACAATAAATTATTTTTCAACATTAAATTCATCATGCATATGAACATATGGATCTCATTCCTCAACCACAACTTACTCAGGAGCTTCATGAGATTCCAAAACTGATTCATGTTCCACTAAATCAGCATCAATAGGATTTTTAGGCTCAACATGATCTAGAGTATGATTGGTAGGTTCCATAGTAGGACCTTGATCATCATCAGGAGGGTCGGATCCACTATCAGTATCACCACATCTTTATTCTTCCCCGTCATTTACATCATCTGATTTTTTACCAGATTCTTCTCCTTCATCTTCATATTCTTATTCTTCATTATTACTTTCTTCATTTTCACCATTATACTCTTCATCTTATCATTTTAAATTTTACTAACATGTTCAACATTTTCTGATTCTTCAGTATCTTTGCCATTATCTTCTGGCAGTCGAGGTCATTTTGTAGGAAGAGTATTTGGAGGGCTAGAAGGTCTATAGGTCATCCTTTTGGGACATCCTTTAATATCTGAGTCACCTATATTTACTATATGATAGTATTATCATTGAATTTTCATATCTACATTTTCTTCATCAGAGTACTCTACAACCACATCTTTTCCTAGAATAGGATCAACCATGTCCCTTGTCCCCAAGAGGTCCTCAAATGGATTGAAAGCCACAAAAATATGATCATTGTCTTCGACCCATTATTTCTTCCATGGATTTAAAATTTTCTTTATTCTCTTAAACATTATATTTTTGATGAAAACCCCATCACAGTCAGTTATTTATTCTTCATTCTCACTCACCAAACCTTTGAATTTCAATATTTTTGAAATAAACATTGAATAAAACAAGGAATTTGACTTCTATTAGTGTTTCATCATTTCATTCATATGTACCATTAAATACATTCACAAGTTAATCTTGTGTACCTTTTTTATCTGATACAACAAATAGACATCCTAATATTTGAGTGAGGGAAAATAAACTTTTCTTGGACACAACTAGTTCTTGATAAATTTGAACAATAACTTAAATTAACCACTAATATATATTGTTATTGGCCTTATAGGAACTCTATTTAAACTTTTATATGCCAATGCTTCTTCAAAATGTAAAAAATCAATATCAAGAGTAGCACATCCCTAGTAATCATTAAAAATAACTTTATGAGTAACTTTTTGGTATTCAACCCTCTACTTTGATGAAAAGGAAACTCTTTCACCATTTATCCAAGATCAAATCCAAAAATCCTTTTTTCCCTTGAGAATAAATTTTTCATGCAAAAAAAAACTCATGCACAAGCTTTAGATAAAATGATCCCATATTATTGGAGAACAAGTCCAACCGACCTTGTTCTTATAATACATTCAATACACGAGACTTACTTTATAGTAACCATTTGGAATGAACTTCCTTTTCTGGAGTGAAAATTCATCTCG
Organism: Viscum album; assembly: GCA_963277665.1. Classification (NCBI taxonomy): domain Eukaryota; kingdom Viridiplantae; phylum Streptophyta; class Magnoliopsida; order Santalales; family Viscaceae; genus Viscum; species Viscum album. The sequence continues at coordinate 1,336,350,412 of OY728162.1, forward strand.
CGAGTTCGGGATGGATATTTTTTGGTTTTGAGTTACTAGATTCACCACATTACATCTTAGATGGATGTGTCTCATTTGAAATTTCTCATGGACACGCTTAACTTTATTCAATGTTGAGATTCAAAGGTTTCAGTTAAAAGGATAAGAGCAGTAGTTAAGGAGAGTAGAATGCAGGAGTAGGAGTGTGAGGGTGAATATGTGAGTTGGATTGATTTAATTGTTATCATTTAGGGATTTAGAAATCACAAATAGAAAAATGTTTTTTAAAACAACATGAAATAAATAAAATAATTATTTTATGTTTTAGTGAGAAAAATAACCATGTATAGAATGGTTTGACACAATGATGAGTCATTTCGTTCAGTCATCAATAGTGATTCATCAACAGAGATACATCATGGGTGAGTCATAAACAGTAATACATCTATGGTGAGACAACAACAATGAGTTATCAATAGTGAGACATAAACGGTGATTCATCAATGGTGAGACATCAACGGTGAGTCACTCAATTGTTAGTCACTCAAAATTGATCATCCCTAACAAATGTATAATGTAAATTATACTCTTAGAATTTAATTGCTTTGTAAAAATATAAGTAATATAATGTTAATTTCTAAAGATTTATAAATTTATATAACCATTTTGATAATGAGCCCTCTAAAATTAATGTATGACTTCAATATGATTTTTTCTTAAATGAGAAATAGAATTATTAGAAATGATAATAGTACTTTTTTATCACAATTTAAAAGGGCATTTCTAAATTTATAACCATAGTCTAGTAATGTGTGTTTCATCTATAAAATTTGAGCACAAAAACTACAAGAAGATATGTATTCAGCTTCAGTAGTAGATAATGCAAAATAATTCTATTTCTTACTACACCATGAAACTAGAGACTTTCCAAAAAAAAGTGACATGTTGCAATGGTTATTTTTCTATCTAACCTAGAACCACTGATGTCAGCATTAGTATAACTAGCAAAGTCAATTGGTTGTCCTAACAGATAGAAAAGTTATAATTTGGTAGTATACATGGGGTAATTGAAAGTTCTTTTAAAAACAAGTAAATGTGAATCTTTAGTATTTTCTTGAAAGTGAGAATAAATACATAAAAAAACATAATATTGGGATTTCTATCAGTTATGTAAAGACAACATTTAATCATACCTTTGTAATTAGTTCGATCTACTGATTTTCCACCTCCATCAAGATAAAATTTATAGGTGGTACTCATAAATGTATAAAACTTTTACTATGATAAAAATTAAAGTGTTTTAAAATACCTTTAGTATATTTAATTTTATTTAAAATAATATATCCCTTATTTTGAAAATTTTGAAATCCAAGAAATAATTTGATTTCACCCGTTAAACTCATTTAGGACCCATTTTGCGTCATATTTGAAAAATATATACATAGAGATTTTTTTGAAGATCAAAAATAATATGATCTATATATATTTGAACAAATAAAACATCTTTATAAATTATTTTGATGAAAATAGAAGTATCATCTATACCTTTTTTTAAAAAGTTTATAGATAAGAAAATTGTTGAGTCTATCATACTATGATCTTTGAGCTTGTTTTAAACCATACAAATCATTAGTTAATTTGAAAAATTGATTTTGAAAATGGTGATTTGTAAAACGAGGAGGGGTGTTAAAAAAACATCATCCACTATATAAAAATGTAGGAATTCACTTTGGACGTCCATTTGATAATGTTTAAAATTTAGATGTGATGCATATGCTAGAAGTATTATAATGGATTAAAGTCGGGCCACATGTGTAAAGTTATACTCATAGTCTATTCCTTCTTCTAATCTATAACCTTGTGAAACAAGTGTATCTTTATTTCTTACTATAATTCCTTTTCCATTAACTTTGTTTCTAAACACCCACTTAGTGCCTATGGAAAAGGTGTCTTTGGTTCCATCAACAAGTTTCCATACATTATTTATTTTAATCTTGTTTAATTATTATTTCATATCCATATCATGAATTCATCATTGACTTCGTGATTGATGTATTTATGTTCATGCTATGAAGAAAAAACACGATGTTAAATATGATTTTGTAGGGAATCACTAGTCCGTGTTCATTTTTCTTGGTCTCAAACTACACAATATAAAGGATGATTTTTGCAGGTTCTAAAAGATCTATAGAATAAAGGGATAGTTACTTCATAGTCATCTGCAGAATTGGGTTCATTTTTCTCAAAATGTGGATCGTTCCCAGAACTGGATTTTTCTTCTTGTTTTACAACAAAAGCAGATGATTTATGATTTATGTCTATACTGGACATATTTTATTCATGATTTTATAGGGAGGTTTCAAATTCATGTGGATCTATTTCATCAATCATGATATTGACATATTCTTCCTCACATTTTGATCTCTTAATAAGTAATATATAGATTTCACAAGGGATTGAAAAGCCTCAGAAAATTCCTTCATCACTCTTGGAGTAACATTTGTCAACATTATCTTTTGTATTGAGAATAAAGACTTGGAAACAAAAATCATTGAATTAATTAACCTTGGGTTTTCTATTATTCCATATATCCGAATTGGTTTCTTTAGGATAGGTCTTATTAAAACTCTATTGATTATATAGGAAGCTGTATTTAAATCTTCTGCCCAAAAATAAATAGTTAAATCATATCCCTTAAGAGTATTCTATGTTTTCCCTTATAAGGTTCTATTTATCTATTCTATAACTCAATTCTGATGGGGTTTACTTGGAGCGTAGAAGTTATGACTATATTCATTTTGTGATAAAAATAGTTCAAACTCATGATTTTCAAAATCAAAACCATGATAACTTCTTAAGGATTTTATTCTGTGTTCACTTAAGTTTTCTACCGACCAAGCATACTTGATGAAATTTTAACAAGACTAACATCTGTGATCTAAAAATAAGGTACAAAATTAACTAGAAAATTCATCTACTAGAACATATACGTAGTTCTTACCATTTAAACATGAAACATTATAAGGCCCAAAAAAATCAATGGAAACTTACTCCAGTGGTTGAGAAGTTAAAACTTATTTATTTGGCACGAATCACATTTTATGTTGTTTTCATTTATGATAAGTATTATAGATTTTATTATTTGGACACTAATGATTAGGTAGATCATTGACTAATCCTTTTCCAGTCATCTTTAAAAGTGAGTGACTGTTACAATGGCATAGTATTCTATGCCAGACCTGGACTCTTTATTAAAGGAACTTAATCAAGAAACATTCTGTGAGTCTAAAGAAACAAGATTTACATCATATACATTATCAATTCAAAAAACAGTAAAAACTAAATCCTTATTAGAATTGAAAACATTATAAGCATCATTTTCAAATTTAACATGAAATAAAACATAAAATAATTTTGAAATTATAAGCATATTTAACGTAAGACCATCCAAATAATGAAAATTTTAAATTAAAATCGAGTTAGTGTTATGATTTTTTAGTCCAATAACATTCCATTTTTAATTATCACCATTGATGACATGTCCAACATTAATCATTCTGAGATTCGTGATGCTAGAAGTGTCCCTTATCATGTTCCTTGAACACCCATTGTCCATTTACCATAAGATTTTTTAGGAACTCTTCAAACACCATTTCTACCAAAATAATTTAAGAAAGTATTTAATACCTAGTTTTGATTGGGTCTAGAAATATTAGTAATTAAATATTTATAAACCTTCATTTTCTTTACAGTTTTCCTATAATATTTTTACTGTTTTTTAAAAACAAACCCTATTAGGTCTAGAACAACTAGAAGTAGTAAATTATGTTCCATTGGTGGATCTTTCAGAAATATTTCTGAAACTGGGCATACAACTAGATTTTCAGTATTTAAATACAATTTTTTTTAAAAAAAGTTCCTTTCCCAGTTTTATAACCAATATCAAGAGTATATTTAGGATCAAAGTTTTAACAATAATTGGGACTAAGGTGTCTTTACCATCAGTAAATTGATTAAGATATTTATCTAATTTATCTTTAGAAAGATTATGTTCTATATTCATATTGAGTAGTTTAGCATTATTTTTCTTTTCTACAGTAATTTTAGATTTAATAGTCGTAGAAAGAACATGTTATTTCTTGAGATATTTATTTTTTCCTTAATCAAATTGAATGTATCCTCAAGAATTATTAAATATTAAACCATTTCATCATTAGTAATATTTTTAGAGTAATATTCACATTCATCTCCAGAATAATAAAAGTTCTAAATAGGATATTCTAGAGTTACCTCATATGCGTTTATAATAATACACATGTTGGATTTTTCTGCCATTTCATCATTATATCATTCTTGATTCCCTAAATATATCATTAGAATAACTTCAGGCATCCTTCATATCATTCATGTACTTCATATCTTTATCCTCATATATCTTCTTGTATTTTATTTTGGGATATTCATCCTTCACATGTCCTATTCTATTTCATTCATAGCAAACTATATCATTGGTGTTAAAATTTCTTTTGCAATCCTTTTTTCAAATAACTTTTTTTCATACATCCCTTAGTCACTAGTAATTCTAGATAACTTCTTATTTCTATAAATCTTTTTAAATATTCCTGGTAATAGAGAAATTTCTTCATCCTGATCACTTGATGTATCTTCATTGCTAAAAAATTCAAAAGGAAAATGAATTTTCTCCTTTTTCTCGGATACAGTTTTTTTGAAAGCCTCAAAATTTCTCATAGGTTCATCGTATTCTTCTCTATTAACCTTCAGTTCATCCTTGTAAATCATTTGTTTTCCTATCAGTTCCTTGACTAGAAAATTTCTGTTATCACAAGATTATCATATTAACACTGAGGTTCCTTTTCATATTTCATGTAAGCATCTAAGTAGTTGTATGATTTATTCTTTTCAATCAGCTGACTTACCCACAGAGCTCATTGTATTTATAATATCATTGAACCTGAGATACATGTAAAAAATAGGTTCATCAAGATTCATTTTAATGTTATCATATTAATAGTATATGTTTTAATCCACATTTTCTTTACTTTACAGGTTACTTCATGTGAAATAGCTAATGTATCCCAAATTTCAAAGGGTATTTTACATGAAGAAATCATATTGAAATCCTCATCATCTAGAGAATAGTATAAAACATTCATGGATTTGAAAATATTGTTATAGGATACATTATTAGTATCGTCTGAATCATATCAAGAAGTAGTAGGAATCTTATATTCATCTAAAATAGAAGCCCATAGTTCAAAACACATGATTTATAAATGTATTTTCATTTATAATTTTCCATTGATCATAATTTTTACCATTTAAATATGGAGGAGTGTTGGTAGTAGAACCTTATGGTCTATTTTCCATATTAATGAATAAAATTATTTTTTCATGAACTATAAAATTTTGAACAGACAAAAATTTATAGATCTTTAAAACACAACTAAAATTACAGTTTACAACATTGAAAAACATGGAAAAAACTAAAACACTGAATGTAAGAAAAGTTATTATCATATAAAATGTTTGTTTGATTAGGTCATTGAAGAGAGGGGTAAATTGAGTAACTATAAAAATGTCTATCTAAAAGAGTTTTTTAAAAGTTCCCTAATTTAAAAAGACAAAACACCCCAGTTTTACAAAGTAGAAAATTTATTAAAATTTTTCACTTTTGAAAGACTTCTCAAAAAGTTATTAGTTCTCAGTTAAAATAATATGGATTATTATTTAAAAATTTAAAATAAATCTACTAAACAAATTTATAATATTAACAATATATAAGATTAATAATCAAAGTGAAAGAATTGTTTTCTTATATGCATAAATGAAGTATTGAAAACAAATCATTGAATGGAAAATCAGAATAAAAATAGAAATTAGGTCTCAAAGATATAATTAATCCTCTCCACTTGTAGATCACCTACCACCAGGAAGTTTATATATAACTAAACTCTAATCGACACTATCATGAACCATCTTTATTCGACCCTGAACCAGTCACCGAGGCTAGCCCACAACAAGTCCCGAGAGGCATTCCTGAATCTCCCAGGATGGAGACAAACACCGAGGGAATAAATAGATGACACTGTGGAATTATTTCACCCAAATATAAACAATAAAACTATTAAGAGAAAGAATGGAAATCACAATATACATTCATATAAAAATTGGATTGAACATTTTTTTACAAGAAAGTGAAAATTCATTTTAACTAAAAAATCAACCGACCAAACCTAATGACCAACTAACTCCATGTGACCCCACTAGTCACTCTCCAACAAAATGATCACACATAGACCAAAGCGATTGAACTCAATATGAAACCTACACAGTGGATAAAAATAGAAGAAGAATATATATGTGAGTATTAAAACTATATAGGTTATCCCAATATTTTATCCCTAATACACTTACAATAAAATAAATGACACATTAATTTCATGTTTGAGAAGAATTATAAAAAATTAAATTATCAAAATGAGGTTCTTTTATAAACAATTTACCATAAGAACACTTGAAATTTTTATAAACAATAATTCTAGTAACAATTTTTCAAAGAGGCACAACTTTAAAATGAAAATAGTTTTATAGGGGTCTAATTTAAATAATGTACACTATTATATAAAAGAAAAATTATGATGAATTTACCAACCAAACATAATGTATGATGACGGTGAGTAAAAAATATCAAATGAGTACAAGTCACAGGAACATCCCTTGGAACTAGGTTCGTATGGGGCCCTAGGAACATCATATCTCAGTGTAAAAGTAACCATAATAAATATATATTCTCATAGACAAGACATTATTAGTAGAATCACCCTTAAAATAATGGTCCCCAAAATCATCATCATTGTTTACTTCGGGTTGTCATCGTCATACTTTCTATGTGAAACAGGAACGAAACCACTCTGGATCACTATCATACTAGTGCTCGTCCACCCACCTATATACCAGAGATTTTTTTTAGTGCTCAATCAATTTACAAATTTTTCAAATAAACATTTTTCAAGAAAATTAAATTCCCATATCATACACACACAAACATCCCACACACATGTCTCACATTTCTTTTATAGATCCATAAACCACTTAAAATGTTCATAAATCAATTTCAAGAAGTATAATGGGGGTTTGCACATAAAATGTATTCAAAATTTACCTTTTCAAAAAACCCACAAATAATATATCAAAATAGATTTTTCATCCCCAATACCATTAATAAAACAATTTCATAGACCATAAAATGGCTGCAAAATATACCCCATAAAGTACACCTGAAAACCCCTTTTACAAGAAAAATGAAAAAAGGACTTTATGAATTACTTAAAAAAACGAAATTTATCAAAAGAAACAATTACACTATTCATAAAGATCTGTAATAACACCATCTTAAAAAATATAAAATTTAATTAAACCCATCAAAAACTGAGGTTGCACATTCAATACCCATCCATTTCTATAAAGATGCCAAATATGCCATTTATCGGGGAAACATGCGAAAACACCCTAAAAACCCATACACATTTAATTATAAAACTCAAAACCAGATAATAAATGACATAAATAACCTAAAACATTTATTAACATGATTATAATATTTTTCATATTACAAACCAAACATTTTATAACACCTTGATCACACAATATCCAACCAGGAACTTTCCTGAAAAAGATGCATGCAACATTTAATAAAACAAATTATATTTAACACTAAAAATGTTATAAACCCAAATATTCCTGCCAAAATTTTATTTTAATTGCTAAAACATTTTCTAAACATAATAAAATACGTGTGAATGTGGACATGATATTTAAACAAACACTTGGTGTCCACTTTTATAACAAAACAACACTAATTTTCACAAAACAAGGCATAAACTCCATGATGCACACTAAATGAATTTATTTAAGGCTTATAAAGAAAGAATAATCATTTTTATAGGGTTAAAATAACATGGATGATATTAATCTTGAAAAAATGGAAAATTGAAATGGGAAACCTATCTCAAAACCAAGGGAGAAAGGAATCACACACCAAATATCACCCACCACAGTTTACAACACTCTAGATCTCTAAAGACTATCCCTAAAAAACCAAAACCCCATATAAATCATAGTTTAACATAACCCTAGGAAATTAATGTTTTCAATAGATGATGAAACCAAAATTAATTAGAATGATATGGAAGAGGGAGGATAAAGGAGAATGATTCTCACCTTGGAAACTAGAGAACTAATCATCATCCCATAGATCTACACCCTTAGAGGAAATGGGCGGTTTGGAACTTCTTTGAGAATATCTATAGTTCCAAAAGAAATATGGAATGAATATTGGGGGGAATAGAAAAAATAGAATGATTCATGAATGAAACAATTTACTTTACCAAATCTAGATGATTTGAGAATCCTTGAGAAATATCACCCTTATTTGTGACTACGATGAGATCCAATGAGTGAAAACTGAACATGGGGATGTGATTAGGGTTTTTGGTCTCGAGTATGAGTTGGAATCACTAAAAAATAGTAAAAAATGAAAAATATATAAATGAAAATTTTATTTTTCAAGAAATACAAATGTGCCCATGGGGTGGACCAATACCTGAATAAATATCCCACATCCTCCGTGATTATGAATTCATAAGAGGATCCAAAAGGATATAGTGTATTTAATAGGTCAAAGGAGGCCAACTTGGAAGAAGAATGTGTGAAAAATGTTAAAAAATGAATGAGTTATAAAAGAAAAAAATATGTGTTTTTAAATCTGGAAATGGGCTCATGGTTTTCCTAAATCTTGAAGTAACCACCCTTTTCTCCAAAAACTCCCAAACAATATATGGGATCCGATGGTTAGCTGATTATACATATATGAAAGTAAATAACATAATATTAAACTCATCCAAAACCCAAGAAAATGATTTATATTTCTGATGAACTGGATCAATTCCAGGATATGAAAAAACTGAGTGTGACAATTCTCCCCACCATTAAAGCTTTCTGCCCCGTAAAAACCAAAACACTTTCCAGCATAAATATCAACACATAAGTATTCCTTATCAATATGGTCCAGCCTCTCAAGCCAAGGAAATATCATCCTCTATTAATGGAACTTATGAATCTTCCCTCAATCAAAACACCAACTCACAACCACTTCTCGAGAATCAACTGAAGGATCAAGTCTCTAACACTTCAACCAAACAAAATACAAGATTTTTGGGCCTTATCCCAATAAAAACAATGATATCCCAAACCAAAAACACTCATGAAAACCAAATATTTTAGGGTAATTCTCAATGGACTCCCCACCATTAAGAAACAACTATCACTATATATATTCTGAGAAGGAATATCAATGAGGCTCGTGGTGGGTCTCCCTATAATTAGAAACCAACTAGAAATGAACAATTAAGAATTCAATATAAGATATAATTGGGTCTCACATGCACAATCCCACCAAAAATCTCCCACAACAACCTACTTACCTGAGTTAAGAGGAACACAACATTAAAATTTAAACCCACCTCTCCTGAATGAAGGGGAAAAAACTGGGCCAATACTCTTTTCATGGATCCAAGCCTCGACCACATAGGGTAGGCAGGGAGGGGGACCCAATCCACAGGCAATTAAAAGCAAAATCAAGAACTAACCGACCAAAAGAAACACTATAATGACAAGGCACATTAAATCGAGCCCAAAAATAATTCTATTTTGAAAATGGACTGAGGAATATTCAAAGAGGTTAAATTAACCCATGAATCAAATCTTTATGCTGATCAACTAGAAATAATTCCAACACAAAACCATTAGTTTCCACATAAAAACATTCAACACATCTTTAGAAACCCACTAAACATTACTCCAAAACATATTCACAAACAACATCCAATCTTATGACTAAACATTAGTTTGTCTTCGAGATCACAAGGGAGAATACCAAAACAAGAACACTTCAATTACATATGAAAAAAATCTACATAACCAACAACTTATAAAAAAATCCAACTATTTTCATCTCAAAACACTTTTTAAAAACAAATTAACTTTGTGGATTCCTACATTTACCCATGGTGTTTCATCAATTCACACACACATTCACGTGTACATGACACCCTGGGCACCAAACCCCCATGCCATACCATCCATCCCTCTAGATATCCATCAAACAAAGCATTTGGTCACCCATGAAAACACCAAAGTATAAAAAAATCAACTTTATTTTAAAAAAATCAAGTACCTTCCCAAGGAACACTAACCACCAAGTCAAAACCCCTTTTTAGATTTCAAACAAAAACCACACATCATCATGAAACATTTGATTAAAAACCTAAAACATTAAATTTTTAGAAACTTTTAATAAAACCAAGCTACTCCAAACAACACCTTCACATTTTAAAAAATTCACAAAGGGATCTTTTCTTAAAATGATGACTACAAATACCAAGACCGTTTCTAGGGAAACACCAACTTCTCAAATCCAATTTCTAAAACCAATTCATCAGATCCAAATAGTATTCAACATCCCAAAACACCCCATATAGATCAAAGAATCTGAATAACCTCAAAATAATACAAGATTTCCTAATGATTTATTTCAAGAAACCATAATTTTAGATTAAAAAAAATCAATCCCATTAAATCATTTCCTCTTTATCCTCAAGATTTATTCCACAAAACCCAACATTCCAAAACCATTGTCACATAAAATTTTGAAAACCCATATTCCACTTTTCATTAACCAACCATTCATTTAAAACCCATTTTCAAAATTCTCACCCAAGGATTTTTTTTAAAAAAATTATGAATTCATGAAAAGTCCAATATACCCACAAAAGGGAACTAATGTCGGTGGGTGACTTGACCATATGGTTGGCATCCATATGTCAAACACACTTCAAACAAATTGAGCCTTCTTAGGGACATTCACAGGCTCCACATGGAAAGCCAATCCCTGTGAGCTCATAGAGGCCATTAGTAGAACTCCCCCTGTCATACCCAAACACCAAACAATAAATTAGAACCAAATACACTAATAACACTTGACTTCCCATTGAATTCTAAGGACCAGAATGAATAAGAGATCGCAATGATCTTCCCAAACATACCCATCATGTCCTGAGAATCAAAATCCATCTACATTATAATACCCAAATAACAAGGGAACACTAAAAATAAAGGTCACCTAGGAGCCGACCTCCATTGATACCATTGTTTCAAAAACGAACCTGAGTCGACCCTGAACCGGTAACCGAGGCCAGCCCGTGAAAAGTTCTGAGAGGCTTTCCTGGTTCTCCTGGGATGGCCACAAGCACCGAGGGAATCAATATACTACACAATGGAATGATTTCACCCAAATATTTCCAATAAAACAAACATTGGAATTAATGGACAACCCAATATTCATTCAAATAATAATGAATTGAACATTATTTGTCCACGAAAGTGAAAATTCAACTGAATCGAAAACTCAACTGACAAAACCTAAAAAATATCTATCTCCAAGTGATTTCATTGGTCACTCTCCAATACAATTATCAAACATCCCCCAAGGTGGTCGAACTCAAGATGAAACCTACACGAAGGAAAAATAAAAGAATACTATAAGGGTGAGTATCAAAACACAGTAGGCTAGCACGTTATTATAACAAAAATACACTTCCTTTAAAATAAAAGAAAAATCAATTTCACATTTTATATACAATATATAAAGGTATTTTTTCTAAAAGAGTTTCCATGATATAAAAATTTGCTGATAAAAAATTTCCAGTTTTTTAAACAAGAATTCTAGTAACAATTTTTCAAAGAGGTAAAACATTAAAAATAAAATAGTTTTCGAGAGGAATGATTTAAAGAATGTAAACTTTTAAATAAAAAACACACGATACTGAATTTACAAACCAAAAACATCATATGCCGATGGTGAGTAAAAAATAGCCAATGAGAACAATTCATAGGAACAACCCTAGGAACTAGTTCGATATGTGCCCATAGGAATATCGTAACACGGTGTAAAATTAACCATAATAAATATATGTTCTCATGCATGATCCACTAGTAGGATAATCATACATAACCTAGTGGTCCCCATCAACATCGTCATAATTTTTAAGTTAGTGTAGTGAATGTCCAACTTGCTACATGAAACATGGATGAACCCACTTTAGATCATTAGCATACATGTTCAAGTCCTCCCACCTAGATACCCAGGATTCACATTAGTGATAAATCATGTTACACATTTTATCAAATATTATTTTCACATTAAAAATAAATTCCCAAATCAGACACCCACAAATATCCCACACGCATGTCTCAAATTTCATTTACAGATCAATAAACCACTTAAATTTTTCATAAATCAATTTCAATAAGTATAACAGGAATTTGCACAAAAAATATACTAAAAATTCTCTTTTAATGAAAAATACCCACTGATACCATATCAAACTATATTTTTCAGCCCTTATACAATTTAATAAATCGATTTCGTGAACCACAAAATTGCCTTAAATGATACAACAAGAAGTACGCAAGAAAGACATTTCTAAAAGATGTTCTAAACATCATTAAACATGTTCTAAATATAACATGACATTTAAAAAACACTTTTTGTTCTCTTATATAACAAAAAAAAATCATTTCAAAAAACAAGGCATAAACACCACATTGCAAACTAAATGAGTTTATTTAAGGATTATAAAACAATACTATTATTGCTTATACGGTTCAAATACCATGAAGGATATGAATCCTAAATTTAAAGGACATGTTCAATGGGAACCCTACATCAAAATCATAGTGGAAAGGAACCGCACACCCGATATCACCCGTCGTGGTTACGAACACTCTAGATAAATGCAGACAAAAAATAAACCAACAAAAATCCCATAAAAAATCATGAGATAACATAACCCGAGTATTTTCAAGACCATGTTAAATGATTAAATCAAAAGGAAGTGGAAGGAGAAGGAAGAGGGTGGATAAAGGAGAAGGAATCTCACCATGGAAACAAGATAACTCTTCATCTTCCCCTAGATCTACACCTTTATAAGAAAGGGAATGACATTGAAATTCTTGGAGAGTCTCCTTAGGTATAGAAGATCCTAGGGAATAATTTTCTGGTGAAAACAATAAAAAAATGAACGATTAGTGAATATAAAAATGTTCCTTACCAAATCTGAACGATCTGAGAAGCCTTGAATTATTTCGCCCTAATCCACGACTAAGATGAGTTCCAAAGAGAGAAAATGAATCATGGGGTTCATCTAGGGTTCTTGGGCTCGAGTGGGAGGGGGAATAATCACAAAGCATTAAAAATGAATTATATATAAAATAAACAAATTACATTTTAAAACTGTTAATGTGCCCAAGTACAGGCAGTATACCAGAATAAATAACAAAACTCCACCATGGTTATGAATTACTAATGGGGTACAAAATGATATGGTGGGTTTAATTGATCAGTGGAGGCCAAGTGGGGAGTAGAATAAGTGAAAAATATTAAAAAACTAAGGAGTCAAAAAAGAAACAAATTTTGTTTTTAAATTTGGATATGGGCTCACGGTTGGCCCAAATCTTGAAGTAACCACCCTTTTCTCCAAAAACACCCAAAGAAACCATGGGCCCCCAAGGTAGGATGAATAGACATAGATAGTATTTCAAAACTCAACATTAAACTCACCCAAAACCAAATAAAGGTATCAGGATTTCCAAATAACAATACATGAAAAAAGGGGTGTGACACACACCCTGTATTAGGGTACCCAATAGTATACAGAGCTATCTAGGTCATCAGACCACTTCCACAGTTTTCATAGGAGTGAAAATTAAAACAGGCCAAGAAGGGAATTCTTACACTACTATTTATGGGTAGTGTAAGATGTAAAAATATATTTTTGTGAGGATATTAATGTATCTTCCATTTTGGCATAGGAGTAAATGTGTTTTCATAATAAAGACAGTCACACACTGCTCATAATGTAAAACAATACACTAGTAGAGAAAAATAAAAAGAATAGTGTTTGGAAGGCTCTTTGGGTTTGGAGATGGATCTTAAGACTCTTGAATGTTTTTTTGAAATGCAAATTTATTCAATTTCGAGAAAGTGACAACAAAATAGAGTGTTGTGATAGCTTTTGTATTATGTATCCAGTGAGCTTGTAGTTTAGTTGATTAGATCTTATCCTTTCTTAGATTGTTTCTGCAAATATGTTCTTTGGTTTGTGTTCTCAGTAGCTTTTCTTCAAGTATCTATAGTTTGTAGTTATTGAGTTTTCACAGGCACATGATATCTCTACTAGACTACATGGATCTGCTTTTCATTTTGATCAAGTATGCAACTTATAAAAATAACAAGGATTTTGATCTCAAACATGGGCAGGTACCTCATACCTCGTACTATAACATCGATATTAATTTTGTCTAAAAAATGATTACAAGGTCATTAAAATAAATCGTGGTACTATGTTTCATATATATGAATATTAGAAAATATTTTGAATTTAAATAAAAAATGAATGATGCTTTCTCAGGATTGTTAGCTCGGGAATAGTGAGTCAGGATTGATAAGTTGCTCTGTCAGTAGGTTGACAAAAAAGCAACTCAACTATCGATAGATCTATCTGATTGTAGGTTTTCATGATTTTACATAAACAATTGATATCTCAAACTTAGTGATAATAATTAACATCAGTGATTCATTCAGTTGTTTTCTCGATTTGATGGTGACTCATGCCATTGGTAACTCAGCCTGAATAGTGACACGTCTTTAGAAAAAATTCATAAAATCTGTCAGTAGATAAATGTAATGGTGACATAGCTATCAGTAGGTCTGAAATTAGTGACTCATATCTTTGTCTTTTACGTTTTTATATTTTAGTATCCATGCTAATGGTGAGACAACTGATAGTGAGACATATCATCAGTATGTCCAATATTGAGTCCATCCTTTGAGTGACTTATACTTAGCCAAAATTTTCTAACCTGCCATATGTAGTAAAACACTAAGAGAATAGATTATGCTTATGAGTAAACATAATTAAAAATAATTGAAATTAATAACACATGATTAGTGATCTTTTAAATCAGATGAGTCCAATAATTATGTTGTATGTCTTTTTACAGAAATGTCAATTTAAACTAAAAATATGCACTTTGAGTCATAACGATCACATCGTGTGTCTGTTTGACATGATAAAAATTATTACACATCAAAAATAACTTATGAATCACTTATATAAAGTATCGATATAGTATTAGTAATTTTTTCTCATTTTCTATGACTGAAACACATTTTGGAGTAAAATATCATTTTTAAACTCAAAACACATTGTTTGAGTCATACTGGGCATAATGCGCATCTAATTGATATGTGTCCAATTACACCATGTCAAAAATGAATTCTGAATTATTTTCCAAATGTATCCAAAAAATGGGCAATTTTTTTCTCAGTTTTGATTATGTGATGTGTGTTTTGACTTAAAATGTCAATTTCAAATAAAAAGACATGCTTTGAGTCATTCTAGTCACATGATGTGTTAGATTAATGTGTGTTTGATTCATATACATACTACCCTAGATCATACCATTAACAACTTGAAAAGGGGATTTAATAGCACAAAAAAGAACTATTTTTCAAAGTAACATATAAATGGGGTCTTCTTTATCACGGCTATAAATGTGATGATAATGGCAGACCTTTATTAAAGTTAAAATGAATTGATATAGGTTTTATTTTCTCCAATCTGATTTTTAAGTGACAAAATACCAGTAATATCAATGGTATTTCAAGAACTGATAAATGGAACCCTTTATCAGTGATTTTGTTAGCACTGAGAAAGGCCTTGATATTGTAGTGTGTTTTTGAAATTACAACACACAGCAGTAAAAACACATGTATAAAAAATCATATTTTAATTAAAATAAAATTTAAATCAGAAATACAAAAAATAACATTATATTATAAAAATTTCAAAAAATATTTGTTGAATTACATTATCAATTACTATCACAAATGTTCAAAAACATCAATGTTTCATTGTGTGTCACTCGCAAAGCCCTCTCAAAAAAGCCTAATCATGGTATCAGTTACTGAACAAACCACCCCAACCAGTGAAAATAATCAACCTATTTGAGAATTTTCTTATGATAGTAATCATATAATGCAATAAATGAAACATAAATATGAAACAATACATTAATAAAATATCAATTTTATATAAAAACACACACTTAGAGTCATGTCAGTCACACCAAGCATCATATCGAGGCACAATTGATTCCTACACATCACAAATGAATTATGTATTTTTTTCCTATTACATAAAAATAATCTAAATCAGTTTTCTTGATTTTTAGCATGTCACTTATGCCTTTTTACTAAAATATCATATCATACTAAACACATGCACTTTAAATCATTCTGGTCACATCGTCCATTAGTTTGTTGAATGATTGATTACTACATATTATAAATGACTTATGAATATTTTTCTTAAATTATTAATATATTTAAATCACATTTTCCTACTTTTTGGAGAGTGAAACACGTTTTGACCTAAAATCTAAATTTTAAAAATATAACATACACTTTGAGTCCTACCAGGAACACTATGTATCTGATTAAGGTGCGACTAATTCCTATACATAAGAAATAACTGAACACTCATTTTACTAAATTATGAAAAAATATGAATGTGTTTTATTCCCTTTCACTATGTCACTTGTCTTTTGTGGCCAAAGTGAGAATATGAAGTTGGTGTTTAATTTAGTACCCAATAAAAATTTATGTTAAAAAATGTTTAAATAAAATCCCCCAATTAATTTACATATGGTGTAGTTAACCAAAATAGTACATATATATAAATATAGAACTTTTAAAATAATTCTTAAAATATTTATTAGGTCTCAATTACAAAAAATATTAAAATATCCTTTGAAATAAATTTACTCAGACAAAATATTGTATAAAAACTGAATAAGGATAACTATCTAAGTAGTGGTTTTTTTTGTTTAGAATTATTTAGTTTAAAATATTAAAGATAAAGTAAAAATTCATAGTGGAAAATGAATACAAGATGTTCAGTCTCGTGTTGAGGCTTAGTCCTCTCATCTCGGTAATCTCCTGCTACAAAGTAGTTTAAATAAAAATAAAATTTTTTCTACAACCCTGATCGGGTATACAATAACACAACAACTATCTTGGTCTCACATGGACCTCTTCCATAGTATTCATGATAATATAGATAAAAATAGGCCACATAAAGACCTCTAAATAAAACTGTGGAAATTAGGTAAAAGAGTGTTTGAGAAGATATCTAGTATCTTCTTGTTTAATTCAGGTGAAAATGTGTGTGTAAAAATGCATAGAATACACAGACTGCTCATAAAGAATGTAAAATGGACAAATAGAGTAAGTAAAGGTGAAACTAATAGTAGTGTTGCTTTGTCTTATAAGGTATGAAGCACGAGACACCTTTAATGTAATCTAAAATGTAACTCAAGAAATATTTTTAAAATTTGTAGTTGAAAAAAGTGTCATAAACTCCTTCGGTTCTGACTGTAGGTTCTAAATTCTCATTATGCTTCATTCTTCTTAGTCACATGTACGAAATATGAAGCATGTAAGAACTCTTCAGGTAATGTCAATAAGTTACAGTTTTCATGTATGTGAATTGTATGTATGGGAGTATGCACTCTATCTACTCGCATCTCCGTGAGGTAGTCTGCTTCAACTTCAAATAGTATCAAGAAAATAGAATCAGTTGGATCCTATAGTCCTCATACTGCAAGTCTAAAACAAAATTTAATGCCATTCAGCAATATTTGATACAAAATCATTAAAATAACATATGATATTAAATTTTATAATATATTCACTAGATGTATTTAATTCAAAATAAATAAAACATAATAATAGTGGGAGCGGTGAATTGATCTGGTGGGGATTGAGTCTGGAAGTGACAGATTCTGGTGCTAAGTCACGTCAACACTTAAACAAAATTCAAATCTGATTGAATGTCACCTCAGTAGTGACATAGGATTGATGGTAGGTCATCATCTGGTAGCGAGTCCTTCCATGCTTTACCAAATTTATGTTTTGTCAGTGGAAAATAATAGACATAAGGTAATTTTAGTACTTAGTCAATTATGGATATCTGCAGTGACTCGTCTTTGGAAATGACTCATCATCAATGGTTTCATATCTGATAGTTAGTGTTTAAAAAACTTTTCCATTTTTTGGTTCATTAATGATTTATCCTCTAGCACTGACTCAACCACAATGATGATTCATTGCTGGCGGTGAGACATACTTGGTGGTGACACAACCTCAATAGAGAGTCATAATTTCCAAATTTTCTCTAATCTTATTTATAATATAAAATACAATTAAAATTCCTTAAACTCATTAGTATCATAATGAACATGATATTGTGATCATTAAATTAAGGGTTCTAACAATATCTCCCTTTTTTGATGATCAGAAATCATAAAATTTTATATACATGGTATCAAAGATAAATCATGACTTGTTATACACCATCAAATCACAGGTAACAAAGACACACGGGGTAGAAAATATATTATTTATATGGTATCAAAGAAATAAATTTAAACGCATATGTATCAGAGATAAGTTGATATGAAACAATATAAAATAAAAGTTGGTATCATAGAAAATAAAATAGAATAATATCAAAAGAACAAAACTATAAGAATGGATAAATATATTCCACCATAGTATCTATTATCCCCCTTTTGGGATTATCAAAAAGTAATAATGAAATAGAAAATGCACATAAAAAAAATATGAATAATTAAACAATTTCTATTAAAATAAAACTACTTAATGTAAAACAAAAAATGTCAACAAAATGTGATAAAAAAGTCCATCAAAGATAAAAATAACAATTATCAACAATAATTAGGAATGAATAAAGGATTAATATGATATTTTACATTATTATTATTTGAGGAAGAAGATGGAACAGCTGAGTAAGGGGTTATAATTGGAATAGCTATAGGAAATTCAGTAAGAGAATTTGGGTATAAGATTATGATTGGTCTGAGGTGCTGAACTAATTGTATGGGAGTGAGAGATAAGGGATGTAAATAGGATATTAAGTGTTCATGATGATCTATGATCACTTCTCGAATGAATAACTCTGGACTAGTAGCTGGAGGAGTCATATGAGCTATAATAAGAATTGCATCCTGAGCCACTACAGTAGTTCCACACATGGCCTAAAATGGTTTCATTAAAATTCATGATGATGTTTCCACCTCTCTCCATAGCAATGAATCCTCTCTTTTATAAATAGCTGAAGCACTAGAGTCGGGACATTTAACTAGTTTACTTTCTCTTTGAAGTCATTATAAAATTTAGGCATCCTTAGATATTGTTATAAGACCTTGAAATGAGCATCAAACTAATGATTAGTGAAAATCATTGAAAGATAATAATTGATGAATTCTGTGATGGTCTCTCTATCATACATCATGTATTTCAAGTATTCCCTAACCATTATGTGAACATGATCAATGTTATGTTTTATTTTTCTCAAAGTCTCCTGACGCTGATCTGGTACATTACCTGAAGTAGCAGCACAAAAAATATCTTCTCAAATAAAATATCTGAGAAACTATGCCTCAAGAAATGGATGTGGAGTAGCACAAGAACTAGAATCCTAAAAAGTGAGATTCAACACTCTATCAGGTAAATAATCCATAGAATAATCAATGTCTATCTTAATCCCTTCCATGAGAGATTTCACAGACTCCAAGTCGCTGGAAAGTCTCTTATTTTCAATCTCTACTTCTTGACTGTTGTGCATCATTTTCAGTTGAATATGTTGCATCACCAGCTCAAACTGGTACCGTGAATCTTGTTCTCCTAAATTTGTGAAAAAGTGCTTGATTCCACTATATTACACTAAACTCAGAAACCATATTTTCTTTAAAATATTTCAAGTCACTTTTGGTGACAACAACTACTAGCACAGGTATAACAGAAGGAATAGGAAAAGATGTAGAGGAAACAATTTGTGTAGCCACTTTCTCATTATCAAATCTATCTAATTGTCTAGTAGTATCAATATGATCAACCAAATATCCCTTAGTATCTCTTACTTATCCAATATTAGGTCCACCATATTTTGTGGAATCTTATTAAACTTTCCACATTCTTCATATATTGGCTCTATCCAATTATACAAAAACATACTAATAGTCTAAAAAATTGTTGGCTCTATAGTTGTAGACACAAACATAGATTGTGAAACAATAAAGACCTCAACAGATCTCAGTACTTCACCTGGTAGCTCAATAATAGTAGGTTCAATGACCATTTTCTCAGAAATTGACTTCTCTACAGCCACAATAACTTTCATCTTCTCATCCATTGACTATTCAAAAATGGTATGATCGTTAACTTCTACATCCAAAATTGTTGGATCACCAAGAACATGAACACAATATTTATCAACAGCGGAAAAAACATGGTGAATTCCAAGACATGGGGATTGATCCCCAACAACTAATGCTTATTTTTTTAACCATCTATCTATATGCTTAATTAATCTTGGATTTTTTTCATATTTGGAACCAAATTAATATGGAGAAGCAAGAAGTGCTTGAGGAATTTTCATATCTTCACCTCAAATAATTCCACAAGGACCCTCATAATCATTATCACCATCACATCCAATATTATTATCATCTTCATTACCATCTCCACTTTCGTCATCATATTATTATTCTTCACCATCTTCTACATAATCCCCATTTTCATCATCATTATCATCAAAAGATTTGGAAGAACTATTAAACCTTTATTCACCTAAAAAGTTTTTTTCCTCCACTTCAGTACCTTATTTTAAAATCATCTCTCATTTAGGTAGAGACATAAATGGACAAGGTTAACCATAGGTAATAGCAAGAGATTATTTTGAAAAATCATGGTAACTTATTTCATCCATTGGAAATCCCTCCCATTAATTTTCACCAATAGTAGCCTCTTCCTCCTCATCAGAACACTCAACTACATTATCCTGTTCTAAAACAATATCAACAAGATATTTTGGTATTAATTTATGGTCTATAGATTTTAATTCACAATATAATTCTTCATCATCAATAACCCATTTCTTTTTCCATGGATTACAACATAAATTTATCCTTTTGTATATTATTCTAGTGATGTAGTAACCACTAAAATATACTATAGATTCTTGACCTTTACCAATAATCCAATTTTATTTTAACACATCAGATATTATCTTCCGTTATATTATAGAATTTTATCTACAGGCAGGATTACATATTCAAATCATGTGCACCATTAGGCATTTAAAAAGATTGATCTTGTTTCCTCTTTTCATGAGACAAAATAAATAAAAATATTTATATTTCAAATAAAAAAATCACCTTTCCTTGGAAACATCATTTTATATATAATCTTGAAAAGAAATCTGCATTCACTATAGAGCTTTGAAGTAACTAGAATTCTTACTATTCCATCACATATTAACTCATCCAATACATCTTCATAGACAATGGTGTCACATTATCTAGAATAGTTCCCTGATATTCATTATCAACTGCATTATGTGGAAACTTATAACACTCATACCATTACCTTGAATAAAAAGGAAATTCTATGGACATTAATCATTGTTATTACTCAATCTTCATTCTCTTCAAAATTGAACTCCACAAGGAGATAAAAATGATATAATAACTTAGGATAAAAATGTATATCATTTGAAGGGACCCATTCCAACCTTCCTTGGTCCTATAACTCTTTTAAAACAAATGAGTTACTTTAAAGTAATCATTCTCCTTGAACTTATTTCTCAAGTATTATAACCCCCTTTGAAGTCTTGGGATTCATTGGCTCTAAATAAGAAGAAAAACTGGACTACCATTATTTCTTCTTTTTGGGACATGAATCATTCAGAGAAGATATTGAATATTACTAAAATTTTCCCATTGATATGGGCTCAACTGCTTTGGGCAAAGGCCAAGGATGGTCAACAGTTGAGAGAGAAATGATCGCAACAAGGCTCAATGAAAAAGAATTTGAATGGTGAGAATTATAATTAGACAAATCATCTAATTTATATCATTTGGAATTAAAAATTTCATAAAATAAAATTGAAATATCAAAATAATATTTGAATCAAATAAATAATTTTTAATGAAATTAAAAGCAGTAGTTCAAAAACATATAGCATGAAATTTGACAGAGGAGAAGATTCCAATGGGGAGAAGTGACGTTGTTGATAAATCACAATGATGAGAAATAAAAAAGGTGACAAATCAAAATGGTGTGAAATCACAATGGAGAGAAATAAAAATGATGAGGAATCACAATGGGGATAAATCACAATGTTTATAAATAATAATATTGACACCCAAAAAATTAAGCTCAACTAAAATTAATCATACCAAACTCATGTTTTATGTAATTCATTCTCTCAGTATTCAAAGGCTTAGTAAAAATATCAGTAAGCTAATGTTATGTACCAATTTATTGAAGAGTGATATCACCCATTTAAAAATGATCTCTCAAAAAGTGATGTATTACATCAATATTATTTATTCTATAATGCAAAACAAGATCCATAAAAATGTTTATTACTATTATATTATCTTAATTTATAGGGACACTTCAGAATTCATATCCATGGTCTAGTAATGTGTGTTTCATCCATAAAATTTGTTCACAACAGCTACCTATAGCTATGTATTTCACATACTTAGCAGATAGTGCAATAGAATTTTATTTCTTACTAAACTAAGAAACTCAAGACATTTCTAAAAGGGGACCTATTTGGGTGGTTATTTTTCAATCTAACTTACATCCACCAAAATCAGCATTTGCATAACTAACAAATTCAATGTCTTGACCTCTTGGATAGAACAATCCTAAATTGGTAGTATATTTGAGGTATTTGAAAATTATTTTTACAACAACCCAGTGTGGTTATTTTGGTTTTTCTTGAAAATGAGTACACATAAATACACTGAAAAAAATATCTGGTTGGATAACATTTATATAGAGAGGAATTTTAATAATACCACTATAATGTTTTTGATTCACTAGTTTCCTAGATTAATCAATATACATATTACAATTAGTACTTATAGGTGTATCACTAATGTAATTGTTTTCCAGAGTAAAATGGTTTAAAATATCTTTTGTATGTTTACTTTGGTTTTAAATAATACCTTATTTATTTTGAAAAATATTAAAACCAATAATTTATTTTAGGTCACCCATCAAACTAATTGTAAATTCATTTTGTATCATCCTTGAAAAATCAGTACATAATTTTTTTGAAGATCCAAAAATAATAACATCTTCATAAATTTTTACAAAAAAATATTTTGAAATTAATTGTATAAAATGTGTTGGATCAGCTATACATTTTGAAAAAACTTTTTAAATTAGAAAATTGTTGATCCTATCATAAAAAGATATAGGGTCTTGTTCTTAACCATAAAAATCCATTGTTAATTTGAAAACACAATTTGGAATGTATGGATTTTGAAAACCATGGGGTTGTTAAATAAAAATATCCATAATTATATACCCATTTAATAATGCACTTTTGACATCCAATTGATAATGTTTTATATTTATATGAGTTTCATGTGAAGCAGTATTATATTTGATTCATGTTTGGATACTGGTGAAAATTTTTCTTAACAGTATATTCCTTCTTCATGACTATACCCTTGTGCAAAAAGTGTGTCCTTATTTATTACTATTGTTCCTAATTCACCATCCTTTTTTCTAATCACCCATTTAGTACCTATATTAATGGTTTCCTTGGGTATATCTACATGTTCCCAAACTTTTTTCATTCAAATAGATTGAGTTATTCTTGCATATCCATTCCCTAGAATTCATCATTGATTGCATCATTTATGTTCTTTGGTTCATGTCGTGACAATAAAAACAGTTTCATAACTTGATTTCTTAAAGAATATATTGCATTTGTACCTCAATCTATATCTCTAACTATAAAATCTAAAGGATGATACATATGAGTCTTAACAGCTCTAGAAAAATTGGGGATGGTCACCTCAGTATTCTCTATAGGTTTAGGTTTGGGATCTAAAAGTTCATAAAAATGGGTTTTTAGTATGATTACATCATAGTAAAATCAGAAGTTTTGGAATTTAATTTCAAAGAAAATAAATCATCGTCATGATTTTCTAAAGAAGTCTTAGGATCGTGTGGATCAATCTCATAATATTTGATATGATCAGACTCTTATATTGTCTTGGTCCTTTGGTTAAAAACTCTATAAGTTTTAATGGAGGTTGAATGACCTAGTAAAATCCCTTCATCACTTTTGGAGGAATCCTTTTCAATATTATCCTTAGTTTTAAGTACAAATAGCTTACAACAAAAAAATATAATGTAAATAACCACATGATTCCTATTGTCCTAAATATCAAGATGGATATTCTTTAAGATAGGTCTAATTAAAAATATATTTATCATATAGTATGTTGTGTTCATATCGTTTTCTCAAAAGTAGATAGTTATGTCATATTCATTTACCATAGTCGTTACTATCTATTGAAGTGTTCTATTACTTATTTCTATAACTCCATTCTACTGAGGGGTCATAGGTGAAGGGAAGTTATGACTATATCCATTTTGTGATAAAAAAATATTCAAATTCTTTATTTTCAAACTCATCTCTTTGGTCACTTCTTGAGGTCTTAATTCTAATCCCATTAATTTGTTATACAAATCGATTATTCTTTTTTAAGTAAGAATAAGATAATTTTTGAGCTAAAAAGAATACCTGTATATACCTGGAAAATTTATCTACGAGTACATAAACTTATTTCTTCCCATTTAGACTATAAACTCTAGATACTCTGAATAAATCCATATGAACTAACCCCAGAAGTTAAGAAGTTGAAACTTCTTTCTTTGATTTGAATGAAATCATGGGTAGCTTCCCTTTTTGACAAGATTTACAAACTTTTTCATTTGGGAGATGAAGCTTGGGTCGATCCATAACAAACCATTTTCTAGTAAGATTCCTAGGTGAGTTGATATTATAGAAGACTAATTTCCAATGCAGAAGCCAAGATTCTTTATAATAGGAACTCAAGAAGGTAAAATTTTGAGAAGGTAAAGAATTAAGATCAACAACATAATAATTTTAATTCCTTAAAGTAATAAAAACAAAAGAATATTTAGAATCAAACACATTTCATGCATTATTTTCAAATTTAACATGAAAACCATCATAACGTAACTATGGCGTGCTAAGAAAATTATACCTCAGACCATAAATAATAATACATTGAAAATTATAACAGGTTTATTGTTACCTAATTTTGAGAGGATGATAATTTTACCTTTAGAATTATCACCAAAGGTTACATAACCACCATCATAATTTATTGGGACCTTGAAACATGTGTAGTATCGTATCATATGCCTTGAAAAACTGATGTCCAAGTACCACAGAATTATATAGGATCTCTTTATATAGCTTTCTAACAAAAATTATTATAAAAGGACTGATTTTGGTACACATATTTTCTTGGGTCCAGATGTGGTAGTAATTAGAGATTTAGGAACCCTTATGTATTTAATAGGTATCTTATGAATAGACTTTAAGGTTATTTGAAATAAAAACTTTTTTAGGTCCCTTATAACAATAGCTATAATTAGAACTTTCAGAATTATATTTATGTAAAATGTGCTTATAAATATTTCTATTTGTCTAGGTTGGTATCCTAGATCTTTCACATAATTTGGAGAAATACGATTATATAGAATTTGTGTCAATCATTTTCTTCCATTAGTAAAATTTTCTAAATATTTCTTCAGATTATCATTAGATAATTTATGTTTAGTATTACCCGATGGTAACATAGAATTCTTCTCTGTCTCTACTACAAGGATATATTTAGTATTAGCAGATAAAGGATACTATTTTTCATAAAATTATATTTATATGTAAGTTCATTGAATTTTACTCAATAATATTACAATATTAAAATATTTTTCTTTAGTCATATCATCATAAGTTTTTTCATTTTTAGAATAGTTAGAAATAAGCATATATGACACAGTAGGTACCTCATAGACTTTTGAAATGAAGCACATGTTGGATTGGTTAGAATTATCATTAGAAGTATTGTCTTAGTGATTAGGGATTTTTTCAAAGGCACTACAAGTTTCTATCATGGATTTCATGAACTTTATATCCTTGTATTCATATCTCTTTTTTATTTTAATTTTTGATAGTCTACTTTTACATTTACATTTTTCCTTCATTCATAGTATGTAATCTCATTTTTATTATCATCTATTTTCCAATATTGTTTCCAGTTTCCTTCGGTATCATATTTTCCAATATAAATTGACTTCCTAAAAAATTATTATTTTTATAGAACATCTTAAATCTTTTAGAGAGATGGGCCATTTTCTCATCACTATCAGGTAGTGACTCACTTTCACTGGTACTTTCATCTTGTATCTTTTCCTTTTCCTTTTGTTTGGATTCACTGGTATTGAAAGATACATTTTTTGGGTTTATCTTCTTCTTTTATATTGACATTCAGTTCTTCTTCATACATCATCAGCTTTCAAAGTAACTCCGTAACTTGTAGTTTTCTAATATCATAAAAATATATGATTAACACTGATATCCCTCTCCATATTTTTGGATGAAATATGAGTAGTCACATAATTTGATCCTTGTCATACATTGGATTTCCTGGGGAGCTCATGGTATTCACCATTTCATTTAACCTATGAAAAATATCAGAAATTAGTTCATCAGGATTCATCTTATAAGTGTCATACCTAAGATTTTGTGTATTTAATATCACTTCCTTGACATTGGTTGTTCCGTCATGAGAAACAACTAATGAGTCCCAAATTTCATATGTAGTTTTACTAGAAGAAATTATATAACATTTCACATATCTTAAAGAAAAATACAGGGAATTCATAGCTCTATAATAATTATTATAGGCTAGTTTTGTAGATTATTTAAATTTACTTATAGAATCCATATCTAACTCAATATTATCCTCTAAAGTACACCATATCAAAAAACCCATGCTTTCAATATGCATTTTCATTTTTATTTTTCACTAATCATAATAATTCATATTAAAAACATTATGTCTATTAATAGCAGAACCTTCTTATATATTACCAATTTAAATGATTAAATCTATAACTAAAAGAAACTTATGATCCTTCATGAACAAAAAAATCATAGTTGAAGAGATTATGAAAAACATAGATACCAAATATTAATACTTTGATACCAAATGTTGGTCAGAGTGAGTATCTCAAGATGGAGGTGGATTGAGTACCCAATAAAAATCTATATTAAAAAAAGTTTTAATGAAAATCCTCCAATAAAATTAATTATGACATTGTTAACCAAAATATTAGATCTATAGAAGTATTGACCTTATAAAATAATTCTCAGTGATTGATTTAGTCTTTTTTAAAATAATATATATTATTACATTAACCATTGAAATCAATTAAACCAATCATAATATTATATAAATGCCAATTTACATAAACTATCAATGTAGTGGTTTTGTTTTTTTTGTTTAAAATAGATTAAATTTAAAATGTTATAGATAAAGTAAAACAAAAACAAAAAAAACACCATAAAATAAATACAAGCATTTCAATTTCAAGATGAAAATTATTCCTCTCCACATGGAAATTAGTTGTTGCCATGTAGTTTATAAAAAATAAACATTTATCCACAACAAGGATTGGGTATAAAAAATAACATAAGATATCTAGGCTACACATGAGACTCTTCCACAGTTTTCATGGGAATACAGATAAGAACATTCCATAAATAAACCTCTACCACAATAGTGGGAAAAATAGGTAAATTAGTGTTTCAGAATATATCTAGTATCTTCTAGTTTAAAGTAAGAGACAATGTGTGCGTGTTTTAAAATACATAGTACACACACACTTCTTATTATGTAAATGAAATAGACAAATAGAGTAAGTAAAGGTGTAATAAATAGTTGTGTTTCTATGCTGGATAAGATCTGTAGCATGTGACTCCATGAATGAAATCTGAAATGAATACCAAGTCATTATTCATAAATTTACAATAGAACAATGTGTCATTAAATCCTTCTATTATGACTATAGGATCTGGATATTTGGTATGCCCCACTCTCACAGTCTTATGTAAGTAAGATGCATCATGCAGGAAGTCATGACGTTCTCAAAATATGTTCCAGCTCTTGTGTATGTGAATTGAAATTCTATGAATATGAACTCTATCTACTCATCTCCACATGGGAGAATTTGGTTCAAATTTTCATAGAACCATGAAAAGAAAATCATCCATATCTTCTACTCCTTGTACAACAAGTCTGACACAAACTTTAATTCCATTATTCAGAAGTTAATATACCATCATTAAAATAAATAATGGAATTAAATTTCATAATATCTTCATTAGCATATTTAATTCAGAATAAATATAATAGAAGAATAATTTTGGTGAGTCTTTAGCCTGGTGAAACGTCTCTAACGGTGACTTGATCTAACAGTGATTATGTCTGGTGATGGATGACTATGGTTGTGAGTCATTTAAATGATTTTTCAAAATTCTACTTTGATAGAAGGTTTCCTAAATAGTAACTCAAGTCTAATGGAAGGTCATCTTCTGGATGTGATTCATTACATACTTTAGAAAATTTATATTCTGATGGTGACACAAAGCTGATGACAGGTAATTCAAGTACTTAGCCAAATCTGGATCGTAGCAATTACTCATCCTTGGCGGTGACTCATTTTCAATGGTGTCATGTATGATATTGAGTGTTTCCAACACATTATCAATTTTTACCTCATTGATGAGTTAGCCTCTGGTGGTGACTCAACCACAATGGTGATTCATTGCTGGCAGTGAGACATCCTTGGAGGGACTCATCATAAATGATGATTCATACTTAGCCAAATTTTTCCAATATGGTTTATAATGTAAAATGAGATCATAAAACATAAAACTCATTAGTATCATAATAAATATGATTATTTTTATAATTAAAACAAGGTTTCCAAGAGTCCTTTTTTCTAAAAATTCAATTTCAAATAAAAGGACCCACATTGATTCATATTATTCACACCATGCATCAAATTGAGGTGTTGCTCATTACTACACCTGAAAAATGACATATGGGTCATTTTTATAAAGTATCGAAATAATATTAATATTTTTTCCATGTTTTTATTATTCCACTTGTGTTCTATACAAAAATGACATTCTAAACTGAAATCATTCACTTTGAGTTATACTGGTCACATCATGTGTCAATTTTATGTGATACTATTTCATACAGATCAAATTTAACTTATGAATCATTTTCCTCAATTATGAATAAAATTAGAGTTTGGTTTCTTAGTTTTCAATGAGTGATGCACATTTATAACTAACATTCCAATTTTTAATTTTTAATATGCACTTCGAGTCACACTGCGCACACTGTGCATAATATTGAAGTGAGGATTATTCCTACACATCAAAAATGACATTTGGATCATTTACCTATGGTTTGAAACCAATCCAAATGAATTTGATTAATTTTGAGTATATTAGTTATATTTTTTACAAAAATATAAATTTTAAATAAAAGGACAGACATGGAGTCATACAGGTAACAATGTGTAATGGATTGAGGTTTGGATGATTTTTATGCATAGAAATGACTTATGAAACAGTTTCCTAAAGTATCAAAATAATGAAAATGTTTTTTCTTCCTTTTGAGAATGTAACTTATATTTGTTTTATTAAAATTTCAATTATAAATTCAATGACACACTTGGAGTCAAACTGGATACACCGTGATTCAGATAGGGGTGCAATTAATTCCTAGATATCAAAATTTTCAGATGGATTGTTATCCAAAATTATTAAATCAATCTGAATTACCTTGCTCAGCTTTAAGACGGTCACTTGTGTTTTTTACTAAAATGTAATTTAAAATAAAAATACCCACATTGAGTCATAATAGTCACATCATGTGTCATTTTGATGTGATACTGATTCCTAAATGTCAAAAATATACATATATATCTCTGTCCTAAATAATCAATATAATCAAAGTTCATTTTCTTCATTTTCGATGAGTGACACATGTGTGGAAACAAAATTTCAATTTAAAACTGATAGTGAACACTCTGAGTCACACTGGGAACACCGTGTATATGATTGAGGTGAGGATAATTCCTATATGTCAAAAATTACTTACAGATCTTTTTCCAAAAATATCAAAAAATATGAATACATTTTATTTTTTTTAGTATGTCACTTGTTTTTTACTAAAATGTAAATTTTAAATAAAAGGACACACTTGGAGTCATACTCATCACACCATGCATCAAATTGTGGTGATTCTGATTCCTACACACACAAAATGACTTATGGATCAATTTTATAAGGTATCAAAATAATCAAAATTCATTTACTCAGTTTTGAGTTTATCACTTATGTTTTTTTACTAAAATTTTATTTTAAACTAAAAACACACACATTGAGTCAAACCAATCACATTGTGAGTATGGTTGAAATGAGAATGACTCCTACACATAAAAAATTATTTATAAATTTTTTTCGTAAATTATCAAGAGAATTGGAGCATGTTTTCTAGGTTTTGAGTGAGTGAAACATGTTTTTAATTAAAATGTAAATTTTAATCAAATAACAAAATATTTCAGTCATACTAGGAAAATCGTGTCTTAGATTATGGTGGGGAATATTCATTCATGAAAGATGAATTATGGATCATTTTACTAATTTATAAAAACAATCCAAATTCATTTTATTTATTCTGAGTATGTTACAAATCTTTTTTTAATGAAAAGGTAATTTTAAATAAAGGAATGTAGTTGGAGTCATATCAGTGACACAA
The DNA here is from genome assembly GCA_963277665.1 of Viscum album. Lineage (NCBI taxonomy): Eukaryota > Viridiplantae > Streptophyta > Magnoliopsida > Santalales > Viscaceae > Viscum > Viscum album. The sequence continues at coordinate 1,336,381,363 of OY728162.1, forward strand.
CAACATATTGATGTTTGAATTATTCCTACGTGTTACAAATGAATTTTGGATTGTTTTCCTAAAGTATAAAAATAATACAAATGTGTTTTATTTTTTATAGTATGTTACTTTCTTTTTTTACTAAAATTTTAATTTTAAATAGAAGTTTACACATAGATTCATACTAGAAATACCATTCATCAGAAAAATGTTCAGATGATTCCTACATGTCACAAATGACTAATGGATCATTTTAATAATGTATAAGAATAATAAAAAAAATTCTTAGTTCTGAGTATGTCACTTTGGTTTCATAACAAAGTGTAATTTTAAACTGAAAAAATGCACTTTATGTCATACCAGTCACATTGTCTACCGAGTTGACATGAGACTAATTCTTACACATAATAAATAAATAATGAATATTTTTTGTAAATTATAAAGAAAATCCAACCATGTTTTCTCTATTTGTGGATAAAAAATCCCTCATGGTATCATTGAATCATTTTTTAGGTGATTGTGTTGGTGAAAAAGTGGACATTTGTGTTGTGATTGTTGACAAAGAAAATCATGACATAAAAATTTGTTGACAAAGGGGTTTTCATGGTGGCATGTCGAGCTCAAGAGTTGTGGTTAATGATAAATGTTTTATTCAAGATCATCGACAAAGGAATTGATGATCTGGAGGTGGTACAAAAAGAGAAGATACAAGGTGGCCTTGTTTTCTAGTGTTTGCCAAATTTTTAGGCCTCAAAATCGACAAATGATGAAAAGTGGTTTTTGGAAAAGGTACTAGGCCTCCGGGTACATGAAGGAGAGTAAACTTGTGCGCCATAAGTTTTACAAGATCAAAGCATCAAAATATGGAAAATGGATAAGGGTCGCGTAAGTTTTAGAGTTGTTCGCGCAAGTGAATTGTGCGGCACGAGACTTGCATGCAGAAACTTGCGCACCGAGGGGAGACTTGCGTGCCATCGTATAGGGTGTCCAAATAACTATAAATATAGGTTGAACGCTCCTCATTCGCTGTATAGTTCAATAGTTATAAATATCAGAGCTCACGTTGCGAAGGTGTGGTGCTCGCACAAGTGGTGTGTGGTCGCGCAAGTAGAGGTTGTGCGCCAGGTGATAGTTGTGTGCCCAAGGTGGTCTGGGCGAGGATGGAAGATCTTATTGCAGGTTCTGAGATGAAGAAGGAAGTGTCGTACAATTTTTTTAGTGACACTTGCTTTCCATGTTTTGAATAAATGTGAATGATGTTTGTTGCGTGCCAAAATTGGATTGGGTGTTAAAGGGTGTGTGTCGCGCATGTTTGAAGTAGTAGAAGCTTGTGTCGTGCAAGTGGTTGAGGTGGACTTCTGTGCCAGTGTTGACTTGTGCGCCGAAGACTTGTGCATCATCTTAGAGAAGGGCACCAAGAATAGTTGTTTCACGGCAGTGATTTAGGGCTGCGTGAAAGCTAGAAGATTTCCCGATACCTTCGGTGCAAAGAGAGATTCATCTACGGGTGAAAGCTGAACATCAATAGAGCATCCAAATACAATATAGGATGTATTCATTAGTGATAATGAAGAGACCTATAGGTCTATAAATTGTGAGTGGATGCATTCCAGAGCACTGCGCCAAGGAAGAGGAAGAAGGCGATCCTCTCCACCAGCAGTGAGCCAGAGATAGAGAAACATGGAGTGACCCTTGGTAAACCAGTGAGCTAACCCTAAACATTGTAAAGGCAGTTAGCCTAGGAATAGAAATGATTTATCCTGAACCTTTTAAAAAATAGTGTGATTATAGTAAATTTGGTACATCAGCACATTGACGGTGTATGATCCTTGGACGTAGCCCAGTGAGGGTGATCCAAGTAAAAATTGATGTGTCATATGAATGCTTTACTTCCGGCTTATATTGTGCAAAGGGAAAGAGAGAGAAGAGTTTTTTTCTTAACGTTGGAACAAGATCAGAACGGGATGTAATTTTAAATTAGTCATACCCTGATTCACCCCCCCTCTTAGGGTATTCAGCCTTGTGTGCCTAACACTATTTTTATTGAGTAACACATTTTTTTAACTAAAATGTCATTTTTATAGAGATAACAGCCATGTGGAGTGAAGTTGGGAACAGTGCGTATTATATTGAGGTGAAAATTATTTCTATAAAACAAAAATTACTTATAGATCATTGTTTTAAGGTTTTAAAAAACCTAAATGTGTTTGATATATTTTCAGTACGTCACTTATATTATTTATTAAATTTTAAATTTTAAATAAAAAGACGCACTTAGAGTCATAGTGGTCACACCGTGTATCATATTGATGTGAAACTAATTCTACAAGTCAAAAATGACTTATAGATAATTTCCCTAAATTATCAAGACATTCTGAATGTGTTTAAATTGATTTGAGTATGTGAAGTGTTTTCTGAACTGAATCCAAAATTATAAACAAAATCATATAGTTTGAGTCATACCAAGCACACTATGTATAAAATTGAGGTACATCTGATTAAGCTATGGATGATTCCTACTCCATTTAAGACAATGGTCACAATATATCTTTTAGTAAGTCATACATTACCATTAATTGTTGAAAAATACCTTGGTAGATGCATCCTTATGATTCCCTTCACGTTTCAGGTATCATAGGGTTTCCTCTTCCATCAAAAATAATATGGTATCTCTTTTATGGCTTATTGTAGATAGTTTAAAGAATGATTTGACTTCGAAAAAGAACTATTAAAAAAATAAATAAGAATTATATATAAATGATATGCAGTTATGCCTAATTATAGTTGATAAAATGATGATAAAATTAACAAAATAAGAAGTAGGAATTCAAAATTTTACAAAACTGTTGAAAAATCCATTGTTAGATCAATCCTTATAGTTGACTTTGTGTTTGAGGAAGCATGGGGTTTCCTCTTCCATCCAAAAGGAACATGTTATGTCTTTTATGGATTGTAATAAAAAATTTAAAGGAAAATATGACTTCCCAAAAGACATGTGAAAGAAACTTAATATGTATTAGATATATATGATATGGATATTAACTTAAAAATAGTAGATAAAATGATGAAAAATTAACTAAATTAGTATTAGGAATTCAACTTTTCATTAAACTATTGATGAATCCCTTTATATATGTATCCTTACAAAACACTTTAAATTTTAGGCGGCATGCAGTTTCCCCTCCCATCCAAAAAGGAACTTGTTATCTCTATTATATCTTGTTGCAGATAGTTGAAAGAAAAATATGACATCCCATAAGATTTTTAAAAAAAAATAAATGATTATTAGATAAAAATGATAAAGTAATTAACATAAGAATAATAGATAAAATGATCAAAAATTCAATTAAATAATTAGTAAGAATTCACCTTTCCATGATGTCAATATGCATTCTTCACCCATTTCCCTTTATTCATTAACTCAATTGAATTTTCGATGTCCAATATCTCATGAGCATGGGAAATTTTTAACTAACCGCCATAACATGAGAAATAGAATCCTCCTATATTAGAAAAAAATTATTATTTTATTAATAAAATAATGATGTGAATTAATAAAAAATATGAAACACCTAATTCAGAAAATATAAATTTGAAATTGAAACCACACAATTTGAGTCATACGGAATACATCGTGTATTAGAATGAGGTGTGTGTTGGCGCCTAAATATGTGTGGAGGAAAAGGACGTGAATATATAACCTCCTCTATAGAGGATTCCTTGTGAAGCCTATTCACGGATCCCCTGAGCATCGTGTCATTTGCGAAGCCCCACATCCCAACGGCTGGTGCGAAGCCAACACCTCTGTGGGCACTAGGAGTAAAGAGGCGGGAGGCTCGATGATCTGAATGATTTTACAAAGCATTCATGGACTAAAGTGGTGGGAGGATCTGTGAATACAACAAATTTTCATGTGTCTTTGCACCAAGAGATCCCTGTATTACATCTCCTATTGCTTATAAATTTTGGGATCCTCTCAAGCCAAATGAATAGTTACTCTGACCATTTTCTTTTTCAGCTCTCAATTCATGAACAATTTTCTACTCTATTAAAAATATGATCTTCAAGGTACATGAACATCACAAAGTGACTTTAGTTTGGCTTAAATATAACCACTCTTCAAGCATGGATTCCATTCACGGAGCCCACAGGCCTTCGGAAAGGTAGGATGTCCCTAAGGGGAATCAGGTCTTCGCAAACCACTCATGCTTCACGAAGTACCTTCCATGAGCATGCAAACCACAAGCTATGGTATGGTCATTGTGCTTCATGAGGCACACAACTTCACAGTGCTACAATTATCAAGCACCCTTTCTTTGTAAAGACCTACATGAGAAATCCTTTTTTTCATTGAAAAGAACCCTCCATATGCACATTTAACCTATGCCAAATCTAGGCCACTCCACTTTGCAAAGCATTACGCTTCGTGAAGTCCCTCCCCTACACGGATCTCTAGTGATTCACAACATCATTTCCTATGAACCAGTTTTCTTCGCAAACCCATCTCTCTTGCAAACCTCCAGGCTTGTATGAAGTGATTTCAACGTCCCTTGGGTAGTGATTCGTGTTGCATTTCTCAGCCGCATACTTCATCATATAGGCACAATAATGGATATTACTTCTTCACATTGCCATGCTAACGTGGGCCTCTCAATGGATCACCCCACAGCACTGCCAAACTATGTCTTTTCCAGTGCCTTCCCTTCACCAAAGGTTGAAGTGTGCCTATTATGTAAGTCCAAGGTGGTGCGGAGAGAACTCACTCATCCGAGTAGCAGGATGTTAAACTATCAAGCACCATCATCCTCATCACATGACATTAAAATGTGGCCTCACCCAATGCATTACATCGGGGTGCCCCATCATAGAAATTTTATATGCCCTCTTATCTCCACGGGAGTGGGATCTTCCTCAAAAGGAATTAGATCCTCTTTGGCAGAGCGACGCCTGTCTGCGGGGGAGGGTAACCATAATGGTGTAATCGCCTAGCCTTTCTTGCAGAAGGAATCATTACCCCAACGCACTCCCTCTCATCTTTTTTTGCATCATGCCTCCACTATAGAGTAAGTCCCAATATGTATATCTTAGGTTTGCTGACCACGTCTAATCCCATGTTTCCTCTTTGGGATACTAACCACACCTAAGCCCCAATCGACTACCAAATGCACACCTTTCACAACGTGATCATCAGGTCATTGTCACCTCTTGTTTCTTAAACCGAGCATGACTCACATAGGCTATGAGTAATCAATAACCATGCCATCATTTCTCGGAAGCCCAGAGTGTAAGCCCCACACCAATTCTGATCTACGTGGACTTTTATCTTTGTATTCTAGACAAGGTTTGTAGGAATCCTCCCTGAGGTTCAAGCCCAACACCAATAACACCGCTGTAGACGCCGAAAAAAGGTCTGTAACTCCCAGAAGAAGTTTGGAAATGACAAAGAGAAGTCATATTAGGAATCAGAGGCCCGGTCCGGAGGCCTGGGAAGTGGTGTGTGAAATAAAGGAGGCGTTGCGCGAAATAAAGCCGTGCGCGTGAAGCATCCCGTGGATGCGCGTAATCGAGCCGGTGAGGCGTGCAATTTTGCACGCCCCGGTTCCTGGCGGTGAAGCTTTGCGCACCGACGGTTCCCGGCATGGAATATTTCGCGCGCCGCCTGGATTCTGTGCCAGCCGATGCCTATTAATAGAAGGTGATCCCAAACGGTTTGGGGTTTCGGAATTCAGAACGGCTCCCGTGCGCGCAATTTGGACTACCCCGCGCGCAATATGACTTCTATGTAATTCATCTTTTCGCGCAACTTTTCCCCAGGGTTTGTAACACCCTGAGATTTTATGAAAAATATTATTTTATTTTCATTAATGTCTTATGTTGTATTCTACACCAAGATTACCCTGCACTATACGCAACACCGTATTAGCTTGCAGTATACGCAACACTATTCTTGGACCGTGTTACACATAATTTTGATAATAGTTATTCTACGCAACATTGAGTATATATATATATATATATATATATATATATATATATTAAATGTATAAATGAAATATGGTTGGATTCTGTTATACGAAACAACGAAGGATTCTTTCACAACACGCAACCCTGACTTGGCTTGCATTACACGCAATCACGACCTTCCTCTATAGCGTGTGTTGTACGCAATACCGGGTTTTAATAAACAATGTTATATTATTATAATATTGTCATGAACTAGCCGTTATGAATAGTATTAACTAAATTTTGAATTTTATAACATTATTATTAATCTTACACATTTCTAGAACATGGTATAAGAACAAAATAAATTTTTCGGGTAAAATAAGTATTTTTCAAAAAATGCAGTTTTGCCGCCTTTGGATGCCGCACCCACTTTAAATCTGGTTTTTGACATTTTTATATGTTCAATTTGACAAAATAATATTCTTCTTTTGAATCAGGATATAAAAATTTACATTAGATAAAGTTTTGATATTTTTCCGATAACTTTCATATTTTAATGAATAGTAAAAACACGCTATATTTTAATTAAAAACAACTTTTTTCATCGTAATATCTTATGTGGTTAAATTATAATATTGAATGGTTTAAAAGTATAAATAGAATATATTTTTACCATTTAATATAATGTATGTCATTAGCATTGATTTTACCTTGAATTCGTAGGTTAAATCAATTCAATCTTTTGCAATGTTTTAAAGAAAAAATCGTTTTCCTTCGACAATGGGATTAATTTTAATTTAATTTCTACATCTTTTTTGTATTGAATTTGGAAAAATGGATTCCATATTTGGAATCAGTGGGTCCAAATTATGTTAATAAGCTACTTTTTATTTTTGGGAATTATGAATAGTAACTACGGTAAATTTTATTTACCATAGTTAAAGGTAAATCGGGTAATTAAGGGTAAATATAATATTTTAAAATTACCCTAACAAATTTTAAAATCCTATTGGATGACTAAATGTCGACCCATATCACCTAAGGGTCGGATTAGAATAATTTAATGGACATTTTTCCATGAAAATAACTTAATTATTATTAAAACCAAAGAAAGTGACAACATGTCACTCTCTTAAATCTTATAAGTATATTAATTTTAATTTAGTGATAAACTTTATGAAACTTCAAACATGAATAGTATCCAGAAAGCTAATGAAATTATATACATCATATATATTTATTTATAATTTTTAGGGATTAAATAATTATCATTAATTAGGACACAATAGTGATGTAGAAATTGTTTATCTAGTGAAAAATCAAGAATATTGTTTTTATTAAACTAATAGTGACCATAAAATGCACAAATACCTAACAAAAACTTATTGGCCATGTACATGTAAACAATAAGAATCCAATGGTCTAATAGTTGACCATTTGGAGCCTTATAAAAGCGATTATGACACTTATATTATTTTATTTTAAATGATGCCAAAGTTGTCACCTTCATAATTTAATAACTATAAGAATTTAAATATTGTGATTTTAAGATGATAAATTCGAGTAAATGTATTATTGTGAAAGGTAATATATTTATCTTCATCATATGATTTTATTTTAAATTTTTATACAACAAATAAGTATATTAAATAATTATACAAAAATGATGTAGTAATTATTTTATTAAGAGATAAACCAAATAAATGGTTTTAAAAATAATAAAATAAATATTATATGAACTATTTAATGTGATACACTAATTTTATAGATACATATGACCTTTTATTAATATATTAATGCTTTTAGTTCCAAAATATCTTCTGTATATATTTTATTTAAATTCAAATAAATGAATAGTGTCAAAATTGACACTATTGTTATTTTACAAAAATAACATATTATAAAATTGTTTAAAAATCACAAAAATATTAAAAAATTATAAATTTTTATTTATATGGTCTATAATGTTATAAAGTAAACAATTATGGAAAATTCACAACAAATAAGTAATTATTTGTTATAATTTAAAATTTAGAATTTTATTACCACAAATAAACTTAATTAGATTAAATAAGGAAAAATCAAAATGATAAGGTTTAAAATAAGATCCAAACATGTATAAATTTGATTGGTTGATGAGATTACAACCCTATATCATCTAATCTTAGAATATGAGTCATTTTTGGAGGTTTTTATGTGGGGTTAGATTTATTATAAATTAATATTTTTAAGAATTCCAAAGGTGCCCCTCTCCTCCCTTATAAAAGGGCACCTCCTCCCCCTCCTCCTCACACCAATTGGAGCACTCAAGCTCGGCCAACCCCTGACAAAATCTATTATCCACTTCCCTATCAACATCCTAGAGGTTCTGGTCTTCCTCAAAGACCAATTTTAGTGCCCTAAGAGGAGGTCTCAAAGAGGCGCTTTAAAGAAGAGGTAATTACCTTTACCAATTCTTTCATCTTTATCTCTTCTTCCACTTCTTCTTCTTAGGTTGTTTCATTATGAAGTAATAACATCAGTATCACTCATATACTGATATGTTATTTTAAATATGAAATAACCTTATTTCACCATCTATCCTTCCTACGGAAAAAGAAAACACCGCGCGTGCGTACGTACGGAATACCGTCTCCACGCCGTGGTGTAATCTATTTTCCACCACCACCTTACATGGATGGGTATAATGGTGTAAAGAATAACTATACATAGTTATTACAACCTCATATTGATTCTGATATATTGTATAATCCACTCAAATTCAATTCAATAATTATGGAAATGATATCATCGCTCGTGCGTACGTACGGACTACCGTCTCCACGACGCGATGAGATTCATTCTTAATGATTAACCATTCATGAATGATTATAAAGTATATATAATAAGTACTAATGAAATATATGACATAATAATGATACTGGATTTATGTATATATATATATATATGTATGTCATCTACTTCCTTCCATTCAAGACAATAAGGAAAGAAAAACAGCGTTCATGCGTACGTACGGACTGCCGTCTCCATGAACGGTGTTTTTCATTTCATTTATCTATCTATTATATATATATACTGAATATATATGATATATAAATCATATTTTATATTCTGGAAGTATGTAAATCATGATATAAGTAATAATAATGTCAAGAACAACAAGTCAAAACACCTACGACAAATGAAACGATTTTACCCAAAACGCTTCTTTAACATGGAATTTTCAAAAGAACGGGTAATATAATGTCATAAGTGAACCATATATGATATAATAACAATGCATATGATTCTGAAATAAGTCAATGACATTATTTAAATCATTATACAGGAGGTTCGGACACATACGAAGCAAATCGGACCTAAGGTAAGGGAAATATCACAATCTCATTTTTATCCGAGACTGTTTATTCGTAAGTATTTTCTAGGGTGTATTTTATTATCCACATCCATGCTTCCTCAATATGTAATATTTATATCCTTATACAATAGTTTATATTCAATTTTACCCTTCGGTAAATTTTTAGTAAAGGATATGAAAGGAATCTTTTGTCGTTTTTTGTACGAGGTACTTTTTTGACTTTCCGACAAAAGTACGAGAAGAATGTTTTTTTTAACTTATATGGAACGAAAGGATTTTTACGGTTTTATAAAGCCTTATTTTCATGAAACATCCTCCAAAATATTTCATGACTATTTTCAATAAAATCTCTTTCTTTTAAAATTGCATGATATTTTGTGAAAAGGAATTGATTTTGAAGAAGAAAGGATATTTTCCTCAAGAATTCATTTCAGGTGTTTTATCAAAATTATTTTCCATCTAAGATAATAAAGGGTTCTGTTTCTATCCATATTTTTACATTGATTTGACTATGTTGTGATGGAATTATGTTTATTAATTCCTTTATCTTATATGAATGGTTTTATGATGTCATGTTGTTTAAGAATCCCATTTTTGTTACATGTGTTATGCCATGATGTATGATTTATGATTATGTGGCACACATAAGAAAGGATTCATTATAAGATGGGTGGGACCTATATCTACCTCCAATGAATTGGGTAAAGATTTTATATCTCATGAGATAGACAGGGCTGGAACGGTAGGTTATACCGGTTCAGTGAAACAGGACTGAAACGAGGGTTACTCGATTCAGAAAGGGACTTTGTCCACTAAGATAGTCTTGGAAATGAGTCTTGACTATCAAGAAATGATTCTCTATGATTATGTGTGAATGCCACAAAGTTTCATGTTTTATGTTATGATTATTGTGATTACATTTCACTTCCATGATTTATCCCATGTTATGAAATTATGCTCTCTTTTGCAGGTTAAGATTTCCAAAATTTTATGTTCTTATGAATACGATGTGATTGATATTTCTTTTGTTTACCCTTACTGAGCATTTGAGCTCACCCTTTTATGTTTTCTTTTCCCCAGGATATAAATAAAGTTTTTAGGTAAAAAAAAGGGGAAGATCTTTATAGGAGATGTTGAAGATCTTTCACCACGATTAGAAGATTATGTTCCGAGTTTCCAAAGACACTAAACTATTACGATCCTTGTGTGTATGTACTAAGTATTCCGCAAATGTAATGTAATGTCAATGTACGTAAAGCTTCGGGTCTTTACAGTTGGTATCAGAGGAAAGGTTTAGTCAACCTTTGGAAACTATGACATGAAAACGTTAGTGAGATCCCTAGAGATATTTCTACGGTATGTCTAGGGATGTCCCTAAGGATAAGTATACGTATACGATATAGTCCTAGAACTATGGTAAAGATATTATATTAAACCAAAGATGTTAGATATTGATGTTACTCCCCCTTTATTATGATTTTTTCCTCACACTATTCTTTTTGGGTTTTAGAAAATGGCTGGAAACAAGATGATTCACGATAATAGAGGATATGATGGACAATGGAATGATATTCTTCATGAGAAACCAAATGAAATGGGATTTGGAAGTCCAAACATCATTATGATGCCGAATCAGCAATCTCATAATATGATCAATAATGTAAAATTTGGTAAGTTTCCTGACTCGGCTAATAAGAGAAAGACGGAGTTTCATGATGATCATAGAGGAAAGAAAGTTCAATTTCCCCAATGTAAATCATGTGGGAAGAGGCATCAAGGAGAATGTTTCAAAGGAACTGGAAGATGCTTTGGGTGTGGAAAAGAAGGACACAAAGCAAGTAAATGCAAAGGAAAAGGTTCAGTTAACAACATGGATGAGGATAATGGTATTGCTATGACATCAACAATGGTTAAATGTTTTAAATGTGGAATGTACGGGCATTATGCAAACCAATGCCCTAAGGGAAAGTCTCATGAAGATAATCAGTATGGTCGTATGGGATGTATTTATGTGGATGATGATGAAGAGACTACAAATGATATGTGAGATGAAAGAATTGTTGAAGCTCAATCAATGGTTTAAGAATGTAGTGGAATGATTACATGTTTATCAAGTGTAATGTTGTACTATGTAATAAAGATACATCTAAGGATTGTTACACTATTGTATTTCCTTGAGTTTTGAAAGTGTATGATTAATGCTACCAGTATCCATGAAAGGTTATTCAGATATTTTTGGAAATAAGATGATATGCGCATAATGAAGGGAAAACGAGAAAATGAAATGTTTAATAGTATTCATGAGCTCATGATTGATATAAGGACTAAGTGATATCATGGTTTGAGTATATAGAATTTTGAGGATTTTGGTATGTGGAAGGTGTTAACTTTTAACTGCATTCATGTTTTCCCTAAGTTTCAATGATTATTCAAGAGAATACATAATTAAGGACTTTGAATGTTTAGAATGTGACCAACAAGACATATCTTATGATATATGGGGATCAACGATGGTATTAAATCTCTGGTAATTATTTTCACTATATTATGAGAGTGGACTGTAGTATTATGGATAAGCCTAAAGATTGGAATGGATTATGTTGGACATAAGTTAGTATTGTTTAAGGATAGAAGTTTTTTCGATATTATTGATGGGATGTTATAGTAATATAGTTTTAGAAAAAAAGACAACCTGCAGGATGGGCGACAGCCCATCGCGTCGGACAAGGCTGTGGGAATCGAACCCACAACCGAAGTGCGACTGGCCTTTATCGCCTACCACTGGCCTACATGAAGTCCCTGTTTAGTAGAAACTAGTTTTATTATATTAAGTTGTATGACATATGATGTATAAGTCCATTTTAGGAACCATATATGATTAATCTCACTATAGATCGACTTATGTATATAATTTTTTTTGCTAACCTTTTGTTTGAGACAGATGGAATGACCCGTCATTCTATCACATGATCTGCTAACACTTCACGAATAACAAATTCAACTTCATTTATTTAAGAGATGAAGTGGAAATTGTTAAAGGCGCGAACAACAGTGAGATTGTACCAAAATAAAGTAAGTATTTATTCTAATTCAAATTATTTAACATTAGGGAAATGATCTTGAAAACCAAAAATGTTGTCCTAGTGATCTTATATCTGATTAATCAGATGGTACCTTAGATCGTCACAAATTTATGGCTTTGTGATTGCTGGCTTTTCCATAGCCATGTTCTCTACCACTCTCCATCAGAACATGATGGTTAGATTTCTCTTACATATCCATATTTTCACCTATGTGGAAACCCAGTGAATAGTTTATTTGGGTAACCGTTACGTTTCATACTTTTGTTTTTAAAGATTGGTTTTGATATTCCTTTTTACGATGTGGGTTTCTATTAAAGAAACTTTCTAATAATAAACCATTTATAACCCCGATGAATTTCGAGGGCGAAATTCATTTTAAGGGGGGTAGAATGTAACACCCCGAGATTTTATGAAAAATATTATTTTATTTTCATTAATGTCTTATGTTGTATTCTACACCAAGATTACCCTGCGCTATACGCAACACCGTATTAGCTTGCAGTATACGCAACACTATTATTGGACCGTGTTACACATAATTTTGATAATAGTTATTCTACGCAACATTGAGTATATATATATATATATATTAAATGTATAAATGAAATATGGTTGGATTCTGTTATACGAAACAGCGAAGGATTCTTTCACAACACACAACCCTGACTTGGCTTGCATTACACGCAATCGCGACCTTCCTCGATAGCGTGTGTTGTACGCAATACCGGGTTTTAATAAACAATGTTATATTTTTATAATATTGTCATGAACTAGCCGTTATGAATAGTATTAACTAAATTTTGAATTTTATAACATTATTATTCATCTTACACATTTCTAGAACATGGTATAAGAACAAAATAAATTTTTTGGGTAAAATAAGTATTTTTCAAAAAATGCAGTTTTGCCGCCTTTGGATGGCGCACCCACTTTAAATCTGGTTTTTGACAAGTTTATATGTTCAATTTGACAAAATAATATTCTTCTTTTGAATCAGGATATAAAAATTTACATTAGATAAAGTTTTGATATTTTTCCGATAACTTTCATATTTTAATGAATAGTAAAAACACGCTATATTTTAATTAAAAACAACTTTTTTCATCGTAATATCTTATGTGGTTAAATTATAATATTGAATGGTTTTAAAGTATAAATAGAATATATTTTTACCATTTAATATAATGTATGTCATTAGCATTTATTTTACCTTGAATTCGTAGGTTAAATCAATTCAATCTTTTGCAATGTTTTAAAGAAAAACCCGTTTTCTTTCGACAACGGGATTAATTTTAATTTAATTTCTGCATCTTTTGTGTATTGAATTTGGAAAAATGGATTCCATATTTGGAATCAGTGGGTCCAAATTATGTTAATAAGCTACTTTTTATTTTTGGGAATTATGAATAGTAACTACGGTAAATTTTATTTACCAAAGTTAAAGGTAAATCGGGCAATTAAGGGTAAATATAATATTTTAAAATTACCCTAACAAATTTCAAAATCCTATTGGATGACTAAAAGTCAACCCATATCACCTAAGGGTCGGATTAGAATCATTTAATGGACATTTGTCCATGAAAACAACTTAATTATTATTAAAACCAAAGAAAGTGACAACATGTCACTCTCTTAAATCTTATAAGTATATTAATTTTAATTTACTGATAAACATCATGAAACATCGAACATAAATAGTCTCCAGAAAGCTAATGAAATTATATACATCATAAAAATTTATTTATAATTTTTAGGGATTAAATAATTATCATTAATTATGACACAATAGTGATGCAGAAATTGTTTATCTAGTGAGAAATAAAGAATATTGTTTTTATTAAACTAATAGTGACCCTAAAATGCACAAATACCTAACAAAAACATATTGTACATGTAAATGTAAACCATAATCATCCAATGGTCTAATAGTTGACCATTTGGAGCCTTATAAAAGTGATTAAGACACTTATATTATTTTATTTTAAATGATGCCAAAGTTGTCACCTTCGAAATTTAATAAATATAACAATTTAAATATTGTGATTTTAAGATGATAAATTCGAGTAAAAGTATTATTGTGAAAGGTAATATATTTATCTTAATCATAGGATTTTATTTTAAATTTTTATACAACAAATAATTATATTAAATAATTATACAAAAATGATGTAGTAATTATTTTATTAAGAGATAAACCAAATAAATGGTTTTAAAAATAATAAAATAAATATTATATGAACTATTTAATGTGATACACTAATTTTATAGATACATATGACCTTTTATTAATATATTAAAGCTTTTATTTCGAACATATCTTCTGTATATATTTTATTTAAATTCAAATAAATGAATAGTGTCAAAATTGACACTATTGTTATTTTACAAAAATAACATATTATAAAATTTTTTAAAAATCACAAAAATATTTAAAAATTATAAATTTTGATTTATATGGTCTATAATGTTATAAAGTAAACAATTATGGAAAATTCACAACAAATAAGTAATAATTTTTTTATAATTTAAAATTTAGAATTTTATTACCACAAATAAACTTAAATAGATTAAATAAGGACAAATCAAAATGATAAGGTTTAAAATAAGATCCAAACATGTCTAAATTTGATTGGTTGATGAGATTACAACACTATCTCATCTAATCTTAGAATATGAGTCATTGTTGGAGGTTTTTATGTGGGGTTAGATTTATTATAAATTAATATTTTTAAGAATTCCAAAGGTGCCCCTCTCCTCCCTTATAAAAGGGCACCTCCTCCCCCTCCTCCTCACAACAATTTGAGCACTCAAGCTCGGACAACCCCTGCCATAATCTCTTCTCCACTTCCCTATAAACATCCTAGAGGTTCTGGTCTTCCTCAAAGACCAATTTTAGTGCCCTAAGAGGAGGTCTCAAAGAGGCGCTTCAAAGAAGAGGTAATTACCGTTACCAATTCTTTCATCTTTATTTCTTATTCCACTAATTCTTCTTAAGTTGTTTCATTATGAAGTAATAACATCAGTATCACTCATATACTGATATGTTATTTTAATTATGAAACAACCCTATTTCACCATCTAACCATCCTACGGAAAAAGAAAACACCGCGCGTGCGTACGTACGGAATACCGTCTCCACGCCGTGGCGAAATCTATTTTCCACCACCACCTTACATGGATGGGTATAATGGTGTAAAGAATAACTATACATAGTTATTACAACATAATATTGATTCTGATATATTGTATAATCCACTCCAATTCAATTCAATAATTATGGAAATGATATCATCGCTCGTGCGTACGTACGGACTACCGTCTCCACGACGTGATGAGATTCATTCTTAATGATTAACCATTCATGAATGATTATAAAGTATATAAAATAAGTACTAATGAAATATATGACATAATAATGATACTGGATTTATGTATATATATATATATGTTTGTCATCTACTTACTTCCATTCAAGACAATAAGGAAAGAAAAACAGCGTTCATGCGTACGTACGGACTACCGTCTCCATGAACGGTGTTTTTCATTTCTTTTATCTATCTATTATATATATATATACTGAATATATATGATATATAAATCATATTTTATATTCTGGAAGTAAGTAAATCACGATATAAGTAATAATAATGTCAAGAACAACAAGTCAAAACACCTACGATAAATGAAACGATTTTACCCAAAACGCTTCTTTAACATGGAATTTACAAAAGAACGGGTAATATAATGTCATAAGTGAACCATATATGATATCATAACAATGAATATGATTCTGTAATAAGTCAATGACATTATTTAAATCATTATATAGGAGGTTCAGACACATACGAAGCAAATCGGACCTAAGGTAAGGGAAATATCACAATCTCATTTTTATCCGAGATTGTTTATTTGTAAGTATTTTCTGGGGTGTATTTTATTATCCACATCCATGTTTCCTCAATATGTAATATTTATATCCTTATACAATAGTTTATATTCAATTTTACCCTTCGGTAAATTTTTATTAAAGGATATGAATGGAATATTTTGTCGTTTTTTGTACGAGTTACTTTTTTGACTTTCCGACAAAAGTATGAGAAGAATGTTTTTTTAACTTATACGGCACAAATGGATTTTTACGGTTTTATAAAGCCTTATTTTCATGAACCTTCCTCCAAAATATTTCATGACTATTTTCAATAAAATCTCTTTCTTTTAAAATTGCATGATGTTTTGTGAAAAGGAATTGATTTTGAAGAAGAAAGGATATTTTCCTCAAGAATTGATTTCAGGTGTTTTATCAAAATTATTTTCCATCTAAGATAATAAAGGGTTCTGTTTCTATCCATATTTTTACATTGATTTGACTATGTTGTGATGGAATTACGTTTATGAATTCCTTTATCTTATATGAATGGTTTTATGATGTCATGTTGTTTAAGAATCCCATTTTTGTTACATGTGTTATGCCATGATGTATGATTTATGATTATGTGGCACACATAAGAAAGGATTCATTATAAGATGGGTGGGACCTATATCTCCCTCCAATGCATTGGGTAAAGATTTTATATCTCATGAGATAGACAGGGCTGGAACGGTAGGTTATACCGGTTCAGTGAAACAGTACTGAAACGAGTGTTACTCGATTCAGAAAGGGACTTTGTCCACTAAGATAGTCTTGGCAATGAGTCTTGACTAACAAGAAATGATTCTCTATGATTATGTGTGAATGCCACAAAGTTTCATGTTTTAAGTTATGATTATTGTGATTACATTTCACTTCCATGATTTATCCCATGTTATGAAATTATGCTCTCTTTTGCAGGTTAAGATTTCCAAAATGTTATGTTCTTATGAATAAGATGTGATTGATATTTCTTTTGTTTACCCTTACTGATCATTTGAGCTCACCCTTTTATGTTTTATTTTCCCCAGGATATAAATAAATGTTTTAGGTAAAAAAAGGGAAGATCTTTATAGGAGATGTTGAAGATCTTTCACCACGATTAGAAGATTATGTTCTGAGTTTCCAAAGACACTAAACTATTACGATCCTTGTGTGTATGTACGTTGTATTCTGCAAATGTAATGTAATGTCAATGTACGTCATGCTTTGGGTCTTTACAGGGTTCTCCTTTGCGCGCAACTCCACTGGCTTAACTGAATTTTCCCACTCCTCCAGGTTCTTACCTTGCGTGCAATCCTTGCCCTGTGCGTGCTATCCTTGCCCCGTGCGTGCAATCCTTTCCTCGTTCGCGCAATATCCTTCTGTGTGTGCAATCCCAATACTTTGCGTGCAATCACCTATTGGCGCAAACCTCTGGTACTATTGCACGCCATCCCGGTGTTTTGTGCGCAAACCTTCTCTTTGCGCGCAACACCCAGGACCCTTTACCATGACGCCCCTTGGCTGCCTCTCCGCCCCAGCACCTGATGTCTTCCCTGCTAGGCATGCGCGCCATGCATCGTTTTCCCGTACGGCCATCCAGACTCATACAAAGTAACCTCAATGTCCCTTGGGTGGTGTTTCCTATTGCATTTCTTTGCCTTATGCTTCTACGCATAGGCACGCTAACGGTTATTGCTTCTTCGCATAGCCACACTAACATGGACCCCTCGATGGTTCGCCCTGCGGCCCCCATTCACTACGGCCTTGTCGATCCCTTCCCTCCAAAAGGGGTAGAGAGAATTCGGCATGTAATCCCTAGGGGTGTGGATCGATCCCACCTCGTCCAAGCTGCAGGACGTTAAACTTCTAAGCACCTCGTCTTTGACACATGATGTTAAACTGTGGTCCGACCCCGTGCATCGCACGCAGGGTCCCCCCCCAGCTCGGAAATTCTTTATGCCTCTCGTCTCCACATGAAAGGAATCTTCCTCACATGGAATGAGATGATCCTAGTGGGAGTGGCGTTTGTCCACGGGGGGAGGGCTGCCTCAGAGCATAAGACCCTAGACTCTCTTGAGGAAGGTTGCGCCCATGCACCTCCATACATCCCCCCTGCCAAGGCCAGTGGAGTCCCTTTCCCACTGTGATTTGTCACACCACGGGCCTCTATCATCGAGTATGCCCCAACACCATGGGCTGCTAACCACGCTTAATCCCCTGTTTCATCTTTGGGCCGCTCAACGCATAAGCCCCTTTTCGCTTCTCACGGACGCACCCTTTGCGACGTGATCATCTGGTCCCCACTACCTCTTGTTTCTCACACCAAGAATGACTCAAATGGCCTTATAGAGCGCATCTACCATGACATCTATTATGGGCCACCTCAGAGCATAATCCCCATCCCAGCGAACTACGTGGACTTTGATCCGTGCTAACTCATGGTACGTAGGAAGCCTCCACGAGGTTCAAGACCACCACCCGGTCGTTCCGACTACTCCACGCCAGTTCGCCGACCACCATGGGCCGCCTCAGAGCATAAGCCCCATATCCACTATGGGCCGCCTCAGAGCGTAAGCCCCAAATGCCCTCGTCCCGCATGACGTTAAACAGTATGCCCTTGTCCCGCATGACGTTAAACTGTATGCCCTGAACTATGTGGTCTTTGATCCGTGCTAACTCATGGTATGTAGGAAGCCTCCACGAAGTTCAATCCCATCGCTCAGTTGTTCCGACCCCTTCGCGTTGGTTCACCAGCACCATTATGGGCTGCCTCAGAGCGTAATCCCTGTATTACCCCTCTTGGGCCATCTCAGAGCGTAAGCCCCATGCCTCACACCCACGTCTCATCCCGACCTCCCCCTCAAGCCCACGTGCCTTGGAAAGCTCATGCCTTAACCTGGAGATTTTACTTCCTCCAGGATCCAATCCATGCATTCATTCTCATGGGTCGCCTCCTCTGGTGTCCCACCGTACCACCAAACTACGCGGACTTTGATTCCCTACCATGGGGATACGTAGGAAGCCTCCATGAGGTTCAATCTCGTCACTACATCATCCATCCGGATCCTTACATGGGCCGCCACATCCCGGCGTGATCATGCCACCCCATTCCATGACATGGTATCCGTGAAGCCTCCCACGTGCTAGCCCCATCATCGATATTCCCCCTAGGGGGTCCTTCAATCTGATCCACTCTCCGTGTTCTAATCAGTCTGATCCGTCTCCGCAAGACATTAAACTCGCGGCATACCTCGTGTTAAACATGGGAAGATGAGGAAAACCTCAGATGGTACACAATCCCCGCGTTCGATGTGGGATGCCTCGGGCTTCCGCACCCTCGAGAATCCCTGTGATAAGGGACAGAAGACAGACATGCCAATCTCCAAAGTCAAGACATACCAACGACACCCCAACATGACCGTTCTCCTCACCAAATGTTGCTGCCCCGACAAGACCCCTTGGAGAATCTCGATGAAATCCATGTAATTAAATAGCATCCATGCAGATATGGCACTGGGAATGAGCTTCACAGACCCGTCTTAAATCTATGAGGGAGAACCAGACTAGATGACGAGCTCTGAGAAGTAATCCATGGAAGGAAGAACCCAAATCCCATCATCCCAGTTTCGATCAAGGAGCAGACGTCCCTGAACAAGGAACGAATGTCACCCACCTTGGGAAAGTGGGAATGCGGGGCAACAAGCTGCGCGTCCTCCCATGCGTGGCAGACGCACGCACGCGCCCCGGTGTAAAAGCGTTGGAAACAGAAAATGGTGAACCCGACGTGAATCTCTTCTCCTCAATACGGAGATGAGTAGAATTCGGGGTGTTGAAAGATTATCATGTCACCAGGT
Source organism: Viscum album (assembly GCA_963277665.1). Classification (NCBI taxonomy): domain Eukaryota; kingdom Viridiplantae; phylum Streptophyta; class Magnoliopsida; order Santalales; family Viscaceae; genus Viscum; species Viscum album. The sequence goes on from OY728162.1 coordinate 1,336,401,475, forward strand.
CCGGGTACCTATCACTGGGTTGTGAAACCCGCCAGGGGTTGAGGCAGTTAAGATGTTGATCACTCCGTTCTGTGACGTCGTCAGCATGGATCCCTCTCATCGACCATGGAAGCGGAAATGATGTTGGGCTATTGGTTGTAAATTTCTTTTCTTATTAGTACTAATGGGTTTATCTCCCTACTTCTAGGAATCAGGTCACTACATCCGGAGCTCGAACTCCACCTGCCCACCAATGCAGGGGTAGGGGTAGTACCGATGTTGCTACCCCGCGCGGTCCCGCCTTTTCCACAATCACTCCGGCTCTGATTGCTAAAATAGTCGAGCGCTCACGCCCCCTCTCCCCGTTAGAAATCATACAGCTAAGGGTGATCAATGACCTGGTTCGTAGGTATTAGGAAGAATGGATCATCACTACCAGGGGCATGGCCCATTTGGATCTAGAGGCGGCTACGCCTCACCATCATCGCCGCCCCCGAGGGCCGCGCAGGGAGCTGCCGCTTCCCACTCTGATGTTCAACCACTTCGGGAGCCTATCCCAGGATCGCCTTGACATATCCCTCACCTATGCCAATGTGGTGGGCGATGTCTGGGTCCGCCCGATCGGAGACCTGTCCCAAGGGTTAACGGCAAGAACCCCCTCCAGGCTGTGTCGACGTCGCTGCCCGACTCCCCGGGCCGAGGAGCAGGCAATCATCATGCCCGCACCACCGGCTCCAACCCATCTAACCCGATGCCAGTGTCGGGCATGAGCGGAAGAGAATGCCTGTCCTAGGGCACCAATATCAGCAACCAATATGGCCCGAGCCACTACTGACCCCTACTACCAGACCCCCACACACGTTGAGTTGGGTAAGTCACATGCCTGACTGGGATCGAGGCCCCGACCGCCCTGCAGGCAGGTTGGGTCGACTCTCCCAGTTGCGGGCACAGGCAATGGCCACCGTGGACCAATTCACAGTAGTGCCACCCACCATGAAGGCTCATTCCATGCCACTGATCTAGAAAGCTGAAGGCTTCTTCGTAACAGCTATGCTCTGGGTATGACTCTTTCCAGCACCCACTACACTGGGTATGAGGTCACTCCCCCTACCGCTAGCTGCGAGTATGGAGCTGTTGCGTATCTAGTCGCTCACTCACTTGTAGGTCCTCCCCATGTCCCTTTCGACATCTGTCCCGGTGCTTCTCACACCCTGGCCTTCAGTCCCCTCTTCCCCAGCTTTATTACGGTGAGGGGACTCCTTGACAGAAATCATCCTTACCCTGAAGAGCCACCCAGGGGCAGGAAGGCGGCGCATTGTCACCGTAAGAGGAATGTCAAGGGAGTCTGAATGGAAATTAGACAAGTCCGTTTCTCAGACTCTGAGGTGGAGTACGACTCGATGATGGAACCTTCCCCCAAACCCTTTGTGTCAAGGGCAGGGATGGGGACGTGGCGCGTCAGTCTCATACTATCCGAATGCGAGAGCCATATGATTCCCTCCTCCCTCGGAAGGTATATCTAGGAGGACGAGGACTTGGCGTACCCCCAGGGGTCAAACACACAGTTACCACTGGCCTCCCCGGAAGCACCTTCCACCTCAGTCAGGGAGGGTGGGGAACTTTTCTGGGAACCGAAGGAAGAGTCGCAACATGACACACCCTCGACGAGCACCGACGCTATGACAGGAGACACATTCGCTGGCCCATCCTATCACGACGTGGAATCCAGGGTACTGAAACACTTGGAGGACGAATCAGGGATCGGCGGCCAATCGGCCTGTTCGCCGTATTCCCCGCCGGCCAGCCCACCGGCCCGGTGGCCTACCTCGGCGTCGTTGCCATCTCCCCGGCCATTCTCGGTTGATGAGCAGGGGCAGCAAGGCCTGGACCCCGAACCGAAGTCATGGAGCTTCGGGACCATCCTCGTAGCAGGCCACTTCCCTGAGAAGTTTTGGCTGGTCGTAGGATCAGATTTTGATATGCCAGATTCACTCACCCCGGGAGATTTTGAATGTTTCCTCCAGACTCTTCGGGTGACTCACTCCCGTCTTCGCCATCAGCTAGCACCTTTTCTCGGGATTCAAGAATATCTTGAGGATATCGGTGAGTAGTGTCGTTGGGTCAACCTAGCTGCGCTCCCCGCGGTTCGGCACCCCCAGTCACTTGGCCCCCACATGGCCCTCCAGAAACAATGCATCTAGAGTTTTCAAGTACTCCGCAAGGTTATCGACGAATCCACCCCCCACGCGCAGGTCTGTGGATGGGGGCAGTACGCTGCCCTTATTTTCTGTGCGATCTGCTGACTGCCTGATTCACTGTGCGGACCTGAGGGAATGTCGCCAAAGGTAGTGGCAGTCAACATGGCTGACCTTTCAGACGAGGAAAACGGTGTGGAGCTCCTCTCCGGGGACTCCCAACCTGAGGAAAAGCCGCTACTGGACTCATCTGGGAGGATTACTCGCCAACAAAGGAGCCTCCTAGGTCTCCATGCACCCACTTAGGCACTAAAAATGAGCCGAAACTTCAGCAAGGGTAAGGAGCACGTCGAGTCTGTCAAGATTACTGACCCATCTGCCTCAGTGCAGAAGGCAGAGGAAGACCCCGAGAAGGCCACTCTACGCCAATAGCTTGCTATGAAAAAGAGTCTGGTTGATGGGCTTTTGGCCGAATGCGTTCCAGAGCAGTGGCCTGACTACCGTAACCCTAGGCTAGGACAACAAGGGCAGGAGCACCTACCCCTTGACGAGATTCCCACGGGGAAACGCGACCATGTTGAATTTGCCGATAGGGGAGAGGCTGGAGCCCATGGAAAGAGGGCACAATATGTTTCGTCGAACCCTCCATAGCGACATCATCACGTGGGGGACCTTGCTCGGTTTTCTCCCGATGTTCCGAGAGTCTCTCTGCCAGTAGCCCCATGAGCTGCTGAGCTTGACTACCGGATTGAAGAGCCCGACAATGTGCTTGTAGTTAGAGATCCCTGTCAGGACAAAAATCCATGTTTGGACGATCTAATGGAAGTAATCATTGCCTGCTTAGAGGCCCTGGAAACTCGACAGGTGGCTATCCCACCAGACGACAATCCATACCCAGCGTGGGTGGATGATATGTCGGCCCCGCCGGGATTTGGGAACCCCATTTTCGCCCCCTTTAACGGTACCAGAGTCCCGCCACAGTACCTAGCCCACATTAACTCGAGGTTCATGGCTATGTAAGGGACTTCGGCACAGCAGGAGGCCACAATGCTCCCTTGCTTCGTTCAGACGCTAGAAGGACCAGCATTCATCTAGTACAGTCATCTCCCTGTTGGATCTATGGCTATTTGGAAGGACCTTAACCGGAGATTCCTCTACCAGTTCAGTTCCACAACTCAGAAGATGAACATCGTAGACCTCTTCAGGAGCAAACAAAGGCCTGATGAGCGAGTCGCAGACTTCGTCGCCCGGTGGAAGGGGCCCACGTACTTCCTTGACATGCCACTAACTCAGGAGAAATTACTGACAATGTGTGTAGGGAACGTCAAGTTAGAGCTGGTTCCTTCTCTGATCACTCAGAATTACCCCGTAGGTTTCCGGGACTTCTCAGACAAGGCTCAGTGCGTCGAAGAAGCCCTGCAATAGGCCAGTCAGGCATGCATGCTGCCTCATGTAATCGCCGCAAGGAGAGATTCCAGAGTTGAGCCCACTGCTGTTGCCAAGATAGAGGCCCCTAGATAGCTAGAGTTGATACCAGTAAGGCCAGCTCAGCAGCCCCATAGGGTTCCACCCCCAAGGGCACAACGTCCGGACCAGCAGCGGCCGCCTCAAAATCGGCAGGCACCTCCACGTAACGCATTGTCACCACCCAGGCGAGATAATCTGGATTCGCCTCCTCAGCAATCTTCTCCGGCCCCTGGTCATGGTCGGCCTCCAAGGGCCCCCTTTCTAGACAGAGGGAATCGAACTTACTCATTTTACGAGGCTCAGGTCCCCAGTTATTTCCGTAGCGCCTTGGACCAGAGGATCGTGCGGCTGCCTGAGTGCCGGAAGCCAGAAGAGGCGTGTCTCACTGATCACCCTAACTAATGCCTTTATCATAGGATCCTGGGGCACACCATCCAGTAATGCTATGTGTTCAAGGACTGTCTCCAAGACCAGATTGACGATAACATGGTCAGGTTGGGCCCGGCCCCGGTGCAAGTGGCAGGTGTCTTCGTGATATCAAATGGCAGCAGTGGCAACGAGGATGACTGGGAACAGGTTTTCGATCGTGGGTCCCAGAAGTTTAACAACTGGATGGCCTGAAGGATGGTTGCCCATGCTCAGGGCATCATCGGTGCCCGCCTGAGTCAGCCAGAGCCCTGAGAATCTGCAAGCGCCGCTTTGGCATCGTCGTCCCAACCTACCTCTTCCCAGAAGAGCAAGCGGCGACGCAAGAAGAAAGAACGCGCCATGCCAATGCCGTCATCATCCCGCACGCTTGGCGATTTTATACCCCCAGAGATGGGGATCCCTCCAAGACTCCATCCAGCAGTGGATGACTCCTCGAGTGAAAACCAGTGGTATGCTTCGGTTAACACCGTAGAGTTGGTAAATCCATTTTTGACTCCCGACGATGAGGAACGCCAGGTGGACCTCCCCAATGTCCCCAACCGTCACCAACATCGGCGGATCCGTGGCTACATGAATCGCCGGGGCATGGCAGTCGTCACCTCCATTCAGGTCATGCACGCTACTGAGACTAGGCAGCAGGCCCAATACAGAGATCGGCACACGCGGCCTCCTCACCCGGTGTCGACAGGTTCGCATCCACCACTGTTTGTGTTGTTGGATTAGGCGGGACCAACTCGGTCGTGCCGCAACCAGCCTTGCCCTGCCCCGGGCCGACTATAGCATTTCGGTCATAACACGACATCCACCTCCTGGGCTCTGACTAGTGAACAATGAGACGTTCCTTGTACCAGTCAGTCACTGGTCCCACCGGCAGGGCCCGTCATGCCTCCAATCGCAGAGCGGCCTACTCTAAGAAAAAGCTCACGTTTGGATCGAAAGTATGATGTTCTGAAGCACCTGGATGGCATTCCGGCAAGGCTTTCTATCCTTGATGCCCTTCTCCTGTCATCTGAAATGCGTGAGGTGCTCGCCGAGGCTCTAAGGATCCCCCTCCAGTTTGAGATGGAGGTGGCGGCCGCAGAAGCCTTCCACACCGAGGTGATTGAGGAAGTCGAATGTCAGGCGGTTATCTCATTTTCTGGTGAAGATGAAGTCCTTCCCATACAGGGGCACATTCACCCATTGTATATCACTGGCCAATTCAATGGCGTGGAAGTCTACCGCAGTCTTGTTGACACGGGTTCTGGGATTAACCAAATCCCAACTCGGACGCTGGGGAAGTTGGGCTTATCTGAGGATGATCTAACTCCCTCTGACCTCAGGATCCAAGGGTATGACATGACCGAGAAAACTCCACTCGGGAAGATTCATTTGAAGACCTAGTTCGGTGGCCTAATTTCCAATACCGAATTCATGTTTGTCTCTCAGGACACCACCTACAACGCGTTGATGGGAAGGCCATTGCTCCACCTTTACGCATCGGTCCCCTCATCGTATCACCAGTGCCTCAAATACACCCTTAAGGGTCGAGTGGGCATGCTCCAAGAAGATGCGCCTCCATTTGCCTCTTGTGAAGCCCGTTATCGGGATATTGACTATTACAGGAGCAAGGACAAGAAGATCCTGGCAGGTGAGGTTGATCCTGCCAATGTCATGAGTGATCCCTCGGCAGGTTTGGACGACACATATGTCTTCCCAATCCATCGGTTAGAGGCCACGACCCCCGACATGGGGTAGTGCTTTGTTGTTTCAGGTACCATAGGAAGGCATATTTTCGGGTCCAAGCGATGGCGGGAAATCACCTCGTACTCTTACACTAACCAGGCTCATGTGAACCTCGAGCCTCCTACCCCTATACGATATTGGGACGTTAGGCTCATGGAAACGACAATACGTCATTCGTGTTTGTTTCGCCGGGCTGGAATCTACCGGATCAATCCAATGTTCCACTACTGCTTTGATGTCATAAAGTGTGGCCTCTTGGGTAGAAGGCCAGATGGGATTGGATCCACCGCCTTCGTCGCCATGGTCTCCGCAGTGCATGAGTCTCCTGACGTGACGACCTCTACCGCCCAAGCCGGCACCAGCTTCCCATTAGGGCTTGGCAACCCCGAAATGGATCCCCCCATGGATGATCCCTCCATAAGTGAAGAGGAGGACATGGAAGCTACTCCTCCTGCCATTGACGAGGGTGTCCCCACCACGGTCGATGAGTTAGTGCAGGTTAACCTTAGTAGCAAGGCGGACCCGAGACCCACATTGGTCAGCACCGCTATACCCCCCGAGGAACAACAACAGTACGTAGACTTCCTCAGACTGCACTGTGATGTGTTCACATGGAGGTGTGACGAGATGCCTGGACTAGATCCCCAGGTATCCGTCCACCTCTTTGGCCTTCCAGAAAACCATCGCGGGTTCAACCAGCCTCTCAGAAAGATGCACCCCTCTCACGGTGCCATGGTTGAGCCCGAAGTTGATAAGCTCATCAAATCCAACTTCTTCAAGGAAGTCCAGTACCCCAGGTGGCTAGCCAACATTGTTCCATTCAGGAAGAAGAACGGGAAGATTAGGGTCTGTATCGACTTCCGCGATCTCAATCGCCACTATCCGAAGGATGATTTTCCCCTTCCCGTGACAGAGTTGTTGATCGATTACACGGCCGGGTTCCAAGCCCTCTAATTCATGGATGGGTACTCCGAGTACATCTAGATCCGGATGTCCCCCTAGGATGAAGAGTTCCCTGCCTTCCGGGCCCCCAGGGTACTTTCTACTACCAGGTTATTCCCTTCGGCCTGAAGAATGCAGGTGCCACCTATCTACGTGTTATGCATCGCATATTCAAGCCGATCCTCGGGACACTGGTGGAGTGCTACGTGGAAGACCGTGTGGTTAAATCCCATCAGATCCAGGACCATCTCAAAGACCTTGATAAATTGTTCGGCTTCCTCCATTCACGCCACTTGATGATGAACCCGTGGAAGTGTGCCTTCAGGGTCACCTCCAGAATGTTTCTTGGCTTCATTGTTAGGTATCGAGGCCTCGAGATCGACCCAGAGAAGATCAAGGCCATCAGTCAGATGCCTCCCCCGAATAATATTCGGGAGCTGAGATCCCTTCAAGGCCACTTAGCCTATATACGCCGATTCATTGTGAATCTGGCCGGTAAGTGTAAGCCATTTTCTCGTCTCATGAAGAAAGGAACCGCATATGAATGGGACGAAGAGTGTCAGATCGCTTTGGAGTAAATCAATAAATATCTGATTCACCCTCCTCTCTTGATGCCACCCATTTCTGGAATGTCGCTGGTCCTTTACGTGACCGCCCTAGAGTGATCCCTCAGCACACTTCTCACCTAGAAGAACAACGAGGGAACAGAGCATAGCCTCTACTACCTCATCTACATGCTCCTCGATGCGGAAATTATATATTCTACCATCGAGAAGAGCTGCTTGTTACTCGTATTTGCCATTTAGAAATTACGGCACTACTTGCAGCACCACGAGGTACAGCTGGTCTCTTGGGTAGACCCGTTGAAATACATCTTGAACCAACCTATGTTGACCGGCCGATTGACGCGCTGGGCGGTGATCCTCCAACAGTTTGACATCAGGTTTGTACCTCAGAAGGCTATCAAAGGACAGGCATTGGCAAACTTCTTAGCTTTCCACCCAACCTCTGTGGACCAGCCACTGGATCTAGGCTTTCCAGATGAGGCAATCCTCTCAGTCGATCATGCCATACCATGCTGGTAGATGTACTTTGACGGTGCCTCCCGGAGCCCCACCGGTAGAAGGCTCAACGATCCTAGGCTCAACAGAGTGGGCCTGGGTATCGTCTTCATCACCCCGGAGCAAGCCGTTCTTCCGTATTCATTCCTATTGTCCGAAGGCTACACCAACAATGAGGCAGAGTATCATGCCCTCATCAATGGCCTTGAGTTGGCTCTCGAGATTGATGTACCCCATCTGTACGTAAAAGGGGACTCTGAGCTAGTCATCAAGTAGGTAAATGGTGACTATGCTGTCAGAAATCCAGAACTCGTGCCATTGCTAGGGTGCACCCTCCGTCTAATGGCTAAGTTCCCCTCCCAGCCAGAGGTCGTTCACATTCCCCGATCGTAGAACAGTCGAGCAGATGCTTTGGCCAGCCTGCCCGCATCACTTGTGGAGCCCGAATAGGATGACCTAATTATCCACATGGCGCACCAGAGAGTCATTGCTCATATTATTCAGGAGGGCGATCATGGCCCGTGATTTAACCATATCACCGATGGTGCCCCTACGTCAGGATCCCCGAGAGCTTCAGGTGCGGTAATCGAGACAGTTCCTAACTGGAGTACACCCTTGGTTGAATATCTCCAGCACGACAGTCTTCTGTCAGACCGAGCCGAGCAAGATCGAATCTAACGCCGCGTGCCGCAGTTCACCCATCAGAGTGGTCCCAGCCTTGAGCAGCTCCTTTACAGGCGCGGATTTAATGGTGTCATCCTCCATTGCCTTCAAGGAGTCGAGATCCCATAGGTCATGCAAGAAGTGCACGCTAGTTCCTGTGGCGCCCACCAGGCCGGGTTGAAGTTTTCCCACCAGATTCGGAGGCTTGGATACTTCTATCCCTCCATGATCTACGACTGCATCGAGTATTCCAAGAGGTGTCATGCATTCCAAGTTCATGCTAACTCTGTGGATCGGCCACCAGAGCCTCTCCATTCTACCAAGTATTATTGGCCCTTTGCAGTCTGGGGGTTTGATGTCGTCGGGCCTTACCGACCGGCGACGGCCCGCCAGTGCCGGTTCATCTTGACCGCTAGAGATTTATTCTCGAAGTGGGAAGAGGCAATCCCGCACTGGGAAGTCAAGGCATGTTCTATTGCTGACTTCGTGAGCTCCAATATCATCTATCAATTTGGAGTACCTCACCATATCCTCACGGATAATAGAACCAACTTCCGAGTAGCCGATCTGATGAAATTGTACGCCAATTACAACATTCACTGTATCCACACCTCCCGCTATCATGCACATGCAAATGGACAGATCGAGGCATTTAACAAAACCCTCTCTAACATTCTGCAAAAGATGGTTGGTCAGAACAGTAAAAGTTAGCCGGACATGCTCCACAACGCCCTCTGGTCTTATAGGACGACGACTCATAACTCCACCCAGGTGACTCTGTATTCCCTGGTATACGGAGATAAGGTTGTCCTGCCCATCGATATCCAGTTGCCCTCATTGCCCATGGAGATCTATGACCAGAAAGCACCAGATAGAGTTTCCAAAATCCTTCTAGCCGAATTGGAAGCGCTGGACGAAAGTAGGCTTCGTGCTTTACATAACTTGGAAAGGCATCAGAGCAGGATGGCTTGAGATTTCAATAAGATGTTTCGCCTCCGCTCCTTCCTGCAAAGTGACCTGGTGCTGGCTCTCAGAGCGCTAATGTTTCCCAAGAGGAAACCACCCACATTAGATCCCAAATGGGAGGGGCCTTTCATTGTCCATAAGGTCTATCCCAATGGCGCGCATTCCCTGGTGACTATGCATGGTGAGCGCGTAACTCCTCCCACCAACGACAGGTTCCTCAAGTAGTACATTGCCTAAGAATCCATGGTCCTTCATGACCTTAAACTGTACGGTCCCGCACGACCCTAAACTGCACCTTGGTCCGAGTTCTAAGACCTAAAACTAAGATCCTTACATGGTCCAGCATGACCTTAAACTACATTTTTCCCTACATCTAGGCTCTTTGGTCCTGCATGAACTTAAACTGTATGGTCCAGCACGACCCTAAACTGCACCTTGGTCCAAGTTCTAAGACCTAACACTAAGATCCTTACACGGTCCAGCATGACCTTAAACAACATTTTTCCCTACATCTGGGCTCCTTGGTCCTGGATGACCTTTAACTATATGGTCCCGTACTAACCTAAACTGCATCTTGGTCCGAGTTTTAAGACCAAATACTAAGATCCTTACGCAGTCCATCATGACCTTAGACTACATTTTTTCCTACATCTGGGCTCCTTGGTCCTGCATGACCTTAAACTATACGGTCCTGCACAGCCCTAAAATGCACCTTCGTTCAAGTTCTAAGACCTAAAACTAAGATCCTTACACGGTCCAGCATGACCTTAAACTTCATTTTTCCCTACATCTGGGCTCCTTGGTCCTGCATGACCTTAAACTGTACGGTCCCATACGACCCTGAACTGCACCTTGGTCCAAGTTCTAAGACCTAAAACTAAGATCCTTACATGGTCCAGCATGAACTTAAACTACATTTTTCCTTACATCTGGGCTCCTTGGTCCTGCATGACCTTAAACTGTACGGTCCCGCACGACCCTTAACTACACCTTTGTCCGAGTTCTAAGACCTAAAACTAAGATCCAAATTTCGTCCTACATGATGTTAAACTATGCTTCTAGTACTACGTGTGGCTTGTTTCCCATATTTATGGGATACATAGGACCGCCTGAACACTTAGATTTCAGGTCCATCCCCATCTCTTAGGAGATCCCACGATCTTCCGGTTGCCTCGGCCTTTTGGCATGCCCTTCCCTCGGGAATCCGCCATCTTTTGGCCGCTCTCAGACTGAGCACTAAGATCCTTTCCAGTGGTTTGATAATGTGTTTAGAGTACTCTGGTCTAGGACCTGGAGTGTCAGATTCGACTTAGGCATGTTTTCATCATCTTGTCAATCTTCGTGTTCCCCTTTATCCAAGCCCCACCACCTTTCACACTCAGAGGGACTCCCAAGAACGGCCTTGATAAAACACCTAAGGGATCTCCTACCATCACGGGCCAATGCCCCTAGGGGTTTCGGGCAACAAATTGATACAAATACTGTGTTACGAATGTGGTTAGCAGTTGATGCTCATTTGTTTGCCCCTACCTCTAGGATAACACGATAGGATGTTGTGTTGCGAACATGGTCACCAGCAATCCCCAGTCTTCACACCGGCTTCCCTGGGCCCTGAATGTTGGTTGCATGATTCACATTAGGTTCCACCCCACCATGTCAAGGTGGAATCTTGACACTCCTTGTACTAACCCTCAATACACCCCCACACGTTAGACAAACCAAGATTCATAATGGTGTCTCTCGGGGGTCCTGCGATCTGAGTGCTAGAGTATGTGCTTGGGTTTCTTCTTTACAAGTTGCATGCAGCTTGACCCTCATCCCCATAGGGAATGAGGAGTCGCATGTCCATTGCGATTCAAGCCCTGCATAGCTGGGAGCTAGCATCTCCTACACCCCCTGATTGTTGAACCCTCGTAGGCCTTTTTGGCCCGAGGCTCCTCTCTCGGAATCGCGCGCGGTGATGGTATGGGATTACACCCTCACCCACATCAGGTATTCTTTATCGTATCATGCGTGTTCCCACAGTTCCAAGACAGACGACCTTAAACTATGCTGCCAGGTCCAAGCCATATGACCTTAAACTGTGTTGTCGGGTCCAAGCCATATGACCTTAAACTTTTCGGCCAGCTCCAAGCCATACGACCTTAAACTGTGGTGTCAAGTCCAAGTCATACGACCTTAAACTGTGCTGTCAGTTCCAATCCATACGAACTTAAACTGTGTTGTGAGGTCCAAGCCATATGGCCTTAAACTGTGCGGTCAGGTCCAAGCCATACAGACTTAAACTGTGCCGCGAGGTCCAAGTCATATGACCTTAAACTGTGATGATATCGTCCCGTTAAGACGATACCTCTCAAGAACTATGTAGGGCTAGATTCTCATCCTTGTGAGATACGTAAGAGCACCTGGGAACTTCCCCACATGCCCAACCTAACTTTTCCTGTTCGGTCTCTCGACCTAAACGCGTCCATAGGAGCACATAGTAAGCAGGGCATTGACCCATTCACGTTGGGTTTTGCAACTACTTTACCATGTGTCTCCCATTCCCCTTATCTTTGGTCTAAGTTCTAAGACCTAAAACTAAGATCCTTTTCTTGGCTTTCTACGACTCGGTATCTCTTGTGGGATTGTACGGTGTGGTGCGGGATTATGTCCTCATTCACGTCAGGTTACTCGTTGTGTCGTGCCTATCCCCAGATGAGATGTGACCCCCATCCCACACGATATTAAACTTTATTTCATCCTACATGACATTAAACTGTGATTCTAGAACTACGTGTGGCTTGATTCTCATCCTAATGAGATATGTAGGAATGCCCGGACATTTCGTCTTGGGTACAGCCCCAGGGATTACCAAACCCCATCCCTCCTTATTGTTGGCCCCATCGTCCTGACTTCTTAGGAAGTGGTGTAATCATGACATCTACCCCGAATAAGTTCAAGATGCCCCATAGGAATAATGGGAAGCGGAAGTTCTCTTGCCAGAGAGGTCCTACATAAAATTGGGACAATCCGTGATCAGGTTGGTATGTCCGCCTAATGCACCTCCGCCATGGTGGCACAATTTTGGTAGTTTTGGACTCTGTTCAAACAAACCACTTCTCCACTTTCAACGCTTTTCGTGCCCCTTTATTCAGATTCTCATTCTTTTTCATGTTCGATGGGACCCCTAACAGTATGGATGATAGACCTATGGTCTGCCTACTGTCATGGTCCAACATTCTGGAGGACTGGTCATGTTAGATGGGACCCCATAATAGTATAGACGATAGACTTTGGTCCGCCTGCTGCCACAATATGGATGATAGACCTTTGGTCCGCCTATTGTAGCGATATGGATGATAGACCTATAGTCCGCCTGCTTCCCGGGCCAACGTTTCGGAAAACTGTCCGGCGATATTTGAGTTAGGCCCCATGTTGTGAACATGGTCAGTGGTCAGACCTCATTTATTGTCCCCATTCCAGGCCAACAAGATATGGATGCTGCGTTTCCGTCACAGTTAACAGTTATCCTCCATCATCGTGCCCTAGAGTGTTCCGAATTTGGGTAGCGTGATTCACCTTTCCTTTCTATCTCCCTATATTCGGATGGATTTCAATGCCCCTGGAATTTCCCCGCTCGTGTGTCAGGGCACATTGAGAAGGTGATATTTCAATCGTTCTGAGGTCCTCTCCTTAGAAATCCAGGCCCAATTTCGGGTGCCTGAATCTTGGTGAATGCCCCACAGTTGGACGAAATGATAGCACGAGTATCCTTTTCTTCTCACGTTGGGTGCGATCCACAAGATCTTAGGGGTGATTTGTTATTCATTTCGGAATTATAGTTAAGAATATTAAACCAAATGTAAAAATAAATGGATTTGTCCATGTATTGGATTGAGATGATGAGCAGTACAAGCAAGAAGTTCATGAGATGGCCAAAACAAAGCCCTTAAGGATCAGCCTGCTGAATCGATCATTCCAGCACTGCTACCCTTTGGCTGGTAGCCTCCAGAACCACTTCTCGCTCCTTGAAGACTCTCTCCACATCAGGCACCGTATAACACAGCTCGCCAATCTTAGCTTGTTCCTGCGCCCGCTTGGTTCGAAGTACGGTCATTTGGTGACTTGCCTCCATCAGTTGTTCCTACGCATCAGCCAGCTGGGCCGTCAGTTGCTCCACAAGCTCAGATCATGTTGCAATGAAGGCATCCTTATCTGCCTCCTGCCCTTAGAGGTTCCAGACCTCCCGCTCCTCCCTCAGCAACACTCAGGCACTCGCCGATCTTTCCCGACACTGGGCAACGTCAGTGCGCCGGCTGCTCTCGCGTATCTTCTCGGCCATGTAATCAAGGACCATCAGATGAAGGCGCTAAGCGTCAGACCCTCCGACGCACAGGAAGCGCATCCAGGTCTGGAGTGATCCCATCCGCCACAGCCAATCCGACTGGGGCTGTCTGAGAAAGCGATGGATCCACTTCCACCCTTTGCGCCGTGTCATCCGGCTCTCCTCAGCTACCTCTGAATCTGGGTCGTCTATCTCCTCAGGGACAGCAGGTCGATACATATGGAAGGTAGCAAGTTGATCGGCAGTAGGATCTTCCTCAGGGATATCTTCATCAGGAATAGGATCATCATGTCTGGGCGACCTTCCCCTCTCGCCCCGTCAGTGACGGTGCCTTCGTCAGCTTCCGGCCTTGCCTTAAGAACAGCGCCGCTGATATCAGCTACCCCCTGCTCACCAATTTCAAGGGCCGACTCAGTGTAGGGATCATGTTATAAATGAGGTGGTATGTCCGCCACTAGTCCGCTCACAGATGGCCCGGGCTCAGCAGCCTCACAAGCCTCCAATGATTCGATGCACTGCTTCAGCATTTTGTTGTTTCCCTCAGAATCTGACTGTTGCGACCTATCACTGATACAATTCTGAGGGGGTGCATTTGTAGGGGCCGAAAAAAGGTCTGTAACTCCCAGAAGAAGTTTTGAAATTACAATTCTAAGTCATATTCAAAATCAGAAGTCCGGTCTGGAGGCCCGGGAAGTTTTGCGGGAAATAAAGGATGCCTTGCACGAAATCAAGCCATGCGCGCGAAGCATCACCGGGATGCACGTAATCGAGCCGGTGAGGCGCACAATTTTGCGTGCCCCGGTTTCTCACGGTGAAGATTTGCGCGCCGACGGATCCCGACACGGATGATTTCGCGCGCTGCTTGGATTCCGCTCCAGCCGATGCCTATAAATAGAAGGCGACCCCAAACGGTTTTGGGTTGAGGAATTTAGAGCGGCTCCCATGCATGCAATTCAGACTACCCCACGTGCAAGATGACTTCCAGGTAATTCCTCTTTTCACACAACCTTGCCCCTGGGTTTGCCATTGCGTGCAACTCCACAGGCTTAACTGAATTTTCCCACTCATCCAAGTTCTTCCCTTGCACGCAATCCTTCCCCCATGCGCGAAATCCTTGCCCCGTACGTGCAATCCCCTTCTGTGCATGAAATCCCAATACTTTGCGCGCAATCACCTATCCATGCAATCCTCTGGTCCAATTGCGCGCCATCCCTGTGTTTTGCGCGCAAACCTTCTCTTTGCGCACATCACCCATGACCCTTTACCTTGATGCCCCTTGGCTACCTCTCCGCACCAGCACCTGATGTCTTCCCTACTGGGCATGCGCGCCATGCGTTGTTTTCCCGCATGGCCTTCCAGGCTCATATGCAGTAACCTCAAGGTCCCTTGGGTGGTGTTTCCCATTGTGTTTCTTTTCCTTATGCTTCTCCGCATAGGCAAGCTAATGGATATTGCTTCTTTGCATATCCACGCTAACGTGGACCCCTTGATGGTTCGCCTTGCGGCCGCCCCCCTTCATTACGGCCTTGTCGATGACTTCCCTCCCCCAAGGGGTAGAGGGCATTGGGAATGTAAGCCCTAAGGGTGTGGAGCGAGCCCACCTCATCCAAGCTGCAGGACGATAAACTGCTAAGCACCTCGTCTTTGACACATGAAGTTAAACTATGGTCTGACCCTGTGATTCGCACGCAGTGTCCCCCTAGCTCGGACGTTCTTTACGCCTCTCGCCTCAATGGGAATGTAATCTTCCTCGCACGGAATGAGATCCTCCTAGTCAGAGTGGCATTTGTCCACGGGGGAAGGCCTGCCTCAGAGCATAATCCCCTAGCCTCTCTTGCTAAAGGTTGCGCCCATGGACCTCCGTACTTCCACCCTGCCAAGGCCAGTGGAGTCCCTTCCCCACTACGCTTTGTCGCACCACGGGCCTCCATCCTAGAGTATGCCCCTGCACCAAGGGTTGTTAACCACGCGTAACCCCCTGTTTCCTCTTTGAGCCGCTCAACGCGTAAGCCCCTTTCCGCTTCTCAAGGACGCACCCTTTGCGACGTGATCGTCTAGTCCCTGTTGCCTCTTGTATCTCACACCGATCACGACTCACGTGGGCTTAGAGCGTGCATCGACCATGGCATCTGTTATGGGCCGCCTCAGAGCGTAAGCCCCATCCCAGAGAACTTCGTGGACTTTGATCCGTGCTAACACATGGTAAGTAGGAAGCCTCCATGAGGTTCAAGCCCACCACCCGGTCGTTCCTACTTCTCCACGTCGGTTCCACGACCACCATGGGCCGCCTCAGAGCGTAAGCCCCATATCCACTCGGGGCCGCCTCAGAGCGTAATCCCCAAATTCCCTCTTCCCACATAACGTTAAATGGTATTCCCTTGTCCCGCATGATGTTAAACTGTATGCCCTGAACTACGTGGTCATTGATCCGTGCTAACACATGGTATGTAGGAAGCCTCCACAATGTTCAAGCCCATCGCTCAGTTGTTCTAACCCCTTCACGTCGGTTCACCAGCACCATTATGGGCCGCCTCAGAGCGTAATCCCCGTATCCCCCCTCTTGGTCCCTCTCAGAGCGTAATCCCCATGCCTCACACCCACGTCTCATCCTGACCTCCCCCTCGAGCCCACTTGCCTTGGGAAGCTCATGCCCTAGCCCGGAGATCTGACTTCCTCCATGCTCCATTCCATGCATTCATTCTCACAGGTCGCCTCTTCAGGTGTCCCACCGTACCACCGAACTACGCAGACTTTGATTCCCTGCCATGGGGATATGTAGGAATCCTCCATGAGGTTCAAGCCCATCACTCCATCACCCATCCTGATCCTTACCTGGGCAGCCACATCCCGGTTAGATCATGCCACCCCATTCCACTCCATGGTAGCCGGGAAGCCGCCCACGTGCTGGCCCCACCATCGGTGTTCCCCCTAGGGGGTCCTTCAATCTGATCCACTCTCAGTGTTACGATCAGTCCGATCTGTCTCCGCAAGTTTCTAAACTCACGGCATACCCCGTGTTAAACATGGGAAGATGAGGATAACCTTAGATGGTACACAATCCCCGTTTTCAATGTGGGATTCCTCGGGCTTCCGCGCCCTCGAGAAGCCCTGTGATAAGGGATAGAAAATAGACATGCCAATCCCCAGCATCAAGACATGCCAACGACACCCCAACGTGACCATTGCCTCACCGAAGGTTGCTGCCCCGACAAGACCCCTTGGAGCGTCTCAACGGAAGCAGCGTAATTAACTGGTGTCCATAAAGATATGGCGCCAGGAACGAGATTCACGAACCCATATTAAATCTATGAGAGAGACCCGGACTAGGTGATGAGCTCCGAGGAGGAATCCACGGAAGGAAGAACTGACATCCCATCATCCCGGTTTCGATCAAGGAGCAGATGTCCCTGAACAAGGAATGGATGTCGCCCACCTTTGGCAAGCGGGAATGCGGGGAAACAAGCCATGCGTCCTCCCATGTGTGACGGACGCACGTGTGCGCCCCGACATAAAAGCGTCAGAAACAACCGACATCCTCACGTAAGTTCAACTTCATCTCCCATGATGTTAAACAGTAACAAACCCTTCTAAACTACATGGACATTGATCATGGTATCCTAGACAATGTACATAGAAATCCTCCCTGAGGTTAAATCCCCACACTAACATCACGGTCTTCCTCATGTCGGTTCACCTTCATCCCTCGTGACGTAAAACTATATCACACCATTCCGATCAATGTGGACTTTTTTCCTTGTCTCCTAAATAGGGTATATAAGAAGCCTCCCTAAGGATCAAACCCAACACTAACTTTATTGTTGTCCTCACGTCGCTTCACATTCTTTCCGCTTGATGTTAAACAATATCACACCCTTTAGAAAATTTTTGGCTTTTATCCTTGTCTCGTAGATAGGGTACATGGGAATCCTCCCTAAGGTCCAACCCTAACCAGTGGAAAGCATTTGTGATCCCCAACAAGTGGTAAGATGTTGTCAACCCATATAGCGGTACGCCATTGTGACCCCATCCAGAGGTAAACCATTTTGATTCTCTACCAGTGGTAATATATTGGAACCCCACCCAGCGATAAGACATTGTGATCCCCATATTGCAGTAATACATTTTAAACCCATCCAGCATTAATCTGTTGTGACCCAATCCTGCGGTAAACCTTTTTGATTCTCAACTAGTAGTAAGCTATTGGAACCCCAAACATCACTAAGCCATTGTGGTCTCCATCTAGTGGTAAGCTATTGTCAACCCATCCTACGGTAAGCCATTGTGACCCTTTCTATAAGTAATCCATTGTGATTTTCAACCTGCGCTAAGCCATTAGAATCTCAACTATCGGTAAGTTGTTGTAGTCCCCTTTGTGGGGACCCTCATCTTTGGTCCTCCCCTCTAGCATCAGACTAACTTTCGAGCTGATAATCATGCGTACGCCACATAAATTCATTGGGTTGTTGTCCTCTGAGTACACCCTAATTCCACACCCCATCCTGAACTACGTGGAAATTTATTCCCCCCTTAGGGATAAGTTGGAGGTCTCTTCAAGGCACAATCCCAACATCATCGTCGTCCTCACTTTGGATCCATCTAATTCTACATCAACATCACCCAACCATCCATATATATCCTAATCATTTTATGGGATTCCACATATCAGTGATATCATTTCATCTACTTCGTCACTACTCCTCGCATCAATCGGGTAACTAAACATGTGTTAGCCCCATCATCAGTGTTCCCCTAATGGGGTTTCACCCATCCAATCCACTTTTGTCAGCGTTCCGATTAGTCCAATCTATCTCTGTCAGACATTAAAACTCATGGAATACCCTGTGTTAATCCTAGTAAGTAGAGGAAAACCTCATAGACATGCCTATGGTATATAATTCCTTTCACTCAATGTGGGATCTCTTGGGATTCCTCACCCTCGAGAAGCACAATCATAAGGGGAAGAAACTCAGACGCATCAGTGTTCTAGTGTCCCGACATGCCAACGATGTCCAACGTGACTACTCCACCAACCGAATGTTGCTACCCGGACTGGACCCCTTGGAATTTCCTAATAGAAGCATTGTAATTAACTAGCGTCCATTAAGACATGGCACTAGGAAGAGTTTCACAAAAATTGTCTTATGTCTATAAGGGATATCAGGACTAGGAGAAGAGTTCCGATGAAGAATTCATGAAAACAGAAATCATAATCCCATCATCCTGTTTTGATCAAGAAGAAAACAACCCTGAATAAGTGATGGATGTCTCCCACCATTGGAAAGAAGGGATGCAGGGAAACAATCACCGCGTCCTCCCCCTCCAAAAATAGATGGATGTGTGTGCCTCGAAGAAAGCATTGGAAACAAAAATGGTGAACCCGACATGAAATTCTTATCCCCGTTGTAGAGATTAGTAGCATTCCATAAATCAATGGATTAGCATTTCACTAGATCTAGCTATCTGGAACTAGGTCCCACCAATCAAATAGTGGGCATGGCGAGAAACTCACCAGATGTTGGGGTAGTTGAATGCTGGGAATCCTAGTCATCAGCATTGACTTCATGGATCATTCTTACCAACCATGGAAGATGGAATGGCACTGGGGAAATGGATATGACTTTCCTTCGTTCAGTTCTAATGGATAAAACTCCCTTCTTTTCAGAACCCAATCCATCATAACAAGAAAAAGATCATCACACACCAACCGATGTAGTGGAGGGTAAACATCAACGCAGAAATCTTGCATGGCCTCATCTCTATGGAGAATGCCTCCATGTCCACATCTGATGGGTGTGAATGCCCAATCTCCCAATATGAATTCATTCCGAGAAGTGTGATTAACGAACTTGTTCGACAATACTATGAGGAGGGTATTATCCCAACTTGGGATGTGGACTGACAAGACTTAGGAACTTCTGCGCCTCACTATCACCTCTCCCCAAGGGCCGTGTAGGGAGCCACTACTCTCCACACTATTGTATAATCCTTTAAGAAGCCTTTCCCTGGAACACAGCGATGAATCCTTCCCCTACACCAATGAGGTGAGGTATGTCCCGGCCAGCCCTGCTGTAATCCCATACCGGGGGGACACTAAGTAGGGATCCCACCAGGTGGCATCAGCACTCCCACCCAGACCCATGGGTTGAGTAGCAAGTGAGTTATCCACTTGCACCACTAACCCTGGCCCGGTTAACCTGACTACAGTGTCAGGCATAGGCTGTAGAGGATGCTCATTAAGGGGAATCAACCTCAATGACTATTGTGGCATGCTCCACCTATGGAACTTACCATCAATACCTTATTTATACCGAGTAGGTGCACTTGTATGCTCAGCCTGGATCGAGGCCCCAACCACCCTATGGGTAGGTTGGGTGGACTCCGGTCACTGACATAGGTGACATCCATCGCAGGCCGACCCACGATGTTAAAATCCAGTATGGAGGTCCACACCATTCCACCACCAATAAAAGTGCATGACCATCACACTCCCAAGCTCGGTGTAGAGGTCCTCCCCTTGTCACAGTCGATTAGAGAGAAGGCCCTCCTCACTACATTGATACCAGGTACAAAATCATCTTCTGCACCCATGAACTCAGGTATGTAGCCATTCCTCCTATCACAAGTTTCCAATGTGAAGATGCTACATGTCCATCCAACCATCAATGTGGTGGTCTTCCCCACATCCTTACAGCAGCTGAAAAAAGGTCCTCCCATTTCTAGATATCTGAGTTGATGAGGTTTACCTCTATTTATAGTCACCCAACATGGAGGCCCTACCAATGTTCAACTTGACCAGTACGATGACCTTCCTTGCACCATCGCTACCAAGGGAAACAAGCATGGTGTCACTTTTCCTTCTCCTACGAACTCCAGTGAGGGTACTACCCATTCCAGAACATCCCTCAAGATTCCATCTACATTCCATCCAAAAGAAATAGAGGTTCTCCCCATGTTCCCTTTGAAATTTATCCAGGTGCTCCTTGAACACTAGTTCACCCAGGTGGAAGTCCTCTCTGCCCCAACTTTAGCTCGACCGAGATTCCTCATGCCAAAAACCTACCATGTCCCAAAGATCCACGACGGGAAAGTAGAGAGGGTTGTTGATGTCATATGAAGGATAGATAGATGCTTCAAACCATGATTAATCCGATCTTCTTCTTAAATTACTAGGTGGAATTAAATTCATTTATGGATGCCTCACCCTGATCTTTTGTGTAAAGGGATGAGGCATGGAAGATACTTGTCAGCCTCATCCTTCAAGAATGAGAGGTCCACCTTATCCCTAAATCACTCTTCTGATACATTTAAGAGGATGAAGATTTGGCCCTTTTACAGGGCCTAGTCATGTAATCCTACCCATCTTCTACAATGTAACTCTCTACCTCAACTAGAGATAATGGAAAGGTATTCTGGGGACCGGTAGATAATGGAGAAAACCTCGACCCACCATAAAAAATGATATACCCTACACCGAAAACTGCGGTCGCTAGTCCATATTATCAGGATGTGGTGGCTCAGTCGTGGCATTCATCATAGGATAGCCCACAATTTAGTGACTTGTTAGCCCCTTTTCTGTATTCTCCACCGGCCAATCTTCCATCTCATCGGTCACCTTCGGTGCCACTTCTGGTCCCCCAGCAATCCACAGTAGATGAGTGGGGAAACCAAGGGGAAAATACCTTGTCTAAGACCAGTATCTTTTGGGAGATTCTAGTGGCAGATCATTTCCCAGAGATGTTCTGGCCGATCACAACTATGAACTTCCCTATGCTAGAATTGCATACCCGGGAAGAAGTTGTGTGTTTTCACCAAACCCTCTTTGGAAAAAAAATTTGTATCCATTATTAGTGAATGAAATAACCCATGATTCAGGAACACTTTGAAGAAATTGGTTAGAAATGTTGTATGGTAGACCTGGAGGAACTTTCTATGGCCGAGTTCCCTGAGTCCCCTGGTCATCACCAGACCCTCTAGAAAAGATGCATTTAGAGTTTTAAGGTACTCTATAGGATTACCAAGGATGCCTCCCACCATGTTCAAGTCCATGGTTGGGGCATTATGATGCCCTTCATTTTAGTGATATCTGTTTCCAGCCTGGCATTCCAGGTGATATAGACGATAGGCCTCCATGTAGGGTCATAGTTAACAAGGATGATCTATCAGAGGGAGAGACTGAGATAGAACTCCTTGACGAGAAGTTACCTCCTGGGGGATTTCACACCTATTGGACCCACTGTGAAAGGATAATTTCTAGTAGAGAAATATATTGGGTCATCCCATGCCCACCGTTACGTTTGTCCTCGGCCGGAATCCCAAGAAGGGTGAAGATCTTCTTGGGGAAATACAACCCACTTACCCATCTGGATTAGTGTAAAAGGTGGAAGATGATCTTGAAAAGGACGCATTGTTTCAATAGCTCATGATGCATAATAAGATGGTTAATTACCACTTTGATGAATGTGTAGCGGGGTGCGGACTGAACTACACTGATCCCTGACCAGGGTAGTAGCGACAACAAGGAAAGATACAACTTTCCTTGGAGAGTTTCCCCCAATAGAATCCAACCATCTTGCACACATAGACAGATTATAAGTTAGAGATTATGGATAGAGGGAATGATTTTTGTCACTATATCCCCTTGATCAGCATGATAATCCTCGGGACCCAGCTCATGTTCCCCCAGCCGGTCCACATGTCATTCCACTAGCCACTCCACGAGATGATGTTTCGGATTATCATGTCAAATAACCTACCAATTCACTAGTGTCTAGGGACCCTCATGAAGATAGGAATCCCCACCCAGATTATCTGACGGCAGTGCTAATTGCTCCCCTTAAAGCATTGGAAACCCTACAGGTTGAAATTCCAGCTGATGGATATCCATACCCAGTGTGGGTGGAGGTCATTCCAGCACCCCCTAGTTTTGGAAACCCTATATTTTACCTCTTTAATGGGACGGGTGATCCACAGTAGCATCTGGACCACTTCATCTCAAGGTGCGGACCCATGATGGGAACTCCAACGTAGCAAGAGGCTACCAAAATCAGGTGTTTTGTATAGAAATTGGAAGAGCCATCATTTGTTTGGTACAAATAGCTACCCATTGGTTCTATTGCCAACTGGGAAGATATTCGTAAATAGTTTATTTAGAAGTTCAGATCTACCACCTAAAAGACGAGTATTGCAAACCTATTAAAGTGAAAAAAGAGGCTTATGAGTGCATCACTGAATTAATTGCTCGTTAGAATGGCCTCACCTATTCGCTAGATATGTTTCTAACTCAAGAGAAGCTGATGAAAATGTGTGTGGGGAATGTAAAAACGTAACTACTCCCCTCTTTCATTAATCAGAATTACCCCATAGGATTCTGATATTTCTCAGATAAGGCCCAGCGTCTAGAGGATGCTTTGCAACAGGATAAGTGTAACGCCCTGACCCTAGTTACCCAGAGTCGGTGCATTATTACATAACATTGGCATGATCACAAGAAAGATCAAATCTCGAAAGACTGATGGGTTTAGTAGCCTTGGAAACACTAGATATATTCATAAGTTTTACATTACATCATAAAATGAAAAACTACTACAACAACATATTGTTTCCACAGTCCACACTATAATCCCCTCATAATATCCCTGCAGGTCATTCATAACTTACATCTTCACATCCTGGAAAAATAAAACATAGAAAAGGGGTGAGCTCAAATGCCCAGTAAGGATAACAATATAGCGGAACATTCAAAAATAAGCATAAACATTTAAGGCAATGAATTACTAAAACAAAAGCCTTTTAAACTTGAACTTCAACATAGTATGGCAAAAGTAAAATGAAATAATTCCATTTACTTGTTCACATGGATATTCTAATAATCGAATAATCACATGCAATATCAATAACCACTTTCATAATGTTGGAATGCATAATGCCAGACTATCATAACCACATAGTCAAGGCCTCGTGCCAAGACTACAAATAAGATTTTGCCAAGGACTTGTGCCAAGACACTAGTTTGTCTCATGAGACCTACCGATGCATCGAGGAGCTATAGCGGGCTCCACCCGTCACATATTAAGTCCAATGCATTCCCATATGAAAAGGTTTAAACATAACATAAACATTTGTATTAAAACTAGCATACGAAAGGTCAATACTTTCACCATAAACTATGAATGGTATAAAAATAGCACATCCATAGTCAAACATATCACAAAACCTTCAATACAATATAGAAGTTTTGTATCATAATAAATCAACTTCAAATAATCTTAAAATCCATCAAAGGATGTTGACATAGATGAAATCAAAATTCTTTTTAAAGAAATATCTCCTTTTATTTTGAAATAATTTAAGATCCATATAAATTAAAACATTTTCTTTGAAAATATTTATATAAGCTTGTAAGGGAAGCTTTGAAGATTTTATAACGGCAGAAAATAGCCGCACCCGTCATATAAGTTAAAAAAAACATTCTTACCTTAATTCTGTCGAAAAGGTTAAAAAGGACCTTGTTTTTAAAACGACCGAATGATTCCTTTATAAACAACTTATAAAAGACAAAAAAGGTATAAATGACTTTAACTCATATTCTAGTAAATAGTTAAAATGTTTTGAAATACATTTTTAAGAAACATGGATGTGGATGATAAAGAGATCCCAGTAGATTATTACGTATAAACAACCTTGGATAATGAAGAGGTTGTAAAGTAAACCCTTACCTTGTACTTTTCCTTGGTTGGGGTAGGTTAACCTCATGTATAATGGTGACATAATTGTTATTAAATTATACAAGAATCATATATATTAATATGATATCATATATGATCTTTTAACATTGATTTGTTAATAATATCTTAGAATTATCATCGTTTCGGGTGTTAACTTACTCATTTTCTTTTATATATTTTGTTACATAAGACATGTTTGTTGTATCTTATTCATATCCAGAATGATATCAAGTCCTTAAACATCATTTTTAAATCATCAAATGATAATTATACTTGAATGGATACGATGGAGAGTGAATCTCATCGCGTTCGTGGAGACGGTAGTCCGTACGTACGCACGAGCGACAATATCATTCTTTTGATATTAAAATAATATATAAATGGATGGTATATCATATATACAGAATCATTAACATGTTATATTTATTATTTACATGAGTTACACATCATTATTATACTCATCCAAATAATAATATATTGAATAACAATTACACCACGACGTGGAGACGGTAAGTCGTACGTACGCACGTATGGTGACATGTTATTCAAAGGGTGGATAGAATACTGAATATGGTTGTACCATATTTATAATAAAATCACAGTATATGTGAGATACTAGATTTATTATTTTAGAATGGTAAGAACAAAGGAAGAAGAAGTGGAAGAAGAAATGAACTTGGAGAAGGGTGGTGAAATCATTACCTCTTCTTCGGGTTCTTCGTTTTGATTTGATCAAAAGGGCTCCTTAGGTTGGCTTTCTAATCAAACTAATGCCTCTAGGTTGTAGTGAGAGATGTAGGTAGAGTATGTTGGCAGAGTTTGGCCGAACCAAAAGGCTTTGAATGTGTGAATAAATGAGAAGGAGGAGTGCCCTTTTATAAGAGGGGTGAGGGGCACCTTGGGAAAAGCTAGAAATATTAATTTATAATAAATTCATATTCAGTTTCCAATGGCTCCAAAGTTGACTATTCAATGGTTAAGGTGGGGATGGGTCGAAAACAACTCAACCAATATAATTTAGACAGGTTTGGGTACTTATATTAACCTTATCTTTACGTATTAACTCTAAGTTAATTAGTTTCACTTTTACAATGTCTCTTTGTATTTTTATATAATATGGTTAATAAACTTACTATATACATCCAAACGACCCCCAAGTGGTCCATTAATGATGAACCAATCATGATATAAGTCTGCTGGCCGAACCTTAGATTTTTAGGAATTTAATATCAGTTAATAATATAAAATTTGTTTTAAGAACTCTTTTATGTCAATTTTGACACTATTCAATAGTTGATTTTTGTGAAACTCATAACAGATTGATTACTTCGAAAAAAGTCAATTTAAGCAATACTAATATATCATATTATCCTATAAAATTATTTTAATTCATTAAAAGTTTCATATTATATTTATTTGGGTATTTATAATATCAATTATTTTAATTGTTTACTATTATAGTAATTACTGCATCATCATTGTGTCATAAATAAAATATATTATTTAATGTCTAAAAATTATAAATAAAATATCATTATGTAGGAAATAGTTTTATCGTTCTAATGAATATTTATAATCTAAAATCCAACGTATATAACCTTATGTAACAATTGTTTTTCTAAAAGATATATGCTTGTGTCATTTTTGTATTCATTTTAACTTAATTAAAATAAAGTGTCATTATCACTTAAAAGTGGATCCATGGGGTCCCAAAATCGACCCAAAGATGCCCATGGTCGACCATGTATCAACCAATAGGGTTAAGACACGTTTTAGGGTAATTTAGTATTATTATAATATTATTTGTTTAACCCTTATTTACCGGATTTACCCTTAACCACGGTAAATAAAATATTTACCGCAGTAATTATTCAAAATGTCTAAAAATAAAAGTTACCTATTTACACAATTTGAACATCCTGATTCCAAATATGGAATCCATTTTCCTAAATTCAAAACACAGAAGTGGCAGAAATTAATTTAAAATTAATTCCAGCTGTCAAAACAAAAAGCGTGTTTTTAAGAGATAATAACTATCAAAAGATTGACACTTGTTTATGTACGGTTTAATTGTAAAATTATGTCCAATGACCAAAATTATATTAAATGGTAAAAATAAATTCTAAATATACTTTAAAACCACTCAAATTCATAATTTATCACTATTAATTATTTTGATTAAAAAAGTTGTTTTTAATTAAAATTTAGCAATTTTCACTATTCATCAAAATATGAAAGTTATCCGAAATGTACCAAAATTTAACCTTAGGCTAAATTCGATATTCCGAATCCAAAAATGATGTCCATTTTGAAATATAAAATATATATAATTTCAAAAAGTAGGTATTACTATTCATAACGGCTAGTTTGATTGGTTATGGTGTATTAGAACTCGGTGTTGCGTACAACACACGCTATCACATTATTCAAAGAGAAGCGTACCGTAGAAGCTTGGGGTGTTACATTATCCCCTCCTTCAAATAATTTCGTCCTCGAAATTTCTAGAATACTTATCACATGAGAAGACTCAGGTGGTTCTTCACCATAAGTTCCTCGGGTTCCCACGTTGCCTCTTCCATCTTATGGTTTCTCCACAAAACTTTTACCAGACGCGTCATCCGGTTTCTCAGTACTTGTTCTCTCGTATCAAGAATCCTGACGGGCTCTTCACAATAAGACAGATCAGGTTCCAGTTCTAATTCCTCATAGGTGAGTACATGAGTTGGGTCAGGCATGTATTTTCTCAACAGAGATACGTGGAACACATCGTGAACTTTGGAGAGACTTGGCGGCATTGCCAATCGGTAAGCTACAACCCCAATTCGTTCTAGAATTTCGAAAGGTCCGATGTACCTGGGACTCAATTTACCTTTCTTACCAAAACGTATGACTCCCTTCCATGGAGATACATTTAGGAAAACATGATCACCGACTTGAAATTCCAAATCCTTCCTTCGATTATCGGCATAGCTCTTCTGCCTACTTTGAGCTGTTCTGATGTGATTTGGATTACTTCCACATTTTCCACCGTTTCCTCCACCAGTTTTGGGCCTACAAGTTTTCTTTCACCAACCTCATCCCAACAGGTTGGTGTACGACATCTCTTTCCGTATAACACTTCATATGGTGCCATCTGAATACTCGAATGGAAGCTATTGTTATAGGAAAATTCTACCAATGGTAAATATTGATCCCACATACCCTGAAAGTCAAGTGAGCAAGATCTCAACATGTCTTCTAGGGTTTGAATAATCCTTTCTGATTGTCCATCTGTCTGAGGGTGGTAAGCAGTGCTCAAATGAATTTCAGTATCCAGTGATTTCTGAAGACTTTTCCAAAATCATGAAGTAAAACGGCGATCACGATCAGAAACAATCGATAGGGGAACTCCATGAAGTCTCACAACTTCATTAATGTATAGTCTTGCTAGACGTTCCAGGGGTAGATCTTCTCTTATAGGAAGAAAATGTGCTGACTTGGTAAGACGATCAACAATAACCCATATTGCATCATTCCTTCTAGGAGTCTTTGGTAGCCCCATGACAAAGTCCATCGTAATATTGTCCCATTTCCACTCCGGTATGGGAAGAGGTTGCATGACTCCTCCAGGCTGTTGCCTTCCAGCATTCACTTGTTGACAAACCATACATCTTGACACAAAATCAGCAATCTCCCTCTTCATGTTGTCCCACCAAAAATGTTCCTTCAAATCTCTATACATTTTGGTGCTCCCAGGGTGTATTGAGAAATTGGAACTATGAGCATCATCCAGCAATTCCCTTTTCAGATCAGGTAAATCGGGAACACAAAGTCTCTTCCCGAATTTCAAAATTCCATCTTCATACACAAAGTCTCTCAATCTCCCATCATTCATAGCTTTAATCTTCTTTTGAAATTCTTCATCATCGGTCTGAGTACTCTTAATCCTTTCTAGTAAAGATGGTTTGGCAACCATTTGAAAAAGCATTGATGTTTCTCCTTCCCTGGTTATTCCCATGTCCATCTTCACTAGATCCATGAAAATTGGATCCCTTTCAATTCTCATATTGTTCAAAACTCCATGGTATTTTCTACTCAAAGCATCTGCCACCTTGTTTGCCTTCCCTGGGTGGTAGTGTATCGTACAATCATAATCCTTGAGTAATTCAAGCCATCTCCTTTGCCTCATGTTGAGTTCTTTTTGTGAGAAAATATACTTCAAACTCTTGTGATCAGTATAAATCTCAAATTTTTCACCATAGAGGTAGTGCCTCCATATCTTCAAAGCAAAGATCACAGCTGCTAACTCGATATCATGAGTTGGATAGTTTTGTTCATGAATTTTCAACTGTTGTGATGCATAGGCAATAACTCTATCATTCTGCATAAGGACACAACCAAGTCCTTTCTTCGATGCGTCACTATAAATAACGAACCCATCATTCCCTGATGGTAGGGTCAATATAGGAGCATTGACTAATATTTTCTTCAGTTCATCAAAACATTCCTCACACTCTTTTGTCCAAACAAATTTAACCCCTTTACGTGTGAGCTTCGTTAATGGGTTAGCCAATCGGGCAAAATTCTGGACGAAACGTCGATAATAACCTGCCAAACCAATAAAACTACCTACCTCAGTTATACTCGTAGGTGCTGGCCATTCTTGGATTGCCTTGGTCTTATAAGGATCAACAGAGATTCCATCTTTAGAGACAATATGGCCAAGAAAAGAAATCTCATGAATCCAGAATTCACACTTGCTAAACTTCCCATATAATTCATGCCTCCTCAGAGTCTTCAAGATAATGTGTAAGTGATTTTCATGATCTTCGTAGGTTTTGGAGTATACCAAGATATCATCAATAAATACCACCACAAATTCATCGAGATACTCCTTGAAAACTCTATTCATCAGATCCATGAATACATAGGGTGCATTAGTCAATCCAAACGGCATTACAGTAAACTCGTAATGCCCGTACCTGGTTCGAAGTGCTGTCTTCGGAATGTCTTCCTTCTTTACACACAACTGATGGTATCCATATCGAAGTTCAATCTTTGAAAATTATTGAGCTCCATGTAGTTGGTCAAATAAATCATCAATACGAGGTAGGGGATACTTTTTCTTTATCGTTATAGCATTGATCTCCCTGTAGTCGATACATAACCTCATAGATCCATCTTTCTTTTTAACAAAAAGAACAGGGGCTCCCCATGGAGAAACACTGGGGAGAATAAATCCCTTATTACTCAATTCCTCTAGTTGTTTCTTTAGTTCGACTAACTCTACAGTGGCCATTCTATAAGGGGTCTTCGATATAGGCCTTGATCCAGGAATCAAATCAATGGAAAACTCAACTTCTATTTCTGGAGGATGTCCAGGTAAATCTTCCGGAAATACATCTACAAATTCTTTCACAACAGGTACATCCTCTATTTGAACATTCCTTTCCTCACCGACAGTTATTTCATTCTCTTCCTCCCCAATAATTGAATTAAGTCGAGCTACTGGGGGTGCATCTAAATAATAATTAGGTGGTGACGATTCTGCTCTAAAGATAAGGTGTTCCTTATCATTATCATCAAGAATCGTAACCTCTTTCTTCTTACAATAAATCTTCGCATCATAGTCCGAAAGCCAGTCCATACCGAGGATTATATCAAACTCAATCATAGGTATGACGATGAGATCAGCAGATAAATAACATTTATTTTCTCTAATGGGGACTGATTCACAAAACTTTGTCGCAATGATACTTCCCTTAGGAGTTTTAACTGACAACTCCCTTATTAAATAAAATTGGAAATATCTAATTTTCTTAGCAAACTGGGAGGATATGAAACAATGCGATGATCCAGAATCAAATAATGCATTTTCTAAACTTGAGAAAACCATTAAATTACCTGCCACCACGTCTTTCGGAGCTTCTACCTCAGCAGTAGTGATAGCATAAGCCTGGCCTTGATCCCTTGGCCTTTTCTGAGGTAAGTTCTCCTGAAGATTAGGACATGCATTTGCATAATGTCCCATCTCCCTGCAATTGTAGCACTGAACGTTGGTAGCTTCCTTCTTCCCCTTGCAATCACGAGCTTGGTGGCCTTTTTCACCACACTTGTAACAGACTCCCATTCCCTTCAAGCAAGTACCAGGGTGTTTCTTCCCGCATTTACCACAGGATGGATATTCAACCTTTCCATTCTTCCCCTTATTTCCATTCCCAGATTGATCAGCAGGTCTCTTCTTCTCTTGCTTTTCTTTAAAGTCATAAGACATAGAGAATTCCTTTTCGGTCTTGATAGCACATGAGACAATGTCTTCGTATGACGAAAAGGATTGTGAGACTAATGCTCGACGAAGAAATGGTTTTCAACCATTAAAGAAACGATCAATATTACTTCTTTGGTTATGTATATAATCACCAGCGTACCTTGCTAACCTTGTAAAGATAGCCTCATACTTTGCGACATTCTCATCCTCCTTTTGTCTCAGACTCAGAAATTGCCTTTCCATATCTGCTCGATGGTCGCGAGGAAAGTATTTTTCTAAAAACAGATCTTTGAACTCCCACCATTCCATATTTGATACTTCATCATCTTCCTTCATGTTTTTAATCAATGACCACCATTGATCAGCATCTCCAGTGAGGCGGTAAACTGCCCTGATAACTTTTTCCTTTTCACTGCTCCCCAAAGACTGAAATATTTTCTCTAGGGAATTTATCCACTGCTCGGCTACTAAGGGATTTGTACTCCCATTGAACGTTGGTGGTTGTTGCCTCATGAATCGCTCTAACATTGATCCTCCACACTGCGGATCAGGGTGCTCCATACGGGTAAGGTTATTATGCATAACCTGAGTAAGTTGTCCCAGTATGGTGATTAGCTGATCGACACCAGTTGCATCACCAGCCCCACTATAATTATCTTGAGCAGGAGGGAAATCCCTACATGGAGTGCGTGCATTGATACGGTTTTCATTTCTTCCACTAGGCGCCATTTCTAAACAATGGCATAAACTAGATCAGTTTATGAATCAAAATACATAATCCCATACTTATAAAACACTTAACATAAATTGAACTATTTATGGATATAATCCATAATCATAAGAATGTTTTCTTTGAGGAATTATATACTCATAATCCCTTCAAAATGATTTGTAAAGAAAAATGAGAGTTATCCTAATCATATCCCCCGGGAGTGTCGTAACCAAGAGTGCAGCAAGGCCCGTTGTCGTGCACCAGTTCCCGTTCAAGTCTAGCTCAAAGCGATGTTTTCGGGTTTTACCCCTAGGTACATCTGTGCCAGAGCCGCCTCTACCTGCTCGTATCCAGACAGGGATGTATTGCTCGGAAAACTCACAAAATCTCTACAATACCAAAATTCTAGGAAGTTCTTCTATACTAATCCTCAAAGTTCATCTTAGGTCTACGTGCTCAAATCAGAGTTTATCTAAATCTAGCTTCCAAGGTTTGTACTAAACTTCCTCTGATACCAACTATAACGCCCCGACCATAGTTACCCAGAGTCGGTGCAATATTACATAACATTGGCATGATCACAAGAAAGATCAAATCTCGAAATACCGATTGGTTTAGTAGCCTTGGAAACACTAGATATATTCATAAGTTTTACATTACATCATAAAATGAAAAACTACTACAACAACATAATGTTTCCACAGTCCACACTATAATCCCCTCATAATATCCCTGCAGGTCATTCATAACTTACATCTTCACATCCTGGGAAAAATAAAACATAGAAAAGGGGTGAGCTCAAATGCCCAGTAAGGATAACAATATAGCGGAACATTCAAAAATAAGAAAAAACATTTAAGGCAATGAATGACTAAAACAAAAGCCTTTTAAACATGAACTTCAACATAGTATGGCAAAAGTAAAATGAAATAATTCCATTTACTTATTCACATGGATATTCTACTAATCGAATAATCACATGCAATATCAATAACCACTTTCATAATGTTGGAATGCATAATGCCAGACTATCATAACCACATAGTCAAGGCCTCGTGCCAAGACTACAAATAAGATTTTTCCAAGGCCTTGTGCCAAGACACTAGTTTGTCTCATGAGACCTACTGATGCATCGAGGAGCTATAGCGGGCTCCACCCGTCACATATTAAGTCCAATGAATTCCCATACGAAAAGGTTTAAACATAACATAAACATTTGTATTAAAACTAGCATACGAAATGTCAATAATTTCACCATAAACTATGAATGGTATAAAAATAGAACATCCACAGTCAAACATATCACAAAACCTTCAATACAAAATAGAAGTTTTGTATCATAATAAATCAACTTCAAATAATCTTAAAATCCATCAAAGGATGTTGACATAGATGAAATAAAAATTCTTTTTAAAGAAATATCTCCTTTTATTTTGAAATCATTTAAGATCCATATAAAATAAAACATTTTCTTTGAAAATATTCTTATAAGCTTGTAAGGGAAGCTTTGAAGATTTCATAACGGCGGAAAATAGCCGCACCCGTCGTATAAGTTAAAAAAAACATTCTTACCTTAATTCTGTCGAAAAGGTTAAAAAGGACCTTGTTTTGAAAACGACCGAAAGATTCCTTTATAAACCACTTATAAAAGTCAAAAAGGGTATAAATGACTTTAACTCATATTCTAGTAAATAGTAAAAATGTTTTGAAATACATTTTTTAGAAACATGGATGTGGATGATAAAGAGATCCCAGAAGATTATTACGTATAAACAACCTTGGATAATGAAGAGGTTGTAAAGTAAACCCTTACCTTGTACTTTTCCTTGGTTGGGGTAGGTTAACCTCCTGTATAATGGTGAAATAATTGTTATTAAATTATACAAGAATCATATATATTAATATGATATCATATATGATCTTTTAACATTGATTTGTTAATAATATCTTAGAATTATCGTCGTTTCGGGTGTTAACTTACTCATTTTCTTTTATATGTTTTGTTACATAAGCCATGTTTGTTGTATCTTATTCATATCCAGAATGATATCAAGTCCTTAAACATCATTTTTAAATCATCAAATGATAATTATACTTGAATTGATATGATGGAGAATGAATCTCATCGCGTTCGTGGAGACGGTAGTCCGTACGTACGCACGAGCGACAATATCATTCTTTTGATATTAAAATAATATATAAATGGATGGTATATCATATATACAGAATCATTAACATGTTATATTTATTATTTAGATGAGTTACACATCATTATTATACTCATCCAAATAATAATATATTGAATAACAATTACACCACGACGTGGAGACGGTAAGTCGTACGTACGCACGTATGGTGACATGTTATTCAATGGGTGGATAGAATAATGAATATGGTTGTACCATATTTATAATAACATCACAGTATATTTGAGATACTGGAGTTATTAATTTAGAATGGTAAGAACAAAGGAAGAAGAAGTGGAAGAAGAAATGATCTTGGAGAAGGGTGGTGAAATCATTACCTCTTCTTCGGGTTCTTCCTTTTGATTTGATCAAAAGGGCTCCATAGGTTGGCTTTCTAATCAAACTAAAGCATCTAGGTTGTAGTGAGGGATGTTGGGAGAGTATTTGGACAGAGTTTGGCCGAACCAAAAGGCTTTTAACTTGTGAAGAAATGAGAAGGATGAGTGCCCTTTTATAAGAGGGGTGAGGGGCACCTTTGGAAAAGCTAGAAATATTAATTTATAATAAATTCATATTCAGTTTATAGTGGCTCCAAAGTTGACTATTCAAAGGTTATGGTGGGTATGGGTCTAAAACAACTCAACCAATAGAATTTAGACTGGTTTGGGTACTTATATTAACCTTATCTTTAAGTATTAACTCTAAGTTAATTAGTTTCACTTTTACAATGTCTCTTTGTATTTTTATATAATATGGTTACTAAACTTACTATATACATCCAAACGACCCCCACGTGGTCCATTAATGGTGAACCTATCATGATATAAGTCTCTTGGACGAACCATAGATTTTTAGGAATTTAATATCAATTAATAATATAATATTTGTTTTAAGAACTCTTTTATGTCAATTTTGACACTATTCAATAGTTGATTTTTGTGAAACTCATAAAAGATTTATTACTTAGAACAAAGTCAATTAAATCAATACTAATATATAATATTATCCTATAAAATTAGTTTAATTCATTAAAAGTTTCATATTATATTTATTTGGGTATTTATAATATCAATTAGTTTAATTTTTGACTATTATAGTAATTACTGCATCATCATTGTGTCATAAATAAAATAAATTATTTAATGTCTAAAAATTATAAATAAAATATCATTATGTAGGAAATCTTTTTATCTTTCTAATGAATATTTATAATCTAAAATCCAACATATATAACCCTATGTAACAATTGTTTTCCTAAAGGATATATGCTTGTGTCATTTTTGTATTCATTTTAACTTAATTAAAATAAAGTGTCATGATCACTTACATATGGATCCATGGGGTCCCAAAATCGACCCCAAGATGCCCATTGTCGACCATGTATCAACCAATAGGGTTAAGACACGTTTTAGGGTAATTTAGTATTATTATAATATTATTTTCTTAACCCTTATTTACCAGATTTACCCTTAACCATGGTAAATAAAATATTTACCGCAGTAATTATTCAAAATGTCTAAAAATAAAAGTTACCTATTTACAAAATTTGAACATCCTAATTACAAATATGGAATCCATTTTCATAAATTCAAAACACAGAAGTGGCAGAAATTAATTTAAAATTAATTCCCGCTGTCAAAACAAAAAGCGTGTTTTTAAGAGATAATAACTATCAAAAGATTGACACTTGTTTATGTTCGGTTTAAGTGTAAAATTATGTCCAATGACCAAAATTATATTAAATGGTAAAAATATATTCTAAATATACTTTAAAACCACTCAAATTCATAATTTATCACTATTAATTATTTTGATTAAAAAAGTTGTTTTTAATTAAAATTTAGCAATTTTCACTATTCATCAAAATATGAAAGTTATACGAAATGTACCAAAATTTCATCTTAGGCTAAATTCGATATTCCGAATACAAAAATGATGTCCATTTTGAAATATAATATATATATAATTTCAAAAAGTAGGTATTACTATTCATAACGGCTAGTTTGATTGGTTATGGTGTGTTAGAACTCGGTGTTGCGTACAACACACGCTATCACATTATTCAAAGAGAAGAGTACCGTAGAAGCGTGGGGTGTTACAATAAGCAAGAATGATCATTGCCTCTGGGGATTAATGAGAAATGGATTCCACAGTCGAGCCCACTATGATGGCCCAAATAGATTCCCCTTGATAACTAGAGTTATTACAAGCGGATCCACCTTCATAGAGTCTTAGAGGCTTGCACCCTTAGGCTCAGCCACCAACCCAAAAACGGCCACGTCAGGACTGACACGCACCCCCGCATAATGCGCCGCCACCACCCAGCAGAAATAACCATGTTCCACCTCCCAGGTAGGCTCATCCAACCCTTTGTTAGGTCTGGGCCCCTAGATTCC
The DNA here is from genome assembly GCA_963277665.1 of Viscum album. NCBI lineage: Eukaryota > Viridiplantae > Streptophyta > Magnoliopsida > Santalales > Viscaceae > Viscum > Viscum album. Next base: position 1,336,437,494 of record OY728162.1, read on the forward strand.
CCTTTCCGAATAGGAGAAATCATGCCTACTTATTCAATGAGGCTCAGGATCCTGGTTATTTCTGATGTTCCTTGTAGTTGGGACATCAATGGTTTACCAAATGTTGGAGGCCCGAAGAGGTAGATATCACCGATCACCCCTAGTACTGCCCCTATCACTGGATTCTAGGGAACTCCCTCAAACAGTTCTATTGTATAAAGAGTGGATTAAAGACCAGGTTGATAACAACATAGTGAGGTTAGGCCCATCGCTGGCTAAGGTGGCATTTCTTTTCTTAAATCCAAATAATAGTAGTGACTATGTGGGTGAGTGGATCCAGGTTCCTAACTATGGGTCTCAAAAGTATGACAACTGGATGTCTTGTAATGTAGTCGATCGTGCCCATGGAATTATATGTGCATGACTAAATCGACCAGAGTATTCAAAATCCACTACATCACCCACATCTAGTACTTTTGTGTCACTATCTCTGCCCTCCCTTCTCAGAAGACCAAGCCTCAACTACACAAGGTAATAAAAAGTCCCCCCCACAGATACCATAAAAAAACCCATAATCACAGTGACTTCATGCCCCCAATGATGGTGGTTACCCCATAATTCGTCCAGTAGTGGAGGATGCTTCATTTGAATATTCAGGGTACGTTTTGTTTAACACCATAGAGATGGTAAACCCCTACATGATTCCTGATGATGAGGAGTGCCAGACGAATCCTCTCAATGTCCCCAGTTGTTGCTCGCATCGACGGAGACTTCACTATATGGGTCAATGGAATGCGTCAATTAGTGCCTCCAGCTAGGCAACGAATTCCACTTAATCTAGACAGTAGGACCAGCCCAGAGTTCAGCACGTGCAACCATCTAATATGGTTTAATTAGGCCCGTCTGCAACACCATCAGTGTTACTTGATCTGGTCGAGCCGCCCCGACTGTGCCGAGATCAGCCAAACTCTGTTACGGATCGGCCTTAGTTGTTCAACCCACATCTGGTAGTTGCTCCATGAGCTTTGACTAGAAAGCAGCGAGACATTCCCAGCACCAGTCAGTTTCCAATTTAACTGATAGTACCCACCATACCCCCTACCACAAAATGACCTCCAATAAGAAAAAGTTCACGCTAGGCATGGATATATGATATCCCCAAGAATCTATCCATCATTCATGTGGGGATCTATATCCTTGAGTTCCTTCTCCTATTAGTGTATATAAGTGAATCCCTTGCTAATGATTTAAAAGACCCCTTCAAGTTTTAGATGGTGGTAGTAGTTACAGAAGTATTCTATGTTGAGGAAACCGAGCATACTGAATGTTAGGACAATATTTCATTATCCAGAGAAGATGAAGGATCTCCCATACATGGGATCATCTACCCATTATACATCATTGTCCACTACAATGGCATGGAGGTTCATTGCTATCTTTCCGAAATAGGTTCCAGGACCAACCTAATCCTAATTGGATACTGAGAAAAATGGGGTTTTCCGCCTATGATATGAGTCCCTCTAACTTGAGAAGTCATGATTATAAAAGGATAGAACAAACACCTATTCTAATTATCCTCTTGATGAACCAACATGGTGGCCATGTATCCAGCACCATGTTTATGTTTTTCTCATAGGACACCACCTACAATGCGTTCATGGGTAGTCCATGGATTCACCTTCATGTCACAGTCCCTTCCTCATATAACAAGCTCCTTAAGTACTCCCTTAATGGATGAGTGGGAATAATTAAAGGTGACACATCTCCTATTGCATCTTGTGAAGACTACAATCTATATGATGACTATTATAAGATCAATGATATGATGATTCATGCTAGCATGGTTGAACATTCTACGGTTGCTACCGACCTATGGATAGACCTAGATGATTCTTACATTTTCCTAATCCATCAATTAGAGGTTACAACCCCAGAACTAGGAAAATGCTCTTTTGTTTCTCAAATTAGGGGGGAAATTCCCAAGTCTAAAATATTCAAGAAGATCACCTCATATTCTTACAAAAATATGGCTCAGGTGAACCTAGAACCACTTACTTCTATAAGGTATCATGATGTACACCCCATGCCAATTGCAATACATCATACCTGCTTGTTTCAATGATCTGGGATAAACTGAATCAAGATGATGTGCCACTATTACTTTAATATCATTGAGCATGGCCCCTTGGGCTGAAGGCCAGATGGGATCCGGTCGATAGCTTGCATCAATATGGTTTCGGCAGCATATGAGTCCCCTGATGTGGTGTCCATCACCACACAGGATGGAAACAGTGCCCCGTTGAGATCTATTGACACATAGGAATCTCCTCCCACCAAGGATCCATCCTCTATAAGGGAAGAATAAGATTTTGAAGATGCGCCTCCCAATATTTAGTATGGTGTCTTTGACACGATTGATGAAATTGTACAGGTGAACCTCGGTAGTGAGATTGGATTCGATAACAACATTGATTAGTGCCACTATACCTTCTTAAGATCAACATTAGTGTGTGGATGTCCTGAAGAAGCACTATGATGTTTTTTCCTAGAGTTATAAAGAGATGCCGAGACAAGATCCTCCTTTCTCCATAACAACCTCGTACATCCCGCAAATCATTGTGCATTCAAATAGCCTCCCATAAAGATTCACCCTTCTCATTATGTCATGGTAAAGGAAAACCTTGATAAGATCATAAAATCCAATTTCATCAAGGAGGTACATTACCCTAGATGGTTATCCATCATCGTGCCTGTTAGAAAACAGAATGGGTAGATCAGAGTCTGTGTCAACTTCTTGGACCTCAACCGTCACTAACTTGTGGATGAGTTTCCTATTCCAATGATGGAACTGTTGATTGACAGCACCAATGGGTTCCATGATCTCTTCATCATGGATGGGTATTCTGAGTATAACCAAACTCAAATGGCCCACGAGGACAAAGAGTCTACACCCTTCAGGGAACAACAAGGTACTTTTTTCAACCAGGTCATGCCGTTTGGTATAAAGAATGTAGGTTACACCTATCAGCGTACCATGCATCACATATTCAATCCAATCCTTGGGACATTTTTGAAATTATACATGGATGATTTGGTGGTCAAATCTCACCAGAATCAGGACCATCTCAATGACCTTGAGAAAGTGTTCGACTTCCACCGTTATCTCCATATGAAGATGGACCCATTGAAGTGCACCTTAGGGGTCACCTATGGGATGTGTCTCAGCATCGTAGTCAGATATAGTGGCATCATGATCGATCCGGAGATAATTAAGTCAATCAGTCAGATGTATCCTCCTAGAAACATTAGGGAGATTCAATGGTTCCAAGTCCACTTAGCCTACATATGATGATTCATCCCAAATCTGGCCAGTATGTGTAAGGCCTTTTCTTGGATCATGAAGAAAGTCGTTGCAAATTACTGGGATGAGGAATGTTAGACAACTTTCTTGGAAATCAAGCAGTACCTATTACAGCCTCTGTTCATGATTCCAGCCATTTCTAGAAAACCTCTGGTCCGTTATGTGACCACTCTGGAATGATATCTTGGTTCCATTTTCACCCAAAAGAACATTGAGGGAATGGAGAACAGTCTATACTATCACAGTAGCATGCTCTTGATACAGAGACCAGATACTCCTCTATCGAGAAAATATACCATGCACTATTATTCACACTAAACAAATTGTGACATTATGTGCACCATAATGTGATATAGATAATGTACCAAGTTGATCCACTAATGTAGATCATGAACTACCCCATGTTGACAATCCATCTTTCTTGGTAGGCAGTAATCCTTCAGTTGGTTGACATCAGGTTTGTGCCCAAGAAGGCTATTAATGGGAAAGAATTGGAAAACTTATTTGTCGCACATCCAGCTCTTGCAAACCTGTCCCTGGATATTGATTTTCCCGATGAGGCCATCCTCTCAGTAGATCAACCCATTTTGTGTTGGGAGATTCAATTTTATGGTGCTTCCTGAAGCCCTTCTGGCAGAATACTCAATGACCCCAGACTCAACAGAGTGTCCATGGGTATCTTCTTCACCATGCCAACACAAGTCATTATGCCAAATTCATTCCTATTTTCATAAGTCTATACCAAAACTGAGGAAGAGTATTAGGCTCTCATTATTGGCCTTGTTTTGGCCCTCAAAATTTATGTTCCCAACTTGAATGTGAAAGGGGAATAAAAACTAGTCATCCAACAGAACAATGATGACTATGTCATCCAGAACCCCGAACTCATACAACTATTGGAGCATAACCACCAATTGATGGCCTAGTTCTGGTCTCAGCCTGAAGTTACCCATGTCCTCTAAACCCAAAACGGCCGAGCCAATGCCTAGGGCAGCCTAGAAGCATCACATTCCGAGCCTAAACATGATGATTTGATTATTCATGTGGCACACTAGAGATTCATCACCTCCATCACTCGGGATGATTTGATTACCCATTATTCATACGATGTATGATTCAATTCACATACAGTAGGTGACTCCACGTCAGGGCCCTCAAGTCTCCCTGTCATAGTACTGGAGGTGACACCTGACCAGAGTATCCCCTTTATCAAGTACCTCCCACACAACAGTCTCCCAGCAGATCGATCAGAACGTGAGGGAATCAGGCATCGTAAAATGCACATTACCCTCCAATGTGGCCCTAGTATTGAACAGAACCACTAAAAAAATAGGATTGATGGTGTCCTCCTTTGTGGAATTCAAGGGGGTGATATTCCTTAGGTCATACAGGAGGTTCATTCCAGTTCCTAGAAGACTCATCAGACCGTGCCGAAACTATCTCACCAGATCCAAAGACTAGGGTATTTGTGGCCCTCCTTGATCTGTGAATGTATTGACTTTTCCAAGAGGTAAAATGCATACCAGATGCTATCCAATATTTTGCATCGTTCACCAGAGTCTCTCCACAATACCATGTACTCTTGTCCCTTTTATGTATAGGGACTCCTTGTCGTGGGACCATATCCACCGATGATAGCTTTCCAGTGCAAGTTCATCATCACCATTGCAGATTTATTTTCCAAGTGGGAAGAGTTAGTTCCACTCAAGGAGTTCAAGTACCATTCTATCATTGAATTAGTGAGATCCAACATCATCTACCAATTTAGAGTCCCTCACACTATCCTCACCGATAATGACACTAACTTATGGGTATCCAAGTTGATGAAATTGTATGCCAAGTACTACATCTATTCAAACCATTCCTATAAGAATTTGGACCTTCTTTTCAGGTATGTTTTTCATTTTTCTAATGTTTTTGAGAAAAGAGGAGTTTTTTGAAAATTTTGAAGTACACACCATGTACTTTATGAGTACACGCCGTGTACTCCTTTACCACGCAAAGCCGTGTGCTGGCCGTGTCCGGGCCATACACATGGCCATGTAGGGGTGATGTGGAGGCCACTTAAAGCAGAGTACATAAAATCCTAGTACACACCGTGTACTCCAAAAGTACACGCCGTGTACTTTCATTTGTTTCATTAAACGGACTAGGGTCGCATCATAACCCCAGAATAGTCATCTTCTCTAGCATCTTCAACCGATAGTATCTTGTGCGGTCATGGATCTTCTCCGAGCCCCCGAGCCTCCGTATCTTCTCCAAATCGACCTTCTTCAATTGTGTTGGAACCACATCGGTAAGCTCTTCCTTCTTCTAGGGCATCTTTTTCCAATTCCTATTCTTTTTCATGTTACCATGGGTTTAATATTTTGTTATTTTTCATATATCTATGAATTTCTAAGGAGATTAAAGCCGCATGGTTCAAGTATATCGATCTCCTAGCATCAAAGTAGGAGGTTTGTGCCTTTCCGTTCAAAGTCGTTGAGTTTTAGGTGAAAATCCACCAATACCCTTGAACGAGGTATTGTGTGTTTCCTATTTTATCCATGTTGTTATACTTCCTTTCTAGTATGCTTATGTAGAGGTAATTTGGTGATGTATGAGGATAATTTCTTTTCTTCGACTTTTTTCCCATGCCTTGTCTTGTTTACGACCCTTTGGTCTTGTTCAGCCCATTGCTCGTTATACCTGTTTTGCATACCTTGTGACCGTAGGATGGCGTAATATTTCTTGACATGATTGTTCTGTTGTATACTGGTTATAAAAGTAGTTCTTTAGGATACATTGGCCATATTGAATTATTATTCACTGACTGGAACGGGGTCGTGAGAACCCGGTGCTATAGACTATAAGGGGATAAACTGAGTGAGCTTCCTTAGAGAGTCCTAAATATTATAGACTATACGAGATAGACTGAGTGAGATTCCAAAAGAGTCTTAGATATTATATACTATAAGGGATAGACTGAGTGATCTTCCCAGAGAGTCGTGGATATTATGGACTACAGGAGGATAGACCGAGTGAGCTTCCTTAGAGAGTCTTGAGCTTTATTGACCACAGGGGGATGGACTGAGTGAGATTACTCAGAGATTATTGACCATTATAGACCACAGGGTGATAGATAAAGTGAGCTTCCTCAGAGAGTCTTTATTTTTTTTGGAATTACGTTAAACCATTGTAGGATATAGGAGGAATTGACATAGTGAGCTTCCTCAGAGAGTCTGTGATAGACCAAAGGCTATAAGAGGAATTGACCGATTGAGCTTCCTAGAGAGTCACTAGTCCTTGGGGATATAAGGGGAATTGACCGTGTGATCTTCCTCAGAGAGTCCCTGACTACCCTAAACTATAAGGGGAATTGACTGAGTGTGCTTCCTCAGAGAGTCTACAATTTCGTATGACCAAACCAGAGGGGTTAGGCTGAGTGTACTGCCAAGAGGGTTGTTGGTTTTTCTTGAAGAAGACTAGAAGGTATTGTTGAGATTACTTCTAGAGGGTTTCCTATTTGTGGTTAGTTGTTTTCTTCCTTGTTGATTGTTTGACCTATGGATTTTTACTACTATGTATTGTCTTGTTTACTGCTTACAACTTACTGTACTTTACCTGCCATATACTCACTGACTGTTAGGCACAGATATTTGGGTGGTTCCCTACTAGGATTTAGTATCAAACCCTGTTTGGGTCATGATTTTGGGCCCAAAAAGATTATTTTGTTACATGTATATATAAGGGAAAGATCACTTCTACTTCAGGTACTTGACTTGTTATGGAGATGGAGAGAATGGGACCCAGCTATGGCTTGCGATACTGATGAGTTGTCTGTTTACTTTTATTTTTTACTTAGGTTTAGTACTATATTCAGCATTGTGACTTGTTTGTCTGCTTTCCTAGAAATATATGTATCATGCATCATTTCATATATATATCAGTGCTCCAATTGTTCACTGTTCGGTATTCTGATTATTACTGTTGTTGGATATTTTCTGCATCCACTATTTCCTATGTTATTTACTTACACTATATACTCTGCCAATGAGGTAAGAGTTTCCCCACCATCACAGCCATGGCCCTCGCTGCTAGTCGGCAACCTCTGGCATTTGGGGAAATGCACTGGAGGCCATGTGACCAACCGAGTATGGGGCACCTCTGGGTGGATTCCAGAACCAGGACCTTACAAAGTAGTATCACAAGAGGTTCTTTTCTCTTGAATTACTGTTTGGATCCTATAGCCAGGGATAGGATGGAATAGTTACCTGGTAATGAGCTGTGCCTGGGAGTAGCTAACATGTGTATAAAGAAAATCCAATCTACCTCGTTGATTGCAATTTCTTAATGTTTTTCAGTTGTTACAGTTGATATGACTTCACCTTGAGTGAATCACAAGATTTGTGTGGTTACTGTTGATATTATGGAGGTTCAGTTTTTTTTGCAACCCAATGAGATGAGGGTGTTCTATCTGATGCATCATATAGGAAATTTCTAGGAATAACATGTCATGCATTTTTTCCATGCCATCTAGGATGCATTAGTGTTGCATGTTGTTGTGATAGATGAGGTGTAAAATATGAATGATGTCATGATAGTTGCTTTGATAGAAATAACTATTGTTCGATAGGGTACTATTGTGTTGAGTTTTCCTAAAATGAACTCCAAATTTTGATTCTTAAGGTGTTATGGGCCCTCATGAATTGGAACATGGTGGATCATTGACTTATTTCTCATGTATATGATATATATGAGATGCCAATATTTGATTCGCGGTGAGTATGGGCCGTCACATATCGGAATTTGGCACATTCATACTTGTTTTCTATGTTTTTGGGCTCTGGTACAGTTTCTAAGCTACTTCCTAGAGAAACCTAGAATACACGACATGTACTTTATGGATACATGCCATGTAGTTTTTACACCGTGTCACTAACTGTGTGGGAAGAAACACAGGGTTGTTAAAAATCATCAGGAACACCCCGTGTATGGTAAGTACATGCCTTGTTATAGTGACCGTGTGTCTACCCATGTGACCAACGACACAGATGGATGAAACATTGAATTTACACTCCATGTCTATTTTTTTCAATTTTTGGGCCTTGTATCCTATGTACCTAGTCGTGTCACGAACAAAACGGGTCAGGGAAAACCTTCAAGTACACATCGTGTTCCCATGGAGCACACTGTGTACAGTGAGAAGTGTAGTCAGTCGTGTATTTAACAACACGGGTCGTTGAAACCTTATCTTGTAGACGATGTGTCCATATGGGACACTCCATGTACTCTAGGATTATGTGGACCATGTGGGTTAGCCATGTACGGAGACTCAGGTAGGGGAATATAGTTCCAGTACACATCGTGTGGTTTGGGCATTACACGACCAGTTGTGACAGAAGTACATGCCCATGTGAACGGATGAAAGGAACACGTCGTGTAGTTTTTACACACGCACTGTAGTCAGGTTTTGTAAAAATTGAATGTTTTTTTCTCCCGTTCCCCTCTCATACTCTTGTGTTCTATCTGTGTAAATCCGGATCTAAGTTGTGCTTTTGATCTTTCATAGGTATTCCACCGAGACGTCCTCCAGTTGTACGTCAGCTTCCAGACCGTGATCAGACACCAGATATGGACGATCAAGCACCTCCTGCAGATCCTCCTACCGTTCCATCCTTGGAACCTGCAGTTATACCAGTTGCAGGCACCAATGTGTAGTTTAGGAAATATTTTCTGAGGATGATGCAGTCCTTTCAAGGAGTGCTAACTCCTAACCCGTCGATGGTTCAGTTAGCGCGGGGTTTTCAGCAGCAGCTACATCCCACCTACTCAGGGGAAGGAGGACCTCAGGCTGTAGAGTCTTGGCTAGAGGCCACCTCAACAATTTTTGAGCATCTAGAGATACCTCCAGAGAAGAGGGTGTAGCTTGTAACCTATAAGCTCGGAGACTCGGCCATGAGGTAGTGGGATGAGATCTCACAATCAGGACGCCAACAGAGTATGACTTGGGATGAGTTTTGGAGCATCTTATATGATTACTTCTACCAGAATACTTTGAGGGCCGATCGAGCCCGTGAGTTTATGAATCTAGAGCAGGGTACTCTTTCTATTATGGAGTACTAATCTTACATCACCGAGCTGCAGTGTTTCAGGCCTATTCTAGGATGCGACGAGTTGTTCAGTGCACAGATGTTCAAGGATGGTCTGAGGCACGACATCCTCTCACATGTGAACATCTCCAGGTTGACTTCAATATCCTATATCTTCAACCAAGCACTGATCACTGAGCTCAATCTAAGGGATTCAAGAAATGTGAGCCAGGGAGGATTGACACCCAGTGTCAGTGTTCCTACTACTGATATAAGGAAGCGTCATAGGGAGTCTACTCATGGACATTAGAGTAGGCAGAATGTATCATTGGGTAGCTAGGTAGTATTCTACCAATGCGGGAGGAGAGGGCATAATAGGCCTCAGTGCCAGAGAGAACCGCTGGAGTGCCGATATTGGAGCAATATGGGTCATCTTAAGTGTTTCAGTCAGATCTTCTCACCTATAGCTAATGGTAGGGGTTCTTCCATGACCCCACATTCAATAGATGCATCGCCAATATCTCACCAATCCAGGAACTAGAGTTCTATCAGCCGTTCTGGCATAGGTGGAGGTCGTGGCCGATGTGGTCAGTCCTCAAGATACCAGCGACAGCAGAGTGGATCAGCTTAGAGTGGTCAGGCAGGGTCATAGGGTCGCGGTACAGGATAGACTTTTGCAGTGGAGCAGACCCATTAAGAGCAGGATCTTTCCCCCTCTACAGTTCGAGGTACAATCTTAGTATCCTCAGTTTTATCTTCATCTCTTTTGACACTGGTGATATGCATAGTTTTATCTCTTTTTCTGTTGTGGAGAGACTTGGGATCTTCATCTTTTCCTCTACCAATATATTCACTCTAGATACACCATTGGGGACTAGAGTGGTTAGTGTACGTCAGTGCAGAGAGTTCCCTCTTGAAGTTGCAAGGTGTCACTTCTTATGGGACCTCTATATCCTAAAGATGATAAGCTATGATGTCATTCTCTGAATGGACTGGTTAGTTCCTTTCCAGGCAGTCGTCGACTTTTATCACCATAGAGTGAGCTTTGTATCACCAGTGGGTGGATCCATTCATTATAAAGGCGAGTGGGATGTCCAAGGGAGAAGAGTGGGTCCAAAGCATCTTGGGTTGGGAGGAGTTACAACCCAGATTTATAGCCATTATATGGATGACCATGAGACTTCACAGTGAGACTTTCCTCTAGTGGTGGATTGTTTCAGAGATGTCTTTACAGAAGAAATATCAGGTTTGCCTCTGGAGAGTGAGGTAGACTTCTTGATTGAGCTCATTCTAGTGGAGGCACCGGTGTCCATTCCTCCATATTGGATGGCTACGCCTAAGTTGTAGGAGATCATGAAACAGTTGGAGGAATTGCAGGCAAAAGATTTCATCCGACCGATTAGTTATCCTTTGGATTCGCCTGTTCTATTTGTGGAGAAGGAACACGGTACCCTCAGGCTTTGTGTGGACTATCAGAAGTTGAACGAGTTGACAATCAAGAACCGATATCCAATGCGTAGGATCAATGATCTCTTTGATCAACGTCGAGGAGCTCGGGTGTTCTCAAAGATTGACATGAGGTCAGGTTATCATTAGTTGCACATTAGACCATCTGAAATACCTATTACAGATTTTCATAGAAGGTATGGTCTATATGAGTAAATGTTTATGTCGTTCAGTCTCACGAACGCGCATGTAGTTTTTATGTAACTGATGAACCGAGTGTTCCATCCATAATTGGACTTCTTCGTGGTTGTTTTCGTGGATGATATCTTCGTTTACTCTCACACTCGACACGACCATGCTACCCATCTTGAGATCGTTTTGAGTACACTGAGGGAGCATCAATTATATGTTGTTCTCTCAAAATTCCACTTTTGGATGGACCAGATATATTTCATGGGTCACGTTATCTCAAAGGCAGGAGTATCAGTAGACCTAGAGAATGTGAGAGTAGTAGTTTCCTGGGAGCAACCGAACAACATCTTTGAGGTGTGGAGTTTTCGAGGGCAGGCTTGATACTATAGGCATTTCATATATAACTTTTCACGACTAGAATCACCACTAACAGGTCTGACCAAGAAAGGGGTGGAGTTCTTATTGTCATATTCTTGTGAGTCAGCCTTTCAGGAGTTAAAAGTTAGGTTGACATCAGCACCGATACTAGTCTTTCCAGAGCCGGGAAAGAGCTATACTATTTATTGTGATGCTTCATGTATCGGGCTGAGATCTATGCTTATGAAGGGAGACAGAGTCATTTCGTACGAGTCTTGGCAGTAAGGCCGCATGAGAGGAATTACTTGATGCATGGTCTGGAGTTGGCAGCAGTTGTTCATTCCCTACGTTGTTGGATACATTACCTTTTGGGATTTCACTTTGTGTTGTTTACCGACAACAAGAGTCTCAAGTACATCTTCACTCAGCGTGATCTGAATTTGAGATCGTGAAGGTGGGTTGAGTACCTTTAGTATTTTTACATTGAGCTTTCCTATACACCCGGGAAGGGAAATGTTGTGGCTGATGCACTTAGCAGGAGGACTCAGATACAGGTGGTCCAAGAGACCAGCAGTGAGTGGAAGCTTATGGCTCTGTTCTCTGAGATGCATTTGGAGGTGCACGATAGTTATGGGCAGACTTTTCTTTCTTCTATAGCTGATACCTCTACCATTCTTGATTGGGTTCAAATGAGGCTACTATCGTATTCTGAAGGCCTGGTCCTATAGGAATGTGTGTCAGGAGAGGACCCTATTCATGTGTGGACCTTAGTCAAGGATGAGATCTTAAATTTCTTAGGACACGTATGGGTGTTAGCAGACATACGTGAGGAGCTGATACGGGACATTCAGTCCTTAGTTTTGGAAGTTCATCCTGGCGTCACCAAGATGTATCGTGATCTACATTGTCAGTATTGGTGGCCAGGTATGAAGAGGGACATTGCTGGTTTCGACATGAGGTATTCCACTTTTCAACAGGTGAAGGAGGATCATCAGCAACTAGCTGGGCTTTTACAGTAGTTACCCATTCCTGAGTGGAAGTGGAATGACGTCATGATGGACTTTGTGACCGGTTTGTCGAGGTCTCCTTGAGTATATGATGCAGTATGGGTTATCATTGATAGACTCACGAAGGTTTATCACTTCTTGAATATCATGGAGACCTTCGGTGTTGATGAATTGGGGAAGTTCTACATCCTAGAGATTGTACGTCTGCATGGAGTTCCACATTTCATTGTTTCATACAGGGATGCACATTTTACTTCTCGGTTCTAGGAGGGACTTATGAAGGCTTTGGGTACACAGATACTTTTAAGTACATCTTACAATCCCCAGACAGATGTCCAGTCTGAGTGTATGATTCAGCGGAGTGAGGACATGCTCCGAGCATGCATTCTGTATTTTGGAGGTTCTTGGGAGAATCATATACCTATTGTGGAGTTTGACTACAACAACAGTTTTCATGCGACTATTCATATGGAACCTTACGAGGCTTTGTATGGTAGGCCATGCCGATCACCTTTGTGATGGCTGGAGGCAGGAGAGGAATCTTTGCTGGGACCTCGTCTTTTCCAGGAGACCTCAGAGCAGATAGAGCTGATTCAGAAGAGGATGGAAATAGTACAGTCTCGACATAAGTCTTATGCTGATCAGCAGAGACGACCTCTAGAGTTTGAGGTCGGGGATCAGGTTTTCCTTCGTGTCGCACTGAGGTTGGGACACAAGAGGATTCAGAGATAGGGTAAGCATTCACTGAGGTACGTCGGTCCATTTGAAGTATTGGAGAGAGTTGGGCCGGTTGCCTATTGGTTGCAGTTACCTCAGAGGTATCGGGCTATGCACGACATCTTTGACTTTTCTCCACTCTGACGTTACTTTTTAGACGCGTCTCATGTCTTTCAACCTGAGGAGGTTGAGCTCGAAGCAGATGAATCGTTTGAGGAGCATCCCATCCAGATTTTCAATCACAGTACGAACGTTCTCCATGGCCGGTCTGTTCCTCTGGTACGTGTGCTATGGCAGCACGAGCTAGTACATTATGAACTTGGGAGAGGGAGGCCGATGTATGATCACAATGGTTGGAGGAGTTCGGTGTTTCTTCTTCTATGCCTCTCTAGATAAATTTGGGAATGAATTTATTTAAGGGGGAATTTTTTAAGAACCTGGATCTTCTCTTTCGGTATTTTTTTCCTTTTTCTCGAGCTTTTGAGAAAAGAAGAGTTTCTGGAAATTTTTGAAGTACACGGGTTGTACTTTATGGGTACACACCGTGTACTCCCTTACTGCGCGAGGCCATGTGCTAGCCATGTCCGGGCCACACACAAGGCCATGTAGGGGTGATGTAGAGGCCGCTTAAAGCAGAGTAATAAAAATACTTGAACACATCGTGTACTCCAAAAGTACATGTCTTGTACTTTCTTTTTTTTCATTAAACAGACCGGGGTCGCGTCTTAACCCCAGAATTTTCTTCTTCTCCAGTTTCTTCGACCGATATCATCCCCGTACAGCCGTAGATCTTCTCTGAGCCCCCAAGCCTCCATACATTCTCAGAATCGACCATCGTTGATTGCGTTGGAACTGAAATGGTATGCTCTTCCATCTTCTAGGGCATTGTTTTCCAATTTTTCCTATTTTGTATGTTATCGTGGGTTAATCATTTTATGAATTTTCATAGATCTATGACATTCTAAAAAGTTTCAAGCCTCTTGGTTAAAGTATATAGATCTCCTATCATCAAGGTAGGTGGTTTGTGCCTTTCCGTTCAAAGTTGTTGAGTTTTATGTTCAAATTCCACCAATACCCTTGAACAGGGTATTGCATCTTTCCTATTTTACCCCAGTTGTTATCCTGCCTTACTTGTATGACTGTGTAGAGGTAATTTGGTGATGTATGAGGATATTTTTTATGCATGGATTGTTTTCCAAATCCTTGTTCTGCTTATGACCCTTTAGTCTTGTTCAGCCTATTGGTCATTATACCCATTTTCCATGCCTTGTGACTGGAGGATAGAGTACTATTTTCAAAAATTCTTGTTATGTTGTAGACTGGTTAGAAAAGTAGTTTTATAGGATACTTTGGCCATATAGCAATATTACGCACTGAATAGCACAGGGCCATGAGAACCTGGTGCTATAGTCTATAAGGGGATAGACCGAGTGAGCTTCCTCAGAGAATCTTGGATATTATATATTATAGGGGATAGACCGAGTGATCACTACTGGAAATGTGGTTTTTACCCATGTTTCTTTACCAACAGTTTGCTTAAACCGTTGGTAAATAAGGGCTAGGAAACCATTTCCCAATAGTTCTAGTTAACCGTTGGAAAAGGGTACCCCTTTGCCAACGGTTCCATAAAACTGTTGGAAAAGGGGTGCTCAAGTTACCCTTTCCCAACGGTTTTATAAAACCTTTGGGAAAGGGTACTCTGAACAACCCTTTCACAACAGTTTTTAAAAACTATTGGTAAACATTTTCGCCAAATTCAATTGGGCCGCTGCTCTCCTCCAGTCACGACAGAACCCTAAAATCAATCTGGCGCTCGGCTCCTCTCTCGAAATCCCCCATCCGAACAGGTGAAAATCCTTCTGAATCATCTCAAATCAGGTATTTCATTTTTTATACAGATATTCTACCTTGTTTTTATTGTTATTGATCTAATATTTTAGTTTTTAGTTTTGATTTTGATGTCATTTCACCCTGACAAATTGGGAAATGAACGAATATTTAGTTAATTAATTAGTTTCCCATTAAATATCATTTGTGTTATAATTTCCATTAAAATTAAAGGGGTAATTTAATAGAAGAACATGAATAAATTGTGGATGTTGGTGTATGTTGCTTCTATGAGGGGTTTTTTGTTGTGATTCATTGTATGTTGTTGGTTGTTGTATGGTGATTGTGGTGACCAGTTAGGCTTTGGGATATGTGGGGTTGTAATGTGATGGTTAGTGGTCATGGATGTGACATGTGAAGTTGTGTGATAGTGATGATGTGTGGTGGTGGTGTGTCATGTGGAGGTGTTGTGTGATGAGGTTGTGGTTTATGATGTGGTGAGGTGGTTTTCGTTGTGCGGTGGTTTGTGATGTGCAATTTTTGTTTTGTGATATGTGGTTGTTTTGGTGAGATGGTTGGCCGATGTATCATGGCGACGATGGTTATTATGAGATGGTGAGTTGTTGTGTGGTGGTTTTATTAGTTTCCTGGTTATCTATGGATTAAATTATGCTGTTAAGTCAAAAAAACAAGATGGTAAATAAATGAGATGGAATATAAATGGATGTGTGGTAAATGCATTTAATTAATTTAACATTAAATGAATGGAAAACGTAAGTGTGAATGAAGTGGCTTATAAATGAAAGTTGGAAATGCTATGTGTCTTGTGTGGTGGTGGTTTGGTGTGTTGCATATAGTGGTGAAAGTGGTTGTGATGGTTTATGTGTTCTATGGTAGTAGTGAAGTGTGTGATTACGTAGTTAATGTGAACCCATAGGTGGGGTATTTTGTGCTCTCTATATATCATGTATTTTATGTTATTTCTACACATCCCCAACCAGAGTTGGATAAACTTACCAATGATCAGAGGTTTTGAGTTATGGGTATTTTTTTTATATCTGGGATGGTGGTTATATGGTTGGATAGCTTCCATGTCTTCCCTACTCTTCCTTCATAAGTGATTGCCCATGTTTTTTAGGCAAGATGCGATGTGATTGTCCATGTGCCTTTAGGTGAGATGTACTATGATTTCCCTAGTGTTTTCAGGTGAGGTGCGATGTGATAAGGCTATAATAAGAAATGGCATGTGGTTGGGGTCATGTAGGGTAGGAGGATGGAACAAGGATGATGTTATTGATGTTCGTGATACCATACTAATATGGTTATAGGATGAGGCATGATGTGATGTGATAACACATTAAGTTCTTGTTGGTTTTACATTTTTTCAATAACGCATTAGTATGTTTTTTTGACATGTGTAGTTGATAAATTGATTATTTTCTTCCTTTATCATTTACATAAATGTATTTTCTATTAATGTTTAATCCTATTGAATTGTTTATGACAAAATTACTTATATAAATTCTTTTTACGGAATGGACAGAAGTTGGATGTATGAAACCGATCAGATCTCAAGAGATTTTCAAAACAATTTGGAGAGCTTTATTGATTTTGCACTTCACAATGCTTCAGATAGTGGTTGCATACACTCCCCATGTTCTAATTGTGTTGGTAGACCTTGGTTGATATGTGAAGATGTCAGCTACCAGATAACCAAAAATGGGTTTTGAGAAAACTACTTTGTGTTGTATCACAATGAGGAGAAAATGAAATCTCAAATTGTTGTTGATCGAAATGAAAGGACCGGAATGGAGAATTTGTTAGATGATCGGTTTCCATTTATTTGTCATCATGAAAAACAAGGGATTACGACTCAAGAGGACTTCATTATGAGGACAGCCGATGCATCTAGTAATAATTATGATATTGATAGGGTGAAATAATTGAATGATGCTTCCCCGACTCTAGTATATAGACAATGCGATAAAATGAAAATGCTGGAATTTTTAATCCGATTGTTTCATGGGAAAACATTGTATGGGATTTCTAATACATCAATATATTACATTCTTACCCTCTTGAAAGATTTAATTCCATATGATGTAGATATTCTCTCAAACCACTATATGGAATGGAAGTTAGTTGAGGAACTTGGATTTTCAAGAAAAAAAATTCATGCTTGCCCGAAATATTTCAGTTTGTTCTGGGAGGAAACCGTTGAACAAAACGATTGTATAAAATGTGGCACATCCTGCTGGAATTTAAATTATGATGGAACACCATCCTGCGTTCCACAGAAAGTAATGTGGTACTTTCAATTGATCCCTAGACTCCAGAATATTTTTATGTCTGATGACATATCAATAAAAATGATATGGCATGATACCGAGAGAAATAAGACTAATGATGAGTTGGTTCATACTAATGATGGATTTTCATGGAAAATATTTGATGCTCGACATCCTGATTTTGCAGCTGACATGCGTAATGTGAGGTTGGGTCTTTCATGCGACAGTTTTAATATGTTTGGGCAGATGCTTACTTCGCACAACACATGGCCAATTTTTATACACATTTATAATCCTCCCCCATGGTTGTGTATGAAAAAACCTTTCAATTTCATGGGTATACTCATATCTGGTCCTTCTGATCCCGGCATTGATATTGATGTATACATGCGACCTTTAATAAAAGAGTTGGAACTTCTTTGGGAAGTGGGTGTGCACACATACGATGCATATTCGAAAGACATATTTCAGATACGTGCTGCACTTATGTGGACGATCAATGATTTTCTGGCATATGTAATGATGTCTGGATGGAGCATGAAGGGAAAACTGTAACGTCCAGTTTGTATGAAGAATACACGATCCAGAAGATTGAAACATCGTTGTAGTTTCAGTTTTATGGGACATCGACGATTCTTTCCAAAGGATCATCCATATAGAATGAATCTTCGAAGATTTGATAATACCATAGAGACTGATGATCCACCTCATCATATTTATGGAACTGACGTGCTTAATGAATTGAAAGATTCCAGTTTTTCGTTCAGGAAGGGTCAAATGAAATCTGGAAAGAGAAAGAATGTTTCCACTAAAACCTGTTACAATTGGTGGAATAGAAGCATCTTTTTTGATTTTCATTATTGGTCAGCCGATTTTTTATGTCATTTCTTAGACGTAATGAATATTTAAAAAAATATATATGAAATGTTCCTTTCAGTTCTTCTAAATGTCAAGGGGAAGACAAAAGAAAATTTACGGTCTCAGCGTGACTTGGTGGATTGGGGAATCAGACCAGAATTACATCCTGTGTGTATCAGTGAAAATAAATGGCAACTTCCATGTGATTCTTATGTGATGACACCTACGAAAAAAACAATTTATGTAAGTATTTGAGACTATTAGAGTAATTGATGGCTATTCAAGCAACGTATCTAAACGGGTCAACAGAAGAGAGTAAAAGCTAAAATCTTTGAAGACTCATGATTATCACGTTCTACTGCATGAGTTTCTTCCAATAGCAATACATCATCTTTTTTCCAATAATGTATGAGTGGATGTTATTCGGTTGTGCCATTTGTTTAGAGATCTTTGTGCTAAGAAGTTGTCCAAGTCTTTCTTGCTAAAAATGTTGACAGATGCCCCATTAATTTTGTGTGACTTGGAGAAAATATTTCCTCCATCATTTTTCACATGCATGCTGCATCTGACTATCAATATTCCCACTAAAATACTTCTCGGAAGACCTTTTTCATTTTGTTGGATGTATCCAACTGAAATAAATATGTTCACATTAAAGTCTTATGTCTGAAATTTTGGGCGGAGAAGTGATGGCAAGAGGGGGGGGGGGGTTAATTGCCTTTTAAAAATTAATTAACAATTTAAAAAAATTATCAAAGTGCAGCGGAAATAAAAGAGGCAAGACACAAAATTGATAACGGAGTTCGGCTTAACCCAAAGCCTACGTCTCCGCTCCCAACTCAACCGTTGAGAGATTTACTACCACTTGCTTTTTAATGGTTTTAGCAAGAAACCCACTAGACTTTAAGGTTAGTCTAGAACCTATTACAGCTTGCTTTTAATGGTTATGCAAGAACCCACTTGCTTTCAATGGTTGAGCAAGAACCCACTAGCCTTCTTACAGGTGAAGGCTAGCTCACCTATGACTCAAGCCTTTTAAAGGGAAGGCTTGACTAACCTCTTCACACCTTGAATGTGGTGTGAAAACCCAAAGAATAGAGGATGAGAGAAATGAGGGGTTTGTAGGCACAAACCCAAAATAAAGCTCAAAATGATAAAACAATAAAAACCGTAATGGGGAGAAGTCTTGGGCACCAATGGATTGAATGGAGTTGTTGAAGAGCGCTCCCAAGCTTCTTTGGTGGTGCTCCTTGGATGTGGAAGTGGGTTGGAGCAAGTGGGGATTCCTTGGAGGAATGCGCCGGAGGTTCGTCAAATGATCAAAAATGTTCCCGTGGGGTTCCGTATGTTTCCGGGGCTTCCTAGTCCTTTATTTATAGAGGGGGAACACTCAAATGGCCTTTGGGGGGATTCGGATCCATTAGAGAGGCCTTCGGAGCCGTTGGGAGTCAAGTGGACAAGTATGGTCAAATCCCAACGGCTAGTTTGACTGGCTCCACCGGCTGACCGGTGCTTGGCCACCGGTTGGCCGGTGCTTTGAAAATGGGAGAGGGCTCGGGCTCAGGCACCACCGGCTGGCCGGTGAGGAGGCCACCGATTGGCCGGTGCTGAGGCAGTGGCTGACACTATTTGTCTGGGTTCCACCGGCTGGCCGGTGGTGGGACACCGGTTGGCCGGTGGTCTGGACAGAGGGATGCCTTCTGTCCAGGCTCCATCGGCTGGCCGGTGGTCATCCACCGGTTGGCAAGTGGACTGAAAATCAGTCCACTTTTGGCTTCTTGCTTTCTTGGCCCAATTCCTTGGAAACCTATCATCCAAAAACACTTAAAACAATATTAGATAAATAAGAGAGTGATTGTGATCATGAAAATTAAACCATGAGGGGTACGAGAGGTACAACAATCTCCCCCTATTTTGATGATCACAATCACCAAAACAAGCAATGTAAAAGATTGAAATGAGAGGCATGCTTTAAAGGATAAATCAAAGTAAAGAAAAGAAAGATTTTCCCCCAATCAACCAAGAATTTCTCCCCCTTTGTGATTATCAAAATAGCACGGGGCATAAAACTTGATTGAGGGAAATGGTTGAAAAACAAGATAGGGATTTTAAATCATTTGAAATTTTTGAAATTTGAATTGAAAGTATTGAATTGAAAGTTTTTAATATTGAGAGTTTTGAAAAGAAAGACATGAATGAAAATTTTGAATGAAAATTTTGAATGAAAAACGCAAAAAGGCTTAAACAATCCTAACTCCCCTAAATAAAAACAACAAATCACCGGGGAGAGGTTTTTGAAACCGAGACAAATTTTGGTCCGGTGAGACTCGCTAAGAGGGATTTTTTCAATCCACACTTGTCTAGTGGCGGGTCTTCTACTATAAAATTCATCATTAATGAAAATAGTTTTGGGCCTTCCATACCGGGCATTTTTGCAATTGCACTCATAAATTAAGTGCCCAGGTTTTTTGCAATAATTACAAAATTTAAATTGGGAGCTCCCCCTTAAAAAAATAGTTGGAGAATGGGAAGAGGAAGCTTGCTTGGAATAGCCAAGCCCTTGGGTGGTCCAAGATACGCGTTGGTAACCTAGCAATTTGGTCAAATTTTGTTCACCTTGGGTGAACATGGTAAGAGATTCCCTTAAATCCTTGATTGTTGATTCCATAGAATCAACATCGGGAAGGTTTTGGATCTTGAGGGACAACTCCTCCTTTTCTTTGAGAAGTTGTTCCTTTTCGGAAGAAAGTTTTTTGAAATTCTTTTTTAAAGCAACAAATTTGGAAAAGAGTTCGTGAAAACCTTCCTCCAATTGATCTCTAGCATGTTGGAGATCCTCATAAGATAAATGATTAAATGAATTTGAAGAATTAGAGGATGAGGAGTCGGAAGAGGATACCTCATTAAATTCCATTAGACATTTTTTACCGTTGTCACTTGAAGAGGAGGAGGAGGAGGATGTGGAGCTATCACTCCATGTGGCCTTGAATGCCTTCTTCTTTTCCTTTTGCTTGGCCTTTTTCTTGTTGAGTGGACAATCGGGCTTGTAATGGCCTTTCTTGCCACACCCATAACATGTTACCTCGGGCTCAGATTTTTCATTGGGTAGAGCCTTGCGGGATTTCTTCTACTTTTGCTTCTTCATGAACTTGTGCATTTTGCGGGCAAGATTCTCCATTTCGGAATCGTCGCTTGAAGAGGAAGACCATGAGGAGGAGGAGCATTCTTCTTTTTGGACTTTGAAGGCGATGTTCTTTGGAACTTTGACCGGTTTGCCTTCCTTTTCAGCTTGCCTCCTCATGGTGATCTCGTAGGTCATGAGGGATCCGATGAACTCTTCGACTGGCATGTTCTTGATGTCTTTTTCTTCTTGAATTGCCGTGACTTTCAGTGCCCATGAGCTTGGTAGGATCCAAAGGATCTTCTTGACCATTGTTTCTGCAGACACATCATCACCAAGGGACTTTCTCCCATTTCAAACATCAGTAAAACGAGTAAACATATCAGAAATATTTTCAGATGGATGCATGGTAAAAGACTCAAAATCTTGACGGTACATATCCAATCGAGTATCCTTGGCTTTGTTGGTCCCCTCATGGGTAACCTCCAATAGATTCAAGATTTCATGAGATGAAGTGCATGTGGAAACTCGATTGAATTCATTACGATCAAGGCCGCAATGAAGAGTGTTCATGGATTTTACATCAAGCTCGAAATTTTTAATATCGGCTTGAGTCCATTTGGATTCATCGGGAGAAGAAAGAGAATAACCATTCATGACAATTTTTTAAATAGGATAGCCAATACTTCTAAGAAAAGTGGTCATGCGATTTTTCCAATAGGTATAGTCGGTTCCATCCAAGATTGGAGCACGACCCAAAGAATAGCCTTCGGGGGCGAAAGAAGACGAAGCCATCACAATGGATCTTGATTTTGAAACCGGTTAAGGTATTACTCAAATTTTTCCTTTGATACCAATTGTTGGGCGGAGAAGTGATGGCAAGAGGGGGGGGGGGGGGGTGAATTGCCTTTTAAAAATTAATTAACAATTTAAAACAATTATCAAAGTGCAATGGAAATAATAGAGGCAAGACACAAAATTGATAGCGGAGTTCGGCTTAACCCAAAGCCTACGTCTCCGCTCCCAACTCAACCGTTGAGAGATTTACTACCGCTTGCTTTTTAATGGTTTTAGCAAGAAACCCACTAGACTTTAAGGTTAGTCTAGAACCTATTACAGCTTGCTTTTAATGGTTATGCAAGAACCCACTTGCTTTCAATGGTTGAGCAAGAACCCACTAGCCTTCTTACAGGTGAAGGCTAGCTCACCTATGACTCAAGCCTTTTAAAGGAAAGTCTTGACTAACCTCTTCACACCTTGAAGGTGGTGTGAAAACCCAAAGAAGAGAGGATGAGAGAAATGAGGGGTTTGTAGGCACAAACCCAAAATAAAGATCAAAATGATAAAACAATAAAAACCGTAATGGGGAGAAGTCTTGGGCGCCAATGGATTGAATGGAGTTGTTGAAGAGCGCTCCCAAGCTTCTTTGGTGGTGCTCCTTGGATGTGGAAGTGGGTTGGAGAAAGTGGGGGTTCCTTGGAGGAATGCGCCGGAGGTTCGCCAAATGATCAAAAATGTTCCCGTGGGCTTCCGTACGTTTCCGAGGCTTCCTAGTCCTTTATTTATAGAGGGGGAACCCTCAAATGGCCTTTGGGGGGCTTCAGAGCCGTTGAAGAGGCCTTCAGAGCCATTGGGAGTCAAGTGGACAAGTCTGGTCAAAGCCCAACGGCTAGTTTGACTGGCTCCACCGGCTGACCGGTGCTTGGCCACCGGTTGGCCGGTGCTTTGAAAATGGGAGAGGGCTCGGGCTCAGGCACCACCGGCTGGCCGGTGAGGAGGCCACCGATTGGCCGGTGCTGAGGCAGTGGCTAACACTATTTGTCTGGGTTCCACCGGCTGGCCGGTGGTGGGACACCGGTTGGCCGGTGGTCTGGACAGAGGGATGCCTTCTGTCCAGGCTCCATCGGCTGGCCGGTGGTCATCCACCGGTTGGCCGGTGGACTGAAAATCAGTCCTCTTTTGGCTTCTTGCTTTCTTGGCCCAATTCCTTGGCAACCTATCATCCAAAAACACTTAAAACAATATTAGATAAATAAGAGAGTGATTGTGATCATGAAAATTAAACCATGAGGGGTACGAGAGGTACAACACGAAACCGAAATCATCCCAAAGGTTCTATCATGAACTGTTACTTGGCTCAAGAATGTATGGATTTCTGCTCGATGTATTTGTCTGATCATACTACAATATTGAAAAGACCAATGATAAATGAAGAAGAATCTTATGAGAAAATTGAACCCAATTTTCCATCACTTCCTCAAACAGGAGGAATTCCTAGATCATATACATTGAAGACATTAAGCCATGACGAGTGGGAGATAGCACATAGCACAGTTTTGTTCCACTGTGACTTGGTCGATGACAATATCAGGTAACTAAATTTATTATGTATATCTTACATATATATCACTTAAACTATTGATAATTTTTATCTACAGGGAACATAAAACAATGATAAATAAGAAGCATCATTCTTTATCTTTGAGAAAGAGAGAGACTTTTCATAGCAAAGAGTTTTCTGCTTGGTTAAAATTTAAGTTAAACATATTAATGTTTAAAATAATTATATCAATATTTAATTAGGTTTAATAGTCATTTATATTTCATGTATTGAGTTTCTCTACTGACTCTGCCTCTAAGGAAATAAGAGCTTTGGATTTTTGTCATAATATCGTGGTTCGTTACTGTAAATCAATTGTTATCAATGCGTACAAATTTATTGCCACTGAAAAACCAAAGAACATGAGAACACAACATTATGGTGTTATGGTTACTGCCAAAATAGATTGTTATGCCAATGCTTCAGATAATAGACCACGATTTGAAAATTTGGGTTATTATGGAGTTTTTGAGAAAATAATGATATTGGATTATTACTCTCATGGACGAGTCACAATGCTGAAATTCCATTGATTTGATTCAATTACGAGACATGGCACATTTATTGATGATTTTAGATTTATAGTAATTAATATGAATCCCACTCTTGCTACCAAAGAACCATATGTGTTGGAATCAATGGATAAACAAGTTTTTTATATCAAAGACCAACTTCGACCTGAATTTGGTGTCATAGTTGAAGTAAGCCCAAGACATATTGTTGATTATGGTGATGATGGAATTGACATTGTCCCTAGTGCCACTAGAACCAATCCATTTATTTCTTTTGATGACTCCAATAGCTCAGTTGTCAGAGTTGATTGTGAACCTGAAGTTGTGGTTGAAAATATATATTATCTGTTTTGATGAATGTTGTTGTATTTTAGTGGTTGTGTGTTTGGGAACCCCCTTCCTTCCTGGACCTTGGACAACCCCCCACCATCCTCCTTGGACCCCAAACAGCCCTCCGGATAGCCACCCAGACAGCCCCCCCACCATCCTCCTTGGTCACCTAACAGCCCCCCGGACAGCCCCCAGACAACCCCCCCCCCCGAACAGCCCCCCAGACAGCCCCCCACCCTCCTCCCTAGACCCCAGACAGCCCCTGGACAGCCCCCTAGATAGCCCCCCGGATAGCCCCCCCCCACCCTCCTCCTTAGACCCAGACAACCCCCTGAACACCCCCCGCACAGCCCCCCGCACACCCCCCCCACCACCCTCCTTGGTCCCCAGACAGCCCCCCAAACACTCACCAGACAGCCCCCAGACAGCCCCCCACCCTCCTTGATTTCATTTACTACTAGAAAATCTATAATATATGATTTATTTTTTTCATAATGATAATAAATGTAAATCACATTTACACATCTAATCAATATCATAGATTCTTGGTATGTTATAAAAGGGATATATTCTTTGGGCATGAACTTGATAGCTCTGAAATTTTTCATAGCATGATAAACTAAAATCTATTCCATACTAAAAATGATATAAAAATATTCTATATGAATGTCCACAAGATTTTAAGTTAATACCATTCCACTAATAGACACATGAGGATTCTCGTAAATCAGGTTTACCTTAATATTTCCACAAAGATTTTTAGTAAATGTTTTATCTTCTATTAATTTTATGATATTCTAATTTTAAATGTAAATTCTTCATATATAAATTAATTTAAAGACCCATAGTCAAATAGTGTATTTGAATAATGTGAATAAAAAACTAACATACTACTCTAACTATGTCTCTTTTATTTAAAATGGACAGGATTATAAGTTAAATAAACAACTGGCATATGGAAAACCGACCAAACGCATTCTAATTCTGTTGGTAATTAATCACAACGATCCATGGGTCATATGTGACGTGTACAAGCCAGACCAGGATCATTCTGAGGCACATTGGGGCTAGGATCAGTCTAAGTGGCCCCCCTTTGTTTAAAATGGACAACATTTTAAGTACATATGAAAAACCAAACAAACACATTCGGTTTCCATTGAAACATTAGGAGAACGATCCATGGGTCATATCTCACATGTATGAATCTACCCCGCCTCAATCGGAGATGCGGTGTGGCCGGAACCACTCAAAGTGTCTGCCTTTTGTTTCAAAAGGACATCATTTTAAGTGAAAAGCATCAACTGGAATATGGAAAACCGACCAAATGCATTCAGATTGTGTCAATACTTTATCACAAAAATCCATGGGTCATATATGACATGTACAAGTCAACCCCGCCTCAATCCGAGGTGCGGTGTGTCCGACACCTTTCACAGTGTCTCTCTTTTGTTTAAAATGGACAGGATTATAAGTGAAAAGAAAAACTGACATTCTAAAAATAGACCAAATGCATTCAGATTCTATTGATAATTTATCACAACAATCCATGGGTCATATGTGACATGTAAGAGTCAACCTTCCCTTAATCCGAGGCACGGTGTGGCCGGGATCACTCTAAGTGGATCTCTTTTGTTTAAAATGGAAAACATTTTTTGTACATACAGAAAATTGACCAAACGGATTCTGATTATGTTGATACTTTATCACAACGATCCATGGGTCATATGTGATGTGTATGAATCAACCCTGCCTCAATCGGAGATGCGGTGTGGCCAGCACCACTCAAATTGTCTATCTTTTGTTTCAGAGGGACATCATTTTAAGTGAAAAACATCAACTGGCATACAGAAAACTGACCAAACGCATTCGGATTATGTTGATACTTTTGAAAAATGATCCATGGTTCATATTTGACGTGTAAAAGTCAACCCCACCTTAATCTGAGGTGCAGTTTGGCCGACACCATTCACAGTTTCACTCTTGTATTAAAAATGGGCAGGATTATAAGTGAAAAGAACAAATGACATACGAAAATCCGACCAAACGCATTCAGATTCTGTTGATAATTTATCACAATGATCCATGGGACATATATGATATGTACGATTCAACCCCGCCCTAATTCGAGGAACGGTGTGGCCGGAATCACTTTATGTGTATCTATTTTGTTTAAAATGGACAACATTTTAAGTACATATAGAAAACTGACCAAACTGATTCTGATTGTGTTGATACTTTATCACAATGATCCATTGGTCATATGTGACGTGTATGAATCAACCTAGCCTCAATCGGAGACGTGGTGTGGCCAGCACCACTCAAAGTGTCTGTCTTTTGTTTCAAAAGGACATCATTTTATGTGAAAAACATCAACTGGGAAATGGAAAACTGACCAAATGCATTCAGATTGTGTGGATACTTTAGCAAAACGATCCATGGGTCATTTCTGACATGTACGAGTCAACCCCACCTCAATTCGAGGTGCGGTGTGGCCGACACCATTCACAGTGTCTCTCTTTTATTTATAATGGATAGGGTTATAAGTGAAAAGAACAACTTACCTATGAATGACAGACCAAACGCATTTGGATTCGATTGATAATTTATCACAATGATCCATGGGTCATATGTGACGTGTACAATTCAACCCTGCCTTAATCTGAGGCACGGTGTGGCCGGGATCACTCTATGTGTCTCTCATTTGTTTAAAATGGACAACATTTTAAGAACATACAGAAAACCGACCAAACAGATTCTAATTGTGTTGATAATTTAGTACAATGATCCATGGGTTATATGTGACCTATATGAATCAAGTCTGCCTCAATCGGAGACCCAGTGTGGCCGGCACCACTCAATGTGTCAGTATTTTTTTTTCAAAATGACATTATTTAATTGAAAAACATCAACTGGCAAATGAAAAAACGACCAAACGCATTCAGATTGTGTCGATACTTAAGAACAATGATCCATGGGTCATATGTGATGTGTACGAGTCAACCCCACCTCAATAAAAGATGCAGTGTGGCCAACACCACTGAAAGTGACTGTCTTTTGTTTCAAAAGGTTATCATTTTAAGTGAAAAACATCAACTGGCATACGGAAAACTGACCAAACGCATTCGGATTGTGTTGATACATTAGCAAAACAATCGATGGGTCATATGTGATGTCTACGAGTCAACACCACCTTAATCCGAGTCACGGTGTGTCCAGGATCACTCTATGTGGCTCTCGTTTTGTTTAAAATGGACAACATTTTAAGTACATACGGAAAACTGACCAAACAGATTCTGATTGTGTTGATACATTAGCACAATGATCCATGGGTCATATGTGACGTGTATGAATAAACCTCGCCTCAATCGGAGACACATTGTGGCCGGAACCACTCAATGTGTATGTCTTTTGTTTCAAAAGGACATCATTTTAAGTGAAAAACATCAACTGGCATACGGAAAACCGACCAAACGCATTCGGATTGTGCTATACATTATCACAATGATCCATGGGTCATATGTGATGTGTACGAGTCAACCCCGTCACAATCCGAGGCTCGATGTGGCCAACATCATTCAAAGTGTCTCTCTTTTGTTTAAAATGGACAGGATTATAAGTGAAAAGAACAACTGACATACGAAAAACTGACCAAACTCATTCGGATTCTGTTGATGCTTTATCACAATGATCAATGGGTCATATGTGATGTGTACGAGTCAAGACCACCTTAATCTAAGTCACGGTATGGTCGGGATCACTCTAAGTGGTTCTCTTTTGTTTAAAATGGACAACATTTTATGTACATACAGAAAACCAACCAAACGCATTCGGATTGTGTCGATACTTTAGCCCAACGATCCATGGGGCATATGTGACTTGTAAGATTCAACCCCGACTCAATAAAAGACACGGTGTGGCCAACACAACTCTAATTGAGTCTCTTTTTTTTAATGGACATGATAATAAGTGAAATGAACAACTGGCATACGGAAAACCGACCAAACACATTCAAAATTCCTTGATGATTTAGGACAACGATCCATGGGTCATATGTGACGTGTACGAGTCAACCCCTCCTTAATCCAAGGCACGGTGTGGCCGAGTTCACTATAAGTGGATCTTTTTTTTAAATGGACAACATTTTATGTACATATGGAAAACCTACCAAACGCAATCGGTTTCCATTTAAACTCTAGGAGAACGATCCATGGGTCACATGTGACGTGCACGAATCAACCCTAACTCAATCTGAGATGCGTTGTGGACGACACCACTCAAAGTGTCTGTCTTTTGTTTCAAAAGGACATCATTTTATGTGAAAAAAATCAACTGGCTTATAGAAAAACAACCAAATGCATTCGGACTGTGTTGATACTTTAGGACAATGATTCATGGGTCATTTGAGATTTGTACGAGTTAACCCCATTTAAATCTGAGACGCGGTGTGGCCGACACCACTCTAACTATGTCTCTTTTGTTTAAAATAGACAGGATTATAAGTGAAAAGAACAACTGGAATACAGAAAACCGACCAAACGCATTCAGAATCTGTTGATAATTTATCACAACGATCCATGTGTCATATGTAACGTGTATGGGCCAACCTGGGCTCAATCTGAGTTGTTGTGTGGCCGAGATCAGTCTAAGTGTCCCTCTTTTGTTTAAAATGGACAACATTTTAAGTACATACAAAAAACTGAACAAATTCATTCGGTTTTCATTGTAACTTTTGGAGAACGAACCATGAGTCATATGTGATGTTTACGAGTCAACCTCGCCTCAATCCGAGGTACGGTGTAGCCATCACCACTCAAAGTGTCTCTCTTTTGTTCAAAATTGACTTCATTTTAAGTGAAAAAAACAACTAGCATATGAAAAATAGACCAAACGGATTATGATTGTGTCTCTACTCTAGAAAAAAAATCCATGGGTCATATGTGATGGGTAAGAGTCAACCCCGCCTCAATCCGAGATGCGGTGTGGCCGACACCATTCATAGTGTCTCTCTTTTGTTTAAAATGGACATCATTTTAAGTGAAAACAACAATTGACATACGAAAAACTGACCAAATTCATTCAAAATGTGTTGATTCTTTAGTAAAACAATCCATTGGTCATATGTGCTGTGTACGAGTCAATACCACCTTAATTCGAGGCACGGTGTGGCTGGTATCACTCTAAGTGGCTCTCTTTTGTTTAAAATGGACAACATTTTAAGTACATATGGAAAACCGACCAAACGCATTCGGTTTCTGTTGAACCATCAGTATAACGATCCATGGGTCATATGTGACATGTATGAATCAACCCCACCTCAATATGAGATGCGTTGTGGCCGACACCACTCAAAGTGTCTGTCTTTTGTTTAAAATTTACTTCATTTTAAGTGAAAACAACAACTAGCATACGGAAAACCGACCAAACAGACTCTGATTGTGTAGATACTCTAGAACAACTATCCATGGGTCATATGTGACGTGTAGAAGTCAACCCCGCCTCAATCCAAGACGCAGTGTGGCCGACACCATTCATAGTGTCTCTCTTTTGTTTAAAATGGACATCATTTTAAGTGAAAACAATAACTAACATACGAAAAACTGACCAAATGCATTTTAAATGTGTTTATGATTTAGGAAAACAATCCATGGGTCATATGTGATGTGTACGAGTCAACCCTGACTTAATATGTGGCACGATGTGGCCGATATCACTCTACGTGGCTCTCTTTTGTTTAAAATTGACAACATTTTATTTACATACAGAAAACTGACCAAACGCATTCGGTTTCTGTTGAAACATTAGGAGAACGATCCATGGGTCATATGTGATGTGTATGAATCAACCCCTCCTCAATCTGAGACACGGTGTGGTCGACACCACTCAAAGTGTCTCTCTTTTGTTTCAAAAGGACATCATTTTAAGTGAAAAACGTCAACTATCATACAGAAAACTGATCAAACTCTTTCGGAATATGTTGATACTTTAGGAAAATGATTGATCGGTCATTTCTGACATGTACGAGTTAACCTCTCCTCAATCCGAGGCACGGTGTGGCCATTATCACTCTACGTGTATGTATTTTTTTTTAAAATGGACATCATTTCAGGTAAAAATATATGGTATACAAAAAACCGATCAAATTATGAATTGAATTCCGGATTCCACATATAATTGTCATGTATATTTTAAATTGAATTCTAAATAAATTAGGTATGTTTAGGAATTATAATTTAGTTATGGATGTGTATAGTTCCAGGATGCATTATATGTTAAATGTGTATGAATTTTTTCTCTATATGTATGTCTTAGTTGGTTATTGTTAGTACAATAATTTTATATGAATGTGTTAGTTTATTGTAGGTACAATAATTGGATTGAATGTGGGAGGGAATTCACAAAATGAGGCATGCTATGGAAATTGCAGAGCTTCTTTGCAAATTGCAGGCTGTTGTGCAATTTTCACAGCATAGGCTATGCCAACGGTTTCAAACCATTGGCATAGAATCTCTGGTTCTTTTTTTACCAACTGATCAACGAACTGTTGATAAAAAACCTTTCCCAAAGGTATGGAAACTGTTGGGAAAGGGGAGAGTCCTTGGGCATTCCAAAAGGTTCAAGCCAAACCATTGGAAAAAACAATCCCAACGGGTTGGGACAACTGTTGGGATAGGTTATTTTTCCCCACCCTATCCCAACGGTTCACTGTAAACCATTGGGAAAAGCTTTCCCAATGTCTTAATTCCCTATGGTTTGGAAAAACGTTGGTATAGCATATAGCAATGGTTCTACAGCCTTTCCCAATGGTTCAGAACCATTTGGAAAGACTGTATTTCCAGTAGTGGAGCTTCCCATAGAGTCTTGAATGTTATTGACTCTAGGGTATTGACCGAGTGAGCTTCGTAGAGAGTATTAGATATTATATACTACAGGAGGATAGACAGAGTGAGCTTCCTTAGAGAGTTTTGAGCTTTATAGACCATAGGGGGATGGACCGAGTGAGCTTCCTCAGAGAGTCTTGAGCTTTATAGACCACATGGGGATAAACCGAGTCAGCTTCCTTAGAGAGTCTTTGTTTTGTTTGAATTTATATAAACCGTTACAGGATATTGGTGGAATTGACCGAGTGAGCTTCCTCAGAGATTCTGTGATAGACCTAAGTCTATAGGAGGAATTGACTGAGTGAGCTTCATTAGAGACTCTGTAGACATTGGGGCTATAAGGGGAATTGACCACGTGATCTTCATCAAAGATTCCCTAACAACCCTAGACTATAAGAGGAATGGATTGAGTGTGCTTCCTCAGAGAGTCCATAATTTCGTATGACCAAACCAAGGGGGTTAGGCTGAGTGTACTACCCAAAGGGTTGTTTGTTTTTCTTGGATAGGACCAGAATTCATGGCTGAGAGTACTTCTAGAGGGTTTCCGATTTGTGGTTAGCTATTTTCTTCCCTGTAGCTTGTTTGACCTGCAGATTTTTATTCCTATGTATTATCCAGTTTACTACTTACTACATACTGTAATTTACCTGCCATATACTCACTGATTGTTAGGCATAGATATTTGGGTGGTTTCCTACTATGATTTATTCTCACACCTTGTTTGGGTCATGCTTGTGGGCCCAAAAATATTATGTTGTTTTTGGTATAGATAAGGGCAAGCTCCCTTTTTCTTCAGGTACTTGACTTGTTGTGGAGCTGGAGAGTATGGGACCAAGCTATGGCTTGCGATGCTGAGGAGTATTCTATTTACTTTTCTTTTTTACATTGGTTTAGTACTGTATTCAGCATTGTGACTTATTTGGATTCTTTCCTAGAAATATATGTATCATTTATCATTTAATATATATATGGGTTCTCCAGTAGTTTACTGTTTGGTCTTCCATTGTTTACTGTTTTTGGATATTTTCCGCTTCGACTATTGCATGTGTTATTTACATCTGCTGTGTACTCTTCTAATGAGAGCATAGTTTCCCCACCGTCATACCCAAATCCATCGCTGCTAGTCGGTAGACTCTGGCATTCGGGGAAATTCTCTTGAGGCCATGTGACCAATCGGGTACGGGGAACCTCTGTGCGGCATCCAAAACTGGGACTTTACAATTCCTCTCGCTATCACACGCTAGAAAAGGGGCTGATCAATGCATTCAACAAAACCGTCTATAATGTCCTGCAGAAAATTATTGGTTAGGATAATAATATTTGGCTAGATAATCTCCCCCACAACCTCTCGACTTATCAGATGACGACTTGTAATGCCACCCCTATGACCCCATATTTCCTGTTGTAAAGAACAGAGGCCATCCTTCCCATCTAGAATAAATTTCATTCATTACGCACAGATTTCTATGATAAAAAAACACAATATAAGGTATCTGAAATTTGTGTGGTTGAGTTGGAAGTGTTCGACGGGAATATGATTCTTGGTTTTCACAACTGTAAAGTCATCAGAACAATATATCTAGTGCTCTCAAAAAGGAATTTTTCTTCCTCTATTTCCTTCCATTTGATATGGTTTTGGATCTGAGAACACCAATGATACCTAGTAGGAATCCACCCAAGCTAGTGCCCAAATGGTAAGGACCTTATATCATTCTCAAGGTTTAC
This sequence comes from Viscum album, assembly GCA_963277665.1. Taxonomy (NCBI): domain Eukaryota; kingdom Viridiplantae; phylum Streptophyta; class Magnoliopsida; order Santalales; family Viscaceae; genus Viscum; species Viscum album. The sequence continues at coordinate 1,336,470,543 of OY728162.1, forward strand.
CACAATGGATTGTATTCCCAGGTTATCATGGATTTTGACCTTATAACTCCTCCCACTAATTCCAAATTCCACAAGAATTAATTTTCCTAATTCACTAGTCATTAACAACCTTATACTATCAAGTCCAACATAACCTTAAAGTATCTTGTCCAACATGACCTTAAACTGTCCAGTCCTCAATGATGTTAAACTGCCTTTTCTTACTCAACACTAAAATGCATGTCATCTTTCATGATGTTCGACTATACTCCATATCACATGACATTAAAGAGTGTGTTTTCACACATTAAATTAAACTATATGTAGTCTATCATGACGTTAAACTGTATCTGGTCCTATATGACCATAAACTACGATGACTTCACCATATTATGTTGAAATGTGTGACCCGTCCTGCATGAAATTAAACTGTGAGTGACAGATATATCCTTATGGTCTAATCTCTACGACCTTAAACTAAGATCTCCACATATTCATCATCCTGGAATACATTAAATTGCATCTCAAGAACTACATGTTGCTTGATTCCCATCCTCATGGGATATATTGAAATTATCAAATGCTTCGTCTCGGAGTCCTTACCCCAAAATCTTCTAATTTGAAAACCCCCTAGGTGTAGTTACTTTGGAGGATCCCACATGGTTGGAAAATATTTCTTTGGTCCCACTCATGTTGAGGTTATGATGATCGCACAATGTGATCCTCCTCATTGATCTATCCTCCTATTTCATCACTACATGCTGTTAAACTACATGGAACTTTAGGAACTATGTATGGTTTAATTCCCATACTCATGTAATTCATAGGACCACCCAGATATTTTGTCTGTAGACCCATCCCCAAACTCCAAGATCTCCCCTTCAGTTGAAACACATGATTTGTGATAGACGTTTTCCTTCATTCACATCGAGTTCATCACGATCGCACCATGTATTCCACTTAATGGATATCTCTTCCTCTTTCTTCATCCTACATGACATTAAACTGCACAATCATATTCATGCTCAACACATCCACTTTATTTCGGACTTTATGATTATTAACTTCCAAAAGACCCATAAATGGCACAGAGGCTAGGCCCTAGGGCTCTCCTACCATTTTGGGCCAACGTCTTCAAGTATCCCAAATGACATATTGATACATGTCCCACATTGCGAATATGGTCAGCAGTTTATTCTCATTTTACATTCACATTTCCGGTCATAGGGTATGGATGTTGTTTTTCAAACATGGTTAACAACCATTCCCCATCATCAGAACCACCCCCATATGTCCCAAATATTTGGTGTAGTAGACCATTTTGTCCTGATATCAATTTAAACATCTTTCTATCTTGGTCAAGCATGTTGATATGGTTGAGATCGACATTATCCAGTCTATTCCTTTCATTGTCGTACCTTTATATGTTGGGGAAAGCCTAATCCTATTCCATGTTTCCCACACTGATCATTTCTCATTTGGGAATATGTGATTTGGTAAGGCAATTCCCGCATAAAGAGTCATGTATCCATGGTTGGATACAACTTCCAACCATAGGTCCCTTGAACGTTTAGGCCCCCTAGACCAAGGTTGCATCTAGGATTGTGTGGTGTGGAATGTGCTTATTTCGTCATTCACGTTGGGTTATTTTTTCTCGACCACACATATCCTCTTGAGCCATCCCTCCTTCATCTATTGTCTTTTCCTCAAGAACAGGTCCCAATATGATTTGTGCATCCCATCATGTGGGTTCTAAAATTAATTTACATCCAAAAGGAAACACGAACAACATGGATTGTTGGCCTAAGGTCTCTCCTACCATTTTGGGACAACATCCCCGATGATATCGAGTGACAAATTGGTACAAGTCCCTTGTTGCGAATGTGGTCAATTGTAGATGGTAAATTGTTTTCCCCAATACTTGGTCACTAAATTAATATATTATGATGTCAATATTTTCAAGTATTATCCTCCATCATGGTTTCCATTTATTGGTCTCCCACATAGTAGGCATAATGATTCACCCTTTCCAATCATCTTTCCCATGCACATGACATTAAACTGAGCACTTATAATAAGATCTTAATGACCATAAACTATGATCTATAATGTCCTTCCCACATGACAATAAACTACATGACATATCCAAAAATATGTTTCACTTGATTCCAATCCTCATGGTATATGTATAAAAACCCAGACACTTTGTCTTCGGGTCTAGCCTTAGTTCATCTCCCCTTTATCTTGGCCACCAGGTCCGAATTCACTTGGTGAATTATGAATGGCATGGAATATGTGGGCTTATGTCCTCATTCATTTCATGTTACCCTCAATGTCATACACATTCCTCTGAAATCTTCTTACCGCATGACATTAAACTACACAACATATTCAAAACTATGTGTGGCTTGTTCCCAACCTCATGGGATACATTGGACTTCCAAATATTTAGTCTTCAGGTCCCGCCCTGTATCCTAGAAACCTTCTAATCTCTTTGTACCCCTTTCTCGAGTACTTCCAGATGGTGGGTGTGTGGCGTGGTATGGTATTATGTCATCATTCATGTCAGTTTTGTAATGGATACGCCATGTACCTTCATCCTATTTGGCAGTTCACTAATGTTCTTAGGAGTAATCTGGTTCAGGACCTAGAGTGTTGTATTCTTCCTAGACTTTCTCGCACCCATTTTCAGGCTTCATCTTCCCCTTAATTTGGCCTTTGATCATCCTAATAATCCAAAAGGACCCCTAAATGGAATGAATTCTTGGACCAAGGGCTCTTCTACAATTTCGGGCCAACATCATCAAGGATTTAGAACCAAAAATTGATATAAGTCATGCGTTGAGAATATGCTCAGTGGTCGGCACTCATTTGTCATTCCCATTTCAGGTCACATGATATGGTTGATTTGTTTTGAACACATTCGATGATTATACTTCATCGTCACACCTTCCATATCAAGCATTAAATTTTGGTCACATGATTCACATCTGTTTTCACTTCATCATGTCCAAGTGTAATTTCGATAGTCTTAGTGCTATCCCTTAGTGTGTGTTTGCGTGTTAGAAGGACAAGAAATGGTATGGCGTCATTCGAGGCTCCACACCATTTCCCCCCCATACATTAATTCCATGTGATTTCAAGACCTTATACACCCTTGTTTCTCACATTGAGCATAGATTATGTGGGATAAGGTATTGGATCGAGGTTTTACGCTCATTTGGAAGAGTTTTTCTTCACTATGGTCTGAGCTACAAGACCATAAACTAAGAGCCCCCTCTATGTCCTTTATGCAAGGCATAACTCGCGGAACTACGTACATATTGATTCCCATCCTCATGGGATACAAAGTAATTCCTGATAATCTCGCATTTAAGTCCATCTTAGGTCCCACTAATTTCCTCTTCTGTTCGGCCTTTGGGCCCTGACTTTCATGGGATTCCGTGGTGTAGCGTGTGTGGGCCCATTTCCTCATCAACATTGGGTTTGTAATTGTCGCACTGTGGCCACCCTTCTAGGAGCTAGTATCTTCTTCTCCTCACCCTGAAAAACATAAAACCACGACCATAGAACTACGTATGTCTTGATTCCCATCCTCATGGGATACGAAGGAACACCTAGACGGTTCGTCCTCCGGTCCATCACCATATTCTCTGGCCTTTTCTAGCTTGAAGTTTATTCCCCATAATTTCATGTGGTGTGGTGTTGACCTCATAACCATTCAAATCAGGTGTGCCTTATCTGGACATGTTCATTACCACTATGCATGGGATTGTCCTATCATATGACCCTAAACTATGACGTTATCATCCCGACCGCACAACGAAAAATGGCACCACATTTTGAGGTCATCACTTGTGGGGACATAAAATTTGGAATCAATTATCCACCATACCATTTTTCAATGCATGTATATGGCTTGATTATTGTGATGAATCTTGGATTCTCTGCCCTAGGTTTGCCTCTTCCTAAAAAAACAGAAACACCCATCCTAAATGAAAAACATGATATATCAAATGACAATTCTTTTGGTGTGTGGGTCAGACCTGCATGAAATTATTGTCCCTAGAAATGGTGTCCTACCATGACCCTTTTATAACTAATTTTGGCTTGATTCCCAACCATATGGAATACGTAGGAATGCTCGAACATTTCATCTTCAGGTCCAACCCCAGTAATCTGAAATCCTACCACCATTTTCGTCCCCATGTCCAAAAATATTTGGTGAACATGTGGTGTGGTGGGTACCTCTTGGGAACTCATTCATGTCGGGATATGTACCACACCATGTTTTTTTTTGGGGTAACCATGTCTTCAACACGTGACTTTATACTGCAGCTCTACCTTGAACAAGTTCATGATTCCACACGATAATTATAGGATCCACCTGTTTCCTATCCAAAGAAGATTTACCCTACTAGTGTTGGTATTGTACCATGCCATGCTTAATAAGTACGTTTTTTTGAATTCTCATGTGTATGGGATACATAGCAACGTCTGTTCCTTTATCCTTGTGCACAGCCCCAGGGTCATTAACCCTTTTGGTCCCTCATCCCTGATAACGGTCCATAAAGTATGACCTTAAAACAATGTGAACCATCCACACTGTACGATGTTTAAATACATCTATATTATCCTCCATGGTATGGAATAAAACTACAAGGCATTCTAGGTCATCACAAGTGAGGTCCGGTTTGGATAAATTTTGATCTCTGATCCGACCGATGTGCCCACCTAATGTGTTTTCACCATGGTGGCATAATTTCCAGATTGTTAGACTCCATTCGAAAAACCCATAACTCCACCCACATGCTTTGTGTGTCTTTTATTTGGACCATCATTCCATTTCAAATCGTAATGAACCCCCTAGTTGTACGATATCTCAGCCTATGGATCGCCTACAGTTTTGGGCCAACGTTCTGAAAGACTAATGGATAACATTTTGAGATAGGCCCCATGTTTCGAACATGGTCAGCGGTCAGCCCTCATTTGTTTCCTTGTACCTGGATAACACAATAGGAATGTTGTGTTTTGAACAATGTCAACATTTATCCTTCATTGTCACTCCACCTCTACAGTATTCATAATTTTGGTTATCATGATTCACTAATTCCACTCCCTTATGTTTGGATTGATTCTAACACCCCTGGCGTTACCTCACTTGTCCACAAGAGCACATTGGGAAAATGAAACTTTAACTATTTTGAGAACTTCATCCTCCAGACAGACCTCCCTTTTTCTTCCTGGATGTCTAGATTTGTTGTTCAAACCCTAGATACCTGAAACTTGGTCAACACTCTCATATTAAAATGTAATAACAAGGTGGTTATCCCTTGTATCTCACATCGGGCCTAACCCATGTCAGCATATGGATTGATCACAAGATATTTCCTGAATGTAACATACTTGTAGTAGACTAAAACAAATAATGAAACCCATTCATGCATCTTTCATAAGCATTCAAATCATGAAAGTATGTTTAAATTTTTACACGAGTTATAAAATATGAGGATTGGCCTCTCCCATGGATGGATTGACTTATATAATAGAGCATTACAGATCCACCACTCTTTGGCTTATGGTGTCCCAAATCTATTGTCACCATTTTACTTCATGCTCCACCTTGGCAGTGATGGGGCGTAGTTCACCGGCCATGATCAGGGACCACTCCACATCAGTTCAAATGCGATTCATCACCTCAGAGGCATGATTCATTCATCCTTCATCCTCTACCAGCTAGGCCTTTTGTCGCTATATAAGCCCCGATTGTGCAGTGAGAAAAAGTGGAATACTCATCCACCCATTCCCGTAGCCATTAGACCTCATTTTCATCTTCCTAGAGACTGTTTATGTTCACTAATTTTACCTACTTCCATATTACACCAAGGCCATGATCATAATCTCGGATCTTCTCCACCATGTGGTCTTGGATTACCATATGAGGACTATAGGTATCTACTCTCCCAGTGTATAGTTCACAAAACTGGTACTGAATCCTCTCCATCTGGTTTATCCATTGCACTGGTGGGGTCTCCCTAATTAAATGCATAATCAACTTCAATGACCAGTGATAGATGATTTTTATATCCTCTTCGTCATAGGATATCTCATCCTAGTCTATAGGGTAGGTAGGCTCATATGTAGGGTACGCCCCCAGCAACTCATCACCGGGGTCATCATCGGGTGTCTGATTGGGTAGTTCAGGTTCCAGGTCCTCTAATTGCCCCCCATCATTGGATTCCACCTTGATGCTTTTAGGTGTGGTTCTGTTGACGATCCCACCAATTATCAGGAGCACTGTAGGTTGTTCAATTTTGGAATTTTCTTCCATGACCACCGGTGTTCCCTTGGGAAAGGTAGTTCTAGGAGATCCAGCCATCCTTGAAAAGGAAGCCCGTTTTATTTAAAGAACTCTACATATAAATAGGCACAGACATTAGTTGACCTATTCAATGGGTGAATGTTACAATTTCTGAAAAGGCGGCTCACAGAGGTCAAATAATAATTATTTTTCATGAGTGGTTACTATTGGAAACCTAAGGAATGGACCTCCATATATTATTGGGATGTCTTAAAACTCTGTCAGAACCACCCTAGGTGTCGCAACCCCACTAAGTACAGTAATCGTTGTAGCTGTGGGCGTAGGTCCTGAAGTTCCCACATCATCATCTACTATTGGATTGGTGTTGGGATTGAATATGAGGCACTTATACATAGTTCAGATAATATTTATGAAGTACTAGACGCCCTGGATGAATACTTAGGGGACATGGTTTAAGATTTTACCACAAGTCATCTTTGAACACTTCTGACTCCGGGTCTGAATCACTGACCTCACCCTCCTCCAAATGGCTCCCTCCACCGGCTTCCTCCCCCCAGGGGGACTCATCTGATTCATCTAGAAGAGGGATGTGATATCTCACTTTAGAAAACAACAACTACGAAGGGTATGATAGTTCCAATAAACCATTTACCAGATTATTAATTAGACTTGAAGAACCCCAGGAGTGCATGAAGTAATGCATCTCAGAAAGGTACTGCTCCCCCTCCACCTAAAATAATAATAAGCAGGCCTTGACAGGATCGATCATTAGAAAATTAATTTCATGATTTTTTATATAGTTCCACATCTCAGACAAGTTGAAGAATTTTTTTGGACATCCCAGATGTCCCAAACCTCGGGGAATATAACAATCTCCAAAATGCATACGTGGTGTAGTCACTTCCCTAGATCCCAGAAGTAGATCCTATAAAACCCACTATGTAGCATCTCATATAGATGAATCTTCTCATATGAGACTATTAGGTCTTCTGCTTCCACCTCCCTATCAAACGGTGCGAGTCTTTCTGCCACTATAGCCCCACCACAACCAGATGTCATTGCCGGCTTCCCGTCCCAACCTCGATGTGGGGGAGGAACCCTGTCACTAGCACAAAGTGTCTGATGCTTCAACATCTCCATGGGGTAGTCCACCGCCTTGCTCTTGGCATACTCCTTCACCATCCCATAGATAGCTACGAGAGGAGGTAGCTCATTCTGCATCTTCCCATCCACCTGTGTGAACATAAGCCACATCGGCCTCATCACACACCGATAATCCTCATGCCACACCCCTATGTAAACCCTCAATATCTGCTGAAGCATGAACCAGAACTACTTCACGAAGTAGTGTGGGGAGTATGACTCACAGAGAGACTCTCGGTCAACCCGGGCTACCAAGACTCCACCTAGAATGGAATGGAGGTGGGACCGATGATCTTCCATTCCATGGTCTTCATATGTGAACACACATGTTTGAGATGGGAATGGGTGGGGGTTGAACTCGTCCTCCTTCCATACCTGGCTCAGCACCAACTGTGTGGTCAGCTTGGTCAGAATTCTCCCCAATGCATTCAAAATGGTCATGGAAAAATTCGATCATGGAGGGGAAATGGGGTTTGGATATTCATAGATACCTTTGAAATGCACTATTATCCACCCGTACAGAAGGTGTAATAGCTGGAATATCCTTTGTATCTTCATCCCTTCTATAATGTGCCACAACACATTGTATATCTTGGAAAACATCGAGATACTGAGGTTGGACCGCTCCCCTGTCGCCAATATGGATGACATAATGAATGTTCTTTATTGCACACCCTTGTTTTTATCCCTCTTTAGAAGGCTCTAGCAGCAAAAAAAGTGCTAAGATGAACATATTCAACCTAACCACCAGTTTCTACTCAGTATTGATGTCAAATCCCCATGTATTCCATTGACTGTCCTCCAAGAGATTCCAATATTAGTGATCCTTACCTAACTGAACCCCGTTAAGAAGGTCGGAGGCCTCCCGGGAAACTATCCATCTTCAAAGGAATTCATAAATTGTTTGAACCACCATTTGAAATGGATGACCCTCACTGACTACTTTTCCTCCCTCGACAGCAATCCCATCAATTCTATTGGCAGCGACGACATCTTCTCTGGGTCCTACCATGAATTCCCGACTAGGAGGATCTCTTCATAAATTTACCCCAGTATTGGGACCCTTGAGATTTTGTGCAGGTCCCATAAGCTAATGTTGACCTCCCTATGGTGTAAATGGAAGGTGATGGTCCTTGATGACCACCTTCTCAATAGCTCCGACATCAATTGCTTTGGTTGGTAGATATGGAATTAGGAGGCCCATGTGACATCGTTGGTAGATATGGAATTAGGAGGTCTCTGGCTGCTATGCCTTCCTGTTAAAGTTATTCACAAGGTTGTAAAGGAAATCAAAGTTGATAGGTTTGATATCCTACCATGTATGGGCGTCAACCACCCTGAACCACTAGCACTGGCACGACATGCTCCTGAACCATTTGGTTGGCTCATCTCTTCTTTCTCTAGGAAGGAATATGGCATCCCGTCATGCCAAAGCCATACATAGGAATCCATTTTCCCAATGGTTAATACTTTAGGATCTCTAACAGAAGCTCTTTCAATGACTCACGGTCTGAATGGATCCGTACATATTCCATGATACCGAAGCTATTCGCCATTTCTACACTCTGGGGATAATCCTCAAGGACCCTTCTAGAAGCTTCAGGGTGAGCCTTTTAGTTATCAAATATTGTTCTTTTTTGTTCTGGTTCACAAAGTTCATTCTCAAAGCTCATTCGTAGAGCTCGGTCAGAGTAAGATGTCATGGAGCCCTGCCCCGGATCAAGCATACGCAATCCGCAGAGCGAACACTTGCAGAGTTGGTGGAATCATTGTGCTATAGGAAGTAGAAAGGCCCAATTCGTTGAGAGAAATCATAGATCATGTATAGTTTCACTATTCAAGAGAAAAATCGCCAAAATGCTGAGATTTGAAAGGTAAAAAGAGAGTTCAACCTCCGCTAATTATAGGCAATGAACCGATTTTTACTTCATAGCGCACCCGTCCATGGTGAGATTTGCAGCGCTCTAAACGCGCACGTCACCTCTCTATATAGCAACCCTCCTTCGTGATATTTCATTGAGATTGGACTAAAAATTTTGGCGATTGTCCCTCATACATAGACCATTTTTTCCAGCTCTGCTCCAAGTCTATAGGGGGGGTGTGATTTATTGGCACCAAAAATATGAGTGGAGGAATAGGACATGAAGAAAAAAACTATTCTATAGAGGATTCCCAGCGAAGCCTATTCGTGGAACCCCTGAGCAACATGCCTTTCATGGAGCCCTACAGCACCACAACCGGCGTGAATCCACCCCATTTTTTTGGAACTGTAGATTAAATAGGAAGGAGGCTCCATGATTTGAAAGTCATTTTGTGAAGCCTTCACAGAGTAACATGATGGGAGGCTCTGTGGTTACAACAAAGAACCACCTTGCTTCGCACCGATCGATCCCTTCTTTACGCAGACTCTTGCCTATAAATACCAGGATCCCCTCTAGCCCAAAGGATAGCTACTTTGAAATTTCACCTTCTCAGCTCTCAATTTGTAAATCACCTTATGAATTGAAAAAAATGAGCTCTTATAGGTACTTGAAAAAAGTGCCTTTCCATTGGCTTAAACACAACCCCTCTTCAAGAAGGGATGCCCTTTGCGGAGCCCACAAGCCTTCACCAAAGAAGGAGATCCCAAAGGGGACTCAGGTCTTTACAATTCTCTCATGCTTGACGAAGTACCTTCCATGCACATGTGAACCACTTGCTAAGGCAGGGTCACTTTTCTTCATGAGGCACACTACTTCACAATGATATGCTTCACAAGGTACCCTTTCATTGCAGAGTCATACTTTTTGAAAGCCTTTATTCTTCGCGAAGCACCATCCATATGCACCTTTACCCTATTACCAAGCTAGGACACTCCACATCAAAAAGAATACCCATTCGCAAAGTCCCTCCATTACATAGAGCGCCAGAGCCTCACAATGTCCTTTCCTATGAACCTGTTTTCTTCACAATCCCTTCTCCTGTGCGACCCTCCAAGCATGTACGAAGTCATTGCAATGTCTCTTAGTTGGTTCTTCATGTTGCATTTCTCAGCATCATTCTTATTTTCATAGGAACACTAACATATATTTCTTCATCGCATAGCCATGCTAATGTGGGTCCCTCAATGTATCACTCCACAACATCGTCGGACTATGACATTTCTGGTGCCTTCCCTTCAACAAGGGTTGAAGTGCGCTGGTTATGTAAGTCCTAGGCATTGCAGAGAAAACTCTCCTCATCCGAGCTTCCAAAAATTAAACTTCCATGCACCATCATCCTCATCACATGACATTAAATTGTGGCCTCACACTGTGCAGTACATAGAGGAGCCCCATCTCAGACATTTTCGACACCCATTCGTCTCCATGGGTGTGATATCTTCCTCACATGGATTGATATCCTCTTTGTCAGATCAGCGCCTGTCAGTGGGGAAGAAAAACCATCTTCTTGTAAGCCCTTATACATTCATTCATGAGGTACCGTTACCTCATCCCCCTCCCTCTATGCCTTTTCCCCATTGTGCCCCCACCCTGGAGTAAGTCCCAATCACTATCGTTATGGGCCACTAACCACTCGTAAGGCCCTGTTTCCTATTGGGGCCACTAACCATGCCTAATCTCCACTCCACTTCCCACCAACGCACCATTCATGAAGTGATCATCAGGTTTTTGTCATCTCTTGTTTCTCACACTGAGCATTACTCACATGGGCTTAGACTAAGCATTGACTATGAAAATCTTTCTAGGAATCCCAGAGTGTAATCCTCACACCAATTCTGAAAGATGTGATCTTTGATCCTTGTTTCCTATACTGGGTACGTAGGAAACCTCTATAAAGTTCATGCCCAACACCAACATCAATGTCATCCTCACATCGGTTCAACTTCATCTTGCATGACGTTAAATTGTATCACACCATTCTGAACTATTTGGACATTGATCCTTGTCTCCTAGATAAGGTATATAAGAAGCCTCCCGGAGGTTTAAGCCCTACACCAACATCACCATTGACCACACATTGGTTCACCTTCATCCCTCATGACGTAAAACTATTTCATACCCTTCTGAACTACATGGACTTTGATCCTTATCTCCTATACAAGGTACATAGGAAGCCTCCATGTGGTTCAAGCCAAACACCAACATCACCATCATCATCACATCGTATCACCTTCATCTCGTATGACATAAAACTATGTCACACACTTCTAAATTGCATAGGATTTGATCCATGTATCCTAGGAAGGGTACTTAGGAAGCCTTCCTGAGGTCCAACCCCAACCACTGGAAAGCCATTGTGATCCCCATCCTGTGGTAAGCCATTGTTAACCGCTCTTGTGGTAAGCCATTGTGACCCAATTCAATGGTAAACCATTGTGATTCTCAACCAAAGGTAAGTCGTTGGAACCCCAACCAGTGGTAATCCATTGTGATCCCCATCCAGTGGTTTGATGTTGTCAACCCATCAAGTGATAAGCTATTGTGACCCCATCCATAGGCAAACCATTGTGATTCTAAACTGGAGGTAATCCATTGTAGCCCCAACTAGTGGTTAGCCATTGTGATCCCCATCCAGTGGTAAACTGTTGCCAACCCCACCCACAGTAATCTGTGGTGACCCCATCTTGCGGTAAACCGTTGTGACTCTCAACCAGAGGAAAGCTGTTGGAACTCCAACCAGTGGTAAGCCATTGTGATCCACATATAGTGGTAAGATGTTGCCAAACCATCCAACTGTAGGCCATTGTGATCACATCCTGCAGTAAAACATTTTGATTCTAAACCAATGGTAAGCCGTTGGAACCTCAACCAGCGGTAGACCACTGTAGTCCCCTTTGTTGGGATCCACGTCTTTGGTCTGCCCCTCTGGCATCAGCTGACTCTCAGGATGCTAGCCACATGTAATCCCCAGAATTTCATTGAGTCATTGTCCTCTATGTACATCCAAATTGCATACCCCATCTTGAACTATGTGTACTTTGATTCCCCACCACGAGGATACATTGGAGGTATCTTCGAGGCTCAATTCCAACATCAGTATCATCCTCATCTTAGTTCTGTCTCATTCACCATCCACTTCACCCAACCATCTATACCCATCCTGATTCGTATCTGGGCTGTCACATCCCAGTGAGATCATGTCATCCACTTCCTCACTGCTCTTAATAGCTATCAGGTAACTAACCATGTGTTTTCCCTAGCATCAGTGTTCCCCTCCTGGGGTTGTACCCATCTGATCGACTCCTGTCATTATTCCGATCAGTCCGATCAGTCTATGCACAACATTAAATTTGTTTCATATCCTATGTTAAACATAGACAGACGAGGAATACCCCAGAGACATTCCTATAGAATATATTTCCCCGCACTCAACGTGGGATGCCTCAAGCTTCCATGCCCTCGATAAGACCAATCTTAAGGGGAAGAAACTGAGACTCATTAGTATTCCAGCATCCAGACACGCTGGCAATGTCCAATGTGGCTACTCCCCTGACTAAAGGTTTCTGCCCTAACCGGAATCCTTGGAATGTCCTAAAAAAACTAGTGTAATTAACCGGCGTTCATGAATACATGGAACCAGGAAGTGTTTCATGAACTACATCTTATGTCTATAAGGGACACCCAGACTTGGCGATGAGTTCTGTGGAGGAATCCATGAAAGGATTAACCGACATCCCATCATCCCATCTCGATCAAGGAGAAAATGTACCTGAATAAGCAACAGATGCTACCCTCCTTTGGAAAGAGAGAATGTGTGGAAACAATTAGCACATCCTCCTCCTCCCAAAATTGCTGGATGTGTGTTCCCCAACAAAAGCATCAAAAGTAGTGTGATTGATTCTTTCATTTTAAAATTTACTTATTGATCATTATTCTAAAGTATCAAAATAATAAGAATGTTCTTACTTAGCACAGAGTATGGCACTTGTCTTTTATACTAAAATGTAACTTTTGAATAAAAAGACACACTTGGAGTCATGTAGGTCACACTATGCATCGAATTAAAGTGTCTCTGATTCTTACACATCAAATATATCTTATTAATTATTTTAATATTGTATAAAACCAATCCAAACACATTTTATTGGTTTTGAGTATTTCAATTTTCTTTTTACTAAAATTTTATATTATACTGAATACATGCACTTCTATTCATAGAGGTCACATCTTGTGTTGGCTTGATGTTATAATGATTCTAACATGTCACTAATGACTTATGAATCCTTTTCCTAAATTATCAATAAAACACGATCACATTTTCTCTATTTTCAATATGTGGCATACATTTTCATTTAAAATGTCAATTTTAAGCGGATAATGTACACTTTGAGTCATAAAACATACAACATATATTAGATTAAGGTGCAATAGATTTATACATGCCACAAATTATTTATAGAACATAATCCTAAATTATTGAAATTAGCAGAATATTTTTTCTTTCTTTTGAGTTCGTAACATGTGTTTTAGAAATAAAATGTAAATTTAAAACTAAAAACATAAACTTCAATTCATACTAGGCACAAAATGAAGATAAAATAAAATAAATATATAGTAGGAAGTCACATTTTCATAATGTCTATATATATTATTAAACCAGTTACACTTTCCATTTTTTCCATAAAAATATTTTTCCACTTGTGAATATGTGGATTGTCGATAGTTTGGGTAGTACTAAACAAATAGAAATAATCAAAGGATTAAAAAATATTTTAAATTAAATTATAATGATATTCAAAAAATCATTTTCATGGTTGCTATTTTATTGGTGGAATATGACATATTTTATAAATTTTTAATCAAAATAATGATAATCGATTGCATTGGATTATTTTGAACACTACAAAAATATTGAAAAAAATAAGTAATTTTTTTATAGTGAAATTTTATTATATATAACCTTATAATTTTCCACTTATGGAAGCCTATATGATATTATATTCATGTACTATCCTCGTGATATGATTTTTAATATATTTAAACACCTTCCTATCATAATATAATTTTCATTAAAAAATATTATAAAATTTATAACTAGAATATTAGTCGTAACACATTGCATCTAGTGTATTAAAACATGATAAACATCATCACATGTGGTAGGTTTTTTGGGTATCCATGCATTGAATCCAAAAATAGATCTTTGTAGTATCCAAATTTACTAAAATGAGTAACCAATGCTTCCGAAAAAAGGTATATGTAATGAAATAAATGAGAATATATTTGATATAATTAAATTATATATTTTTACCCTTGTATTGGGGGTATTAAGAAGAGTCTATCATCTATAAGTTTTCTTTCAATCATTCTAGCCAATATATCAACAATATCATAAATTTTCTTTGGTTTGATTTTCAATTCACGTATAGAAATGATGTGAGGACTAATGAATCCATGTTTATGCTCATAGAGTTTCCCCGTCAAATATTATTCATAACTATGCCTATAAAATACATGACTATTATTTAGTGATAATTAATATAGTATATCAGCTATTAGATATTGAAACCAGGTAAAACAAAAAATGTATAAATTTAAAACAAATATACCTAGAAATGTTTTCTTGAGTATTTGATTTATATTCCAAATATCAATATAGTCTATAATAGACTCTTTTTATATATATTCATTACAATTTGTTTCAGTCATAACAAAATTTTCTAATGTTGTATCTCAAAGAACCATTAATTTTAATAAATGATGAAGTTGAACATTTAGGGTAAAAGTACATTGGGAAGTTATTTTTGATTGGTTGGTTTATCCTTTAGATCATTTTTATTCATCCTTTCTTTTTAACTCTTCCATTTTTTTTGTATAATAACATTCATTGATTTAGACATTTTAACATTAATTATTAATGGGTTTTCATGTAAAATAAATTGGAAATGAATATTCATTATTGACATGTTATTTTACAATATCTAAGATCAATGATACAAATTTTCCAATATATTGATTGAAAATATTAATTTCCTCATCATCAAGTTGAATATGTAGCTCGACGCTCATCTCATGTTCTATTTTAATCCCCACTCTCACAAGACCTTTCAGAAGTTTTCTACCATCTAGATTATATACTTGGATATTGAATGTATTGGCCCTCAAAATATGGTGATGAGCGCAGGTAGATATATATAATTCAAAATAATTTTCACCCTTTCAAATATTAGTATTGGAAATGTATCAGTATCTCCTTGTTTAAATTTCACAAAAACATTTATGAGAATATTTAATAACTCTTTCAAGACAACTCTTGGAGGGGAATGGCTCACCTAATTGCTGGTGGGGGTGGGGGTAGGAGTTTCCCACAATGGTGGTTCTTGTATTGTTTATTCTCTTTGATTTGTTACCATTACATTTTCTAAAAACTCTAACTATGAGTTAAATTTTTCTTTAAGAGAATATAATTGTTCTTATAACTCAATTATTTTATTATCTATACCCGCTATTAATTTCTCTTCTCAAAATATGTTTGGGGTGACACCCCAAAACCCACACCTATGACATGGATATACTATTCTAACCTATTCAAGGCTATTGATAGTAGATATTCATCTAGTAAAGATGATGATGATTCATTTTCCTAATTCAGATAAGAAATATATGTAAATAAGTAAAAATATTTTTATAATACTGATTAAATGCAATTTTTTATTATGTCATACATATAAATTCTTTCCACACATACTGTGTTTTTTAAAATATTAGCATCCCTTATTTATTTCCATGTTTTTAATTCCATATAACATGATGTGTGATGGAAGTGAATTTTTATTTGGATTCATCGATTCACATATGAAAAATAGCATAATTATTTTTCTGTTTCATGTCACACAAAATTATTACTATAGATTTAAAATGCATACAATTTTTTTCAAGTAAAGAGTACCTTATCATTACCTTACTATATAGGTAACTTGGTTTTACTAAATATTGTTTATTTTTGTCACTCATTTTCTATTTCATAAATTATGAATTCTTAATCAAAGTGATTAAATCATATATTGTCAATTGATGTATTACTAGTGATAATATACCTGAAAAAATGCCTCCTCATTATGACTAATAAATGCATACAACACTTGGTAGTTTATCTAGTGTACATACATTTGTGGTGGGGGGAGGTTTATTTTCACTTCAGTATCTTTGAGATAAAACATTATAAGAATTGAGTGAAAGACTCTGTAATCATTTCTAGTGATCATTGAAAAAAATTTAATTTGTCATACAACTACTATAAATGTGTTATTCATGGGATACTGAAGGGTAAGTCAACATTTCATTATTTTATTTTTTTATTAAAATAATGAAATTATATCATAATGTTACACTAATATCTTTCCAAATCAGTATATTAGGTTCGAGATCAACATTATTCCATGAATATAAATCAATTATCCTATCAATGTGAGGGGTGATCCCAATATAGATATTGAATATGGCTTTTTGAGGTTTTAAAAGGATGGCTACATGCATTCCATATAACATTGAATTTGACACCTTTGTTACATGACTTAATAATTTCTGATAACACTATCACACAACAACACTTCAATTTTTTGGGACCCTAGTTATTCATCACCTTCCATTTCCTTAGCTTCAAAATTGTCAATAAGTTATTTTTATTGATTGGTAGCATAAAAAGGTGTATAATGTTGTTTTATCTTCTACATATAGTGCACCAACATATTGAGAAACGTATTGTTCCTTAGGATTGGGAGCATCATCATGTGTAGACGTCATTATCTATAGATGTGGTGGAACATATAATTTAGATTATATAAATGCAGTATTGAAAAAATAATAATATGAGGTAAACCATTGTATATTAAAAAAATATAACATGATTATTGAACATTATTTTTTTATTGGAGGTATTTGACCCCACTATCGAGTATTCAAATACCTTCATTGCAGTCTCCTCTGACATAAAAGACCTCATATACATTGGGAGAACAATGGAATGATTGTGGCATCCCAATAAAGGATCATCCTTGGTTGAATTGATATTTTACCCTTCAATGTTTTTTTTGGTAAAAAATATACCTATTTTGGTTTGTGGGATCTAGATTGTAAAATACTTGTACAACCTAATATTCCATTATAAATGGTTTATCATTTTACCCATCCTCACTAAAATACACTTTCACAAACACCAATTCATATATTTTAACAACTCTCCTATTATCAACATTCTTGCATTGAAAAATCGACACATGGAATGTTGTATAATCCAACTACCATATTTGTTTGATGATTCCAAAGTATAAAATAATCATATAAATTGGATTTCTATCCTCTGTAAAAGATACATACATCGCTTTCTCCATATGTTTAACTCAACTCTTTTTCATGGTACAACATTCATAATGTTCATTTGTATAAAACATATAACCAATAATTACATAATCATTATTAGATAATAGGTACGGACTTGGTCCTCTGACTATCCCTCAATGTCATTATAAAATAAAATCTTATTTTTCAGCTAAATCCTTAAAAATATAGTCTAAATCATCCTATAAACTATTTATTATAAGTATTTGATATCCATCCTTCATCCCTTGATGGATTCAAATGAATCAGAATTTGTTTTTGGTTTTCAACATATGGGGAAACCTCTAAACCGTTATGAAAAAGGAAAAGGTGTGCCCACTCCCAATTTGTAATATTGACTGTGAAAATATCTTTTCGAGATATTTCATCACCCAAAAGAAGCTCGTTGTGATGAGATTTTGGTAGACCAATACTATCTACACAAGATAGGTGGTTGGTACATAATTCAATATCTTCCTAAAAAATATATCACACTATGATAAAAACTTCTGGAAAACATTGTTTATTTATATACCCTTTAACAATCACCATATTAAATGAGGTACATCCATTTATAATGTACATGACCACATAGTCTAATATCTCTTTCCCTGTGAACTATTAAGTGAATCATTATATCAAAGAATTCTAAAGGGAATAACATCTCCAATTCATATAAAAGGACAAAAATGTCCTTTTCCATAGTTTTACATTTTCTTAGTTCTATAACTTTACTACATATATCTTTGAAAAATAAATAGACATCAGTTAAATTATTATGTAACTTCTTCAAAAAAACAAAACATTAAGAAACATGCATTGGATATTGTATAAAAAACATGATAATCATATTATTTTAGACCCTTTAACTTTAAATAAATCATTCACATGATAATATTGATATTAAATTAATACCACAATAGAACCATTGCATTATTCAATATGTTGTAAAACTGATATATCTCCTTCTTGGAAGCATTGTAAGTAGCTGATGGAAGAAAATTATACTTTTCACCCTTCACTGAAGCTAACTCTTCATGTATTCCCTTGTCTGTCATGTTAAACCTATCCTTAATTCCATCATTTATTTTCAGGTGAATTTAGTAATGTTCCAATGACACTATCACATGAATTTATTTTCAATACACATGACATCAATAAAATTCCAAATTTATAAAAAATTCAAGAATGGTAATTCAAAAAAAACTGATCACTTCTTACAACCAATTTTTGTAAGGTTTTATGAAAAAGGATTACCAAGAGTTGTGTTCATATCATTTACTTTGTCAAACAACTGATCACCTTTTAGTAGAGAAGATGTTATATGTTCTTTTCATCTCCTATCAAATGATGTCATCCATGATTTGTACTTATGTGATCGGGGTATAAATTTGTATTTTCCTAGAAACACAGTCATTGATGAATGTTTCAACCAATTTGACTGTGTAACTTTTTCACAAATGGGACACTCTCCATTTATTTTAATGTTATATACTAATAAATGTTTTTAAGTAGGAAAGTTATTTATCATCCCATACAACATGTCTCCCTATGTGAAATCTTTATTTATATAAGAATCATACATCGTAACAAATAAATCTCAGAATAATATAAAATCTTTGATAAATGGATCTAAATAAACATCAATATCAGTACCTAGTTAGTATAGTTCTTATATAAGTATATATAACAAAATGTATTTTCTTTTCATTTATAACCACAGTGGAAAGTAATAATTTACCCACATAACGGGCCATGTACTATGAGTGATGATTGGAAAACCAAAATGAATTACTCTATCTGTTGAAAGTTCAAGACGTAGGTTTCTTGACACGTTTCCAAATTCAGGATACTAAAGATCAATTCTCTTGTAGTATGGACAGTCTACCATGTTATGATGTTTCCCATATTTATTTCTTCTGTATTTCTTCCATATCAATTGTCTTGCAATATCCTCATTTCTATAGAGGTTTCTAAACATTGGAATGATTGGAATGTACCATAAAACCATCGTAGGACTCAATTCATATTTCTTGTATTAAGAAGCACCACAGTTAATGATTTTTAAGTGGTTTTTAGTATTTATAAAATAGTAAACATTCATTTGGATAGGCATGTATTATTTCAGAGATTGTATCCATTGAAAATAGCATTTTTTGGAGTCATATGATTGAGAAGGAAGCTCAATATCTTATAGAAACTAATCAATTATGAGAGAAAGTAATTCAGTAAAACTAGAGGAGTCACTCTATCCTTTGCGAGCTTTTAAATTTTACAGATTTAGTATGAATGAAAATGTTTTAGATTTAGTACAACTAGCATACAATGGAATCATTATACAATGGTTTAACTTCTCAAATTATTATGAATAATCTCAAAGTTCATCTTCAGATGTCATTTTCATTTCCTCAATACGATCTTCATCATCGTTCACATCTGTAATCACTTCCTTCGTATAGTCTTCATCATTGTCCATTCTTCTAATCATATCATAAGATCCATAAAACACAGTCTTATCCCATTCACTAGCTATATTCAGTTTTCCCCATTTTTATTCATACATTTATATGTTTTACCTATTTTGGGACAGGTCATGTTTTCTTCCAACTACTATGGACTAATTAGTCTTGAGTAACAACTCCATAAACATGGGAAAAGGTTTTGAAAAGGGTCATATGCAAGATTTTTTGCAACATTGATAAAATATTTTACCCCATACTTATAGTCTTTTGTCATATGATAGGAATCCATCTATTTTTTTTCATATCAATCTGATTTGATTTTATAATTTTAATATTTATGTAAATAAATAAATCTTAAAAACTATTACATAAAAAGTCAACCTTATGATTAAAATATTATTATAAGGTAATATTATTAATGTTTATGATTTTAAATACCCAAATAGGATTATTAATGGTTATTATTTTACTAATATGGGTTTTTATTAATCTTTTCTATATTCTATGAACCTAATATACCACCTCTTACACTAATTTGGTACGTAGGGGAAATATCTCCCCTATCATAAACCAACATAAATCTAATCAACATGTATCCTTTAATACAAATATTCAAAAATAGATGTCAATATCAATGCTTGATAACTATTTTTATACAAGAATTGAAATTGAATAGATTTAAAAAAAAATCTCTCAACATTTGGCACAATATTCTTTCCATATTTCAGATTCCTCAAAAGAAGACATTATAGAATGATGATACTCAATTAGTCACTAAAAATAAAACACACAAGGTAATGATATGTTTTAAAAAGCTAATTTGGAATTAATCCATAGGATTAAGAGGGATATTAAGATTAAAATGGGATGAATGTGTAAAAATAAGATCTCTTATGTGCATGTTGTTTAAAACATTTGTGTAAATGAAAAACAAAGAAAGCTGTTTGAGGGGGAGAAATAAATAAAAAGTTATCACATACCATGATTTTAATATATCAATAAAATTTCAAGAGAAAAATCGATAAAAATAAAACTAAGAAAAATATATACATATTTAAAATTTATGAAATGTTTAAATAAATAAATTATTGTACTTTTAATTTCTCTTTATTTTGTTTCAATGTGATATTTAGTAAAATAAAAAGAATTAATTTTAATTTATCTTCATATTTTCTGGTGAAATTTTTTAAAATAAAATAAAATAAATGTTTTGAAAATATAATGAAAATAACCCTTATTAAAAATATTGTTTTCAAATACTCAATTATTGTAAATAAAAAATTATAAATTTAAATTGAATCTTGGATGTTAAAAAATTATATATTTATTAAATATATATATATATATATATATTTAGTGAAAAATATTTATATAATTATAATTATATATATTTATAACTATGCTTATAAAATTATGAACATATATATAAATAATTTATTATATATTATTATATTAATACGCCTTTATAAAAATTTATATTTATAAAATAATTTTATAATCTTGTAAATATATTTATATTTTAATAAATTAAATATATATTTAAAAATATACTTGTAATTGTTCATTATTATTATTTATAAATTATGTAGAACAAAATATTTATATTCACAGAATGAAAATTATTTATATACAAATAATTATTCATAAGAAATTTTTTTTATACACACATAATCAAAATTATTTGTATACACATAATCACAACTATCAATTCAAGGTAATAAAAATTATTTATAAAATATCTATATAATTTATTATTTCAAAACTATTAATTCAAGATAATCAAAAATATTATTTCAAAAAAAATCAAAATCACTATTAATTAAACATTGTTAATTCAAAATAAATAATTATTGAAAAATAATTATTAATTAAAAATTATTTAAAAATAATTTATATAAATTATTAATTCATTACAATCAAAACTATGTATAATAATAATATCTAAAATAAAAAATAATTATAAATTATTTATAATAATTTATATACACATAATCTATAACTAGAACATCCTAATCTCCCCAAAATAAAAATAGAAGAAGGCTCATATAGTTTTAACTTTAAAAAATAGATGAAATAATGGTCTTTACATCTCTAAAAAATGGTTGAACTAGATATATAATTGATAGATATCAAATTGGAACAAAGAAAAAGGGATCAAACACTTGTTTCATGAGAACATCATCTGTTGGTG
Source organism: Viscum album (assembly GCA_963277665.1). Lineage (NCBI taxonomy): Eukaryota > Viridiplantae > Streptophyta > Magnoliopsida > Santalales > Viscaceae > Viscum > Viscum album. The sequence goes on from OY728162.1 coordinate 1,336,492,938, forward strand.
ATCCAAAAACTAGACCAAGATGGGATCAATAATGCATGGTGGGAGAATTGAATGATGGATTCAACAGGGATCCATATCCATATAAAATACCCAAGGATAATCAAAAGACACATCTGGTATACCCAAAAAAATGTGAACTCAATTGATAAGTGAAAAAACTAGAGTTAAACATGTCTGGTTTGACATGAGAAACAACGAATCATAATAAATCCACAACATCATGGAAATAATGATCTAAAACAATTTTGGTTTACATCGTTTATGGTAAAGATAAAAAAAGTTAGAGTGAGGGGTAAATACCTATATAGAAGAATATAATGATTAAATAGTAGAAGAAATAATCACATACCTTTGATCTTGAGAGGATCAATTTCTTGAGAAGTTTGATGAAGATTGATGGTGATAGTTTGGTTATGTAAAAGATTGAAGGTATAAGAGTGAAGACTCTTTTATGACTATATTTAAAATATTTGTTAAATATTTTTTCAGAACATTCAAAAAATTGATGATAAAGATTAGATTTATTAGTGATTAAAGAGTAAGTACCGATAAAATGTATTTAATCATAGCAAAAAATGTAAAAAAAACTTCCAATTTTAATAATTTTATTAATATATTTATAAAATCCCTGCACTGTACTTTGGTAAAAATAATTCAGGCCTATATGGTATCTTAAAAAGGTCTGTCATCCAAGAGTTCTTTTGTGAGAAATTTGATAATGGTCAGGGTGTTCTCCTTATTGGTGGAGAATCTTCAGGCACTGGGACCGTCAAGTCAATTATAGAGGGCTTAAGTCCATATTTTGATCCAACACCACTATACGATAATGATGATGAGACATTGAAGTATCCTAAACCATAGAGGATGGATTTTCATTTAAAATATTTTTTAAATTATGGTGATTTGAATCCTATAAGCATGCTGATATTAGGATGGAATCTAAAAGGGCCCATCATGGTGGGATCAATTTGGTTGATTTGCATCCCGATTGTGATGGAATTTATTATTTCTCTCTCCACATCTTGTATAATGTATGTGTGACTTATCAGAAGGGTAGAAATTACAATATCAATGTTGCTTCAGAAGCAATATTATAATGTCTGAATATTAGTAAGCACTCCATTATTTCGTGATTTTTTTCATGAGGATATCCAAACAGTGAAAAATTGAGGATTTGGTTTCACGACTATCAGATGTTTTAGGATTTGATAATTAGATATGTGTCTTGACGGGACGAGGCTTCTTCCATTTCCTCTTACCCATAGATGACTATATGATGAGGATATGGTGTCTTTGATCAATCTCCCTCAATCCTGGCATTATACACATCCATGAATGGGGTAAAAATTTTATTCCAATTGAGGTATAAAATGCATATGTTCAATTTTGGGTAAAAGTTTTTTTAAAATTATATATTATATAAATCAAAGATCCTCTACGACATTTATATGGGAATATGTGTGTTGATTAAACTAAAAAAGGAACAAGTTATAATGGTTTGGGAAATACGTTCACTTCCTGATGGAGGTTTGTTTATTATCCACCTTGGTTGATAAAATTTTATTTCTAATGATATTGATGAAATTGATTTGAAGATTGAATAAAAAATAGGGGCATGGTTTTTCTTGGATTACAGTATGACTATGCATGATTTATTGAACTATATAAGGGATTTAATTTTTTTCCTTCCATTCAACTCATGTGAATGATGAAAAAATGTATTAGGAACTCTCAGAAAGTGATGTATACTACTCAATAGAAAGCTACAATTTATAGTCAAAGGAAGATTCAAGGTGTAGGAGTGACTCCAAAAATTTTCAGAGGGGATAGTGATAGGTAGTGAGCCTAACCAGTCTTCAAAAATAGAACAACAACTTGGATGTGTGCAGGCACATTCTGATTCATTAATGGATGAACCTATAGATGTATAGAGGGATTATCCTATTAATGCGTATATGGTTGATATGCTCATTATACATGGTAAAAAGTCTTCCAGGACATGGGAAGAGATAGAGGAGGATGATATAGCTATTGAAGTTCAAATGTTTGATGAAGTAGTCATATAAGTGAAATTTGATCAACAAATACTTCATAAACAACTAATAGCTCCAAGATCCTGCACGGACAAGTAAAAGATGGATTCTGAGGCCCATAAACATTCAATGTCTATAAATGGAACAAAAATATAGAAAATAACTGATAATGCATTTAAGAGGGATCTTTCAAAGGCCTATAACCAGGTGAAATGGAATCAACCAGAAAAGGGATCTCTAGTGGAATCTTGACATGTTGAAGCTACATTAATGCATTGAATAATCCAGATCCTCTAATCAATGTTAATAAAATATTAGTGGATGAAGTGGTATTTCAATTGAACGCCGCTTAGAATTCCAATGTGAGTGTGCATACATCTTAGTGGGTGCAGACATATCTTGTTCAAAATCTTATTTGGATGGCTTCATATATTCATCTTGATTCCCCTTGGAGGTGAAAATTCCAACTTGTATCCCCACATTCAAGAGTGATGAGGACAATAAGAATATAGAATGTACTTATCCATCCATGTTATTTAAATTGATGAAAAATTAATAATTCTATTTCAGCAAGGCCTCAGATGAAGATTGTGATACTGCACGGGCCAAAAACTCTAGTATCATTTTTCCTGAGGATGAGGAAGGTGAAAGGCTTGTTGAAGGACATAGTAAAGAAGAAGAAGAATGGTTTTTCTCACAACTTAAACTCACCTTTTCCATGTTGGAATTTCAGGATTTACCTTGGAAGTTCAGGATTTGTTCCATGTAAGAGGAATCCATTGAATTGTGATCGGATAAAGAATATGAGCCCCCCCAAAAGGGTTAATACTTGGCAGATAGGTTAACATATGAAGGGAAATGGATGATATACTAGGAATAAGAGAACTATAGTGAATTTCTATTTTTGGTTTTTATCTCTTGTTGTGTTCATTTTGTGCATTTTGACCCATTTCCTTCCTTGTGTGTTTTTCATTTATTAATTTTTTTTTTCATGGGCCTGGTCTCCAAATCCATGGCTGAGCCGTTTTGGTAACATATTAACATATATAATTATAAATATAACAAATATATTTATGTAAATATAAATATTTATATATTTATAAAATTATATATATATATATATATTAATATATTAATATATATTTTTATTTATATAATTTTATAATTATTTTAATATATATATATTATTATAATTATAAAAAAATTTAAAAAAAATTATTATATAATTATAAATATATTTATATAATTATATATATTATTGTAATTATATATATATACTAATATATAACCACATCTAATTTTAAACATACTAAAATTATTTATATATAATTATCTATATTTATATTACAAATATATATATTAATATTGAAAAACTTGTATGTTTTTATGAAATATATTTCTTTAAATAATTTTAATTTTTACTGGCTTGCATTGCACACAAACACGAGTTTAAATGAAACCATGAGATGTTATTAGTATAAAATGACCATTATAACATAGCCATTAAATTTTTGGGAATAAATATGAATAACTAACTTATGAAAATATAAGTTGAATTAATTGGATTCCAATTAGTTAGAAGTGAAAATATAAACCACTTGAATTTTAGGGAAATATTACTATTTTTATGCTCCCAATGGTGGTTTCTCTAAAGACATTAAATTAATTCAATTTAGTGAATGATATTAATGAAATATATGTGTTATATTCATTACATTTTTTAATAATAAAATATATTTTATAGTCACAAGATATGAACAAGCCCAATTTTACGCATAAAACATAAATTTTTCTAAATGGGGATTTATTGTTTTTTAATGGAGAACCTATTTTACATCCAATTATTTTACATTAATATATTATATTTCAAAAAATAGACTACTTATTTTAAAGTGGAATATAATTTTTAGTTTATTTTTTTTTCTATTTTTATAATAAATTTCTTAATTTTTTGAATGGTAATAAAATATTGCATTTTAATTGAAAACAACTATTTCATCTTAATAATTTATAATGTTAAACTATATTGTAATTTTCTTTTACTAATAATTATATCACATTTTTATCATTTTATCCAATGTTATCTCTTTTAATTAATTTCACTTTGAATTTTGATATTAAAACATGTCATTCTTTAGAATGTTTTAACTTATAAAACTGGTTTTCTCAATCATTCAATATGATTAATTTTAAATTAATTAATGTAACATCTGTGTGTTGAATTTTTAAAAATGAATTCAATATTTGGAATCAGTGGGTAAAAACTATGTAAATAGACTTCTTATATTTTTTGGAATTATTAATCGTAACATTTTAGTAATTCATTATTAATACGCTAAAAGGTAAATTGTGTAGCGAAGGGTAAAAATATTATTATTAATATTATAAAATTATCCTAACACATATACTAATTTCATTAGATGAGTTTTTTTTTCAAATAAAATCATCCTTGGACAGAAATTAAATATTTGGAATCCACTTTGAAGAGAGTATGACATTTAATATATTTTATTTTAAGAAATGATAATGATGTCATAGTCATAATTTTAATAACTATATCATTTTTAATATAAGATCTTATTGAAGATAAATACAAATTTAATTAGTAATTTTAAATATAAAATTGTTTTATTTATCATGGTAATTTTTTTTATTTTTAGTAAAAAAAGTAATTACCTTAAAGTCTTATACATTGATGATGTAATAATAATTTTATAAATGTAAATATGAAATAAATGTTATTAATAATATTATAATAAATTTCATTTGAGATAATTATTATGATCAATAAATTTTATAAATAACATCGACCACTTTATTATGTAATAAAATATTTCATTCTAAGATAACTTATTATCATGATATTTTTAAAAACCCAATTAACTAATAGTGTCAAAATTGACACTATTAATATTTTATCTAATTTTTTAATAAATAATTTAAAAATCATAAAACATTTTAAAAAAACTAAATAATTATAATATGGTCTAAAATATTATAAATATTTCATTTATGTTATAATTGTAATCAAATATGTAAAATTTAAAATCTTTAAATATTGGAAATGTTATTACCTTAATAATATTAAAATATGTTAACTAAGGTTTAATCAAAATGATAAGGTTTAAGAAAAATAAAAAAATGAAAAAATATATTCTCTTATGATATTAAAATATTATCTCATCTTATATTCTAATCCATCACCTTTTTAGGTATGTTGATTGAGATTTAATTTATTATACATTAATTTTTGTTGAATTTCCAAATGTACCCCTCACCTCAATTATAAAAGGGCACCTCATCCTTCACTTCATCGCATCACTTTAAGACTTTATTCTTGAATATAACCTACTAATTTACTATTTAAACATATCTAGTCACGTTCTAGGTGTTCTCGTCTTCTCAAAAGACCAACTCTAGTGTCTTTAAGAGGAGATCTACAGGGAGCTCACCGAATAAGAGGTAATCTCCTTTACCGACTCTTTCAAGATTATTTATTCTTACACTTCCTGTTAATGTGTTGTTTACATTATAAATTAACAACTATATAATCACATATATGATTTATATGTTATTATGATTATGGGATAAACTTCTTTCTCACTTTATCAATCCTATGAAAACTGAAATCACCAAGCATACGTACAGATGGCCTAGTGTATCCACACCATGGTCTAATATGTTTTTCATCACCACTATACTTGGATGGGTATAATTATGGAAATAATAATTATATATTATCATTATAACATGATACTGATTCTTTAAAAATATAGATACCATACACTTCCATACCATTTCACCATTAAGGAGATGATACGGTTGTTTATGCGTACGTACAACCTACTATCTCCACAACGCAGTGCAATTCATTCTCTAAGATAAAGATTAAAAAATGATTTTATAAATGTATATATTGAATAAATTTATATATTTGTTATATTAATATTATTATGGAAATGATATAACTATAACCTATAATAATGAAATGAGGCTTATACGACAAAACATGCAAAAAAATGAAGTTGTTAACACCTATAAGAAGATTAATATTATTAATAAATGAGAGATAATATGATGATATATTATATAATAAATAGGAATATGGTTCTAGACAAATATAATATCATTATATAAATCCAATATACTAGATTTTCTAATAAGAACATAGGAAATCATAACTAAGGTAAGGGTTAATTTCAAAATCATATTTGTATCTTAGATTATTTATACATATGTATTTACAAGGGAATATTTATCATCAATTTCAATTTTTATTAAAAATTTATTCAAAAATATCATTACTATTATTCTAAATTTTTTAAAATTATTTTTACCAATGTTTGAGTTTTTACTAAAAGGGTTTAAGGGAATGATTTTTGTTGTTTTCTTAATGATGTAGTTTGTGAAATTTCTGGAAAAAGTACAAGAATAATGTTTCTTTTTAAATTTTATGGAATGAACATATTTTTATATTTTCATGAAATATTAATTCCATGAGGCATCCCTTATAATATTTGAAGGTTTTTTGGAATTTGTTTCTATTAATATTCTGATGAATTTAAATAATATAAAATGTTTTAAAATAAGAAATGATATTTTCCTCAAGAATTATTTTAATGTGATATTGCATAATCATTTTAAATCTACTATAACATTATTTGATGTTACTTATGTTTTATTGTGATATTATTCAATGATATACTTCTCATTATTTCTCTAAATGGTTTATGTTTATGATGCATTGATGTTTATTAATTATGTTTATTTTCCATGAGTTCTGTTATGAGAAATGATTATGAAACCCATTTCTTTTTATGTATTCTAATATGATGAATGATTTATGTTCTTTTAGTTCACATATGTATGGTTTTCATTATGTGATAGATGGGAACTATATCAGCCTCAAATTCATATGGGAAAACAATTGCCTCTTATGAGATATATAGTACTGGTATATGAAGTGAACCAGTTTAGTAATACGGGGCTCAAAAAAATAGTGAACGCAGTTCAGTAAAGGAATTTTCAACTATGATTTTATTAGAACAGAGGTTTGACTAGTATTGAATGATTTTTATGCTTATATGTATTCTATAAATTCTATGTCTTATGTTATGTTATCTGGTAATATGTTTTATTATGAACATATATGATTTATCCCGTAACATGATATCAAGATATTTGATATGAAAGATTAAATATTCCAATGTTATGTTTATGTTCTTATATCTTGTGATTATGATATGATTAATATCCTCCTTGTTTACCCTCATTGAGAATCTGACATTTCCCTTTATTATGTTTATATTCCCTATGATATGAATTAGGTTATTAAGTAATATGTGTCAAAAGGGTTCTAGATATTAAGGAATAAACGAGAGCTGTCGTTGATGTTTATGAATCAGTTGTTTATGTTTTCACCTTTCTAAAGACATTGAACCTATTTAGTACTTGAATAGTTTTGTTATGTTATGTAATTAATATTATGAAATTTATATTTAATATATATGCATGTAATGTATGATCTAATATAGTTGGTATCACTGAAATTTTTTAGTTAACCTTTGGAAACTAGGATGAGAAAACGATAGTAAGAACCCTAAGGATTAGTATAAATATTGGATAAAACCCTAGAGTTTTGTATGAAATCATAAATAACCTCATATAAAATTTATTGTATCCAAAATTGAAATTTAATAATTAATTTACCTTGATTACGTAGTTTTCTAATTTTGATTAGTGTCTCTCACACTATGATTTTTGGTTTTAGTCAACAGATGGAACCCAAAAGAACGATTTTAATGCTGAATGTGAAGAAAATGAAATGGTTTTTCTCCTGACTAACCGAATATTATGGGTGATTGAAAAAAACCCTGTTGTTATTATCAAACATATTTATCAAGCTACAAAAGATGAAGGTCTTCCAAATAGGAAAGGGAGGGAATAACATTCTGTTAAGTCCTTTATGATGTAGTGTCTAACATCTTTCAATGAGTGTTCTGATCCACTATTGGGTGAAAAATGTATCAATACAATTAAAGAAAAATTAGTTCTCTAATATTCTGAACATGAGAAATTAATCTTGGCATTATATTATTTTTAAGGCGAATCGGATCGATTGGGGAATATCATAAAGAAATACGAGGCATAAGGATGAAATTGTATCAATAGAATGTGATGATTTTAATGGGAAATTTCTCAACAAGTAATTACCTAATATTCTACATACAAATATAGAAAATTATTTTATTGAGATGAAACAAAAAGATGAAGAATCCATCAATACATAAGAGGTTAATTATACAAGTCTAGAAATGTAGGCCTCTAGTTTAATTATTAGTCTCAAAAGTAAAATTGATCGATTCTTTTGTGGTTTAAAACCATGTATCTAAAGGGAATTATCCATAAAGAACATCAATAGCTATGAGGAAATATTTCTATGCACTCTCAATGTTGATATGGACAATGAAGTCACCCATCAATCTTATTGGTTTGTTACGAAGAGAAAAATTGAATTCAAGGGAAAACCAAAAAACCATAGTGTAAAGATGATGATATTTCATTTATAATCAACATGTGGAATGAATCATGGAGGAAACAATATTAAGGGTACTATTAAATGAGATAATTGTTGGAAAGAAGTCCACGAGGATATTTAATGATGAATTTATAGTAAAAAGACAATTAAGGATGTGAATAGAGAATAGGCTACACATAATGAACCTCCCACACATTAATGTTACAAGTGAAAAGAAATGGAGAATTATGATTACCAATTCCCAAATCTAGTGTTTATTGATGTCGTCATCCTCTTAATTCCAATGAGAAAGGAAGATCGCATTCTATCACTATCGATGATGGGGATTATGATAATGAAGAGTAAAAAGGTACACATACCATTCACTATAAAGTAGAAAATGTTTTAATTAATTATGGATCCACCCTCTTTTTTATTTATGAGGAATTTAATAAAGATACTTATAAGGTTTTATTATCTCAACAATTAGAAATTGAGTTAGCTAGAAAAAAACATAATGGAACAATGATTGCATCAAATGTTTATGTTTCTTCTCTGGTTGATATTTTTGGGAATGTAATTCCTAAAAATATAATGATTGTTCCATTAGTTAAATTTGATGTATTTCATGGAATGGATTTGATTTATCTATAAAAATCTCATATCAGCTACTGAGGAAGGGAATTCAAATATTATATATTTAATTAATCCAAGATAGTCTATTGATACATGGATGAATATGAACTTCCCGTGGAAATTACTTCCATATTATGGGTCTTAATTCCTAAAAATGTAAGTTATCTATCATAGATGGTTGGGGAGAAACTCATTATTAAGGATACACCAATTTTTAGGGAGTCTACTGATGTATTTTTGGAAGAATTTTTTTGTCTTCCACAGAATCATGAAGTTGAGTGTTCAATAGAACTCTTACTAAGTGCTATGCTTATTTCAAAGAATCCTTATAGAATGTCCCCAATTGTGATTTAGGAATTTAAGAATAAACTCCATGAGAATATGGAAAAGGTATACACACACCCTAGTGTGTCACATAAGGGTTCACATGTTCTATTTATTAAAAAGAAATTTGGATCATTGAAACTCTTTATTGATTATTGTGAACATAACAATATCACTATCAAGAAAACATATCCTCTAACCTGTATTGATGACTTATTTGATCAACTACTTCGAGCTCAATAATTTTCTATGACTGATATTCATTTTAGAAACAATCAATCGGGGGTTAAGAAGGATAATATATCCATGATGATATTCTGTACAATGTATGGACACTATAAATTTATAGGGATTCCATTTGGTGTTACAAATTCTCCCTCTATATCCATAGATTTTATGGAAAGAGTATTTAGAGAATATCCTGATAATTTGGTGGTAGTGTTTCTAGATGATAATATTTTATATTCAAAGAAAAGGAATAAACTGAATATAACCTGAGGATTATACTAAAGACCATTATATTTGGGATTCTTTATGAAAATTTTAAAATGTTTGAATTTTGGCTTCAGAATGTTTCATTTTTTGGTCATATAATCTCATGACAGATGATATATGTGGATCTAGAAAAGACAAAAGTTATTGAATTTTTTACAAGACCAAAAATGGTGACTATGATCCAATATTTTCTAGGTTCATATAGATATTATTGATGTTTTGTAAAATATTTATCTGTATTATCTAATCCAAAAACCAAGTTGGCATTGAAAGGAGTTTTGTTCATATGGATGGCATGATGTAAAGATAATTACAAGGATCCAAAAAGAAGGTTAGTCAGCGCTCTAGTGCTATCACTACCCTGTAGTGGATAATGGTTCATGATCTATAATTATGCATCAATTAAGGATTTGGGATGTGTTCTCATTCAAAATAATTCTGTGATAAATTTTGCCTCACTCCAATTGGAAATCTATAAAAAAATTACACAAATCATGATTTACAATAAATTTTGTCAATCATTCCATATATAATATTAAGGAATTATCATTATGGATAAAGGTGTGAAATATATACTAATCATAAATACTAAATTTATATTTTCACTAAAAAGGAGATGAATATGCACGAAATGAGACGGTTGGAGTTGATTAATGATTATGACAGTTCAATACATTACCACCTTGGGAAAGATATCAAGGTAGAAGATTCATTGAGTCGAAAGGACCATGCTGACCAATCTATGATGAGGATCACAAAATATATAATATTTATTGATTTTAAAAGGATATATATGGAAATTTTAATGTAAGGGGATAAATACCTTGTTTTTTTAATTAATGATCAATTATCTTTACAAGTGAAGATTAAGGAGGTGTAAAAAAATGATGTAGAGTTAAAAAATGCGGGGAGAAATTTTCCTTAGTTTAGCATTGATTATGCTGAAATAATATGGATCAGGAACCATTTTTTGTATTCCTCCAATAACATAATTAAATAAGGAGATGTTGGATGGGGCTATGAGTTCGTCATTCTCTATTCATCCTAGAAACACAAAGATGTACACAGAACTAGAGGAGTATTTATGGTGTGATGGAATGAAAAGATAAATTGCACAATATTTTTATCAGTTCTTGTCTTTTTAGAAAGTTAAGTGTGAGAGATATAAGTCTAATGGGATGTTACAACTGTTACCCAATGTATAATTGAAATGGTAAATCATCACCATGGACTTTGTTGTCGGACTTCCCAAAACATCTAAAGGCCATAATGTTTTTTGGGTTATATTTGATCTCCTTAATAAGATCACACACTTCATTTCTATTAGTAATGACATATCTATTTATCATCTATTAAGAATATATATTAAGAAAATGGTAATATTTTATAGATTACCACTTTCTATTTTATCTTATCAGGATCTGAGGTTTACGTTAAAGTTTTATAGAAGTCTTAAGTAGGCTCTAGATATAGAATTATGTTTTAGCAATGTTTATCATCCACATACATACATTTAGTCTGCGAGGACTATTAAAATTCTAGATGACATGTTGAGATCTTTCTGTATGGATTTCAAAGGTAGTTGGTATTAACACCAACCTTTGTTTACATTTTCTTACAATAATAGCTTTCAATATAGTATTTAGTTAGATCCTTATGAAACCCTCTATGATAAGAGTCATTGAACTCCAATATATTAGAATGAATTTGGTGAAATAATGTTATTGGGACCTGATATTGTTGAGGAATTGGCATAGAAGGTTAAATCTATTCCACAACACATAAGAGGAGCTCAGAGTTGAAAAAAACTTTATGCTATAAATCGATGAAAATACGTAGAGTTTGAAGTATTTGATAATGTAAATCTATGAATACTTACCTGGAAGAGAGTGATGTGATTTGGAAAAAAGGGAATGCTATTCCCAAAGGACATAGGTCCTTTTGAAATTCTTGATCTTGTTGGGAAGGTAGCTAATAGATTGTCATTTCCACCGAATCTCTCCCAAGTCGATGATATGTTCCATGTATCTCTCTTGAGAAAGTACATACCTGATCCTTCACATGTACTAAAATCCGAAATCAAACTATCAGAGAAAGAACATTCTTATGAAAAATATATTAAATAGATTCTGGATCATAGCGAAAAATTTCTACGTAACAATACCACTCACTTGGTTAATTTTTTATGGAGGACCCACCAATTTGAGGAAGAAATGTGGGATCTTAAAGATCTGATGAGACAGAGGTATCCTCATCTGTTTGAGTGACAAATTTCGATGCATAAATTCATTTTAAGGGGATTCTAATATAGCACTCGAATGTTTTTTGAAATATTTCTCATTAAATAACTTTAAATCTTCCATAGCTGGTATTGCACGCAACTGTGAGTTTAAATGAAACCACGAGATGATATTAGTATAAAATGACCATTATAACCTAGCTGTTAAATTGTTAGGAGGAAATATAAACAACTAACTTATGAAAATATAGAATTAATTCATTGGTAACCAATTAATACGAAACCAAAAATAAAATCTAATTGAATATAAAAGAAATATTTCTATTTTTATTCTCCCAAAGGAATTTTATCATAAAAAATTAATTTAATTATAATTAGATAATGAAATAAATCAAATATATATGTTATATATTCAGATTTTTTTTTCATATTCATCCAATAGATTTTATAGTCATAATTTAGGAACAAGAATAATTGTACATATAAAAAACAATATTTTTTAATGGAAATTTTACTTTGATTTAATTGGGAACCTATAATAAATCAAATTTCCTTCAATTTTATTTATTAGATTTGAAAAATTGAAACATTTATTTTAATTAGTGATATAAAAATTTAATTTGTTTGAATTTTTCGTAATTTTTATATGTTTCGTGTTTTGATGAATTGTAATAAAATATTGCATTTTAATTGAAAACAATTTTTTTCTTAATAATTTATAGTGATAAACTATATTTTTAATTTGTCTTATAGTATAATTAAATCTCAATTGTATCATTTCATACAATTTAGGTTATTAGAATCAATTTCACTTTTAATTTTGATATAAAATCATTTCACTCTTTTGAATATTTTCAATATTAAAACATGTTTTCTCAATCTGTCAATGGGATAAATTTTAAATTAACTACAAAAAATTATGTGTTTTGAAATTTTAATAATGGATTCCATATTTTAAATTATGGTTCAAAATAAATAAAATATCCTTCTTTTATTTTTTTGCATTATGAATAGTGAATTTAGTAATTTTTAATTAATACGGTAAAAGGTCAATATGGTAATTAAGGGTAAATATAATATCATAAATAGTATAAAATTACCAAAAACATTTCCAAATTTCATTTTATGAGTGTGTTTTAACCAAAACCTTCTTTGGGACGAAATTATATCCTTTTTAAAGCCACATGGTTAAGAGTATGACATTTATTATATCTTATTTTAATAATAGTTAAAGATTCCACACCCATAATTTTAATAAATATATTATTTTTAATATAAGGATATATAGAAGATAAATTAGACTATAAATATTTATTTGAAATATAATTTTTTCCCTTATAATGGTAATTTATTTTTAATTTGAAAAAAATAAATAATTACCTTAACAGCTTTTACAATGATGATGTAATAATTATTTAAATAATGAAAATATCAGATAAATGTAATTAAATATATTAAAATAAATTTCATTTTAGATAATTAATGTGATTAGAGAATTTTTATGATGACCTTGACATCATAGGGATGTAATAAAATATTTTCTTCAAAGTGAAATTGTTATTGTGATGTTTTTAAAAATCCAAGAAATGAATATTTTAAAAAAATTCACTATTGACATTTTATCAAAATAATCGTTTATTAAATTATTGATCAATCATAATTTTTTTAAAAATATAAAATAATTATAATATGGTCAAACATGTTCTAAATGTTTCATTTATGGTCTAATTGACATCAAATAAGTAAATGTTACAACCATTCGTCATTAAAAATGTAGTTACCTTTGTTAAAATTAAAATATGCTATCTAAGGGTTAATTAAAATGATAAGGTTTAAAAATATAACAAAACATTCCAAAAATATATTGGTTGATGTGATTAAAAAATTATATCATCTTATTTTTTTAATTATTGTTCTTTTTGATGTATTTTTTTTGGGATTGAATTTATTATAAATTAATCTTTTTTGAATTTCCAAAAGTGCCCCTTCACCTCAGTTATAAAAGGGCACATCTTCCCTCACTTCATCATGTCACATTTAGGCTTCATGCTCATCCATATCCTAAAAATATCCTTTAAAAAATTCATATTTACATTTTTTAGGTGCTGGTATTCTTAAAAGGCCACATCTAGTGTCCCAAAGTGGAGATCTTGAGGGATCTCAATGAAGAAGTTATAATCTACTTTACCAACTCTCTCAAGAGTATTTTTTTATTATACTTACTCTTCATGTGATTTTTATTATAAATTAATAAATATATTATCACATATATGAAGATGTGTTTTATTATTATAGAACAACCTTATTCCATGTTTTATCGAGTCTACGAAAAATGAAATCACCACATGTGCGTACCTACAACCTACCTTCTCAGTAATGTGGTGTAATATGTTTTTCATAACTATTTTACATAGATGGGTATAATGACGAAAATAAAAACTCTATATAATTATTGTAACATGATATTTATTTTGGAAAAATATATACACCGTCCACTTCTATACCATTTCACTAATTATGGAATGACACCATCGCTTGTGAGAAAGAAAGACCTACCATGTCCATGAGGCAATAGGATTCATTATCCATGATTTTCATTAAATAATAATTTTATAAATATATTTAATTAATAAATAGGATATATTTTACCTTAATATAATTCTGGTTGTTATTGAACTATAACCTATGAAGAGTAACTGGGACTTATATGACAAAACTTTCAAAAACATTAACCCGTTGACACTTAAAAGAAGAGTAATATTATTAACTAAAAGGTGATAATATTTTCATATACAATATCATTAATATGAATATGGTTATGGAATAAGATAATAACAATATTTAAATCCATTATACTAGAGTTTTCGATATGTATTAAAGAAATCAAACCTATTGTAAGGGTTATTTTAGAAATCATTTTATTATCTTAGGTTGTTTATATATAAGTATTTATTGGGAAATATTTATCTCCCATGTCCATATTTCTTAAAACAGAATTCCAAAATATTCTTACTATTATTATAAAATTTCTTAAAGACAATTTCACCCTTGTTTTACTTTTTACTAAATCGTATGAAGTGAATATTTTTTGTTGTTTTCCTAATGAGGTAATTTGTGACTTTTCCGAAAAAATTATAAGAAGAATGTTTATTTGTAACTTTTACGACTTGAACATATTTTTCCACTTTAATGATGTTGTAATGCCTTGAGGATTACCTTATAATATTCCAATTTTAATTTTAATGAATATGTTTTCTTTTAATATTTCATGACATTTTAATAATAGAAATTATTTTCAAAGAAAAACAAATATTATTCTCCGACATTATTTTCAAGTGATATTTGTAAATCATTTTCCATCTAAGACAACAATATTTTATGTTTCTTATGTTTTATTGGTATATTATCAAATGATACAATTCTTATTCCTTATCTAAATGGTATATGATTATGATGGATTGATGTTTTTGAATTATGATTTATTTCCATGAGTTATGTTATGATGAAATGTTTATGAAGCCCATTTCTTTTTATGTGTTCTTATATGATAAGTGATTTAGGATCATGTGACACAAATATGTATGGTCTGAAGTATGTGATGGGTGGAACTTATATCTCCCCGTAATGTATTAAGTAAAGATTTATATCTCATTAGATAGATAGGACTGGAACGGGAAGTGAACCCAGTTCAATAATACAGGGAAGGAAGGAGGAGTGAACTTAGTTCAAGAAAGGACTTTGTCCACAATGATAGTCTTGGAAATGAGCCTTAACTAATATAAAATGATTTTCTATTATTATGTGTATTCCACAAATTCCATGTATTATGTTATGATCTCTGAGAATATGTTCATTGAAGAACTTTTATGATTTATCTCATGACATGATATCTTGATCATTGATATGCGGGATTAAATTTTCAAATGTTATTTTTATGTTCATATGTTTTATGATTATGATATGATTAATTACACCCTTGTTTACCCCTACTGAGCATCTGATCTCACCCTTTCTTATGTTTATTTTCCCTAGAATATGAATAAGGGTATTAAGTAAGATGTGTCAAAAAGGGTTTTAGATATGATGGAATAAGCATGACATGATGTAGATATTTTATGAACTAGTTGTTTATATTTCCCAGTTTCGAAAGACTCTAAACCTATATGGTCCATGCATGGTTTTATTATGTTGTATAATGAATATTCCTCAATTTAGATGTAATATCTATGTATGCAAAGTATGGGCCACTGAAAATATATAAATATATATAATTATAAAAATAAAAAATATATTTTTATAATTATATAATTAATTAAAAATATATATAATTATTAATAATTATAATTATAAATATATATATTTAAAAAGTATTTATATATAATTTTTAATATATTTATATAAGTATATATATATATATATTTATTAATATATAAAGATATATACATATCTTTAAATATAATTAATATATTTATTATAATTTTATTATTATTAAAATACATATTATAATTATTTACTATAATAATTATAATTAAAAATAAATATATTTATAAATATTTGTATATAATGACAGATATATTCATATAACTCTATATATCTACATAATTATATATATATATATATATATATTAATATATAGGTATATATAATTATAAATATAATAGAAATATTATTATTTAAATATATTTAATGTAAGTTTATAATTATATATATATATATATAATTCTAATTATAAATATATAGTTATATACAGTTATATATATATATCTAAATATATCTATATATATTAATATATATATACATAATTATAAATATATTTATTATTTTAATATGTTTATTAAAATTTTAAAATTATATTAATATATTTATATTTTTTTTCCAATTTTGTAAATATTATTTTAAAAT
This sequence comes from Viscum album, assembly GCA_963277665.1. Taxonomy (NCBI): domain Eukaryota; kingdom Viridiplantae; phylum Streptophyta; class Magnoliopsida; order Santalales; family Viscaceae; genus Viscum; species Viscum album. Next base: position 1,336,510,084 of record OY728162.1, read on the forward strand.
ATTATATATATTTATATATTTATATATTTATAATTTTATTTTTAACTATTTAAGTAAATGCCGCACACACACATGTACACATGTTATAGATATATGTACCTATCACGTATATGTGAATATATATATATATATATATATAATCCTACATACATACATCTGCACACATAAAATATCTATATACACACATACACATACATACATACATAGTGTTGTTGGCCTTTGGGCCACGTAATGCTCTTCATTCCCATTGCAGCTTCGATCCAAGTATTGTATAAAATCAGGCATGAGGTGTGTGTTATCCCTGGGGGGCTGTGACCTGACTTTATAGCCTGTGTGTGTGGTGTGTGTGTGCTTAATATAATTGTACCCCCAAGCACCTTATATATATATATTAAATTATTTAATATATATTTAAATATATATCTAAAGAAATTAATTCATTTATATATTATAATTTTTTTTAAATTTATTATTAATATATTATATTTATTATTATTATATGCTTATTTTTTCAATAAATGTATAAAAATAAGCTGTTAATTATTTTGACTAATACAGTCTTAATAAAAATTTTACATAAAATTATTAATATATGACTCATTTTTTATTGAAATTTATATAAATTATATTTATAAATTATATTCATATATATATATATACTTATTGTAATATAAATCCAATTTAAAAAATATTTATATTTATATTTAAATTAAATTACAAACCAAGACCTTCATCGATGCTAGAAAAAAGAACTGATAAAGGTGAAACTTTTATCAATGCTAAAAAATCATTGATAAATGACGGACCATTATCAGCATTAGAAAAATTCACTGATGAAGGGTACTCTCTTATCAATTCTTCTTTTTGCGCTAATAAAATGAAACTTTATCAGTGCTTTTTGTGAGTGCTGATAAAAGTCTACCCCTTTATCAATGATTTTTGTATAAGACTACTAAAGGCCAGTGCTCACGATCTATTATAGTGACGTTACAAATGACCTAAGGATCATTATCATAAAGTATTCAAAATTACCAACATGTATTCTTAGTTTTGAATATTGATGTGTGTTTGAACTGAAATTTAAATTATAATCTAAAAACACACCCATTGAGTCATATTTAACATACCTTGTTTCATACTAAGGTGTGGTGGATTCCAAAACATCACACAATGCCTTTTTAATCCATAAATCATTCAAACTTTTTGTTTATCTTACAAAATTACTATTTGATAACCCATAATATTAAATACATTGCAGAATAAAAATAAAAGTGTATCATTATGATTTCATGCTCTCCATGTCACATCTTCGTGATGTCTTTATAAAATCTGACACCTTGTATTTTTTCCATTCATCTCATAAAAATCTATTTCTTCTTGTGAATACAAGGACTGTCAATAGTTCTGGTAGTACTAGAAAAATATTAATAAAATGGATTAATAAATATTATAAATGAAATTATAAATATCATCAGAAATACCTCTTTGGGGATGGTGGTATTATGATATAACACGATATATTTCTTAAATTATCAAATGTAATAACCCCAATATTTTTCACTAGTTTGTTCCGATGCTTGTAGAATGATTGATAAAAATAATTAATTTTTTCATATATTATTTTATAGTATAATTTTATTTTATAGTCCCTAATATATATCCACTTATAGAATTTGTTTAGCTTTGCTTGATCATAGACTATCCTCATGCCATGATTTTCATGATATTTAAACACCTACCAATTATAAAATAATTTTAATTAAAACATAATCTATAATGTATATCTTGATTTCTATTTATACAATATTGCATGTAGTGTATTAAAAATTCATAAACATTATCACGTGTGGTCGGTTTGTTGGTAATCCATGCATTGAATCAGAAAATAAATCTTTTTATTATCGAAACTAATGGTAATGAGTAACCAATGACACCTAAAAAAATAAAAAGTAATAAGTAATGAAATGAAGGGAAATATATTTTATTAGATTAAATTGTAGAGTTTTACCACAAAATCATGGGTATTAAGAAGAGTCTATCATATTTAGATTTTCTTTCCAACATTGTAGAAAGTTTTTCCACTATTACTTCGTATTTATTTGGTTCCAATGAGAATAGCCTTATAGAAGTGATGTGAGGACTAATGAATCTATATTTTTCTTCATAGGGTTTCCCTTTAAAATATTATTGACAGATATTGCAGAAAAAATTATGAATAATATTTATTCCTAATTTACATATTTTATCACCTATTGGACTAAAAAACTTGAAAATACACCTCATGTTTACATTTACAAATGAGACTCATAGAAATTAATTCTTGGGTATTTTATTTACATCCTCAAAACAATATTATATGTAATATTCTCTCTGTACATTTTTTCATCAATATTCATTGCAGCTGTTTCACCACTTGATAACATTGTATCTGTAGGAACCATTATTGGTAGTAAATTCATAAGTTGAATAGGAGGTGTAATGGTAATTTATGATGACAATTTCAATTGGTTTCTTGATCCTTTAGTTCATTTTGATGGACCTTCCATTTCACCCCTTCACACTGTCCTTAGGAAATAACATTCACTGGTTTAGGAATTTTTCATAATTTTTTTAAGGTTTTTCATAAAACCAAATTTGAAATTAATGCCTCTTAATAAAAATAAATGTTCGCAATATCTAACAACCATGATATGCATGTTCAAATGGGTTTATTAAATGTATGAATATCTGTATAATAATGTGGAATATGTTGCTCGGTGCTTGGATTGTGTGAGATGTGTATCTATACCCTCACTTATCCAATTAGAATTTATTTTTTAGAATATCTCCTTGAATATTGTACATGTTACCCCTCACAATATGGTGATGGGTTGGTGTTGATAGATATAAATCACCTTTATTTTCAACCTATAGAATATTAGTAAATGAAATGTTTTGGTGACTTTCTGATTCATATTTCATAGAAATAATTATGATAATATTGATTATCTCTTCAATGATATCCCTTTTACGGGAATGGATCACCTCAATTATGGTGGGAGCAGGGAGATCATCACGTAGTGGTTATCATTGAATTGTATATTCAATTTTATTCCTTCTCATAACATCTTCTAACAACTATGAAATACAATAATGTTTTTATTCTAGAATATATAATCATGCATTTAGCTCTTTCATTTTCTTTTATTTACCCCCTGATGATTTATTTTATCAAAATATGTTTCAGGAGACACCCCAAAACATATAACCCTAACACAACAATACAGTTCTGGTCACTTATAGGCCATCGATTGTAGATGTTCATTAGGTTCAACTGATAAAGATTCTTGTGAATAGTTCAGAAAAAAAGTATAGGGAAATATGGAATCATTGTTACATAATACTAATTTAAATAACAATTATTATTATTCCATACATACACATACTTCCCACAATTTTTGAGAGCTTTCATCAATTAGTATCTCAAATTTATTTTCACATGCTTCCTTCCATGGAGCATGATATGGGATTGAAGTGGATTTGGATTTTGATTCATCAATATTTATATAACACAATGAACATAATTATGTTTTTGTTTCATGTCACATAAAATTATTTCTATATATTTGACATATATAGCATTTTTTTAAGTGAATCATACTCGATCCTTACTTTATTGTAGGGGTACCTTTGTTTTAATAAACATTTCTTTTTTTAGAACATAATTATTGTTTCATAAATTAATAATACATAATCAGGGTTATTAATACATATATTTTCATGCAATGTATTACTCATACCAATGAACCTAAAACATATCTACTCATAACAAAGAATAAATGAATCCCATACTTATTGGTTTATAAGGTGTGCACATATCTATAGTGGGAAAGGGTTTACTTACCCTTCAGAATCTTTTAGGTGATACTTCATATGAATTTTAAAAAATCCACTATGAGACTTTCCAAGAAAAATTAAAACATATTTCACTTGAGATTCATCTATTGTAAATGCACACTGTAAGGAATAATGCAGAGTAAATCATCATTTCATTACTAATTTATTTCAATAAAGTAATTATATTGTAATATTACACTAATAACTTCCCAAAATTAGTTTATTATGCATAGTCACAAAATTATGCCATAAATATACATAAACCGGAACACACATTCGAGTGCTGAGCCTAATGTAACTACTTGAAAAGGCCTTGTTGGGGTTAAAAGGTTGGATACATGCATTATATATATCAACAAATTTAATTCCATTGTTTCACCCCTGAATAATATTTACTGACTCCTTCAGCCTATAACATGCCTTTCTTTGGGACATAACTTGTTCCCCATCAACCATTTTCTTTTCTTCAACATCATCAATATTATGCTCTTATTTATTGGTAGCATCGACATGTGAAAAATTTTATTATTCCTCTGTATTGGGATCATGAACTTTTTGAGAAACCAATTTTTCTTCTAGATTGAGAGTTTCAGCACATATAGATGTTATTATCCACATAAGTGGCTGAATTTATAAGTTATATTACATAAATACAATAGTGAATAGATAATAATATGGGGTAAAAAATATATATTAAAAAATATATAACCCGATTATTGAACACTCTTTTTTAATGGTTAGATATATTTGACCCCTCTATCAAGTATTTTAATCCCCTCATTGTGGTCTTCTCTGACATATAAGACTCCTCTTACATTGCGATAATTGAGAAATTATTGTGTTTTCCCAATGAAAGGGTCATTTTAATTTGAATTGAAATATAAACCTTCAGTAGGTCTAATTGATCACAGAAAAATTTACCAATTTTGGTTTATAGGATCTGGAATATAAAATATATGTATTTATTGTGATTCCATTATAAATGGTTCTTCTTTGTACAATTCCTTTTGAAATACAATTTCCTGAATCTCAAATCATCTATTATAACTGAAATCCTACTATCAACCCCCTTTCATTGAAAAATACACACTTGTAATGTTTTATAATTGATCTCGCATATTTGTTTGATGATTCCAATGTATGAATCATTCACATAATTTGGATTTATATCCTTGGTACAAAATAGAGGAATATCATCATCCATATGTGTAACTCCACTATTCGTCATAGAACTGTGTCCATCATGTTAATTATTATATAATATTTAACCATTAATTACATAACAGTAATAAGATAATAAATTCATAGTTGGTCGTCTAGCTAGACCTCAAAGTCATTTTCATATTGAATATGAATTTGTAGTTGAATCTTTACAAATATAGTCTTGAAATCCTCCTATAATCTATTGATTATGTGTATTTGATATCAAGATTTCATCCCTTGATGGATTCAAATACCTATGAATTTATTTTTGGGTTTCAACATATGGCACAACCTCTAAACAATTACAAAAAATGTAAAGGTTTGTCTACTATCACACTGTATTTTTAGTAGTTGCAACATCTATTTTGGAAATTCCAACACCCACAATACACCAGGTTTGAGGAGATTTCATAAGAAAATTTCATTCTTCATGAGATAGGTTGTCAGTACATAATTCAATGACTTCCTAAACCACAAATTTATACACAATACAACCTTCTGGATGTTATTTATTTTTTATATAACCTTTTAAAATCCTTATATACCATTAAATTGGGTGCATCCATCTATAATGTAAAGGACCACATAATATTGTCTATCTTAAAAATTGAACCATCAAGTGAACCACAATATCAATGAATAATGGTGGGAATAACATCTCTAAATCACATAATAATAAATCAAATTCCTTTTCCATAGGTGAAAAATTATTTGGGTCTCTATCATTAATGCATATGGATTTGAAGAATAAAATTTTTTTAGTTAATCAATTTTGTAAATGCTCGGAAAAATGAAATATAAATATAATGCATTATTTCTTTCATCAAAACATGAGATTCAACTGGTTTTAAGACCATTAATAATAAATTAGTCATTGACACAACATTCCTGATATTTGATGAATAACTCTCTAGAAGTTTTACATCATTCAAGTTGTTGAATAATTGACATCATTCTTTCATGGAATGAGTATAGGAATCTAGATGGAGAAAATTCAATTTTTTACTCTTCACTTGCACAAACTCTTCCCGTATCACCATTTCATTCATGTCCAACCTATCCTTAATTTCATATTTTTTCTCCATGAGAATTTAATAATGTTCTAATGAAACAATCATATACTTTTTTCTACAGGCATAAAATCACAAAAATTCCTAACATATAAAAAATTCTAGTATAGTAATTCAAAATAAACAACCACTTTTTCCAACCAGTTTTTATAAGTTTTTTTCAAAAATGTTTACCAAAAGAAGTGTATATATATTCCACTTCCTCAAAAAAATGATCACCTATTTGTGGGGATAATGATATATGTTCTTCTGAACTCCTAAAGAATTATGTCATCTATGATCTAAAATTATATATCTTGGGATGAAATTTGTGATTTCCAGTAAACACAGTCTTTGATGATTTTTTCAACCTAATTTACTATATACTTTTTTCACAAATGGGACACCATTGGATTCCTTTAATTCTATATCTTAAAAAAAATATATGTTTAAAAGTCATTTATCATCTCATAAAACATGTCTCTCAATGTGAAATATTCATTTTTTAAGCATCATAAAATGTAACACCTGAATACCATAATAATTTCAAATATCCGATCAGTGGATCCCAATAAACATCATTATCATTACCTAGTTTTTTTGGTCTTTATATATGTAATGATAACATAATTTATTTTCATCCCATGCATAACTATGATGATATGTTATAATTTACCAACATAACCCGACTTGTACTATGAGTGATGTTTTGAAAACCATAAGGATTCACTCAATCTATAAATAGAGAAGGACAAAGTCTTCTCTACAAATTTTCAAATTCAAGATACTCAGGATCAGTTTTCATCTGCTATGGAGAGTATACTAGGTGATGATGTTTCTTATATTTATTTCTTGTATTTTTGTTCCATGTTAATTTCCTTATAGTTTCCCCACTTCTATACGTGTGCCTAAACATTGGAATGACTATGAAGTACCTTAAATCCTTCCAAATAAATGACTCATCTTCCTTTTAGCAATTAGTACCACACTATGGGAAAATATTAAGAGATTTTTGGTCTTTAAAAAATAGTATAAAGTCATTTGGTCAAACACGTATTGTTTCATAGATCATACCCATTGAACATATCATTCATTTAGAATCATATGTTCGACAAGGTAGCTCATCACCATCTAGGATTGTATAATTCAAGAGAGAAAGTAGTTCAGAAAAACTAGATGCACTCCATTTGTTGCCTGATTTTATATTATATAGCTTTAGTGTGGATGAAAATTCATTATATTAGTACAACAAACATAAAATGTTGGATATTCATAACTCTTAAACTACTCAACAGAATTTGGAAAATCTAAATTTTCATCATCAACTATTATTATTATTTCCTCAAAAATATCTTTATCATCTTTCACTCCTATAATCATATCCTCGATATGCTCTTCATCATTTTTCACACTTTTAATCATATCAGATCATCCATAAAACAAAATCTTATCTCAATCACTAGTAACATACTATTTTTTCCCATGTTTAGTATAAAATTTATAACATCGATATATTCCATGAAAGATCAAGTGTTGTTATAACTCTAATAGACTAATTAGTCTTGATTAATAGTAGCGTAAACACAGACAAAGGATTTAAGCAGGGTAATATGAATGATCTTTTTTAAACATGATAAATTATTTCATCCCATCCATATACACTATTAAATGTTATTAGAATCCATTCACTTTTTATTCATATCCATCCTATCTAATTTAGTAATATTAATATTTATGAAAATAGATAAATACATATATGTAATGAGCCTAGAACCCTTAAATGGTCATTATCAAAGAATAATATAAACCACATGAAGTCATTGTTATAAAATAATAAGTCTAAATGAAGTGTATTGAATTTTTTTTAGTGGTGAAAATAATTGATGTAATGTAATGTGTGATATCAATAAAGCTACAAAAAAATATAATTAAATTTCTATCTATTGAAAAAAAACATTGATCTAGTAGGATTTATGTATGTTTGTTAGGTGGAAGTACAACATGAAGGATTAATTTATGTTTATTCATTTCTTCACTTGGTACATGGTGGGATATGTGGTGTTTTATTAATAAGACACTTTTGAGACGAATTTGTTCTCAATCAGATGATGAAAATATTTATAGGGACCTATCACATAGTCATGTGAACCCAATGATTGAAGAAACTCTTGAATTTAAATATAATGAACTAGAAGTCCCAGGATGGGGTTCTTAAGATATTATAAAACTGTAGAACAATATAATTGGAGTTTCACAAATTCTTTAAATTTAATAAAATTCTCTTGTTTCAGATGATTCCTCAAATAACTATAATAAAAAATTTATATATATTTATATATAGAATTATTACTAAACTTTTGGCACATATTTCAATGAATTTTTGAAAAGTTAATAGAAAGTAGTAATATAAAATTACATTGAAGTGATTTAAATGTAGATATATTGTATTTTTCACTATTAATTTTCTAATTTTTTTAGAAAAGTAAAGTGAAAGTCAATAAGATTTAAAATTTTCACATAAGAAGAAAAAAAGAATGTTTAGCAACATAAATAATCTCTCATAGAGAATGGATAAGAATTTATAAAAACTCAAAAACATGAATTTATTATCTAAATTAGATGAAGAGGAAAGTACTGATTATGATAATGAAGTAGAAACATTATGTAAATCCGAGGCAGTGTTATTAATTTAAAAAGTGAATGATGATGATTTCCCTAATGATAAAGATGATGGTAATGAAAATAAGGTAAAATATGAAATGATGGATTCTAATGTGATCAAAAGATACTCACAACAATGTAAATATTAAAATTATATGTCTCCTTTTGTTTGTTAATAGAATAAAATGGGAAGAATGGTTTGGTTATAATCAATGAGAGTAAGAAGGATAACCAAAACATTGCTTATTATCCCTCACTTTTGATGTTTGATCCAAGATCTCTCTCCAAAATTACCTCAGGAAGGAAGGAGTGGAAATATTTTGGCGATCAACACTTATTTGTGGAAAAATGACACGTATGACAAATATTAGTAACCCAAAAATTCACAATCCTTCTAAATTCTAAGGTGAACCAGGTGACAGGTAAGCAGTTTGTGATGGTGGTTTCATATTTGGTATGTCAGGTAGGTGACACATTTTTATTCCTTTGGGAAAATTAAAAACTCAAAAAGAAGAACTAAATATGGTGAAATCTTGAATGAAGAATAATAAGTAACATACCGTGACATTTTAAAGTATCGATTTGTCTAATGGAGAGGGAGGGAGGGAATATGGTGGTGAGGGGGAGTGAAGATGAGGGAGAAAGTGTGGCTATCGATGCACGTGATGGTGAGAGAGAGTGTGTGATTCTGAGGGAGTGTAGTGGTGAGGGAACATGACGATGAGGGATAGTACAGTCGAGCATGCGATGGCGAGGAAGAGCAGCAGCAAGGGAGAGCATGTGAAAAATATAGAGGGTGATCGACTGTGAGGGCATGCATGAGTGAGGGAGAATGAGGGAGAGTAGAGACAAGGTTTTAGTTCTATGGGAGCATGAACAATATGAGATAATTGGATTGGTTAGGGTAATATTTATAACACATTGAAGGTTTTTGTTAATATTTCTAAAAAAGAACTCATAAAGAGGGGTTCTATCAGCACTAAAATAATAATCCCTGATAAAGACCGACTTAAAAAGTGCAGATAAATATTTATTAATATAATTAATATAATAAAAAATTTAAATGTATATAATTATAACTAAATATAAATGGATATAATTATTACTAATTATAAAGAAAATTATAAATATATTAAAATAAATTTAAATATGTATTTAAAAATATATTTATAAATAAATATAGATATATATAATTATAAATACATAAATTTTTTATGTAATTATAAATTTATTATAATAAATGTTAATATCTAATTATAATATAATTATAGTTATATATTTATAATTATTATTATAACTAAATATATTTAGGAATAATTTTTTATAATTATAAATGATTTATGTAATTATATATATATATATATAGAATTATAAAAATAAGAAATAAATTTATTTTAATTTTTTAATTATATAAATATATTGTTTTTTATTTTAAAATTATATATATATATATATATATATATATATTTCTAAATATTTTTATATAATTATAAATATAATTGTATAATTATATATTTTCATTAACCTATGAATACCTAGATGGCGTAATCCATGGATAATTTCCATGGTCCTTGTAACACCCCGAGATTATATGAAAAATATTCTTTTAATTTCATTAATTTCTTGGGTTGTATGCTACACCAAGATTAACTTGCACTATACGCAACACCGTATTAGCTAGCAGTATACGCAACACTATTCTTGGATCGTGTTATACACAATTTTGATAATAGTTATTCTACGCAACATTGAGTATATATATATATATATATATATATATTCAAGGTATAAATGAAATATGGTTGGATTATGTTATAAAAAACAATGAAGGATTCTTGCACAACACGCAACCCTGACTTGGCTTGCATTACACGCAATCTCGACCTTCCTTGATAGTGTGTATTGTACGCAATACCGGGTTTTACTAAACAACGATATATTATTATAATATTATTATGAACTAGCCCTTATGAATATTATTAACTAAATTTTGAATTTTATAAAATTATTATTCATCTTACACATTTTCTAGAACATGGTTATCAACAAAATAAATTTTTCTGGTAAAATAAGTATTTTTCAAAAAATGCAGTTTTGCCGCCTTTTGATGGCACACCCACTTTAAATCTAGTTTTTGACATGTTTATAAGTTCAATTTGAAAAAATAAAAATTTTCTTTGGAATCAAGAAATAAAAATATACTTTGGATTAATTTTTCATATTATTCTGGTAACTTTTATATTTTGATGAATAGTAAAAACAGGCTATATTTTAATTAAAAACAACTTTTTCATCGAAATAATTTATATGGTTAAATTATAATATTTAATGGTTTTAAGTATAAATATAATATATTTTTATCATTTAATATAATGTATGTCATTAGCATTGATTTTACATTAAATTCGTAGGTTAAATCAATTCAATCTTTTGCAATGTTTTAAAGAAAAACCCGTTTTCTTTCGACAACGGGATTAATTTTAATTTAATTTATGAAACTTTTGTGTAATGATTTTGGAAAAACGGATTCCATATTTGGAATCAGTGGGTCCAAATTATGTTAATAAGCTACTTTTTATTTTTGGGACTTATGAATAGTAACTACGGTAAATTTTATTAACCATAGTTAAAGGTAAATCGGGTAATTAAGGGTAAATATAATATTATAAAATTACCCTAACACATGCCAAAATTATATGGGATTGATAAAAGTATACCCATATAACGTAAGGGTTGGATTAGATTCATTTTATGGACTTTTGACCATGAAAATAATTTAATTATTATTAAAACCAAAGAAATTGACAACATGTCACTCTCTTAAATCTTATAAGTATATTAATTATAATTTAGTTATAAACTTCATGAAACATAGAACATGAAAAGTCTGCAGAAATCTAATGAATGTATCTACATCATATGAATTTATTTATAATTTTTAGGGATTAGATAATTATCATTAATTGTAACACAATAGTGATGCAGAAATTGTTTATCTAGTGAAAAATCAAGAATATGGTTTTTATTATACTAATAGTAACCATAAAATGCCAAAAACCCTGACCAAAATTTATTTTTCATGTACATATAAACCATAATCATCCAATGGGCAAATATCGGACCATTTGGAGCCTTATAAAAGCGATTATGACACTTATACTATTTTATTTTAAATGATGCCAAAGTTGTCACCTACATAATTTAATAAATATATCAATTTACATATTGTGATTTTAAGATGATAAATTCTAGAAAAAGTATTATTATGAAAGTTAATATATTTATCATCATCATAGGAGTTTATTTTTAATTTTTATGCAACAAATAAGTATATCAAATAATTATACAAAAATGTTGTACTAATTTATTTATTAAGAGATAAACCAAATAAATGGTTTTAAAAATAATAAAATAAAATTTATATGAAATATTTAATGTTCTACACTAATTTTATAGAAACATATGACCTTTAATGATTCTATTAAAGCTTTTGTTTTGAACATATCTTCTGTATATATTTTATTTAAATTCAAATAAATGAATAGTGTCAAAATTGACACTATTGTTATTTTATAAAAATAATATATTATAAAATTTTTTTAAAATCCCAAAGATTTTTAAAAATTATAAATTTAAATATATATGGTAGAAAATGTTATAAAGTATCCAATTATGGATAATTAACAACAAATAAGTAATTATTTGTTATAATTTAAATTTTAGAATCTTATTACCACAAATAAAATTAATTCGACTAAATAAGGATAAATCAAGTTGATAATGTTTACAATAAATACCTAACATGTCTTAATTTGATTGGTTGATGATATTACAACCATATATAATCTAAGATTCGGATATGAGTCATTTTTGGAGGTTTTTAAGTGGGGATAGAATTATTATAAATTAATATTTTTAAGAATTCCAAAGGTGCCCCTCTCCTCCCTTATAAAAGGGCACCGCCTCCCTCCCCTCCTCACACCAATTTGAGCCTTCAAGATCGGCCAAACCCCACCAGATTATCTTATCCAATTCCCTAGAAACATCCTAGTGGTTTCGGTGTACTTTAAAGACCAATCTTAGTGCCCTAAGAGGAGGTTTCAAAGAGGCGTATCGAAGAAGAGGTAATTTCTTCTCCCGATTCTTTCATGCTTATTTTTTCTTCAACTTCGTCTTCTTTAGTTGTTTCATTATAAATTAATAACATAAGTATCACTAATATACTGATTTGTTCTTATAAATATGAAAAAACCCCATTTCACCTTCTATCAATCCTACGGAAAACAAAATCACCGCGCGTGCGTACGTACGAAATACCGTCTCCACGCCGTGGTGTAATCTATTTTCCACCACCACCTTACTTGGATGGGTATAATGGTGTAAATAATGACTATATATGACAATTATAAAGTTATACTGATTCTGAAATAGTATACATACACTCTAATACAATTCCACGATCATAGGAACGATATCATCACTCGTGCGTACGTACGGAATACCGTCTCCACGATGTGATGCGACTTGTTCTACATGATATTCATTTCATAATGATTATATAAATGAATTAAATGAATTAATATGATATATATTACACTAATAACATTCTGGAAATTAGATATCTATAACCTAAAGAGAAGAATAAGAATTTATTCGACAAAACACGCATAAGAACAAAAAGTAATAAACACCCGAATAACAAGTAGTAATGAAATATTACTAATAAGAAGCCAAGAATATGACCATATATGATATCATAACAATAAGTATGATTCTGGAATAATTAAATAACATTATTTAAATCATTATACATGGGGTTTGGACACTTACGAAACAAATCAGACCTAAGGTAAGGGAAATATAACAATCTCATTTTTATCCGAGATTTCTTATACTTTGGTTTTTACTCGGGTGTATTTTATCATCAACATCCATGTTCCCTAAATATGTAATATTATTTACACCCACATACAATTTTTTAAAACCTATTTTACCCTTTGGTGAGTTTTTAGTAAAATATATGAAAGGAATATTTTGTCATTTTTCGTACGAGGTACTTTTTGACTTGTCCGACAAAAGTACGAGAAGAATGTTTTTTTAACTTATACGGCATGAATGGATTTAAAAAAAAATTATTTCCATGAAGCTTACTTTACAAGTTCTCATGTTTATTTGTAATCAACTTCTTTTAGTTTAAAATTTTATGACATGTTAAGAAAGAAAATGTTTTTTATGTAGAAAGAATATTTTCCTCAAGAATGGAGTTCAAGTGTTTTATCAAAATTATATCTCCATCTAAGATAATAAAGGGTTCTATTTCTATCCCTATTATTAAATTGATTTGATTATGTTGTGATGTAATTATATTTTTATGAATTCTTTTATCTTAAATGAATTGTTTTATGATGTCACGATGTTTATGATTCCCATTTTTGTTACATGGGTTATGCTATGATGTATGGTTTCGGATATTGTGGCACACATAAGAATGGTATCATTATGAGATGGGTGGGACCTATATTTCCCTCCAATGCATTGGGTAAAGATTTTATATCTCATGAGATTGACATGGCTGGAACAGTAGGTTATACGGGTTCAGTGAAACAGGACTGAAACGAGGAGTGAACTCGGTTCAGAAATGGACTTTGTCCACTAAGATAGTCTTGGGAATGAGTCTTGACTAATAAGAAACGATTCTCTATGATTATGTGTGTATTCCACAAAGTTTCATGTTTTATGTTATGATTATTGGGATTCCATTTCACTACTATGATTTATCCCATGTTATGAAATTATGCTCTCTTTTACAGGTTAAGATTTCCAAAAGATATGTTCTTATGAATATGATGTGATTGATATTTCTTTTGTTTACCCTTACTGAGAATTTGAGCTCACCCTTTTTATGTTTTATCTTTCCTCAGGATTAAAATAAAGGTTTTAGTTAAGGAAACAAAAAGTGGAAGATCTTTATGGGAGGTGTTGAAGATCTTTCACCACGATTAGAAGATTACGTTCCATGTTTCCAAAGACACTAAACTATTACGGTCCTTGTGTGTCTGTTTTTGTTATGTATTAAGTATTCCGCTAAAGTAATGTAATGTCCATGTACGCCAAGCTTTGGGTCTCTATAGTTGGTATCAGAGTAAAGGTTTAGTCAACCTTTGGAAACTAGGATGCAAAAGCATTAGTGAAGTCCCTATAGATATTTCTAAGGTATGTCTAGGGATGCCCCTAAGGTTAAGTATACGTATATGTTAGAATTGAGCTAACAATATTAGAATTAAACCTAAGATGTTAGATATTGAGGGTGCTCCCCATTTACTATGTTGTTTTCCCTAGCATGATTTTTGTCTCTCACACTATTCTTTTAGGGTTTTAAAAAATGGCTGGAAACAAGAATATTCACGATAATAGAGGATATGACAGACAATGTAATGATATTCTTCATGAGAAACCAAATGAAATAGGATCTGGAAGTCCGAACATCATTATTATGCCTAATCAGCAATCTCATAATATGATCAATAATCTCAACTTTGGTAAGTTTCCTGACTCAGATAATAAGAGAAAGATGGAGTTTCATGATGATCATAGAGGAAAGAAAGTTCAATTTCCCTCATGTAAATCATGTGGGAAGAGGCATCAGGCAGATTGTTTCAAAGGAACAGGAAGATTCTTTGGGTGTGGAAATGAAGGACACAAAGCCAGTAAGTGCAAAGGAAAAGGTTCAGTTAACACCATGGACAAGGATAATGGCATTGCTATGACATCGACAATGATTAGATGTTTCAAATGTGGAATGTACGGGCATTATGCAAACCAATTCCCTAATGGAAAATCTCATGAAGAGAATCAGCATGGTCATATGGGTAGAATTTATGTGGATGATGATGAGGAGACTACAAATGATATATCAGCTGAAAGAAGTGTTGAAGCTCAGTCAGTTGTTTTAGAAGTTAGTGGAATGATTGTATGTTTATCGAGATTTATGTTGTATAGTTAATGGTACTATGGAATAAAGAATCATCTAAGGATTTTTACACTATTGTTTTTCCTAAAAGTAATTGAAAATATATGTTGAATGGTACCAGTAACCATTGAAGGTTATTCAGATATTTTTGTAAAGTAGATAATATGCACATAATGAAGGAATAAAAAGATAATGAGATGTTTGATTGTATTCATGAGCTCATGATTGATATAAGGACTAAGTGATATCATGGTTTGAGTATATATAATTTTGAGGATTTTGGTATGTGAAAAGTATTAACTTTTAACTGCATTCATGTTTTCACTAAGCCTAAAGATTGGAATGGATTATGTTGGACATAAGTTAGTATTTTTTAAGGATAAATTTTTTTTCTCGATATTATTGATGGGATGTTATAGTAATATAGTTTTAGAAAAAGGAAAACCTGCAGGACGGGCGACAGCCCATCGCGTCGGACAAGGCTGTGGGAATCGAACCCACAAGCAAAGTGTGACTGGCCTTTATCGCCTACCAATGGACTACAGGAAGTCCCTGGTTAGTAGAAACAAGTTTTATTTTATTAAGCGGTATGATATATGAAGTATAAGTTCATTTTTGGAACCATATACGATTAATTTAACCATAAGATGGAATTATAACTTTTTCTAACCTTTTGTTTGAAAGAGATGGAATGACCCATCATTCTATCACATGATCTGCTAACACATCACGAATAACAAATTCATCTTCATTTCTTTATTGGATGAAGTGGAAATTGTTCAATTCACGAACAACAATGGGATTGTACCAAAATCATGAAATTATTTATTTTAATTCATCAACTTTAGGGAAATGATCTTGAAAACCGAAAATGTTATCCTTGTTCCCTTATATCCGATGAATCAGATGGTACCTTAGATCATCACAAATCAATATCTTTGTGATTGTTGGCTTTTTTATATCCAGGTTCTCTACCACTCTCCATCAGAACATGATGGTTAGATTTTTCTTCTATATCCATATTTTAACCTATGTTCTCCTACGTGGAAACCCAGTGATGAGTTAATTTGGGTAACCGTTACATTTCATACATTAGTTTTTAAAGCCATGTTTTGTTATTCCTTTTTACGATGTGGGTTTCTATTAAACAAACTTTTGAGTAGTAAACCACTTATAACCCCGACGAATTTCGAGGGAGAAATTCATTTTAAGGGGGGTAGAATGTAACACCCTGAGATTATATGAAAAATAATCTTTTAATTTCATTAATGTCTTGTGTTGTATGCTACACCAAGATTACCTTGCGCTATACGCAACACAGTATTAGCTTGCAGTATACGCAACACTATTCTTGGATCGTGTTATACACAGTTTTGATAACAGTTATTCTATGCAACATTGAATATATCTATATATATATTCAATGTATAAATGAAATATGGTTGGATTCTATTATACAAAAAAATGAAGGATTCTTGCACAACATGCAACCCTGACTTGGCTTGCATTACAGGTAATTGCGGCCTTCCTCGATAGCGTGTGTTGTACGCAATACCGGGTTTTACTAAACAACGATATATTATTATAATATTATTATGAACTAGCAGTTATGAATAGTATTAACTAAATTTTTAATTTTATAACATTATTATTCATCTTACACATTTTCTATAACATGGTATAAGAACAAAATAAAATTTTCGGGTAAAATAAGTATTTTTAAAAAAATGCAGTTTTTCCACCTTTTGATGGCGCACACTCATTAAATCTAGTTTTTAACATGTTTATAAGTTCAATTTAACAAAATAAAATTATTCTTTGGAATCAAGAAATAAAAATTTACTTTGGATAAATTTTTCATATTATTCTGGTAACTTTCATATTTTAATGAATAGAAAAAACAGGCTATATTTTAATTAAAAACAACTTTTTTCATCCCAATGATTTATATGGTTAAATTATAATATTGAATGGTTTTAAAGTATAAATATAATATATTTTTACAATTTAATATAATGTATTTCATTATCATTGATTTTACATTAAATTCGTAGGTTAAATCAATTCAGTTTTTTGCAATGTTTTAAAGAAAAACCCATTTTTTTCGACAACGGGATTAATTTTAATTTAATTTCTGAAACTTTTGTGTATTGAATTTGGAAAAACGGATTCCATATTTGTAATCAGTGGGTACAAATTATGTTAATAAGCTACTTCTTATTTTAGGGAATTATGAATAGTAACTACGGTAAATTTTATTTGCCACAGTTAAAGGTAAATCAGGTAATTAAGGGTAACTATAATATTATAAAATTACCCTAACACATGATAAAATTCTATTTTATGGATACAAGTATACCCATATAACCTAAGGGTTGGATTAGATTCATTTTATGGACTTTTGACCATGAAAATAATTTAATTATTATTAAAACCAAAGAAAGAGACAACATGTCACTCTCTTAAATCTTATAAGTATATTAATTGTAATTTAGTGATAAACTTCATGAAACTTCAAACATGAATAGTCTCCAGAAATCTAATGAAATTATCTACATCATAAGAATTTATTTATAATTTTTAGGGATTAAATAGTTATCATTAATTGTAACACAATAGTGATGCAGAAATTGTTTATCTAGTGAAAAATTAAGAATATAGTTTTATTAAACTAATAGTAACCATAAAATTCCCAAAACCCTGAAACAAATTTATTGTTTATGTACATATAAACCATAATCATCCAATGGTAGAATATTGGACCATTTGGAGCCTTATAAAAGCGATTATGACACTTATACTATTTTATTTAAAATGATGCCAAAGTTGTCACCTTCATAATTTAATAAATATAAAAATTTACATATTGTGATTTTAAGATGATAAATTCTAGTAAAAGTATTATTATAAATTTTAATAGATTTATATTCATCACAGGATTTTAGTTTTAATTTTTATGCAACAAATAAGTATATTAAATAATTATACAAAAATGTTGCAGTAATTTATTTATTAAGAGATAAACCAAATAAATGGTTTTAAAAATAATAAAATAAATATTATATGAACTATTTAATGTGCTACACTAATTTTATAGATACATAAGACCTTTTATGATTCTATTAAAGCTTTTGGTTGGAACATATCTTCTGTATATATTTTATTTAAATTCAAATAAATGAATAGTGTCAAAATTGACAGTATTGTTATTTTATAAAAACAATATATTATAAAATTTTTTAAAAATCACAAATATATTTAAAAACTATAAATTTAAATTTATATGGTATAAAATGTTATAAAGTATCCAATTATGGACAATTCACAACAAATAAGTAATTATTTGTTATAATATAAATTTTAGAATGTTATTACCAGAAATAAAATTAAATTGACTAAATAAGGATAAATCAAGTCGATAATGTTTAAAATAAATACCTAACATGTCTAAATTTGATTGATTGATTATATTACAACCATATCACATCTAATATTCGGATATGAGTCATTTTTGGTGGTTTTTAAGTGGGTTTAGATTTATTATAAATTAATATTTTTAAGAATTCCAAAGGTGACCCTCTCCTCCCTTACAAAAGGGAACCTCCTCCCTCTCCTCCTCACACCAATTTGAGCATTCAAGCTCGGAAAAACCCTGAAAAATTATCTTCTCCACTTCCCTAGAAACATCCTAGAGGCTATGGTCTACTTTAAAGACCAATCTTAGTGCCCTAAGATGTGGTTTCAAAGAGGCGTATCGAAGAAGAGGTAATTTCTTCTCCCGATTCTTTCAAGTTTCTTTCTTCTTCAACTTCTTCTTCTTTAGTAGTTTCATTATAAAGTAATAACATCAGTCTCACTAATATACTGAGTTGTTATTATAAATATGAAACAACCCCATTTCACCTTCTATCCATCCTATGGAAAACAAAATCACCGCGCGTGCGTACGTACGGAATACCGTCTCCACACCATGGTGTAATCTATTTTCAACCACCACCTTACATGGATGGGTATAATGGTGTAAATAATGACTATATATGACTATTATAAAGTGATATTGATTCTGAAATTGTATAAATACACTCCAATACAATGCCACGATCATAGGAATGATATCATCACTCATGCGTACGTACGGAATACCGTCTCCACGATGTGATACGACTCGTTCTCCATGATCTTGATTTCATAATGATTATATAAATGAATTGAATGAATTAATATGATATATATTACACGAATGCCATTCTGGAAATTAGGTATCTATAACCTAAAGAGAAGAATAAGAATTTATTCGACAAAACACGCATAAGAACAAAAAGTAATAAACACCAGAATAACAAGTAGTAATGAAATATTACTAATAAGAAGCTAAGAATATGAAAATATATGATATCATAACAATAAGTATGATTCTGGAATAATTAAATAACATTATTTAAATCATTATATAGGAGGTTCGGACACTTACGAAGCAAATCAGACCTAAGGTATGGGAAATATAACAATCTCATTTTTGTCCGAGATTGCTTATACTTTGGTTTTTACTAGGTGTATTTTATCATCCACATCCATGTTCCCTCAATATGTAATATTATTTTCATCCACCTACAATTGTTTAAAACCTATTTTACCCTTTGGGGAGTTTTTAGTAAAAGATATGAAAGGAATCTTTTGTCGTTTTTCGTACGAGGTACTTTTTTACTTTTCCGACAAAAGTATGAGAAGAATGTTTTTTAACTTATACGGCATGAATGGATTTTTAAAAAAAAATTATTTCTAAGAATCTTACTTTACAAGTTTTCATGTTTATTTTTAATCAACTTCTTTTAGTTTAAAATTGTATGACATGTTAATAATGGAAAATGTTTTTGAAGTAGAAAGGATATTTTCCTCAACAATGGAGTTCAAGTGTTTTATCAAAATTATTTTTCCATCTAAGATAATAAAGGGTTCTGTTTCTATCCCTATTATTACATTTATTTGATTATGTTGTGATGGAATTATATTTTTATGAATTCCTTTATCTTAAATGAATTTTTTTATGATGTCCCGATGTTTAAGATTCCCATTTTTATTAAATGGGTTATGCTATGAGGTATGGTTTCTGATTTTGTGGCACACATAAGAATGGCATCATTATGAGATGGGTGAGACCTATATCTCCCTCCAATGCATTGGGTAAAGATTTTATATCTCATGAGACAGACATGGCTGGAACAGTAGGTTATACCGGTTCAGTGAAACAGGACTGAAACGAGGAGTGAACTCGGTTCAGAAATAGACTTTGTCCACTAAGATAGTCTTGGAAATGAGTCTTGACTTATAAGAAATGATTATCTATGATTATGTGTTTATGCCACAAAGTTTCATGTTTTATGTTATGATTATTGGGATTCCATTTCACTACTATGATTTATCCCATGTTATGAAATTATTCTCTCCTTTTCAGGTTAAGATTTCCAAAAGTTATGTTCTTATGAATATGATGTGATAGATATTTCTTTTGTTTACCCTTACCGATCATTTGAGCTCACCCTTTTGTATGTTTTCTTTCCCCAGGTCAGGAAGAAGTTTATTAAGTAAGATATGCCAAAAGGGACTATAGATATGATGAAATAAATGGGAGACAGTGTAGACGCTTTATGAACCAGTTGTTTATGTTTCCCAGTTTCTAAAGACACTACACCTATACGGTCCTTTCGTGGTTTTGTTATATGTTGTAATAAGTATGCTTCAATCTTGAAGTATTAACAATGTATGTAAAGTATGGGTCGTTATAGTCCTATAAAATTTATTATTAAAAAATAACTTATAGAAGTGAAGGGAACATGATATTGTAGTCTGAATAAGTGGCACACAACACCACCAAAAGAAATATAAGGGATCATTCAGTCACCTTCTATTATGTCTACCTGCCCTTAATCGGTATCCACCCCAAAATCTAGGGTTCTTGCCTCTCTTCCACTACCTTGGAGCTTTCCAAGCGTCATCTAGATCTTCCATGTTCGATGACTCATCATCCACATCATGAGGGTCCATATATTGATCTACATTGGAATCATTTTTAAATGAAAAACAGATTCATATTTACTTATTTCCTTGGGAACATTACCAAATTTCTCGTAAAAAATTTCCATATTTTTAGACCGATTTGAAATGTCAATAAAATTAAATTTATCAGAACTAGAGTCCAGTGGGATAACGACACCCTCCTCAGCTTCTGCCTTCCCTTCCAGCACATCCCAAATAGCTATATCACACAATGTATCCCCAATAAAAGCTTCTTTGTCCTTTCCAATTCCATTTCCTACATTAAAAGTAGGTCCAACCCTCTCACCCTGAAGAGAGAGTGTAAACTATGATTGCAGACTATCTTTCCAATGGGCGACCATCTGATAACCATCATCATCAACTAAGACATTTTTTTGATTTGGAAAGAGAAAACGAAATGTATCACTGACATCTTATGAAGGAAATCCATCATTAATATCTTTATAAAGATATAAGTTATATCCATTAAGTGGTTCTATAGTTTTATTATATTCTTCATTAATAGGGGCTTCAGGCCTTCTGCACACCTAGCCAGCACCAGCAGCAATCTCCTCTAGCTAAGAATCTTGTTGATCCATATTTGAATGAACATACAGAGGCCTAATACCATTAAGGGATTTCCTATATTATGATGAGCCTCTAAAATTTAATTTATATCCCCTTGTTTAACCACATCAGAAAAGGAATAACTCCCAACAACATGAGCAACAATAGCAAGGGAAACTCTGTATTTATGAACTAGCTTGAAGATATTTCTTCCCCTCTTGGGAAAAAGTTTCGCCACCATTCCATCCACACCAAATAGAGTCTTGGACTTACATTGATCAGATATGAGAAATAATTTTTTAAAAATAGATCATTGTATGTTCTTACAACATTGCACAAAAGAGATCCCAATACTAGAGAAATTTCCATAAAAACTAGACAGCCACTCAAATACAATCCACTGTTCCAACTTGAAGTCCCCCATACCCATGAAAATAGATTCAATAAGATCATAAGATATATCAATATCAAAAAATACCCTAGAAAAATCACCATACTGAGCTTGCTCAGTTTCATCCTAAATTTTGATCAGAGTACTCACTATAGAGGTAACATCGAACAAAATCAATGAATGCTAGAAGAACCCTCTCAGACCCCTAATTAGAATACAAGATTCAATATAAGAGCTCCTAAATGATTACAAATCAAAGAGGGGATCCCATTCATGAAAGGTAAGGTACCTGGTTTGAGAGGGATTGGGAAAAAAATCCATGCCAAAATTTTGGGAAATATATTTATTATAGTTTTATCAATATGAATAATTATAAATTTAAGAAATATATTTATTATAATTTAATAATTACATAAATATGTAAATATTTATTTATAATTACATAAATATATAATTATTTATTTACAATTTTATAAATATTTTTATATAATTGTAAATATATTTATTATTATATGTATTTTTATTAAAATATAAAAATATAAATATAAATATAATACATATATTTATTATAATTTTATAATTATTTAAATATATAATTATTTATTTTTTGCCAATGAATGGTCTTGAGGATGGGGATCTAGTAGTATGAAGACTACATGGTGACTGTAAGGTGATCTGGGGTTCCTTGGCATTGATGGCATCCATCCCAAAGGTAGTTGAGGTTAATGTGTCTATTGAAGAATATACTACAACCATTGGATATCTTTAAAACATTTTATCTTCCAATTATAATGGTTTTTATAAATGTATATCCTTTTATATTAATGGTTATTCATTTAATTTTGGCATTGGAGCTTCGTATGCACAAGACGAGGTGGGATTTCTTGGATAACATCCCCTAAATCCACCCACAACTATTCTAGAACAAATTTCTTTTGGTGATTGGACCAAAAATACCAACTTAGGGGTTCAAGGAATCCTTGGGGATAACTACCTTTGTCCTGGTCTTTCATGGGATGGGGTGCACAACATATCCTTCAATGGCTTCATAGAACTCACCAATTTGAATTGGATAATTGTGAAGAAAGAAGATACAACCTTTTTTATGAATGAAGGGGAATCATCTCTGATCAAATCAATGAATGTATGAATTTTAGAATAGATCACATGTTGATGCAGTCCAAAAGACTGAGTATCTTTGACCTTAAGATTTTGTTGGTTGAGTGGCTGGGGTTTGATGACTGGCACATAACCTCATCGGGGAAGGGGTATTTCCATATTGTTTCCCTTTAGTGGTCCTCAAATAAAATGATTGTGAGTTTGGTTTTGTCAATATAAAGCCTAGAATTTCTAGAATTCCAGACAAGAAATCACTTATTTAGCGACATACTAGTAGTAACACTCTCATTAGAAGTTTATGGTTTGGAGACTGGGGTTTTGTGAGAGTGGTGTAGAGTGTGCTGACCAGGGTTGACCTACGATTTTAGCCACTAGGTCATGTTGTGATGAGATTTAATGCTCACTAGGGCTTCATGAAAGGTAGTGGGATCTAGATTCCAAACCAATGATAGGTTTTGTTTGAAAAAAATAGAAAAATACTATAAACCAAATTTCAATCCCTTTTATTTGAAGAATTCGGTCATGCTGGTCTGTATTCGCTTAAGGGGATTGAGTTTTTTTTGGAATTCTCTAATCCTGTGGGAAATTTTCTCTATAGTTGGAGTTCCAATATAAATGGACAAGGAAACTAAATGGGCTATGTAGGGAGCCTTTTCTCGTGTCCTATAAGAAAATCATCTCAATGGATCAAGAAAATTCTTCAAAATTCTCCCGAAATCATTTTTTTGTGGATTGTGTATCAGAATATACCTGATTCCAACATGGGATGTAATAATATTGGGAATATAATGAAAAAATTTCTAAGAGGATTAACTTGCGTTAATTGTCGTATAAAAGGTTACTATAATAAAAAATTCATTAGGACTACAATAAAGGTTACTACTTCTAATAATAAAGGACTCCCAAGGGACAAATAGGAGTAGAATGGAGGTGTTTGGATATCTCAAAATGCAGTTAAAGGGGGTAATATATTATATCCCTATGGTACTCAAAAGGAAAATGTGTTGGACCCCCCCCCCAAAGAACCTTATATTGATGAGAATCCAGCTGATTCATGTAGTGAATTTGAATGTCATTCTAGACACAACCTACATGATCAGGTATATTACTATCCACACATAGCTTCTTGGAAGGGTAAGAATTCAATTGAGGCTTTCATTATCTCATTATCTCAACATAATATAACTAGATCTTCAATTTCAAGTTAATTGGGTTTAGAACAAGTGCACGGTTACCCCATGGATGTTTCTAAAGCTTCTTCTCTAGGTTTTAGAGACACTCAATTAAAATAGTCACTAGAGGTGGGGTCCCCTACTATTAATTTTGGATCAAAGGATACTGTAGAATTGAAATCATCAAAAGTACTGGAAAAAAATAATATGGTTGACTCTTATATTGATGAATAACCTACTTTTTATAATAAAAAGGGTGCTTCATTGGACCCATATATTATATAGAGACCTAGGTAGTAGCTTGCGGGTGGAGATGACCATTTGGTTCTTTAATTGAATGCTACACCTCATGGGTTCATTTTTTGAGGGGTTAACCTTTGCTATACTGTTGGGCCTGACTGTCTATGGACCCAAGCAGAAATATTCTTGTGGTGATGATTGACAAGGAGATGTCCCTGGAAATAATGTTCATGGAGGTGGATTCCCCAGTAATACTATGGAAAATGTCGATGATGTTAGATCTGAGTATTTGGTATCTTCAAGGATTGTCGATCGTGGGCACATGTCTGGGTGGGAGACTTCAACTCCCATAATGTTATCATCTGGGTAGTCAAAGAACCCTGTGCAATATAAGGCTCATATTGGCTCTACTCTAACAATTAATACATCAAAACTCCAAGGGTGTGATCAAGAAACTCAAGAAATGATGAATTATGTTGTCATTTCTTAAGCTATTTTTAATAGTGTTGCAGTTAATGTCATCATCAAGGCGGTTTTTATTGAGGTAGTGAACTTGGAGGGGACTTCTAGAATTGATACAGGACATAAGGGGCATATTTATGGGTCAATTTATAGGGATATGGGTATAACAAACTCAACCAAACTATCTTTATATGAAGACCATTAGCATTAACAAAAATAGATGACCATGATGTGTGGACGAAACATATAGGGAGGAGCTCCTCATAGGTGGGGTTGATGGGGTCCTAACCTCACCCATTCTATTGACATGGACGTTTATTTTCTATTTGTTGCAGGATGTTTTTTCCATGTATGACTCTCTCCTTCTCTTTATATCTTCTTATATTAATAAATGCGATTAGACATTTTTACTTTATCTTAGACCTATTTAAAAACACTACAAATATACAAATACATTTTTTTAAAAGTATATATATATATATTTATAATTATAAACATATAAATTAATAAATGTACTAAATATACATTTGTAAATATTATTATTTATATATAAATATAATTATTTAAATATATATTATGATAAATATATTTTTAACATTTGTTAATAAGTATATAATAATTAATGAATTAATATTAAAAATAAATAAATAAATTTAAATAAATTTTAAAAATATTAAAAAGTGAATTCAAAATATTTATGTGAATTACAAACACATAAAAAATGAAAAAATGAAAAAATAGATGATATTAATTATGTAAATAACAAAATTATTTAAAATGAATTTTATTTACTACACAAAAATATTAATAATTAAATTAAATAGAGTTAATATAAATCAAATTAAATTTTACACACAAACATATATTGATGATGAATAGAATAAAAATATATATATTTGTAATGAATAAAAAACAAAAAAAATAAATAAATATAAAAAATACTAAAAATTGAGATCTAATTAAGAAAGAATAAATAATATTAAATCAATAAAAGGAATTGCACACATACATATATGTACACATTCCAGAAAGCAATATGTACTCATATTCATCTACACACACACATATACCTAAACACATACACACAGATAAACATACATACATATAGTTATACATCTATATATTATTTTAATTATTTCATATCAATAGAATATATATTTAAATAAATATATTAAATTATATATTATATAATTGTTTAAATAAAACATTAATATGATATATTTAATTTAATTATATAAACATTTATTAATTAATTTATATAAATAAACTATTAATAATTTTGACTAAAATAAATTCTATTATTTTTTAATTATAAATTTATGAAAATAAGATTAATTTTTTATTAAAATTTATATAAATCATATTTATATATAATATTTACAGATATGTACTCTTTGTTAAATAAAAATTATTTTAAAAAATATAAATATATATATATATAAATTAAATTACTCATACTACCTTTATCAGAACTAAATAAAAATCATTGATAAAGGTGCCACTTTTATCAGTACTAAAAAAGTGTTGATAAGTGGAGGACTTTTATCAGTGCTAGGAAAAAGCACTAAAAGGGTATCCTATTGTAATTTCTTTCATTAGAATTGGTAAAAGATAATTTATCAGAGATTCTTTCAATCATTGATAAAGTTTCCCCTTTATCAGTGTTTTTGTTTAGCACTAACAAAGGTCTTTGCTGAATAACACACAATATGTGGTAGTGTTTCTCCTCCACTAAAATTAATCTTACTCACCAATCTCAGGTAAATCTCATATACATAATAAACCATAATAAATGAATACCCTCTTTGGATTTTTTTTCTATAGTTTCCATTTAATTCAAATGTTATGATTTGGAAAAGTCTCACATACACCACCCAAATAAAATTATCAAGATCATTTGAGGAGGGCAAGAATAACATACATAAATATTACATCATTTTAAATGAATATTCAATACATATCACAACTATACATTCCCCAAAACCAGAAAGGTATACTGTTATAGATAATAGATGCATATTTAACTTATTTATGAAAAATACTCAACATCTTCAGAAAACATTATTCATATTTAGTAACCTTCAATACATATCATAAATAGACCATTCTATCAAAACCTAGGTAAGGGGAACATAAAAAAGGTGAGCTCACATTTCTACTAAGGGAAGACATAAGATATATCAATCATAAGTGACCATAGGATGATCACAAGGGTATGGTGATAAATCTAGTGCATGTTCCTAAAATAAAAAATTAATAACCAAAAAATATTTGATCATAAACTCAAATATCATGTCATATCCAGAAGAAGGATTAATAATTGAATCAAAGAATGAATCATCATTCAATAATCATAATAAAGGCATATGGAATCAAAAGCATATGAAATAATAATCTTGTGAATATAGTTATTCACAATCATGACCATATATTATATTGTGATCACATCTATAATAAATCATACAAATATATAAAAATGGTAAATATTTATTCTATATCTTTCCAACACTTATCATTATCATTTATTTGTATATTTATATCACATTACCAAATTACTTAAGGTTCTATAATATAACTACCAATTAAGTAATCCTAATTCATTCTTATATATTCCATAAAATCATGAAAATATTTATTATTTATTCATATCTTAACATGTGGATAATAAAATATGTGTCAAAAAAATTTCATCAAGAAAATACACTTTATTTTTAAAAAAATTATTTAAAATCTAAAAATTTCAATAATACTAGGAAAAACTATTTTTTTTTAAATAAACAGTGTATTATTTTAAAATAATCTTCAATGAAAATAGTAGTCAGTGTGTTTGGAAATCTATTATTATGGTATATATTAAAATAAATATTTTGTTCACACTTAGTTTGGTAAAAACTCATAAATAACAAGTCAATATTTTTTCAAAAATCATTTTCTAAACGTTTTAATAGAAATTCCCATTGGGATAAAAGTAAATTTAAATAATAATTTCATAATAGTAAAAAACATTCTTGAATAAATATTAATATAAATTTGAAAATGGAAGATAATGATTATCGATTAAAGAGAGAAATAAAACTGGGTTTCACAAAAACTCTTATTTTAGACTTTTGAGTTATTAGGGGGATGAAAATGAATTGAATACTATTAATCTCCAAAAACCATCAGATAATATTAAAATATTATTATTTTAATCAATAATCTTCATATAATTTCCCTCAATATAAATTTAACGTAGAAAATATCAAAAATAAATGAGACTGTATAACAATTCCCTTGCCTCAAGTCTCATCCTACATTATATGTGATCAAATATTCTTTATAGTAAAAATAGATTATTAGAAATATATAACTAAACAGTATACATATATATATATATATACATATTTCTATATATTAATAATTTATAATTTATAATTACAGTTATTATAAATAATTCTTCATCAAAATCATTATTCAAGTGAAAATAGGTTTGTTTCATGCATGTTTGGTTTAACAGTCATAGTTCTTAAACCATAGTCATGAATTCATAATACCGATAATCTAAAACATTAAAAAATTATCATATTTACCCATTTTATAAACTATCATAATATATGTAAATGGCCTTAAACATTACATATTCTAGCGAATTTAGACTAGAATTCTCAATCTTCTCCAAAATTTATTTTAGGTTTTGATTTTTAGATAATTAGGTTTTAAATATTATATAAAAATGCCATATATTAAATGATAAAAATTTCAATCAGTGTCCATTTTTACCATAATATAAATTTTTTAAAATAAAACATTAATGGTTTTCATGAAAAATATTCATGAATTTAAACATTGCATCTTATTTTCGTTCACCAATCCATAGACAATGTCATTTTTTGAAAAAACGTGGGATGGGCACAAAAATGTCATTAAGGGAAATAAAAAGAAGAAATTCAATAGTCCAGTGAAAAACATTGAATCCCATGAAAACCATTTTTTAAAAATATAACTTATTTACTTGGAAAAAGAATCAACTTTTTAAAAAAGATCATTATCTAACCTTTTTTAATCAATCAATATCTAGGAAAATTAATTAGTAAGCATAGAAAATTCATGTAAGTTCCTTAGTATGTCATCTTTATAGAGCACCAACCAATTATTATAATGATATAAACCAATTCCAATAGAATTATCTCGATAACATAATCATTACCCAATAAATTGGAGATCCATAATGAGGATTACCCATCATATAATGATCTCTAATAGAGCTCAAAACAACATATATTGAGCTATAGTGGGGCTTAAACCATCATTTCTTGAGCCATAGTCAGGGAAAAACCTATATTATCATGAGCTATATTGTGGATCAACCCACATGTCTTGAACTATATTAGGGATTAACCCATCATATAACTAGAAATAGTCTCTATTTTTATCATATAGAATGAACATGGACCATATCTTATATAAAATATTTTAATCCTGCACCTTTTAATTATAAACCATTTGAAAAACTCTTTTGAACCTGTATTACAAACTCATTTGGATATGAAAATACCAATTCATTTAAAAACCCCACTTTTAATATGAAAATACTCAAAAAAGGGATGAAAGGTATTTAATTGAATAAAAAATGAATGGTTGTAAAATAATCTAAACGTAAAATAACATTAATGTTGATCAGAAAGGTTGTTCTCCCTGTATAAGTTAAGGTAGTACAATCAAATAGTCTTTTGTAAATAAATTCAAACATTCAATAAAAAGATTTCAATTTAGGAACATTTGAAAAAAGTAGAAGGTGGCATAAAAATTTAGTTTATAATTCTTTAATTTCCATAAATATTTAATCATAAAATAATTTTAAAAACATGGAAATAGATTAGAAATATTTAGAAAATAAATCTTTATAACATTAAAAATGAGGGTTTAGGTTAATTTTCCCCTTACATTGAGTCCAAATCATATTGTAGGTTCTTTATCTTCCTGAATAATAAACTTATTTTAATTCTTTTTTCAAATAATAACCATTATCAGTTTTATTATTACTTTTATTTTATATCTTAGTATACTATACATAATTAGTTTATCATTTAAGTTCACATCATAAGTTTTGATGGTATTTAAATTATATGTCAAAAATGACATTGGAATGTTGAATTTAGTAAAAGAGTTCATCATCCCATAATCTCCCAAATAATAATCATTTCATATTAATAAATTTTATACATAAAATGCACTTCTAAAACTAATAAATAAAGATTTTTATTATGAATTAACTACATTACAATCATGGAGATTGTAGGTCACACACCTGCATGAGTAATGTTTCCATTTTACAACGATAATTATAAAAAAGATAGTAAGTATAAATTTATATTTTTCATAATTATATTATAAATATCATATTATTTCGTTAAATATTTTTATATATATCAACAAGGTGATGTGGTTAAGGAAAGAATAATCACAACACTTCGTGGTAGTGGTAGTCCACATGTACACAAACACGACGTTATCATATTTTAGTGAATGGAAAGATAAAAGAGATATTATATATTTTATTTTCAGGATGATAAATATGTCATTATTATCAAATGTAGACATTAATTATCGTATTATGGATATCCATGGAAGGTGATTATGGAAAATGAATTACATCAGTTAGTGTGGTTGTAGTTCACTGTACATATTAATGGCGATTTTGTTTATGATTTTTTATAAGAGGAGATATATGTAGGTTATGAAATAAATATAATCAAATCTCATTATATGTTACATATTATTTTATATCATCAAATATTAAGATTATTTTAAGGAGGTGTAATAAGAAACATAACATAAATGCTAGATTAAGAAAGATAATTCTTCTTCAAACCACCTCTTTATGATTATACATAATGCCTTATGAGATTGGATTTATGATAAAAATGACTCTAGGAAATGGGAAATAAAGTAAGTTATTTGTTCATTTATTGTATTAACCAAAATTATTTTAATGTGTGATGAGTATATTAGAGGTGGTGTCCATTTATAAGTAGGATAGATAATACACATAGAATTTTTAATATGAAAAAAATATTCCCACATTTTACATATAGAAAAAGGATAAAAAATGAACCATTATCTAGCCTTATATGTGTTGAAGTATAAATAAGGTAATAATATATAATTTATACATGTTTTTAGGACATTTTGAGCGTATCTTTTTAGTTTAACCAATAGAAAACCCATTTCACCTCAACCGTAGAAAAATATTTTTATTATTTCCACTATTCATTATGAACAAAAATTATGTTTAACATAAACTATGATATAAGTTATAATAATTAAATATATGGAATATATTTTATAAAATTTAAATCATATAATTGGATGAATTTAATATAAAATAAAACCAATAGATGTGACGAAATAAATGTTTTTCAAGAAATGAATTTTTCAAGAATAAGATGATCATATATTAGCTTTTTGACTATTAACCATCATTATATGAATTTATATTAATATTTATTGATAAATAATCTATAAATTTCTTTTAAATCATTACTCATTATGGTTTATCTTAATTAACTTAAATGGATAAACATTATTCACTTTAAAACAGTTTCATAAAAATCAATTTTTAAACCCAAATATAAGCTTATTGTAAAATACATTATAAAGTTGATTTAAGTGTAAAAAATTATATTAAATTAGAATAATTAATAATTATGTTAATTCAAAGTAATTTAAAATCATAATGGGACCTTAAAATGATTTAATTTTATTAAAATAAATCAATGTTTGATAGGAATTGGAATTTTCACTATTCACTGAAAAATAAATACTTTCTAAAAAGAATAAAAATTTAATGTTGAGGTATTCTTGGTATGATTATTTCAGAAATTAAATTATTTTTACAATATTATAAATCTATAATTTATAAATTAAAACATTTAATATAAACTTATAAGAAAAGAGTTTAATAAAATTATTTCCTTTTTTATTTTAAAAATTACTTAATATTTTTATAATGAATATAAATATCTAACAGATAAATATTGACAAACATGAAAATTATTTATTCTATCATTAACTGGTTTTCAACATTCTACCCCCCTCCTTTTGAAATTGTGTCCTCAAAATTTTATTAACTTATTATATAGGTGGGTATATCTTTCCCTCATAACTTTTTCGGATTCCCAGGTTTCTTCTTCAACAAGATGGGTTTTCCACTAAACATTATCTTCATGAATTACATTATTCAGAAAACATTTATCTCCATGTTTAGGACTGTAAATAGTTTTTTCCTCAAAAGAAATATTATCTTCTAACTAAACTAGTTATGGTCTCGAAAAATGACATGAATTCGAAACATATTTCTTTAACATTGAAACATGAAACCCAACATGTATTTGATTTAAACCCAAAAGAAATACCAATCAGTAGGAAAATAATGCAACTTTATATAGGATTTTATAAGGTCTATTCAAGAACAAATATACATTTCTCTTCTTTCTAAAACACTTAACACTTTTCCCTGGAGAAATTTTGGGAAAGACATGATCACCTACCTTGAAAGAAATTTATTTCTTTCAGTTATCCACATAACGTTTTTGCCTACTCAGAATCATCATCATATGTTTCTAAATTTACTGTTCCATTTTATCCATTTCCTTTAAAAATTGTGGTCCTAAAAACTTCCATTCTCCAACATCTTAAAAATTATTTGGAATATGATACCTCCTTCCATATACTACCTCAAATGGTTCCATCTATTTACTAGAATGAAAATTTTTGTTATAAGAAAACTCCACCAAAAAAATGATATTGAACCCAAATTCCTTAGTAATCCATTGATAAAGAAAAAAACATATCTTTTGTGTCCTTAGTCATAAGTGAAGACTTACCATCAAATTGGGGATGAAAATTTGTACTAAAATTTAATAATGAATTCAAATACATATGAATTACTTTACAAAACATAGAAGTGAACATGGGATTACGGTATGATATAGTAGAGAGAAGATCTCCATATAACCTAACTATCTCATTTTTATATTATCATGAAATATGATTTAAAGACATAGTCTCTCTAATGGTAAGGAAAGATGAACATTTATTTAATCAATCTATAATAACTCAAATAACATTGTTACCTCACGATGTACATGGAAATACCACCTTGAATGCCACTGATATATTTTTAAAATTCCACTATGGAACTAGAAAAGGTTAAAGAATTCCCTTCAATTATTTTCATTCTATCTTAACCTATTGAAAAGTTAAACATTTCATGGCAATTTAAACAATATCGTTTTTCATTCCATCCTAGTAGTAATACAATCAAAGGTATTTGTACATTTTATTGTTTCCGGGATTAGCAGAAAATAGAGAGCAAAGAGCCTCACTCAACAATTTTCTCTTCAAATGGAAATCATAATGAACACATAATCAATTTCAAAATATTTAAACACCTTATTTTTCAACATAAAATTCATGTATTTTACCCTTCTTACACAACTCTATGTATTACTATAAAATATAATCCTTAATCCGAGAATTCATAATTCTTTTTGACAGAATGGATTGTACTGGAACCTAAATTAAATAGAGGAGGTTCCAACACCCATAAATTCTAGTAGAAAATTCATCCAATAACTAACCATTGGGTCAAGTTCCAAATGTAACATGTTTAATGTAGCATTATATTTCCAACTCAAGGAATAAAATCCTTTATTTTCTTTTCTAAGATGATAAAGAACCATACAATCATAATCCTTGATCATTTCTAGCCATCTTTTCTATCTCATGTTCAATTATTTCTGAGTGAATATATACATTAAGATCTTGAGAATAGTAAATATTTCAATCTTTACACCATATAAATTATTCTAGTAAATTTTTAAAGTAAAATATAAAAAAACTAATTCAAGATCACGTTTTGGATCATTTAACTCAAGAATTTTCAGTTGATGCGAGGAACGAGAAATTACTTGATCAGTCTACACCAATAATTAACCAAGTACCTTCAGAGATGAATAATTGTAGATGGAAAATTAACTATTTCTAGAAGTTGGGACCAAAAATGGAGTATTCACCAATATATTTTTTAGTTTTTCAAAACAATCACCACATTCTATTTTTTAAATGAATTTAACTCCTTTTCAATTTAACTTAGTTAGAGTTCTATAAAACCAAAAAAATATTTTAAGAACCATAGATAGTAACCCTATAATCAAAAATAATTATGAATACAGGGATATTTTTATGTCTTTTCCAATCCTCAAAAATGTTTATCAGCATGTTCAATAGTCATTCCATCTTTATAAGTAATATGTCAAAGGAAAGAAATTTGTTGTAACCAATATTCATAATTACTAATGTTTATTTTCTCTTAAGGTTTGAAAAAGAGTAATTAGGTTTATTTAATGTTCCTCACAACTTTTATAATATAAAAAATATCATCTATATACACAACCAAAAACTTATCCAAAGACTCATAGAAACATATATTCCTAAACTCCATAAATATAGCTGGTGCATTATAAAACCCAAAAGTAATAACTACAAAATAATAATACCAATATTTTACATAGAACACCATCTATTGAATTTCATCCTCCTTCAATTTCATCTTCTATTACCAATACCTAAGATAAGCCCTTGAAAAATATTTTTCTCCATGGATCTAATAAAAAATATCATCGATATTAGAGAAATGATACTTGTTCTTAACATCGATGCAATTCAAGGCTCAATAATCAGTATCAAGTCTCATTGAATCATCATTTTTTACCAAATAAGAATGGATAACCCCATGGTGATGTGCTAGAAAAAATTAAACCTATATTTAGAAATTATTTTATTTTATTTTTCTACTCTAAAACTTCTAATTGAGAAATTTGATAAGGGGGTTTTCAAATAGGCTTAGTATCAGGCAGTAGGTCAATAGTAAATTAAACATCCTGATCCTGAATAACTATAGAGACCCATAATTTTCATACATATATATCACATATTAATACATGAATATTAATTACATAAATTAATAATCCATACAAGAATCATATAGATCTAGTGGCTTTATAAAATTATAGACATAAAAAATGAGTTAATAAAAGATCTACAACATCCCCTACTAAGTTCTTCACATATAGAAACATTTTTAGACTTATCATACTTAGTACATATTTTCATAACAATGGTAAAGAATCCCCTACTAGTGAAGAGTTTTTGTGATCCCAGCCTAATTGGAAAGAAGATATAATTAGAAGCTGGAGCCAATGGTTTTTATAGACCAAATGTGTTTTGAGAAGAAATATGCCTCTATTCCTTCTTTTTTCATATGAAATATGGTTAAAAGGATCAAGAGCCAATAAACTAAATACGACACTCATCTATTCACTAAATAACGTTTTTAGAGGTCCTAGTTGACGCTAATAAATAGGATCATGAGGCCCCTAAATGCCTAGATCAATGCCTTTTCTTCTTCCACCACAGTTCTTTCAATAGATGAAAAATTAGTTTATTAATCATGATTGGGCATGGAAATATTGAGGGGAATCCCCAGGGTTAGAGTCTATGATTTTTATTAGTGGTGAGAAGGAATTAATTGGTGTATAGTTTCATTATATTTTTTTCTACTTTTGTTTATATTTCCTTTTTCTTTGGATGGTTTGTTTTGGTAGTTGTCATTTTTTCTTAATGATTTATTTACAGTTTACACTCCACCGCAAAGTGGTTTTTTTTAAATAAAAATAACAATTTTGATAGATGAGAAAGGAAACCTAGGAAAGGGTGAGCTCAAATTATCAGTAAGGGTAAACAAGGGAGATTTAACGATCACATGAGAGTAATACGAAACAAATAGTATTAGAATACGAGAACAAAATTTTAAAATCATACCCTATATATCATATGTCATAATCATAATTCCTGACATAAATATTTGAAACTCATAAAACATGAATCAAAAAATAATAAAATATCATGATCCATGACAACATAACATTGAAAATAGATATAAGTTTTTGTCATAAACAGAATTATAGAAAATAATTTCCTTACTAGTCAAAGCTCAATTCCATGTCTATCCTAGTGGAATGGTTTCGGTCCCCAAACAATCATATTAGTCAATGTTCACTCTAAAGAATATCATAGATGATAAAGTCCATTACAGAACTATGTTCACTTCTCATTATATTCTTATTTATCTAATGATATATCAATATTTACCTAATTCATTGGATGGATAAATAGGCCCCTCATGTTCGAGGTTGTAAGGTGACCACCGTCCTTTGTTATAACATAACCACGATCCTCAGTTATAATGTTACCACCATCTATGGTTATAATGTTATCCCCATAATATAATTAATACCATATATATGTGTTACACATGATCATAAAACTATCATCATATCAGAACAAATGAATATAAATGGGTTTCATAAACATTTTATTACATTATAACCCATGAAAAAGAAATGGGTTCAAAAACATTACATCAATTCATCAAAGCATAGCCCATGGAAAAGGATAAATTTCCATACACATATTTTCATCATAAATATAAACAATATATTAAAAATAATAAGGACTATATCCTCGGATTGTATCCCTAATAAATATTAATTATCATCAAAGGATGTTATTATATATTTAAATTAATTTAAAATATCACAAAAATATATCCGGATGAATATAAACTTTCCACTTTAAAAATAACATTAAAAATTATAATATATCCAAAATATTATGGATATTATTTATTTTAAAATAACTACAGATACACCTTAAATAAATTTTAAAATATTGAGTGGTCATGATTGTGAAAAATTCCATTAATGATGTATAAGATAAAAGAACATGTTTCATTCACATTTTTTCTAAAAAGAAAAAAATACCACATTTGGAAAGTGAAAAGAATATTTACATTATGGAATTTGGTAAAAAGTAAATAAGGGGTAAAATTAAATTTAAAAAAATAGGATAATAGTAAAAATATTATTTACATTTTGTTTAATAAAACATGGATATGGAAAAAATTTAACTGAAGAGAGAAATAATGTAAACATTATTTAAAAATGCATTTTCACTATCTTGAGTACTTAAGATGTTTAAAATGAAAGGAAAACATATATTCGTAGGAAATAACCATAGGAGAATATAATTAATTAGTTTATTGATATTTATATCATAATATTTCATAACCAAAATGATAATCATATTCAAACTCGATGAATAGTGAGATTGTAACATAAAGCCATTACCACATTGCTATATATTGAATTATAATCTCCATGAAATAGAAAACCTTATATATAAATATATATCCAATGAATTTCAATGTAATAATCATAAAATACATTCATGGATAGTATATACACTGCAAAACATAAAGAGGTGGTGTAAAAGGCATGTCACCCATATAAAAAAATGTGAGATGAAAATCCCTTACAGTCAGTTACAACTGATTTGTAGGAAATATAAACTTTTGTATAATTAATTTAATTTTACTATAATTATATATCAGAATAATTAACATAATTATAATATCATATATAAAAAATATATACATATTTAGATTCATTCATAAAATATTGATATAGAAAACGGAATTACACCGTTTATAGAGATGGTAGGTCGTACGTAAGCAAGAATGTTGTTTTCATTTTTTTGAAGGATAGAATGCGAGAAACAAAAATAATAAAACACATTTATAGAATCATTATTATAATATATATATATATATATAATATTCATTAATTCTATCCTTATTACTCTCCATGTAAAACAAAAACAAAAAACAAATCACATCGCTTCATAGAGGTTGTAATCAACATGTACACACAATCGACATTCTCATTTTCCAAACGATTGGAAGGTATGAAATTAGATATGATATTATCTTAAAAAATAATTATTATTCTCTAAATATCATATATAAACATCAAACAACTCATAATAAGCATATTTAAAATATGGTGATGTAAAATTAATGGGATTTCTACGTGGAGATGGTACGTTGTACGTATGTAGAAAAGATACATTCACATGAAATTTGATGGAAATTAAGGTGAATAAAAGTGGTTTCAAAATAATAATGAAATTTATATATTTTTAGGAAAGTTAATTTATTATTTTATGAATAATATAAGATATTTAAATTAGGTAATAAAATAATTCTAATGAAAGTGATTGATTAAGGAGATTACATTTTATTTGGAACATCTCCTTTAGATCTAGTATTTAGGGCCCTAGATTTGGAAGTTTTGGAATAAAGAACATAAATAATGTCTCATGGGAAGTGTAGAAGATAAATTAGTAGATGATGGTCAATATTTAAGGTTCAAAGTGGTGTGAAGTAGAAAAATGAGGGATTC
Source organism: Viscum album (assembly GCA_963277665.1). Classification (NCBI taxonomy): domain Eukaryota; kingdom Viridiplantae; phylum Streptophyta; class Magnoliopsida; order Santalales; family Viscaceae; genus Viscum; species Viscum album. The sequence continues at coordinate 1,336,549,170 of OY728162.1, forward strand.
CCTATTATAAATTAGGGTAGGGGAACTCCGGGAATTTCATAAAAGATTAAAATATATTAAAGTTATTATCAATAATAATGTTTCAAAATGGACTATAAATGGGAAATGAATGAAATTTTAGACTTTATATAACCCCCTTTATTCTCATCTAATATTTTTATAATCTATAATTAATTTTAAAAATATTATTTTCATAAAATATCATTATTTCTGATATAGAAAATATTCATTTAAATTGACATCAATGACATAATGGACATGATCCTGTATGGGGCGCTGAGGATTTAGGGTTCCCCTATCGTAGTCTTCCTCTTTCTTTTTTGGTTGGGATGTGATTTCTCCTTGGTTTTCTCCTACCGAGCATGCGATGTGGTGGTTTCATCTTGTGGTCTCGGATCTAGAAGAGAGAGGTTGGCATCTATCCATTGTTGGGTTGTTAGATCTTCTACGATTTTAGGGTCATTATCCAAGAGGTGTTAGGAACAACATATGATTCTTAAGTTATGGGGTCACACTACTATTCTTTTGATGAAGGAGTTGTGGTCTGGTGTGACGAAGGAGTTGAGAACCATCGATGGGATTGACTTCCAGTGCGAAAAAGGTGTTGGGGTCCCTTTTCATTCATTGCAGGTGTCACGGTCCTATGTGGAATTGGATATAGTTCTTCATCTTTAGGGTCAAGTTATTCCCGTGAGGGGTCCTGGTCTTATTCTTCAGGCAATAGGTCATGGTCTTATTCCTTTATAGGGTATAAAATCAACCTTTAGTATTCAAGTTTGTGATGCTCTTTTGGGGCACAGGGGTTGAGATCATGTATACCACATCATGCTCTGGCTGTGTAAAGATTTAGGTGGCTCTTTTGGTCTTTGCAGGTGGCTCAAAATGTAGGTTTCTTAGGTGGATTGGTGGGATTTGTGTCAAACTTGACATCTCCCACCATGGCTATTTAAGGAGGGCCAAGGGTGCTTCCTATATCATTAGATTTGATCCAAGGGAGAGCTCTTTGAGAGAGGGTAGGGAGAGCTCTATATGATAAAAATCAAAGGGAGGTGTGGGAGGGGTCTTTTTTAATCCTTGTTCTTGTGAAATAAAGATTATTTTTCTTCCCATTTTTCTCCAATTATATCTCGTAGTGGTCAGAGAACCACAACAGAGACAAGAGTTTTGGATCTTTTATTTTTCTATGTCGCTAGGGTGGCTCCGTTCCTATCCCTCATGGGTTCATTTCAATGTGTAAATGACTGCTTGTTTTGACCTCCAGTGTGGGTTCATCTTTGGCTTAGATCTTATTGGATTCATGCATTGAGTGATGATTCTATTCCTGATCATTGTGCTTCCCCTCTCGTTTGATGCTCTGTTGGTGTGGTTTTTGGGACTTCCATTACTGGGAGGCATTGGAATGACTTATTTCACCTTGGTGTGTCTGGATTCTTTGGTTTTCTCATGTTCAACTATGGTTTGAATGGGAGACTCATTGGTTTGTTTCAATGAAGCTATCTTCTAGTGATGTGTTCGGTGTACGAGATGAAGACTTTGTCGTTGATTCTTTTCTATTTTTTTATTTTCTATCTTCATGAATGATTCTCAAGGTGGTTTTGTAACTTGTGACACTATGACCTAGTGCCCGCATTCAAAGGACTATGCAATGAGACCTTCTTCAAGGGGATACTCTATATGAGGTTCAGATTTGAAAGTTTTCACCAGACCTTCACTATCTTAATTTAGGTGTGTGATAGGTAAAAATGTTTTTCATCTGTAATAGGCCTATAAAGTTATGCATGAGATAGTTAGATGAGCAAAAATGAGAAGGTGGAATCTAGACTTAACATATTTTATTACTAGGGAAGAGCTTTTCATTTTGACTTGATCTGGCTGTTGATGGATCTTTGATTTTTGGGGCCCGGTTTAAGTCCTTGTGTCCTTGATGTCATATTGGGTTACCCTTACCCCTTCAAAGGGCTTTCGATAACAAAAATAATAATTTTTCTGTTGAGAAAGTAACAAAAAGCATGGAAATAAAATATAACTAATTGAAAATAATATAATTTTCATATTAATATAAAAAATTCATGGAATACATTAAATAACACAAATAATATTACCTTTACTATTTTTGAAATCATTTATTATGTTATTTTTATTAATTGGATAATCACTGAATATATGTTGAATAAGAATTTGTGGTCATTATATAATTACTAAAAATTATATATAAATTTCTATCTTGAAATTAATTTTATTAATTTTATAATATAAACTTATATTTTTTCATAAATTATTTGTTTGTCCCTATGTGGACACATAAAATATATTTTAAACTAAGAGAGTGAAATTTTTTATTAGTATTTTCTTTAAATATTATATAGACAATTTTCAAGGAAAAGTGTCTATTAAAAAACTCAATTCTAAACCTAAGATGATAATGGTCGAATTAAACACATCTAATAAGAATTATTTTAAAATATTACGGCCTCGTCACCTAATTGTAACCTAGATTAATTCAATTTACCCTTTATAGAGGTGAAAAATTTTACCTCGGTCACAATTCATATTGGAAAAACTAAAAGGGGTATATTTACGAAATATGAACTTCAATATTTCTAATAAAGAATCAATTTTATCAAATTCAATACATTTATGTGGAATAAATGCATTTTAAAATAAGTGTGCAATACGTGATGAAAACTGCTTTTCATCAAAATTCATTTTTAAGCATAAAACTGGGATTATTCTTATCCCATCTATAGAAAAATGTTAAATAAATGTTAAAATTTTTAATTAATATATAAAATATAAATGTATTAAAATGATTTACCAACAATTATTTATTTAATTTAATACAATGAAATGTGTTTGTGCACATAGAAATAAATTTCTTTAAAAATATCACTTTTACATTCAAAAGATCTTAATTTTATTTATTATAAATTAGTAACCAATGAACATATTTAATAGATGTATAAAACATAAAATTTTAATTATTTTTTAGTAGTATTCATACCCACCATTCCAAAAACTAGGTGGTTACTATAATTTAAGCATATATCATGGTTTGTTTAAAACCGTTGTTGCGTGAAACATAAGCTATTAATGAAATTAAATTTATTTGAATTAAATTTCATAAAATAACAGGGTGTTACATTCTACCACCATTGAAATGAGTTTTAACACAAACTTTTATCACTATGATAAAAAAATTATTATATCATTTTTTCATTACATCCTCAGTTTCCCATGTTGTTTCTTAGAATTTGTGATTTCTCCAGTGAACATTCTCCCAGTGAGTAGTAATATCCCATAGAAATTTATCTCCATAATCCAATATTTCAATCAGATTTTTTTATAATAAATATCATATTCTAGTAGTATGACCTCTAATTTTATTTCATTTTATTAATAAGTATCAACTTCCTTAGGATAGATACATGGAAGACATCATGACCTTGACAAAGGTCTAGTTGAAGCGCCAAGATAAAGCTATCATCCCAACTCAGTCAAGAATATTTAAAGAGAAAATATACAAAGGGATAAAAATTCCATTCTTTTTGAATCTAATAACCTTATTCAATAGATAAATTCAAAGAAAAACCTTCTCATAACTTTAAATTCTAAATCATGTCGATGGTTGTAATCAAAACATTTTTTTGACTCTGAGTTATCTTGATGTGTTGTTGAATGAAACTAACTTTCCCTACCATTTACTTAGGTCTTTGGGGTCCTATTAATTTTAAATATCCAATATCATCCCATAATATTATATTTCCTTATTTCCATAGTGGGATTCATAAGGATCCATATGAATGCTTCAGTGAAAGCTATTGTCGCAAGAAAACTCAACTGGAGGAAGGTGTTGATCCCAAAAACATTTGAAATACATAGAACAACATATCATCATATACTATAGGGTTTGAATTATTATCTTAGACTTAAAATATGTTGTAGGATGATTCATTTTACTAAAATTCAATTTCATATCCAGATCATGCAATAGACCTTGACAGAAATTTGAGATAAACCTCACATCCTGTTTCGGTACAATAGAATTTGGTGCTCCATGAAACCATACCCCTTCCCTAATGTATAATATAATGAGATAGTAAAGATATAAATCTTTTCTAATATAAATTAAGTGAGTTAAATAAATAATTTTATCAACTAAAACCCAAATATCATTATGTCCTTTAGAAGTTTTAGAGAGTCAAATGAAAAAATAGATGGTGATGCTTTCCCATTTCCATTTTGTTATGGATAATGGTTATTGCATACCCTTATAATTATGTCTCTAAACCATAACTTATAGAATTACCAATCACAAAGAAACATACTTATAAATAAATATCTTTATGTTTTCCCAACAGAAATACCCTTTCACGTAGGCCTGTGGTAGGTATTATACCCTTATCACCCATCAGTTGTGGGTTCAAGCCCAACAACCTCTCTATATGTCATTGGATATAACCCAAAATGTTGGTTATCTATTTTCCAAAACTATATTAATATAATTCATATACCATTCCCAAATAATTATAACTCATGACAACCTCAACATAAAATATAAGATAATTCTTTCGTAGTTCCTTGAAACATGTGTTCTTGTTTTAAGAATCACTATTTTTAAGTGGTTTCGATTGTATTTATTTATGGAACTGGAAACATAAAATAGTTCTTTATCCAAAGGGGACCTGCTTTCCAAAGACAGACGTTCATTAAGTTTTAACTTTACGATACTTAAGAACAGTCATTGGTTGAGAGGATGAGAGTTCAGACAATCACACCCTTTTGGGGGGAATTATTATCCTCTCTATGACTCTCTTTAAAAATTTAAGATATTTTCATGAGTCCTTATTAAATCACAAAGTATATCTTAAGTATACATTGTAATTTAAAATCACTTATTAACATGTGTAAAATTTAGAATCATCAGTATGAATTCAAGGTTCTTCGTTAATAAAAATATATGAATGTATTCGTGGTTTTCCATCAACGGTATCCTAAAATATACTGATTAGAGATTATATAAATCATTGTTGTGATGATACTATTTTTTTAACCCACTCAGTGGGGCACTCTAGAATATTTGGTCATCTAGGGAGACGAAGGATTGTTTTGATCTTGGGATTGTGCCCAAAAAATGGGCTACCTACGTATCCTTGTGAAAGGAATCAAAACCCTCATAGTTTGGTGCCATTTAATAAGACACATCATCCCTTTTAAGGTCATGTGATAAGGACCTCTATGTGAAAGCTTCTTGGTTAAAACTTAGAGTGGAAATTATGAAGAAGAAGCCTGGGGATCTTGGAAAGGATGTGCCTTTCTAGAAGTTTAACACCTGAGATTATTATGAGAAATGTTTTTTTATGTTATATACATCATCAAAGGAATATTTCACTACACACAACACTATCTTGTCTTTCTTTACACACAATCGCGACATTCTTCAATAGCTTGTGTTGTACACAATACTGAGTTTCACTAAACAATGATATGCTGTTAAAATATTATTAAAACTAGCCGTTATGAATAGTAATACACACTTTTTTAAATTTTATAAATTTTATCTTTCAAAATGGGCTTCATTTTTGGATTTGGAATATCGAAATTCTCCTAGGGTGAATTTTTGGTATTTTTATGAAAACTTTAAAATTTTGATGAATAGTGAAAACACTAGGTTACTATTTAAAAAAAACTTTTTATTTAAATAATTATTTATTTTATTTAAATTTTTTTGGTCAAAATTGATACATAATACCTATATAAGTTCAAAGTAATTCATTAAATTCATTTTATAATAATTTAGATATATAAAAATTTTATTGAACTTTTCACCGTCTTTTACCCACCTCCTAGGAGAGTTTGAAAATTTACATAAAACATAATTTTAACACTTCTCTGAGTGGAATTTCAAAAATCCGAGAGACATGGTTAATAACAAGGAGTAAAATGTGGTTCAATAAGATAACATTAATTTTTGGTGAATAGTAACTTTTTACTTTTTTTACCACGGTTAAAAGTAAATAAGGTAATTAAGGGTAAAAGTGATATTATTATTACCCTAACACATGTCTTAATTATGTTGGATAACTATAATTCGACCAAAAACAACCTTAGGAATAAAATATTACCCTTTAGGTCTACATGGATTAGATTAGGACACTTATTATTATTTTATTTAAAGAAGTGTTAAAATATTTAAAATCAAAGTTTAATAACTAAAAACATTTTTAATGTAAGGTTATACAAAATATAAATTCGGCTATAGATATTAATTAGAAATATAAAAATATTTCCTACATAATGGTACTTTATTTATAATTTTTAGAATTTAAATAATTTAATTTATTTATGACACAATGATGATGCAGTAATTACCTTATTAAGGAAATATTAACTTAATTGATATTATAAATACCAAAATAAATGTAATTTGAGATTTTTTGATAATTAAACTAATTTTAATGGTTAACATGAAATATTAGTATTGATTTAATTAACTTATTCGGACTTATAATGCTGTTATGATTTTCACAAAAATCAATTACCAAATAGTGTCAAAATTAGCATAAAATAGTTTTTTAAAAAATATTATATTATTAATTGTTATTTTATTCCAAAATATCAAAGGATCAGCCAAATGACTTAGATACGGTTATATATATTAATAATGAACAACTTGGAGTTCGTTTGACTTGTTATAGTAATTTTATTAACCATATAATGTAAGATAACAAGAAGACATCTTGAAATTAAATTATTAAACTCAGAGTTAAATCTAAATTATAAGGTTAAAATAGTAACCTAAACGTCTCTAAAATATATTGTTTGAGATTATTTCGACCTATCCCCACCTTACCTTCGAAATAAATCAATTTGGAGCTATTAAAAACCGAATTTGACTTTGTAATAAAATAATATTTTATGTTTTTTCTATGGCGCCCCTCTCCTCCCTTATAAAAGGGAATCCCATCCTTCTATTCCTCACACCACATTGAGCCTTCAGTCTTGGCCAAACCCTACCAATTTCGCTTCTCCACTTCCCCAGAGACATCCTAGAGGTCCTGGTTTTCTTCAAAGACCATCTTTAGTGCCCTAAGAAGAGGTTAAGAAGAGGCGCTTCAAGAAGATGTAATGTCTGTTACCGATTCTTTCAACATTATTTCTTCTTATAATTCTTCATATTTAGTTGTTTCATTATGAATTAATAACATTAGTATCACTCATATACAATTTTGTTATTATAAATATGAAACAACTGTATTTCACCTTCTATCCATCCTACAGAAAATGAAATCACCGCGCGTGTGTACGTACGGAATACCGTCTCCACGCCGTGGTGTAATCTGTTTTCCACCACCAACTTACTTGGATGGATAAACTGGTGTAAAGAATAACTATATATGATAATTTTAAAGTGATATTGATTCTGAAATATTATACATACACTTCAATTCAATTCCATGATCATGGGAATGATATCATCGCTCGTGCGTACGTACGACATACCATCTCCACGATGTGATGCAACTCGTTCTACATCATCATCAATGCTTAATGATTGTATAAATGAATTTAATGAATAAATATGATATATATTACACTAAAACCATTCTTGAAATGGGTTATCTATAACCTAAAAAGAATAATAAGAATTTATTGGACAAAACACGCATTAGAACAAAAAGCAATAAACACCTGAATAACAAGTTGAAATGAAATATTACTAATAAGAAGCTAATAATATGACCATATATGACATCATAAAAATGAGTATGATTCTGGAATAAGTCAATAATATTATTTAAATCATTATACAGGAGGTTCGGACATGTACGAAGCAAATCAGACCTAAGGTAATGGAAAATCTCGCAAGGTCATTTTTATCCGAGATTGTTTATACATCAGAATTTACTGGGGAAGATTTATCATCCATATCCATGTTTCCTTAGTATGTAATATTATTTCTATCCCCCTAAAAGTTATTAAATCCAATTTTACCCTTCGGGTTGTTTTTAATTAAAGATATGAAATGAATCATTTTTCATCTTTTTGTATGAGGTACATTTTTGACTTTTCCGACCAATGTAGGAGGAGAATGTTTTTATTTAACTTATACGACATGAATGGATTTTTAGAACATTATTTCTATGAATCTTTCATTATAAGTTTTCAAGTTTATTTTTAATCAACTTCTTTTAGTTTAAAATTATATGACATTTTAAGAAAGGAAAATGTTTTTGAAGTAGAAAGGATATTTTCCTCAAGAATGGAGTTCAAGCGTTTTATCAAAATTATTTTCCATCTAAGATAATATAGGGTTCTTTTTCTATCCCTATTTTTATGTATATTTTACTATGTTATGATGGAATTATTTTTATGATGTCCTTTTATCTTATATGGATTATTTTATAACTGCACGATGTTTAAGAATCCAATTTTTATTACATGGGTTATGCTATGATGTATGATTTATGATTTTGTGGAACAAATAAGAATGGTATAATAATGAGATGGGTGGGACCTATATCTCCCTCCAATTCATTGGGTAAAGATTTATATCTCATGATATAGACATGGCTGGAACGGTAGGTTAATCTGGTTCAGTGAAACAGGACTGAAACAAGGAGTGAACTCGGTTCAGAAATGGACTTTGTCCGCTAAGATAGTCTTGGAAATGATTCTTGACTACTAATAAATAATTCTTGATGATTATGTGTGTATGAAACAATGTTTCATGTTTTGTGTTATAATTATTGGTATTACATTACTATGATTTATCCCATGTTATGATATTATGATCTCTTTTGCAGGTTAATATTTTCGAAATTTTTTGTTCTTATGAATATCATATTTCCTTTGTTTACCCTTACTGAGCATCTGAGCTCACACTTTTGTATTTTTTCTTTCCCCAGGTCAGGAATAAGGTTATTAAGTAGGATATTTCAAAAGGGACTCTAGATATAATGAAATAAATGGGAGACAATTTAGATTCTTTATGAACCTGTTGTTTATGTTTCCTAGTTTCTAAAGACAATATAACTCTACGGTCCTACCATGGATTTGTTATATGTTGTAATAAGTATGCTTCAATTCTGTAGTAATAAAAATGTATATAAAGTATGGGTCGTTATAGGTGGTATCAAAGGAAAGGTATAGTCAACCTTTGGAAACTAGGATGTGAAAGTCTTAGTAAGAACCCTAAGGATAAGTCTAAGCATAGAACACAATATAAGTGTTTTAGAAATGGCCATGAATAACCTTAAGTGTGAAATTTTATTATTGATTATTTGGTTTTCCTATTATGATTATTGTTTCCCAAACTATGGTTGTTGGTTTTAGTAAATGGTTAGAACCCGAAGGAACCGTGTTAGTGCTGAATGCGACGGGCAATGCAATGATTGTCTCCCTGAGCAACCAAACATTATGGGAGCTGGAATTAAAATTATTGTATCCATTCTCAAACAACTTTCTCAAGCTATGAATCATGCAGGACTTCCAAATGAGAAAGGTAAGGAGCAACATTCTGTTGAATCCTTCATGAGACAGCGTCCACCTTCATTCAGTGGGTCTACTGATCTATTACTGGCTGAACAATGGATCAGTACCATTGAAAAGATATTTTCAGTTCTTAAATGTTCTGAACATGATAAAGTCATCTTAGCGGTTTATCTTTTGGAAGGTGAAGCTGATCAATGGTGGAATCTTATCAATAATATGAGTCCAAGATATGAAATTGAGTTCATGTAATGGGACGAGTTCAAGAACATATTTTTTAATAAATACTTCCCTCATATTCTTTGAACAAAGATGGAGAAGGAGTTTCTTGAACTAAAGAAAAAGGATGGTTAATCTGTTGGTACCTTTGAAGAAAATTTTACAAGACATGAAAGGTATGCTTCTGGTATTATTATCCAACCTGAGAGTAAGATCAATTGATTCTTTAGTGGCTTAAAACCAGGTCTTCGAAGGGCGTTAGCCATAGGGGACTTCAATAGCTATGAGGAAATCATTCGATGTGATCTCAATGTTGAGATGAAGATTGGAGCAACCAATCAGTCATATGCATTTGATAAGAAGAGGAAAATGGAATTCAAAAAAATCTAAAGACCACACTGAAAAGAAGATGTGTTTTCCCTTATGCTCAAAGTGTGGAAAGAAACAGTGAGGGAGTTGTCTTAATGGGACAAGTAAATGTTTCAAATGTGGAAAATAAGGTCATTGGGCATTTGAATGCCGTAATAATGGGAAGAAGATATCTAGTTATGTGAACAAAGAAAATGCTACAAATAGTGCACCTCCTACACTTCAATGTTACATGTGCAAGGAAATGGGGCATTATGAAAATCAATGCCCTAATCCAAGGGTTGTTGATGATGATCGATGTCAAAAAACTCTTAAGTCCAAAGAAAAAGGAAAGTCACATGCAATTTATATCAGCGATGTGGAGTATGAGAACGAAGTGGTGAAAGGTACACTTACCATCCACTCTAAATTAGAAATTTTTTTATTTGATTCGGGATCCACCCAATCTTTTATTTATGAATAATTTTCTAAGGGTATCACCATATTACCTCAAAAATTAGATGTTGAGTTAGCTGTGACAACCCCTAATGGCACAATAGTCGCCTCAAAAGATTACAATTCTTCTCCGATTGAAGTTTGTGGGAAATTTCTTCCTATAAATCTTGTGATCCTTCCTATAGTGGAATTTTATGTGATTATTAGCTTGTATTGGATTTCTTTATACGGAGATCATATCAATTTACAAAGAAGGGAAGTCACATTTCATATTCCAGATCAATTTATGATAGTCTATCAGTGCATGGATGAACATAACCTTCCATTGGAAATATCTTCCATCTTATGGGTCTTGATTCCACTAAATGAAGTTTATTTATCTCAAATGTTTGGAGAGAAACTCACAATTAAGAATATTCCCATTGTATGGAAATTTGATGATGTCTTTCCGGGTGAATTTCATGGTCTTCCACCAAATCGTGAAGTTGAGTTTTCAATAGAACTCGTACCAGGTGCTTTACCTATTTCAAAGACACCTTATAGAATGGACCCAATTGAGTTGCAGGAATTGAAGAAGAAACTCCAAGAGAATCATGATAAAGGATTTATATGCCATTGTGCGTCACCTTATAGAGCACCTGTTCTGTTTGTTAAGAAGAAATATGGATCTATGAGACTATGCCTTGATTATCGAGAACTTAACAAGATCATTATCATGAATAAATATTCTCTCCCATGCATTGGTGACTTATTTTACCAACTACACGGAGCTCAATACTTTTCCAAGATTGATCTTCGTTCAGGGTATCATCAATTAGGGGTCAAAAGGGAGGATATACCAAAGACGGCTTTTTGTACAAGGAATGGACACTATGAATTTTAGTGTTTCCATTTGGTCTTACTAATTCTCCTACTATCTTCATGGATCTGATGAATAGAGTCTTTAGAGAATATGTTGATCAGTTTGTGGTAGTCTTTAAAGAATATATTCTTGTCTATTCATAGAGAAAAAAAGAACATGAAGATCACTTGATAATTATATTGAAGACCCTGAGAAAGGAGAAGCTTTATGAAAAATTTACCAAGTCTGAATTTTGGATGTAAAAAGTTTCATTATTGGGTCACATAATCTCAAAAGAGGGGATATGTGTGGATCCAGAAAATATAGAGGTTATTGAAAGATGGTCGAGACCAACAACAGTTACTGAGATATGAATTTGTCATGGCTTGGCTGGATATTATCGACATTTTGTGAAAGATTTTTCCCGATTATCTATTCCACTCACCAGGTTGACTCGAAGAGGAGTTAAGTTTGTTTAGATGGATGAGTGTGAAGAGAATTCCAAGGAGTTAAAAAGAAGGTTATCCAGTGCACCTGTGCTCACATTGCCACATAGTGGAGAAAGGTTTGTGATCTACAGTGATGCATCCAAGAAGGGATTGGGGTGTGTTCTCATGAAAAACGATATGGTGATATCATATGCCTCACGACAGTTGAAAATACATTAGCGAAACTACCCAACTCATGATTTGGAGTTAGCTATGGTAATATTTTCATTAATGATTTGGAGGAATTATCTTTATGGTGAAAGGTGTGGTATTTTTACTGATCATAAAAGATTAATGTATATTTTCACACAAAAGTATTTGAATATGCACCAAAAAAGATTGTTGGAGCTGATTAAGGATTACGACTAGTCAATTCATTATCACCCTGGGAAAGAAAACAAGGTGGAAGATGCATTAAGTCAACAAGACCATGCTAGCTTATCCATGATGAGGATCACAAAACATCCAATATTTATGGATTTACAAAGGATGGATCTTGGAATTATACTGGAAGGGGAAAAATAATATCTTTCTCAAATAAATGTTCAACCATCTATACATGTGAAGATTAAAGAGGCACAAAAAGAAGATGTATAGTTACAAAAGAAGGTGAGAAATGTTCCTGAATTCAACCTTGATTGTGATGGGATAATAAGGTTCAGGAATAGGGTTTGTGTTCCTCCCATCCCAGAATTGAAGAAGGAGCTACTGGATGAGGCTCATAGTTATTCATGCTCTATTCATACAAGAAGCACGAAGATGTATAGGGACCTGATAGAGTACTTTTGGTGAGATGTCATGAAAAGTGATGTTGCTGAATATGTCTCTTGATACATGGTTTGTCAGCATGTTAAAGCTGAGAGACAGTAGTCTAAAGGGATGTTACAACCATTACCCATACCACAATGACAATGGGAAAACATCACTATGGACTTTGTAACTGGACATCCTAAAACATCCAAAGGGAATAATGTTATCTGGGTCATAGTTGACCATCTTACGAAGTCGGCACACTTCATTGCTATGATAGAATATTTCTCTCTGGATTAGCTTTCCTGGATAAATGTAAAGGAAGTTGTAAGATTTCATGGAGTAACACATTCCATTTTATCTGATCGGGATCCAAGGATTACCTCTACGTTCTGGCGAAGTCTTCAACATACTTTAGATATAGAGTTGAGTTTCAGCACTGCATATCATCCTCAGATAGACGGTCAGTCTGAGAGGACAATTCAAACTCTAGAAGGTATGTTGAGAGCTTGATCAATGGATTTCAAAGGAGGTTGGGATCAACACCTACCTTTGGTGTAATTTTCTTATAATAATAGCTTTCACTCCAGTATTCATATGGCTCCTTATGAAGCTCTTTATGGAAAGAAATGTCGAACTCTAACTTGCTGGGATGAAGTTGGGGAAAGAAAGCTATTAGGACCCGATCATGTTGATCAGATGGCAGAAAAGGTCTGATCTATTCAACATCACATAAGAGAATCTTAGAGTTAACAAAAAAGTTATTCCAATAACCAAAGAAAAGACCTAGAGTTTTAAGTGGGTGATAATGTGTTCTTAAGAATATCTCCTTGGAAGAGAGTAATGAGATTTGGAATGAAGGGAAAGCTGAGACCTAGGTATGTCGGTCCTTTCAAAATACTGGATCATGTTGGGAAGGTAGATTACCGATTGGCACTTCCACTGAATCTCTCTCAAGTTCATGATGTGTTCTACGTATCTCCCCTGATAAAGTACATACCTGATATTTCACATGTACTAAGCTCAAGAGTTGTACCACTAGAGCAATATCTTTCTTATGAAGAACAACCGATAGAGATTCTGGATCGTAGCGAAAAAGTTCTACAGAACAAGACCACTCCCTTGGAGAAAGTTTTATGGAGGAACCACCAATTAGAAGAAGCTACATGGGAGCTTGAGGATATGATGAGGGATAGGTATCCTCATCTGTTTGTTACGAAGTGATGAATTTTGAGGGTGGAATTCATTTTAAGGGGGTAGAATGTAACACCCGAGATATTTATGAGAAATATTTTGTTTTTATGTTATATACATCATGAATGGAATAATTCACTACACACAAAACTATCTTGGCTTTCTTTACATGCAATCGCGACCTTCCTCAATAGCTTGCATTGTACGCAATACAGAGTTTCACTAAACAACTATAAGCTATTAAAATATTATTAAAACTAGCTGTTATGAATATTAATACCCACTTTTTAAAATATTATAAATTTTATCATTCAAAATAGACTTCATTTTTGGATTCATAATATCAAAATTATCCTAGGGTGAATTTTTGGTATTTTTCTGAAAACATACAATTTTTGATGAATAGTGAAAACACTAAGTTACTATTTAAAACCCGACTTTTTATTTAAATATTTATTTATTTTATTTAAATTTATTAGGTCAAAATTTATACAAAATACCTATATAAGTTAAAAGAAATTCATTGAATTCATTTAATAATAATTTTCGATATATAAAAATTTTATTGAACATTTCACCGTCTTTTACCCACCTCCTAGGAGAGTTTGAAAATTTACATAAAACATAATTTTAACGCTTCTGTGAGTGGAATATAGAAAATCCAAAAGGCACAGTTAATATCAAGGAGTAAAATGTGGTTTAATAAGATAAAAATATTTTTTTTGTGAATAGTAACTTTTTACTTTTTTTACCATGGTTAAAAGTAAATAGGGTAATTAAGGGTAAAAATGATATTAATATTACCCTAGCACATGTTATAATTCTATTGGATAAGTATAATTAGACTAAAAACAACCTTAGTAATAAAATATTACACCTTACGTCCACTTGGATTACATTTGGACACTTATTATTATTTTATTTAAAGAAGTGTTAAAATAGTTAAAATCAAAGTTTAATAACTAAAAACATTTTTAATGTAGGGTTATACATAGGATAAATTTAACTATAGATATTAATTAGAAATATAAAAATATTTCCTACATAATGGTATTTTATTTACAATTTTTAAACATTAAATAATTTAATTTATTTATGACACAGTGATGATGCATTAATTACCTTATTAAGAAAATATTAACATAATTGATATTATAAATACTGAAATAAATGTAATTTTTGACTTTTTAAGAATAACACAAATTATATAGGTTAATATTACATATTATGATTTATTTAATTAACTTTTTTCTAAATAATAATGTAGTTATGATTTTCACAAAAATCAATTACAAAATAGTGTCAAAATTGACATAAAATAGTTTTTAAAACAAATATTATATTATTAATTGTTATTTTATTCCTAAAAATATAACATTTGGTCAACTGAATTAGAAAAGGTTATATATAATAATAATGAACAACTTGGGATTCGTTTGGCTTGTTATAGTAAGTTTATTAACCATATAATGTAAGATAACAAGAAGACGCGGTAAAAGTTAAATTATTTAACTTAGAGTAAAATCTAAATGAGAAAGTTCAAATAGTAACCTAAACATGTCTAAAATCTATTTGTTGAAAGGAGTTCGACCCATCCCCGCCTTATATTATAAATAAATCATTTTTGAGCTATTAAAAACCGAATATGAATTTATAATAAAATTATATTTTATGTTTTTATTAAGGTACCCCTCTCCACCTATATAAAAGGGAACATCCTCCCTCAATTCCTCACACCACATTGAGCCTTAAATCTTGGCCAAACTCTGCCAATTTCTCTTCTCCACTTCCCTAGAAACATCCTAAGGGTCCTGGTATTCTTCAAAGACCATTTTTAGTGCCCTAAGAGGATGTTAAGAAGAGGCGCTTCAAAGAAGAGGTCATGTCTGTTACCGATTCTTTCAAATTTATTTCTTCTTATACTTATTCTTATTTATTTGTTTCATTATGAAGTAATAAAATTAGTATCACTCATATACTTATATGTGATTATAACTATAAAACAACTCTGTTTAACCTTCTATCCATCCAACAGAAAACGAAATCACCGCGCGTGCGTACGTACGGAATACCGTCTCCACACTGTGGTGTAATCTGTTTTCCACCACAACCTTAATTGGATGGGTATAATAGTGTAACGAATATCTGTATATTATAATTGTAAAGTGAAATTGATTCTTAAATAGTATACTTACACTTCAATTCAATTCCATGATCAAGGGAACGATATCATCACTCATGCGTACATTCGGCTTACCGTCTCCATGAAGTGATGCGACTCGTTCTACATGATCTTCAATTATTAATGATTATATAAATGAATTTAATGAATAAATATGATATATATAAAAATAATAAAATTCTGTAAATGAGTTATCTATAAACTAAAAATAAGAATAATATTTTATTCGACAAAACACACATAAGAAAAAAAAGCAATAAACACCCGAATAAAAAGTAGCAATGAAATATTACTAATAAGAAGCTAATAATATGACCATATATGATATCATAACAATGATTAAGATTCTGTAATAAGTAAATATCATTATTTAAATCATTATACAAGAGGTTTAGACACGTACTAATAAAATCAGACCTAATGTAAGGGAAAATCTCGCAATCTCATTTTTATCTGGGATTATTTATACTTTAGAATTTACTGGGGAATATTTATCATCCAAATACATGTTTACTCAATATGTAATATTATTTCTATCCCCCTAAAATTGTTAAAATCCAATTTTACCCTTCGGTGAGTTTTTAGTAAAAGATATGAAAGGAATTTTTTGCTATTTTTTTGTACATGGTACTTTTTTGACTTTTCCAGCCAATGTACGAGGAGAATGTTTTTCTTTAACTTATACGGAATGAATGTATTTTTAGAAAATTATTTACATGAAGATTACTTTACAAGTTTTCAAGTTTATTTTTAATCAACTTCTTTTAGTTTAAAATTATATTACATTTTAAGAAAGTAAAATGTTTTTGAAGTAGAAAGTATATTTTCCTCAATAATGGAGTTCAAGCGTTTTATCAAAATTATTTTCCATATAAGATAATACAGGGTTCTATTTCTATCCCTATTTTTACATTGATTTGATTATTTTATGATGGAATTATTTTTATGAAGTCCTTTTATCTTATATGGATTATATTGTGATGGAACGATGATTAAGTATCCCATTTTTATTAAATGGGTTATGCTATGATGTATGATTTATGATTTTGGGGCACACATAATAATGGTATCATTATGAGATTGGTGGGACATATATCTCCCTATAATTCATTGTTTAATTATTTATATATCATGAGGTAGACATGGCTAGAATGGTAGGTTAATCTGGTACAGTGAAATAGGACTGAAATGAGGAGTGAACTCGGTTCAGAAATGATCTTTTTCCACTATGATAGTCTTGGCAATGAGTATTTACTACTAAGAAATGATTCTCTATGATTGCGTGTGTATGCCACAAAGTTTCATGTTTTGTGTTTTGATTATTGGGATTACATTTCACTACTATGATTTATCCCATGTTATGATATTATGATCTCTTTTTCAGGTTAAGATTTTCAAAATTCTATGTTCTTATGAATATGGTATTTCCTTTGTTTACCCTTACTGAGCATTTGAGCTCACCCTTTTGTATGTTTTCTTTCCACAGGTCAGGAAGAAGGTTATTAAGTAGGATATGCCAAAATGGACTCTAGATATGATGAAATAAACGGGAGACAATGTAGATTCTTTATGAACTATTTGTTTATGTTTCCCAGTCTCTAAAGACACTATACCCATACGGTCCAACCATTGTTTTGTTATAAGTTTTAATAAGTATGCTTCAATTCTATAGTAATAACAATGTATGTAAAGTATGGGTCATTATAAGTAGGATTAGACCCTACTGGGAATATGGCGCATGGGGAACAGGTTTGATTTGAAGTGTTGGGTTTGAACCTCAAGGAGGATTCCTACGCATCCCATATAAATTGGAATCAAATCACACATAGTTTGATAAGTCTCATAATAGAATATGGTCCTTTTAGAGATATGGGTTTTGGCTTAATTTCTGAAAAGTTTTCCTTAATGACACGGGGGGTTAAATTTGGGGCTTATTCTTGAGGAGGATTCCAAGATTAAGGGAATTAGGGTTTGATTCTTGAGGAAGATTTCCAATGAGCTCAGACCTTGAGATGGCTTCCTATGTATCATTGTTATTGTGGAAATCAGAGTTCACTTAGATCCTTAAAATGAGTGTTTGTGCACATTTTGTGACCATCACGTATCTCTAAGACCTTGTGAGACATGCTCGGTGTGAGAAACAAGAGGATGTGAAAGATTCAACAATGACAGTTCAAACTTTTCCACCTCCGCTGATGGAAGAGGTCGCATCGACCATGGAAGGGGGAGAGGCGATGAGCCTTCCCTCTATTATATTTTCATTGGTCAAGGGCCCAATGTAAGGAGGAAGGGATTAAGGTTAGGGTATTACACTAGGATGGCTGCCCTAAAATTTATTTTGGTAGGAAAGTGAGACTTCTTCTTTGCTTGTGCGGAAAAGTAAATGTGATTTATACCTTCCCTACCAGAGACCTGAGGATCCAGGTCACCTCTTTAAGAATGGAGAGGCCATGACCCAACCGACCCTTAAACTGAGAACTTCCCAACACTATTTCTGGGAGAATGGTCCATGTGACTATGGATGTACAAACTCAGAGACACTTTATGACTCCAAACCCCATTGTGAAACGAATGTGGGAAACCTCTAACTGTGGAAATAAAAACCCAAAGAGGAGACACACTGATATTCCTTTACCAAAGGTTTGATAAGTTAGGAGGTTTTGCTGGAGGTCTCCACTTAGTCCCTTTCAGATAAGGGAACTAAGGAAGGAGATACACTTCCATGAATGTATTTTTAAAAAGGATACTTGAGTTGGTCGCGTAGGTCCCTCATGAAAGTATGTCACGTAGGTACCCTATGTTGATGTACCGCTTAGGTATACTATTTAGTTAAGGAATGCATGTATGGAACACAAATATTTTGTGCTGGTCTAAATGATGACTGAAGAATATGTTTTACAAAGGATAACCAATCCTATGTAAAATTTGTAGAAAGACCATCAAAACATGATTATCCCATTTAATAATCTCTTCTCTCATAGTTTAGAGATCTAATTGAGTCAATTTGAGGGATCTAAGTGAATGAACTACTCAATGGGAGTTTCAAAGATTCTGTTCAATTTTTCAGTTTTGTTTCGGGTAGCCCAAGTGCTCTATTTATAGGCACAGATGGAGCCTGGTCGAAGAAATGTTGCTCACGCAGGTATTCTGCATAGCTCTGTCACACAGGAGCTCTGCGTAGGTGCACAACCATTTTCCACCACACAGCTATGTCGTGTAGGCCAGTCATGCTGTTCTGTCGCATAGTTATTGTCACAATGTTCAGTCATGTAGGCCAGTGCAGCCAGTCCACTGCGAAGTTATTTGCCAGTGTTTTGATTTTCCTTTTGTACTTTTGGAACCTGGCCTTGGGATTTGAAATATCCAGAGTTTTCTTAATAGTATTTTGGTTTTCTTATGTGGTTTCAACAAAATACCACCCCCAGGATTAGATCCAAAAATAGAAGGCTTGAGTCCTGAGGTGAACATGTGGGGATAAACACTATGGATCAATTTCTGAATAACACAGGCTTGCCTCATAGGTACCCCGTGCGAATGTTATGTGTAGCTCTGGCACGTAGGTCCTTGGTTGTTCTATAAATTGGTCTCCTTATTTGTGAGTTTTTTAACCTTTACTTTTAATATTTTGACCGATCTCATTGCGTAGTTCATTCGCTCAGCCCCATCGTATTATTATCTCACGTAATTTCCTTGAAATTACTTCTAGGTAAAAATATTTAAATGATGGATCTAAGATAAAGGAGTTCTATGAAGGGGTTATGCTAGGCTTCATGTCAAGGGAACTACGCAATGGACGTCATCGAAGGACCTATGTGATAGACCTTGTCGAAGGACCTACGCGAACAATGTATTTTTCCAAACTTTTGATTTATCTATTTCTAAAAATCCAACTTAATAGTGGAAGATTGGTAATTCTTTTTTGAAAGAAATAATGACTCATTTGATGACCCATACTGAAGATTCTAAGGCATTTCAACATGAAATGATGAAGATCGTCGGGCCCGAAAACTATGATGTTACTGAAATTACACTTCTGGAGTTATAGAAAGGATTAATTCCTTACAAGCATGATTATCCACAAAGTCCATACTTACCCTTGTACAGGCATTGGCGTTTGCAAGAAACCCATATTCCATCTATTAATAAGTACTTTTAAAATAATTGGATTCTTCAGTACTCCTACTATAACTTCATGAATATTATTGAAAGGGGTGTTTTAGTACAAGAAGAAACAGTACCTATTTGTTGTATTCTTCTTATAGTGGTTACACTCCCGATATGAAGGATCATGTGGTAGAGACAATATCACAATGCTATGATTCAATTTTTTGGGCTTCTCAAACATATCAATCTAATGGTTGGAAGGAATACAAGAATCATTATTCTAGAGTAGGTGTCAAACCCTAGTGGATGTGGGCACTTTGGGTACGTCAGACTTCTGCAGAATTCAGGAAAGAGTTGTCAGCCATTCATATCAATGAAGTTGTCTATATAGGGAAAACACGTGTTTATAAAAATGATTTCATACCTGAATTTCAGATTTGTTGGATTCCACAAAAAAATTCCTTTCATTTGAAGCAAGGTGAATTTGGTATTAGTCTCTGGGATATTTACCAAATAGTAGGGATTCCCATTCTTGGGAAAATGTATGATGAATTCATTCTTCATGCTACAACATGGGGTGATTCTACTAGAAGGCTACTGTTGTCCCATGAATTATTTAATATAGGGAAGAATTTACCCAATTACAAGAAATATATCCATTCCAAAGTGTAGATGGAATCCTTCTTAGAACCAACAAAAGAGAAAGGTGAAACCTGTGGACTTCCTACTATTTGTCCATCTGTAGATAACCGGGGAAGTTCAGGAACATATTAGCCTATTATAGAAAGGGGTGACTACAATCATTGGTGAAATAATGTGAAACCTGATATAGATGAAAAGTTATGTTTAACTGCCTTCCTTGCTATGTGGCTAAGAGTTTATTTTCTTCCTGTTTGTGAATCCGAGGGTGGTATAAAATCAGGGACTTTTATCATTACAGATAAATTGGTAGAAGGAATGTATATTTGGCTAGAAAATCCTATATTGGCATGAATTTACCATCTTATGATTCATTTATATAATGTTAAGTCTCCATTTAGAATTTTTAGGGCCATTCCAAGTGTTGTGGGGATGGATTGTAGCACATTTTTCTACATACACAGTGTTGAATTTAGTTAGAGTTCCCAATGGTCGATTCACCCCATTTTTACCGAAGGTTTCTGGTATTCAGCCTCCTAACATAAGACCTAATGTGGTGATAAATGCATTTAATGTCTCAGGAGAATTCAGCTTCATTACTTTTGGTAACCCATTGGTTGGAGTATTTATTGATGATGGTAATGAAAAGAGTTATGAACTGAGATCTTATATGATGGAATTCAAGGATGGCATATTATCAACCAAGATTGATTGGGAAATTATCTACGAGTCATACATCCCCTATAGGTTTTCTCACTAGTTCAGATGCCTTCACCAATAAAACACTTTTCCACCCACATATGTCAGAATGGAGAAACAGCCAATGGTAGCACGACAATTATTGATCCTAACGGATTTAGAGGTATCCAAATTATCAATTACGATACCTCCACTAGATGCATTGATTGGATTGGAAGCTGGGTATGCCAATTCTTGGGCCTCTTTATATCCTAAAAGGTCTTTGAAAATACAAATATATCAACTGGAAGTTACAACGACTATTGCACGTCGAAATTTGGGTAAGAAGTCCAAGGCCAGAGATGATACGTAAGTTTAGAGGTTTCATAGCCATCAAAACATCTTCACTAGAGGTATACCAGGAAGACCAGGGCTAGAGAAACAATACATCCAAGGCCAAGGCGGTCTAGTCATCACCATCAAACAAGGATTAATATTCCATCTATTGAACATTCTGAAGAAATGAGGCCTGGAGAAGTTCACCGTTCAGAATTCGTTGAATATCCTCCACAATCAACCATTCCAAAATTAAATTATGTGTGACCTTAATCCATTCATCATTGGGAGGGTGTAACTCGTGATCCTAGGGATTTATGGGCATTTCTCTAGCATGAAATTCAAATACCAGACATTGGTGAAATCAAAGCACCTTCTGATTGCAATCTGAACAATAGATTGGATGAAGTACAAAAGTATATTATAGAGATGGAGGCTTTCATATATGAAACTGATGAACAAGTCCAAGCCTCTAAACGAGTATCTATTTTGATGTACGTAAGAGTACTTGAAGGGGTAATTATTGACTTTGAGAAAGAGTGTGATATTTATGTTAATTATGAGAATGTATTTCCCTTTTTCATTTGTCTCAGCTTTTCTTTAAAATCCATCATCATTAATCTTGACGAATATATATTTATGCAGCTTGAATGTAGAGAAGGAAGTTCCAGACCAATTATCAATCACCTATGTATGGTCCTGTAGGCTCTCATATTGACACAAATAATGATCCTCCCAGGTCACTAAAACTTTTTCTATGAGAAAGAATCAGGACTGGGGTAATGGCGACAGATAATCACCAACCATTTCCTCATGTTTCTCCTCCTAAATTGAGTGTTTCAATATCTCCCCAAGCTTTTGAACAAAAATGCAAGAGAAAAATGAGATTTATCCAAATTTTTCACTGAAGGAGTAAGTATTTATACTGTTATTAGGGAACATAATTTGCTCAATACACTCTGGTAACCACATTTTATCCTCTTGTAGGATCTATGTCCCTCTCATCTCTCAAGGGATTAAAAGTTAATTCCTCGAGGCTGGAAAAAGAAACCCCAGGGGAAACCCAAGTTCATGTTGACGAATCTAAAATTTCAGTAGATAAATCATCAAAATATTTAGTTATACCTACTCGTGGATCTACTGAGAGAGAATAATGACATGGTAAGAGTAAATACGTTCCTCAGTTTCTTTTGTTAGAGGATACTGAAATAATCAACACTGATTTTCCTATTGCTTTTGAAGAAAGGAAAAAAGACCCAGGGCAATTTGAGACAGATATTGATATTTACCCACAATGGGAAAGACCTAATGCTACAATACATATTGAAGAGTTGATGGAATATAATATTATCGGAGCCAATTTTGGCATCAACCAACATTTTTTGGATACCTTAGATGGTGATGATTCTATAACATTCCAAGGTACATATACTGAAATGGTGAAATCCCTTAACCCAAATATTGATATTCCAGGTTCCATCAATGAATTTGGGGATTTTCATGAAGAATTTCATGGATGTAAGTCGTTATTATTTCATTTTCCATATGTAGTTATTCTTCTATATTTGATTCTTCACATCAAAAGTTCACCTTATGCATCTATATCGGCAGAATATGTTGCAAAGGCTCTTTAAGAATGGGCTATCACACTCTATCCTTATGTCAGAGATGGAGAAACAATTCTAGAGGATCCTCCATCAAGAGATGCTCCAAAGCCTTCAAATATAACAACTGGGAAAACTTAAGGGAATGTACTCTCTCAAGAAACCTTTGTTCAAATGACTACAACTGGGAATACAGGAGATGAATCCAATCAAGTAGCTGACTTATTATTGGTTAAACATAATCAAATTAATGAATCGTATCTATTTATTCCATTAGAAACTGAAAATGACCTTGATTTATCATTTTGGGTTGTCATCTCACAGATTATAATGTGAAGCTTCTGCTGTTCCAAGAGAAGTATAACAAGGAAGCTCTTTAAGTGACCTATTTCGAAAGTACAATTTACCTCATAGTAGTGACTCAGATTCAGACTTAGAGATGCAATATTCTCTTGGAATGCCAGATAAGAAGACATGGAGGCATATCTAGATCATAATTGCTGAGAATCCTTTAAATTAATTACTGTCCCATTTTTTCAAACTCCCAACATTGTTTTGTGTATATGGATTTGGTGGATTTAATTATCGACCAATCCATGATGCTATAGAATATTTCATTCACTGGTGGGAGTAGGATCAAAATTTGAGACAATATCATGAAGAGGCTAAACGAATTATCAATATTGGGGGATTTCAAGCTGCATATTTGAGGTGGAGGCAAATCATAACAAGATATCAATTGAAATTATACAACAAATTAAAGAAACCTCGAAGGATTCGTTATATATTCAATATAAATTAGATGTTGTTCATAAAAAAATTGAGTATTTTAATCAAACATTGGGAGAAACTCAACTATAGGGGATAACTTCCATTTCAACTACTAAGGAAGCACTTCATCGGGAAGAGGAAGTTAGAGTTCCTCATATGTCTCAACTTCAATAAGTAGCTGATAAAGCTTATGAAGTGGTTCATCAAATGAAATGTCATGTTGATAAATTATTCTATAACATGATTGAGAGGCTTCAGTTTGTGGAAAACCCTCTGATTTTATATAAATAAGAAAACATTTTTCTTCAACTATATATGTCTTCACTCATGTTTTCTATGATTGCAATATTAAAGGTAAATGATGATAATGACTCCATTATGTTAGAAAATCATTATTATAATGGCAATAATGGAGTGCCCAAATTATCTTATTGAGATGATGGCCCTAATGAGAATAATTTTATCGTATCTATGGTTAAATGGATAACCCCATAAATTTCATATCTATTGAATATTTTTATATTGCTCAATATTACCTAAATCATTAAAAAATTTATGTTTAGCGAGCTGGGACTCGACTTTTGTTTAGATATCCCTTCGCGAGTTCTCAATATAAATAGCACCATGTCTATTGTTATTGGAATTTTAGAGTCATGCATGCAAGACTATAAAGGGATAGTTTATAAGGTCGAATAGCTTTGACCATAAAATTTTAAATTAGATCCCAAAGAAAACTATATGGCTAAGAATTTATTTAATATTCTTTAAATATTTCCAAGGGGAATCTTGAGCCATGATTTTTATGGTCACCAAATTTTAAAACCTGTGTCAACATAAGGGTTGTCTTTTCCAAGAACAAAATTACCATTACTTGAAAACCCATTTATTGGGGTTGTGTTATGTAAGGACAACTGGGGAATATGCTACAAAGCCAAATAGTGGCATATTTTGACTGACATTCCAGTCATATAAGAAACATATGCATGGCCACATAAGGGAATGTACCTAATAGTCAAACAACAGAAATACTTGATGTTTTAACATTTTAATGTGATAGATAGGGGAACATAAGATTTGGGTGAATCAAGACCACAATGGGTGTTTCTTTAAGGAATGGAATTTAAAGATTGAAAGGGATATTTTAGACTAACATATGTCATTAATAAGAAAACCATTTCTATACAAATTTTGTGTATGAGGTATGGTTAAAATTTATCACAAAGGGGAAATTTCTGATATCATACTTTTTTGTTTTATGTCATGCAGTGAGGATGTAATACTGTGCAGTTTTAAGTCATTTAATGAGGACATTGGATGGATTTAATTTATGTTCTTTAGCTCTGACCAAAGGTATGAGAATACTCTCCAAATTTCAGGATAATTTGTTTGGAAACATACTATAATATTCCGGTATTGAAGGGAAAATTGTGAACTGTGATTTGTGAATTTCAGGAAAAAAGTAATGATATTAGAAAAGGGCTAAAAGAATTTGAGAAATTATTTTCCATGAATGAAGTTTCCATTATTTGAAAAACCCAAAAGGGGCGCTATATTTTGTTGGGCCAACTAGGGCATGTGATACATAGTCAAATAGTGTCATCTTTTGACTAACATGCCTATTATGTAGGAAACTTATGCAAGGACACCTAAGGGCACGTTCTACATAGTCAAACAAAATATCTCTTTGATGATTAATGTTGGATTGCAAAAAGTAGCAGAAAGTTTATGAAGATTTAGATTTATCGAAGCAAAGAGTTTGATTTAAGGAGAAAGGAGCCTGAATATGGAAGGGTGATTTCAAACCAAGAGTGTCCAAATAATTGGAGGAATAATAATTTTACAAAGGTATTTAACAAAAGTAAGAGGCACGATGTATTTAGTTTTAGGTCATAAAATATAGGACGAGAAATGGAAACAATATATAACATGTGGCCATGTGATTTCAAGGTTATTTTATAGTTCATCGAATAGATGGTGATGGAAATTCGTAAACCATGGTCTTAAAGACTTTCAGATTGTGAGAAAGATAATGGGACAAGTATTCTCGAATGAATTTTATAAAATACAGATTCATGTATATTTTCATCAAAGATTAATGGGGAAAAGGATACTATAACAATGAACAAAGTTACCATAATTTAGAAAACCCGTTATCGGGGATGTAGTATGCAAAACCAAATAGGGCATATTATACCTATCCAAACAGTGGCATCTTTGGATTGACAGAACTTTCATGT
The DNA here is from genome assembly GCA_963277665.1 of Viscum album. Lineage (NCBI taxonomy): Eukaryota > Viridiplantae > Streptophyta > Magnoliopsida > Santalales > Viscaceae > Viscum > Viscum album. The sequence goes on from OY728162.1 coordinate 1,336,575,506, forward strand.
TGGAAACTTATGATAGTCCGCCTAAGGGAAAATGATGCATAGTCAAGAAAAAGAGCTCTCAGGTATTAGAAACTCTGTCACCAAAAACTGTAAGAAAGATTATGAGGATCTTGAAATATTCAAGATTAAGAGTGTGAAATATGGAAGGGGTTATGACCAATTCATATGAGAAATATTTGAAACAATATTTAACATGAGTTTTATGTCCATTACATAGATGTAACTCATATGTAAAATGGAGTTTTTCTTTGTTTTCTGTAAATGAATATTATGATATGTAGTTTAAAGTCATGCAACGAAGGAATTATTCTGTGTAGTTTTAAGTCATGAAGTGAGGACATTAATAATTCCATAATAAATTTAGACACCTTATTTCTATAAAGAATCCATTTACCCAATTCCTAAGAAAACTAGACTTATTCTCGGTGTGAGAAACGAGCAGAATTAAGGTTATTTCTTATAATACAAAGTTGACACAGATAAAGAATAGGGGTATGAAATTTCCATATAGTTTAACGTCTTGTGGTAAGGATGAAAATGATACAATATTAAAGGAAAGACATATTGTAACTGTATTAAGGGATAAAACCCAAGTTTCACTATATGTCTTCTTGGAAAAATAATCATGCCATACATAATTCTTATAACCTTCTATATGCATATTAGATTAATATAAAATAAAAAAGGGGGGTTTTGTGGCTGGGCCCATGATTGGATATCTAGGCATCTCTACATATATCAAAATAGATGAGAATCAAGCCGTACGTAGATCTTTAAACAATCATTCCTTATGCTAATGGAGTTTGACATGAAGAATGGTGGATTTTTGACATGTTCTGAGAGAATGGTAATCTTAATTTCTAAAATGGTATAAGGACTAAATCATATATCTTAACGAAAAAATATGTATAGATATGATTCATATATAGGAGGAGAAAGGAAACTATGAATATTTTGGGATTATGGCTGGGCCCAAAAGTGGAGATTTAGGCATCTCTACATATCTCATTAGAAATTAGAATCAAGCCATACGTACTTCTTGAAACATGGTCTCTATGGAAATCTGACTGAGACATAGGAAAGAGATGGACTCAAGTGCTACAAAAGTGTTGTGATGATGTCAATGATATTTGCTTATGGAATCTCCTAACGTCAAATAGAGATGACGTTAGTTGTAAAAATGATGTCATACAGTTTAATGTCATGCGACAAGGAAAAATATGATATGCATTTTAAAGTCATGCAGCATGGACATAGACATATGTTATGTAGTTTAATGTCTTATAACTACGACATTGGGGTTGTGCAGTTTTAAGTCTTATAGCAAGTACATGGTACTATGCAGTTTAAATTCTTGTAGTGAAGAATATTTTTGGAAAACTATAGAATGTATTTCTTCAAAAATGTCACATTGGTTTGAGTTGTGATAAGCTCTCCATAAATTAAGATTAAGGAATAGGCTCTATTTGAATAGACCTTATGTGTAAAATAAGGTCCTTCCCACCTTGGTTCATGTTTTAGAGGTTTCTTTCCTATTAAAATTGGATTCCTATGGGCCAAACCAATTCTCCTTGAAGGAATGAATGAAGGTGAAGTTTCTAATTTAAATCTCACACTATTTTGTTCGGATAAACAACTAAATGATGAAAAGTTTGAAATATTTTCTCTTCTAATCTTTCAAACTCATTGAACTATTTCTGAGATCATTCATCTATAGAAAACTGATCACATATTTATACTCTATGTGAAGGAAATTGTATTTCAATTGGAAAAACTACTTCAGTTCCATATACCAATGATTAAGGAGTTCTTATGGTATAATTACGGGTAGTTGTACGATAAGACCACAAAGAATTCCAATGTTTATCAGGCCTTGATTTCTTATTTTTATCCACCATCTTCTGGAGTTTATTCTATAGGGTCTTATTGAAGGCCTCTATCTATCCATTGGCCACCGAATGATAGTGAGATGAATGGTTGGACTTGATATTATGTTCCTAATAAAACATTTTTACTTCAACAGAACAAAAATTGGTGCCAATGTTCATCAAAATAGTTTTAGGGACACCAAATATGGTGATGATATTAGTTTTGAAAAAACTAACAATGATTTTGACTTTGAGTTCCTTGATAGGTATTACCACAACCCATTTAGAGAAGAAGTGAGTAGTAGTAAGAATATACTTGAATTGCTTGGTCGTGGCTGGAGGATAAGGCCCTACTACATCCATTCCCTATGTGGAAAATGGACAGCATTATTTAGCTATATTTAGAAACTTTGGGCGTTGATGAATGTAGTTGGAATTCACTTGATAGGGATGAAATTTGTTAGTGAAATCTGTACAATACCGTGCCATTGAAGGGGAAAAGTATCCAAGCCTTCAGATCTGATCGGAGAGTCTGTGCCCAGATTGGTGGGCACCACAAGCTCCTGAATGTACTTCTTTCATGAAAACATTGATCTCTTGTCTATCAATACAACTGAAGAGAATTTCATCAAGGACTCGCTTGTAAAGGATCTTTTGATAGTCTGGACTATCCTAAAGAGTAAAATTGGCTGCATGTCACCAAATCTATTCATTCTTTCCCATATCTGCTATAAGTACCCCATTTTGAAGATATTCCATGATGGACGATTTCCATCCAATGGTATGACCATATAGTTCATAAATAAGGAAAAGTTTATTATATTCTTCTATTCTAGTTTGAAGAAAAGGTGAGATCACATAGTGATGGGTTATGCTGATAATTGTCTCATCCTGGTTTGGATTCCATGGTTGTAGCCACATTAGCTTGTGCATCTGGTTAAGAATTTTGTGATCATAGGCCATTAGACAATTTATGATCTTTGGAAAATTTAGCTATCCACCCTCTGACGTAATCACACAATGGAATTAATTATTCTTTTCTGATAGAATATTCCCTATTAATTTGTTTTATTACTAATTTTGAAACACCTTTTACCTTTAAATGATATATTTCCACCTGATGGGACAATTCCAAAACTGCAACGAGAGCTTGATATTCCACTAAATTGTTGCTACCACCTTCCAATAATAGAAAATAATAATTCAATACTACTTTTTCTGGGGAAATAAGTAAAATTCTTAATCCATCCTTGTTGAGTTTAGGGTTTTCGATTAACTTTCTTGTTGGATTTATGGAAGCATTATCAAAATTCATTTCCCATGTTTGGGAAATATCTTGAATAGAGAAGATATCTTCATCAGGAATCTTAGTATTAAATGATGATTCTTCCACAGATGGATGTTCCGCAAGGAATTCAACCAGAGCATGGCCTTTTATTTCCTTTTAAGGTACAAACTAGATATCATATTGTTACAATATAACCGTCCACTATGTCAGATGTCCTGTAAGCATAGGATGACTGAGGATAAATTTAAGTGGATTATTACTCGACAACAATTGGACCTCATGATGTTGCAAGTACCATCTCATTTTCTGAACAGTAATGATTAATTCCAGGAATCACTTTTCAATACTTGAATACCGTGTTTCTGCATCAAGCATTGTTCAATTGAGATAGTAAAGGTTGTTTTCATTCCCAGCATCTTTCTTTTGGGTGAGGAAGGCACCACATTATTGCTCTAAATCTTTCACATAGTTAATAATTGGTCTTCCTTCAATAGGTGGAATTAATACTGGTGGACTCAAGAGATATTTTATGAGGGTGTTAAATTCTTCTTGGCAATCTTCAGTCCATCGGTAGGTGACTCCTTTCACAAATAATCTGGTGAAGCGTAAACACTTTCCTGCCAAATTAGCGATAAAGCACTGAATATAGGCCATTTTTCCCTGGAGTACCCTTAATTATTTCAAATTTTTAGGAGGTGACATAACAAGGGTTGTTTTTTTATTCTTTGGATCAACTTCGATACCACGATGGCATACAACATAGCCAAAGAATTTTCCTGAGTTTACACGAAAAGCACATTTCAAGGGGTTTATCTTCAAACTATGTTGCCAAAGTTTATTGAATATGGTTTCCAAATCATCCAAGTTGTTGGAATGTTTTCTGGATTTGACCACAAAATAATCCACATAACATTCAACAAATTTCCCTAAGAAGGGTTTGAAGATATAGTACATGGCACGTTGGTATGTTGCACCAACATTCTTTAAGCCAAAGGGAATTACCTGATAGAAAAAAACACCTTTGGGGGATCTAAAGGTTGTAGGATCTTCATCCTCTAGGGCCATCTATATTTGATTATACCCAGAATATCCATCGATGAAGGAAAGATCTTCATAGCTAGTTGTTGCATCAATTAGAATTTCTACAATCGGGACTAGAAAATCATCTTTAGGAAAATGCTTGTTAAGATATCTAAAATCAATGTAGACTCTTATTTGACCATTCTTCTTTTTCACTAGGACAATATTGGACATCTATTTGGGATACTGAACTTCCCTGACAATGTTAGCATTTATAAGCTTATCAACTTCAGATTCAATTTTAGAGGCATGTGTTTTGGCGTGTTCTCCTTACTGCTTGCTAAAATTCATGATGTTCTTAAGGAAAACCCAAATGATGGATTGCTATATATAGATTAAGACCTGATATTTATGTATAATTACATGAAAATATATCTTGTAGATTATTTATAAAGGAAGTACACACCTATTGTTCAGTAAAGGTCATGGCCACAGTAATTAGGGTGGGGCGTGGATCTTCTTCTGTACCCAGATATATTTCTATGAGTTCATCAATGGTTGTAGAGACAACTTCTTCAAATGCTGAAGGAGAATCCCTGAGATCATTCCTCTTCTACTTTATTATTAATTGCCTCTTCTATTTCCTCTTTCATTATAGATTATTATGAAAAACGTCCAGTTTTAGGGGAGAAATCAGTATTTGAACATCCAGAATAAAATGCCAGCATATAGAATCCTACTGAAGTTGAAGGGTCTTCCTCTTGTAATAAAAAGGGATTGATGGATTTAGAATCAAAATCATTGTCTTCTTCTATCATTACCACTATCTCTTCTACTCTTCTTGATGATGTAGAGGCTTGTTGTAGTTTAGCATATGAGAAGAAAACATCTTCATTCTGGATTTCATCATTGCTTGGTGTATCAATAGTTTATTCTATGTTTCCAGGATCAATTGTCATAATTGACATTGTAGAAGTTATTGAATGAGTTTTAGGTTTGGTTTTACCATTTCAATTTGATTTATGGGTATCATATAATCTGTACTCAAATATATGAATGGATTTTATGGGATCGTTTCTCGTCCATTTGGAGCATTAACTCTAGTTATCTCCTTTTTCATGGGATTCTTTCCTTTTATGTGGAAAATGTTGCCTCAATGTATTGAGATTCACATGTTTTTAATGGAGCCTTTTCAGCATACAGTTTTAGATTTGACCATTGAAATAGTATTTCTTGCATTTGTGGTATGAAGAAGGTATGGCTGCATGTTGACACAACAAAGGCCTTCCAAGAAGAATATTGAAGCCTCTTTCCTGACGAACAACCATGAAATCTGAATTAGACACAAGATCTCCAAACTGAGTTTTGAGTATAATTTTTCTCGTAGGATCTTGTTCTTTATTGTAATACCTTTCTAGCATTAATGTTGAAGGAGATAAGTGAGATTCTGTCAGGCCTAATCGATGAAGTGTACGAATGAGAATGAGGTTGTCCCTAGATCTATTATCAATAAAGGCTCATCGGATATATATATTATTGACCTTTACAGACAAATACAAAGGTCTACTATGCCCATTCACAACATCATCTTCATCTTCATCCGTAAAATATATGACTGCATGACATTCTATGGATCATTCTCTGTATGGTAAACCTCAGTAGTAGCAACATTGGTTTCAAATTATTGAGGACATAACAAAGCCGCAATAAGTGCTTCTTGAAGATCTTTTGATAGATGAAAAGCATCTAAAATTGATAATATGGCTGTTAATTGGACCAATTGTTTCAAGAAATTGTAATTTTGGTCTAAAGGTCTGCATTTCCCAACATAGATATGTTGTTTTTCATGTGCATTGGAAGTTGATGCTTCTGATTTAGATGTACTCTATGTTAGAGAAGAAGCTGGAAATACTGTTGGCTTTGGTAAATTAGACTGACTACGTCTATTCATTTGTTGAGAAGAAGATGGTGTGGCTTCTAATCGGTGTTCTAAAATAATTGTTTCAGAACTGAACCTATCTTTCATAGAAGAAACGTCTTTTTCTTGTTGAGACTGTTGAAGGGATCTTCCATGAGTTTCTTCCGCATATATGGTTCGAGTAGGGGTAGAGTTAAAATGGTGGTTTTTGGAATTCTAACATCTTCCCTAGTATCCTCGACCTTGGCCCCTTCCTCTTGTTCCCAAATTATGTACAAGGTATTCTGGCTCACTATAATCAGAATCACCATTGGCATAAGGATCTATTAAATGAATAACATAAACAGAACCAAAGATCAATTCTTTATCTGAAGACGAATCTTCTTGACAGGTTAATTCTAGTTGTACCATTTAGCAGGGTGGTGCCCATGCTTTTGAAATAGATTGCATAAAATCTACTAGGGTCATAGAAAACGATGGCCTTAACACGAGCTTGTCTTCTTATGACAGATCTTTTTTCCTTATGATTTATTTTCTTTTATGAGTTATGTCCGATTTATGGAGATGGTTTTGTTGTTGTAGGAATGGAAGAAGACACAATTTTTTGTTTCAATTGTGTTCGTAAAATAGCATGAGTCTGGTTGATCATTTTCCTGATCATCCAATCATCTTATTTGTTTCACATTTTTACTTTTAACCACTTTCCATTCTTCTTCTTCCTCTAGATTGGTAGGAGTGACACATGCTACTTGAGCTGAAGAACTTTTCAATTTCACTTCTCTAGAGTCTATCATCTTTTGCAAAAGGACTTTGAAAACAAAGCACTCTTGAATGGGGTGTAACACCCCGAGATTTTATGAAAAATATTATTTTTAATTTCATTGATGTCTTGTGTTTTACGCTACACCAAAAGGAGCTTTCACTACACGCATCCCTAACTTTTCTTGCATGACACGCAATCACGACCTTCCACGATAGCGTGTGTTGTACGCAATATCAAGTTTCACTAAACAACGATATGTTATATAAAATAGCCGTTATGAATAGTTATACCAACTTCTTGAAATTTTATTTTTCAAAATGGACATTATTTTTGGATTTGGAATATCGAAATTAGCCTAGGGTGAATTATTGGTATTTTTCTAAAAACATTCCATTTTTGATGAATAGTACAAACACTGGGTTACTATTTAAAACCCGACTTTTTATTTAAATAATTATTATTTTTAAATAAATTTAATTAATGTCAATATAGATACATAATACCTATATAAATTCAATTTAATTCATTGGAGTCATTTTATAATAATTTTAGATATATAAACATTTTATTGAACTTTTGACCGTCTTTTACCCACCTCTTAGGAGAATTTACAAATTTATATAAAATATAATTTTACCGCTTTTGTGACTGTAATTAAAAAAATTTGAGAGAAATAGTTGATATCATTATGTAAAATGAGGTTCAATAAGATAAAAATAATTTTTGTTGAATAGTAACTTTTTACTTTTATTTACCACGATTAAAAGTAAATAGGGTATTTAAGGGTAAAAATGATATTATTATTACCCTAACACATGTCTTAATTATATTGGATAAGTGTAGTTTGACCCAAAAAAACCATAGGGATAAAATATTACCCTTTAGGTCCCCTTGGATTAGATTTGGACATTTATTATAATTTTATTTAAAAAATAACTAAAATAGTAAAAATCAATGGTTAATAACAAAAAAAAATTTAATATAGGGTTATAAATAAGATAAATTCGACTATAAATATTCTTTAGAAAGATAAAAATATTTCCCACATAATTGTATTTTATTTATAATTTTTAGATATTAAATAATTTAATTTATTTATGACACAATGATGATGCAATAATTACTTTATTAATGAAATATTAACATAATTGATGTCATAAATACCCAAATGAATGTAATTTTAGAATTTTTATGAATTACAATAATTTTATAGGTTACTATGACATGTTATTATTTATATAATTAACCTTTTTGGAACTAATAATTCTGTTATGATTTTCAAAAAAATCATGTACCGAATAGTGTCAAAATTTACATAAAATTGTTTTTAAAACAAATATTATATTATTAATTGTTATTTTATTATTAATGATCTAAGGTTAGGCCAAATGACATATATAAGGATATATATATTAATAATGAACCACTTGGGGTTCTTTTGTCTTGTTATAGTAAGATTATTAACCATATAGTGTAAGAAAACAAAAAGACCTAGTAAAAGTTAAATTATTTATCTTAGAGTTAAATCTAAATGATAAGGAAACAATAGTAACATAAACTTTTCTAAAACCTATAGGTTGAGAGGATTTACACCCATCCCCCCCATATCTTCTAAATAAATCAATTTTGAGCTATTATAAACCGAATATGACTTTATTATAAAATAATGTTTTACGTTTTTCCAAAGGTGCCCCTTTACTCCCTTATAAAAAGGGCACCCCTTCCCTCTTCTCTTCACACCCTTTTGAGCCTTGATTCTCGGCCAAACCCTGCCAATTCCTCTTCTCAAACTCTCTATTTATATCATATAGGTTCTGTTCTTCTCAAAAGGAAATCTCTAGTGCCCTAAGAAGGAGTTTAAAGGAGGTGCATCGAGGTAGAGGTAATCTCTTCTACCGACCCTTTCAAGTTTCTTTTATTCTTATACTTCCTCTTCTTTAGTTGTTTCATTTTGAAGTAATAACATCATTATCACTCATATACTGATATGTTATTATAAAGAAGAAACAACCCCATTTCAACTTCTATCCATCCTAGGGAAAATGAAATCATCGCCCGTGCGTACGTACAGAATACTGTCTCCACGCCGTGGTGTAATCTGTTTTTCCACCACCACCTTACTTGGATGGGTATAATGGTGTAAAGAATAACTATATATGATTATTATAAAATCATACATATTTTAAGATATTATATCATCCACTCCAATTCCATTCGATAAATATTGGAATGATATCATCGCCCGTGCGTACGTACGGATTACCACCTCCACGACGGGACGAGATTCATTTTCCATGTTAACAATTCAAGAACTATTTTTAAGTATATATAATAAGTAATCATGAAATATATGACATAATAATGCTACTATAATTATTTATATATATATATGTATTTCATCTACTTAATTCCATTCAATTCAATCAGGAAACTAAAAACAACATCCATGCGTATGTACAGCCTACCGTCTCCATGAACGGTGCATTTCATTTCATTAATCTCTCTATTGTATATATGTATATACTGAATATATATGATATATAAATCACAATATACATTATGGAAGTATGTAAATCATGATATAAGTAATAATAATATCAAGAACGACAAATCAAAACATGTATGATAAATGAAACAATTTTACCCAAAACGCTGCTTTAACATGGAATTTACAAACGAACGGGTATTATAAAGTCATAATTAAAACATAAATGATATCATAACAATTAATATGATTTTTTAATAAGTTAATGAAATTATTTAAATCATTATACAGGAGGTTTAGATACGTACGAAGTATATGGGACCTAAGGTAAGGGATAACTATTCCAATCTCATTCTTATCTGAGATTGCTTATTCGTAAGTATTTACTGGGGTTATATTTTTCATCCATGTCCATTAAAATGTTTTCATAAAGTGTTTAATATTATTCCATGTATGTTTCAAGTCATTTCTACCCATCTCGACTTTTAATTTGTGTTATGGAAGGAATATTTCATTTATTTACCATATCTAGTACTTTTTGACTTTTTCGTTAAAAGTACGAGGAAAATGTTTTCTTTAACTTATACGGAATCAATGGATTTTTAAAGTTTTATAACATCGTATTTTAATGAAGCTTAATCTACAAGATTTCATGACTATTTTCAACAAAATCATTTTCTTTTAAAATTTTATGGCATTTTGAGAAAAGAAAATGATTTTGAAGAAGAAAGGATATTTTCCCCAAGAATTCATTTCAAGTGTTTTATCAAAACTATTTTCCATCTAAGATGACATTATTTCATATGTGTATGTTTCAAGTATAATGTCTCTATGATTTAAATGGTTTCAATTTTCTTATGATGAAATGATATCCATTTTTTATATGGATTTTGTTACAATGGGATGATGTTTATGAAACCCATTTTATTCTTTGGGTTATAATGAATGATTTATGATTATTTTGAGGCACAAGTAAGAATAATTTCATTATGAAATTGGTGGGACCTATATTTCCCTCCAATTCATTGGGTAATGTTTTATATCTCATGATATAGACATGACTAGAATAGTAAGTTAATCGAGTTCAGTGTTACAGGACTGGAAAGAGGAGTGTACTCGATTCAGAAAGGGACTTTGTCCACTAAGATGGTCTTGGAAGCAATGCCTTGGATAATATGTAAATCATATCATGTGCTTAATGATTTTCCAAAATTACATGTTTATTCCCATTCTATTTTATCATGATTGATGATCCATTATGACCTATAACTTACATATTGTCATGTTTTAGGTCTTTTCTCAAGATTTTGATGTTTAAATATTATGTTCATGTTTTGAAGTTAAAATATATATGGTTTGTTTTATTTTATAAATTCTTACCCTTACTGAGCATTTGAGGACACCCTTTATATGATTACATTTTACCAGGATATAAAGAAGGGTTTTAGGTAAGAAAAAAAGGATGATCTTTATGGGAGATGTTGAAGATCTTTCACCAAGATTAGAATATTATATTCCGAGTTTCCAAAGACACTAAACTATTATGTTCCTTTGGTGTTTGTTTTTATTATGTATTAGATATTCCGAAAAAGTAATTCAATGTATATGTAGGTCAAGATTTGGGTCTCTACAGTTGGTATCAGAGGAATGGTTTAGTTTACCTTTGGAAACTAGGTTGCGAAAACTTTAGTGAAATCCTAAGAGATATTTCTAAGGTATGTCCAGGGATGTCTCTAAGGTTAAGTATACCAATAGGTTATAGTCATTTAATTACAGTAACTATATTATAATTAAAACTATGTTTTTATATATTAAAGGTACTCCCCCTTTATTAAGATTTTTTTCTAGCTTGATTTTTTCCTCTCACACTATTCTTTTTGGGTTTTGAAAATGGATGGAAACAAGAAGATTCACGATAACGGAGGATATGATGGACAATTGAATGATATTATTCATGAGCAACCAAATTAAACAGGATTTGGAAGTCCAAAAATAATTATTATGCCTAATAAAAAATCTCATTATATGATTATTAATATCAACTTTGGTATGTTTCCTAACTCGGATAATAAGAGAAAGATGGATTTTCATGATGATCATAGAGGAAAGAATGTTCAATTTCCCGCATGTAAATCATGTGGGAAGAGGCATGAAGGAGAACGTTTCAAAGGAACTGGAAGATGCTTTGGGTTTGTAAAAGAAGGACCCAAATCCAGTAAGTGTAAATGAAATGGTTCAATTAACACCATAGACAAGGATAATGGTATTCCTATGACATCAACAATGATTAAATGTTTTAAATGTGGAATGTATGGGAATTATGCAAACCAATTCCCTAAGAGAAAATCTCATGAAGAGAATCATCATAGTCGTATGGGTAGTATTTATGTTGATGATGATGAAGAGACTACAAATGATATGTGAAATGAAATAATTGTTGAATCTCGGTCAATGGTTTTAGAAGGATGTAGAATGATTTATGTTTATCAAGAGTTATTTTGTATAGGTAATTTAATAGTAATATGGAAGAAAGAAACATATAAGGGTTGTTACACTATTTGTTCCTAAAGTATTTGAAATTTTATGTTGAATGGTACTAGTAACCATTAAAGGTTATTCAAATATTTTTGGAAAGTATATGATATGCGCATAATGAATAGATAAGTAAAAAATAATATGTTTGATAGTATTCATGAGCTCATGATTTATATAAGGACTAACTGATATCATGGTTTGAGTATATAGAATTTTTTGGATTTTTGTATGTGGAAAGAGTTCATTTTTAACAGCATTCATGTTTTCACTAAGGTTATATGGTAATTCAAGTTTAAAAAGAATACATGATTAAGGTATTCACATGTTTGGAATTTGACCAGCAGCATATATCATATGATATATGGGGGATAAATGATGGTATCACATCCTCGACATATGACATTTATAGTAATTGTTCTCTTTATACTATGACCTTAGACAGAAGTATTTTGGATAAGCCTAAAGATTGGAATGGATTATGTTGGACATATTTTAGTGTTGTTTAAGGATAAATTTATTTCGATATTATTGATGGAATTTTATAATAATGTAGTTTTAGAAAACGGAAAACCTGTAGGACGGGATACAAACTGTCACGTCGAACAATGATGTGGGAATCGAACCCACAAACGAAGTGTGACTGGCCTTTATCACCTACCACTGGCCTATAAGAAGTCCCTGGTTAGTAGAAAATAGTTTTATTATGTTTTTCAATATGATATATGAAGTATAAGTCCATTTTAGGAACCATATATGATTAATCTCATTATAGATGGACTTATGTATATTTGATAACTTTTTTTAACCTTTTGATTCAGACATATGGAATGACCCATCATTCTATCACATTATCTTCTAACACTTCACAAATGAAAAATTCAACTTCATTTCTTTAAGAGGTGAATTGGAAATTGTTCAAGGCATGAACAACGGTGAGATTATATCAAAATAAAGTAAGTATTTCATCTAATACAAATTCTTCATCTTTAGAGAAATCATCATGAAAACCAAAAATGTTGTCCTAGTGCCCATATATCCGATAAATCAGATGGTACCTTAGATCATCACAAAATTATGGCTTTGTGATTGTTGGATTTTTCATAGCCATGTTCTCTACCACTCTCCATCAGAACTTGATGGTCATATTTGTCTTCCAAATTCATATTTTGACCTATGTTATTCTATGTGGAAACCCAGTGATTAGTTAATTTGTGTAACCTTTACGTTTCATACATTATTTTTTAAAGATAAGTTCTAGAATTCCTTTTTACAATGTGGGTTTCGATTAAAAATTTGAGTAATAAACCATTTATAACCCCCGAAGAATTTCGATGGTGAAATTCATTTAAAGGGGGGTAGAATGCAACATCCCGAGATTTTATGAAAAATATTATTTTTAATTTTATTGTTGTCTTGTTTTGTACGCTACACCAAAAGGAGCTTGCACTTCACACATCCCTGACTTGCCTTACATTACACGCAATCGAGACCTTCCACGATAGCGTATGTTGTACGCAATATCAAGTTTCACTAAACAACGATATGTTATATAAAATAGCCGTTATGAATAGTAATACCCACTTTATGAAATTTTATTTTTCAAAATGGACTTTATTTTTGGATTTGGAATATCGAAATTAGCCGAAGGTGAATTTTTGTTATTTTTCTGAAAACATTCAATTTTTGATGAATAGTGAAAACACTAGGTTACTATTTAAAACCCGAATTTTTATTTAAATAATTATTTATTTTATTTATATTTATTTTAGGTCAAAATAGATACATAATACCTATATAATTTCAATTTAATTCATTGGAGTCATTTTATAATAATTGTAGGTATAGAAAAGTTTTATTGAACTTTTGACCGTCTTTTACCCACCTCCAAGGAGAATTTGCAAATTTACATAAAACATAATTTTAAATCTTTTGTGAGTGGAATTATAAAAATTAGAGAGACACAGTTGATATCAGTAAGTAAAATGTGGTTCAATAAGATAAAAATAAATTATGGTGAATAGTAACTTTTTACTTTTATTTTCCACGGTTAAAAGTAAATAGGGTAATTAAGGGTAAAAATGATATTATTATTACCCTAACACATGTCCTAATTATATTATATAAGTTTAATTCAAAAAAACCCCACCTTAGGGATAAAATATTACCCTTTAGGTCCACTTGGATTAGATTAGGACATTTATTATAATTTTATTTAAATAAGAATTAAAATAGTAAAAATCAAAGTTTAATAACTAAAAAATTTTAATATATGGTTATACATAAGATAAATTCTACTATAAATATTCATTAGAAATATAAAACTATTTCCCACATAGTGGTAATTTATTTATAATTTTTATGCAATAAATAATTTAATTTATATATGACACAATGATAATGCAGTAATTACCTTATTAATGAAATATTAACATAATTGATGTCATAAATACCCAAATGAATGTAATTTGAGGATTTTAATTAATTAAACTAATTATATAGGTTACTATGACATGTTATTATTGATTTAATTAACTGTGTTTGAACTAATATTCTGTTATGAGATTCAAAAAAATCAAGTACCAAATAGTTTCAAAATTGACATAAAATAGTTTTTAAAACAAATATTATATTATTAATAGTTATTCTATTTTAAAAAATCTAAGGCTCTACCAAATGACTTAGATAAGGATATATATATTAATAATTAACCACTTGGGGTTCTTTTGGCTAGTTATAGTAAGATTATTAACCATATTGTGCAAGAAAACAAAAAGACACAGTAAAAGTTAAATTATTTAACTTAGAGTTAAATCTAAATTATAAAGATAAAATAGTAACCTAAAATTCTCTAAAACCTATTGGTTTAGAGTATTTCGACCCATACCCACCTTATCTTTGAAATAAATCAATTTTATCAATTACAAATAGAATATGACTTTATTATAAAATAATAGTTTCAGTTTTTCCAAAGGTGCCCCTCTCCTCCCTTAAAAAAAAGGAACCCATTCCCTCTTCTATTCACACCCTTTGGAGCCTTGAATCTCATCCAACCTTTTCCAATTACACTTCTAAACCTATATATTTATATCATAGTGGTTCTGGGCTTCTCAAAAGACCAACTCTAGTTCCCTAATAAAGACTTTAAAGGAGGTGCGTCGAGGTAGAGGTAATCTCTTCTACTGACTCTTTCATGTTTCTTTTATTCTTATACTTCCTCTTATTTAGTTGTTTCATTTTGAAGAAATAACATAATTATAAATAATATAATTATATGGTATTATAAATATAAAACAACCCCATTTCAAATTCTATCCATCCTACGGAAAATGAAATCATCGCCCGTGCGTATGTACGGAATACCGTCTCCACGACATGGTGTAATCTGTTTTTCCACCACCAAATTACATGGCTGAGTATAATGGTATAAAGAATAACTATATATTATTATTATAACATCATAATGAGTTTAATATATTATATCGTCCACTCCAATTCCATTCAATAAAAATGGGAATGATATCATCGCTCGTGCGTACGTACGGATTACCGTCTCCACGATGCGATGAGATTCATTTTTCATGTTAACAATTCAAGAATGATTATTATGTATATATAATGAGTAATCATGAAATATATGACATAATAATGCTACATGATTTATGTATATATATATTTATTTATTTCATCTACTTAATTCCATTCAATTCAATAAGGAAACGAAAAACAGTGTTCATGCGTACGTACGGCCTACCGTCTCCATGAACGGTGTATTTCATTTCATTCATCGATCTATTATATATATGTATATAATAAATATATATGATATATAAATCATGAAATAAATTTTTGAAGTATGTAAATCATTATATAAGTAATAATAATATCAATAACAACAAATCGAAACATGTACGATAAATGAAATAATTTTACCCAAAATGCTGCTTCAACATGGAATTTACAAATGAACGGGTATTATAAAGTCATAACTGAATAATATATGATATAATAACAATGAATATGATTCTTTAATAAGTTCATGACATTATTTAAATCATTATATAGGAGGTTCGGATACGTACGAAGCATATCAGACCTAAGGTAAGGGATAACTATTCCAATCTCATTCTTATCCGAGATTGCTTATTCGTAAGTATTTACTGGGGTTATATTTTTCATCCATGTCCATAAAAATGTATTCATAAAGTGTTTAATATTATTACATGTATTTTTCAATTCATTTCTACCCATCTTGACTTTTACTTTGTTTTATGGAAGGAATCTTTCTTTTGTTTACCATATGTAGTACTTTTTGACTTTTCCATTAAAAGTATGAGGAGAATGTTATCTTTAACTCATAAGGAATGAACAGATTTTTATGGTTTTATAACTCCTTATTTTCATGAAGAATAATATACAATATTTCATGAACATTTTCAACAAAATATTTTTCTTTTAAAATTTCATGGCATTTTGAGAAACGAAAATGATTTTGAAGAAGATAGGATATTTTCCCCAAGAATTCATTTCAAGTGTTTTATCAAAACAATTTTCCATATAAGATGAAATTATTTCATATGTGTATGTTTCAAGTATAATGTATCTATGATTTAAATGGTTTCACTTTTCTTATGATGAAATGATATCCATTTTTTTATATGGATTATGTTATGATGGGATGATGTTTATGAAACCCTTTTTATTCTTTGGGTTATAATGAATGATTTTTGTTTATTTTGTGGAACAAGTAAGAATTATTTCATTATGAGATGGGTGGGACCTGTATTTCCCTCTAATGCAATGGGTAATGTTTTATATCTCATGATATAGACATGGCTGGAACGTTAAGTTAATCTAGTTTCCTGTTACAGGGCTGGAACGAGGAGTGAACTCGATTCAGAAAGAGACTTTGTCCACTAAGATGTTATTGGAAGCAATGACTTGGCTACTATGGAAATCATATCCTGTGCTTAATGGTTTTCCAGAATTACATGTTTTATTCCCATTCTATTTTATCAGGATTTATGATCCATTATGACCTATTCCTTACATACTGCCATGTTTTATGACATTGCTCATGATTTTGATGTTTAAATATTATGTTCATGTTTTCAAGTTCAAATATATATGGTTTGTTTTATTTTCTACATTCTTACCCTTACTGAGCATTTGATCTCGCCCTTTATATGTTTAATTTTCCCCAGGATATGAATAAAGGTTTTAGGTAAGAAAAAAAGGATGATCTTTATGGGAGATGTTGAAGATCTTTCACCAAGATTAGAAGATTATATTCGGAGTTTCCAAAGACACTAAACTATTATGGTCCTTTGGTGTCTGTTTTTGTTATGTATTAGATATTATGCAAAATTAATGTAATGTCTATGTACGTCAAGCTTTGAGTCTCTACATGGGGTGTCCCAACATCCAATGAAAGGGACAATTATTCGTGCGATATTCATCTCCATCTTTTTTTGGCTTTTTTGTGCTTCCAAACTAAACCAAATTGTATTTTAAGGATGAGATGAAGTAACTTGGAACTTTTTTGTTCCTAAAAAAATAAACATTATTCTTTAAATCCTCAAACTATTTATGCCTTTGATCTCTTTGATCATCATGATGAGATAGTTGTTGCAGTTGATTCTCAGGAGGTGGAGCCCATCGGTATGACGAGGGTCTTGAAGTATAAGTAGGTACAGTTTCCTATTTGATGGTGACTGTAGTTTCTTATTCCTTTCCTATCCTCAACCCCAGAGCTGATGGAATTATACATGTTTTAGCATTAGTTTCTATTAAATGGTCATTTATTTGTTCAGTGATTTAAGTAAGGTCTCAAAACCCTCCTATGTATTTCATAGGGATCAATGGTGTGCGTAATTCATCACACAGATTTTCAACACAGATTGACAGGAATTCTTCATGATGGAGTGCTAGAATTAAGGAATATTTTAATCCTTTCCATCATGTAATTAAATTTGAAACTCTTTCATTCTCCCTTTGGTTACAATTACTAATATAAAAAACAATCATCTTTACTAGCATTGAGCTAAATTAGAGAATTTTTTTTGATAATGATCTTCCCATCTAGAAATTGATCGAGATTGAAAAATTGTATACCAGACAAAAGTTGGTCCTTGTAATGACTGCACAAAACACCTAATCTTAACTTCTTCTTTTTTTTGAGATGTTCCCATCATGGGATCACAACGAGTAAAAAAGTGTGTCAGGTGTTGTTCCGGATCTCCTGAACCATTAATGATTGGAAATATTGTATTCATAAAATTTTGTGTGGGAGGAATTGAATCCACCCATTTAGGGTATGCGATCTTATCCGAATGAACTAGTGCACGTCGATCCTCCATAGCTTCCAATCGATCCATTAATGCCTCTATTGTGTTCATAAGCATTTGGGGAACAACTGAATGAGATGGAACCTGGGCAGGTATAGGAATTGGAGCATGAGCTGGTGGACCGATTGGTAAAACCCGTGATGGTGGTGCTAATACTTGCTTTGAATGTATACCCAATAGAGGGATTTCATTATCTGCATCTGTAGTTACTATAAATCCTCTTTTACGAGGAGATACTATCGGATTTTAATGTTCAGGACTTCCTCAGGGATACTATCCAGCAGAAATTTTGCTTCGAAGTAACTTTGTGTTGAGTATTTTCAACTCCTTCATTTCCTCTTCTTACTGTGACAATCTATTTACAAGTGAATGATATTGACCTTCTCTAGTGGAAAAGTGAGATGCAATCTGACTTTTTCCATTTCCTCTATTTAGATGATTTTCGGAGAGGGGGATTTAGTTATTTGAAGGCATACCTAGATTCTAGGTAAGCCTCTAATTACGGGTACACACACCTTCTTCAATTTCCTTGGTGTGTACCGTATTATAGATAAGAACTTCATCTTCTGATTCCCCTGAACTGGGATAATTTTATAGAGGATCTTCTACAATGGTGATAATAACATTCATTGATGCATAATGCATTGATGGAATTTTATCAGTGCTTCTACTAGATCCTCTCCCTTTGTGTCTTTCACGAGTCTCCATTATCCTATATGAAGAATTCCCTAGAACTATTTGGCAGACAGTAATTTGAAGGGAATCATTAGATTGTTCAGTTGTACGCTTTCCATGTGTCTTACTGCCTAATTGGTAGAAAAATAACTTCCATTGAGGAGGGGATTGTAGATTTGAAAAATCCCCCATCCCTATAGGCTAGGGCTGATCCTATTTTTCTTCTTCAAATATTTTAACTTTGATTAATTAATTTTATGGATGAATTATATGATCCCCCAACTTCAAAGCTGTGGTGATTGTTGAACTGTTATGGCTGAAATTCTTCTAACTACACTTCTGATTTTTTGGATTTTGGTTTGGACATTAGATGGGTGAATCATCCGACAATAACATAAATCACCTGTTTCAGAAGATCACAGTGCTAATTCAGACATTTCTATTCTCTGACGACTAACATCCTCTAAACGGGATGCCTGTTCAATATTCTCATATGCATGATGTAAATGTAACTCAACAACTTCTTTTTTTTGGGCCTGATTCTGATGAGAACTGGTTGAGACCTATTCTTGAGCATACATTTGATTACATACAAAACCTATTGATTATGGCCGACTGTGGGAAATAACATTTCATGAAACCACTTTTGGAGGACTTTGATGATTTTTGACTGTAGTGAAATGCAATGCTCCATATGCACCCCATCCATTAATTCAAACATTATATGGGGAATTAGAAATTCATTTTTATATCCTCTTTAGAGCATTGAGCCTTGCATGCTGATGGGTTCTCTACTATTTTTCAACCTTTGGATGTTGATTAACTAAGAGATATTCCACGTCAATTTGGCACTGTAACCCTTCTATTAACTTTACATGATTTTGATATTAATCATATGGTAAGACATTGGTTTTGAAATGAAGTAGAGTTTTTTATAAATTGAGATGAATGTCATGAATTAAATCTTCTGTTATCAATTTTGGAATGTTATATAGAGAATTTCCCAAAGGTCGGAACATGACTAGGATTTCTCCTTTAGCTAATTGTTTCCCCATGACCTAATGGAGGTTTGGAGAATGATTGTTCCCTTAATATGTATTCTGGTTGAGAAAGTGTTTCACCTATAAATAACAGGGCATCAGACATGACTGATTTTGTGTTGTAAAGTGCCTCAAGATAGGAGGGATTTTTCATCGCGACATTGTCAATTATGAAATTTTCTTGACAATGTGAAATACTATTGCTGAGAGGAGTTTCACAGTGAATGCTATCATGGGGAGGATCACCATGACAGATTATTTCAAGGGATAGATCATTTATCTCATTTGTCTTCTGGCCACAATGAGGGTTATTGTGGCTCTCATCTAGATATAAGCTCTCTAGATTGACCGAATTTTCATGAAGCAAGACTTTATGATCAAGTGTCTGAAATGGAACGTCCAAATTACAACTACCACTCCCATAATTTGGTAAGGCAAAGAAAAGATCTTGAGCAGCAACAGATAAATGTCCAAGGGCTTCAAGAACTCCAGCATTAAGAGGAGACACATCACATATTAACTCTTGATTTTCCAACAATACTTGGTGAGAATTTTTCTTGGATTTTATCTTATACTTAGCTGGGTCTACGTTTTTTGAAAATTGGTTATCCTTTGTTGGTATGTGTGCCTGCCTTGGAGTGGTTACCAGAATGAACCTATTACCTCCAATTGGAAAAGGTGTATGTTCGTGATCCTATTGTCTATATGATGTGGGGGAGTATGCCCCATAACCCTCCTAGACTGAAGAAGTGGTGTGTATCTGCTCGAGGATGGCATGGCGATGTGTCATACCATATGTGTGGACATATTTATGCGTCTTTTTATCTGATACTGCTGAAGTAGTTGTTAAAATATCCTAGCCTGCTTCCAGAATATGGTCAAGGATATATGTCATCCCTTTCACCATTTATAATATGTGTTTGGTGACTTCATCAGTCGAAATGGGAATATACATCCATTTCGCATCAGGAGTAGGTGTATGTTCCTTCTCTGATACTCCTTTTCCTGTTAATGGATATTGACAGTACTCACACATGAGGTCAAAGAGTTGGGTATGCCATAAATTTGTCATCGGAGCTGTCCGACTGACTTCTCCATGTGTTACCAAACGAGACTGTTGGTAGGGTTGATGAACATTGGTAGGTGTATGTGCATGATAGCTTTTTTCCATCATGTATGTTTGACAAACATCCTTCAATATTGGAAAATGAGACTGCTAACATAACTAGTGATTGTAAAGAGGTGTTTGTTCCAGTTTACCAGTTTCCACCACATTAGATTGGAGAACTTCTTTAAATTCTGTAAGATGAGCCTGCTATCTAGATGATAACATGTAAACATGTGTATATGCCTATTCACGGTGTTGCACTAGGTTTATCAGGTGGGATTGGTGGGATGCTTCTAGATGAGACTAATGAGCAGCAAAATTAGGGTGGATGGGTATATTTTTCACCTCATTGTTTGTCATCAAGTGAAATTGATGGACTTCTCTAGAAGAGGGAGAGGTGATAACCGGATCCCTTTTGACCAGATGTTTCCCCTGGCGGTTCGTCTTGCATGCTTGATTTAGAGATAGATGGGACAAATATCCAAAGGAAACACCCCCATCATGTTTTGGGTAAACTACCACATGATTCTGGTGGTGATTTCTTGTGGGCGTCCTCAGGAAGGACTCCTGCATTCTTGAATTGAGGCCTTGAGTGACCTCTTGATTCACCTCCCTATAGTACAGGAGTTATTGATTATTACGTTTTGGGGATAAAGACCCCAAATAGTTTGAGATGGTGTGTGGAACAATTTGATTCATGATCATTGTTCATCATTGGACAGATGATTGATGATTGTTGTTGACCTGAAGGGCCTGTCGAGTAGCCTCAAATGTTAGGATTGTACCATGTTGGTGATATTCATTTACCAGCACATTAGAGACCAAACGTTGAAGACATTGGGTTGGCGATGAATTACTTCCCATAGATGGAGATCCATCTTGATCAATGGTCAGGAAGTTCACAGATGTTTTCTTGTAGAATTCCATTATTTGGATTGAATGTAGTTCTGTGGAAAAAATTAATACAAAAACAATCTCTATTAACAGATCATTTATTAGATGGATACATGTGTGATTAATTCCTTTGTCTGGCCTATCGTTATCAATTGATACGGGCCTTACTGGTGGTTAAAATTATTAACTTGGTTAAAACATCAAGTCGGGTTCACCATTTTTGTTTCGTAGTTCCTTAAAATATGTGTACTACTTTAAAGAATCACTATTCTAGGTGGTTTCCATTAGATTTATTTGTGGAACTAAAAACATCCAATGGTTATTTATCCAAAGGGGGCCTGCTTTCGAAGGGCCGATGTTCAATAAGTTTGAACTTTATGATACTTAAGAATGTCCATTGGTCAAGAGGATGGAAGGTAAGACTCATCACACCCTCTTGGGGGGGTTTATTGTCTACTCTGGGACTCTCTTTATAAATTTAAGATATTTTCATGAATCATTATTAATTCCCCAAGTATATCATAAGTATCCATTGGAGTTTACAATCACTTATTAACATGTGTAAAATTCAGAATCATTTATATGCATTCAAGGTTCTTCATTAATGGAAATATCTGTATGTATTCAACGTTTTCCATCAATGGTATCCTCAAAAATACTGAATAGAGATTCTTTTAATCATTTTTGTGATGATACTATTTTTTTATTCCACTTAGTGGGGCTCTCTGGAATTTATTATCATCCAGGGAGACGAAATTTTGTTTTGATCTTGGGATCATGCCTGTAAAATGGGCTACATACATATCCATGTGAAATGAATCTGAACCCTCGTAGTTCAGTGCTTCTTAATAGGACACATCATACCTATTAATGTCACGTGATAAGGACCTCTAGGAAAAATGTTCTTGGTCAAAACATTGGGTGAAACTTATGATGAAGAAGCCTGAGGAACTTTGAAAGGATATGGGATTCCATGTAGGATCATACCCTATGGGGAATATGGTCCAAGGAGAACAGGGTTGATTTGATGTTTTGGGTTTGAACCTCATGGAGGTTTCCTACGTATCCCATATAAATGGGAATCAAAGCCCACATAGTTTGATACGTCTCATTGGATAATATGGTCTATTGAGAGACATGATTTTGGGATTACATCCGAAAAAGGATTCCATGATGACTTGGGGGCTATAATTTGGGTCTTATTCCTAAGGAGGATTCCAAGATTAAGGGAATTAGGGTTGGATTCCTAAGGATGTCCAATGAGATCGGGCCTTGAGACGACTTCCTATGTATCCCGGTTGTGGTGTGAATTAGTGTTATCGTAGTTCCTTCCAATGAGGGTTTGTGCACATGTTGTAACCATAACGTATCTCTATGCCCATGTGAGTCATGCTCGATGTGAGAAGCCAGAGGATGTGAAAGATTCAAAAATGATAGTTCACACAGTTCCTCCTCCACTGATGTAAGAGGGCGTATCGACCATGGAAGATGGAGAGGTGAAGTGTCTTCCCTCTGTTCTATTTACATTGTACAAGGGTCCAATGTAAAGAGGAATGGATGAAGGTAAGGGTATTACACCCGAAAGGCTTCCCTAAAATTGATCCTAATAGGAATGAAAGTCTTCTCTTTTGCTTTTGGGGAAAAGTAAGTGTGAAATGTTCCTTCCATACCAGATACCTGAGGTTCCGGGTCACCTCTTTGAGAATGGAGAAACCAGGACCCAACCCTCCTCCAAATCGGGAACTTCCCAACACTTTTTATAGGAGAAAGGTCCATGTAACTGTGGATATACAAAATCACATACACTTTATGAATCCTAACCCCATATTGAAACTAATGTGGTAATCATTTGACTATGGAAATACAAACGCAAATAGGAGACATGCTGATGTTCTTTTCCGAAAGGTTAGATAAGTCAGGGGGTTTTGATGGAGGTTTCAACTTATTCCTTTTCAAATAAGGGAACCAAGGAAGGAAATTCCTTACCATGAATGGGTTTTTAAAAAGAGTACTTGAGTTGGTCATGTATGTCCCTTATGAAAGTATGTCACGTTGGTACCCTGCGTTGATGTACCGTGTAGGTATAATGCGTAGGTATGTTGAAAAGGTATGGCGCGATGGTATGCTATGCAGGTATGAATGATGACTGTAGAATATTTTTTTCATAGGTGAACCAAACCTATGTAAAATTTTTATAAATACTTTCAAAACAAGCTTATCCAATTTAATTATATCTTCTCTCATAGATTAGAGATCTACCTGAGACTATTTTTGGGATCTCAGAAAAAGAGATATGCAATGGGAGGTTCAAAGAGTCTGTTCAATTATTTAGTTCTAGAATGTGGAGCCCAAGGGATCTATTATTGTCATAGAAGGTGCCTGATCGAACAGATGTTGCTTGCATAAGTAAGATGTGTAGCTTCATCACACAGGTGCTCCGCATAGGTGCACACCCATATTCCACTATGTAGTTGTTCCATGTAGTCCAGTCACATAGTTCTGTTATATATTTCAGTCGCATAGTTTGGTCGCATAAGCCTATGTGACTAGTCCATTGTGAAGTTCTTTGGGAATGTTTTCATTTTCATTTTGAACATTTGGAACCTGGCCTTGGGATCTAAAATATCTGGAGTTTCTTCAGCATATTTTTGTTTTCTTAAGTGGTATCAACAATAATACATAAAGGTTACCACTAAAATTAATTTTATGACTAAAAAATGAAAGGTTTTTCATCCTCAAATAAACTTTTCACTAAAACATATACAAAACCAAAGGGTTTAATTGTTTTAAATGTATCATAAAATATCCTTAATCTTGATAAAATACTTACATAAAACCTTAAAATCTATATCTAGGACATTGAACATATGATCAGCCTTTTGCTCATAAACCCATGATCTTATCAACAACTCTAGAGTAAAACATAAATAGTGATATATATGATCCCAAAAGATAATTCACCATTAATTCCTTAAATAAGATCATATATTTGAAAAAATCATTTCCATTTGATGCTTGGTTTAATCCTCACACTGATATAATATCAAATGTGATTTAATTATTCTGGAATCCATGTTGAGGGAGATAACCAACGCTCAAAATCACATCAAAGTTTCCTAAAGAATGAACAATACAATTTCCATAGGGATCCTCCATAAAAACACAACATTAAATTTTCAACTCTAGAGTGGAGGACATGTGTTCCCAAATTATAATAACGGACCTCATATTTTGTTATTAAATAATATTTCCATTTTTAGCTTTATGATAAAAGGTTTTTATGTCTTATTATCCTCATTAAACCATGGATTAGGGAACTAATTCACTTAATTCCAAAACTCCATTCCTTAAAAACACTCGAGTGTGGGTGGTGCATTCTATAGTAATTTCTCTATATTCAACGCATTATTTAAATTCTTCCAATCATTTCTGAATTCAATTTCACAATGACCTTCCTATCCAAACATGAAACACTTACCAATTACCTTGATAAAATTTACTCTATTTTTCCTTCCACAATTTGTGCATAAAGGAAGTCTATTCTTCTCCTCACCAGGGGTTTTGGAATTTTCATTGAATCACATAATTTTTTTCCTATTAAAACCATGACATTAATGGGTAAATACAATATATATCTACACTGTTATGGAAAATTGAACAATTTCTTCATAGCTACTTAAGTCCCTTATTGTTAATTCTTTTCAGAGAGTTGGTTTTAAGAAACTGAAGAATTGATCAACCTTACTTTCAGGTAGGATGATATTGACTGAATCAAACCTACAATGTTTTGTAAAATTTTCCTCATAGGCACAAATAGATTCATCATAATTTTGATTTATCTCAAGGAATTCCTCCTTTATTTTCATGCAAATAATATTAGAAAGTTACTTATTGAAAAATAATTTCATAAACTCATACTAATTAAAGGATTAAATTTATTTCTATTTCCTCATGTTCTTGATAAAAGTACACCACTAATATTCCTCACATACAAAATAATAAAAATCTAGAATAAAAATATCATTTCATGAGGATCGAAGATTGGAAAATATATTTCCAGTGGTGGAGATCCATTTTTCAGCAACTAGGGGATCAACAAAACTACTAAATGAAGGTGGACATTTCATCTTGAAGGACTTAAAAAACAATTTCTCTCCATTAATCATTTGTAAACTCAACATTATTCATAATTTGAGAAATTTTTGGGAAGAGAGTATTGAGATTTTATCCATCTCCCATAACATTTGGTTGCTCAGGAGTACAATCATTACATTTTTCGTCTCAATCAGTATTAACATGATCATTTTGGGTTGTTATAATTCAATATATACAAAAATCATAGTGTGAGATACAATAATCATAGTGGAAAACCAAATGAACATGAAAAATAATTTATAATATGAATAAATCATGATGAATTATTCTATGACACATTAGGTTTAACCTATGTCATTCATGATCTTTACCAAAAAATTTGGATTTTATCTTGCACTTCTAATTATCCACAAGGTTCTCACTAATGTTTTCTCATCCTAGTTTCCTATGTTAACTAAACCATTCTTTGATACCATTGATAGTAACCCATGATTTTAATTAATAGATATCATATTTTAATATATAAATATTCATTACATAACATAATTACATATTATAGAACCTTATTAGTCTAATACCTCTGGAAACATGGACACATAAATAAACGGTTCGTAAAAGATCTATATCATCTCCCACTACATTATTCATAACTATCACCCATATTAGATATATAATACTTAGTACCTTTATTCATAACCTTGGGAATGGAATGATAATAAAGGGTGTGCTCAGATGTTGAGTATGGGAAAACAAGGAATATTTAAATAATCACAGTAGAATAACATTAAAATAATGGTATGAGAACATGATCATTACATTTGAAAATCATACCTTTTATATCATAGATCATAATCATGATTCATGGAATACATGTTGGAAGATTATAAGGCATGAATGATAAAAGAATCAAAGAACATGATCCATGAAAGCCTAACATTGGCATAATGAATATGTTTTTGGAATGCACATATCCATATAAAATAATTTCTTTAGTAGACATTGATCAGTTCAATGAATATCATATTTTAATGGGTTCACTCTAGAAAACATAGTACTAGACAAGTTTCACTCCCAAGATCAATATAGTGGAAAAATTCATATACTGGACTTGGTTTTCTCCCCATTACAAATAATTTTCATCTCATGATATATAAATATTTACTGACATTATTGGAGGGATATATTTTTCCCATTAATAAGAGGTTATAACATGACCATCGACCTTGGTTATAACATGCCAACCATCCTTGGTTATAACATATTCCCAATTACATAGTGAAAATAAAAAAAATGTGTAAAAAATATAATAAAACATTCATTATATCATAAAACATTAAAATAAATGTTGTTCTTAAATATTTCATTATCGTATAACCCATTGAATAGAAATGGCTTTCATAAACAATTCATAATTTTGTCATAGCATAACCCAGAGAAAAGGAACAGATTTCATAAACATCTTTTCATCATAAACATAACTCATCCAGAGAGACATTAAGTTTGATATCCTTGTATCATATCCCTATTAATAATAACAAAAATAAAATCATGTAATCACGTAATAAAATTCCATTAAATGATCAATGGAATATTTTTTTAGGAAAATAAGATTTCCACATTAAAAATAACATTTAAAATAATTTGTTTTTCTAAAAAACACATCATTTAGGAAATGAAATGAAGATTAATTTTAAATTTTCTATAAAAGGTCAATCATGGGTAAAATTTAATTTAAAAATAATTAAATAATATAAGAACATTATTTAAAATATTTTCTATAAAACATGGATATGAAAGAAAAAGGTTTTTTGAACTAAGAGAGAAATAATGTAGATTTTATCTAAAACATTGATTTCTTCAGTACTAATGATGAGGAAATTGAAATAATAATATATAATATCAATAAATGACCCTAAGAGAATAAAATTAGTGATTTTATTTAGATATAGATCATAATATTTCATTATCAAAAACATAATTATAATCAATCCAGATAAAAAATGGTATTTTAACATAAAACCCGAACCACTTTGGTATCTTTTGAATCATAATCCCCTTGAAAGAAAAAAACATAGATAGATATTTATATCCCATAATTTTCAATATTATAACTATAAAGTACCTTAATTTGAAGTAAATACTAAACACAATAGAAACATGTGGTGTATAAGTCTTGTTTCCCATAGAAATAAAAGTGAGACGAAAATCTCATACCTTTTGTTCCAATTTATTTGAAATCACTCTAAACTAATGTCTAATAAATTTTAATTTTTTATACATATATATCATAATCATGTACATACAAATAATATTATATATATATACATTATATAGATATTTATAAAATTTTAAAAATATCGAGATAAGAAAATGAATTACATCATTCAAGGAGATGGTATATCGTATGTATACAAGAATAATACTTTCATTTTTTAAAATTATGAAATAAAATAAAGGTACATAATAAATAAACATTTATAAATAATTATGGCTTTATATATATATATATCATATATGTTCATTAATTCTATCCTTATTTCCATTCTGGTAAAACAGTGATGAAAAATGAATCACATCGCTGCTTGGAGGTGGTAGTCAACTCATACGCACAATCAAAGTTATCTTTATCCAATGGGTTTGAAGGTAAAAAGGTTCATATTATATTACCATTTAAAAATACTAATTATGTAATAAATATAATATATAAACATTAACCACATCCTAATAACTATCTATGAAATATGGTAAGGGAAAATTTATTGTATCACTACGTGGAGACGGTAAGCCGTACATACACACAAGATACACTTCACATCCCTTTTGGTCGAAAGAGGTTAAACAAAGGTGGTTTTATAATCATAATAAAATTTTAGTATATTTAGGATACTGAATTTAATATTTTTTGAACAAAATAATATGATTATATAGGTTAAAAGGAGAATTAAAAAGAATGTGATCGATTAGGGTGATTGCATATTTTTTTTGAAAAGATACCTTTAGATCTCATCTTAATGACTCGAGGGTTGGTATTTTGGAAATGAATCCCCTATAAAATTTTTTTAGGGAAGTGTATAATATTACTTGGTATAGTTTTTTCATGATAAAAGGCTCAATGTGGTGTGAAAATTAGAAAAGAGGGTGCCCTTTTTTAATTGAGGGGAGGGGCACTATTAGAATTTCCTAAATGATTAAAATATATTAAGGTAAGTCTTAAAAAATTGGTTCTAAATGTCTTATAAATTGTTATAATATAAACTTTTATACCATATATTATCCACATTTCACTCTTCTAATTTTTTTTATGATTTTAAGATAATTTAATTAAATATTCTATTCATAAAATATCATTATTAACAATTTTGTCACTATTCATTTAATTGGACTTAAATGACATAAATAAAATGTTTGAAATTGAGTATAATTATTTAAAATTACAATAATATTTCATATACATCTATAAAATTCATGTAAAATATTAACTCAAACAAATTATAATACATTTATTATTTTAAAAAAATTATTATATTTTCTATTAATTGGAAAAATACAGCCTCCATGTTGCATAATCATTTATGGTCAGTATATAATTTTGAATGTTTATAATTAAATTTATATCACGTTTTTAATTTAAATAATCCCAAAATAGGCACTTTTATTCATTCATTAATATCGTTTGTCTCTATGTAGACACATAAATGATATTTAAAACTATGATTGTGACCTTTTGTAAATTTCTTATTTTTATATTATATTGGGCATCATCATGGAAATGTTTCAATTAATAAACTAAAATTTGAAACTGTGTTGCTAATGTGTAACACCACAACCCTAGTTACCCAGAGTCAGTGCAGTATTTCATTACATTGGTATGATCATAAGGGTTAAAATCCCGAATGACCGATTAGTTTAGTAGCCTTGGTAGTACTAGATACAAACCCAAGTTTTTCATTACATTATGAAATGAAAAACAGAAAAATTGTGTCTCCTTTTAACACATTAATCTCCCTTAGACTATCACTACAGGTCAGTAATAATATACTTCTTTTCATACTAGGAAAAATAAAACATAGAAAGGGGTGAGCTCAGGTGGTCAGTAAGGATAACAACACTGAGGAAACTTTCATAAATAAGAATAAACATTTAAGGAAATGTATAAGAATAAAAAACATGCATTTTAAATTTAAACATTAGAATAACATGGAAATGATAAATCAAATAATTCCATTTACATATTCACATGGATATTTTAATAGTTGAATAATCACATGTAATATCAATAGACAATTTCATAATGATGGAATTCATAATGCCAGACATCATAACCACATAGTAAAGGCCTCATTCCAAAACTAAAAATTAGATTTTGTCAAGGCCTTATGCCAAGACACTAGTTTGTCTCATGAGACTTACTGACGCATCAATGAGATATAGCAGGCTCCTCCCATCACATACTATGTCCAATTCATTCCTCGCATGAAAATATTGAAACAGAACATAAACATTCATATTAAAACTAACAAACGAAATCTTAAAAATTTAACCATAAACCATGAATGGTATAAAAATAGCACATCCTCAGTAGAAAATATAACAAAACCATCAATAAAATATGGAATATTTCATCATAATATATCAACTTCAAAGAAGTGTAAAATCCATCAAAAAATATTGACATAGGTGAAATCAAAACTATTGGAGAGAAATATCTCTTTATATTTTGAAATCATTTAAAAGTCATATAATTTTAAAATAAAACATTTATTTTGAATGTATTATTATAATCTTGTAAAGAAATAATTGAATATGTTATAACTATGGAAAATTCCCGCACTCGCAATATAAGTTAAAAAACATTCATTCCTTAATTTTGATTAAAAGGTCGTAAATGACCTTGTTTGGAAAACGACATAAAGTTTCCTTTATAAAAATTTTATAAAAAGTAAAACAATGGTATAAATCACTTTAACCCAAAGTCTAGAAAATTGTAAAAATTTATTGAAATACATTTTTATGAATCATGGATGTGGATGATAAAGATGTCCCAGTAGATACTCACGTATAAACAACCTCAAATAATGAAGAGAATGTAGATTGAACCCTTACCTTGAACTTTTCCATGATCGAGGGCATGTTAAACTCTTGTATAATAGATGATTTGTTATTATTAAATTATAAAACAACTACATACATAAATATGTTATCATATGTTATCTTCTAAAATTACTTTGATAATAATATTCCAATAGTATCATTGTTTCAGATGTTAACTGGTTTAGTTATGTTTATATGAATGGTAACGTAAGACATTTTTGTTTTGAATAGGATTAATTTTATTCATATACAGAATTATATTACGTTCCAAGACATGTTTTTTAATCATAAAATAAATATCATTCTTAAATGGTTACGATGGGGTATGAATCTTATCGCATTTGTGGATACAGTAATCTGTACGTACACAAGAGCGAAAATATCAATATATTGATGGGGAAAGCGTATGTAATTGGATGGCATATCATATATAAATAATCCTTAACATGTTATATTTATTATTTACATCTGTTACAAACATTATTATACACATCTAAATAATGAAGTGTTTGAAAAAAAACTACACCACGACGTGGAGACGGTAAGCCGTACATACGCACATATGGTGACTTGTCATTCATAGGATGGATATAATAATAAATATAGTTGTACCATATTTATAATAACATAAAATTATTTATAAGGTACTAGATTTATTATTTTTGTATGGAATCAACAATGAAAGAGGAAGTGGAAGAATAAAATAATTTTGAAAGAGGTGGTGAAATTATTATTTCTTCTTCAGGTGTTTCCTTTTGAGTTGTTCCAAATGGCTCCTTAGGTTGGATTTAATATTAATGTAAGTCCTATAGGTATAATTGAGGGTAGTTAGGATGATATTTGAGTAGTTTTTGTCTGAAAAATTGCTTTGGAGGTGCAATTTTGAGAGAAGATGAAGTGCCCTTTTATAAGAGAGGTGATTGTCACTTTAAGAAAAGCATGAAATATTGTTTTATTATAAAATCATATTTGGTTTATAATGGAAAAAAATAATTTAGTTAGAGGATAATGTGGTGATGTGTCTAGAACCTCTCAACAAAGAGGTTTTATACAGGTTTTGGTCACCATATTAACCTTATCATTTAGATTTAACTCTTAGTTAAATAGTTTAACTTTTACCGTGTATTCTTGTAATATTATAATAAATTGTTAATACAAATACTATAAAAATACACGATAACCCAAGTAGTTAATTATTTATATATATAACCTTATCTAATTCCTTTTTCGGATCTGTAGATTTTTAGGAATATTATATCAATTATTAATGTAGTATTTCTTTTTAAAAACTCATTTACGTCAATTTTGACACTATTGAGTATTTTGTTTCTTGAAATTAATAACAACTTTATAACATCAAAACAAATTATTTAATCAACCCTATAATCTCATATTAACATTTAAAACTAGTGTAATTCATCAGAAGTCTCAATTTACAATTATATTAATATTTATAATATAAATTATTTTAGTCTTTCAGTAAAAAGTTAATTACTCCATCATCATAGTGTCGTAAATAAATTTATTTATTTAATGTATAAAAATTTTAAATAAAATATCATTATTTTGGAAATATTTTTATCCGTATAATGAGTATTTATAGTTTAATTTATCTTATGTATAAACCTATCTTAAAAATGATTTAGTCATTAACCATTGAATTTAACACTTTTAACTATTCTTTAAATAAAGTAATAATAAATGTTCTAATCTAAATCATGTGGACAAAAATTATCATATTTTATTCCTATGGTTTATTTTGGTCGAAATATATTTATTCAATAGAATTAGGACATGTGTTATGGTAATTATAATATCATTTTTACCTTTAATTACCCTATTTAGTTTTAACCGTGTTAAATAAAAGTAAAAAGTTACGATTCACCATAAATTATTTTCATCATATTGAACCAAATTTTACTTACTGATGTTAACTATATCCCCTGGAATTTTTATGTTCAATTAATATAAGTGGTAAAATTACATTTTATGAAAATTTTCTAACATACCTACAAGGTGGTATAAAGTCGTTAAAAAATTAAATAAAATTTTATACATAAAATTATATTATATAATAACTCCAATGAATTACATTAATATTATATAGGTATTATTTATATTCATTGACCTAAAATAAATATAAAAAAATAAATAATTATTTAAATAAAAAAGTAGGTTTTAAACAATAATGAAGTATATTTCACTATTCATCAAAAAAAATTAATATTTTCAGAAAAATACCAAAAATTCACCCTAAGAAAATATTGATATTCCAAATCCTAAAATGAAGTCCATTTTGAAAAATAAAATTTATAAATTTTCAAAAACTGGGTATTACTATTCATAAGGGCTAGTTTGACTGGTTGTAGTGTGCTAGAACTCGAAGTTGTGTACATAACAAGGTATTGTATTATTCAATGGTAAACGTACCGTCAATGCTTGGGGAGTTACATTATTCTCTCCTTCAAATAATTTTGTCCTAGAAATTTATATAATATTACTGCAAAAAAATATTCAGGTGGTTCTTCATCATAAGATTCTTGGGTTCCCACGCTGCCTCTTCCATCTTATGGATTCCCCATAGAACTTTTACCAGGTGAGTTATCTGGTTTCAAAATAGTTGTTTTGTGGTATCAAGAATCTTTACAGGCTCATCACAATAAGATAGATCGAGTTCCAGTTCAATTTCTTCACAAGTGAGTACATGTGTTGGGTCAGGCATGTATTTTCTAAATTGTGATATGTGGAACAGATCATGAACTATGAAGAGACTTGGAGGTATTTCCAACCAGTAAGCTACAAATCCATTTTTTTCTAGAATTTTGAAAGGTTTTATGTACCCAAGATTTAATTTTCCCTTCTTAACAAATCGTATAACACCCTTCTATGGAGATACCTTCAAGATAAAATGATCTCCTACATGAAAATCTAAATCTTTCCATTTGTTAATGGCATATTTTTTTTCCTACATTGAGTTACTTTGATGTGGGTTTGGATAACCTTCACCTTTTCCACTATTTCCTCAACATGTTCTGGGCCTATAAGTTTTCTTTCCCCAATATCATCTCAGAAGGTTGTTTTGTGACATATCTTTCCATATAACTCTTTAAATGGTGCCATCTTAATACTTGATTGGAAGATATTTTAATTGTAATATCATACCATAGGTAAATAATGATCCTACATACCTTGAAAGTCAAGTGAGAAAGATCTAAACACGTATTACAAGGTTTGAATAGTCCATTCAGATTGTCCATTAGTGTGAGGGTGGTAGGCAGTGGTCAAACAAAGTTCACATCCTATGCCTTCTGGATACATTTCAAGAATCTTGATGTAAAACAGAGATCACGATCAGAAACAATCGATCAGGGTACTCCATGATGTCTTACAACTTCATTAATATATATTCATGCTATATGTTCAAATGGTAAATCATCTCTTATAGCATGAAAATGTGCTGACTTTGTAAGATGATCAACAATGACCCATATTGCATCGTTCTTTCTAGGGGTCTTTGGTAGCCCCATAAAAACTTCCATCGTAATATCATCCGTATTCTACTCAGGTATGGGAAGTGGTTTCATGACTCCTCTAGGATGTTGTCTTCCAGTATTAACCTATTGAAACACCATACATCATGACACATAATCAGTAATCTCCCTCTTCAAGTTGTTCCACCAAATATGTTCCTTCAAATCTCTATACATCTTAGTTCTACTAGGGTGTATAGATAAATTGTAACTATTATCATCATCCAACAATTCCCTTTTTAGATCAGGTATATCAGGAACACAAAGCCTCTTCCCAGATTTCAAAATTCCATCTTCATATATGAAGTCAGTAAATCTCCCATCATTCACAACTTTAATTTTCTTTTGATACTTCTCATCATTATTCTGATAAAATTTT
Source organism: Viscum album (assembly GCA_963277665.1). Taxonomy (NCBI): domain Eukaryota; kingdom Viridiplantae; phylum Streptophyta; class Magnoliopsida; order Santalales; family Viscaceae; genus Viscum; species Viscum album. The sequence goes on from OY728162.1 coordinate 1,336,610,539, forward strand.
ATCCTTTTTAGTAAAGTTGGATTGGTAACCATTTGAAAAGGTATTAATGTTTCACCTTCAATGATTATTTCCTTATCCATATTTACTAGATCCATGATCATAGGATCCCTTTCAACTCTCATCTTGTTCCAAACTCCAAGATCCTTTCTGCTCAACGAATATTCCACCTTATTTTCCTTCCCCGAGTGGTAGTGTATGTTGCAATCATAATATTACAGTATTTCAAGCCATCATATTTACCTCATGTTGAGTTCTTTCTTTGAGAAAATATACTTAAAACGCTTGTGATTAGTATATATCTCACATTTTTAACCATAGAGAGAGTGTCTCCATATATTCAAAGAAAAATAACAACATCTAAATCAATATCATGAGTAGGATAGTTTTTTTCATGAATTTTTAGCTGTCATGGTGCATAGGAAATAACTGTATTATTATTAATAAGGACACAACCAAGCCCTCTCTTTGAAGCATCACTATAAATATCAATCTGATCATTCCTCGATGGTAGATTCAAGATAGGAGAATTTATTAATCTTCCCTTTAGTGCATCAAGAAATTCTTCACACTATTTTGTACATACAAATTTAACCACTTTATGTGTGATCTTGGTTGTTTGGTTTTCCAATCGGGCAAAATTATGGACAAAACACCAATAATAACCTGGTAAACCAACACAATTGTGTACCTCAGTTAAACTTTTTGGTGTTCTCTATTCTTGGATTTTTTTTATATGATATATTGATAGAGATTCCATCCTTAGAGACAATATGTCCAAGAAAAGATATTTCCTAATGTCAGAATTCACACTTTCTAATCGTCCCATATAATTCATTTCTTCTGAGGGTTTTCAGAATAGTGATCTAGTGATATTCCTGATCTTCGTAGCTTTTTGAATATACCAAGAAATCATCAAACTATATCACTACAAAGTCATCCAGATATTCCTTGAATTCTAAATTAATTAGATCAATAAAAAAAGATTCTGTATTAGATAGTCCAAAATGAATTACTGTAAACTCATAATGCTTGTACCTGGTTTGAAATGCTATTTTTATAATGTCTTCCTTCTTCACACATGGCTGATGATATCCAGATCGAAGGTCAATCTTTTAAAAATATTGATCTCCATGAAGTTGGTCATATAAATCATCAATTCCAGGTAGGGGATACTTTTTCTTTCTTATTATGGCATTTGTCTCCATGTAGTCAATGCACAACCTCATAGATCCATCTTTATTCTTAACAAAAAGAATAGGGGCACAACATGGATAAACACTAGGGAGAATAAACCCTTTATTACTCAATTCCTTAATTTGATTCTTTAGTTACACTGATTACACAATGGACATTCAATCAGGGGTCTTCAATATGGGCCTTGAACTAGGAATTAAATCAATGAAAAACTCAATTTCTTATTTCAAAGGATGTCCAGGAAAATCCATTGGAAACACGTCAACATATTCTTTTACAAATGGTAAGTCCTCTATTCAAACATTCTTTTCCTCACCCATAGTTCTTTCAATATCTTCCTCCTTAAAAATTTAATTTATTAGAGCTAATGGGAGTGGATCTAGATAAGAATCATTTGGTGATGTTTTTGTTCTAAAGATAAGGTACTCTTTATCATCAATGAAAATTGAAACCTCCTTCTTCATACAATAATTTTTTTACATCATGGTCCAAAAGCCAATCCATACCTAGGATTATATCAAATTTAATCATGGGTATGATGATGAGATCAGAAGATAAAGAACATTTATATTCCTTTATGGGAACTGATTACCAAAAAATTGTTGCAATGATACTTCCCTTGGGAGTTTCGACTGACATATCTCTTGGTAAATCAAATTTGAAATATCTAATCTTCTTAGAAAACTGGGAAGACAAAAAACAATGCGATGATCTAGAATCAAATAAAGAATTGGAAAAAATTTAGGAAACCATTAAATTACCTGCCGCCATGTCTTATGAAGCTTCAACCTTAGTAGGAGTGATCACATGATCTTGGAATTTATCCCTTGGCCTATTCTAAGGAAATTATCCTTGGTGACTTGGAAATCCATTTTTATAATTCTCCATTTCTCTACAATTATAGCATTAAACATTGAAAACCTCTTTATTTTCCCTATAATGACGAGCTTAGTGGCCTTTCTCACCACACTTGCAAGAGACTCCCATTCCCTTTAGGAAAGTACTTGGGTGTTTCTCTCCCCATTTACAATAGGATGGAAATTAAAAATTCTCCTTATTCCCCTTATTTTCATTTCCAGAGTGTTCAAAAGATATCTTCTTCTATTTCTTTTCATTAATGTTGTAAGGCATGGATAATTCCTTTTCTCTCTTGATAGCACATGAGACAATATTGTCGTATGATGATTATGATTGTGAGAATAATCCTCAATGGAAAAATTGTTTTAACCTATCATAGAATCAACCAATCTTACTCCTTTGGTTACATATATAATCTGTTTCATGCCTTACTAACATTGTAAAGTTAGCCTCATACTTTGCGACATTCTCATCACTATTTTTCTTTAGATTCAGAAATTTCCTTTCCATATCTACTCGATGGTCACAAGGAATGTATTTTTCTAAGAAAATCTATTTAGACTCTATCCAATCCATATTTGATACTTATTCATCCTCCTTTGTGTATTGAATTAATTAGCACCATTGATATGTATCTCATGTGAGGTGATAAACTTCCAAGACAACTTTTTCCCTTTCGCTACTCCCCAAAGAATTAAATATTTTCACTAAGGAACATATACACTACTCATCAACAAATGTATTTGTAGTCCCATTGAATTTGGGTGGTTGTTACCTTATGAAGTTGTCAAACATTGATCCTATTCATTGTGGATCAAGGTGCTCCATAAGGGTAAGGTTGTTATTTATAACCTGAGTGAGTTTTCCCAATATGGTGATAATCAGATCAACACTGGTTGCATCACCAGCTCCACTATATTTATCTTGAAAATTAGGGAAATCATGACAAGGATTACAAGAATTTATATGGTTTCCATTCCTTCCAATAGGCACCATTTCTAAATAATGGAATACACTATATTATTTAATAAATTGAAATACATAATTCCAAACTTCTAAAACACTTAACAAATATTAAACCGTTTATGGATATAATCCATAATCATAAAAAAATTCTTTGAGGAGGTATATACTCAAAAATCCTCCATAATGGGTTTTCAAGAAAATGTGAATTATCCTTATCATATCTCTAGGTTCTGTCATAACCAAGAGTGCAACAATGCCCATTGTTGGGTACCATGATACCTCGGGTCAAGCTCGAAACAGTTTTTCAGAGTTTTCACTCCTTGGTACATTTATTCTAGAGCCACCTCTACCTTATCGTATCCAGACAGGGATGTATTGTTTGGAAAACATACAAAATTTTTACATTTCCAAAATTCTAGGAAGTTTTTCTATACTAATCCTCAATGTCTATCTTTGAGTGATGTTATGTGATCAGAAATTTTCTAAATATAGTTTCCTATGTTTGTACAAAACTTCCTCTAATACCGACTATAACACCTTGAGCCCAGTCACCCATAGTCAGTGAATTATTACATAACATTGGTATTATCACAAGGGACAATATCCCCAAAGATCGATAAATTTAGTAGGCTTGGAAGTACTAGATACAAACATATGTTTTACATTACATTATGAAATGACAAAAAACCACATTGTGTCTCCTTTTAACACATTCATCTCCCTTAAACTATCCTTACTGGTCAGTCATAACATACTTCTTTGCATACTGCTAAAACTAAATCATAGAAAGGGGTGATCTCTGGTGCTTAGTGAGGATAAAAATATAGTGAAAACATTCATAAATAAGTATAAACATTTAAGGAAATGTATAAGACTAAAAAAAAGACTTTTGAACATAAACTTCAGCTTAATATATAAAAGATAAATCAAATAATTTCATTTACATATTCACATGGATACTCTATTAGTCAAATAATCACATGTAATATCAATAGTTAATTTCATAATGATGTAATAAATAATTCGGGACATCATAAACACATAGTCAAGGACTCATGCCAAGACTACAAATAATATTTTTTCAAGGCCTTGTTCCAAGACACTAGTTTGTCTCATAAAACCTACTGATGCATTGAGGAGCAATAGCAGGCTCCACCTGTCACATAATAATTCCAATTCATTCCTCTTATGAAAATATTGAAACATAATATAAAAATTCATATTTAAACTATCATATTAAATGTTAATACATTAACCATATTGCATGAATGTTATCAAAATAACACATCCATGAGAAAAAATATCACAAAACCTTCAATACAATATGGAAAATTGCATCATAATAAATCAACTTCAAATAAGTGTAAAATCCATCCATGGATGTTGACATGTATGAAATAAAAATTATTTGAGAGAAATATATATTTCTATGTAGAAATCATTTAAAAGTCACATAATAAATTCATATTTTTTAATGGGAGCTTTAAATATTTTATAATGGTGAAAAATAACTGCACTCGCTGGATAATTTAAAAAAACATTTTTTCCTTAATATTGTCATAAAGGTCATAAAGGACCTTGTGTGGAAAAATGATGGAACGATTCCTTTATAGAAAATTTATAATAATTCTAACAAGGGAGTAAATTAATTTAACCCATATTCTAGGAAATAGTAAAAAAAATAAAATACATTTTTTTTAAAACACAGATGTGGATGATAAAGAGTTCCCAGTAGATCCTCACATATAAACAACCTCAGATAATGAAGAGATTATTGAATTAACCCTTACCTTGTTATTTTACTTTATTTAGGTTATGTTAACCTCATGTATAATATTTAAATTATTGTCAATAAATTATACAATAATTACATACATAAATATTATATCATATATGATATTCTGATATTTCATTGTTAATAATATTTCTTTAGTATCATTGTTTAGGGTGTTAACTGATTCGTTTTCTTTTATATGATTGGTTAAGTAAGCCATGTATGTTATCAATAGGATGTATTTTATTCATATACATAATGATATTATGTTTTTAAACATTATTTTTAACCATAAAAAAATATTATTATTGAATGGTAACCATGGGGTATGAATATTATCGCGTTCACGGAGACGGTAATACGTAAGTACGCATGAGGGACAATATCAATCTATTGATGGTGAAATAATATGAAATTGGATTTTATATCATATATAAATAATCTTTAACATGTTATATTTATGATTTACATCATTTATACTCATTATTATACCCATACAAATAATAAGGTATTTGAATAATAAACTACACCAATGTACGTACACACGTGTGGTGACATGTTATTCATTGGATGGATAGAATAATGAATATTGTTATACCATAATTATAATAACATCAAAGTATTTATAAGGTAATAGATTTTTTATTTTGTTATGGAAACAACAATGAAAGTGGAAGTGGAAGCATAAAAGAACTTTTAAAAAGGTGGTGAAATTATTAACTCTTCTTCTAGTGTTTCCTTTTGAGTTGATCAAAAGGGATCATTAAGAAGACTTTCTAATCAAAGTAAGGACTTTAGGTCGAAGTGGGGGTAGTTGGGAGGATATTTGAGTAGGGTTTGGATTTCCCAAATTGATTTGGTGGTGATATTTGGAGAGAAGGAGAAGAACCCTTTTATAAGATTGGTGAGGGTCACTTTAGGAGAAGTTTGAAATATTATTTTATTATACAATGATAATCGGTTTATAATGGCTCCAAAAGGATTTATTTCAATAATAAGGTGGTTATGGGTCTAAAAAATCTCAGACAAGTGGTTTCAGATAGGTTTATGTCACCATATTAATAATATCTTTTAGATTTAACTCATAGTAAAATAGTTTTACTTTTACCATGTATTATTGTATTATTATAATAAAGGGTTAATAAACTTATTGTAAAACTCCAAGAAATCCTAAAGTGGTTAATTATTGATATATCAAACCGTAAATAATCCTTTTGTAAGAATCATTGATTTTTGTATTATTATATCAATTAATAATATAGTATTTGTTTTGAAAACTCATTTATGTCAATTTTGACACAATTTGGTATTTTGTTTTTTCAAAGTCATAAAAACTTAATCACTTCAAAAAAAATTTATTTAATAAACCCAAACATGTAATAATAACCAATAAAATCAGTTTAATTAATTAGAAGTACAAATTTGTAATTATATTAATATTTATAATATCAATTATGTTAATCTTTCTGTAATAATGTAAATATTTCATCATCATTGTGTCATAAAAAAATTTCATTATTTAATATTTAAAAATTATAATTAAAATAAAATTATGTAGGAAATCGTTTTAGGTATCTAATGAATATTTACAGTCGAATTTATCTTATATATAACCCTATATTAAAAATGGTTTAGTTTTTAAACATTGAATTTAACACTTTTTAGTCTTCTTTAAATAAAATAATAATAAATGTCCTGATCTAATCCAAGTTGACCAAAATGATCATATTTTATTCCTAAGTATTATTCTGGTCAAACTATATTTATCCAATACAATTAGGACATGTCTTAGGGTGACTATAATATCATTGTTTACCTTTAATTACCCTATTTACATTTAATTGTGGTAAATAAAAATCAAAAGAATCTATTCAACAAAAACTATTTTCATCTTATTGAACCATATTTTAAAAAGTAATGTTAACCGTGGGTCTCATATTTTTGAAAATAAATTCACAAAATTGGTAAAATTACGTTATATGCAAATTTTCTAACATGCCAAGAAGGTGGGTAAATGGTGTTAATAAATTCAATAACATTTTATACATCTATTTTTTTTATAAAATTTCTCCAATGAATTAAATTAATCTTATATAGGTATTATTAATCTACTTTGACCTAAACTAAATCTAAATAAAATAAAAAATTATTTAAATAAAAAAGTAGGTTTTAAATAATAACGCAGTATATTTTACTATTTATAAAAAATTGAATGTTTTCAGAAAAATACCTAAAATTCACCCTAAGGTAATTTTGATATTCCAAATCAAAAAATTAAATCCATTTAGAATAATAAAATTTATAAAATTTCAAAAAGTGGGTATTAAAATTTACAACAACTAGTTTGATTGGTCGTGGTGTGCTATATTTCGAAGTTGTGTACAATGCAAGCTATTGTATTATTCAAAGGGAAATGTATCGTGGAAGCTCGAGGTGTTACAAAATGTATAAATAAATTAATTAAATAAGAATTATGAAAAAAATTTATGTAATTATGACTTAATTTAACCTATATTAACTAGATTTCCCATTTACTACTGTGATAAATTGGCCCATGGTTACTATTCATATTGATAAAAACTAAAAGGGGAATATTTAAAAAATTTAAAACTACTATTTTGATATATGAAACCCATTTTATAAAATTCAATTCATATAAGTGAATTAAATTAATATCAAAATAAGAATTCAAGAAATGATGAAAACTATTTTATAGAAAAATATATTTTTGAAGCATAAAACATAATTTATTCTCATCACCTGCCTATAAAAATATTTAATGAATGATATAAAATTTTATTGACCATATAATATATAAATTTAATTAAATTCATTCCCTAAATGTGATTTATTTAATTTGTTAGTATAAAATTAATTTGTGTTCCTAGAAATATTTTTATAGAAAAAATTTATTTTTCTTTCAAATGATTTTATTTTTAGTTCATATTAATTGGTAACAAATAAATTTATTTTATAAATGTATAAACCATAAATTTTTAACAATTTCTATTATAATATTTATACACAAAAATTTAATGACTATGAGACTACTATAACTTAATATTATATCAAGATTCGTTTAAAGATGGTGTTTCATGTAATGCAAGTTATCAAATAAATTAAATTTATTTGAAAAAAATTAAGCAATCACATCATGTTACAATAACTGCAGAAAAATAATCAAGAAATTCATCTATAAATTTATTCACTTTAGGGATTTCACTAATCTAAAACCGTTATTTCGTATTAATATCATGAGGTTGGTAACTTTTTCTACCATCTCTAATCAATTTCTCTACTTCATATTATGTTATCAAAGGCATTAAATCATTGAATAAAACATTTTTGGATATGTAGTACATAATAGAACGATAACTAAAGTCCAATCCATAAACAAAATATTATGAAACTTTCTTATAAGAAATTTAACAATATTTGTTGGAAAGACCATTTAAATAATGACAATATAAAGATTCCTATAAACATGATTTCTATAATACACCCACATGGTGTTTTCACCAAAAGATTTATCATATTTTCACGTGGTGATGATCCGATTTTACTTTCACTTTTTATACAAATGAACTTATTTGAATACCCATAGTTAAATAAATCCTTATAATACTTTCTATAATCTAGGATTATACCTTTTACTACTTCATTTGATGGTCCGGTATCAGCAGTTGTTGTGGATAATGATTTTTCTGAACCATTGAATCTACTAACATGATGATTACCATCCTTTGTGACTAAATTTTGGGACAAATTAGAAAAGTAAATCAAATTATTAAAGTTAAATAATCTTACCCTCATCTTCTCTGTATTCATCTAATCATTTTACTTACACTCAAGAACCACATATCTAAACTTTCCACGTGGGTAACACTTCCTAGAATTCACAAGGCATTCCTCAGGAATATTTTTCAACACTTATCATAAGATTAGAATTTTTTTATCTCCATATTTCTTTGATGAATTATTCCCCATTTCTGTCCATTCATAGATTTCTTCTACATATTTTCATAGATTATATTGTCATAGAAGAACTTTGTTTCTAGATTCTTAGCACTATAAACAAGTTTATTATAAATATTTAATTCACATGAAGATAACTCCTTCCAATATCTTGGTTTCAATGTTGGGTAAAAACAAAAAATTTGTTCTATCAAGATCTTGATTAAAATACGGTACATTATTGACCAATATTTGAAAATTTTATTAATATATTTTTATAAAAATGAGTCTTAATTATTTCCCATTCTATAGAATTAATCACATAAATCTCTTTGGTATTCATAACTAAATAACACTATCGATCAGCCTCACATTAAAAATGATAAATGTAAATAGTTACCTATTGATGTTCTGAACACCTGTTGATATCAATTATATTCTCCAGTTCGTTGATCAATCCTTATGCTACCACTGGATTTGATGTTCCACTAAAAAATATATTTTTTGTTCTCATAAAATGTTTCACTATCATTATATTCCTCTATAGAAGACCTGGCTACTCTCTACCATGGATATCGCCACTATTTACATCTTATATCAACTAAGACATCATAAAAACACTTTTTTGTCCAAATTCAAACCATCATGAGATGTTGATTTGAAAGGATATTTTATTCTTGCTGCCTTCCTACTCTAGCTTCATTGTTTCCCCTATAAAAATGTATTTTGAGTAGAAATTTTTTAATTTAAGTAACATGGTAACCATCAAATAAAATGACATGCTAACCAATGATGAAAATCACTTAAAGTTATTTAATTACATTTTCTTAACTTCTAAAAGTTTCTAAACCATTCTCTGATAATAACTATAAGGAACTGAACAAAAAAAATCATATTATAATGATTTTAGACTAAAATTCACATTTGTTTGCAAATATATTTTGGTTTGGAGTTTTATAGAATTATATTACAACTCCTACATAAAAATCAAAAATATTACAAAGTGGTTACTTCTAACTAGTTCCCATTTTCCAAAAACATATATAAATATTTACATAAAACATGTATTGTTTTCATGAAAAATCTTCATAAATTTCAACTTGACCTATTTTTTTCCTTTACCCATCCTTAAACCATATGAAAAAAAATTAAAAAATAGTATGAGTACAAAAAACTTATTAAGGGACATAAAAAAGATGAAATTTGTTAATTAATTGAAAAAAATAAAAACCCATGATTTTTTTCTTAAAAACCTAAATCTTTACCATAAAATGCCATCATATCTCTTTTAAGAATATCATTAGATTACCTTTTTTTAAAATAAACATGTTACCATGAAATCCATTAACAAGACTAGAAAACTCATGCATGTTCCGTAGGACACCATCTTCATAAAACCCTTATCGAGCCCTTATATAACCCTTACAAATTGGAAAAACCATGCAAGAGTCTTCAAATATAATTATCTAGAAGATATAATCATTACCCAATGCATTAGAGAGTTATATTTTGTCTCACCCATCATATAATGATCTTTAATGGGGCTCAACCCGTCATATCTTGAGATACAACGTAGCTCAATCCATCTTATATTGTGCTATAATTGGGATGATCTCATCTTATGTTGAGAAAAAATCGGGCTTAACCCATTGTATAATATTTTTCGGGATCACCGGTTATCATACACAATGGTCAAGGACCATATCAATTAGATACTTTTTAAATATAAAATCTTTTTAACATAAATGCATTTAAAAAATATTTAAACTCATATGAAAACTATTTTAGATATTAAAATACTATTTTCTTTTAAAACTCATTTCCAATAAAAAAAATAAAGAAATGGATAGATGATTTTTCAATGAATAAAATAATGGATTCCAAAAATCAAAGAATAGTTATTGTGGAATTAAATTATTTTTTTCAACATATGTGTTATGATATGACATTTATTTTGAATTTGGTAAATAAATTCAAGCATTCCATTAAAAGATACATTTTTAAAAACCCTTGGGAAAAAGAAGAAAGAGACATATAAATTTCATTTATAATTCTTTCATGTCTATGAGAAATTATTCATAAAATAATTTTAAAAAAATTTCATTGAAGAGAAATATATATAAAAGAAATATTTAAAATATTTTAAAGAAGGTTTTAAGTGAATGTGTCCCATACCTTGTGCCCAAATGAAAATGAATGTTCTTTATATTCATTAATAATAATTTTTATTAATTTTTTAGAAAAAATTTCATGTTTAATATTAATTTTAATTTATCTTTTACCATGGTATATATAATTATTCAATCATTTAAGTTCACTTTGAAATTTTAAGGGTATTTCAATTATATGTCCAAAATGAATTCTATAGGTTGACTATTGTCAAAGTGGTCATTCTTCCATCATCTCCAGAATAATAATTATGAAAAATTTATCACATTTATATATAAAATATACTTCTAAAACCAACGATGAACTGTTTTTATGAAAAATTAACTACATTACAATCATAGAGACGATATGATGTACATACATGTGCGTAACATTTCCATTTTTCAATGATCATTATCAAAAGAAGGTCAGTATAATTTTATCATTACATAATTATAACTATATCCTAAATATAATACTATTTCGTTAAATATACTTATATATATCCTCCATGTGATTTGGTTTTTAAAAAAAATAATCACATTGCTTTATGGAGGCAGTAGTCCACAGGGACATATGAACAAGATTGTCATTTTTCAGTGAATGTAAAGGTAATAATTAAAGTATGTGTTATATTTTCATAAGGATAAATATTTCATGACTGTCATATATAAATATTAATTAATTAATTTAAAATATAAATGAGAGGTGATAATTGGAAAACCAATTACATCAGTTTAGGAGGCGGTAGTCTATTGTACATATGAATGATGGTTTTGTTTCCCATTTAATAGAAGTGGGGATGGATATATGATATGTCATTAACAAAAGAAAATATAAGTAAAAAATGAGATACTAGTGTTATTATATCATCATGTTAATATATGATTAAAGGATTTGGATGAAGAAACAATAGAAAAACACTTAGATAATAATGATATGTCTTCTTCAGACCACCTCTTTTGGATTATACATAAAGCCTTACTAGAAGGGATTTATGATAAATAAATGGACTCTATAAAATTGGTAGGTATTTAAGTAAAATATTCATATATTTATTGATCAATATAAAATTATTTTAAGGTGTGAATAAAAGGGGATAGGAAGTGGCCTTTTATAAGTTTGGGAGAGGGCATTATTGAGATTTTTGAAAATAAAATTCTATACCCATACATTACAAATTAGAAAATGGATAAAAAGTTTACCATTATAAAGAATTAAATTTCATTAGGTATATATATTTCCATAAAATATAATTTAGACATGTTTTTAGTCTATTTTAACCTTTATCCTTTTAGTTTAACCCTTGAAAAACTCGTTTGCACCTAAACCACGATTACAGTTTTTTACTATTTTTACTATTTATTAAGACAAAAAATTCATTTGAACTTATCATATATTATAAATTATTATGATTCCAAAATATTTAACGCATTATATAATGGTCAATTCACAAAGGAGGTAGAATTTAATTTTTTTTAAAACTGCAGATTCGACGAAAAAAACATTTCTCAAGAAATGTATTTTTTAAGCTTATGATGATATTATATTAACTTTATGAATACCAATAATCATTATATTAATATAATTTAATATTTATAGATATTTAATATATAAATATAAAATAAATCAGTCCTCATTATTGGTTATTTTAATTAATTAAAATCGATAGACTTCATACACGTTAGAATAGTTCTCTAAAAGATGTGTTTTTAACCCCAAAAATAAACTTACTAAAATCCAATATAAAGATGATAAAAAATTAATTAATTTAAATAAATTTAATTAAATAATAATTATTAAACATTACATAAAATTAAATGAATAATGGTATTTTAAAATTTCTTGATTTTTAAGAGAAATGCAAGTTAAAAAACATTATTTTTCACTATCCTCTGAAAAAACAATAATTTATAAAAAATAAAAAAAGTTCACTCAAATAATTTTTTCTTGTAATTATTTTAAAAAATGAAATTTATTTTATAAAATTTCAATTATAAATTTTATAAATTAAATTTTCGAATAGAAACTGATACAAAAATAGATTAATTAAAGTATTTCATTTTTGATTTAAAAATTACATAATATTTTTATAATGATTATAACTATCTAATTCATAAATATTAATAAACATGAAAATAATTTATTATGTAATTACATGGGTTTTTAAATATATCTATTCAAAAAATGTTATTGTAAAAAAGAATTACATCACTTCTTTGAGATGGTAGTTCGTAGATATGCACGAATGATGATTCCACTTTTGATGGATTGAACGAATGAAAGGTAAATGATAATTAAAAATGTTAGAATCATTATTATATCTTAAGTATTATATATAAATATGAAATCCATCATAATTACTATTCATGAAAGTTATTGATAGAAAATTAAGTATATCGATTCATGGAGATGGTAATCTGTACATAGTCATAAGTAATGTTTTCATCTCCCATTGGAAGGGAAAGGAGATAAAAAATAGTTGTCCCATGAAAAAAGAAAAATAATTATATTTTTTTTATAGGATTAAATATTTTAGTATTGATAGAACATATTTATTGGAAGTAGAATAACAAATAAACTTTGAAAGAGTTAGCTAAGTCTATTATGTCTTCTTTGAGAGACTTCCTTCAGCTTACAAATTAATACTTTATAGTATGATATTAGGATAAGAAATAAATATCAATAAAAAAATTGAGGAGTATAATAAGGTGTTTGGGTAGGTATTGGATAATATATAGTTCTCAATTTTTTTTAATAAAGGAGAATAATAGGCGCTCTATTATAAGTGATATGAGGGACGCACCTAGAATAACATAAAAGTTTTAATACTATAAAGTAATTTTCATATGCATGTAAAACCCAATGGAAAATTAATCTAAATTAATATAATATAAGGTCTAAATTTTTTATGATAATTATTAGGAAGTTTTATGTGTAATTTTTACTCTTATCTCTTAGTTTAACCCCCCAGAAAACCCATTTCATCACTAACCATGATAACACTTTTTTTTTACAATTTTAACTATTTATTATGACCAAAAATGAATTTGAGATATTTAAAAAATTATGAAATTATGACTCAAAATATAGAAATTTTTTTATCAAATATAAAATTTATCAGTATAAGAAATTAATTTTAAAAATATCACGCATAAAATAATGAATATAGTGTTTTTGAAATTGACTTCTAAGCATAAAACTGAATTTATTCTAATTCCTTGTCCAGTAAAACCCATTATATGAAGGTTAAAAATATTCATCAAATATAATAACTTTTCATTTTATTAGAATAATTTAGAAATAGTGAATTATTAAATTTATTAAAATAACATCTTGATTACATCCATAAATACTCTTCTTTCAAAAAAACATATATTTTTTACTTTCAAATTCATTTGTTTTCATTTATAACAAATTATTGAACAATGAATTCATTTTATACATGTGTAAAAAATATTTTTATATTTTTATTATTTTTAATTAAATTATAAATTAAATTAAATTGCCTTTAAGTAAAATATACAAGACAAAACAATGATCATAAACAAAATGTTTCAAAACAGTTATACATGATAAATAATATTTCCAATGTAAATTAGAAATAGATTTTTATAATTATATTTAATTTAAATACCATATAATGTTCTTTATTTTATAATTCATAAAACATATTCACACATGGTCAACGGTTCGTGTAAATAAACCCACTGAACACTTCAAATTTATTTAAAGAGAAACATAACAAAAAAACATATTGTATTACATTCTACCACAATATTATAATTTCTCCCTCGAAATTATATCCCTATGATAAAAAAAATTGATGATAATTCTTCTCAACACATCTATATGTTCTTATATAGCTTCATAAAATTTATAGTATCCCCACAAAACTATTAACAGGTGAGTGGTCTTGTTTCGAAGCACTTTATCTATATCATATAAAATCTCCCCTAGTTGTTCGTCGCATTAATTATAATGATCCAATAGTAAAACCTGTGATTTTATTACATTTTAATTCTTAATTTTTCACTTCAATAAAATCAATACATGGAACAAATTATGAACTTTTGAGATATTTGGTGGAAGTGCTAAGTGATAATAAACCATCTAGATCTGATCAAGAATCTCAGAAGGGCCAATATATATTGCTATTGACTTCCCATTTTATCCAAATCTAATGAACTTTTTCCTGGATATATCTATTAGAAAACCTTATAACATTGATCTCCAAATATTTTTTATTATTATTAGGATAAAATTTTTGTCAACTTAGAGCTATCCCGATGAGATGATTAATGGATCAAACCTTAATTTCCATTTCCTAAGCGAGGTTATGTCTCAATATTGGTTTTCAAAATTATCATAGAATGATGTTGTTATGTAAATCCTACTACAGAGACTTTCATAATCAAACATATTGATGACTGATTAATCTATTGTTGTATGAAATCTTTCCTAGAGGAATGTGCAGATACCAAACACCATTGAAATCCAAATAATTGGATCTATATATATGCTTAAGGGTTTAAATAGTCCTCTTTGACTGACTGTATATCTATGGAAGGTATGTAGTACTAAAACATAACTATATAGACAGATCTTATTGAAATCTTTACTAGAACTACGAGTTAATCCTTGAATCTTGATTAGATCTAGTAAAAAGTGGTACTCCATGAAATCTTATCACATTATTAATGTATATCCTAAAAATATGAAGATATAGGAAAAATTATCTATTGGGAAAAAATGTGATGATTTATTTAGGTTATTGACAGTAACCAAAATAGAATTATTTCCTCTATATGCTTTTGTGATTCCTAAGATGAAATTCATGGTAATATTTTTCTATTTATATTCTAGTATTGGTATTGGTTATAACATCCACTTAGACTTTTATCTCTTCAAATTCACTTGTTGAGATACAATTCACGGAGATATATACTATATAGTAGCTCTCTTTATGTTTCCCATTTAGAATATTCATATATATTGTTATATAACTTAATACATCAATAATTAATTAAGAATAATGAACTTTGATCTTGTTACTATAGATGATTATTAAAGTATTGTATTTATATGGCACATAATCAGTTACTAAACATTATCATCCTATCAAAATAATGATTCAACTCAAGAAAATTTCCCATCATCTTCTTCAGTTCCATATCATCCTTCTACACCTATTTAATCCCCACACGGATGGTGGGTTTAACATTCATTTGATAAATATATAATATGATATGTTCCCTTTCCTCAATATTTCAATATTTATCTTATATAAATCCATAATTATTGGATCACTTTAAATCAATATTTTTGATAAACAAGCATGTCCTTTCTGAATCAGAGAATCAATAATATTGCTTTCCTTCCTATTGTGGTAGTGTATTGAGTAGTCATAGTCATTAATCAAATCCAACCGCATACTTTCGTAAAAATTCAATTCTTTCTAGGCGCATATATATATTATTAATGTATTATCTGTATATATGTAACACCATTAGATATAAAGAAAATTCCTTTACATTTTTAATGTAAAAATAACCATTTCAAGATCTATATCATATATTTAGTAAATCTTCTCATGCATTTTAAATTATTTTGAGGAATAATCTATCGTTATATCATTATGAACAATAACACATCCTAGTCCCTTAAATGATGAATCACTATAAAATACAAACACCTTTCCACTGTAGGATAGAGTGAGGGAAGGAGCACCTACTAACCTTATTTTCAACTCTAAGGAATTTTCCTCACATTCATATGTATATAGGAACATGAGTCCCTTCCATGTCAACTTGGTTAATGAATTAGATAGTCATCTGAAAACCATCAAATTTTTTTGATATCATCTGTCCTACATACTAAAACTATGGATATTGATTACTCGGGTTGGTCATGGCCATTGTTCAATAACTTCTATATTTTATGGGTCCATCAATATACATTATCATAAGATTATATAACCCAAGAATGAAACTTTTTTAGCCAGAATTCACACTTGGTAAATTTAAAAAAATGATTTCCCTTCCTTAGGGTATTTAACACAATATTAAAATGATCTTCATGCTCTTCCTTTCTCATTTAATATATAAGAATATCTTTTATTAATATTACCAACATCTAATCTAGGTAATATCTAATGACTCTATTCATTAGACACATAAAAATAGTGGATTCATTGGTAATTCTAAATTAAAATATTAAAAATCCATAATGACCATACCACATATAGAAGGATGAATTTAGTAAATCCTACCTCTTGACCCTCAATTGATGATATCTAGATTAATGGATAATATTTGAAAAGTATTGAGCGTCATGAAGTTGATCAAGCATGCTATCAACACTAGGAAAATGATACTTATTCTATATAGTGATCTTGTTAGGTTACTGATAATAAATTAAAATATTCAGCAACCCATCATTATGCTTAATAAAAATAATAGGTGGACACATATGGTGATGCATACAGCTATATGGATCCATTTTCTAGATTCTCTTAGACTTTTTCTTCAATTCATGCATCTCAATTACGTACATTCTATAATGAGACTTTGAAATTGGCATAGAAATAGATATGAGTTCTATAGAAAACAAAATTTATCAATGGAAGGGTAAACTAGGAAACTCTCCAAGAAATAGGAATATAATTAATAGTGAGTTTATCCCTAACCATTTGAGATAACTATACCTCATGAGTTGGTACTAAGATGAAGAATATTGAAGTAATTTACATTGGATGTTCATATTCATCCTCAAACTAAAATAAAATCCTATGTTGATTCTAAATGAAAATTCTAATTACAATATACTATAAATTAATATGGAAACTATGTATATATTGATAATTAATGCTCAAAATTATATTAAATTCCACTAAAGATTAAACAGTAATATTTTCCAATGTAAAAGTATTAATATAACCAATATTACATTGAAAAAGATAATTTCACTATAAGTGTGCCTTAATTATCATGATTCACTCAATTATAGCCATAACATAGGTCCTTACATGGTTTAGTAGTTATCATTTCAATTAGGTCACTGAATCAGATAATGATCTTGTTACCCACATAAAATATATAAAACTATAAATGGTTATTTAGGGTGTACTTTATTTCCAACTATTAAAATATTTATTTAATTAAATAATTAGTTAATCTAGGACCTTGTTTTTTACACATAATATATTTTTCTATTACTTTGAATCATTTATTTGGATTATTATTCCTATATTCTTAAAATTTATGATGTTAAATCTTTTACCCCCTATGGTCTTTGTCACTTGAAGTCTCTTGAAACACCATTTTTTATATTATTTGGTGAGTTATGAAACTCACTTAGGTTTAGGTTGTTAATTATAATTATAGATAGTTGATTATGCATAATCACAATATTTTACATTCTATAAACCACTTTATTTGGCTTCTCATGAGGATAGATATTTCATTGGACATCATATTAATTTTTAACACAATTCCTACTATTTCTACAAATCAAGTATAATAAATATTATTAGTTTTTGTATCAATCATAAATAATCAAAGAAAGTAATCATATGATTATGAAAATCATTCCCACATTATCCAAAATTATAAAACAATATTTCAACACGTAACTATTTAAATTCGTCCCATATAACTATATATTTTAATATGTTTATGTAGATTATATCCACAAAATACTCATAATGGTTCAAAAATTGAATGGGAATTATCCACAACATATCCCCTATGAGTTTCTATTCAGGTCACCAATATTTGGCCCACTCATTGAGCATTAGTGACAATCATGTTAATACCAAATATCCATTTTCAGAGTTATTACTCTTAGGTTTATATATACCATAGATATATCAACATGCTAGAATCTAGAAAGGGATATATTTTCTAAGAAAACCATATACCTTTATTCACCATAACATAGGATGTTCCAATATACTTTGGATTATCTTATGGGTTCTCACTAATGTTTTTTAATCTTAATCTTCAAAATATTTACTAAAACCTCATCTAATACCAACTAAGTTGAACAATGAAAAAAATACATAATATTATTTCATTTTTTAATAATATTAAATACTTATAACAATTATTAATTCCACATAACTGTAAAGGTTTTTTGTATTACTGATTATATACCTAATAAAATTATTTATTAGAAATATTCAATATCTCCCATAAATATTCTTTATATTGAGTATCCTTCTATACGTATCATACATAGAACATTCAATCAAAAACTAGGGAAATGAAACATAATAATGGGTGATATCATCTTTACATTAAGTGAAAACATCGTAGATATCAATCCTGGTGAGCATAAGATGATCATAAGGGAAAGATAATATAATCCTGTTAATGTTCTCAATATAAAATATTCACACTTAGAAAATATTTGATCATAAACTCTAAAATAATTTCATGTCTAGAATTATGATTAATTATAGTGTCAAAGAAGTAATAATCGTTAAAGATTCCAAACATGGGCATTGGAATTATAAGTATAGTAAATCACAATATTTTAATAATAGATATTCACAATCATGTCCACAAATAATCATTAGAGCATAGATAGATTTAATCATTCTCAGGCATTAAAATGTGAAAAAACTATTAAAAATCTTATCCACTCTTGTCAACAACATCTCATGACAGATCTATATCCCATTATCCAATGCATTAGAGGGATATAACAAACCCACCGGTAAGATAATCATAATCTCTACTTATATATGCCACATGATCATGAAAATATTTACCATTTATTTATAACATAACCCATGGAGGAGAAACCAAGTTTTACTAAGATTTCATCATTGTTTTCAATAACCATATAGTGAAATAATAAATATAGTATCATTAGGTCATATCCATAGGAAAATTTATATAACTCCAATGGATGTTTTCCTAGAGGAAAACATAATTATAAGAATTCTTTATCCTTTCTTAATGATAATATCCTTTTTATTTTGAAGCCACCTATTTAAAATGAAAAAAATAATTCATATTAGAAATGAAATTTTCATTGAGTATAACCATGGACATAGGAAACGTAATCTTAAATTAAAAGAGTAGTGATAAGGGATAATTTGTTCATGTGGTATACATTAAAAGAAACATTTTTTCACACTTTATAAAAAATCATAAATAACCAGTTCAGAAAAATTGTTAAAAATAATTTTTTAAACATTTGAAAAGAAATAAAAATATAGTAGAAAAATTTCATAAAAAATCATAATATAACATTACAAAAGATATTTAAATCATTTTATAGATAATATTAACATAAAATAAAAAATTTCACAACTAAAGAGATAAATAAAGTAAATTTTCCTTAAAAACATGTTTTCTGATATATAAGTACTTAGAGAGATAAAATGAAATGAAGACGTGTAATCTAATGAAATAAATATAGGATAGTAAAATTTATATTATTTAAAGAATAATGATAACATATTTTATGTTAATTAAAATTTCACATTGAAAATCTCAAAAATAAATTATATTATATCATAATTCTCTTACCACACATCTCTTCTAGCTTTGTATACGTTCAAAACTATTGTTTAATAAATATAGATCTATTATAAATCTATACCAAAATTATATATATATATATATATATTATATTATTTCATTAAAATATCTAATTATCATTTTATTAAAATTTCGTCGTCAAAATCATTATTCAAGTGATATTGAGTTAGTTTTCGATTTATTGTGTGGTTTGTCGGTTTTGATTCGTAAACCATGTTAATTTATTAATAATCTTTAATATCTCAAAAATTACTTATATATCATATATTTTGTTACACATTTGTTAACATTCATAAAAAGTGATAGTGATAATAGAATTACATAAATTCTCGATGATAATAGTTAGTATGTACACAAGAGTGATGTTTCCACTTTTTGATGAATGGAATAAATGAAAGATACATAATAATCCACAATTGTAGAATCTTTATTAAATTATAAGTATCATATATAACCATTAAATCCATCATAATAACCAACTATGAATGTTGGTGAGGGAAAATGAAGTACATCACTTCGCGGAGATGGTACACCATACATACACACAAATGGTGCTTTTATTTCCCATTGGATGATAACAGAGATGAAAAATGGATATCCCTAAAATAAATTAGAATTAATATATAACATAATATTATATTTTTAGATAATAAATAAAGTTTTTATATTTTAAGGATATTTATGCTTTTTAGTTTTATAGAATTAGGTCATAACTCTTACGTAAGAAACCAATATATTACCAAGTAGACATTTCAACTTATAGTCCATTTTAACCACAATATAAAAATATTAAAATGATACATGTTTTATTTTCATGATAATTGTTCATGACATTCAAATTTAATTCTTTTATGTTCTTACTCATCCATAAAACCTATTAAAAAACTTTTTAAAACATGGGATGTGAAAAAAAGCTAAATAAGCGATATAAAAGTAAATAAATCAACTTTTATAGTAAAAATGAAAATACATAAATTCTTCCCCTTTTTCACATAATTTTTTGACAATATATAATAAATCATATCCACAGGAGAAAACTATTTTTTCTCAAAGAAAACCATTAAATCGTTTTTCAATAAAATATAAACCCATGTAAAAATATTAGAGTATTATATTCATAATCTTGGAACACCCATGTTGGAATTAATTATATCCCACTTTAATCTATAGGAGAAACCTCCTTGGACAACTCTTTCTTTCATGCCTGTAAAGAAAAAGAACATTGCACAATTCATTGGAGAGTTAAATCGGCCTCACCCATAATATAATTTGTACCAGTCTCACCTATAATCATCTATAATGATGAAGTAAAATATCATGAATATTTTGTTTTCTAAATTCATTCTTTTCATCATAAATCTGTTGAAGACCTCTTTTGAAACTATTACCATAGTACTTTTTATGTCCAAATAAAAGGGATAAATTTCTCTTTCACTGGAAAAATATTTCAAATGAAAAATTCTAATATATTATAGAAATTATTTTACATGATAATAAACGTGGATATGTGAAAATTAGTCTTCAAATAATCAGAAATTCATAACATTGGGAAATATTGTATGTCATAAAAGATATAACAATGATTCATTTCACACCTTTTGTAAATGAACATAATTCATCAAATGATTAAAAGATTAATTTAAAAACTATTTAAGTAAAATTTAGTTGAAAATGAAAATTAATAATTTTCTATGTGTAAATAATAACATTATTTAAATATTTTAATTAATGTGGATATAGAATAAAATTTTATAACTTTTTAATAAGGACTTAGAAAAAAAAATCCCTTACGAATTTAGTATGTTTTGAATCATAAGAACATTAAAGGAGTGAAAATGAAAATTATTCATATAAAACTTCAATTTTAGTAAATTAATTATTATATAAATTAATATGGTATTTTATATAACACATAAGAGAAAACATGTGGTGAAAATGGAATGATTCTCAGAGGATTTAATTTGAGTTGAGAAATACCTTGGCTTGAGTCTCACTCAAAACATATGTTATTTTAATAAAATGTAACAAATTTATATTAGGTTTATGATTAATTTATAACTATTCTAAGGTTAATTAAAATATGATTATCCTTTTTATGTCATGAATTACCATGTTTTATTTATTTCCTTATTCTTTTATGTTTACTTCAAATGTTTTGAGGAAGTTCGATTCATAATCTCAAAACAGATTTGATTTGATGGTTGTGGTCAAATGTTCTATTTTTTCATCACATACATAATATTATAAATGAAATTATTTTAATTTTTATACATTAAATACAATTTTAGAACCACACATGAAATGAGTACATGAAAAATGAATCACATCGATTTATTGAGATAACCGTCCACACGTATGCAATAATGACATTATCATTTTTCAATGGATGGGAAGGTAAAAAATAGATGATATATAATCCTTATATAATGATAATTATTTAATGAATATAGTATATATAAATTATATCCATCATAATAACCATCTTTGTGAGGTGGTGATGAAAAGGGAAGCACGTCACTTAGCGGAGGTGTTGTCTACATGTACGAATTAATGATGTTTTAATTTACCATATGATAGAAAACAAGATGAAAAGGGTTGTACCAGAATCATAATTATATTTTAGTATATTTAATATAATTATTTTATTATTTCTTCATGGGTAAATAAAATTGGAAATAAGTATAATAATAAATAATCATCAAATATGTCAGTTAAGACTTATACCTTTTCCTAAGATTACTTCTTTGGTTTACAAATTAATATTTCTAAATTTTTCCTTTTGCTGAGATCAAGACCAAAAAGACATTGGGAGGGATTTTGGGAGAGATTTGGGTAGGACGGGGCTAATATAGGATTCTAAAAATTTGGTAGTAATAAAGGATTATAGGTTCCTTTTTTTATGTGAGGGAATGTACACACTTCTAATTACATATAACATTTCAATATAAAAAATTCATTTTCATGAGAATGTGGGAAAAATTGATATACATTAAAGATAGGTTGAAGAATAGTTAAAATAATTTTAATTAATTAAATATGGAAAATTTTGAGATACATTTTAAATTGCACATCCTATTTAAACAACTCTAACCCATTTAATCATTAATTGTGATAACTTAAATTTTTACCATGATAAAATATTTATATGACCAAGAAAAAAAATTATACTTGTAGAAAAAATTGGACAATTAGATTATAAAATTGGAAACCATTTTCTCATATTAAATTTAAAAATTTAGTAAAATTACTTTTAATAAAACAATTTAAAATTAATAAAAACCAATTTTTATGAAAATATTCAATTTATGAGTAAAAAAAATTACATTAATGTTAATTAAAATAATTATTTTTGTTTATTTAATAAAAATGATAGATTATATACTTTTGGATAAATAAGAACCAGAAATTACCCTTCTAACTAAACCATTAAATTCAATGACACAAAATTATATTTTAATTTGAATAAAATATTACTTATTTTCAAAAAATTCAATCTAGAGTTCCCAAATTCAAAATAATGCTTCATAATACCATATTTATCTCCTTAAAAATACATTTGGTCAAAAATAATCATTTAATTGGATAAGGGAACGTGTTAAATATATTTTAAATCATTACCCAATAGTTTTAACCATGTTTTACCTATTTTACCATAATAATGGGGACCAATATTTACTATAGTGAATATTCATAATGACCCAAAATTTATTTGACCATTTCCAATTATATTAATTATTACGATTCCAAATATAGAATAAATTTCATAATATTCAATTACTATAAGAGAAAGAAATAAATTATAATATATATATGTAAAACACAATGAAAATTAGTTTTTTAAAAAATGTTTTTTAACCCAAAAATGAAGTTATACAAAAGTAAGGTATTATACTAATTACTTTATAATTAATTATATTATTTTAAATTAAAATATAATTATTATTTTTAATATTAAATTTAAAAAATAAGAGTATATTCAAATTATTGTACTTATTAAAAGAAATAATATTTTTTACAAAAAATCAGTATCTTTCAGAATTCACTTAAAAATAATCCTTTTCGAAATAATAACAAAAAATAATTCTAAGATAAATTTTACTTTTTTATTGAAAAAATGATTATCATTATTTTAAATTAATATTATATAATTTATAAATTAAACATTCAAATCATATTATAGAATACATGAAATGTAATTTTGTTAGGATAAAACAATTTACTTTATGATTAAAACATTAATTAATATTCTAAAAATTAATTCTGTTATATAAAATCTAATTCATTACTAATAATAAGGCATGAAATTTGTTTTCTATTACTTGGGTTTTCATATTCTTCGACCATTTTTTAAATTCTATCCTTGTATTTTTATTCACTACTTAAACAAGTGGGGATATTTTTATTGAAAAACCTTTTTTGATTCCATTGTTTCTTATTTTATCATATGGGTTTCTAAAAAATAAATTAATAAATCACCTTATTCCACAAAACCCACTCTCTATGATCCAAAATCAGAACAGGGTATACTTTATATGAAAGACTCTCTTATAACTATACAGCCTTAGGCCTAAAATCATGACATGCATCTAGAGCATATTTCCTTTATAATGAAACATGATACACATCATTTACAAGGGGTAAATTAAAAGGAAATGATACTTGATAATGAAATGATGAAACATTATATAGAATTAATTATGTTCCAATGAATGTTTGACTTAACTTTCCCATTAAACCAAAATGAATAACTAAATTTAATGGAGATGCTTTAAAAAAAAGAAGGATCACTACCTCGAATAAAATATATTTCTACTTGTTATATGTACATATCTTTATTCAATTATGAGATACCCTCACATTTCATTGAATAAACATTACATTTTCAACCATGACTTATATTAAACTTAGTCCCAACGAAATCCTTTCACATACATCTTCCAAAAAAGTTAGAGTCTAACACTGATTTTTATATATTTCTTTTTGTGATCTTCTTCAACTCCAAATAATCAATTTAGATTCACATTTTTCCATTTTATTTTTAACAAATAGAACAGGTGCACCTCAAGGTGAAAACTAAAAAAAATGAATTCCTTTTAAAGTATCTCATGGAGTTTCCTCTTTAATTCCTATAACTCAATTTGGTCTATTATAAACGGATTCTATGATATAAGTGTGATAGTGGGTATTAGTTATATTAAGAATTCAAATTCATGTTTCTATTGATGAATAGAAAAATAATATTTATGAACATAAATAACTATCATAAAATATTTATATCATCAATGTCAAGTTTCTACAATACCATATGAGATAAACATACATATTGAATATGAATGAAAACCTATACTATAAATTTTATTTTTATAAAATTTTCTTATTTATCATTACACTAATGGATGATCATAGGTTAGTTTGAAATATAAAATGTGACTTCCCTAACTTGAAAATTGGGATGGGATTTATGTGGTGAAATCCAATCCATGTCTAATATATCATCAAATTCAACCAGAGAGAGAATAGAAAAAATTGCATAAATAATATTCTGAGAGAATTTACCTAGAGAAGAATCATAGACTTTTCATGTGATCATTGTAGAATTATGGGTTTTCAATAAGGATTAAACATCAAATTAGCAAGTTGTAATTTTAATAAATTGAGAAATTTTTTATTTTAAAGAGTTGGTAGTTCTAGAGTAAAATAAAACTTTAACAGTTCTAGAGTGGATGGTATATTTACCTTTCACCATGCTTCTGTCACAACCCTAATCTGAAATAGTGAACACATGAGATTTACCCTTTTCTCTAAAATTAAGTGGTTTTTGGCATCGATCAACATCAGAAATAATTTGTTCTGAATACCATTTAGAATAATTCCCACAATCCTTTAATTTGAAACACTAGAGTGTTGGTGGTTCATTCTATGGATTTTCATCTTAATTTGAATCATTAACTAAGTTATTCCCATCAAATAGGAAATTAATTTCTTAATTTAATTCCTTATGACACTTAAAATAATTACTAGCCCCTTAAGACATTTTCCTCTATGTTTCCTTCCACACATTAAGTATTAGTGAAAGATCATCCTCTTTTCTCTTTTTTAGAGCTTATGTTTAAATTCATCTTTATTTTCTTATGAAAACCATGTGATTTTTGGGTAACCCCAATCTCCATTTCTACCCTGATGGTACAATGAATGATTTTTTCATAGCTACTAAAGTACCTTACAGCAAAATCCATTTTGAGACTTAGTTTTAATCCATTGAAGAACTGATCAACCATAATTAAAGGTTTATGATAATAGTTGAGCCATACCTCACAGGTATTATAAAAGTATCCTTATAGATCATCCTTCTTATTTAAATAATGGATTTTTTTATTTATTTTTGTGTGATGATAAAGAGTAATATACTTATTGAAAAATAAATTCATAAACTCATCCTATCTTGTGGATTCAATTTCATCTTTTTAAATCATATTGTTTATAAGACTCTACTATTGATCCTCCTTCCTTCCAAATGATAGACATCCAAATTTACATTTTCACTATTCGAACACTGGATAATGGGAAATATTTTTTAACAGTATTGATTCATTTCTTGGAAAATTTTGAATCAGTAAAACCAATAAAATTAGGCTGAAAATTCCTCATGAATAAACCAATATAACATTGTTACCTCCTTTTCTTTTTTATAAGTTCAACATGATTCATAGATTATCAATGTTGTGGGGGTATAACAATATGATTTTTCATTCCAACTCCCATTAACATTTGGATACTCGGGAGAAAATCATTGAATTTTCCATCATACTATGTGCAAACATAGTTTTTTTATGTTCCATACATTTACTAAAAACAAAACGCATAGTATAAAAAAGAATAATCAGAGTTGGGAACAAAATAATAATGAAAAAAAACTTATAGGATGTCAAAAACATTGAACCTTATTTTCAATCTATGGAACTTTAGGCTTAACATAAGTCTTTCAAGTGCGTTATTCATATCCTTAATGATGGTTTATAAGTATAGTGTAAATTAACCAAAGAATATATCTTATTACTCTCAAAATAGGTGCATTGTGATTCCAATTGTTGTATACCTAGTAATTCTCATGTCAACCCTAAGATGAGTTTTTCATAGTAATTACCCCTTGGAACGTTTGTTCTAAAACCACGCATTCTTGTTGTATCCAGAAATGGATTTATTACTAGGAAAACCACAATCCTTTACCGTAACACATGATGTTCTCCAAAATTTAAAATTATCCTAAGGGTTCTCACTAATGTGTTCTTATCCTAGTTTCAAAAGGGTTAAATAATCTTATCTTTGATACCAACACTGTAGCACCCCGAGATTCCACGATACGCCTCTCTTTCAATAATGCAATAGCTTGCATTGTACGCCAGTTCGAGTTCTAACACTCCGCGACTAATCAAAGTAGCCGTTATGAATAGTAATACCCACTTTTTAAAATTATAGAAATTTTATATTTCAAATTGGACTTCATTTTTGTATTCTTAATATCGAAATTATCCTAAGTTGATTTTTTTGTAATTATCTGAGAACTTCCAATTTTTTATGAATAGTGAAAAATACTTAAAACAACTTTTTTAATCAAATTAATTTATAGTGAAAAATTATACTATTGAGTGGTTTCAAAGTATAATTAGAATATATTTTTACCATATTATCCAATGGGGTTCATTAGAATTAATTTCATTTTGAAAATTGGACATAAACAATTGTCAATCTTTTGATATATATTGTTTCTTAAAAACACGCTATTTGTTGTGACAGTGGGAATTAATTATAAAATTAATTAATGAAACATATATGTTTGGAATGTTATAAAATATACATAATTTTTTAATTCGGAATATCAATAATATCTTAGGGTGAATGTTTGGCATTGTTCTGAAAAACTTCAATTTTTGATGAATAGTGAAACCACTAACTAGTAGTTAAAAAACTGATTTTTCGTTTAAATGAAACTTTACCGCTTCTATGAATTGAATTTCAAAAATCCTACATACATGGTTTTCATTAGTGTGTAAAATGTGGTTCAATGGGATAAAAATAATTTTTTGGTGAATAGTAACTTTTAAGTTTTATTAATCACGATTAAAGGTAATTAGTATAATTTAAGGTAAAGATAATGTTATAATAATATGAAATGACCTTGGAACATGTACTATCCCTATTTTATGAGTCATGGACGACCAAGAAAATCCATGGGTCAACTTGGGGACACCATGGAGCCACTTTTTTAGGAAAATGACATTAAAAACTTTTTATTTAATGTTAAAATAAAAATGTTACAAAGATAAGTTGTTTTACTAAAATAAATTTAAATGGGGTTATACAAGTCATATTTTTTAATATTAATATTCATTATAAATATAAAAAGATTTCCTACATCATGTTAGTTTTTTTATAATTTTTAGACATTAAATAAATTAAATTATTTATGACACCATGATGATGCATAGATTACCTCATTATTTAACTATTTAAATAAAATGAAAAGATAATGTAAAATCTAAGACCTACACATGTCAAAAACCTATTGTATGGGTGGATTTAGAACTCTTAACACCTTATCCTCTACATATATAATTTTGGGACCTTTTAAATCCGAAAATCATTTTATAATAAAGTAACCATTTATAACTTTCCAAGAGTGCCCCTCCTCTCCTCTTATAAAAGGCCCCCACCACTACCACCTTATTCACACCATAAAAGCCTTTTGGCTCGGCCAAAATCTACCCAAATACTCTCTCAACTTCCCTATATTACTCCTAGAAGCCTCACTATTGGAATAATTCTTCCCAAGGAAGCCTTTGGCTCAAATCAAAAAAGAGTTACCCAATTTTAAGGTAATGTCTTCTCTTATGATATTTTGTTTTTATTTTGCTTCTCCAACCCCTTAAACTATTTTTATTCATTTTTTGTAACAAAACCAGTTTGTTACATATACTAGTATGTTGTTATAAGACAGATTCTAGCTACACTTACACACACCTACATCTAATGGTTAAAGGACAAACTATTTCTGTGGATGGTGAATTTCTGCCTCACGAAACGATGATTGTTCAACACTCATATAACACCTTCAAAGATAGACATTAAGATGTAACTATATTTATATATGATATATAATATGAATATGGTTTACTTAAGCTTCTGTATTTATCATTTATGTCATACCTTTATAGTTTCCATTATGGTTAAACGTGATATTTTCATTTTAGGAAGTGCGGACTACCGCCCCCTCAAAGTGATTTGAATCATTAATGCCATATGTGGGATGTATAAAGGATGGAATAAATGGTATTATACATTATAGTATACTGGAATTATATAATACATTTATATAATTATAACTTTATTCCATTAAATACGAAATAGAAATGAAATTAGCTTTCATGCGTACGTATGTCTTACCGTCTCCATGAACGGTGCATTTCATTTCATACCTCTAAATGTTATGTAATATTATAAATGCATGTATATATTGTATATATAGGATATATATGATATCTACATCATGAATATAATTCTGGAGATAATGGATATTCTACCACATAAACAACTTGTAATTATAAGAAGTTTATTGTTGACTCAAGTACCAAAGATCGACAAAACGACCGTTATTAACTTAAATGACTACATAATTTTCGTTACATTGTAATAAGTGATATAAAAGAGATAATGAACTTGAAAAAGGTTCTTAATCAAGTATATATTAACTCTAGTTTATTATTCAGGAGGTTAAAGAGCGGTCAAGTCAAGTCTGACATGAGGTAAGGGAACTTCTTAACCCAATTTCCATTCTTTGGGTTAATCTCCTACTTTCAAATTATGTCGTGATATTGTTATGTCCTATCTTGTATTTATACTTTATTTATGTGTAAATATATTTAATACATATAATAGATCTATTTTATATAAAAAATGATATTTGTAAGGGACTTCGTCTCAATCTCCATTCATTGAGGCATATTTTGTTTTATACACAAATTTCATTTATACGGTTTATAAGCCCCTTTGACTTTTACTTTTATTCAAAAGAATTTTTTTTATATGAAGCGTATTTACTAAACGACAAAAGGAATGTTTTTTCTTACGTATGTGGCAACAATGACTTCCCCGCCACTCTGACCATTATTTGAGTTTCGGCTTCCTCTACAAGCCATAACTTTTTTAAAATGAAAAATAAATACCAAGATTTAATTTTATTTTATTTTGGTATTGAAAATGGTTTTAAAAGTGTTTTTATTATAATGTGTTGTATTGATATATTGTGATTGAAATGTGGAAATGTTATTTTTCCTTTATTCATGTTTTATGTGATACGAATCTGTTATGGTTTATGATATGTTTAAACATATTCATATGAGGAATGCATTGGACTTAATAAGTGACAGGGGGAGCCCACTATAGCTCCTTGATGCATCGGTAGGTCTCATGAGACAAACTACTGTCTTGGCACGAGGCATTGAAAAAACCTTATTTGTAGTCTTGGCACGAGGCCATGGATACGTGGTTATGATAGTCTGGCATTATGAATTCCATCATTATGAAAGTGGTTATTGATATTTCATGTGATTATTCGACCAGTAGAATATCCATGTGAATAAGTAAATGGAAATATTTCATTTTACTTTTTCCATATTATGTTTAAGTTCATGTTTAAAAGGCTTTTGTTTAGTTATACATTGCCTTAAATGTTTATGTTTATTTATGAAAGCATCTTCTATATTGATATCCTTACTGAGAATCTAAGCTCACCCCTTTCAATGTTTTAATATTTTCTAGGATGTGAAGAAGTATTTTATGAATGACCTGTAGGGACAGTCAGAAGAGGATATGATTGTGGACAATGGAGAATTTGTTTTTGTAGTTTTTCACTTTATGATGCAATGTAACATTTATGAATGTATCTGATGTTTCCAAGGCTACTAAACTAATCGGTCTTTCGATACTTGATCTTTTGTGATCATGCCAATGTTACGCAATAATGCACTGACTCTGGGTAACTGGGGTCAGGGTGTTACATTTCGTATCAGAGGCAGTTTAGTACTAACCTTGGAAGCTAGATTTAGATAAACTTTGATTAGAGCACATAACCCTAAGATAGACATTGAGTATTAGTATAGAAAAACATCCTATAATTTTGGTATTATAGAAATTTTGTGAGTTTTCCGAGCAATACATCCCTGTCCAGATACGAGAAGGTAGAGGCGGCTCTGGCACAGATGTACCTAGGGGTAAAACCCAAAAACACCACTTTGAGCTAGACTCGAATGGGAACTGGTGCACGACAACGGGCCTTGTTGCACTCTTGGTTACGACACTCCCGAGGGATATGATTAGGATAATTCTCATTTTTTTACAAACCATTATGAAGGGTTTATGAGTATATACATCCTCAAAGAAATTTTTTATGATTATGGATTATATCCATAAACCGTTCAATTTACATTAATTATTTTAAAAGTTTGGAATTATTCATTGTAATTCATAAACTAACCTAGTTTATGCCATTGTATAGAAATGGAACCCAGTATAAGGAATGTGAACTCCATCAATACGTATGATCCAAAGAGTAAGAAAGATCATATCTATCACGGTATTAAGCCAACATTTAGAAGGGAAATAGTATCCCATGTGTTCTCAACATATGAAGAAATAGTATCATGTGTTATTAAGATAAGTAAATAATTCTCTGAGTCTTATGGCTTTGAAGGGAAGCAAGAGAAGAAAAGTATGGAGGAGATAATGATGGATAAAGGGACGAGGGAAAAGAAGAATTTTCCAATATGTGATAACTGTGGGAAGAAACACCTTGGAACTTGCATGAAGGGAATGAGAGTTTGTTATATCTGTAGAGAAAAAGGACACAAATTGTGTGACTGCAAGGGTAATAAAAAGCTTTCAAATGTACAATTATTCATCTACAAGGATTGGAGACACTACGCAAAATAATGTTCAAATCATCATAGTATGCCCCAAATGATTTTATTGGATAATAACCAAGTTATGATACTACCACAGATGAGGAGGAATGATTAGAGTTCTTTTGTTGTTATTAAAGCATTTTGCCATTTGAGTGTTGTATCAATGATGTACTCATAATAATAATTATGGAGTATATAAGGATTGTACTGCAGTACTATTTCATCAAGGACTTGTGATTTTGTGGAACCAAGAAAAGTGACTCCACAGCAGGTTAAATTTTTGGAATTTATATGGTTGAGAGAAAGATAAACCATAATATGGTTCTAATACCAAGATAGTGATTTTGGAATAATACATGATTGATTTGGATAAATTATATAGGATATTCTTAACTTCCTTGAAACTGATTAATGATTTGTATACATTTTTTTATAGAAGGAGTATATGTAGTATTCTATAAGGAATAAGGGATCATGAATGTAATAAATAAGGATTTATGGTAATTTAGGATGTTGCAGTGTTTTAAAATAATACATGATGAAGGTGTTCACATGTTGTTACGCGGAAAAAAGGATCTTCATTATGTTTACCTTCCTTATAAAATTTGGACTGTGAGTTGGAGAAAATTATTTTGGATAACTGTAAAGGTTGGAATGGATTAAGTTGAACGTTTGATAGTATTGTTTAAGGTTAAAACAATTCTTAATATTATTTTTGGAATATTATAATACTACAGTTTTAGGAAAAAGGAAAACCTGTAGGTCGGGGGATAACCCGTCACGTCAGACAAAGCTGTAGGAATCGAACCCACAACCATAGTGCGGCAAGACTTTATTACCTACCACTAGCCTACAGGAAGTCCCTGGTTATTATAAAATAGTTTTCCTAATCTAAATGGTATGTGTTAATATTTTGAACCATGTATGATTATGATAAATAAAATATTTTTGAGTTCTATTATCTTTTTGAGTGAAAGATGAGTTTGTGTAGGAAATTAGTTGAAGGTTGAAACTATACTTTTCAAGAATAAATATATATATACCTATCTCTTATTCTATGAATAAATTAATTCGTAATCTTTAGTAAAGGGACATTAAAACAAAAAAATGTGTTATCCTTGTTGAACTGATAATATTTTAAATCAACATAGATTGAAGGCTTTGAGGACCTCAATTTTACACTTGTTTGTGATTGATGACCTCAATCACTCCCTACAAATATTTACATCTTTCCTCCAATTATATGTCTCTAATTTCCACCAATATTCTCCTTATCGAGTTCATAATTTGGTGGTGACTTTTTCATTTCTCTTTCCCTCTAATTAAGGCTAAATTTTATTAACCTTATTTCCGATGTGGGTTTTCCACAAAGGTATTTTCTATTTTCAACCTATTATTTTCAAATAAAAATTTCAAATTGAGAGAACGCAATTTATTGTATGAGGAGAGACTGTAGCACCCCAAGCTTATATGATATGCCTCTCTTTCAATAATGCAATAGCTTGCATTGTACACAAGTTCAAGTTCTAACACTCCGCGACTAATCAATGTAGCCATTATGAATACTAATACCCACTTTTTAAAATTATAAAAATTTTATATTTCAAAATGGACTTCATTTTTTTATTCGTAATATCGAAACGATCCTAAGTTGATTTTTTTGTAATTATCTGAGAACATCCAATTTTTTATGAATAGTAAAAAATACTTAAAACAAATTTTTTAATCAAAATAATTTATAGTGATCAATTATTCTATTTAGTGGTTTGAAAGTATAATTAGAATATATTTTTACCATTTTATCTGATGGTGGTCATTAGAATTAATTTCATTTTGAAATTGGACATAAACAATTGTAAATCTTTTGATATATATTTTTTCTTAAAAACACGCTATTTGTTGTGACAGCAGGAATTAATTATAAAATTAATTAATTCAACTTATATGTTTGTAATTTTGTAAAATAGGCATCATTTTTTAATTCGGAATATCAATTATAGCTTAGGGTGAAATTTTGGCATTGTTCGGAAAACTTCAATTTTTGATGAATAGTGAAACCACTAAGTGGTAGTTAAAAAACTGATTTTTCGTTTAAATGAAACTTTACCGCTTCTATGAATTGAATTTCAAAAATCCGACATACATGGTTTTCATTAGGATGTAAAATGCGGTTCAATGGGATCAAAATAATTTTTTGGTGAATAGTAACTTTTAAGTTTTATTAATCATGATTAAAGGTAATTAGTATAATTTAAGTTAAAGATAATGTTATAATAATTTGAAATGACCATGACACATGTCCTACCCCTATTGGATAAGTCATGTCCGACCAAGACAATCCATGGGTAAACTTGGGGACCCCATGGAGCCATATTGGTAGGACAATGACATTAAAAACTTTTTATTTAATGTTAAAATAAAAATGTCACAAACATTAGTTACTTTACTAAAACAATTTTTTAATGGGGTTATATAAGTCATATTTTTTACTATAAATATTTATTAGAAATATAAAACAATTTCCTAAATTATTTTATTTTTTTATAATTTTTATACATTAAAGAAAATAAATTATTTATGACACCATGATGATGCAGCAATTACCTCATTATTTAACGATTTAAATAAAATGAAAAGATAATGTAAAATCTAAGACCTAAACATGTCAAAAACCTATTGGATGGGTTTATTTCGAACTCTTATCAGCTTATCCTCGAAATATATAATTTTGGGACCTTTTAAATCCAATAAGCATTTTATAATAAAGTAACCTTTTATAACTTTCCAAGAGTGCCCCTCCTCTCCTCTTATAAAAGGCCCCACCACTACCACCTTATTCACACCTTAAAAGCCATTTGGATTGGCCAAACTCTGTCCAAATACTTTCTCAACTTCCCTATCTTACTCCTAGTAGCCTCACGTTGGGCAGAATTCTTCCCAAGGAAGCCTTTGGCTCAAATCAAAAAAGAGTTACCCAATTTTAAGATAATGTCTTATCTTATGTTATTTTGTTTTATTTTGCTTCTCCAACACCTTAAACTCTTTTTATTCCTTTATTTTGAAACAAAAACAGTATCTTCAATATACTAGGATGTTGTTATAATATGTATTCGAGATACACTTACACACACCAACATCCAATGGTTAAAGAACATACTGTTTCTGTGGATGGCGAATTTCTGCCTCACGAAATGATGATTGTTCAACACTCATATAACACCTTCAAAGGTGGCCATTAAGATGTCACTATATTTATATATGATATATAAAATGTTTATGGTTTACTTAATCTTCTCTATTTTTCATTTAAGGCATACCTTTATGGTCTCCATTATGGGTAAACGCGATATTTTCATTTTAGGAAGTGCAGACTACCACCCCTTCAAAGTGATTTGAATCATTAATGCCATATCTGGGATGTATAAAGGATGGAGTAAATGGTATTATACATTATAGTATACTGGAATTATATTATACCTTTATATAATTATAACTTCATTCCATTAAATATGAAATAGAAATGAATGTAGCGTTCATGTGTACGTACGGCTTACCGTCTCCATGAATGATGCATTTCATTTCTTACCTCTAAATGTTATGTAATATTATAAATTCATGTATATACTGGATATATAGAATATATATGATATCTACATAATTAATATAATTCTGGAGAGAATGGATATTCTACCACATAAGCAACTTGTAATTATAAGAAGTTTATTGTTGGCTCAAGTACCAAAGATTGACAAAACGGCCGTTATTAACTTAAATGACTACATAATTTTCGTAATATTTTTATAAGTTATATAAAAGGTATAATGAACTTGAAAAATGTTCTTAAGAAAGTATAGATTATCTTTAGTTTATTATTCAGGAGGTTAAAGAGCAGTTGAGTCAAGTCGAACACGAGGTAAGGGAACTTCTTAACACAATTTCAATTCTTTGGTTTAATCTCCTACTTTCAAATTATGTCATGATATTATTATGTCGTATCTTGTATTTATACATTATTTATGTGTACATATATTGAATACACATAATAGATCTATTTTATTTAAAAATTGATATTTGTAAGGGACTTCATCTCAATCTCCATTCATTGAGGCATATTTTGTTTTATACGCAAATTTAATTTATACGGTGTATAAACCCCTTTTACATTCACTTTTATTCAAATGGGATCTTTTTATACGAATTGTTTTTACTAAATGACAAAAGGAATTTTTTTCTTACGTATGCGGCAACAACAACTTCCCTGCCGCCGTGACCATTATTTGAGTTTTAGCTTCCTCTACAAGCCATAACTTTTTTTAAATGGAAAATAAATACCAATATTTAATTTTCATTTATTTTGGTATTGAAAATGGGTTTGAAAGTGTTTTTCTTATAATGTGTTGTATTGATATCTTATGATTGAAATGTGGAAATGTTATGTTTCCTTTATGCATGTTTTATGTGATACGATTATGTTATGGTTTATGATATGTTTAAACATATTCTTATGAGGAATTCATTGGACTTAATAAGTGACGGGTGGAGCCTGCTATAGCTCCTAGATGAATCAGCAGGTATCATGAGACAAACTAGTGTCTTGGCACGAGGCCTTGACAAAATATTATTTGTAGTCTTGGCATGAGGCCCTGGCTACATGGTTATGATAGTCTGGCATTATGCATCACATCCTTATGAAAGTGGTTATTGATATTGCATGTGATTATTCGACCAATAGAATATCCATGTGAATAAGTAAATGGCATTATTTCATTTTACATTTGCCATATTATGTTGAAGTTCATGTTTAAAAGGCTTTTGTTTAGTTATACATTGCCTTAAATTTTTATGTTTATTTATGAAAGCTTCCACTATATTGTTATCCTTACTGAGCATCTGTGGTCACCCCTTTCAATGTTTTAATATTTTCCTGGATGTGAAGAAGTATTTAATGAATGACCTATAGGGATAGTCAGAAGAGGATATGAGTGTGGACTATGGACACTTTGTTTTTTTAGTTTTTCACTTTATGATTTAATGTAACATTTATGAATGTATCTATTGTTTCCAAGGCTACTAAACTAATCGGTCTTTCGAAACTTGATCTTTTGTGATCATGCCAATGTTACGCAATAATACACCGACTATGGGTAACTACGGTTGGGGCCTTACAAACACAGTGAGCCAAACATATCATGCATAAAAATTTCATCTCAATAGTTGAATATTTATTATATAATAGAATGTTCCAAGATAGAATAATTTATTTCTAATGCCTTTAGAAACATGGGAACATAAGTAAGATGTGTCATCTCCCACCAAGTTATTCATAACTAGAAACCCATTTATAAATATCATACATAATAAATTTCATCATAACTTCGGGAATGGAAACATAATAAAGGGTGATATTAGATTATCATTTAGGGTAAACATGGGAGATATTATCATTACATGAGAATAAGTGTATGAGAACATGGTAATAACATTTTAAAAACCATATCGTGTATATCATAGTTCAAAAACATAAGTCATAAAATAAATCATGGTTGTTTATAAGACAAGAATCATAATGGAATTAGAGAACATGATCAATGAGAATATATCATTATCATATGACATATATTTTTTGAAAATATATATATATTGAAAATCATTTCCTTTGTAGTCATGATTAATTTGCAAAACAATCATAGTAGAATGGTTTCCCTCCCAAACCATCATAGTAGTAATTTTTCACCCCCAAGAATATAATGGTGTAAAAATCCTATTATTTAACTAGGATCACTTCCCTTCCAGTCATAGTTATCTCATGAGATAACAATGTTTACCAAATTAATTAGAAGGATATATAGTTCTTACCCATTACATAATAAAAATCATACATATGTGAGAAACAAGATAAAAAAAATCATCATACCATAACCCATGAAACTAAATGGGTTTCATAAACATTTGATCATATCATAAACTGTATAAAATAAATAGTTTTCAAAATTATTCCATCAGTTAATCATACTGTATCCCATGTTAATGCAATAGATTTTCATAATAATTTTATCATAGTACAACCCATATAATAGAAATGGGTTTCATAAAAATGAACATAAACCATTCAAATAAAGGATAATAATGGTATACTTCAATCATATACCTAGTAAATAATAAGTAACATCAACAGATTTCATCCTAGATAGATAATTATTTAAAAATATAACTTGAAAAGTTTCATGAAGAAAATAGACTTTCAACTTTAAAAATTACATTTCAAAACTAAAAACTCAAAAATATTTTTCAAAATATTTTTCATTGAAAGTAAATTTGGAAACACATAAATGAATCGTTAAATAATTTATCAACCTTGATATTGGAGAATTCCATTCATGTCATACATGTTTAAAATAAATATTCCTTTCGCATATTTGGTAGAAGTAAAAAATCAACTAATTCAGAAAAAATAGAAGATATCTTTTATTTATCTATTTTTAAAAAGTTAGAAAAGGGTAAAAATGAATTTGAAAAATCATTTTATATTTTTAATTTTTTTTATAAATTGTTTGTCAAATAAACACAGAAAATGGAGAAAATTGTTTTTTAACCAATGATATTAATATAGTCATTTTTTCTTGAAAAATTATTTTTAACTCATGAGTACATGAATAGATTAAAATGAAAGAAACACATTTATTTTAATGAAATAAATATAAGAGGATATAAATAAATGGTTTCTTGAGATATTTGATATATGACTGTATAATCATAAACTAAATCATAAATAATTCGCATAAAAAATGAGATTGTAACATAATACTTTAACCAAATTTGTATCTTTTGAATCATAATACCCATTATCGATTAATATTAAATGAAACATAAAATATTAGGAGAATAAATATATCCATGATATTAAATTTCAAGTTGGCTGTATAGATACCTCATAAAAGAAGGTAGATGCACAACCTAATGTATATCCCAAAGAAGGCAAATTGAGACAAAAGTCCCTAACCATATATCTTGAATTCATTTTTACATGTTAAATCCTCAAATATAATAAATATATTTTTATTATAAATCAAATTAATAACTATAATAATATTTATCCCACCATATATTCTTTACTTATGAAATTGTATTACCCGTTTGTTAACAATTCTTGTTAAAATCACATTTCAGGTAATAACTGCTTCGTTATTCATATATGTTTTGGTTTAGCATCTTCGGTCCTTTTATTTAGATTGTGTTTACATAATATAAATAGTGTTAAACATGATATAAATATCATATATTATCAT
Organism: Viscum album; assembly: GCA_963277665.1. Lineage (NCBI taxonomy): Eukaryota > Viridiplantae > Streptophyta > Magnoliopsida > Santalales > Viscaceae > Viscum > Viscum album. Next base: position 1,336,650,230 of record OY728162.1, read on the forward strand.
TATATATATTTTTGTTTTAAGATTAATCAATTAATTTTAGAGATATAATATTAATTACACTATTCTTGGATATTGTAGGTCGTGTGTACACTGGAACAGTGTTTCTATTTTCTCAAAGGATGAAAATAAAAGGAGGAAAATAATATATTACATTTAAATAATAATTTTTATGTTATATATATCATATATATTAATAAAATTTACCCTTATGACCGTCCATATAATTCATAAGTGAAAAACGATTCACATCGCTTTATTTGGAGGTAGTTCACTATACACACGAGCGACATTATTGTATTCCCACAAAATAGAATGTAAGAATGTATATGTGATATTATAATTAAAAAATATTTTTAATATCATAAATATAATATATAAAAATTAAATCCATAATTATATCCAGTCATGATAAATGGTTATGGAAAATCAATAACATTGGTTCGCAAGGCGGTTGTCTGTTGTAGACACGACCGATGATTTCATTTCACTTTTGATAGAAGAGGATATATTTTTAGGTAATTAAATTAACAAAATAAAATATCATTATATTATAGATATCTATGTTATAATATTATCATATTTTAAGAGTATATTATAGAGGTTGAAGAATAAGTAAAACAAAAAAACTTGTTTACGAATTTTACAACTTCTTCAAAAAACCTATTTAGGTTTATACCTAAATCCTTCTTAAGAGAATTTAATAATAATCTTAAGGAATTTGGGATGTGGGTATATAATTAAGGAATATATTAGGATATTTTCTATCGAAACAAAATGTTTTTTGAATTTTGAAGAGGATAATATATAAGTTAACCTTTTTATGTGGTGGGGATGAAAAACTTGGAGTTTTTGAAAAGAATAAAGTGTACCCATGTTTATATGTTCTAAAAGGCACTAAAATGGGTAATTATTGAACCTTATAGTTTATAAGGTTGAAAACATTACATATAATTGGGTTTGGATAAGTTTATAGGTCATTTATCCCTTATTTATTTAGTTTAAGCCCCTAGTAAACCTTTTTTAACATTAACCGTGGTAATTATTTTTAACTAATTTATAGTATTCATTATTTTCAAAAATTAATTTGACCTTTTTAGATAATTATATTATTAATATTAAAATTATTTGATACACTTTTTCTAAATTCCATTTAAATAAGTAGAAAATTATAATTTAAAATTAAACCTATAAAAGGACGAAAAATCAATTTACCAAAGTCAAAATTTTCCCATGATTAAAACGCTTTTATAAAAAATATTTATTTATAAATTTATTCCAGTGTACCTATTATTTAATTATAATAATAATGGCCAAATTTTTAATTTTAAATCATTTTAAATTAAACTTTAGACATAATAATTATTTAATTGAAAAGGTAGTTTTTAATAAAAACGAGTATTTTTCACTATTCATCAAAATATTTAATCTTTTGATAAAATTATCAAAATTTAAACCAAAGATTATTTGTAAATATAGATTTAAAAAATGAATATTATTATTTCATTTTTTTATAAAAATATAAAAAATAAAATTTATTATTTTTTTACAAAATTCAATTAGAACTTTTTTTGAGAAAATATTATTTTTAAAACATATAACGACTTTACTAAAAATTAATTAATTTTTTATCAATATTATTTATTTATATAAAACCATTATACTTAATATTTAATTTTTTTATTCATATCCATATCGTTATGTTTAATTCTTACGGTATAAATCTTTAGTTTAAATAATAATATTAATAACATGCCATGGTTCATTAAAAACTCAGTATTGCGTACAACATAAGCTATCGAACATATTAAAATTATTCAAAAAAATATTTCACAAAAATATCAGTGTGTTACATTACCACCACTATATTTTAAATATTAGAGGCATATCTATTGGCATCATAGTTAGTTTTGTTGAAGCTGTTGGAACATGATTTAGAAAAACATATGTTTATAACAAAGGTTTTATTGTGACAAATGAGACAATATTAGAAAAAACATCATGAATGGATAAAATATTTGATGGATTCACTATATAAAATAATTTTAAAATATATATTATTTTTTATATAAAACAATTATTGGTAATTGACTGGTTAACTCAAAAATTAATTTTTTTTCCATTTATTATAAAATGGTACTTTCTAGAAGAAATATATATGGTCCTAATACTCGTCGAAAATGTAGACATTTCATCATGACCCTAATAGAGAAGTTATAATTAATATCATATAATAGGTTAAATGTTTTTTGGAATTATAATATGAACCACATGAGAAAATATATAATTAAGGAGTACCAGTTCATGTATAACAAGTATAAATATATATTTTTACCATGTTCAAAATAAATAAATCTTATTTTATTTTATTGTTATAATAATTAATTTTTTAATAAATTTTTAGATGACATTACCTATTGGGATATTATTTTTTGAACATGTACTAATTCATTAATAGGTGTTTGCCTGATATATCCATTAACTCATAATCTTTATTGGTTACCATTACAATAATATATTTTTGAATGAATATAAGTTATAATTATTTATTTTATATTCAAAATAATATAAACCATTACAGAAGATAAATATGATAAACTGGACATATCCAAAGTAACATATCCAAATTAATTAATTAAAGCCATTATATTGAATGTCACTTTATTTGATTTCATTATCTTTTACAAATTTAAAATCAATTCTAGAAAACTATATGATATATCTTATTATACTTCTATAATTAATATTTTGTATCGATTAGGGTATGATTTTTATTAGATTAAAATTTCAATAAATTTTCATCAAACCTATTTTGGAAGACAATAAAAATTACTTTATCTTCTTTTCACTAATTTATATTATGTAATTAATTATATAATATAGTATTTTAGGATAGTTATCTTTGAGAATCCAATATCTATCAAATTTTATTAATTTAAATATAGTGATTATTTTTAAATATAATGAAACAATAATTTTTGGGGATGATTTGAAACAATTCAATAAAATTTTAAAATTTTCAACAAAATACTTTATTTTCTTGAATCAATGGAAATAAAATTTTACCTATGGTATATAGATACATGAATTAAAAATATTTGAGTATATTACAAAATATTATGTAACATACCAGAATTGCTTTTATAAAAAACTATATAAAATATTATAGGGGTAGCCTGTGATAATCATTTGTTAGGGTATAATGAAATATATATATATATACCTATTTATGAAAAAATAAAAATTAGGATGATATTATTTTCTGGGGGAGACAATCCAACAACCTAATTTTGTTAATATAAATTTTATTTCTTCTTTAATTTACATATTAGTCATGAAAACATTCATTTTAAAAAACAATCTTCTGTATAAAAAATGTCAATTATAATTAAATACTTATGAATATATAGACATGATTTAATTATTATATAAAACAAATGTGTAAGGAAATGGTATATACTGATCATATCTATTTAGAAGAAAATTAATCAAATAAAAAATAGAAAAATTAAAAATTAGATGGAAATTACCTATGATATAGTCATTAATAATCATGATTTAAATGATAAATTTTATTTATAGAATAAAATATATTAATACTAAATAATAATTACTTGACATGCATCACATTATAAAATAAGAATAATTTCAATACTTACTAAAAAAATATTATAAATAAATGTTAAGTATTATTCATAATTTTAATTTATTTGAGGTAATAAAAATAAAAAAAATATCATATATTTATGATATATTTCACCAAATATATATATATATGACATAAAAACTATAATAAACCTAATATATGGAAAAAAATTCAATTCATAAATTAGAATTTTTAGAGAAAAATAAATGTTTTACAAGTATGCTTTTATGAACAAAATGGTGTTGAATTATATGAATAAGAGGGAAAATATTTTTTGATTACATTTATATAATTATTGATATAATACCAATATATGATTGTTATATATCTACTATTTGATAACTAGTAACTACCGTCATGTATATATTAAACATATCATTTGGAAAAATACTAAAAATGTAACTATTTCATGGTAATTTTTATCATATAAACTATAATATAATATTTAGGCTTCCTAGATATTGTGTGGAACCATTTCAGTGGTGTGAATATTGGTGTCTCAATAATATAATACTGTAAAATTTAATCCTCACAATTTATATATATCAAGACATAAATATTAGAAAGGTACTTGTTATATCTCTTGATTATGAAATGATTTTATTATCATTTTAGTATAATGTCTATTTATCATAAAATTAAAATTAAGATGGAGAAATCATTATTTTAAATCATTCACCCCAATGGGATGATTATGGTGGGATTATCAAAATGATTTCATATCAGTCACATAATGCATTATCAATCTAATAGAATTCATGAATTAAACTACTCTCCCTTATTATCTATGTTATATATTTTATTTTCAACTCTTTACCTCATGATGGGTATCTACCTATATATGTCTCCCACATATAAAATTAGAGATCTTAGATGATATCATATATAAATAAATATAGAGGAAAATTTTGAGAACATATCGCTTTTATATTGTTCCCTACTACATTTATTTTTAGTAACATCCATCAATAGGCCCCATTATTCATCTTTGTCAACTAATTTGTGGGGTTTTAAGATCTATTATATAGTTCCTCACATTTCTTCTTTACAAACATAATATGTTATGTATATAAATATATACTCTCAATTTAACATCATCATACTTCTACATAACAATGGAATTAATTTCAAACTGAGTAGAATGCTTGGATATCTATGACTTCATAGATAAAAAGTATTTATTTATATTCATTATAAATAGGAATTTAATATTTATAAAATATTCACCTACCCCTATAATCCTTATAAAGCACTAGACTACCAAATTTATTATTTAAGAATGTTTTTTATAAGTTACATACAAGTATACTTACTATCCTTTATATTACATATATAATGAATATATTTGGATTACTCACTATCCTGTTTAGTTTATAGAAGCTCAATTAATTTAATATAAATTTTATATTCTTCATTAACTTCTACTAAAAATCCTTCTCCTTAAATGTTTTCCATAAATTGTATATACGTAACATTTATTTTTTGGTCTCAATTGTTTATTTTAAAAACATAGGTTCCTATGAATGTTTTATTTTTTAATATGAAATGAATGTGTTTTAAATTATTAATAAACCCCAATGATATCTCAAAAAATATATCTTGATAATTTATTTGGGATGTCTATGTGTAGTAAGTCAATTATTCATCATATGAAGTGCATTATATGCAACACAAGATCATTTTAAACATCATGGTTTTCATTATATTTTTTATTGTAGTTTTGGAAAAAATTTGTTGTTATTTTAGAACATGGTTATAGTTACAAAAATACCATAACATCCAATATCATGTGTTTCTATCCATATGACAGACTATGTGCATGATATAAATACTATCATCATTTACTAACTTATTTTTTTTAGTGATGATAAGTTATTCCCTTAATCTATCTATATAATAATTATTTATATAGAGTTAAATAAAAATAGAGTACATATCTCTATTTATAATATAAAAAATATTTATTCCATACTAAGTAAGTATATCATATTATTTACTATGGTAAAATCTTCATCAGGTTTTATACTAATGTTACTATACATAGTGGAATAATAGAAAATGGCATGAGGAAATTTCTATCAATAATTTATAATTATGAAATATTTTTCTCTCTCACTCTTGGTGATTCTTATTATCTAACAATCTCATAATATTTCATGAGATGTAACACCCTCAAGAACATCTAGGAATATTATAAAAGCAATAATTACTGGCTGTAATATAGTTTGTCCATTTTTCTTCCTACCCATCATTCATCACAATATCCTCTATATATCCTATATCAGGACTCTAAATTATCTAATATGATCATTTCAATTAAAAGACATTCCAATATACATATCATAAAATATGTAGAGTGTTCAAAGTTTATATTAATCCATAAAATTATACTATCATTTAGTAATTCATATGAAAACATAATCTCATGAACTCTTTGAAATTTATATTAAAACTTTATCCTTAACTAGAAAATATCACTATATTAATCCCCATGTGCTTCTAAAATCATATACAAATACCCATATATTATTCACCAAATTTATGTGACTTTTCCACATATACTCTATAATCTATCAAAATAATCGATAATAATATATTAGTTTAAATTCACTTATTAAATCATAATAAAATTCTAAATTATTTTATATAGTGCACCAATCTTCCCTTGTTAATAACAAACAATCACTTAACTCTTTATTTGTTTATTAAATAAATTCAAATTTAAAATGACCCGAAAATCCATTGGTGGAACTCCATAGCCAATTAGATTTGGTTTTAAAACAAACAAAATCCTTCTCCACCAATAAAATAAAAATTAAAGATAAACAATAAAATCATTTTTTATATCAAAATAAAGAATAATTAATTCTAAATGAAATTACCCTCCCTATGATCATTATCAAAATTCCTAAAAATAAATATTAGCAAAATCATTGATAACTTTTCATGAACCACTAAACAACAAGATATGGTTGACTACATGTAAAATGTTTCATAATTCATGGTCACTTCCTCAATATTTTAATGGTCGACATCATTCAACTACATGGTCAATTGATCTTTTCTTCTTATTTTCATCATGCATAAAACTATCAGACTCTAATATTTTCCTCAGAAAATAAGCTACTTGGTTAGAAAATCATAATTTCATTTTCGTCCATGTATTATAGAATTATTATTTTTTAATCACCATCCCGAGACATTAATGACTAATCATATTGAAAATAGGGACAATATTTTCACTTTTATATCATGAAATATTTTATATTCACTATTAAATCATACATATTTGAATCGTTAAAAAATTATATTTTAAAAATCCAAGATGGGAGAAACATAATCTGAATATATATATTTTGATAAATATAATCTTTCCCTTTCTCAAATAATATTTATAATCTATAGTCTCCCACCCACTTTTTGAATAAAAAAATCATATTATTTAATCAATGGTTTTATCAAATTATAATTTTATGTTTGTGTCTATAAAAAATCATGGTATTTTCTTTGACAAACATAATATGATATTATTAAATTCATCAAGTTTCACAGTAATCTTGCATAATATATCAATTTATGTCTCGCATTCATAAGGTAAATCCAAATTTATAGTTGACATTAAATAAAATATCAACTACCATAGAGTAATTTTTTCTATCACAATAGATGATGTATATCTCTAATTAAAACCATTATTATACACTTCCTCTTTATTTGAATTAATACATCACTATACATAATTTTTAATTAACAAAAATATTTAGAATATTTTTATTCATGGTTCTCATTCACTAATTTTTTATCTGAGTGCTTCCATATTTGTGTTGTGACTCTTTTATCTCATTATTTTAATATTTAGAGATACCATTTAGTATATATTTCCAACATTAAAAACTACCAATAATGGTTAATGCATCTTTTTTCTTTTAAACATTTTAATTTTATCTCGGTTATTTTTAGAGTAAATTAAATTATTATAAATAATTTTACATGAGTTCCTTCATATTATATGATGATATTAATATTATATGAAATCACAGACACATTTATATTGATTATGTATGTGTATTTTCATGTTGTCATTCGTTTGATTAAATATAATTATATAAATGGGGAGATTGTGTGTTCTTGTGAATTTGTTTTGACTAAAAATGATTATATATTTATTTTTTAACCCATTATTGTTTCATTTGATTACATGTGATTCACATTTAATCCCAAACATGATTCTTATATTTAGTCTCAAATACAATTTTCCAGTGGATACTATTATACATCTTCCTATGTATTTTGATGATATCTCAAAACATTGTATTTTTATTTGTGTGTTTCTTATCAAATTGTATAGATAAATTATTTATCTAAACTTCATATGTTTATGAGGAACACTGAAAATTATTTTATATTACTCTAAAAATTCTATGAAGTTGTAACTACAGTTTTAGAAACTATACAGTGAACAATTTTAAAATTCTAAATTATTTAATTTTCTGAACGTTTTTTAGATATAGTATTTTATTGGAACTTAATTTTATTTAAATATAACAAGACTATATTTATTTAATTAGTTTATATTGAAGTATTTAAAGGTTGTTTGAATTTTCATTTATTTATCTGAGGTTCTACAATGTTTTTTCACAACAAAAAATTTGAAGAATGTTTTTTGTAATTTTATTGATAATTTCAGGAGCTGTAGAATTCAGACTGATTTTATTCTTGATTCATTGGTAATATAATAAGTTTGTTTAAAAATAATTATTCTTTACCAATGAATTAATAATCATTTAGCATCTATTAATAATTTAATTAATTTTGTAAAATTCTGTTTTTTGTTTTTTCACAAAGTATGGTTTGGAAACCCTACAAAATCATGGAGGATTCATAAATATCATTCTGTTGAAAATTTAATTGGAAATGTTGATTCTAGTGTAAAAAATCAATACATTTTTTCATTTTTATATCATTTTTGGTTTTATTTATAATTTTTTTCTATTAATTTTAATGATGCTATAAAAGATGAAAACTAGATTTTAGCTATTTAATATGAATTAAATAAATTTGTTAGAAACATTTTTTGGACTTTAGTAGAATTTTCCAAGGATAAACAAGTAATTGGAAAAAAGTGGAAATTAAGAAAAAATATGGATGAATCTTGAACAATTTTTAAAAATTAAACCAGAATTTTTTCTCATGATACTCTCAAGAATAAGGTAGAAATTTTGAATATTATTTTATACCTATTGTTAGGTTAGACACTATTATAATTTTTTTGATTTTTCTTGTTTTCAGGGATTTAAATTATATCAAATGTATGTAAAAAAGAGATTTCATAAATTGTTTTATAACTGAATAAATATATGTGTCTCACTATCCTAGTTTTAAAAGTGAAATATTTACTAACTATGTTCTTAAATTATATAATTATTTCTATAGTATCAAACAAGAAACCCATTCTTAGTATGAAAGGTTTTTTTGTTTTTTATTAAAACATATTTTCAATAAAGTAAACGTTGATCCCACACTTATTATTAAAATAGAATCTAATGATATTTTATTTGTACAAATTCATGTAAATGATATATTTTTGGGATCTTCTTGTGAAATTCCTTGTAATGGATTTTATACAATGATGTCTTATATGTTTGACATTATTTTAATTGGATAATTAATGGTCTTTCATGGACTTAAAATCTTTCATAGAAAAAATGGAATTTTTCTTAATCAATCTATATATGCTAAAGTGTTAGTTAAATGACTTAATATCTATTCATCCAAACTTATGAAAACTCCTATGGGTAGTAATTGTAAATTAGATTTTGATGCATCTAGTAAATAAGTTGAATTTAATGTTTATAGAGACATGATGGGTAGCTTGTTATATTTAACTATATCTATACCTCACAATATTTTTAGGGATTTCTTAGATGATATATTTCAAACAAATCCTATTAGAATTCATTTTAATGGTGTAAAAATAATAATTAGATATGTTAAAGGAATAGTTGATTCTATATTATTTTATCCAAAAAAATAACTATTTTGAATTAACATCTTATTCCGACTTTGATATGGGAAGATGTAGAATTTACAGAAAAAGAACCTCAGATATGTGTCATTTTCTAGGAAAAATTCTAATTTCCTGGTCATATAAGAAACAAATTACTTTATCTACAACCAAAGATGATTATACCTCTTTTACTATTGTGATAATACTTCTGAAATTTCTATTTCTAAAAAGCCCTTATATCATTCTAGAGAAAATCATATTGATATTAGATTTCATTTTATCAGAGATCATGGGAACAAGGGTGATATTGTTCTTGAATTTATACCTTCTAAAAATTAGCAAGCATATATTTTTACAAAATATTTATACTATACTCAATTTGAAAAAATTAAATTTGATCTTGGCATGTCGTAATTATAACATTTTTATTACTTTATTTATTTAGGGGGAGTTGTTTTATCTTCACTTTTTGTTTATTTAAAAAATGGTGAGAAAGAAATTGGTTTTAAATGATTTAAAAATTCTTTTTAAATGGTTTAAAAGTTTGGTTTTGTAATCAAACGAAAAGGGTGAGATTGTTTGTAAATTTTCATGTTCTCTTTTGATTTATTACATATGATTATATAAATGGGGATAGTGTTTGTTCTTGATCATTTTTTATTACATATTATTATTGATTTTTTTAACCTTTCTTATTTTATTTTCTTACATATGATTCTATTTATATCCCGAACATGTTTCTTATGTTTAGTCTCAAATAATGATTTTTCGTATAAACTAATTTATCTTTTCCTTTGTATTTTCGTGACATATCAATCCACAATATTTTGATTTGTATGTTTATTATCACATTAGATAGATAACAGATTTATCTAAACTTCATTAGTTTATGAGGAAGTTTGAAAATATTTTTATAGTACTCTAAAAATTCAATGAAGTTGTTAATATAGTTTTAGAAATTCTACGTGGTTCTATTATAAAATTTTAATGTATTTAATTTAATGAAAATTTTATAGATATAGGATTCATATAAAATTTTATTATATTAAAATCTAACATATTTATCTTGATTTAATTATTTTACATTGTAGTCTTTAAAGGTATTTTGAATAGTCACTTAATTATATGATGTTCTGTAATGTTGTTTTAGAAAATCAGTTTTGCATAATTTTTTTTGCTTCTATTTTTTGATAACCTCAAGATAATTATATCTTAGATTCAGTCGCTTCTTGATTAGTTGGAAATCTAATAAGTTTCTCTAAAAATAATCCTTATTGACAAAAGGCCAAATCTGTGTTTAAGAGCCTTTAAGAACACACTGAATTCTGTAAATTTTTTCTATTTAGTTTTTCTCTGTGTATGGTCTGACAACCCTACTTTCATAAGATATGGATCCACAACCATTATTTCTTAATGTATGGTTTGAAAACCCTAATTTTATTAATTATAGTATAGAAACTCTAATTTCTCATTGTATGGTTCGACAATGATACTTTCACAATGTTTGATTCGACAACACTATTTTCGTAAAGTATGGTTCAACAACCCTACTATCACAAAATATGGTTTGACAACCCTAATTTTGAAAAGTATGGTTTAGAAACCATACTTTCATATAGTATGATTTGGTAACGCTACTTTTTTAATGTATGGTTTGGAAAGACTACTTTTTCAAAGTATAGTTCAATAACCCTACATTTGCAATGTATGGTTTTACAACCCTACTTTCACAAAGTATAGTCCCTATTGAGGCGCTGGGACTTGATCTGCTAACACTCAACCTTCATAATTATTCATCCATCGTACGACCTCAACTAAACATATACTGATTCTATTGAGTGTTATATTCCTTTTCTTTTTTAATAGTTCTTGATAGATTGTGCGGTTAACTGCCAGATGAGGCTATATCATCTGGGAACCCTTTTTTGATGGCTGCATTGGTTCATGCAGACCGAATCATCCAAGCTGATTTCACCCATACCTAGGTGATCATTCTGTTGTAGTTGCGAGTGACACCACTGGTGGGGAAGAACCTCATGCTATAAGATATGACATCATCAAGGTGGGGTCAAGTGAATATGACCGACCTCACAATATGGATCCCGCACCATTTAAGTGGATGCCACAAGAATTTTTGGTTTTCGACTTGCTTATGGCCTTTCCTAAATATGAAATTTCGCCTCCAAAAAGCTATAGGATCCTAACCCTGATAAGGAAGAAGGGAATGGAATAATCTAGAACATGATTTGGTAATGCATTCAAATCATCATCTATCATACTCTAAATCCATAGCTGGTAGTTCATATAGGGTATTTCTACCATTGGATATGAAACCAATGTGCCAGAGGGGCAGATGCTTGTGGCATTCATCCGCTTGTCCGCGACATTCTCAAAGAACTAATGAACAAATGCATCCAACATATGGACTTATCCTAGTGTTAGGATAAGTCATAAAACATCTATATGATCCAAGAAGTTACCTAGGAGATCCAAAAAACTGGTTTAGAAAACTGAGGAGTGTACTACATTCATCGATACTCAATCAGAGACCATAAATAGACTAAGGTCTAAGCTAGAGGAGGAAAAGAAGAAGATGAGGCAACCAGTACTTCTGGTATCCAATCTACACGATGAGGATGACTGAGTGTATAATGGAGCTTATGAGCTTCATCTTATAGCTAATGAGGAGGATATAGTGCTCAAAATGCATCAACAGTTCTTGGATGGTAGACGCCAGAGTTTGGCAGAGATATGGAATTCTATCTCCAGTGGAGATCTTTAGGGGACAATTTTTCCAAGAATCATAAGAGGCTCCAACATGTGGATATCCCCAACTACTGATATTTCATTATTATTTTCCTTTAAAAATTTACTATGTGCATGGACACATTTCTTTGTACACTTTAATTATTTCACTTCGATGAAATTTTTGAGGGAACCAATGATGAATCCCTATGCAAACATGGGTTATACTTGATGTGAGAAACAAGGGACCATTGCATAATTTATCATTTGTATGAGAGTATCATATAATTATTGAATACATAGGGTCTACTATTGTTTATAGGTCAATGTGAGTGTTTGGGTTGAGAGAGGTTGCGAATAGAGAATATGGATCCTAGAATAGCAGATCTTCCTTTACAATGTGCACTAATACATGAAGGTATAACACCAAGGGTGTTTAATTCTATCTGAACAATGGTTAGTGAGAAGGGAGAATCACAATTCCCAAATTTTGTACATGAGGAGATTGGAAAGGATCCACATGATAACTGATAACCATGTTTGAAACGTAGCATCTGCACAATTAACCTGGAATGTGAATAGACATATTAGGGTCAAACACTGACTGTGTTCGAAACACATAACATGTCTCAAAATATTTCCTAAATTATTATGGGGTGATGGTCCAAAATAATTGGTGAGACTAAATATAATCAGAACAAATCATTATGGGGTATCTTCAGATGTAGAAGTTGACGAGGATCCAAATAAGGGGAATGTGAAGTGTTGGAAAAGTGTGATGGAATGTTATAATGGATTCCAACACTCTTGAAATTATGCCACCATGTCTTAGAACACATGGGTTTAAGAATATTGGTGAGAAAAAAATACCAAATTCATATTCTATGGAAGTTGTATCTTGTATACTAAACGACGGCGAGAAATGTGAACAATGTGGTAGATAAACAACACCAAGGAAGAGGACCTCTCAAGAGAGGGACAAGGATGTATTGTGGGTTTACGTCATACAATGGGGATGATAGACACATAGTTTATCATCATACAGTGAGAATGAAACATGGTATAGTTTAGCATCTTCTGATCTTGACACATCCCATAGTTTAATGTCATGTGGCCATGACATTACACAATATTTTAGGATTGTTTGGCTTGGACCATCAAAAATAGTTTAAATTCTTATTTCATGGACCACATAAATGTCTGTTGCATTTTTACTTGTGTGTCGTGATGGAAATAAAAAAGATGTCAATGAGCCAAAAGAGACTTGTATACCACAACAGTGTTTGGAAACTAGTGGATATTGATTCTAATGTTGACCAAGGGGTCCACACAACACCATATAGGATGTGCATGCATTTTAAATCCATTCATGGACATAGACTCCCAGTTTAAGGTCAATGATCATGGAACATGAGGTTCCTTATGAATATGGACCACATTGGTACACATCTCTCTCGGATCTCCTAAGACCATGTGATCTATATTCAGTTTGGGAAACAAGGAACATTATAGGGGGACTTCTGAACAAGTGAAAGCATGTATTAAGGGGACACAAAGTTCTTGGAATTCCACTACGATGCATGGGGGTAGAAGGGATGTAAACCAAGACATTCATGTTCTTGGAAAAGGGGAGACTAGTGAGTAGGGATCTATTTTTGACAATTTCTGAAACGCAGGAACCACAACTATACCAATCAAGGATGGAGAGAGTGAATGCAAGATGAAATTTTGACCAAATTTGAAACATGGGATGCATTGTATCCTTCCAGAGATATATTAGGAAATTGGGCCAGCATAGGAGGTGATCTAAAAATGACATGAGACCATCACTTTTAAGGGGTCAAAATAGATTTGAAATATTATTAAAATCCTATTTGAGAAAGAAATAATGTGTGGAATGTGTTCATTATTGTTTTAAATTCATACTCGGGTGTTTCGAATAGTTTAAATCCATATTTTATACTCCATGGAAGATAGTATAGCGTCTATTTTGAGTACCATAACCTCCCATTTTATGGTCATGGTGTTTAGACCATTGACAGTGTTTTCAGAAATATGTAGGTGTAGTGTGACGAAGTGATAACATGATGTGAATGAGGGCCAAAAAGGACCAAATGCTACACTACTTCTTCCCAAGGAGGGCTTCATATAGTTTAATGTTGTGATGATTGGAGTTGATTTAAAACTTTTAAGGTCCTATTTCATGGACCAAGATTGAGTAGAATGGGCCAAATAGTTGGTAAATTTATGGTTTGGACCAAATAAATAAGGTATGGGAATTTCTACATATACCATAAAGATGACAATCAAACCATATATAGTTCTTGAACAGACAACTTGGTTAGAGACCAACACTAGTTGGGGAAATCCTCTCTGTTGAGGGAGCTAAGGCATCCCATAATTATCATGAGGCAAACTGAATTTCTTTAGTGTGGGTTAATAGTTTAATGCCGCACATTTTGGACATTATCAATATGTTTATGGATCTAGAGTCTATACAAAAAGGGGAAGTCTCTATAATGTATTTTTTTGTGGTGTTATGACAAAACTGATGTAAATGAGTGTTGGGGGAAGGACCACATGAAACATCCTAGAGAAAACCTGTATGTAGTTTAAAGTCATGAAAATAGGATTTCAGCTACAAATTTATGTTAATAGAGTTTGGAAACTTTTTAATAGGTTAATGTCATATGGAATAGAGCATAGGGAGATGATCAGTTAAAGGTCATAAAGCTCAGAACATTATCTCTTAGTTTAAGGTCATTGAATTTGGTCTGTGAGTGGGACATCTCCAAAAGGGATATGTGTAATGAAGGGGAATAACAATTTTAATGTGAATAAGGACCAAAGTGGCCCACACATCACATATACATTCTTGAGGAGAGTGGCATACAATTTAGAGTCATGATTATTGGACAATAATAAGGCCAAGGGGCCAAAGGATTGGTAAAATTATGGTTATACCTGAATAAAAAATGTCTAGGAATCTCAATGTGTTCTTTAAAGATGAGAATCACGACACGTGTTGTCATCGAATGAAATATCTCTCTGTTGGTCTGATCCATATAGAGAAAAAGTGGCATTTTTTTAGTGCCTAGTTCAAGAAAGAAATCCCGAGCATCACTACATATCCTACATGGGTTGGAATCAAGCTATATGTTGTTCTAGAATATGAAATGGTTGAGGACTAATGTCATGGGTGATTCCCTCTCAGGCAGGGGAATTGGGGTGTTGTGTTGTTTATCTTCATGTGGCTAGGAAAATAATTGTCACATAGTTTCACATCATACAACAAGGGTGTTGGTCCTAAAGTTTAATTTCCTGAAACTACGACATGTAGTGGTTGTGATGGTGGACATCAATAAATAAGGATGAAGGGGAGAAAGTGTTCCAAAAGGAATGTGCATGATGTGACATCAATAACCTAATTTTAATGAGGACCAAGGATCCCCCTGAAAGGATGGTATCATCTGGGAAATCGACATCTATAGGCAATTATTTAGGAGACAGATAGGTAGCTATAATGTATACCAATTCCGGATAGTTAAAAAATATCAATGGGAGAAAATTGATATATAAATTCTAAAGGATCACCACCCAATTTTCTAGCCATCCTGTCAACATCAGGTGATTAAGTATATATGTTAGTGGGTCCACATATGAAACCAGTTATATCTCAATATTATATAGGTTATTTTGTAACTTATGCACATTAAAAACCAATTCTAGGTTGATATTCTTGATATGAGAATATATGGAGCACTTTTCATGGAGCATACGACTGAGATAGTATAAACTGTACTATCATACACTCTTGTTATTTTGATTGAGGAGGGTACTGAGGGATCATTCAAGGTAAGTCACATAGAGGACTGGAGGCTTCCCTGATAGGGTTGAAATCAGAACCATAGTTTGTTGTAGATACTTCTTGATGTTGTCTGACACAATTCATCTCACTGGTATATGAAACCATTTTTCATGAGCTCATAAATGGGATCACACTTTCCAAACATATTCACAATGAATCGAGATATATAGGATAGGCGGCCTTAAAGACCTCATATCTCCCAAATTTTTCTCAATGTTGGAATCTAGTTAATGGACATGATCTTCTCTAGTATAATATCAATGCCTCAATAGCTAAAGACAATGTTGATAAACATTCTAGTGGTAACCTTGAAGGAAAACATCTATGGATTCATCTTTAGATTTTGGGAGTAGAGGAAGCATAACACTTTTTTTAAGATCACTAAAATGCTCCTAATGCTAGTGGGATTTGACCACCAAGGCATCCACATTATATTCCACTAGAATCCTAGGGATCTGTTTGAAGATGTGGTGAATAGCTAGCTGATAAGTGCCTCTTGCATTCTTCAAACCAAAATGAATGACCTAATATTAGAAGGTAACTTGTGGTGCTATTAATGTAGTAGACTCGTCATCTTCTGGTGCTATCAGGATCTGTTTGTATCATGAATATCCATTAATAAAGGAGAGGTACTCGACCCTATCTATTGTGTTGATCAACATCCCCATCAATAGGAGGGGGAAATAATATTTCAAAAAATGGAATTTAAGATCCTAGTAGTCAGTAAAAACTATGATCTATCAATTCTTATTCCAGTCTAGAATTATATTTTATAGCCACTTGGGGTAATGAACTTACATTATGTAACTATCTATTATGAGATTATCATATTTGGCCTTGACCATGGCACCATAGGAAGGATTCATTTTCATGGGAGGATACTTGAACCTTTGATGAATCACTCGGTGACCAAAACAATGGATGATGACCAGAGGTTCTAGTTTCGAGGTTCACCTGAACCAACTCATCAATGGTGGAAAAGACACCCTCTTCAAATTCATGAGGATCATCCTTCAAATCTTCTATATCCTCTGAGCCAGTATGATCAATCTGAAGAGATAGTTCATCTAGGCTAATTGATGTAGGAGGAACACTGGTTCCTACATGGGTGTATGTGGAATCCTCACTGGGAGACACATACTATTATATGACCATGATGATAGAATATTTCTATCTAATTCTATCCAGAATTCAACTATGTGGTCCATTCTTGATGTCAAGTCTATGGTGGTGGGTCATCTTGTGTTGGTTTAACTTGTCTCGGTGGAACAAGCAGGTTTGACATACAGTTGTAGCCATAGGGCGGAAGTCTGGATACCATAAAAGGTATGGGCTTCTGGTATTACCCAGGCCTGACCAATATATGAGTATGAGATAATCCTCCATCCCTTATTATATTTAGGGACACAATTCCACTTTCTCCAAGAAATGACAATGAAATTTTCCGATGTTTTATATTATAGTCTCCAACCATTGAATCAGGAGGATGAAATAATCATCCAATTCCTTCTAAGGGATGGATGAAATAGTGTTGTTCTCAAAATAATTGGATAGAAAATTCTTTTAAATTCTATTTTAGTATCCATCATCTATATAAGAAGATTCACATGAGTCAAAGGGAGGTGAATCACATTATAGCATGCCCACTCGACAGTTGAGGGAGTACATGAGGCATTGGTGATATGAGGAGGGGGATGATGCATACTGATGGAGCTAGGGCCTACCCATCAATTCACTGTAGGAAGTATTCTACGAGAAAAAAATTAATTCAATGTTTATCATCATTCTATCGAATTTAATCTTCAACCAGAATCTTCCACATTGTCTCTACACGATCTAGTCATAACTATGAATCTTCATGTCAAAGGGTGTTAGATCTGTTTAAAGTAGTTGTAAATTGTGGAGAATATGGGTAAGGATGAGATTTATCCCAAAACAAATATCCACCATAAAATAATAGTCTTCCATGCCATTAAACTAGACTATGATGTATAATGGGTGATGGTTTCCCTTTACAAGGGATCCTGCATCTTCTTAGTAGAATTAGATGATGGGTTGGTATTATTCTTACCCAACCTCTTTGAAATAGAAGATATATTCGGCATGTACCTCTATTTCGAACTGAATGGGGATTTTCAAGGAATATAAGAGGGCCTCCCACATTTCTTTTGATGGATGAATGGACTCATGGATTGAAATATTGGTTGGTTTGCTTGTGAGGTGATTCAAAACATCTTACTACCATTCCAAATGCATATTTCAACCCATAGGGTATTGATCATTGGAAGTAGGTTTGGCATAAAATGTTTGGGGAATTACAAGATTCTATATGGTGCAAAAAAATTCATTCTATTCATTACAAAGCTTACCCAAACTAACTACTCAATAAAAGTCAACTAGTTAAGGCCTAGATTTAGTTAAATTTAGCTGATTATGATGCAGACACGTCTGTTTTCCCCATTCAATTAGCTTAGTCAGCTGGGGAGGCATGGCTAACGAAGAAGGATACGAGTACTATGCATGATGATCTCTACACAAAACCAACTATCTGGTCTCATTATAATGCATGGTTTGGTTTGAATCACTAGCTAGATTATTCGATTGGTTTGCATGTCCCTAAATTATTCTTTGACTATATTGACCAAACATAATTAGAGTAGTTTTTTGATATTCATCTTCATCACAAACCAAGAAGGATATTACAACTCGATAGTATTTATAGAGGAATACTCATTGTCATCATCATATTATTCCTCGAATAATAGGAAAAACTTGGGAGAGTTTTCCATCTCTGGATTCCTGAAATCAGTGAGTGTGTGAGACTAATTTAGCACCGATGAGTAACTTTTCTTTCTATCTCACCATCTATTCCTACATTTATGAGATGTAGGAGGCTATGATGTGGATTTGGAGGCATTAATCGGAGAAGGTTAAATAACTTTTAGAGGTTTGAGGTGGCCTAAGAGGGAATGGATCATGCCATTGGAGACTGTAATTTCCCTATGTGCCAACCAGTCATCATTATTCTATGTCATGAAATTGGAAACTTTTTCCATTAATCAAATCCATTTCAGTCATTTTCTATCTTAGCCGCGATTTGTGCCACTTGTTTCCTAAAATGTCCTAGCATGAACACACAAATTTCCACTTTTTCCCATATCCAATCCTTGAACACAATGAATTTTTTTATGGGATTTCCAAGGATCATGTGGTAGGGGATATGGTTAGCATGATCAGTGAGCTCGGCTTAATAGGGCTTCTTCCACTCTTGTTTCAGAACCCACAGTTCCAAGGAACTATGGAAATAATTAAGAACTTCTATATCTTTGAAAGAATAGACTCGGTTTCCCCTTTTCAGAAAAGGAAATCTGGGAGAATGGCCCTAAGGAGGGGTGGGAGCTTACCAAGGGGCTGGATCCATATTCTCTTGCTTAGGTGGTGGTTCTTGTCAAGGAGGTGTTTGTCGATTCTGCACTGGGAGAGGATAAGCATGATGAAACTCCTACACTCAATTAGGCTATTCATAGTGAGGATCTACTAGTAATAAATCTAGAGGATCTAGATCCTCAACCTTCACTGCAACATCAGTCTCATCCTTGGAAGCTCTTATTTCACGTGTTGAGGGATGAAAGTGTTGTAGCGTATTGGCTTTATACATTCCTTCCTCTAGGCATTAGTCTTTTTCAATGAAATCCCAGAATCCACTTAGGATGTTATGATTGATGAGGGGAGAGAATATTTAGTATTGATGTTACCCATGCACATTATTAGTAGTTGATCTTGTGTGAGTGACATATCGAGTGAATATGTGAGACCTTTCCACCAAGAGACAAAGTCTACCACGGTCTTATTAGGCTGTTTCTTGCACTTAATGTGGTGGAAAATCCTTGTCTTGTTTTTGGTGGAAATGAACTGGTAGAGAAAAATTCTTCAGAGGCCTTCCTAACCCTAAATAAAACAAATGGGTAATTGTGTTTAGAAATCAAAAACAAGGCCTTCTAATGTCTGTATGAAACATCAGAGCTTGGTGGCCTCTTACCGCTTTGGGGTTCCCAACATGGGTCTACAACATTATATGAATTGGGCCAGATACTGAACTGGGTCTCTCATTCTGTTGAAGTTGGTGAAGGTAGGATTCCATAAATCTTGGGTAGGTCACATGTCATCCACCCATTCCAGATATAGTTTTCCATCAGGAGGGATTTCCACATGTGGTGTCTCTAGGAGTTTAAGGTGAGTGGTGAGAGAAACTATATGATCACGTTGGTTGGGGGTTAAGATCATTATGAGGATCTCTGAACACCAATTTATTGAAAGGTTCATTAACCTACTAGGATGTATTAATAGCTTGTGACACACCATGGGGAGTTGCCTGATATGGGTCTAGAGGTAGGTTAATAAACTACTCCGGAAAATTTGGCGATACAAACCATGGTAGTTTTCCATAAACCCGGGTTTTCTCCCTATCGGGATGCAAAGTATTGTCAGAATCAATGGGGAGAAATTGGAGGATAAGTACTTGTGGCTACCCCTTCATCCCAAGTGGAAGAGGAATATGATCCTATCTAGAAGTTCCATAATTCTGGTTCCCCTCAACAAGGAGTTCATTGATGATAGACTTCATATCTATGACCTTTTTTGTTTGGAAATGATTGGGGGTAAACCTTTGACTTTAGTACAACATCATATTGATCATATGTATTATAGGCACAGATTTTCTCTTTACCCTTATTGGTATCTTGACTGGTGGGCAACAATACAGTGGGATCCCAAAGGTTGAGTGTTTGTCATTGTACATGAGTTCAAACACCTATGTGAAGGTCCACCTGATACTACATTTCCCCAAGGGGTCGGTTTTTTCTTCCAGACCCTAATCCAATGTCTTCATCATTGATTATCTCATGGAAAACCATGTTCACTATATCTATACCCTGAGGTATATCCTCAATATCATTGGGTAGGTATGGATTCCATATAATAATGATGAAGTGGAGAGAAATGTATTATCCCTATCCCTAGATCTACACAAGAAGAGATGACATATCAATGATTCCAAGAAGCACATTGATGTTTGGAACAAATATATGTTGGAGTTTCTGGTGGTACTTCGGTGAAACAGGGTGATGAGCCACTTGGAACACTTCCAACTAAACCATACGACACTACTGATCAATTTCATAAAAATGATTTTGACTCCCTGGGTAGAAAAACTAAAACCCATAGAAGGTATAAAACATCATCTCAATAGTTTTATAGAAAATTGTTGCTTGGTACTTAGTGAGGGAATCTAGGATGTCAACTATGGGAGTTGTGTTCAGTCAAAAAACCACTGAAAACTGATCAATGACAAAAGTTTCCCATATGATTTCTTTTTAAAAATAAGGGTTTGACCCATGGTTGGTGAATGATTTGATCAGTTATACCCTAGAAACTAGCGGAGTCACTTATATGGATTAGTTCAACGGTTGGATAGTTGGCGGAAGATTCATTGCGCGTGCTGACTTATCGTTTCATGATGATTCGTCTCTCAAACGTAGAACCAACATCATCATTACGTTATAAGACTAGGTATTAACCAATGCCTCATGTGTGAGGGTAGATGAAATCATATATGGGTCTACTAGATTCCATTCTTCAAACAAATTCCAAAAATAAGTCTTTCTGTTATCAGGAAGAGGTAGAAAATGAAACTGATGATGATAGGGATGACTGCAATGTGAGACCCTAGATGGGAGCCAATTCATTCTCCACTTAAATTTACCTAAAAATGGATTCAAGAATTTTGTGGGTATCACCTTCTAGGAAGGAAAATTTTACCTTTTAGGTTCCTTCCCTGGACTCTAATGCAGATTACCAGGGTTAAGGTTCCATCATTGAAATACATTCTACCTCAAAATCGAATAAATCAATGGGATTGAGAATTACTTGGTGCTTCATGGAATATTTCCATTGGTGGTAATGGTTTCCCCATCATCACCAGGATGGTTCTTCTAGTATGGTGAGTTCTTCGGCCTGGGGAGGACCTCCATGCAGGTGGGTAATGGAATGGGGAGAAACTCCACTTTGTTTTATTGTAATATAGATAGATTATCCTTATGGATTGTTGTTGGAGCAGGGAGGACCTATGCTTGGACTTCCATAAGAGTGGGGAGGGAATCCACTATGAATTATGATGTACTATGGAGGAACTCTTATTTGGTCCTCTGGAACATGAGGAGGACCTCCTTGTTCATTTTGAGAGTGGGGGGGACATCCTCTATTGTGGGTTGATGTGTGAGGTGGACCTTCACACTGATAGAACTAGACACGGGGAGGACCTCCATGTTGAGAAGCATTAGTACATGGAGGGCCTCTGTATTGGTTACTAGATGCATGGCAAGTACCTATGATTAGGCTAGTTAAAATTGAGGGACAGACTCAATGTTCACCATTGAAGGAGTGGGTATGACATCTACTCTGATCGATGGGGACATGGATAGGACCTCCATGTCGATTGTTAATGAAGTGGGGAGGACCTCCACATGGATAAGTATAATAGCATGGAATAACATCGCATGATCTTGGAATAGAGAAAGGAGAACCTTAGA
The DNA here is from genome assembly GCA_963277665.1 of Viscum album. Lineage (NCBI taxonomy): Eukaryota > Viridiplantae > Streptophyta > Magnoliopsida > Santalales > Viscaceae > Viscum > Viscum album. Next base: position 1,336,673,080 of record OY728162.1, read on the forward strand.
AATGAAGTTTTGTTAGATGGGGAGGACCTCCATATCAAGAACTATATCAATGGGGAGGACCTCTGCACTGGATATCGATGAATCTGGGAGGGCCTCTACTTTGATTGATACTGGGAACATAGGGAGGACCTCTATATTTATTTTGAAAATGGTGAGGTCCTCTTCTTTGATTATATATAGTATGATGTTGACCATCGTACTAGATGCCATCATCATGGGTTGACCTATAATGGCGTATAGTGATGTTAGTGGTTGATAGAGTCAACTAAACCTACCTATAGGGAATCTCAAGTCTCGATTCCAACTAGACATTGATGAATCCCTACTATGTATTATCATGGATTTGGTGGAATGTGTCGATTGCGGTATGAGTCACTGGAGTATTAGGAATAATTACCCTTGTTGGTCATCCTTATGATCTTATGAATGATGTTAGCATTTGGCGGTATGGACTGGGGTTTGCATAGCATGTGTATAGTTCACCTATTCTTCGGCCTGATGGGCTGGTCATTGTTTGAGCAGATGTGGAATGGGAGCCCTCTTTGGTGGATCTAATGAAGTAGTCATTTCCGGGGTGACTCGTGCATCCCCCACCTCCTCAGTGTAGGGGATGGAGTCAGATGATATCTTATAGTATAGGTACCCAAAGAGATTTGATGTTAGAGTGTTGAGAAGTAATTCCATGTGCGTCCCTTGGGGGAGGCAGTTTCAATGAGGTACAGAAGCCTCCAGGTCAAGGTAGACCTTATCCCATAGGGGAATGATTCCCTCTTGATCATGATATCATACAAAGTAATTCATCACACTTCTCTAAAGTATTTATAAAGGTGAGATGGGGTTTGGACACCCAGTAGTCGTAGTTTCAGCTGAAGTCATGGTGGAGGTGGGGTCATGCTGGATTTCTAGGTTGAAATTTCTCCTTCCCCCATATCTATAGGTGTTGGGTGTCTAGTTACCTATATCATTGGTCCTAAAAAGTACGAGGATTTGGCTATCAGTATAGATACAAGAAATGTAAATTCCAATGCCCCACCTTCGTTCAATCTTCATTAGTTGGAGAGAGAGATCTATGGTGACAACATCACAAAATATAATTTCAAAAGTTTAATTGTGCCAATTTATAGTGATTTTTGTAACACCCCAAGATTCCACAGAGGTTAAAGTACCCACGACCAAGGAAAAGTACAAGGTAAGGGTTAATCTCACAATCTCTATATTATCTCAGGTTGTTTTATATGTGAGTGTCTACTAGGGCCTCTTTATCATCCACATCTGTGTTTCATAAAAATGTATTTCAAAACATTTTTACTATTTAATTGACAATGTGATAAATTCATTTATACCTTTATTTGACCTTATACGTTTTTGAAAAGAATCATCTTGTCATTTTCCAAAAAAGCTACTTTATGACCTTTTTTACAAAATTAAGGTAAGAATGTTTTTTTAACTTATACGGTGGTAGCAGCTATTTTCTGTCGTTATAACATCGTTAAAGCTTCCATTAAAATATTATAAGAATATTTTCATAATAATTGTGTTATTTTATAATTATATGAATTTTAAATGATTTGAAAATAGAAATGGATATTTATCTAAATTTTTTTTGATTTCATATGTGTCAACATCCTTTGATGGATTTTAAGCTTATTTGAAGTTGATTTATTATGATACAAAACCTCCACATTGTATTGAATATTTTGTGATATGTTTGACTGTATATGTGTTATTTTTACAATATTCATGGTTTAAAGATTAATAATTGACATTTGGTATGCTATATTTAATATGAATGTTTATGTTTTGTTTAAACCTTTTCATATGAGGAATGCATTGGACATACTAAGTGACGGTTGGAGCCCACTATAGCTCTTTGATTCATGAGTAGGTCTCATGAGACAAAATAATGTATTGGACTAAGTCCTTGAAAAAATCTTATTTGTAGTGTTTTCACAAGGCCTTGACTATGTGGTTATGATTCCAGACATTATGCATTCCATCATTATGAAAGTGGCTATTGATATTTCTTGTGATTATTCGAATAGTATAATATCCATGTGAATAAGTAAATGATATTATTTGATTTTATCTTTTCCATATTTTACTGATGATCAGGTTTAAAATGCTTTTGTTTTAGTCTTATTCATTTCCCTAAATGTGTATGCTTATTTATGAATGTTTTCTCTATATTGTTATCCTTACATAGCATTTGATCTCACCTCGTTATATGTTTTATTTTCCCCAGGATGCGATGAATTATTTTTTGACTGACCTACAGTGGTACTCTAAGGGATATGAGTGTGACCTATGGAGACTATTTTTATGTAGTTTTTCATTTTATAATGTAATGTAAAACTTATGATTGTATCTCTTATTTCGAAGGCAACTAAACTAATCGGTCTATCGAGACATGATCTTTTGTGATCATGCCAATGTTTTGTAACAATGCACTGACTCTAGGTAACTAGGGTTGAGGTGTTACAGTTGGAATCAGAGGAATCTTAGTACAAACCTTGGAAACAAGATTTAGAGAAACTCTGATTAGAGCACATTACCATAATATTGACTTTGAGGATCAGTATAGAAGAAATTCCTAGAATTTTGGTACTGTAGATATTGTATCAGTTTTCCAAGAAATACAACTATTTCTAGATACGAGCTGGTAGAGGAAACTCTGACATAGATGTATCTACGGGTAAAAACTGAAAACACCACTTTGAGCTAGACTTGAATGAGAACTGGTGGACAACAATGGGCCATTTTTCACTCATGGTTACGACACTCCTAGGGGATATGCTTATGATAACACTCATTTTCTTTAGCAACCATTATGAAAGGTTTATGAGTACATACTTCCCCAAAGAAAGAATTTTTATGATTATTGATTATATCCATAAACTGTTCAATTTATGTTAAGTGTTTTAGAAGTTCGTAATTATGTATTCTGATTCATAAACTAATCTAGTGTATGTCATTGTTTCGAAAATGGTTCCTAGTGGAATGAATGGAAATCATATCAATGAATATATCCATGTAGGAATTTCCCTCCTACTCAAGATAAATATAGTGGAGCTGGTGAATCAACTGGTGCTGATCATATTATCACTATACTTGGACAACACACTTAGGTTATGAATAATAACTTTACCCATATAGAGCACCCTGATCCAAAATGTAGATGATCAATGCTAGACCGCTTCATGAGGAAAAAACAACCAACATTCAGTGGGAGTAAAAATCCATTAGTAGTCAAGCAGTGGATAAATTCCTTACAAAACATATTTCACGCTTTGGGGAGTAGTGAAAGGGAAAACGTTTTCATGGAAATTTATCTCCTCATGGGAGATGCAGATCAATGGTGGTCATTGATTCAAAACACAAAAGAAGATTATGCAGTATCAAATATGGAAAGGAGGGATTTTAAATAATTTTTCTTATAGAAATAGTTTCCTCATGACCATCGGTCGGATATCGAATGACAATTTCTGAGTCTGAGGAAAAAAGAAGATGATAATGTCACAAAGTGTGAGGTTAACTTTACAAGGTTAGCAAGGCATGCGGCAAATTATATACCTAACCCAAGGAGTAATATTGATCATTTCTTTGATGGGTTAAAACCATTTCACTATTGAGCATTAGTGTCACAATCCTTCTTGTCGTGTGAAGATATTGTCTAATGTGCTATCAGGACAAAAAAATAATTTTCTATGTCTTACGACTATAAATCAAAGAAGGAGAAGAGGAGAACTATTGAACACTCTGGAAATGGAAATAACGAGAAGACGAGAAATGTTGAATATCCATCCTGTGGTAAATGTGGGAAGAAACACCCTAGTACATTCCTGAAAGGAATGGGAGTCTATTACAAGTGTGGTGAAAAAGGCCACCAATCTCGTGATTGCAAGGGGAAGAAAGAGGCTGTTGAATGCTACAATTTTATAGAAAAGGGTAATTATGAAAATGAATGTCCTAAGCACTGAGAGAACTTACCTTAGAAAAGGACAACGGAGAAGGCCAAGATTATGTGATCACTACTACTGAGGCTGAAGCTCCAAAATATGTGGTGGAAGGTAATTTAATAGTTTCCCGGTGTTTAGAAAATGCTTTATTTGATTTTGGATCATCACATTGTTTCATATCCTCCAAATTTTCTATGAATATTATATATTTTCAATTTGACTTAACAAGGTATTTTTCTGTCCAAACACCTAAGGGATGTATCATCGCAACAATGTTTTGGGAATGAGATCCCATTAGGTCATATAAATGTTCTTTAGCTGCTGATATCATCATCACAACCATGATTGAATTTAATATAATCCTTTGTATGGATTGGCTTTCCTACAATGATGTGAAAATATATTATACGAAGAAGGAGGATACTATTTTTGATGATGATAAGGGGTAACATATCTTTAGTACAGAAATGTCACCACCTGATTCTTATCTAGATCCACCCCACTAGATCAACTAAATTAAATTATTAGGGAATAAGAGAATGAAATAACTATGGGTGTGTAAAAGAATGTTCAAATAGAGGAAATAGCTATTGTGGAAGAATATATTGATGTGTTTCCAAAGGATTTACCTAGACATCCTCCAGAATAAGAAATTGAGTTCTCCATTGACTCAATTCCTAGTTCAAGGCCCATATCAAAGACCCCTTATAGAATGGCCACTACGAAGTTAGTGGAACTGAAGGAAAAACTAGAGGAATTGAGTAATAAGGGATTTATTCTCCCTAGTGTTTCTCCATGGGGATCCCCTGTCCTTTTTGTTAATTAGAAAGATGGATCTATGAGGTTGTGAATTGACTACAGGTAGATCAATGTTATAACAATAAAGAAAACGTATCCCTTACCTCACATCGGTGATTTATTCGACTAACTTCATAGAGATAAATATTTTTCTAAGATTGACCCTCAATCTGGATATCATTAGTTGTGTGTAAAGAAGGAAGAAATTCCGAAAAAAAAATTTCGAACCAGGTACATGCGTTACAATTTTACATTTATTCCTTTTGGATTGACTAATACACCCTTTGTTTTCATTGATCTAATTAACAATGTTTTCAAGTAATATACTGATGAATTTTAGTGGTATTTGTTGATAATATCATGGTATACTCCAAAATCTATGATGATAATGAAAATCACTTACACATTATCCTAAATAATCTTTGAAGAAATGAATTATATGGGATGTTTATCAAGTGTGACTTCTGGCTTCAGGAGATTTATTTTCATGGTTATATTGTCTCAAAGGATGGAATCTATGTTGATCCTTCTAAGACAAAGGCAATCCTAGAATGGCCAGCACCAATGAGTATAATTGAGGTACACAGTTATATTGGTTTAGCAGGTTATTATCGGCGTTGTGTCAAGAATTTTCCGAGATTGGATAACCCATTAACCAAGCTCGCACGTAAATCGGTTAAATGTTTTTGGAAAAAATAGCGTGATGAAATCTTTGATGAACTGAAGATAAGATTAGTCAATGCTCCTATCTTGACTCTACCATCAGGGGACAATGGGTTTCTTATTTATAGTGATTATTCAATGAAATTACTTGTTTGTGTCCTTATGATGAATGATAGAGTTATTTCATATGCACCACAACATATAAAATTAATGAGAAAAAATATCCCACACATGATCTTGACTTATCATCTGTAATCGTTGCTTTGAAGATATGGAGACACTATCTCTATAGTGAAAAATGTGAGATTTATATTGATCACCAGAGTTTGAAGTATATTTTCTCACAAAAAGAACTCAACATGAGGTAAAGACAATGGCTTGAACAACTCAAGGATTATGATTGTACTATACACTGCCGCCTAGGGAAGTCAAATAAGGTGGCAGATGCTTTGAGTAATAAGGATCAGAGAGTTTTGAACAAGATAAGAGTTAAAAGAGATCATATTTTCATGGATCTAGTAAAGATGGATATGGGAATAACCATGGAAGGTGAAACATCAATACATTTTCAAATTGTTTCCAAACCATCTTTACTAGAAAGGATAAAAAGTTCTTAGACTAATGATGAGGAGTTTCAAAAGAAGATTAAATTTTTAAATGATGGAAGATTGAGTGACTTCATATATTAAGATGGAATTTTGACATTTGGGAAGACAATGTGTGTTCCTCAAATAATATATCTAAAAAGGTAATTATTGGATGATGCTCATAGCTCCAATTTCTCAAAATACCCTAGGATCACCAAGATGTATAGAGATTTGAAGTAACATTTTTGGTGGGACAAAATGAAGAGGGATATTGCTAATTTAATGTCAAGATGTATGGTTTTTCAACAAGTTAAAGTTGGAAGGCAACAGCCTGGAAGAGTCATGCAACCTCCTCCCATACCTGAGTGGAAATGGGATAATATTATGATGGACTTTTTCATGGGACTACCAAAGACTCCTAGAAGGAATGATGTAATATGGGTCATTGTTGAACATCTTACCATGTCAGTACAGTTTCTTGCTATAAGAGAAGATTTACCACTTCAACATCTGGAAAGACGATATATTAATGAATTTGTAAGACTCCACGGTGTAACCCTATCAATTGTTTCTAATCGTGATCCCCATTTTACATCAACATTCTTTAAAATTATTCAGAAGGCCCCAGATACCGAACTTTATTGGAGAATTTCTTACCACCATCAAACTAATATACAATCAAAAGGACTATTCAGTCCTTAAAAGACATGTTGAGTTCTTGCTCACATGACTTTCAAGGTATGTGGGATCAATATTTACCTCTGGTAAAATTTTCCTATTTCAATAGCTTCCATTCAAGTATTCAGATGGAACCATATAAAGTGTTATATGGAAAGAGATGTTGCACACCAACTTGTTGGGATGATGTTGGTGAGAGAAAACTCATAGGCCCAGAACATGTTGAGGAAACGATAGAAAAAGTAAAGGTTGTCCACACCCAAATCAAATAATATCAATGTTAGAAAAAGATCTATGCCGATAACCGAAGGAAGGATTTGGAATTTGAGGTAGGAGATCATGTTTTCTTCAAGGTATATCTATTGAAGGGAGTTATACGATTCGGTAAGAAGGGAAAATTAAGTCCCAGGTACATCAGACCTTTTGATATTGCAGAACTAATTGGGGATGTGGATTACTATTTGGAAATTCCTCCATGTCTCTCCGAAGTTCATGATGTGTTCCATGTATCATTGTTGAGAAAATACATGCATGAACCAATGCATGTACTCACCTTTGAAGAATTAGAAATGGAAATAGATCTATATTATTTTGAAGAGCCTATCAGAATTCCTTTTACCAGAGAAGAAATGCTGAGAAACCAGACGACTCATCTGGTAAATTTTCTATGGAGAAACCATAAGATGGAAGAGGAAACGTGGGAACCCAAGGAAATTATGATGAAGAACCACCTGAATCTTTTTGTGCGGTAGTATTCTTGAAATTTCAAGGAAAAACTTATTTTAAGGAAAGGATAATGTAACACCCCAAGCTTCCACAGAGGTTAACCTACCGTCGACCATGGAAAATCACAAGGTAAGGGTTAATTTCGAAATACCTTTTTTATCCGAGGTTTTTTATACGTGAGTATCTACTGTGACATCTTTATCATCCACATCTGTGGTTCTCAGAAAAGTATTTCAAAACATTTTTTCTATTTAATAGACAATGGGTTAGATTCATTTATATCCTTATTTGAACATATACATTGTTGAAAGGAATCTTTCCATCGTTTTCCAAACAAGGTACTTTATGACCTTTCTGAAAAAATTAAGGTAATAATGTTTTTTAACTTCTAAGGCGGGTGCAGCTATTTTACACCATTATGACATCATCAAAGCTTCCCATACAGGCATATACAAATATTTTCATAATAAGTGGTTTTTTATAATTATATAACTTCTAAATGATTTCAAAATACAATTATATATTTCTCTAAAAATGTTTTGATTTCATCTATTTCAACATCCTTTGATGGATTTTAAGCTTATTTGATGTTGATTTATTACGATACAAAACGTCCACTTTGTATTGAAGTTTTTGTAAAATGTTTGAATATGGATGTTTTATTTTTCCACCATTTATGGTTTTTAGATAAATTATTGACATTTTGTATACAAGTTTTAATACAAATGTTTATGTTATGTTTAAACCTTTTCATATGAGTAATGAATTGGACTTAGTAATTGACAAATGGAGCCCAGAATAACTCCTTGATGTATCATATGTCTCATGAGACAAACTAGTGTCTTGGCACCTGGCCTTGACAAAATGTTATTAGTTTTCTTGGTACAAGTCCTTGACTACGTGGTTATAAAGTCTGGTATTATGCATTACGTCATTATTAAAGTGGCTATTGATATTGTAGGTGATTATTATAATAGTAGAATATCCATGTGAACAATTAAATGAAATTATTTGATTTTATCTTTTCCATATTATGCTGAAGTTCAATTTTAGAAGGCTTTTGTTTTACAGTTATACATTGCCTTAAATGTTTTATGCTTATTTATGAATGTTTCTGCTATATTGTTATCCTTACTGAGCATCTGAGCTCACCACTTTCATTACTTTATTTTTCCCAGGATACGAAGAAGTATATTATGACTAAACTATAGGGATATTCTAAGGGATATGAGTGTGGCCTCTGGAGACTATGTTGTTTTAGTTTTTCATTTTATAATGTAATGTTAAACTTAGTAATGTAAATGGTATTTCTAAGGATACTAAACTAATAAGTCTTTCAAGACTTGATCTTTTGTGATAATGACAGCGTTATGTAATAATGCACCGACTCTGGGTAACTGGGGTTGGGGCATTACAAGTTTCATTTTGCGCCCACTGTTTGATTAGTGGGTCCTTTTATCAAATTGCTGGATTTAGTGACATGCTAATATTTTGTTGTCTCAAATACTAGTAGCCTCTAGGTTCAGGAGATGAGTCTCACCTTGGGTTCACCATTTTTATTGGTGTCCTGATGTTTACAGTGTTTATGTACAATACATGATCTGATGTCTGGCATGGAAAATCCCAATTGTTGAACAAGAGAAGATTTATATTGGTTTCATCATTTAAGTTTCAAATAGTTTCATTAGGGTACTCCCACCACGTGTTAACGTGATCTACCATCACAGTTATTTCCCCGCATTCCCTCTTTCCAAAGGTAGGTATATTTCATCACTTACAGTGGTAATGACTACTCCTTGATCAAAATTGTATGATGGGAGGTCGGTTCCCCCTTTTTGGGATTCCTCCTTGGAATTCTTTTCCCATTCCAAGTCTCCCTCATAGATTTAAGTCTTGTTTTGGGAACTCATTCTCAATGTAATCTCTTATTGGATGTTGGATAATTATGATGCTTCTATTTGGAAATTCCAAAGGGTCTTGACATGGTGGTAAATTGTGTTCCTGAGGGTAGCCTCATTAGGCATCACTGGCATGTATATACCCTAAGAAAATTGGTCACCAGTATCTTCCTCATAGGATGGAATCTCATGGTGGAATGTTTAGGCATAGAACCCAAGGAATCTATTTCCATAGCCATATCATACATGGATTTCACCTTAGGCATCTCATGTATTGTATGGGGTATCTGATGTTGTGGAAACGAATATTTCAAGGCTTTAAACATAAGAATCCAATGTTTAGCATGGGAAGGCTGTGTGAGACAAGTTGTGAGTGTAACATCTTGTAGATATTGAATGAGACTGATCATAACGCCCTATGGAGGAAGATCAGAGAGGTACATACCTGGGAGGGGAAACTTTGTTTATCATTGGTAAGGATTGAACCTTTGTGGGAGGCTTACTATATACATTTTTTTATAATTTAGGGATGAAAACCCATTTATTTAGATTACACAATTTAAGGTCGTGGGACGGGACCTATCCATGCAGTTTGACATGATGTGGTGAGGATGCTCACACAGTGAAAGGAGAATCATTGAGGGATGGTATGGGTATTATATATATAATATACCGTTCAAAAAAGTGTTTCTCTTGGTTGGATCATTTGGGGATTATGAATGGGAGTTTCCTAATAGAGATGGATGGGATGTGGTCTCCTAATTAAGTGGCAGGAACTTACCTGGATGTCTGAGACCAAGGACTATTTGGATGGATGTGGATGGACTGTTGGGTTTGGACCTTATAGAGGCTTCATATATATCCTGTCACGACCCGCCCTCGGGTCCGTGCCGTGACTACCCCAAGCCCGCCTTCCATAGGCCAGGGGCTGGCGACTAGCACCAAGGCGTAAATCCCGGTAAAAAGGGAAGGCATTTCCTTTGAAAAGTAAACACACACCACAGAGTAAACAAGCGGAAATTAAACACTAAACAAGCAGAGTACGACTGAAAGTGCGGAAAAGTAAATGGGCCAGAATACAAACCCAAACTGAAAGTAAAGTACAACTCGAAAAGGGAAAAACAGCAACTGAAAAGTAAAAGCCACTACTCCGAGCTGTCCACTGGAAATACCACCTGAAGGGTGGGTACAGATAGCTCCTCTGCTCCACGGGTCCCGTCGTCTGCTCCGTGCACGTCCCGCCCAGTGGTCCACCTCCGGGTACCGTCCCGCTGTGCAAGCCTCAGCTAAGGTCAACGCTGTCCGTCGTCTGCAACCAACACAACGTAGTGCGGGCAAAGCCCGTGCAGGGGTGAGTATAAGCTACTCAGTAGGGACCCCGAGACCCCTGAAGGTCTCTCAAATCCACAAAGGATAAACCACGAAGAAAGGTAACAATCACGAAGTAATAACCGACACTGATTAGGTATATGCCCATACATATACCTAAGTCATCAATTCAAATACGCTCCAACCTCCGAGCCCAAGTACAACTCAGTCCACGCAGGAAAGTATACATATTCCACATAGGAAAGCAAAACATAATCCACACAGGATTGCACAACACAATCCACACAGGAAAACAACAGGATTCAGCTCACACAGGTATACTTCTTCAAAGACGATAAAGATGATCACTGATCCATCTAAGTCGTCGGACCCACGAAGGATCGATAGGTAACTAACCCCCGCAAATACCCACACAGGATCGGGCTCACACAGAACCTGTAGGCGCTGGCTCACACAGAACCGCTGAGCGCAAGGACCCACACAGGATCGGGCCCACACAGGACATGTAGCACTGATCCACGTAGGATCGCTGAGTGCTGTAGTCGTCGTCGTCGAATCCACACAGGATTTCTGTACTGTCGTCGTCGAATCCACACAGGATCTCTGTACTGTCGTCGTCGCAGTCACAGTAGCAGTCGTAGCAGTAGAACAGTCGCAGCCAGCACTAGGGTTCCCGCACACAGCAAGCTCGTACGGAGGGTCCGCTCCACGAGCCGAGAGGCTGATACATCAACTGTCACGAATACCGTAGTTGATGTATCCAAAAGTTCCGTATCGTCAACAGGAACTCAACGCAACAGACGGCGCGTCGATCGGACGCCCGGTCTGAGAGTTATTGGCATTTTCGTCTCCCGGGCCCGATTGGTTTTTAAGGAAAAACCAACCCGACCGTACTCCACCTGCGTCCAAACCTCGGGCGGAGTATGCCAAAAGATCCGTCTGACTAAGAGGAACACAACGCGACTAACGTCGCGTCAATCGGACGTTCGTAGCTCAAGATATGAGTGTTTCCGCTCCGAAGGCCCGGTTGGTTTCGTGAACGAACCAACCCGGCCGAACTCAAAGTTAACCGAAACCTTGAGTGCGATATATCGAAACGACCGGACCGACCCGGCCCGACCCCCCCCCCCCCTGGGGCGGCGCGGCGGGGCGGCGGGCCGCGGCGGCCTGGCGCCGCGAGGGGCCGCACGCGGTCGGCTTGTGGGGAGCAAAGCCCCCGCTTTGCTGGAGGGCGGCGCGGCAATCAGCCGGGCCTGTTTGTAAAAAAAACCGCCCCCCCCCCCCTACGTGGGGGGCTTGATTGAAGGGGCGGCCAGGCTATGCCGCGCCGTTATTATTATTATTTTTTAAAAACGCCCCCCTCACGTGGGGGGCCTGCTGATGCAGAAACGGGGGGGCCGGCTGCCCCCCTCCCTTTAATTAAACCCCCCCCTCTTAAAGAGGGGGGTTTAGCATGCTGGCCGGGGAATTAATTACCCGGTTTAACGGCATCCGGCCGGCCAGCTGGCCGGCCGGTTTTCTCCAACGGGACCGGAATTTCCGGTCCCCTCTTCGGCTTTCGACGCCGGCGGCCCGACCGCCGGTCTTCTCTTCCGCCGCGGCCCGGAACCGGCCGCGGTCTTCTCGTCCCGCCGCGGCCCGGAACCGGCCGCGGTCTTCGTCGTCCGGCGCGGTGCGACGGCACCGCGCCCTTTTCGCCGTGCCATGATTCTTTTCAACGCGGCGCGACGGCGTCGCGTTCTTGAAGATTTTTCCTTGACTTAGCGCGACGGCGCCGCGTAAAATATTTGCACGATCAACCGCGTGGTGCGACGGCACCACGCCACTTGCTTCCACCCGCATGAATTAAACATGAACGATGGAGGGGGGTTCGGCCGTGTTCATGCGGTCCGGCCCCCCTCACGTTAAAATAAATAACTCAACTTAAACATTCAAGCCTCAAGTTAGACATGCGAGATCCACGTTAAAGAAATGGAATAAATAAATAATGAATCAACAACCCCTACCTCGGGTTTAAGATTCGAAAATTCGTCTACGTTCCGCGGAAGACGGCGTCGCGGAGGTCGGGCGTCGCGGTCGTCGTTCGTCAAATCCATTGACGAAGAGATATGCCCGAAGAGTTACGTCGTTGGCGAATCTTCGTATGCCGACGAAGAAGGTCCGAGGAGGAAGCGGCGTTCCCTCTTGTTGACACCGAGGACGAAGAAGAGAGGCGTCGTTCTTCGTCGGAGTTTGAGTGTTCTTCGTTCTTCGTCAGAGCTTGAAGATGAAGAGGAAGCTCTCAAAAAGACAAACAAAGAACTCAAAATAAAATAAGACTACATCTTATTTTATTAACACATAACACAAAAGAATTTCAAATGTTTGAAATTCAAAAAGGCTTAACTCCCATAATTAATTAAGAGTAACTTAAGCCAATTAAGAGGGGGTTAAGGGAACTTGAAAAGTCTAGGGGTTCGTGTGGACCCCACCACACTTAATCCTCCCAAGGGAGGTTAAGTGGGTGTGGGTCCCACTTCCAACCCCCTTTTGGTAGGATTTTAACAAACTAAAAATAAAATTTGTCTTACACAAATTTTATTTAACTCAACTGAAATCCCCAAAACTTAACTTACAACCCGCAACAAACGCAACTCCCGAAAAGGTCTCTTTAAGCGAAAATCGGCGTTGCGAGTTCATCGGTGCCCTCAGATTTCAATTCCGAGCACCGGATCAAAAGTTAGGAATTCCCGCTCGTTCGTTCACTGAACGTACCCGAGCCAAACTTCGGAAATTAATTCCGGGCACTCCGGGCCTCGGAATCAGGTGCCGTCTGAAACCGCGCTTTTGTAAAATTCTAAAGAAAATTAAGAAAAAAAATTTCCCTTGAATTTTACGGGTACTGAGCACGCATCTGAGCCTCCCGCTCCCATGTGCTCTCCTGGAGATTCTCGTGCTTCCATCTGATGCGCACAAGAGGAATCGATCGCCCACGCAGGACCCGCTCCTGTCGATCCTCTATCTCCACCGGCACCTCCGTAAAAGTCGCCCCATCGTCAACGTCAAGCTCCCCATGGTCAATGATGTGCGTCGGGTCGTGCACGTATCTCCTCAGCTGGGATACGTGGAAGACGTCGTGCACCCGGTGCAACTGAGGTGGTAGAGCCAGGCGATAAGCCACCTCGCCAATCCAGCTGAGAATCTGGAAGGGTCCGATGAAGCGCGGAGATAACTTGCCGCCTCGGCCAAATCTCCGAATACCACGTCGAGGTGAGACCCGCAAGAAGACGTGGTCGCCATCCTCAAACTCCAGTGGCCTTCGCCTCCTGTCAGCGTATGACTTCTGCCGGCTCTGAGCTGTCCTCATCCGCTCCTGGATGACCTGGACCTTCTCTGTCGTGGCCTGGACCATCTCCGGTCCCACCAGTGCTGACTCCCCAGGGTCTGTCCAGCACAAAGGAGATCTACATGGTCGGCCGTACAACGCCTCGTACGGTGCCATCCCGATGGTGGAGTGGTAGCTGTTGTTGTACGCGAACTCCACCAAGGGTAGGTGGTCCTCCCAGCTACGACCAAAGTCGAGGACACATGCGCGGAGCATGTCCTTGAGAGTCTGAATGGTCCTCTCCGTCTGACCATCTGTCTGAGGGTGAAAAGCTGTGCTAAGACGTAGCTGCGTACCGAACGCCTCCTGTAACCCCTTCCAAAGCCGGGAAGTAAAGCGGGCATCTCGATCGGAAACGATAGATGATGGCACGCCGTGGAGCCGCACAATCTCCTGAACGTAGAGACGTCCCAAGCTCTCCACTGAGCCCTGCTCTCTGATGGGTAAGAAGTGTGCCGACTTGGTGAGTCGGTCAACAATCACCCAGATGGAGTCGTGACCTCTGGAAGTGCGTGGAAGTCCAGTCACGAAGTCCATAGATATGTCGTCCCACTTCCACTCCGGAACCTCCAAGGGTTGTACCAAGCCTGCTGGTACCTGATGCTCTGCCTTCACCTGCTGAGAGGTGAGGCATCGAGAAACGAACTCTGCTACAGCTTTCTTCATGCCCGGCCACCAGTGCTGTCGTCTGAGATCCTGGTACATCTTCGCCACTCCAGTATGTACCGCCAAAGGAGATGTGTGAAACTCTCTCAGCACTTCCTCTCGCAATGCGACTGGTACCATGGTACGTCCTCTGAAAAGGATGTCGTGCTCTGCTCCAAGGGAGAAACCAGCAGGTGCCTGTCCCGAGGATATCTGTGCACTCCGTGTCTCACAGTCAGCGTCCCCATGTTGTGCCTCCCTGACTCACTGCAGTAGTGGAGGAGTGACTGTGAGAGACTGAAGAAAGGCTGCTCCATCTCTATCCACGAAGGATATCTGCAAAGAGGCTAGCTGCTCTGTCACCTCCTCAAGTAGCTGAATGCCCGTCCTCCTGCTGAGGGCATCGGCTACTACGTTCCCCTTCCCAGGAGTATAGACTATCTCAAAGTCATAGTCCTGGAGGAACTCGAGCCATCGACGCTGTCTCAGGTTCAGGTCCTTCTGCGAGAAGATATACCTGAGACTCTGATGATCGGAAAAGACTGTAAAGTGCTCGCCCATCAGATAGTGTCGCCATGTCTTCAGAGCGAAGACCACTGCTGCTAACTCCAGGTCACGGGTTGCGTAGTTCTGCTCATGCGGCCTCAACTGTCGTGACCCATAGGCGATCACTGCCCGCTCCTGCATCAGAACACATCCGAGTCCGGTCCCTGATGCATCGCAGTAGACTACGTACCCTACTCCCTCCTCAGGCAACCTCAAGATAGGTGCGCTAGTCAATCTCTGTCTCAGCACCTGGAAGCTCTGCTGACATCTGTCTGACCACACGAAGGGTTTCCCCTTCTTCGTCAAAGCTGTGAGTGATGCCGCAACTCTGGAGAAGTTCGGCACAAATCTCTGATAGTATCCAGCTATTCCCAAGAAACTCCGAACCTCAGTCACGCTCCTGGGTGGCTCCCATGCTAACACAGCCTCAATCTTCGCGGGATCCACTGCAACTCCCGCCTCAGAGATAACTTGTCCCAAAAAGTGGACCTCACGTATCCAGAACTGGCACTTCGAGAGCTTACCATAAAGCTGGTGCTCTCGGAGTGTGTCAAGGACAACTCGCAAGTGATAGGCGTGCTCCTCCTCTGTCGTAGAGTAAATCAGAATGTCGTCGATGAAGACCACGACAAACCGATCGAGGTATGGCTGAAGGATCCTGTTCATGAGAGCCATGAACACTACTGGAGCATTGGTTACACCGAAAGGCATAACCAAGAACTGATAGTGGCCATACCGACATCTGAAGGCCGTCTTCTGCACATCCTCGTCTCTGACTCTGAGCTGATGATAGCCTGACCTGAGGTCTATCTTCGAGAACCACCGTGCTCCCTTGAGCTGATCAAAGAGGTCATCAATCCTCGGTAGCAGATACTTGTTCCCCACTGTCACCTGGTTCAGGCGACGATAGTCAACACAAAGTCGTAAGCTCCCGTCCGCCTTCTTGGCGAACAATATCGGGGAAGCCCAGGGTGAAACACTGGGTCGGATGAACCCCTTGCCCTGCAAGTCCTCCAACTGTACCCGTATCTCTCGAAGCTCGGTGGGGGCCATCCGATATGCTGGAGTGGATATCGGGGCTGTCCCGGGGTACAAGTCAATATAAAAGTCTACCTCTCTGCGAGGAGGTAGCCCTGGAACGTCGTCGGGAAAAACGTCCGCAAACTGATCCACCACTGCAGGAAAACCAGGACTCCGCACGTCAACTGCTCCAAGGATAAGGCTGGCCAACTGATGAGTGATGGGCTGTCCTCTCCTCCGTGGAAGTCCATCCTGTGCTGCTAAGGCTCCCTTCTCGCCGGTGAAGGTGAACCTGCTCCCGTCGGTGCGTACACAACGCACCTTGCGCCTAAAACAGTCAATCTGTGCATGGACTGTAGATAGCCAATCCATCCCCAAGATGACGTCGTAAGGCCTCGACGCTGCTACAAGAAGATCCCAGCCGAAGCTCTCGCCTCCTAGAGTAAGCTCACACTGCCGGCACCAGTGCGTAATCGTCGAGTCTGCTCCCGTAGGAGTCTCTAGCCGTAAGGATCGAGCCAACGGCTCTGTCGGAATCTCCGAGCTCCGAACAAGGGCAGCGGCTATGAACGAATGACTCGCTCCTGTGTCTATGAGAACTGCAGCAAGGGTGGAATAGACACAGATAGTACCTCGAATCATCTCGGGTGCGCCGTGGTCGTAGGCCTCTGCTGCCTGGAGCTGTGCCTGTCGCTGCCCGCCAGCTCCCTGTGGACCGCCACGGTCGACCCTCTGCCTCTGCCTCGGTGGTCCATCAACTGTCTGCTGCTCCTCGGCACGGCGGGTCGGGCAGTCACGAGCCATGTGGCCCTGCCCGCTGCACGAGTAGCACTGTCTGCCTCTCGGAAGACTGGCTCTGCGCTGTGTGCCCCGCACTGCTGAGCCAGTGCCCTGAGAACGTCTTCCCGAAGGTCTGGTCTGTCTGGATCCTTGAGTCATCCGTCGACTGCCAGCTGCGGATGACTCTGCCACGTGCCGCCCTGCGGTGGGTCGCTGTGCTGGTGTAGACTCAGCAAGGAAGCTCTCGATCAGAAGGGCTCGCTCCAGTACTCCTACCTGGGTCGGAATGCTGAGGGAGATCAGCGATGCCCTGATCTCGTGTCTCAATCCCTGCTCGAAGGTCCGGGCCCGGAAGAAGGGGTCCCGTACCATGTCTGTCGAGTAGTGAGATAGGTCGGTGAACCTCTCCGCGTACTGAGCGACCGTCAAGCTGCCCTGCCGCAGCTGAAGATGCTCCTGGATGCGCACCGCTCGGAGGGTGGCCGGGACGAACTCTGAGCGGAAGAGGCCCTCGAAGTCCGTCCAGATGAGGGAGGCCTCATCGTGTACCTGGAGCATCAGGCTCCACCAGCGTCCGGCTGCTGCGTGCAGTAAGCTCGCCGTGAGGATCACCATGAGGTCTGCTGGCGTCCTCACTAGCCTGAAAACTCGGACGACCGCCTCCAGCCAGTCCTCGGCTGCCTGGGGGTCCGACTCCCCACGGAACCTGGGTGGTCGCTGGCGCTGGAACTCGTGCAGAGCTCCGAGGCATCGTGCGTCGTCAGCTGCTGCTGCTGGAAGCATCGGGGGCTCGGCGGGTAAAGCTACTGCCGGTGCCACTACTGGAAAAGGGCCCTGCACCGAGCCCTCGTCGCTCGGTGGGCTGTCATCTCGCTCGACTCTCGGAACCCTAGCTGGCTGCCGTCGTGGGGCCATCCTGAAAAGGAAACAGGTGCGCCACGGTTAGAACAGTATACCTGGTGAGCTGATAAAAGTAATCACAAAGAAAACTTTGAAACACACACGCAATCAATGTTTTCGTGCATTAAGTCGGAAGTCAGAAGTCAGGGTCCTGGTGTACGGATACGTCGGCCGCCGCACCAACACTGGATTCCCTGGACTGATAACCACACTCAATACGCTAAACATTATTGCTTCACATAGAAAAGATCAGAGTTCGCGGTAGAACCGAACTCCTCTGATACCAATTTGTCACGACCCGCCCTCGGGTCCGTGCCGTGACTACCCCAAGCCCGACTTCCATAGGCCAGGGGCTGGCGACTAGCACCAAGGCGTAAATCCCGGTAAAAAGGGAAGGCATTGCATTTGAAAAGTAAACACACACCACAGAGTAAACAAGCGGAAAGTAAACACTAAACAAGCAGAGTACGACTGAAAGTGCGGAAAAGTAAATGGGCCAGAATACAAACCCAAACTGAAAGTAAAGTACAACTCGAAAAGGGAAAAACAGCAACTGAAAAGTAAAAGCCGCTACTCCGAGCTGTCCACTGGAAATCCCACCTGAAGGGTGGGTACAGATAGCTCCTCTGCTCCACGGGTCCCGCCGTCTGCTCCGTGCACATCCCGCCCAGTGGTCCACCTCCGGGTACCGTCCCGCTGTGCAAGCCTCAGCTAAGGTCAACGCTGTCCGTCGTCTGCAACCAACAAAACGTAGTGCGGGCAAAGCCCGTGCAGGGGTGAGTATAAGCTACTCAGTAGGGACCCCGAGACCCCTGAAGGTCTCTCAAATCCACGAAGGATAAACCATGAAGAAAGGTAACAATCACGAAGTAATAACCGACACTGCTTAGGTATATGCCCATACATATACCTAAGTCATCAATTCAAATACGCTCCAACCTCCGAGCCCAAGTACAACTCAGTCCACGCAGGAAAGTATACATATTCCACATAGGAAAGAAAAACATAATCCACACAGGATTGCACAACACAATCCACACAGGAAAACAACAGGATTCAGCTCACACAGGTATACTTCTTCAAGGACGATAAAGATGATCACTGATCCATCTAAGTCGTCGGACCCACGAAGGATCGATAGGTAACTAACCCCCGCAAAGACCCACACAGGATCGGGCTCACACAGAACCTGTAGGCGCTGGCTCACACAGAACCGCTGAGCGCAAGGACCCACACAAGATCGGGCCCACACAGGACCTGTAGCACTGATCCACGTAGGATCGTTGAGTGTTGTAGTCGTCGTCGTCGAATCCACACAGGAGCTCTGTACTGTCGTCGTCGAATCCACACAGGATCTCTGTACTGTCGTCGTCGCAGTCACAGTAGCAGTCGTAGCAGTAGAACAGTCGCAGCCAGCACTAGGGTTCCCGCACACAGCAAGCTCGTACGGAGGGTCCGCTCCACGAGCCGAGAGGCTGATACATCAACTATTACGAAGACCGAAGTTGATGTATCCAAAAGTTCCGTATCGTCAACAGGAACTCAACGCAACAGACGGCGCGTCGATCGGACGCCCGGTCTGAGAGTTATTGGCATTTTCGTCTCCCGGACCAGATTGGTTTTTAAGGCAAAACCAACCTGACCGTACTCCACCTGCATCCAAACCTCGAGCGGAGTATGCCAAAAGATCCGTCTCACTAAGAGGAACACAACGCGACTGACGGCGCGTCAATCGGACGTTCGTAGCTCAAGATATGAGCGTTTCCGCTCCGAAGGCCCGGTTGGTTTCGTGAACGAACCAACCCGGCCGAACTCAAAGTTAACCGAAACCTTGAGTGCGATATATCGAAACGACCGTCTCGATCCAAGGATCGCGTTGCCGCAGACGGTTCGTCATTCGGAAGTCCGAGGCTCAAGTTATGGGCCAAAAACCAAATCTGGTTCGAAACGGGGGGGTCCGGGTCCGGACCGACCCGGCCCGACCCCCCCCCCCCCCGGGGCAGCGCGGCGGCGTGGCGGCGCGGCGGCGCGGCGGGCCGCGGCGGCCTGGCACCGCGAGGGGCCGCACGCGGTCGGCTTGCGGGGAGCAAAGCCCCCGCTTTGCTGGAGGGCGGCGCGGCAATCAGCGGCGCCTGTTTGAAAAAAAAACCGCCCCCCCCCCCCTACGTGGGGGGCTTGATTGAAGGGGCGGCGCGGCTATGCCGCGCCGTTATTATTATTTTTTTTAAAAAAACGTCCCCCCTCACGTGGGGGGCCTGCTGATGCGGAAACGGGGGGCCGGCTGCCCCCTCCCTTTAATTAAAACCGCCCCCCCTCTTAAAGAGGGGGGTTTAGCATGCTGGCCGGGGAATTAATTCCCCGGTTTAACGGCATCCGGCCGGCCAGCTGGCCGGCCGGTTTTCTCCAACGGGACCGGAATATCCGGTCCCCTCTTCGGCTTTCGATGCCGGCGGCCCGGCCGCCGGTCTTCTCTTCCTCCGCGGCCCGGAACCGACCGCGGTCTTCTCGTCCCGCCGCGGCCCGGAACCGGCCGCGGTCTTCGTCGTCCGGCGCGGTGCGACGGCACCGCGCCCTTTTCGCCGTGCCATGATTCTTTTCAACGCGGCGCGACGGCGTCGCGTTCTTGAAGATTTTTCCTTGACGTAGCGCGATGGCGCCGCGTAAAATATTTGCACGATCAACCGCGTGGTGCGACGGCACCACGCCACTTGCTTCCACCCGCATGAATTAAACATGAACGATGGAGGGGGGTTCGGCCGTGTTCATGCGGTCCGGCCCCCCTCACGTTAAAATAAATAACTCAACTTAAACATCCAAGCCTCAAGTTAGACATGTGAGATCCACGTTCAAGAAATGGAATAAATAAATAATGAATCAACAACCCCTACCTCGGGTTTAAGATTCGAAAATTCGTCTACGTTCCGCGGAAGACGGCGTCGCGGAGGTCGGGCGTCGCGGTCGTCGTTCGTCAAATCCGTTGACGAAGAGATATGCCCGAAGAGTTACGTCGTTGGCGAATCTTCGTATGCCGACGAAGAAGGTCCGAGGAGGAAGCGGCGTTCCCTCTTGTTGACATCGAGGACGAAGAAGAGAGGCGTCGTTCTTCGTCGGAGTTTGAGCGTTCTTCGTTCTTCGTCAGAGCTTGAAGATGAAGAGGAA
Organism: Viscum album; assembly: GCA_963277665.1. Taxonomy (NCBI): domain Eukaryota; kingdom Viridiplantae; phylum Streptophyta; class Magnoliopsida; order Santalales; family Viscaceae; genus Viscum; species Viscum album. The sequence continues at coordinate 1,336,694,129 of OY728162.1, forward strand.
GCTCTCAAAAAGACAAACAAAGAACTCAAAATAAAATAAGACTACAACTTATTTTATTAACACATAACACAAAAGAATTTCAAATGTTTGAAATTCAAAAAGGCTTAACTCCCATAATTAATTAAGAGTAACTTAAGCCAATTAAGAGGGGGTTAAGGGAACTTGAAAAGTCTAGGGGTTCGTGTGGACCCCACCACACTTAATCCTCCCAAGGGAGGTTAAGTGGGTGTGGGTCCCACTTCCAACCCCCTTTTGGTAGGATTTTAACAAACTAAAAATAAAATTTGTCTTACACAAATTTTATTTAACTCAACTGAAATCCCCAAAACTTAACTTACAACCCGCAACAAACGCAACTCCCGAAAAGGTCTCTTTAAGCAAAAATCGGCGTTGCGAGTTCATCGGTGCCCTCGGATTTCAATTCCGAGCACCGGATCAAAAGTTAGGAATTCCCGCTCGTTCGTTCACTGAACGTACCCGAGCCAAACTTCGGAAATTAATTCCGGGCACTCCGGGCCTCGGAATCAGGTGCCGTCTGAAACCGTGCTTTTGTAAAATTCTAAAGAAAATTAAGAAAAAAAAATTCCCTTGAATTTTACGGATCTTTACATATCCCATTTGTTTGGGAATCAAAGAACACATTGATCAGAAAGTGGTGTTGGGGATTACACATGGGAGATTCCTATCTAGTTGGGGCTTATACATGGTAGTTGTCATTGGTGGAGTTTTGATAGTTGTTGGGGAATACACTCTATAGGATTCCCATAGGTGTTGTTGGATGGATTTCTTGGTCTCTAATAACCTATAATCCCACATGATTCATGCTCTGTGTGGGAAACAAGGGGACGAAGTGGACCAGGACCTTTTTTCATTAATGTTACGCCAACTCCAGATGATGTGGGGATTATACAAGGAATTTTCCTGTGGAGTATCTCATTCCATGTGAGGAGAATATCATTTCTTATGATGCATGCATTGATCATCAGGTAAAGGGAGTGTGGAGATTATATATGGAGGCTATCTGGTATTGAATGTCTATGTCGAGATTATGCATGAATGTTTCCCTTGGTGGAAGGTATGTGTCCCATGGAGGGAGGATGTGGCATCCCATTCTGAGTTTACATTGGGCATCCCATTTCTATGGTGTGAGGTAATACTATACTTTAATGTAATTTGATTTGGATATTGGTTCTAGGAAGATATATGTCAGGTAGGGTAGCCATAGGGGACTCACTCCTTACTACTTGGGCTTACATCATCATCGAACATGCACCACTAGGTGAGGAATGGTTTTGGAAATGCCCTGTTATAATAGTGTGGAGGAGTGTTTGATCATGAGGTCCATGTTTACGCACCTATGTTTATAAGAAAAAACATTAGCATAAATTTTCTGAGAAGCATTAGGTATGGAAAACAAGGCACTGAAGGCATATGGGACACCTCATGAGGGACCATTAGATTTCCATGTGCAAGCTTAGAGGGTTGTGAAAATGAAGAGTGTGCAAGGCATGGGGGTTGGGATCAATGGGCTCTCAAACATGGTGTTTTGACATAGTGGCAAGCTATGGAGCATCAAATATGTTTTTCACGCAAGATAAGATGCTTGTGTGTAAGGCCATGGATTGTGCATAGATTTGGGGTGTTGCATTCAAGGTTAAGGTTGCGTGTAAGAGGATCCCTTGTGTGCACTGTAATTAGATTGAAAGAGGTTGGGAAATAATTACACAACTATGAGTCAACTCAATGGAGGACCCACCGAGAACCTATATTTTAATATTTCTACCATGAGAGTTCTATGCTTTCACGATGTCGTGGAATATTGATCTTACATAAAAAAGTGACATTTCAACTTTTGATTGATCACCATGAAAAAGGGGGTGATATTTCATATATATCCAAGATATTCAATGATGGAATGGAATATTTCAGTCATATAATTTGGATCCTTCGCATTTTCATTCTTTATTGTGATGAACAATCGTGCAAAGGGTTGATTGTCATCATATTTGGCATCAAGAATCTTTTGCACAGTTGGTTTTACGGCACGCAACATAGACATATTTCACATTCCTACCTTAGTCATTTGAGTGGACTTCATGGAACTGATACAAAATACATCAAATTTATCATGAAATATTATTTCACGTGGATTTAAATCATGTTCATTCACCTCGAGACTTTTGTGCACCATCCTTCATATTCTCAAAATGCTTCATTTGAGTCAAATGATGGATTCAGTTTTTCCAAAGCTAGCTATTTGAGGATTCATGCATAATTCTACCCCATAAATAATAATGATGATCAGGTTATTATAATTACACTATCCATTTAAAGGGAACAATTAAACACCAGGTTTTCAAGAAGACCTAAAGAATGTTTAGGTTAGTCCATTAATATAGATAGATCCTCCTCTATGAGTTTTTATAAATATTCTAAAAAGAATATAGATCGCCTCTTCAGGAAACATAACATTAGAAGGAAACATTTAAATGAAAATAATTCATTGAATCAATTCTTTATCACAGAATGGAGGTCCTTTAAAATGTGCTTCTAAAAAACACAAAATGCTTGGAAAAATAGCCATTTTGAAAATATTTTACAAACTAGATTTAGTCTCAACATAATCTTCTTTCATGAGATTCAATGTAATCATCACACACATAATCATATTTTATTCAAAATATTCCCTATTCCTTTATACGTATTCCATGAAATTTTATATACATGAAACTACAATTATTTTTCAAGACCTTTCCAATATACAACCAAATGAAATATTATAGAAGTTACAATACTCCTAATAAAAAAAACAATGATCACATAACCATTTTTATCACCAATTATATTTAATGTAAAATTCACAAAAAAAAAATCCAATGGATCATCCCTATGTATCCTTTCAAACAAAATTCCAAAATTTCCATCTTTGAAATAAATTGGTTAAAAATATATTGGAACTAATCCATATTTATTCACCATTCAAAATAAATTTTCAAAAAAATGTTTTAAAATTTTATAGATTCCCAATAGTGATATATTATTTTCATTTAACAATAAAAACCAAAAACTCAACTCTAATTGAACCTACTTGTGGAATAAAAAAAATCATTACAGTGTAAAACATTGGGGAACTTACTCTCATTATACTTTAACATTATACAGGTATTCATGAATTAGAACATAGTTATCATGTGATTAAGTATGTTATGAATCAGCATACCTATTTTAGTTTTTCTTCAACACCAACTGATTGTACTTTAATCACATGTAAATTACAGAAAATCTATATTAATAAATAATTTTATTACTTTTTTTTCATTTTTTTTGAAAAAAAAATGATCCATGAGTTGGTCACTAAACCCATAATTCAGGAATATCTATTAAAGAGAAAATATATACTGTGTATAGATGATGTGTTAAGGGTTTCCCCCAATTAGAAAATTGAAAGTGGGTTAATGTAGAAAAAACAAATATGAAAAAAATGGAAATGAAAAAGGATCCATTAAATTTAAATAATGTGCATCCATCATCATTATTAACTCCAAAAAACAGTTAATCCTAATTCAATCCCAAGAAAAAAAATAGATGTCATGATCTCCCTTACTTGAGGTTTATCCATTATGATAGCATTGTTCAAATTTCATTTCATTTCCAAGATTCATTCCATAAGATCATAAAGTAAAAACGGACACATATCCACTACTCCATAATAGAGCATATCATCAGTATTTTTTAGTCTGGTACCCAGATTACAAATTTCTAAAATGGGTATCGACACTATTCCTCATACTACATCCAATATAGATAATCTTTTTTAAGCACCATAAATTGAGAAAAACAGTACTTTGAATAAAACCATTCATGGGAAAAAGAAAATACAAAATAATCCTAAGAGATGAATAAATAACATCTGCATCGTCATCTAGAGGTGGTAGTGCACCAAATGTCCAAACCATTAAATGAAAATAACATGCAACACCCAAAAAATAACACGCATCTGAGCCTCCCACTACCATGTGCTCTCCTGGAGATTCTCGTGCTTCCATCTGATGCGCACAAGAGGAATCGATCGCCCACGCAGGACCCGCTCCTGTCGATCCTCTATCTCCACCGGCACCTCCGTAAAAGTCGCCCCATCGTCAACGTCAAGCTCCCCATGGTCAATGATGTGCGTCGGGTCGTGCACGTATCTCCTCAGCTGGGATACGTGGAAGACGTCGTGCACCCGGTGCAACTGAGGTGGTAGAGCCAGGCGATAAGCCACCTCGCCAATCCAGCTGAGAATCTGGAAGGGTCCGATCAAGCGCGGAGATAACTTGCCGCCTCGGCCAAATCTCCGAATACCACGTCGAGGTGAGACCCGCAAGAAGACGTGGTCGCCATCCTCGAACTCCAGTGGCCTTCGCCTCCTGTCAGCGTATGACTTCTGCCGGCTCTGAGCTGTCCTCATCCGCTCCTGGATGACCTGGACCTTCTCTGTCGTGGCCTAGACCATCTCCGGTCCCACCAGTGCTGACTCCCCAGGGTCTGTCCAGCACAAAGGAGATCCACATGGTCGGTCGTACAACGCCTCGTACGGTGCCATCCCGATGGTGGAGTGGTAGCTGTTGTTGTACGCGAACTCCACCAAGGGTAGGTGGTCCTCCCAGCTACGACCAAAGTCGAGGACACATGCGCGGAGCATGTCCTCGAGAGTCTGAATGGTCCTCTCCGTCTGACCATCTGTCTGAGGGTGAAAAGCTGTGCTAAGACGTAGCTGCGTACCGAACGCCTCCTGTAACCCTTTCCAAAGCCGGGAAGTAAAGCGGGCATCTCGATCGGAAACGATAGATGATGGCACGCCGTGGAGCCGCACAATCTCCTGAACGTAGAGACGTCCCAAGCTCTCCACTGAGCCCTGCTCTCTGATGGGTAAGAAGTGTGCCGACTTGGTGAGTCGGTCAACAATCACCCAGATGGAGTCGTGACCTCTGGAAGTGCGTGGAAGTCCAGTCACGAAGTCCATAGATATGCCGTCCCACTTCCACTCCGGAACCTCCAAGGGTTGTACCAAGCCTGCTGGTACCTGATGCTCTGCCTTCACCTGCTGAGAGGTGAGGCATCGAGAAACGAACTCTGCTACAGCTTTCTTCATGCCCGGCCACCAGTGCTGTCGTCTGAGATCCTGGTACATCTTCACCACTCCAGTATGTACCGCCAAAGGAGATGTGTGAAACTCTCTCAGCACTTCCTCTCGCAATGCGACTGGTACCATGGTACGTCCTCTGAAAAGGATGTCGTGCTCTGCTCCAAGGGAGAAACCAGCAGGTGCCTGTCCCGAGGATATCTGTGCACTCCGTGTCTCACAGTCAGCGTCCCCATGTTGTGCCTCCCTGACTCACTGCAGTAGTGGAGGAGTGACTGTGAGAGACTGAAGAAAGGCTGCTCCATCTCTATCCACGAAGGATATCTGCAAAGAGGCTAGCTGCTCTGTCACCTCCTCAAGTAGCTGAATGCCCGTCCTCCTGCTGAGGGCATCGGCTACTACGTTCCCCTTCCCAGGAGTATAGACTATCTCAAAGTCATAGTCCTGGAGGAACTCGAGCCATCGACGCTGTCTCAGGTTCAGGTCCTTCTGCGAGAAGATATACCTGAGACTCTGATGATCGGAAAAGACTGTAAAGTGCTCGCCCATCAGATAGTGTCGCCATGTCTTCAGAGCGAAGACCACTGCTGCTAACTCCAGGTCACGGGTTGCGTAGTTCTTCTCATGCGGCCTCAACTGTCGTGACCCATAGGCGATCACTGCCCGCTCCTGCATCATAACACATCCGAGTCCGGTCCCTGATGCATCGCAGTAGACTACGTACCCTACTCCCTCCTCAGGCAACCTCAAGATAGGTGCGCTAGTCAATCTCTGTCTCAGCACCTGGAAGCTCTGCTGACATCTGTCTGACCACACGAAGGGTTTCCCCTTCTTCGTCAAAGCTGTGAGTGATGCCGCAACTCTGGAGAAGTTCGGCACAAATCTCTGATAGTATCCAGCTATTCCCAAGAAACTCTGAACCTCAGTCACGCTCCTGGGTGGCTCCCATGCTAACACAGCCTCAATCTTCGCGGGATCCACTGCAACTCCCGCCTCAGAGATAACATGTCCCAAAAAGTGGACCTCACGTATCCAGAACTGGCACTTCGAGAGCTTACCATAAAGCTGGTGCTCTCGGAGTGTGTCAAGGACAACTCGCAAGTGATAGGCGTGCTCCTCCTCTGTCGTAGAGTAAATCAGAATGTCGTCGATGAAGACCACGACAAACCGATCGAGGTATGGCTGAAGGATCCTGTTCATGAGAGCCATGAACACTACTGGAGCATTGGTTACACCGAAAGGCATAACCAAGAACTGATAGTGGCCATACCGACATCTGAAGGCCGTCTTCTGCACATCCTCGTCTCTGACTCTGAGCTGATGATAGCCTGACCTGAGGTCTATCTTCGAGAACCACCGTGCTCCCTTGAGCTGATCAAAGAGGTCATCAATCCTCGGTAGCGGATACTTGTTACCCACTGTCACCTGGTTCAGGCGACGATAGTCAACACAAAGTCGTAAGCTCCCGTCCGCCTTCTTGGCGAACAATATCGGGGAAGCCCAGGGTGAAACACTGGGTCGGATGAACCCCTAGCCCTGCAAGTCCTCCAACTGTACCCGTATCTCTCGAAGCTCGGTGGGGGCCATCCGATATGCTGGAGTGGATATCGGGGCTGTCCCGGGGTACAAGTCAATATAAAAGTCTACCTCTCTGCGAGGAGGTAGCCCGGGAACGTCGTCGGGAAAAATGTCCGCAAACTGATCCACCACTGCAGGAAAACCAGGACTCCGCACGTCAACTGCTCCAAGGATAAGGCTGGCCAACTGATGAGTGATGGGCTGTCCTCTCCTCCGCGGAAGTCCATCCTGTGCTGCTAAGGCTCCCTTCTCGCCGGTGAAGGTGAACCTGCTCCCGTCGGTGCGTACACAACGCACCTTGCGCCTAAAACAGTCAATCTGTGCATGGACTGTAGATAGCCAATCCATCCCCAAGATGGCGTCGTAAGGCCTCGACGCTGCTACAAGAAGATCCCAGCCGAAGCTCTCGCCTCCTAGAGTAAGCTCACACTGCCGGCACCAGTGCGTAATCGTCGAGTCTGCTCCCGTAGGAGTCTCTAGCCGTAAGGATCGAGCCAACGGCTCTGTCGGAATCTCCGAGCTCCGAACAAGGGCAGCGGCTATGAACGAATGACTCGCTCCTGTGTCTATGAGAACTGCAGCAAGGGTGGAATAGACACAGATAGTACCTCGAATCATCTCGGGTGCGCCGTGGTCGTAGGCCTCTGCTGCCTGGAGCTGTGCCTGTCGCTGCCCGCCAGCTCCCTGTGGACCGCCACGGTCGACCCTCTGCCTCTGCCTCGGTGGTCCATCAACTGTCTGCTGCTCCTCGGCACGGCGGGTCGGGCAGTCACGAGCCATGTGGCCCTGCCCGCTGCACGAGTAGCACTGTCTGCCTCTCGGAAGACTGGCTCTGCGCTGTGTGCCCCGCACTGCTGAGCCAGTGCCCTGAGAACGTCTGCCCGAAGGTCTGGTCTGTCTGGATCCCTGAGTCATCCGTCGACTGCCAGCTGCGGATGACTCTGCCACGTGCCGCCCTGCGGTGGGTCGCTGTGCTGGTGTAGACTCAGCAAGGAAGCTCTCGATCATAAGGGCTCGCTCCAGTACTCCTACCTGGGTCGGAATGCTGAGGGAGATCAGCGATGCCCTGATCTCGTGTCTCAATCCCTGCTCGAAGGTCCGGGCCCGGAAGAAGGGGTCCCGTACCATGTCTGTCGAGTAGTGAGATAGGTCGGTGAACCTCTCCGCGTACTGAGCGACCGTCAAGGTGCCCTGCCGCAGCTGAAGATGCTCCTAGATACGCACCGCTCGGAGGGTGGCCGGGACGAAATCTGAGCGGAAGAGGCCCTCGAAGTCCGTCCAGATGAGGGAGGCCTCATCGTGTACCTGGAGCATCAGGCTCCACCAGCGTCCGGCTGCTGCGTGCAGCAAGCTCGCCGTGAGGATCACCATGAGGTCTGCTGGCGTCCTCACTAGCCTGAAAACTCGGACGACCGCCTCCAGCCAGTCCTCGGCTGCCTGGGGGTCCGACTCCCCACGGAACCTGGGTGGTCGCTGGCGCTGGAACTCGTTCAGAGCTCCGAGGCGTCGTGCGTCGTCAGCTGCTGCTGCTGGAAGCATCGGGGGCTCGGCGGGTAAAGCTACTGCCGGTGCCACTACTGGAAAAGGGCCCTGCACCGAGCCCTCGTCGCTCGGTGGGCTGTCGTCTCGCTCGACTCTCGGAACCCTAGCTGGCTGCCGTCGTGGGGCCATCCTGAAAAGGAAACAGGTGCGCCACAGTTAGAACAGTATACCTGGTGAGATGATAAATGTAATCACAAAGAAAACTTTGAAACACACACGCAATCAATGTTTTCGTGCATTAAGTCGGAAGTCAGAAGTCAGGGTCCTGGTGTACGGATACGTCGGCCGCCGCACCAACACTGGATTCCCTGGACTGATAACCACACTCAATACGCTAAACATTATTGCTTCACATAGAAAAGATCAGAGTTCGCGGTAGAACCGAACTCCTCTGATACCAATTTGTCACGACCCGCCCTCGGGTCCGTGCCGTGACTACCCCAAGCCCGACTTCCATAGGCCAGGGGCTGGCGACTAGCACCAAGGCGTAAATCCCGGTAAAAAGGGAAGGCATTGCCTTTGAAAAGTAAACACAAACCACAGAGTAAACAAGCGGAAAGTAAACACTAAACAAGCAGAGTACGACTGAAAGTGCGGAAAAGTAAATGGGCCAGAATACAAACCCAAACTGAAAGTAAAGTACAACTCGAAAAGGGAAAAACAGCAACTGAAAAATAAAAGCCGCTACTCCGAGCTGTCCACTGGAAATCCCACCTGAAGGGTGGGTACAGATAGCTCCTCTGCTCCACGGGTCCCGCCGTCTGCTCCGTGCACATCCCGCCCAGTGGTCCACCTCCGGGTACCGTCCCGCTGTGCAAGCCTCAGCTAAGGTCAACGCTGTCCGTCGTCTGCAACCAACAAAACGTAGTGCGGGAAAAGCCCGTGCAGGGGTGAGTATAAGCTACTCAGTAGGGACCCCGAGACCCCTGAAGGTCTCTCAAATCCACGAAGGATAAACCATGAAGAAAGGTAACAATCACGAAGTAATAACCGACACTGCTTAGGTATATGCCCATACATATACCTAAGTCATCAATTCAAATACGCTCCAACCTCCGAGCCCAAGTACAACTCAGTCCACGCAGGAAAGTATACATATTCCACATAGGAAAGAAAAACATAATCCACACAGGATTGCACAACACAATCCACACAGGAAAACAACAGGATTCAGCTCACACAGGTATACTTCTTCAAGGACGATAAAGATGATCACTGATCCATCTAAGTCGTCGGACCCACGAAGGATCGATAGGTAACTAACCCCCGCAAAGACCCACACAGGATCGGGCTCACACAGAACCTGTAGGCGCTGGCTCACACAGAACCGCTGAGCGCAAGGACCCACACAGGATCGGGCCCACACAGGACCTGTAGCACTGATCCACGTAGGATCGCTGAGTGTTGTAGTCGTCGTCGTCGAATCCACACAGGAGCTCTGTACTGTCGTCGTCGAATCCACACAGGATCTCTGTACTGTCGTCGTCGCAGTCACAGTAGCAGTCGTAGCAGTAGAACAGTCGCAGCCAGCACTAGGGTTCCCGCACACAGCAAGCTCGTACGGAGGGTCCGCTCCACGAGCCGAGAGGCTGATACATCAACTGTTACGAAGACCGAAGTTGATGTATCCAAAAGTTCCGTATCGTCAACAGGAACTCAACGCAACAGACGGCGCGTCGATCGGACGCCCGGTCTGAGAGTTATTGGCATTTTCGTCTCCCGGACCCGATTGGTTTTTAAGGCAAAACCAACCCGACCGTACTCCACCTGCATCCAAACCTCGAGCGGAGTATGCCAAAAGATCCGTCTCACTAAGAGGAACACAACGCGACTGACGGCGCGTCAATCGGACGTTCGTAGCTCAAGATATGAGCGTTTCCGCTCCGAAGGCCCGGTTGGTTTCGTGAACGAACCAACCCGGCCGAACTCAAAGTTAACCGAAACCTTGAGTGCGATATATCGAAACGACCGTCTCGATCCAAGGATCGCGTTGCCGCAGACGGTTCGTCATTCGGAAGTCCGAGGCTCAAGTTATGGGCCAAAAACCAAATCTGGTTCGAAACGGGGGGGTCCGGGTCCGGACCGACCCGGCCCGACCCCCCCCCCCCCGGGGCGGCGCGGCGGCGTGGCGGCGCGGCGGGCCGCGGCGGCCTGGCACCGCGAGGGGCCGCACGCGGTCGGCTTGCGGGGAGCAAAGCCCCCGCTTTGCTGGAGGGCGGCGCGGCAATCAGCCGCGCCTGTTTGTAAACCCCCCCCCCCCTACGTGGGGGGCTTGATTGAAGGGGCGGCGCGGCTATGCCGCGCCGTTATTATTAATTTTTTTTAAAAAAACGTCCCCCCTCACGTGGGGGGCCTGCTGATGCAGAAACGGGGGGCCGGCTGCCCCCCTCCCTTTAATTAAAACCGCCCCCCCTCTTAAAGAGGGGGGTTTAGCATGCTGGCCGGGGAATTAATTCCCCGGTTTAACGGCATCCGGCCGGCCAGCTGGCCGGCCGGTTTTCTCCAACGGGACCGGAATATCCGGTCCCCTCTTCGGCTTTCGACGCCGGCGGCCCGGCCGCCGGTCTTCTCTTCCTCCGCGGCCCGGAACCGACCGCGGTCTTCTCGTCCCGCCGCGGCCCGGAACCGGCCGCGGTCTTCGTCGTCCGGCGCGGTGCGACGGCACCGCGCCCTTTTCGCCGTGCCATGATTCTTTTCAACGCGGCGCGACGGCGTCGCGTTCTTGAAGATTTTTCCTTGACGTAGCGCGACGGCGCCGCGTAAAATATTTGCACGATCAACCGCGTGGTGCGACGGCACCACGCCACTTGCTTCCACCCGCATGAATTAAACATGAACGATGGAGGGGGGTTCGGCCGTGTTCATGCGGTCCGGCCCCCCTCACGTTAAAATAAATAACTCAACTTAAACATCCAAGCCTCAAGTTAGACATGTGAGATCCACGTTCAAGAAATGGAATAAATAAATAATGAATCAACAACCCCTACCTCGGGTTTAAGATTCGAAAATTCGTCTACGTTCCGCGGAAGACGGCGTCGCGGAGGTCGGGCGTCGCGGTCGTCGTTCGTCAAATCCGTTGACGAAGAGATATGCCCGAAGAGTTACGTCGTTGGCGAATCTTCGTATGCCGACGAAGAAGGTCCGAGGAGGAAGCGGCGTTCCCTCTTGTTGACATCGAGGACGAAGAAGAGAGGCGTCGTTCTTCGTCGGAGTTTGAGCGTTCTTCGTTCTTCGTCAGAGCTTGAAGATGAAGAGGAAGCTCTAAAAAGACAAACAAAGAACTCAAAATAAAATAAGACTACATCTTATTTTATTAACACATAACACAAAAGAATTTCAAATGTTTGAAATTCAAAAAGGCTTAACTCCCATAATTAATTAAGAGTACTTAAGCCAATTAAGAGGGGGTTAAGGGAACTTGAAAAGTCTAGGGGTTCGTGTGGACCCCACCACACTTAATCCTCCCAAGGGAGGTTAAGTGGGTGTGGGTCCCACTTCCAACCCCCTTTTGGTAGGATTTTAACAAACTAAAAATAAAATTTGTCTTACACAAATTTTATTTAACTCAACTGAAATCCCCAAAACTTAACTTACAACCCGCAACAAACGCAACTCCCGAAAAGGTCTCTTTAAGCGAAAATCGGCGTTGCGAGTTCATCGGTGCCCTCGGATTTCAATTCCGAGCACCGGATCAAAAGTTAGGAATTCCCGCTCGTTCGTTCACTGAACGTACCCGAGCCAAACTTCGGAAATTAATTCCGGGCACTCCGGGCCTCGGAATCAGGTGCCGTCTGAAACCGCGCTTTTGTAAAATTCTAAAGAAAATTAAGAAAAAAAATTTCCCTTGAATTTTACGGATCTTTACATATCCCATTTGTTTGGGAATCAAAGAACACATTGATCAGAAAGTGGTGTTGGGGATTACACATGGGAGATTCCTATCTAGTTGGGGCTTATACATGGTAGTTGTCATTGGTGGAGTTTTGATAGTTGTTGGGGAATACACTCTATAGGATTCCCATAGGTGTTGTTGGATGGATTTCTTGGTCTCTAATAACCTATAATCCCACATGATTCATGCTCTGTGTGGGAAACAAGGGGACGAAGTGGACCTGGACCTTTTTTCATTAATGTTACGCCAACTCCAGATGATGTGGGGATTATACAAGGAATTTTCCTGTGGAGTATCTCATTCCATGTGAGGAGAATATCATTTCTTATGATGCATGCATTGATCATCAGGTAAAGGGAGTGTGGAGATTATATATGGAGGCTATCTGGTATTGAATGTCTATGTCGAGATTATGCATGAATGTTTCCCTTGGTGGAAGGTATGTGTCCCATGGAGGGAGGATGTGGCATCCCATTCTGAGTTTACATTGGGCATCCCATTTCTATGGTGTGAGGTAATACTATACTTTAATGTAATTTGATTTGGATATTGGTTCTAGGAAGATATATGTCAGGTAGGGTAGCCATAGGGGACTCACTCCTTACTACTTGGGCTTACATCGTCATCGAACATGCACCACTAGGTGAGGAATGGTTTTGGAAATGCCCTGTTATAATAGTGTGGAGGAGTGTTTGATCATGAGGTCCATGTTTACGCACCTATGTTTATAAGAAAAAACATTAGCATAAATTTTCTGAGAAGCATTAGGTATGGAAAACAAGGCACTGAAGGCATATGGGACACCTCATGAGGGACCATTAGATTTCCATGTGCAAGCTTAGAGGGTTGTGAAAATGAAGAGTGTGCAAGGCATGGGGGTTGGGATCAATGGGCTCTCAAACATGGTGTTTTGACATAGTGGCAAGCTATGGAGCATCAAATATGTTTTTCACGCAAGATAAGATGCTTGTGTGTAAGGCCATGGATTGTGCATAGATTTGGGGTGTTGCATTCAAGGTTAAGGTTGCGTGTAAGAGGATCCCTTGTGTGCACTGTAATTAGATTGAAAGAGGTTGGGAAATAATTACACAACTATGAGTCAACTCAATGGAGGACCCACCGAGAACCTATATTTTAATATTTCTACCATGAGAGTTCTATGCTTTCACGATGTCGTGGAATATTGATCTTACATAAAAAAGTGACATTTCAACTTTTGATTGATCACCATGAAAAAGGGGGTGATATTTCATATATATCCAAGATATTCAATGATGGAATGGAATATTTCAGTCATATAATTTGGATCCTTCGCATTTTCATTCTTTATTGTGATGAACAATCGTGCAAAGGGTTGATTGTCATCATATTTGGCATCAAGAATCTTTTGCACAATTGGTTTTACAGCACGCAACATAGACATATTTCACATTCCTACCTTAGTCATTTGAGTGGACTTCATGGAACTGATACAAAATACATCAAATTTATCATGAAAGATTATTTCACGTGGATTTAAATCATGTTCATTCACCTCGAGACTTTTGTGCACCATCCTTCATATTCTCAAAATGCTTCATTTGAGTCAAATGATGGATTCAGTTTTTCCAAAGCTAGCTATTTGAGGATTCATGCATAATTCTACCCCATAAATAATAATGATGATCAGGTTATTATAATTACACTATCCATTTAAAGGGAACAATTAAACACCAGGTTTTCAAGAAGACCTAAAGAATGTTTAGGTTAGTCCATTAATATAGATAGATCCTCCTCTATGAGTTTTTATAAATATTCTAAAAAGAATATAGATCGCCTCTTCAGGAAACATAACATTAGAAGGAAACATTTAAATGAAAATAATTCATTGAATCAATTCTTTATCACAGAATGGAGGTCCTTTAAAATGTGCTTCTAAAAAACACAAAATGCTTGGAAAAATAGCCATTTTCAAAATATTTTACAAACTAGATTTAGTCTCAACATAATCTTCTTTCATGAGATTCAATGTAATCATCACACACATAATCATATTTTATTCAAAATATTCTCTATTCCTTTATACGTATTCCATGAAATTTTATATACATGAAACTACAATTATTTTTCAAGACCTTTCCAATATACAACCAAATGAAATATTATAGAAGTTACAATACTCCTAATAAAAAAAACAATGATCACATAACCATTTTTATCACCAATTATATTTAATGTAAAATTCACAAAAAAAATCCAATGGATCATCCCTATGTATCCTTTCAAACAAAATTCCAAAATTTCCATCTTTGAAATAAATTGGTTAAAAATATATTGGAACTAATCCATATTTATTCACCATTCAAAATAAATTTTCAAAAAAATGTTTTAAAATTTTATAGATTCCCAATAGTGATATATTATTTTCATTTAACAATAAAAACCAAAAACTCAACTCTAATTGAACCTACTTGTGGAATAAAAAAAATCATTACAGTGTAAAACATTGGGGAACTTACTCTCATTATACTTTAACATTATACAGGTATTCATGAATTAGAACATAGTTATCATGTGATTAAGTATGTTATGAATCAGCATACCTATTTTAGTTTTTCTTCAACACCAACTGATTGTACTTTAATCACATGTAAATTACAGAAAATCTATATTAATAAATAATTTTATTACTTTTTTTTCATTTTTTTTGAAAAAAAAATGATCCATGAGTTGGTCACTAAACCCATAATTCAGGAATATCTATTAAAGAGAAAATATATACTGTGTATAGATGATGTGTTAAGGTTTTCCCCCAATTAGAAAATTGAAAGTGGGTTAATGTAGAAAAAACAAATATGAAAAAAATGGAAATGAAAAAGGATCCATTAAATTTAAATAATGTGCATCCATCATCATTATTAACTCCAAAAAACAGTTAATCCTAATTCAATCCCAAGAAAAAAAATAGAAGTCATGATCTCCCTTACTTGAGGTTTATCCATTATGATAGCATTGTTCAAATTTCATTTCATTTCCAAGATTCATTCCATAAGATCATAAAGTAAAAACGGACACATATCCACTACTCCATAATAGAGCATATCATCAGTATTTTTTAGTCTGGTACCCAGATTACAAATTTCTAAAATGGGTATCGACACTATTCCTCATACTACATCCAATATAGATAATCTTTTTTAAGCACCATAAATTGAGAAAAACAGTACTTTGAATAAAACCATTCATGGGAAAAAGAAAATACAAAATAATCCTAAGAGATGAATAAATAACATCTGCATCGTCATCTAGAGGTGGTAGTGCACCAAATGTCCAAACCATTAAATGAAAATAACATGCAACACCCAAAAAATAACAACAACACTTTATTTTCCACTGTTTAATGAATCATACATTACTCATAGCCTAATCGATAAAACTATCCATCTTCATAGAAGTTTCCAAAAATAGAAATGACTACCTCTCCATGTGGACACGTCAATAATGAACCCATCATCTCCATGTGTTGTCCCATATCAGATAGGTTGTATGTTGAAATTACCTACCAATAGAATCCAACCTTCTACCAAAACATCACCTCATCCAATAAAGGAACTAGTCCAAGATAACACTAGAACCTATAGAGAATGTGTTTTTTATGTGAGAGAACATGTTAGAGGATGATGCTTCTTCTCAGGATGTATACAGTTGGTCAGCACTAATATGGGGGATTATGAAAAAAGACCTACTAGTAGGAATTCCACATGTTTATGTGTCATCAGATATTTTTATCTATGATAATGTGTAAAGGTCCACAGAGTTTGAGATTATTATTACTGTGAGTTAAAACTCATAAACTTATATATATATATATATATATATATATATTAATCTATAATTATATAGTTTATGGAGAATTTTGATACCTTGGGTGCATCATTAGTGATGTGTTATTATTGAATAAGTGAAATAATGATTTCTCCGTTAAATATTTATTGAAGTTGATATCTTTTCACTTTTATTGGAATAGTTCCACTACAATATATTCCTTATCCATGGTGCAATAATGTGATTATTTCATATATCCAATGAAATACATGTTGTGTATATAGGTTTATGACACATATATAAAACCTTCATGATAAGAAATTGTGATAAAGGGATTATATTATACAATAAGCATTCATATGTGGTTGTTGATGTTATGATTATATATTCTTTCTATTGGGTTCCATGGATCATTATTATATAGTAATCTTTTCCTTTAGGAAAGCCTGCCTAATTCGCATGAGAAATAATTCTATTGGGTCACATGGTATGTTTTTTTGTTGATCTTTATTAAATTCTATTTGAATTTAATTATAGGTATAAATATTATTCTCAATACATAGGTATAATTTTTTTCATGTTTTATTGATATCTAATGTTCACTGGGTAATAGATAATTATTAATTCATTAATAAATAATTTTCTATTACATGAATATTTAATAAATATTAATTCACTTGTTTGTGAATAAAAAAATAATTTTTCCACGGATGAATAAAATATTTAATTAAAAAATTGTTGTAGTACTCAATAAAGTCAAAGGAGTTTTAGTGGATCGAGATCATGTTCAGTGATAAATATCTATTTACAAACTAGTAAAAAAAATTATAATTGTGTGAGTTAGCGTATGCCATAAAACAAAAAGAAAAATATTATTATTATTATTATTTGGGATGGGGTTTAATAATGATTATTCAATTATTTAAGGTTCAGTAATAAATTAAATTCTTTTTAAACCTAAACCCTTTCTTTTTAAGTGTATGGTTATGTTGATTGCGCTTGGTTAATTAATATTTATGAATCATTACACACAACCGAATTCTCTCTCCATTCCTCTTCCTCTCTATATCTCCAGAATGAAAACCACTAGAATGGATTCATCATGAATGAAGTAACTATACGTGATCAACATGAATAATAAAAGGCAATTGATTTAACATTATAGAACATAAAAATCAATTGGTGCTTCTGAAAGATTAAAGGAGCATGTGTAGATCCCTGCAATAGGGATTCTACACATTGCTGATATTTACACAAAAGTGGTAAAATGATAAGGATTTTTTTCAGATGATCAACATCATCATTGTAGAATGTTCCTAATTTTAGGTAACCTTTAATACTGATATTAAATAAATTAATTATAAATTTAACATGTGAGGATCCTCTCTAGGTTCTAGGCATTATTCATGTTAATATTCGATGGAAAAATTTCATTGTTCGTGACGTTAATGTTAGGTACAATATTAACAGTGATCCATAAAATCAATGATATTTTATTTGTTTTACACACTCTATAGCACTTTCTCTATACCCAAAATAAGCAAGTGTTATCAGAGAGATCACATTGGAATTTATAATAACTTATTTGATTATTTATCATTGCAAATTTAAACATTAAGATTAATTTCATGTTTTAAATAATTCTTGATCTATCATCAAAATATCTACTTCATCTTCTTTTTTTCTCACAAAATATTTCCAAGATATGTTAATGATTAATAATGTTTACAAACGAAGATCCTATTATGAAGTGACTAGGATCTTGGATGGACAATACCATACTACATAGTGTGTACTTCTCTGTTTCATGTCATGTATCTTTGTTCATTACACAAGTATTACCCCATGTATTCTGAGTCATTGTGTAATTAATACACAATGCGTGTAATAAATGCACCACATATAGACCCATCAAGGTGAAACATGACATTTTTAGAGTTTTCTTCATTTATTTTTACTACCCACTCTATAGTCAATGAGATTTAATGATATAAAACATAGAGTTAAACTGTGTCATGTAATTAATACATCGCAAGTATTTAATACAAAACATTTAAAGACATGCATACATTTGACTAGAGCTACATGTCATGTATCTTCAATATATGATGTGTACTTCATAGATATTTTTGATATTTACACACATTGTCTAATGGTGTGTACTATGGATATCTGGTGTCGAGAGGTACATCACTTGTGGTAGGCTTGCACATGTAATGTACTATACCTATTTATGAGGAAATATTAAATATAATTTATTACTCCATTAAACCTCATCAACCCATGTTATGTGATGGTCATTAATTTGAAATTACATTCCAGTAGTTTGGTTTAACATTATATTGAATGATTAAATAATTTCCGATAATAATTGACGCTTTGAATCTTGTATAGTAATTGTACACTAAATATTTGTATCATTAAACTATATAGGCTATATAATGTATTTATTTTCTATGTAGAATTAAATTTGTAACTCATGATGTAAAATTATGATAAATTTCATGGACATAAGATGTCATATTTATTCATTGTTTACAATTTATAATATACTTAGTAGTTTGGACCAGTTATCGCCAAGTTGCATCTATACACAATGTTGTGTACAATTTTATTGAATTTTTAAAAAAAAATATTTTTTTTATTTATTTAAGGTCATATTGGATGATAATTTAATGATTATTGGATGAAATAATGTAAAATGAATAAATTTATTAATAATAAATTTAATCAGATTAATTTATGTGTGTTTTACCTTATTGAAGAATGAATTGAAATGCATACTAACAAGTTATTTTAAATACGTAAAAATTCTATGTTTATAACGGATCATGAGATTGACCAAGACCATTTTATGTAATTGAATTATTAAATTTATACTTATAGAGTATCATTTCAATTATTATTTATTGAATTAAATATGATGGTCTTTTAGTCATCCTTATCTCCATTATTATGAAGGACTTTTGTGTCCAATGTTATTTATGTAAATCCACTTAAAATATCTGTTGCTTCCCATCACATGAGTGTGATTTATAAATACATGTAATTAAAGGAGTTTTGTATGGGGTTTCGAAGTAGTTTATGGTAGAATCGATATGATGCTAACCCAGGAGTTACACAGGTGGACTGGTAGAATACTGCAACTCATTACAAGACCGACACCATAAGGTTTCTCCTAAGTCATATGTGGATTAATTGTCCCCTTTATAATTCAATCATTTGATAAGCTCGTGATTGGGGAATTTATTAATATATTAATTTCTATATTATTAATTATTTATTTTATGGATAAAAGACCATGATCAAATAAATAAAAGACCTAATATTGAAATATGTATTTTAAATACAAGGATTATGAATAAATGTTTTATCAAAACATGATTATATCACATAAGTAAATAATACATAATATTAAAAAAACATACAAATGATATTAGCATAAAAAATTATATTTAAGAAAACAAAATTCCTCAAGTAAATTTTCAGTCATTCAACCTTTAATTGTGATAATTAAGATGGAACCATTTTATAAGTGTCGGTTCGGCCTCTGTTAGGGAACTTTTTTTATCAAGAAGTATTAACTAAGATGATGGTCAACATATCTGAATCAAAATTGGGATTAGTGGATTATTTATATCTAATCAATATTTGGTGGAAAGTGTTGAGGAAATAACAGTTAGGGTTTTTTGTATTTTAGAGTTGGCTCAATGGATCAAGGATTTGGATGTATACCTTTGGAAAGACCTCCAACCAAAATACATTAAAGTAATTTGCATGGCCTCCATCTAGATGATAAGAAAGAAAAAATGGATCCTTTCTACCATAATGTCAATGTGACTATAAATTATATGTTCAACGGTGAAGGATATTTAGACATGATAAAATATTTGGAGATTTAATAAATTAAAATAATTACTATTTCATTCCTAATTTGTAATAAACAAAGTACCTATAATATGCTCTTTTATAATTTTAAAATAATGGAAGTTCCATAATCCACTTTATCCCTATTATCTATTTTGGAGAAAAGTTTTTCCTCATTGAAAGCATCTTCTATGAGTGGGTCAGATGCTATCAGGTAGTGTTGCATCATGAAGGGAATCCTTACATGCTATTATCCTCACTACCATATCTACCATCATAGGAAGTGACCGATAAAGAGTTCCTTATCTATGATATAAATTTGAATGACATGGAAATTTATAAATGTTTCATGTTATAATCGATATATAGTGTACAAATGAATCCTAAAAAAACATGTATTCTTATATCATGCTCAAGAATCACCATAATATTTACCAAAATAGAGAAATATATGAATGATTTGAGATATCCAAGGCTACGTTTTGGAAAAAATTTAGACAGGGTAAACGAAATGGTCCTCACGTTGTCAATATCATTTTCTAAATTGAGAACCTATATGAATTAGGGTTTAAACACCTTGAAAAACTACACATCAATCTCAATGTTGAATCCCTTACACATAGATTTTCTATCATTTTTGTTAATTTTAACTTGAAAAACATTGATAAGTCTATCCCACAACTACATAATATTCTTCACTAAGTATATAGGGATATTATGTTTTAAAACCCTTTCATCATTGTTTTGAACAATTACAATGTCCAAGAGATGAGCTATAAACCCAAATATTATTTTAAATTCCCTTTTTTGAAGAACAAAATCAAGGATTAAGCAATAAAATAAGATTTTGTTTGGTTCACATGAGGCAAGAAGGGATATTGGAAGAAAAATTCTACCATGTTATAGAAGAAAGTGGAATCTTTAGCTACATTTATTATTTAGTGAAATTAATCTATTTCAAAAAATTAGGTATTAGATACATCTTTTTGTGTTCGTATATGTATTAAAATATAGAATCCTCGTATATTAAAAAAGATTAACCAAGGGGAGGATGATATATGACCAACCAACAAATCTAAACATACTATTGTAGTTGTTAGTGACTACTAGTGCATGTTGATTATGTGAATAATATTGGTTTTGAAAGGTTTTTATTAAGTAAAATCTATTAGGAAAAACATTATATCTATATACATAATTTAAATAGTTGTAATTGTTTTCATTTTTGGGGATAAATGTTTCTTATTTTATAAATATAACATTTTTTATTGTAACTCACATTTAAATATTTGTATTTATGTGTCATATTACTTGAACTATGTAATGGAAATCGATAATGAAACCTATTTACCTGACTCATACTACACCTAAATATGGAATAATAGGTTCACCCATGTAATTGAACAACTTTCAATTAAATTAAAAAAAATATCTATGTATATATTTTTTAAAACTAAAACCACTTCATTTATATCACACATGTTTTCAAAGAAAAATGGCCTAGGCCTTACTTATTGGAAGATGTGAAAATGTCTAAAGAGCTTCTTGAATTAATTCATATTGATGTGTATGGACCATTTCATACTAAAGAAAGGGGTGGATTATCATAATTCAAAACATTTAATGATTATTTATGTAGATGTGGATATGTTTACTTAAAAAGGTATAAGTTAGATTCCATTTAATTATAATAATTACATTGAGAAACATCATGGTAAGAATATTTAGAAACATTGCTTTGATCGTGGTAGAGAATATCTTAATCAAGACTTAATTGATTTTTTATTGAATTTTGGGATCTACTCCAAACATGATCCTATTTATACACCATAGTGGAATTTGGTAAATGAAAGGAGGACCCACATCTTGTTGGAAATTGTATGATCAATAATGATTCATGTGAGTCTTTGATTATCCTTTTGGGGATACATGTAACAAACAAAATCATATATTCTATACTAAGTTCCAACTAAAGAGAAATATAATATTCCATTCATATTAAGGAATGAAAAGAAACATGTGTCGTTATACATAAATGATTGAGGATGTGAGGCTTTTGTTAAGTCATATTCATGTAACAATTTTTTATCCCCAGACACAAAGAGTATCTTTATAGGATATGCGAATAAAATAAATAGATACTACCTATACTATCCTTATAAAAAAATTTATATTTTAAAAGAGTCCCATATTCTTTGAGAATGATATTATCACTAAATGATATATTGGGAGTGATATAGCCATCTATGAATTCTATCCTCAAGATACAAGAGAGTTGGAACATGAAAAAATTCCAAAACCCCCCCTGGAAGAAGTTCTTCCAAATACATAAATACTGAATTAGAGTATAAGAGATGATAGAGAAATGGACCATTGTGGATTTCTAGTCACCAGGGATGGAAACTCATTATTAATTATTAATAATGATCCTCTGACCTACCAAGAAGAATTAAGTGTCACAAATTATTTCAACTGTCATGAAGCCATGAATTATGGAATAGATTCCATGGACAAAACCCATGTCTAGATTTTAGTAGATCGGATAGTGGATATAAATCATATTGGTTGTCAATATGTGTTCAAGAAGAAAGATTAGATGGATGGTAATGCTAGTACCTATAAGGCATGTTCATTTGTAAAAGGTTTTAAACAACATCAAGGTATTAACTATGATGAATGTTTTTTAATAGTTGTAATACTAAAATCCACTATAATTATACTTGCGAATACGGTTTACATTGAATATGAGATTTATAAATAGGTTTCAAAAAATCCTTCATTAATGTGAACATTAATTATATTTCTATATGAGATAACCTAAATGTTTTTTCACACTAAAGGATACCAAAAGGGTGTATAAATTGAAACAAATCAATTCATTGATTAAATAAAGCATCAAGGTCATGGAAACTTTGGTTCGATGTGGTTATAAAAAATTGTGATTCATAAATAATGAATGTGTTCCTTGTGAATCTATGTTATTTAGTGGGAGTGAGTATATTTTTCATAATTATATATGTTAATGACATATTACATATTGGAAATGAGATTCAAATCTTACAGTTCATTAAATCCTTATTGAATAAATTCATTTTACATTAAAGAATTAGGTGAGGTATCCTAAATTATATGGATAAAGATCTATAATGATATATCTAAGAGGATTATTTTCTTATGTAATGGTAAATATATTGAAAAGATATTGAATATATTCATTGTAGAAAAATCTATGAGTCCATTTTTTCCAATGCCACATGACATTCATCTCTCCAGTAAAATATTTCCGCAGTCCTATGAATAAATAAAATGTATAGAAAGAATTCATTATACATCATTTATTGGGCCAGTTGTGTATTATATGCAATGTACTAGTCTAGAGTATGGTATCCAGATATCAAGTTGTCTGAGGTGACTTCCATGGGAAGAAATTCAAAACTATACATAAATATCCAAGGTGTGATATGGATATATTCATGTTCTTTGTATAAGATAAGGAACTACTTGTCAAAGTATATGTACATACTAGTTTCCAAATAGATCAAGACAATATAAAATCACAAAATGACAGAACTTCATTTTGAATAGAGGTGTTATGAGATAGAAGATCTCAATGCAGCAAATGTTTACAAATTTTGTAGTAGACTCTACATATATCAAGAACATTGATATATCTTAAGAATAAGTATGGATACACATATTCATCTAAGATATTGTGGTAGTTCCTAGAATAAAAAATAATATCATACTCTATTATGATAATATTGTAGTAGTCGCTCTCATAAAATATCCTAGGCCAGATAAACATATGAAGAACATAAATATAAATTATTATCTATTAAGGTATTTTCAAAGAGAGGTGAATTTATAGTGATTTTTATTTCCAAGGAAGATAATGTGGTGCAACCCTTGACTAAGTACATGAATTACTAGAAACTTGATTTACATTTGAAGTTAAGTAGACTGAAATTCATAGGCATTTTTCTTTAGTCCAAGTGGGGTTTTTTAGATTTAGTGTTCTAGAACCAATTGATTATAATTTTATAACATATATATTTTAATATTTTAATATTAATAAATCATTATATTTGGTTATTTTTTATTACTTTGAATGGATTTATTGTAATAATGTCCTAGATTATATGTTGCCTTCATAAGGTTAGAGCATTTCTACACTATGCTGAGATCCTTGAAACTCCATGATTATATTATTAAATATTTTCTTGAAATCAGATAATTTTATATAATAGAACACATAGAAAATGACTATTAGGTGTTAGTATCATAATAATATACGACTTATTCTTATGAATTTTACACTTAGTAATCTCCCAGATGAGAGACTATGAGAACAGATACACAATTAGAAATTCCACATGTTTTGGTGGCATCATATATTCAAATATTTTTGCATGTGTAATAGTCCTTAGACTTTAATATTATTATTAATGCATATTAGGACTCATGCACATATATGTACATTTTAAACCATGATTATATAGTTCATGAAAATGTTGGATATGTTGGGTGTGTCATGAGTGATTTTTTTATAAATTTGTTTAGGAATTATTTTTTATTTCTATATTTGTAGATCTTGATATCTCTCCCTTTTGATTGAAATATAATCATTATAATAAAATCCATGTCCATGGGGTAACACAGTGCTCATTTCAAATAGTCAATGAAATATGTATTGAGAATATAGGTTGAAGACATAGATTTAAAACCTTCTTGAAAAGAAATTGTGAAAAATATATTAAATTATATAGTGATAA
The DNA here is from genome assembly GCA_963277665.1 of Viscum album. NCBI lineage: Eukaryota > Viridiplantae > Streptophyta > Magnoliopsida > Santalales > Viscaceae > Viscum > Viscum album. The sequence goes on from OY728162.1 coordinate 1,336,718,709, forward strand.
ATAACATTTGTTTGAAAACATAGTGATGTTAATTTCTTTCTCTTGGGTTCCATGACTAATTGATAGAAAATAATCAAGGAATTTAGGAAATCCCTCCTAATTCCAATAAAAAGGAATATTAGATGGCCAAAAATTTGGTTTTCTCATTAACCTTGATTAAATTCAATTACAATTTAATTATTTGAATAAATACCCGAAATGCCCATCCAGAGGCAAGCATTTGACCATTTATTAATAAAAGAAAATAAAAACAGGTACAAGAAGTCCAGAACAACTACATATCATAGAAATCATACCCATCACCAGCCCCTTTAGAGACAAATTCCTCTGCTTTATCTGTTTCCCACTCTGAGATTTCATAGTGTTTAAGGACTTTGGAATATTTCCTTCTAAGGTTTAGCTTTTCCAAGGCCTGAAACTCCTTTGAAGATTGCATAGCCCAGCTTCCCTCCCAACAGAAGATCTAGTGGACACTAGCCTGTGAAGGTAAGAGTAGTCTTTCTTTGTTCTTCGTCATGGTGGGGCGTTCCTGGAACTTTCCTCCCCTTGCACCTTCATCCTTGCACCCTGGACCACATTGCAGTAAGAAGGTCGTACCATGCCACGATTCTTTTCCCTGTAGTTATAAGAGATATCACCCCATTCTCCCACGATTTTCACCTCCTGATAACTATCCTCTGAACCATAAACCTACTGAACCTGATTGTTGACATCAATTATAGTAGGACATTGTGGCCGGTCCATCAGTTCCATCACACCTTCCTCGGTTGCAGCATTCACTGGCTCAGAAAAAGACCTCAAGAGACTACCATGTTGCCGCACATCGGCCTCCTTGTCATGCAGCATCCCCTCATTCTCCATTGGATCAACACAGGTCGGCCTTTCTGGAACAAAAACCTCCACATCCCCAGCAGCATCACAGCTCACTCCCTGCAAAATGACTGGATCCTGCCGCTCTCCCACCAGTACAATGCCAGTACCCTCCTCCTGAGTTCCCAGCTCAATTTCCTTACCATCCACTATATCTGCATTTAAAAGGCCCAGGTCATGGTTTAAGTGATCAAAAACCTTCTTAACCATCAGATTTGGTGGCCTATGCTCTATTCTCTTCATGGAAATCCTCCTCACTGTGTTTTCAAGATGAGGCACAACATCCTAAGCCACAACATTAACAGAACATCCCACCTGGATGCCCAGCATATCTTGATCAAAAGCTTGCTGGTTGACCCCAGAAGAAGAAGCAGCAAAGGGGTTGCTCACCGTGCCACCCGTCCAAACCACAACCTCCTTCCCAGAAAACCTCCCACTTCCGGATTGAGGCGACGTCAAGGGATGTTTATCAACCCGCACTTCCACTGATTTGTCCCTATCTTGACTTCTAAAATCCTTTTTATTCCTATCTGCAAATCCGTACAAAGGAGGCTCAACACCCGGCAGTTGCCTTGTGCAATGCATCTTATTCCACACTCGGTGATCCTGAATCTCATTCGCAACAATCCTCTCATGCTCCATCATTTTTCCTTTGGGTTCTCCCCACCTGCAGACATCACTCGAATGACCCAGTTGCCAACAGGAATAACAGTACTCCACCCAATGCTCAAAGACCACTGGTTGCATGCACCGGACCTCCTCGCCAGCTTCAATCCACACAAACTCAAATGGAGCCTTTGAAACATCCACCTCCACACAGATTCGAGGGTTTACCGGATGAGAAACCGCAGCAGTACGTGAATCAACGCAAAGGAAACGTCCAACAAAATTCCCTAACATAGGAAGAATTGATGGGTTCTGGAAGGGGAGAAGGAGATGAGGAAGACTTACCCACAGAGGAACCATAGTAGAATCGCGATTCAGATAAAAGTCAAGGCTCCACTGAGATAGGTGAAACCCACATCCACCGCACCTCCTGGGAGCAAAGGCCAGATGGCGAGCAAGATCCTCCGAGGATGGACATCGCACCATCAAATGATTTCTACCCAAGAGACCGAAAACCGACCTATCCTGCATCCCCCAAGAATCGAAAACAAACCTGTCAAATTCATCCACCGAAGGTTTCCTGTTTCTGAAACTTGCAACCAACGTGAGATTCAGAAGGAACTCATCTTCTGTGAACTCTAGAGCCGAAAGTGAAACCAAGGGGGCGCCATTGCGAAGGCCAGGGACCATCGGAGCAAGATTAATTGATGGAAATGTCGGTAGCAAATTAGGGTTGGTAAAATGTGAGAAAGTGCGAGACCGGATCCGAGGATGCCGAGAATTCTCCCCCCTCGCATCGATAAGCGACGGAGGGGGGAATGTCGCCGATCCCATTAGGGTTACGCCATCACCTCCGATCCTAGAGCGCGAGCATCCTCTTCCTCCCCCTATTGGAATAAATATTATTCTCAAGACCAAATGGATAATTTTATTCATGTTTCATTGATTTATAATGATTTCAATGAAATAAATAATTATTTATCCTTTTATAAGTAATTTATTTGATTATTTTAATATTTATTTAATATTTAATTACTATATTGTAAATAAAATATTTTTTTTTTGATTTATTGATGAATGAAATATTTATTCAGGTATTCAATAAATATGAAGGAGTCATAGTAGACTAAGATATTATCTGGTGATAAATATTTAATTACAAGCTGATAAATAATTTTTATCATTTATGAGTTAGACCACACCATAAAATAATTTTTATTATTATAATATTTTTATTATTATTTTATGAAATGTTTCTTAATAATAATAATTATATTATTTCAGGGTTGGGACACATTTAAATCATATTTTAACCTAAACCCCAAATCGATAGTTATGTATATTATGTAGGGTTAATCAAGATTTGGGAATCATTGCACATAACAGAAGTCTCTCTACAATAATCTCCATATATTCCACTTAAGAACGAGAGGAAGCAGAGAGATACCTCTAAGACATAAGGAACTAAAAGCGATCAACATGAAAAATGGAATAAAATTGATTCACTTCTATTTTCCATGAAATCAATTAGTGTCACTCAGAGATGAATGGAGGACATGTGGATCATTTTTAGAGGGATTATATAATTGGATCCCACTAAATCAATGAAGGTAATCTGAGAAGGGTCATTTGGAATATCCACATCATCATTAGAGAACGTAGATAATATGATATAACAATTTATCCTTATCTTAAATAAATTTATTATAAATTTAATTTTCAAATATCAAATCCATGTTCCAGGTTCTCTCATGTTTAATATTTGAGGGAACACTTTTCTTGGTCAGGATGATAACATTATGTAAAATGTATCAAATTAATTAATGGATCAATAATAATTTATTATTTTTACACCCACCATCGTTCTTCTGTAGTTCCTATAAATAGTAATAATATCATTATAATATTTCAAAAACATCATATATCCTTGATCACCATTGACATATTCCAAATAAATAAACTTGATTGATTTCAAATAGATGAGAGTAGTGACAACCCATTTTAGATTATATATAACTAGTTTGAATGAAACATTAAATGTGATGTTATAATCCATGATGTCTGGATATAACATCTTCATATTTCATTATATTCTTGAGAATATTAAATCTTGAAAATCAATGTTTTTTAGTTTGGAAATATCAAATTTTCACAAAGTACATGGCTATTAGGATCTATGGTGAACTCCAATCATCTTCCAATTTTCCATTATCTAACAAATTCTATATATTTCTAAATTTTCTATTAAATATCATAGGGAGAGTGTTCAAATTTGTTGAATATCGGTACTAAAAATTCTTACATTATAGTAAATTGATTATCACGTATTATAGTGAACCTAAAATGATTATTATATATTATTAAGATTGAGTATTATGTATCATGGTGGACACTCAGATGATAATTACATAGTTTTACCTTTTCCAAAAATCACCACTATATACCTGGAAATGAATTTTACATATTATAGGGTGGTCTACAATGACAATGACACATCATCATTTTGTGGTTTGGTTTGAATCCTATTAAATGCGATTTTACCACTTAACGATACATTGAATTTTCGAAAATAAAAAAATTGTTTGGATAGTACTATTGATTTCAGTCAATATCACTCAAAAAAAAAATTAAATCATATCCTATCTCATGTGAGAATCATATTGACCCCTCACTACATGATAAGTGAAAATTATTATTTGGAAAGATAAATTAAATTATTTTCCAACAAAATCATTATAAATAATTTATTCAAGTCTTCAGTAATAACACACATTTAAAAACTATTTTCCAAAAATTTATTAAAAATAGTTATAACTCTTTATTTTAAAAGGATTCTCTATTTGATTCTCCCACATTAAAAAGTTGAAATAATTGAATTCCCATCTTACCCTTTGACGACATAATCGAAATCCGTGTGTTTTTTCTATAAATCATGAACTAATACAGTTTTAAATATGATATATCAACATAAAATATCTAATCCTTTCCTTTTTTATGTATTGTTTTTGATAATGTATGCAATATAAAGATTGGGGAAAATTTAATAAATCTTTACATAACCCTTATTGACACTTTCATTATTTAAATGAAATCAGATATCAAATACTTTTGATAATGAATGTTGAAATAGATTTTTTTTGAATGATAAATGGAACTTTTATTATCATAATAACTTATAAGTTGATTCTCAACATCAAATCTCAAACCATCAAGATACACATCCATACATATCATCAATGTACATGCCCGTGTGGAAACAATATACTTCACCTTAGATACACCTTTAGAAACTAATATTTTGATTCTTTTTATTCCAACAAACATGTATATAAACTATAAATAATGATACACATAATGTGGACTTCTCTTTTGTGCAATAGCAATCCTAATCATCATCTTTGTATCACTATAGTATAATATTATATATAGTTTTGTCTAGTAGGTCGAGGTGAGATATAATTTTGTAATATTTCAATAAATTTTTTAATCTTATAATATATGAGACTCATTTGGATAAATATCAATTATTGAATAAAAAGTTCCATAAATACCTATATTATTTATTAATTCAATCAAATAAAAAACAATTCTATTAAATTTATGAAATTCATTTCTATTAACAATTTTTATTTTTAATTATTTGTCAGTTTTTTCCAACATCTATGGGTGTTAATATATAATTAAAATGTTTTATTCCAAATTTCACTAAAAATTACCTTTAATATCTTTACAGAGTGAGAAAAATATAATCATACCATTAAACCACATGAAATGCTAGTAAATAGTTCATCTAACCCAACATTGACATCTGAAAATTTCTTTTCATTTCCTTATATAATTCTTCACTTATATTTTTCTTCTCACCTTTAAAAAATTTCATCTATATTTATAATTTCTATAAGAGTAAATGTTACATATTGTGTTATATAATGGCTTATATCAACCTTTAAATTTTATAATTCCATGTATTTCTAACATATAGCCATATTAGAATAGAAGGCTATATGGGATTGATTTATAAAATTCAATGAATTATTATGAATTTAATCCATGATACCATATTTTTCAAGTATTAATCCTTATAGATGTTCAATTAATACTTATTCCTCAATATCTCCATTTAAGAGAGTAGATTTCCCATGTATTTGATAGATATTAACATTTTTATTAGTTTTCACTAAAAATATAATTATGATTAATTTATGTCATATTATTAGTGAAAAAAGAATATTTAAAATCAATTCATTCCATTTTTGAGTAGCTTCTTCAAACTAGCCTTAGCTTATATTGTGTCACTTCTCATTTCGTATTATGTTTTTTTCTAATAACCCAGTTTGAATCAATAGACTTTTTATTCCTAGTTTATGGAAAAATATCTAAAGAATATTTCTTCAAAATATTATCTTGTTCATCATTAATGATATTTATCAGATCATCATGTTCAAAGAACTCAACCTTTTTAGCTTAATCATGAGAATTGTGTGTAGTCTAGTTTTCTATTCTCGCTCTAATTTTTGCCTTTTGGAATGAAAAATCTTAATAGATAATTAAATTTATAGAGTCAATATACTTTTTTATCCTCTCGAGTCTCCATTCCGTAATTTCTTCAAATTTTATATTCATTAATGGTTTGGTTTGAATGTACATCAAATATATTTTCCCAATATCATGATTCATGATGTAAACATAAAACTCTTTCTGAACCTATCTTAATAAATTTTTATATATCTTAATGTATTATAATTTATTCATTATGAAGAAGAATTATTTTTATTTGATTGTGATTATCAATGAAAATGATTGAATAAAGATCAACTATTTTTGACTTGTTTCTCATAATTCCACACACATATGAAAGTATTACCTCTGGTGCACTAGTGGAGATATAATCTATTCTCTTGTGTGTTCCATGATTTGTCTTACCATTTTTCAAATTTCAAAAAATTCATATCTCATTATCTTTTGAATTGGGAATAGTCTCTCACTGAACAATTATTTTTATATTATACTTGTGAGTCAGTGTAAATGATTGATATGTGTCATATTCAATAGTTAATTATAATCTTTAGCACTTGTGTAATGTGGATTGGATGGGACACCAATTTGAAATAAATTCCTAATTTATCTTTCACCACTAGTAATAAACCATGCATAATTAGAGTTCCTGATGATGCATTAATTATTCCAATAGAAAAGTTCAATAAGATCATTACATAGTTGGCTCACACAAGGTATATTTTTTATCAAGTATATAAAAATAATATCATTATACTTTATTTTCTTTGACTTAATTTAAGTAGTCTCAACAAATTTGGTTTTTAAGGAACATTATTTACTAAATTTAACATCTCCTATATCATGTTATTCTATATTATATAATATGTTTGCTTATCAATTCATGTTTGAGGAATATAGTGACCCTTGCATTTTACCCAGATCATTACATTATTTTCAACATAATTAAACATCAAAGTACATGCTAAGGATCGTAAAGTCTACTATCTTGGAAGACTTGGTACATAAAATTGAAAACAAGGGAATAAGAAATTATTTATTTATAATCCATTATAAGATCCTAATTTCATTTGAGTACTTACATCTTCATAGGATAACCTATGGATAACATGAACAATGGGATGAACAAAAAATCCCAGTATGGGGGAAAACTAAAATAAAGCTTAGAACATTAGTTAGGAAGAATAACATAATTATATAAGAAAGCATGGAACATGATTAAAAATAATGAATCATAACATTGGATCATATAATCACATATTCATAATAATTTGGAAGCAACATAAAACATGACTTTAGAATGAGTCAAGGCTGGTTGCGCATAGAGGATCACGAGTCAAGGCTACCACCAAGACTATTGCACATGACATATAATGATAAAAACATTTCCCAATGAACTAAAGCCTTATCTGGGATCAACCATAATAACATTTTCATTAATATTCTTTTGAAATTAAGAGTTGAACATAAATAATCAAATATAAACATAAGGGTTACCCATGGAAAGAATTGTGTGTCATAATCATATTAAGGGAATAATAAATGGTCAAATAAAACAATTATCCTTGAAATAAAAGAATTAAATCATACATGAACATGAATAAAGGAATGTATCCATATATAATGATAATTAATGTCAAACTAAAGTTAAAAGAGTGTTTAAGAAACTTTATAAATAAAAAATTTTAGAATGGTTTTAGGAAACCATTCAAGATTTTTTTAAAAGGAAAAGGAAGGATTGTTTGTATAAAACCGGAATTGAACCAAGTTATTTTTTAATGATAAAATTAGTTATTTTAGAAAAATAATGGTGACTTAAAATAGATTATGCATCACACTTGAAAATGTGAAAGAATTCCAGAAGTTCTCTTAAATCGAGCTTGAATATCGGGAATAAATGAGTAGGGGACCTTTTAAAAACATGTATATCCCTGAAAAATAAGGATGATTTGATATTGATAAATGATTTTGTAACATATAAATATCATTTATAATATGTACATAAAAATAAAATATTTTCACTTCGGTAGAAAGGGAAGAAGAGTAACCCAAAGGAATATTGGTGGTTCCTGTAGAATCCCTTACCTTTTGTCTGAAACAATTATTCACTTGATATTACTGTATTAAATAACAAAATTAATTAATTAAAAAAATTATATATTTATTTGTTTTTTATAACTTTATTAAGTTAATTTATGGAATTTGTTAAGGGTTAAAATATTCAATTTCTTCGTTAGGGTGCATGGATTTCCATGGTTTTCAAGATTAGATTACTTGTATATGTGAATGGAAATGTTGTAGAGTGAGGATAGTTTTCTATAACTGAACTTATATGTTATTAATGAAATTATAGAATTTTTAAATACCATTTTTTCCATAATTTATGATGATACATTAGATAAATCATTAATGATAATCATTTATAATAATTTAGCGTTTTTGATCACAATGAACTCATCCTGTTTATAAATTATTATTATGTTTACCAAATGATTCTGAAACATTGAATAACATATAATTAATATATTATAATCTTTTAAAACCATTAAAATTGTTTCATTACTATCCTTGAATGTGGAATTTAAAGATGAAAGCACATCATCCACGAAGGTGATTGATCTGCACGTCACGGATGGTGTTTTCATTCTTCAAATAAAAGAGAGAGGAGGTGATATTTGATGAATTATTATTCCATAAACATGGTAAAATTACAATAGATATAAGATACTGTAGTTTTCATTCCATTTAGAAAAGAGGGATAAAAGATAATATAAGAATAAAAAGTAACATGATAAAGAAATTATATGAAAAGGAATAGGGTTTTACCTCTGGACTCCTTCATGGGAGCCTCCTTATGGAATTGGTCTTGGTATTTTCTTAAGACCATAATATCTTGTATGTGTAGGATATCTTTGAAAGATTATTGGTTATAATATATATAAGTATTGAGGCTTGAGGGGTTTGAGAATAATATGTGGTGATGAGTGGTATTTATATTAGAGGAGGGGGTGTTTACTCATTATTTAGTTCATTATTCTTTTATTTTGTCACAAGAATACGAATAGATTGAGAATAAACGTCAAATATGATAAAATAATTAATTATGGTTCAAAATATTAGTCTTAAATCAGTCTTAAATTATCTATCACCCCATAAATCAATAATATAGCATTTATCGTAAATTATCGTATTTTACAATTCAAAAAAATTCAAGGATTTTATGAAAATTCAAAAAATACACATTAAAGATTTTTCAATTTTTAAAATTCAAATATCAAATCCATTTTATGAAAATTAAATTCTAATATGAGTGATTTAGTTTTTAATTAAAATCATCATTTATGTGGAAAATACAAATTTTAAAAATATAACTAGTTTTATATCACTTTGAAAAATTAAATAAGATGTAATAAAATTATCTTATAATCATAATAAATAATAATATTAATTTATGAATAAATTTTATGGAAATATATTTTCTTTTAAATTATTTATTTATTCATAAAATTTTAATTAAATATTTTTGACTTACAAAAATACCAACTCTTAATTAATAACTTTTTAAAATAATTCTTTACTTATACAATGATATAATAATATAATAGTTTCACTAATAATATAAATAAAATTTATTTATACGTATATTAGTTATGTTAATTTTCAATTGGCCAGTTTAGTATTCATAAGGGTCACACAACTATTCCAATGGTCAAGTTACTATTTCAATGGTATATGTTCTTTAACTTCTATAAGTGCTTCTTATTTAATTCAGTTATCATTTATATAGATTTTATTATGTTATATATATGTTTATAACATAGGAAATAGTTATAATAATGGAATTTACATTGATAAAACTTTCGGTCGTTATATTCTGCCCCCTTACGAAATTTGTCCCCCAAATTTTGTTTTCCATTCTATGTTGAAAACAGGGGCGGGTACTTCTCTTTATTCTCTTACTTTGGTTCCCAAGTTACCTCTTTGTATGTATGGTTCTTCCAAAGTAGTTTGACTATTTGATTAGTCTTTTTGTGTAGAGAATTTTCTCTACGATCCAAGATCATCACTGGCTACTCCTCATAAGAATCATTTTTCACTAATTGTACCACCTATAAAGTCAGTACTTTTGAAGGTTATGGTATGTACTTTTTTAAGAGGGTTGTGTTGATTACATCATGTTCTTAATACATGTTTGGTAGATTTGATAGTCGATAGACCCCAACTCTGATACTATTAAGGATCTTAAAGGGGTTGATATAACTGGGACTTAGCTTCGCTTTATTGCCAGATCTCATGATCTTATTCCATGGAGAAATACGGAGGAATACCATGTCTCCAATATTAAACTCTTGGTCACATAGATTATTTTCCGCATATCTATTTTGTTGACTTTGTGATACCATGATGTGATTCTAAATATTTCTCACCTTCTCCTCCATTTCAGGTCCTAGCATCTTACGTTCACTAACATCATCTTAACATGTCAGTGTTTTACACCATTTCTCATAAATAGCTTCATATGGATCCATTTGGATTCATGAGTGGAAACAATTTTAGAAGGATAATTTGACTAGTGGAAGATTTTTGTCCCATCCTCTATTGATGTCCATAGAACATGCTCTCCATATGTCTACAAGTGTATTTATAGTCAACTTTGATTGAACATCAGTTTTGGGATGATAGGCTGTACTGAAGTCCATCTCAGTGCTTAGAGTATGTTTGACAATTTTCCAGAACTTGGAGGTGAATCTTAGATCCCGGTCATATACAATATTTTGTGGTACTCCATGCTGCCTTACCACTTCATTGATGTATATCCATGAAATTTTATCCAGTGAGAAGTCATCTCAAACTGTGATAAAGTGAGTTTTTTAAGATAATTCATAATATCCCATATAGCATTACTTCCTCTATATTTCTTTGCATGTCCCGTGACAAATACCATGGTGATGTATTCCCATTTCCATGTCGGTACATGTACTAGATTCATCATACCTTTAGAATTTTACTTTTCATACATCACTTGCTGACTTACCATGAACTTTGATGTATATTAAGTGATCTAATTTTCATATTGTCCAACCAGAAGCTCTCCTAGAGATCATGATACATCTTTGTGATCCCTGGGTGAGTTGAGAAGGTTGAGATATCTATGTCATTTAGAAGATATTTCTTTATCTCTGTTTTGGAATGTACATATATTCAAGACCAAAATCTTATGACTCCATCCATACAGACCTTGAACATAGAGGAGCTCCCATTTTACATAGCTTCTACCTTTTCCTGAATTTCCAAACCTTTTCTCTGGGAATCCATTATTTTATCCAAAAGGGAAAATTGATAAATCATTTGAGAAATTATTGACGGTTTTCCTACCTTAATTATTATGATGTCTATCCTTTATAAGTATAACAATGTTGTATCATTCTCAATTCTTTTCATTGATAAAGATGCATGATCTGTTCTACTTAGAGAAACTGCCACCCTATTTTCCTTACCATGATAATTGTGGATTGTGCAGTCATAATCCTTAATTACCTCAAACCATCATTATTGGCACATATTTATCTCCTTCTATGTGAATATATATTTGATACCCTTGTGATTAGTATATATCTCACACTTCACCCCATCGAGATAATGCCTCCAGATTTTCAACACAAAGGTCACAACTGCCAACTCCAGATCATGAGTCTGATAGTATTACTCTTTAATTTCCATCTTCCTTGAGTCATAGGCTATCACATTATAATTTTTAATCATTATATATCCTAATAAATTTCATGAATAATATTTTTACACCATAGGTAGTTCTCTACTATTCAGAAGTGTGAGTATTGGCATAGTGATAAGCCACATTTTTTATTTTTGAATCTTTCCTCGCATTATTGAGTCCAAAAAACATCACTCCCTTACATGTCAGCTTGGTTATTAGGTTTGAAAATCATGACAAGTTCTTCACAAATTTCCAGTTATACACAGCTAGACCAAGAAAACTATGGGTCTCCATTACATATTTTGTCTTGATCCACTCTTCTACTGCCTTTGTATTGAAGGGTCCACAAATATCTCGTTCTTGGTGATTACATGCCCCTAGATTGAAACTTCGTCCATCCATAACTCACATATATTATACATTTCTTACAGTTTCTCCCTTTATAAATTCAAGAACATAGTATTAAAATGCTCCTTATGTTCCCCCTTGTTCTTGGAGTATATCTGAATATCATTGAAAAAGTCTAAAAAAAACTTTTCACGTTAATATCTAAAGACTATATACATTAAATCCATGAAAAATTTTGGAGAATTAGTGAGTCCAAAAGGAACAACTATGAACTCATAGTGTCCACACCCCATTCGAAAGACAGTCTTGGGAATAATATTTTTCCTCACCCATAATTGATGATATCATGACCAAAGGTCCAAATTGAAGAAATAACTAGCCCCATCTAGTTGACTGAACAATTCATCTATCCAAGTCAAGTGATTCTTTTTCTTTATCATGATTTTATTAAGCTCGGGATAATATTTTTTTTGTGTATTGATCCATACTACTTCTCAAAAAATAGGACATGAGAACCATATGGTGAAGCATTTAGGCATATAAAAAAGTTGTCCAAATTCTCATGTAACTTCTTCTTTAGTTATTCTATCTCAACAGTGACCATTATATAAGGTTTCATCAATATTGATAAATATCCATGAATAATTAAAATTGTGAACTAAATATCTCATACAGGAGGAAGACCTGACAATTCTTCTGAGAATACATCTGTGTAATCTCTCACGATGGGCATATCTTTGAGCATGATCTTCTCCTCTGTCTCAATCATCTGAGAAAAGTAATAAATCTCATAATGATGTAATATCCACACATGATATAATGATTTTTAAGGATATTAATCTTCCTCCGTACACTTTTAAGGATTTTGAGTATGCTTCATGATGTGAAGAGTGATCTACGTTTCTATATAGTTTATATTGTATTTGTATAATGAGATCTAATCCATGCCTAAAATAGCACAAACATTACCAAAAAGAGTATGAGAACATTTTATGGGAGGTTTAGTCAACAAAAATTAATTGTGGAGGATTTATGTACTCTATACATAATAATTACCCCATTAGATATTCTCATATATACCTCAACCTTCAAATTTTGAGGTGGTGTTTGAATAGTTATATAAAACTTGAATGATAAAAAAGAATGTGTAGAACCATAATCAGATAGTATGTTCACTATTCATGAATGAATAACCAATATACCTATCACCACATCATTTTTTGTATCCAAATCAGAAGTAGGGATAGCATAATCACTTCCTTGTTTCCTTGTAGGTTGTTGTTGATTTCCTATGAAGACCCTAAGTGTAAGTCATTGGTTTGAAAAAATCATATCATCTTTATAATTGAATCACTGCACTACTAGCTAAGTTTTGGTATAAAACATCCTTTATTCATCCACATTATGGAGATTCTTCATATACCTTTTATATTTCTTATCTATATGCCACATTAGTCCACATTTGAAGAATTTCTTGGTTCCCTTTAGACATATCCTAGGATGGTTCTTCCCAAAATTTTGTCATGAGGGATATTCATCCTTATTTCCATATGGGGATCAATTTCTTAATCTACCCATATTATACTCCATTTTATGATTTTTTTCACTAAGACCACAATACCATTGAGATTTTCTGACCTCCATATAAAACTTTACTGAATAATGTAAAATGTCTACATAACTATCGAATTCTTCAATCTCCAGTGATTTCCGTACAATTGGCTTTAGTCCTCAAAAGAATTGAACCACCTTGCTTTCAGTATTCATGATAAAGATGGAGTCATAAAGTAAAATCCATGTAATTTTTTCTTTATATTCCATGATAGACTCATCTTCTTTCTTATTAAGTATGAGGAACACTCTTTCCGTCTTTAGACATATGTTTTTTGGAAAATATTTGAGAAAAAAAATACCTCACCATAACATTGAATTATTTTTGGGATTGATTGTTTTTGTTGACAAAGAGGGTTTCCATGGTAAGTTGAAATGTTTGAGAGATATTATTGATAATATATGTTGAAAAATATTAATTAAAATGTAATGGATTCTCTATATTATGTACAAAAATATTCAATACAATGTGGTTTCGTTTCCCTTTGATTTTCAAATTTTTGGGTCCATTAATTAGAGAATGGAGAGAACTATTTTTGGAAAAGGAGGTTGGTTGATAGGCCTAAAGAGGTTTTAATGTTTTGTTCCATTATTTTTTCAAAATCACTACATAAAGTTATGTAAAAGGAAGTAAGTGTGTGAAATTTATGGATTTTCATGAATGGTGAGTTTGTGCGAACGTGAGGCCAGTATGCTTAGAGAAGAAGTTGCATGCCTTGTACACAGGGTCAGAAAAATGACTATAAATATGTGGCTACCCAACTAATTTTGTAGATGATCAATATTTAATGAAACAACGAGCTCTGGATCATGCATTTAGTGAGGCCACTCAAGTTGGGATTTTTTTGTGAAATTATCTGTGCAAGAAGGGAGTAACGCATAAGTAGTGAGTTGCACGCAAAAATTGATTTGTGTGCAGGTAGTGAGATGCATGTAAGTGTTACATGACAGAAGAGTGTTTCACTCAAATAGTGAGTTTAGAGAAAGTAGAATTGGCGTAAAAATTGTCTTTCTATAATAGAGGACCATGTTTCTCTCAAGGCATTAAAGCAATATGCACGTCACAAAAATGTTGTGCGGAAGTTTGAAGTATTCCAATTGTTCTGTTGTAATGTGATATTTATCAATTGGATGGAAGTGGAAGTCAAACATGTAATCCACATTCATTAGAGGATTCAATAATTATAGTTAATGAAGGGACCAAAAAATATATAAACTATGAGTGGATCTCTTCAAAGAGTAGCGAGCAAAGGAATATGAAGACGGTGATCCTTTCAACTGGCAGTGAGCCTGAGAAAGAGACGTAGAGAGTGATCCTTGGAAATGTATTGAGCCAACCCTAAATATTATAAATGAACTGAGTCTGGACATAGATTTGATCTCTACTAATCATTTAGTATTGGAAGTGAGACTTAGTTAATATGGTACAATTGGATCATTGTCATTGTATGGTCTTTGGATATATCCAAGTGAGTTTGAACCAAGTAAAAATATATGTTTCCTTGTTCTTTCATTGATTATTTACTTTCAGTGTGTTATCATTAGATAAAATTGGAATGGAAACAATATAAATTAACATTAAAGATCCTAAAAAGTAACAATTGTAATAAAGATGTCAAGATCTATTGGGGTATGAAAAGTTTTAAAAGAATGTCCAAACCATGTTTCACCCCTGTCATCGTATCTGTGCCCCTTTTTGACAAAACAAAATATTTATTGAAAACAAAATCATTAAAACCAACAAATCCATGGATTCATTTTCCTACTTGTACATCATATATTTTATCAGTGTCCACCACTGATCATCTTCCCCCTCAAAACAATAGACCAACAGCACAACATTCTCTTCTTCTGTGCACTAGATAATAGGGAATATCTTTTCAATGGACTTGATACTATATTCTGAGAGCTGCAACTGAAACATTCACTAAACATGGGAGGCATTTTTTGCATGAATAATTCTCTAGAAAATTTCTCTTTCTTTGGAGAATGAGTTCGTTCTACACAATTCATGTTATTATTCAAAACTAGTCCCCCTTGAGCATGTACTGTCATGATGTTTTTATCACCCATTTCCATCATATTTGGTGTATCCTTAGGTAAATGGTCACATTTCCTATCACATTGATTTTTGGAAAATGTTCTTCTATTCCCTACTATAAACTAAGAAAAATAATGTAAAATAAGGGGGTTGGAATACTTAGCTAATAAGTATAAAAAGGAAACTCCCAACGTAAAAGGATAAAATCTTCAAGGAAATGTATATCCTAACATGTGATTCACTATATTTTAATTCAGGGTATCCATGATGTGTTTCCTAAAATATATTTTTATGGGAATTATATTTGTTTCTTTAATAGTGGTTCATAAAAAAGCTTATGAATTTACAAAATCAGAACCCCCATGGGAGTGTCAAACCAGATGTGCAGTAAGTCACGTTGTCGTGTACCAAGTTACCCTAAGTCAGGTTCGGAAAAACTTTTCAATGTTTTCACTCCTAGGTACATCTGTTCCAATACCACATCCACTTTTGGTATCTAGATATGGATTTATTTTCTTGATAACAGACTTACTCTATTATTACCAAAATTTAGGGATGTTTTATAAATACCTAGTCTTATCCCTAGGGTTCTCAGCTATTTTCTCTATTCCTAATCTCCAAAAATAAATAAACAGTTCCTATGAAACTAACTATAGATACGCTATCCTTTTACACAAATCATTACATGATGTTAATCATTATTAGACATCAAATTCTAATCTAAGGATCATGAAGTCTAGTGTCTTGGAAGACTCGGTACATAAAACTGAAAACATGGGACTGAATAAAATATTTTTAATTTATCATCCATTATAAGATCTTAACTTCCTTAGATCACATACAAAAACATAGGATAACATAGGGATAACTTGAACAAAGGGAAGAGCTAAAAGACCATTAAGGTAATAAACATTACAATAAAGCTTATAAAAAGGGTTAGGAGGCATAACATAATGATATAAATATGCATGGAAGAAGATGGAACATATGGAATCATAACATTGGATCATAAAATCATGGATTCAATGTAATTTGGTTGTAACATAAAACCTGAATTTTGCACGAGTCAATGATCATTGCTTAGAAAGAAGCATGAGTCAAGGCTAGCACCAAGACCATTGAACATAATGTCACATCAGACTAAACATTACCCAATCAACTGGAGCCCTTTCAGGGAATAACCATCATTACATGATCAAGAATATTCTTTCCATATAAATAATCATACATAAGTAATGAAACATAATCATAAGGGTTACCCATGGAATGAATTGGGCATCGTAATCATCTCAAAATCCATATAAATGGGGGAATTATAAAAGTTTCCATTTCACAACGAAATTAAATCATACATGTAGATTAATAAAAAATAAAAAAATATCATGATATGTTATTTCAAACTTAAGTGAAAAGTGTGTTTAAGAATCTTTATAAATAAAACCTTTCAGTGCAGTTTAAGGAAGACATTCAAGATTCTTTAAAATGGAAAAAGAATAATTGATTGTATAAAAGAATAATTTAACCAAGGTAATTTTTCATGATAAGATTATTTATTTTTTAAAAATAATTTTGGATTAATATATATTATGAAGCACACTTGAAATTGGGTAACAATTCAGGTAGTTACCTTAATTCAGGCTTGCGTATCATGAATAATTAGGTATGGTACCTATTAAAAACATTTATATCCCCCAAAAAAATAAGGATTAATAGATCATGATAAATTATTTTGGAACATATACAAATCATCTATAATATTTACATAAAAATAAAATATTATTTAATTTGGACAGAAAGAGAAGAAGAGTAACCAGATGGAATGATGGAGGTTCGGGTAGAATCCCTTACCTTATGTCCGAAACGATTTTTCACATGATCTTAAAGTCATTTATAATAAAATTAAATCCATTAATTAATTAATTCATATCCTTCAATATATGTATTTTATTTTGTATAACTTTATTAATTTCATTAATGTCCTTTTTGATGGGTTAATAGATTCTATTTCATCATTTCAGAGCGTTTGTTTCCTTGCATTTAATGATAAGTTTACTTGTATATGTGTATAAAAAATCAAGTAGTGTGAGGATAGTTGTCCAGAACGTAAATTATATGTTATTAAAGAACATATTTAATATTTAAATACCATATTTACATAATTTACGATGATTCCATAGATAAATAATTAATTATAATCATTTATTTTAATTTAGATTTTTTTATCACAACGAACTCATCTTATTTCATAAATTATTAAAATGTGTGAAAAATGATTCCAAAACATTTATTAAAATATAACACACCTATAATAATCTGATTATACCATAAAAATGGTTTCACAGTCATCCTTTAAGGTGGAATTGAATGATGAAAGGGCATCTCCCACGAATGTCATCGATCGACACCGCACAAATGATGTTTTCATTCATAAAATAATAGATAGAGGAGATGTTGTTTGATGAATAATTAATCCATAAACATTATAAAATTACTATATATGTAAGATAATGGAGTTTTCATTCCACTTGTATATAACTACCCATAATTTACATACATTTTTATTACTTCAAAATTTAAGCACACTTATTACAACATATAACAAAACCACAATAGGACCGTATAGGTATAGTGTCTTTAGAAACTGGGAAACATAAACAAGTGTTTCATAAAGCATATACATTGTATCAAATTTATTTCATTATAACTAGAATCCCTTTTTGGAATATCCTACTTAATACCCTTCTTACTGACCTGGGGAAAAGAAAACATACAAAAGGGTGAGCTCAAATGCTCAGTAAGGGTAAACAAAACATATATCATTCACATCATTTTCATAAGAACATTAACATTTTGGAAATCATAACATGCAAAAGTCATCATGATTTTAGAACATGGGATAAATCATAGTAGTGAAATGTAATCCCAATAATCATAACATGAAAATTTGTGACATACACACATAATCATAGAGAATCATTTCTTATTAGTCAAGACTCATTGCCAAGACTATCTTAGCAGGAAATGTCCATTTCTGAACAGAGTTCACTCCTCGTTTCAGTCCTGCATCACTAAACTGGATTAACCTGCTGGTCTAGCCATGTCTATCTCATAAGATATAAATCTTTACCCAATGCATTGGAGGGAGATATAGGTCCCACCCATCTCATAAGGATATCATTCTTCTGTGTTCCACGAGATCATAAATCATACATCATAGCATAACCAATGTAATAAAAATGGAACTTTTAAACCTCATGAAATCATAACATAATCCATAAAAGTACTTCAAAAAATTAATTCCACTATAAGAAAATCAAATTGATGTAAAAATAGGGATAGAAACATAACTCTATATTATCTTATATGGAAAGTAATTTTGATAAAACGCTTGAACTCCATTATTGAGGAAAATATCCTTTCTAATTCAATTTTTTTTTCCTTTCTTAACATGTCATACAATTTTAAACTAAAAAAAGTTGATTAAAAATTAACTTTAAACTTTTAAAGGAATCGTCATGGAAATAATGTTCTCTGAAATCATAAAAATCAATTCATGCCGTATAAGTTAAACATTCTTCTCGTAATTTGGCCCGAAAATATGAAAAAAGACAAAAGATTCCTTTCATATATTTTACTAAAACTCACCAATGAGTAATATTAGATTTAAACAATTTTATGAGGATATAAATAATAATACATATTGAGGAAACATGGATGTGGATGATAAATAAACCCCAGTAAATTCTGAAGTATAAACAATCTCGGATAAAAATTGAGATTGCGAGATTTTCCCTTACCTTAGGTCATATTTGCTTCGTACGTGTCTGAACGTCCTGTATAATGATTTAAATAATGTTATTTACTTATTCCAGAATTTTAATCATTGTTATGATATCATATATGGTTATATTATTAACTTCTTATTAGTAAAATTTCATTGCTACTTGTTATTCGGGCGTTTATTGCTTTTTGTTCTTATGCATGTTTTATCGAATAAATTCTTATTATTCTTTTTAGGTTATAGATACCTCATTTGAAGAATGGTATTAGTGTTATATATATCATATTCATTCATTCAATTCATTCATATAATCATTATGCAATGAAGATCATGTAGAACGAGTCGCATCACATCGTAGAGACGGTAGGCCGTACATACGCACGAGCAATGATATTGTTTCCATGATCGTAGAATTGTATTGAAGTGTATGTATACTATTTCATAAAAAATATCACTTTAAAATAATCATATATAGTTATTATTTACACCATTATACCCATCCAAGTAAAGTGGTGGTGGAAAACAGATTACACCACAGCATGGAGACGGTATTCCGTACGTACGCACGCGTGGTGATTTCATTTTCCGTAGGATGGATAGAAGGTGAAATGTGGTTGTTTCATATTTATAATAACATATCAGTATATAATTAATAATTATGTTATTACTTTACAATAAAACAACTAATGAAAAATAAGTTCAAGAAGAATGAAATTTGAAAGGATCGGTAATGGATATTACCTCTTCTTTGATGCGCCTCTTCTTAACCTCCTCTTAGGGCACTAAAAATGGTATTTGAAGAAGACCAGGACCTCTAGGATGTTTATAGGGAAATGTAGAATAGAAATTTTCAGGGTATTTCCAAGGTTTAAGGATCAAAGTGGTGTGAGGAGGAGAGGGAGGAGGTGCCCTTTTATAAGGGAGGAGAGGGGCACCTCCGGAAAAACATAAAATATTCTTTTATTATAATGTCATATTTGGTTTTAATTGCTCCAAATGGATTTATTTCGAACAAAAGATGGGTATGAGTCTACATACTCTCAACTAATAGATTTTAGACAGGTTCAGGATACTATTTTAACCTTATCATTTAGATTTAACTCTAAGTTAAATAATTTAACTTTTACCGTGTCTTCTTGTTTTCTTACAATATATGGTTTATAAACATACTATAACAAGAACAAAGAACCCAAAGTGGTTCATTATTAATATATATAACCTTATATAATTCATTTGGCCTGTTGTTAGATTTTTAGGAATAAAATAACAATTAATAATATAATATTTGTTTTAAAAACTATTTTTTGTCAATTTTGACACTATTTGGTAATTGATTTTTTTAAAACTCCTAACAGAATTATTAGTTCGAAAAATGTTAATTAAATCAATAATAATATGTTATGTTAACCTATAAATTTTTTGTAATTCATAAAAAGTCTCAACTTACATTTATTTGGGTATTTATAACCTCAATTATTTTAATATTTCACTAATAAGGTAATTACTGCATCATCATTGTGTCATAAATAAATTAAATTATATAATGTCTAAAAATTATTAATAAACTACCATTATGTAGGAAATATGATTAAATTTCTAATGAATATTTACAGTCTAATTTATCTTATTTTTATCCCTATATTAAAATAAATTTAGTTATTAAAAATTGATTTTAACTATTTTTACTCTTCTTTAAAAAATATATATTAAATGTTCTAATCAAATCCAAGTGGACCTAAATGTTCATATTTTATTCCTAAGGTTTATATTGGAATAATTAAACTTATTCAATAGAATTAGAACATATGTTAGGGTAATAATAATACCATTTTTACCCCAAATTACCATATTTACTTTTAACTGTGGTAAATAAAAGTAAAACGTTAGTATTCACCAAATATTTTATTTACCTTATTGAACCACATTTTACTCCTTGATGATAACATTGTCTCTTGGATTTTCTAAATTCCACTCACAGAAGTGGTAAAATTATGTTTTATGGAAATTTTCAAACTCTCCTAGGAGGTGGGAAAAAGACGGTGAAAAGTTCAATAAACTTTTCATATATCTAAAATTATTATAAAATGACTCCAATGAATTACTTTGAACTTATATAGGTATTATGTATCAATTTTGACATAAAATAAATTTAAATAAAATAAATAATTATTTAAAAAATAAAATTCGGATTTTAAATAGTAACCCAGTGTTTTCACTATTCATCAAAAATTGAAAATTTTCAGAAAAATACCAAAAATTCACCCTAGGCTAATTTTGATATTCCGAATCCAAAAATGAAGTCCATTTTGAAAGATAAAATTTATAATATTTCAAAAAGTGGGTATTATTATTCATAACGGCTAGTTTTAATAATATTTTAATAGCATATCGTTGTTTAGTAAAACTCGGTATTGCCTACAACCCAAGCTATCGAAGAAGGCCGGGATTGCATATAAATCAAGCCAAGCTAGTGTTGTGTGTAGTGAAAGATTACTTTGATGATTTATATAACAGAAAAAAAATTATTTCTCATAGAAATATCGGGTGTTACATTGTACAAGGGGAAATGAGGTGAAAATAATAAAATAATGGAACTTGACAAATTAATTAAAAGATTACCTCTTGATTCCTTCTTCTTGGGAACATCCTTAGGGGATTGGTTTTGGAATTTTTTGAAGACAAAAATCTCCTATACGTGGTGGGTAGGATTGGGAAGAGTATTGGGAAGAATATAGAAAAGTCTCAAGGATTGAGTTGCATGAGGAGAAGAGGTGGTGAGGGGTGGTATTTATAGTGGGGGAGGGGGTGTTTTCTAATTATTTAATTCATTAGTTTATTATTTTGGCTAAAAATTATTAATAGTTATAAAATTATCATAAAATTTGAATAAATATTGAAGGATGGTACATGATTTTGAAATTACATCAGGATTACATTATCTTGGAATCCAAAAATTATGTTTTTAACATTTATCATAAATTTTTGTATTTTACTATTCACCAAAAATTCAAGTATTTCAAAAAAATCCCAAATATTCATCCACGCATTTTTTCTACATGTAGAATTCAAAAATGAACTCCATTACTTGAAAATATATTTCTAAATATGAGAATTTTAATATTTATTTAAAATCATCATTTACTAGGAAAATACAGATTTTAAATTATAACTGATTTTATATCACTTTATAAAATTTACTAAGGTCTCATTAAATTATATAATAATAATAAGACATCAAATTATTAATTTATGAATACATTTTATAAAAATAAAATTTCTTTTGAAATATTAAATTAGTCATAAAATTGAAATAAAATAGTTATGACCTAGAAAAACACTATCACTTAATTAATTTATTTTTAAAACAATTATTTACCTATACAATGATATAATTATATCATAGTGTAACGTATGAAATATATAGAATATATTTAAACTTTATTTAGTGAGGTTACTATTAATTGGTTAGTTTACTTTTCATAAGGGTCACACTACTATAGAAAAGGTCCAGTTACTATTTGAACAGTATAGGTCCCTTAACTTCTAGAAATGCTTCTTATTTAATTCATTAATAATTTATAAATATTTTAATATATTCTATATGTGTTTATACATTATGAAATAATTATAATAATGGGAATTCAATTGATAAAAGTTTGGTTTGTTACAATGAATAACCACTATTAAGGATATATAACCTTCCTACATTGTATGACTATAAGGAAACCTCCATAGTACAAGTCTTATCTTCCTGGTTTTTATTTTGAACATTTATTCCATTTTAATTAAATGAACATTTTCTATGAATAATTTTTAACCAGTTCTCAATAAATTTCCTTGATGAGAAAATTGTACAAAAAGTTCCTCCATGAATTTGAATTGATTTTTTGATGACAACTTTGAAGAATATGTATTCATAACCTTCTTTATTTATGAATCCATTATATCCTTCCTATAATTACTCCAGCTTGATTCATATATTCCTCTATTTAATTATTTTTCATACTATAAAGTGTTATATTTATGAATAAACATCCCAAAAAACGAGAATCATATTCTAAATATAACTCTTCTATTATAAAATGAATTATACTCTAAAACCCATGTCTACAAATCTATTTTTTCTATAAAGATATCCTCTGAACATGATTTATTTTTGGATGTATATTTTTCAGGGAATTAATTTCTATTCCATTGTTGTAGGAGATATTTTTTCATCATTTTTCATGTTTCAAATTTTTTATATTTTTAATTATGACTTGCATTGTTATTCAAAAATGGATTTTTCATTCCTTTATTTTCATGTACAGTTTAAATCTGATTTATTATGGTTTATGTATCTATTGTAGTAGTTAAATAAATTTTAATTAAAAATCTTCTTAAATTAAATTTTTATATGTTGAAACTCATTATTTCCTTCAACATATTTTTATTACATCCTATTCAACAAAAATTAAATTAAACAATTTCTCTTCCAGATCATTCTTGTTGTTTTATTACTCTACATATTTTATCTTGAATGTTTTGGGATCTTCAATATGTACATTTTCTCATTTGATAAACTATTAATTAGCATAAATATTATTCAAATAAACATTCTTCAATAGTTGGATATCCTTCTTTTTATTTGAAATATTTTTTAAACATTGTTCCAAATCTAAATTTGTTTAGTTACCCTTGTATATAAACTCAACTTACTCTTCATCACAACTTGAGGATACTTATAACATGGGTAATTTAATTTGTAATATTCTATGTTATTCTTCATCTAATACACTACTTGATGAGGCATCTTATATTTCCTTTCTCACCATGATTTCCATTTTTCATCTTGGTAATTTCTAATAGAAGTCACAATATTTGTTATAGTCAATGTTCTCTTTCCATTTTTTTTATTTTAAGATATTTCATCCTATTTATCTGCATTATCCTCATATGATTTAATCTTCAGTTATTTTATGGAAAATTATCCAACACCACCAATATTTAATGAAAATAAAAGAAATTTAGACTATGTACTTTCAAATTCTATTCATAAAATTATAGGATATAAAATATGATTCACTTTCTATCTTTATCCATTTCATCCTCTTCATCTAATTCACAAAATTATTTATTTTTATATTCTTTTTTACTTGATCTTTCTCATGATGTAAAAAAATATCTTCACTTACATTATTTATAAAAGAATTTTTATTCATCATTACATTAGTTATGAGAATGTTGCAAAGAAAATCATGTGAGATACCCCATAGTCTTCTAAAGTTGATATTTTAGGATTAAACCTATCAATGAAGTTCTCTTTGAAATTCTTAAATATAATGAAACCAACTATTGTTTCACCAAATACTCTTATACTGATCACAATATCAATGATTATATATATTAGTAATAAATAGTTACATATTTATCCAATTTATACCATCAAAACCATTTGTCTAGATTTGTAACATAGATTCTTTGACCTTAATATTCACATCATAATAGTTCCCAATCTTTCACATACATCCATTTCAATCGGATGTCCCAAAAAAGTTTATAAATACTTACCCTTCCCTTAATTTCACACCTCCAAATCCTTTTTTCTCGGCAAAACCCTGCCCAAATTTCCTCCCTAATTTCATCTATTAATCCTAGAGGCCATAATGTATTTATAATTATAACCTATGGATCCCATTTGATCAAATCAAAAGGAAGAACCCAAAGAAGAGGTAAATATTTCATCACCTCTTTCAAGTTTTTTTCTTCTTCCACATCCTCTTTAATTGTTTTTTACATTCTAAGATAATAACTCCAGTATCTTCTATATATTGTGATGTTATTATAAAAATGGTACTACAATTCTCATTAATATATTCTTTCTATAAACGAAAAAGTCACCATACATGCGTACATACAGATTACTGTCTTCACGTCGTTGTGTAGTTTGTTATTCAAACACTTCATTATTTGGATGGGTATAATAACGAGTAGAACTGATTTAAATAATAAATATACCATGTTAATAATTATTTATATAGTACAAACCATCCAATTACATATTATTTTACCATCAATATAATGATATTGTCGCTCGTGCGTACATACGGATTACCGCCTCCACGACGTGATGATATTCATTTCCACGTTCACCATTCAACGATGATTATAAAAATATATATCATTAATAAGTATGTAATATATGAAATAATAATGATACTAGAGATACATATATATATATATATACATATTACTTACATATATCCTATTCACTTAGTTCAGTTCAATACGATATGAAAACGAAAATAGCATTTATGCGTCCATATAGCCTACCGTCTCTATAAATGGTGCTTTCTATTTCATATATATGTCTGTTATACAAATTTATATTCTAAATATATACGATATATAAATCATATTTTATATTATGGAATTATTTAAATCATGATCTAATTTATACAGTTAAGAGTAACAAGTTAAAACTTGTACGATAAAAAAAGTGATTATTACCTGAAATGTTAGATTATCAAGGAAATTATTATTAAATGGGTAGTATAAAGTCATAAATGAATCATGTATGATATCATAAATATTAATATGGTTCTGTTATAATTTAATAACATACTACGGTCTTTATACAAGAATCTAAACGTATCCTCGACTAAAGTAATGTACAATGTAAGGTTTAATTTCACAATCTCTTTATTATCCGAGGTTGTTTTTACGTAAGTATCTACTAGGAGATATTTATT
Organism: Viscum album; assembly: GCA_963277665.1. NCBI lineage: Eukaryota > Viridiplantae > Streptophyta > Magnoliopsida > Santalales > Viscaceae > Viscum > Viscum album. Next base: position 1,336,744,928 of record OY728162.1, read on the forward strand.
ATACATGTCCATGTTTCATAAAAGAGTTTTCAAAGAGATTATTTTAAGGGGCTTGTTTTACTAAAACATCATTTTAAGTGTCTTAAATATTTATTCATCTAAATCATTCTCATTAATGTCCATGTTTTCAAAATGGGTTTTAAGGATTTATTTATATGGACATGAATTTTTTTAAAATTTTAATTCCATTAAAAAGTTTCAAAGATTTATGGGACACTTTGGTTCAAAAATTTCATTAAATTTCTTCCTTTATAAATTTTATGTTTTTTAAATGTTTTCCTGAAAAGGGGATATTCCTCTCAAGATGTTTTACAAATCATTTTCATCTATGTCAACATCCATTGATGGGTTTTTAAACTTGTTTGAAGTTGATTTATTATGATAAAAGTCTTCCATATTGTATTGAAGGTTTTGTGATATGTTTGACTATAGATGTGTTATTTTAATACCATTAATGGTTTTTGGAAACATTATTGACATTTCAAATGCTAGTTTTAATACAAATGTTTATGTTATGTTTAAACCATTTCATATGAGGAATGCATTGGACTTAGTAAGTGATGAGTGGAGCCCGCTATAGATCCTCGATGCATCGGTAGGTCCCATGAGAAAAACTAATTTATGGAACAAGGCCTAGACTATATGGTTCTTAATTCTGGAACAATGCATTCCATCATTATTAAAGTGGAAATTGATATTGAATCTAATTATTCGACTACTAGAATATCCATGTGAATATATAAATGGAATTATTTGATTTTATCTTTTCCATATTATGCCAAAATTTATGTTTAAAAGGATTTTTTTAGTCTTATACATTTACTTAAATCATTATTCTTATTTATGAAATTTTCCGCTATATTTTCATCCGTACTGAGCATCTATGCTCACCCATTTATTTGATTTATATTCCCAGGATTCCAAAAAAGTGTATTATGATTGATAAGAAGGGTCAAGATAAGGGATTAATGGTGTTCTAAAAGGATAATTGATGTTTTGTTTTATTTTATAATGTGGAATGTAACATTAATGTATGTAATCTAATTTCCAAGACAGCTATACTAATCGTTCATTCGATATGTGATTCCTTGTAATCATGCCAATGTATTAAAATAATGCACCGACTCTGGGTAACTGTGTTCAGGGCGTTATAGTTGGTATTAGAGGAAGTTTAGAAATAACCTTACAAACTGAATTTAGAAAAACTCTATTTAGAGAGAATTACCCTAAGATATACTTTTAGGATTAGTATAGAATAACTTCCTAGAATTTTGGTAATGTAGATATTTTGTGAATTTTCCAAGAAATACATCGCTATCTGGATATGAGTAGGTAGAGGTAGCTATAGCACAGATGTACCTAGGGGTAAAACCAGAAAACACCACTTTGAGCTAGACTTGAACTGGAACTGGTTCACAATAATGGGCCTTTCTTCACTCTTGGTTAAGACAATCCTTGGGGATATTTTTAGGATAATTCCCATTTTCATTAAAAGAAATTGTGAAGGATTTTGGAGTAAATACTTCATCAAAAAATACATTTTATCATTATATATTTTATGCATGAACTTTTCAATTTATAGTAGATATTTTACAAGTTTGGAATTATGCATTTTAATTCATAAACTAACCTAATGTATGTCATTGTTTATAAATGGCGCCTTGTGGAAGGAATGATAATTCCAGCAATACACATGATCGAATGATTAAGAAGGATCACATCTTACCTCGTATTAAGCTCAAATTTAAAATGAAAATGTTCTCCCACATATTCTCATCATATGAAGAAATAGTATCATGTGTTAATAAGATAATTAAATAATTATCTGATTCTTATATCATTGAAGGTAATCAAGAGAAGTAAAGGATGAAATATAGAAGGGTGTATAAAGGGAAGAAAGGAAAGAAGGTTTTTCCCATATATGATAAATGTGGAAAGAATCACCATTTTAAATGCTTTAAGGTAATGTGATTTTGTTATAACTATGGAGAAAAAGGACACCATGTACGTGATTGAAAGGGTAAGAAAAAGGTTTCAAATATATAATGATTCATCTACAAGGATATGTGACACTACGCGAATCAATGTCCAAATCATCAGAGTATACCCCAAATGTTGTTATTGGATAATAATCACCAAAGAAGAATATGAATGATTAAGAGTTCTTATGTTGTTATTAAAGTATTGTTCCATTTGAGTATTGTATTAATTATTTACATGTTATAACAATTATAGATTAAATAAGGATTGTACTGCAGTAATATTTCATTAAGGACTTGAGATTGTGTGGAACCTAGAAAAGTGACTCAATGGAAAGTTAAATTTTTGTAAATTATATGGTTTGGAGAAAGATAAACCTTAATAAGATTCTAATACTGAGGTAGTGATTTTTGAATATGATGGGCTTGATTTGGATAAATTATATTGGATATTCTTGACGACCTTGAAACTGATTATTGATTTGTATATTCCATCATTGTTGGAGTTTACAACATTTTTGGATATAAAGAGTATATCCAGTATTCTATATAAAAGAAGGGGGAATGAATGTAATCAATACGGTTATATGATAATTCAGGGAGTTACTGTGTTTTAAAAACAATACACGATGAATGTATTCACATGTTATTACGTGGAAAAAAGGATCTTCATTGTGTTTACCTTCCTTATAAATTTTGGATTGTGTGTTTGGACAGAAGTATTTTGGATAAGTCTAAAGGTTGGAATCAATTAATTTTTACATTGAATACTATTGTTAAGGTTAAATCATTTCTTGAGATTATTTTTGGATTTTCATAAATAGGACAACCTGGAGGTCGGGCGACAACCCGTCGTATCCGGAAAGGCCGCAAGACTTGAACCTGCAACCGAAGGGTGACAAGGGTGTATCACCCACCACTATCCTACATGATGTCCTGGCTTGTAAAATGTAGTTTTTTTAATTATTCTAACAAGTGAATTATAAATTCATTATTTTTGGAACCATATAAAATTAGTATAAATAGAATACTTTTGAATTATACTATCTTTTAGAGTGAGAGATGAGTTTGTGGTAAGAATTAGTTGAAGGATGAAACTCTACATGTCAAGTATATTTTTTCCTCTTATTCTATGAATATACTCATTATTAAACTTTAATGAATGGATATTAAAACCAAAAATGTGTTATCCTAACACCTTATGTTTTGTGGAACCGATTATATTTTACATCATCTTAGATTGATGGCTTTGAGGCCCTCATTTTTACACTTATTTGTGATTAATGACCTCAATCGCCGCTATAAATATTTCTGATTTTCCTCGTATTATGTGTCTCTAGTCGACAACAATGTACTCCTAATTGAGATTATAATTTGGTGGTCACTTTTTCATTTCCTTTTCCCTATTATTAAGTTTAAATTTTATTAAACCAATTTTAGTTGTGGGTTTTCCACAAAGGTATTTTTCTATTTTTAACCATTTATTTTCAAAGAACAATTTCAAATTTCAAGGACACAATTTATTGAATGAGGGGATAATATAACACGCCATAATTTCATAGAATTTTATCTCATTAAAGAAATTTTATAGCTTGCACTACATACCACACCGAGTTCGACCACACCACAATTTACTAAACTTACCGTTCAAAAAACAGTTATGAAAAGTATTAACTAAATTTTGAATCTTATATACTCTATATAATTTTGACATCCATATTATGAGTTTCTTCAACATAATATAAGAACAAATACATTTTTTCAAATAATATTTGTATTTTCCAAATAATGAAATTTTACCGCTTTTAAATGTAGTAACCTTTTTTAAAACCAATATTTGACACTTTTATATATTCAATTTAATGAAATTTAATTCTCCTTTGAAAGTGGGACATAAAAATTTAGTTTGTATAAATATTTGGTATTTTTCTGATAACTTTCATATTTTGATGAATAGTGAAAATACTATGTTTTAATTGAAAACAAATTTTTTAATCAAAATAATTTATTGTGAAATTTTTTTAACATGAATGGTTTGGAAGTATAATTAGATTATGTTTTTATAATTTCATACAATGTAGGTCATCATATGTAATTTCACATTTAATTTTGACATAACCACATGTCAATCTTCTGGTAGTTTTTTCTTTTTAAAAACTCGCTTTATGGTTTTGAAAATGGAAATTAATTTTAAATTAATAAATGAAACTTCTATGTTTTGAATTTAGTAAAATAGAATTCATTTTTTAATTCAAAATATAAAAATTATATTAGTGGGATGTTTTGGTATTTTTTTGAAAACTTTCAATTTATAATGATTAGTCAAAAACACTGCATTATTATTTAAAATCGAAATTGTATTTAAATAATTATTTATTTTATTTAAATTTATTTTAAGTCAAAATAGATATAAAATAAATATATAAGTTCAATGTAATTCATTTGAGTCATTTTATAAAAAAATTAGATATATAAAATTCTACTGAACTATTTAACCTCTTTTACACGTATTCTAGGCATGTTAGCAAATTTGAATAAAATTTAATTTTACCACTTATATGAGTTGCATTTAAAAATTCCAGGAGACACAGTTGACATCAGTATGTAAAGTGTGGTTAAATTAGATTAAATGTTTTTTGGGGAATAATAACTTTTGACTTTTATTTAACACGGTTAAAAGTAATTAGGGTAATTAAGGGTAAAAATGATTTATAAATACCCTATCATATGTCATAATTCTATTAGATAAGTATAATTAGACCATAAACAACCTTAGGAGTAAAATATGACCCCCTTTGGTTCACTTGGATAACATTAAGACATTTATTGTTATTTTATTTAAAGAAAAGTTAAAAGAGGTAAATTCAATGTTTAATAACTAAACCATTTTTAATATAGGGTAATACATAAGATATATTATACTATAAATATTTATTATAAAGATAAAATAATTTCCTAAATTAAGGTATTTTGTTTATAATTTTTATACATTATATAATTAAATTTATTTATGACACAATGATGATGTAGTAATTACATTATTAATGAATGATTAAAATAATTGATATTATAAATATACAAATAAATGAAAATTGATACTTTTGATTAATTAAACTAATTTTATAAGTTAATGTTACATTTTAGGGTTGATTAAAATGAATTCCAAAGTAATCATGTTGTAATGATTTTAAAAAAACCAAATACTAAATAGTGTCAAAATTGACATAATTGAGTTTTTAAAACAAATATTATATTATTAATTGATATAATATTCTTAAAAATCTGAGGTTCAGAATAAAGACATAAATTAGGATATATATATATTAATAATGAACCACATTGGGTTCTATTGTCATGTTATAGTAAGATTATTAATCATATAATATAAAAATACAAAGAGACATGGTAAATGTCAAAATACTTAACTAAGAGTTAAATCTAAAAGATAAGGTTAATATGATGACCTAAACCTGTCTAAAACCTAAGGGATGAGAGGTTTTTGACCCATACCTACCTTATCACCTAAATAATTCATTTTTGAGCCATTAGAAACCGAAAATGATTTTATTATAAAATAATATTTCAATCTTTTCCTAAAGTGACCCTCATCTCTCTTATAAAAGTGCACCACATCTTCTCTTAATTTCACACCTACAAAGCCTTTTGTCTCGGCCAAATCCTACCCGAATATCCTCCCAAATATCCTCCCACTATCCTAGAGGCCTTCCTTTTGTTATAAAACCAACCTATGGAGCCATTTTGATCAAATCAAATGAAAGAACCCCAAGAAAAGGTAAATATTTAATCACCTCTTTCTAGTTCTTTTCTTCTTCCACTGTCTCTTTCTTTGTTGTTTCCAATGTAAGACAATAACTCCAGTATCTTATATATAATTTAGTTTTATTATAAATATGGTACAGCCATTTTCATTACTCTATCCATCCTATAAATGACAAAGTCACTATACATGCGTACGTACAGATTACCGTCTCCACGTTGTGGTGTAGTTTGTTATTCATACACTTAATTTTTTTTATGGGTATAGTAATGAGTATAACTGATATAAATAATAAATATAAGATTTTTATTATTCTTTATATCTGATATATCATCCAGTAACCTACCATTTCACCATAAATATAATGCTATTATCGCTCGTGCGTACATACGGATTACTGTCTCCACAACGCAATGAGATTCATTTCCACGTTCACTATTCAATAATGATTATAAATATATATATCATTAATAAGTATGAAATATATTAAATAATAATTATACAATATATATACATATACGAACATACATATATCTTATTCACTTATTTTCGTTCAATACGATATGAAAATGGAAACAACGTTTATGCAGACGTACGACCTACCGTCTCCATAAATAGTTTTTTACATTTCATATCTACGTCTATTATACATATTTTTATTCTAAATATATATGATATATAAATCATGATTTATATTATGGAATTATTTAAATCACGATCTACGTGATACAATCAAGAGTAACAAGTTAAATCATGTACGATAAAGAAAGTGACGGTTACCCAAAATGTTAAATTAACATGGAAATTATTATTAAATGGTAAGTATAATGTCATTAATGAATAATTTATTATATCATAAATATTAATATGGTTTTGGTATAATATAGTAACATACTACGGTATTTATAGAGGAGGTTAAATGTACCCTCGACTAAAAGAAAGTACAAGGTAAGGGTTATTTTCACAATCTTTTTATTATCCGAGGTTGTTTTTATGTAAGTATATACTATGACATATTTATTATCCATGTCCAAGTTTCATAAAAGAGTTTTAAAAGGGATTTTTTTAATAAAAAAATATTTTAAATGTTTAAATATTTTTTCTTCTAAATCATACTCATTAATGTTCATGTTTTCAAAATGGGTTTTAAACATTTATTTATATGGACATGCAAGTTTTTAAAATGTTAATTCCTTTAAAAAGTTTTAAAGAGGTATGGGACACAATGATTCAAAAATTTATTAAAATGTATTACTTTCTATATTGTGTGACATTTAAATGTTTTCATGAAAACGGGATATTTCTCTCTAGGAGTTTTAAAAATCATTTTCATCTATGTCAATATCCATTGATGGATTTTCAAACTTGTTTGTAGTTGATTTATTATGACAAAAACCATCCATACTGTATTGAAGTTTTTTTGATATGTTTGACTGTGGATGTGTTATTTTTATAACATTCATGGTTTATGGATAAATTATTTACATTTCATATGCTAGTTTTAATACGAATGTTTATATTATGTTTAAAACTTCTCATATAAGGAATGCATTGGACTTATTAAGTGATGGGTGGAGCCCGCTATAGCTCCTCGATGCATCGGCAGGTATCATGAGACAAACTATTGTCATGGCAAAAGGCCTTGAAATTTTTTTATTTTTAGTCTTGGCACAAGGCCTTGAATATGTGGTTATAAAGTCTGGCATTATGCATTCCATCATTATGAAAGTTGATATTGATATTGTATGTGATAATTTGACTAGTATAGTAACCAAGTGAATAAGTAAATTGGATTATATGGATTTTATCTTTGAAATATTATGCTTAAGTTTAAGTTTAAAAGTATTTTTATAGACTTATAAATTGCCTAAAATTTTTATGCTTATTTATGAATGTTTCCACTATATTGTTATCCTTACTGACCATCTGAGGTCACCCCTTTCTATGTTTTATTTTCCCAAGATTCCAAGAAGTGTATTATGATTGATAAAAATGGTTAAGGTAGGGGATTAATGGTGTTATCAAAAGTTCATTTATGTTGTGCTTTATTTTTTAATGTGTCATGTAACGTTCATGTATGTAATATATTTTCCAAGAATACTAAACTAATCAGTCTTTCGGGACTTGATTCCTTGTAATCATGCTAAGTTATTAAAATAATGCACCGAATCTGAGTAACTGGGGTCAGGGCGTTACAATGAATGAGGAACCACTCCTACGTGAATTTAGTGCATGAAGTTGGATACATTTATCACAAAGGGACGTTCTGATTTTATGTTTTGTAGTTTAAATTCATGTCGCGAGAACATTATGATGTTTATTTTAAAGAAATGAATCAAGGACATTATGGGGCATGTGCAGTAGAATTTCAAGTAACAAGGACATTATAGGGATTTATTTTAAAGACATTAGCTTTGAAAAAATGTTTATGAATCTCCAATTTCTTGTAAATTTGTCGTGAAAAATAGTACCATAATATGGTAAGGAAATGAAGAATTATAAACTATGATTTGGAAATTTTTAGATCCGGATAATGACATTGGAAAAGGGATAAAGGAAATAGGGGAAATATTTTTAAATAAAAAAGTTAATGCTATTTGATGACCCCATTATTGGGGTTTCATTGTGTAGGGACAACTCAAGAATGTTCTATATAGCCAAATAGTGGCATCATTTTTGTTGAAAGGCATGTTATGTGGACGAATTATGTAAGGACACCTAGGAGAAAATGCTACATAGTTAGGAAAATGATCTCCTAGGTATGAGACATCCCAGTGCTACATGCTGAAGAATGTTAATGGAGATTCATTTTTCCCAAAGAAAAGAGTTTGGTTTATGGAGAAAAGTACATGAACATAGAAATAGTATTTCCAGTCACGATTTCAAAAGAAATATAGGAAGAGAATTTCTACAGAGGTCGAATATGATTGTACGAAATATGGTGTCTATAGATTTTTAGACATATGACTATAACCAAAATTTTATGTAAACAATTGATAAAATGTGGTCAAATGATGAAAGGTTATTTCAGTATTCATTGAACAAGTGAAGGGGGGAAACATAAACTAATGTCTTGGAGACTTTCAAGTTGGGAGGAATGTTATGGAAATAATTTTCAATAGATAACCATTTTATAATACGAGTTCCAACAAACCATAATCAAATTTTTAATGGAAAAGAAGAGACTTCTCCCAAGAACAAACTTACAATTTCTTGAAAACCCTGTTATTAGGGCTATATTATACTGGGCTAACTAGGGAATGTTTTTCGTAACCAAACAGTGGAATCTTGTTAATAAAAGTCCCATAATGTTTCTGACTTATGTAAGGACACCTAAGGGAACATATTACATTTTTATGTAAAAATATCTCTCAGGTATCAGATATTCCATTACAATAAATCAAAGAATGGATATGAATATATGAATGTTCTCAATATTAGTAGTATAAAATGTGAAAAGGGTATTGTTCAATGCAAAGAAAATATTTTGATCAATATTGTCCATGAGTTTGGAGTCCCTTACATAGATCTGACACATATCTATAATGGAGATATCTTTTTTTCTTTGATGGTTTTGTTAAATAAAGGGCTCAAAATATGGTCTCCTACATAGATTTTAAATTATATGTTGGAAAAGGGGAATTTTCTTTTATACAATTGCTAGGATTAAGATCTAAGACCTAGTATTCACTAAGTATCTCAATATGAAGATAATCAAGACACATATACTTACTATTTAGACTAAATTCATGTTGTAATGACATTATGTTGTGTAGTTTAATGTTATGCGGCTAGGACATTAGATGTCTCAATATAGAGAGAAATAAAAAAGTACGACTGAACCAGGGTATAGAGGCCAAGAGTCACTATGTATCATGTTGGAGAAAAAAACCAAACCACAAACATTTTTATCAGATACAATTTCATGTGTATGGTGATAAATTGGATTGAATTTCTTTACATAGATCGTATTCATACATAGGATAAAATATTATGTTTTTCATGATGTTATGACAGGGACTATGATTTAATGTTTTTACATCACTACATATATCATATTGGATGAGAATCAAGCCACGCCTAGTTTTGAAGTGGGTTTCCCATGTAGGTTAGATCTATACATAGGGAGTGCGGGGATTTTTTTTAATTGTGTCAGGACGCGAGATAGGAGATCTAGGTGACATTATGTATCTTAGTAGAATGAAAATCAATCCATATATGGTTCTTTGTATGTCCATGTAGTTTGATGCCATGTGGTAATCACAAAGATGAACTGGCAGGAAAAATGGAGATATTGTGGTTTGTCCTGGGTTAAAACCTAGACGTCACTACGTATCTTGTTTGGGTAGGTATCAAGCCACACTTTGTTCTTCATACATTCTCTATGTAGGTTTGATTCATAAACACAATGAATGAAGGGTATTTTTTCTAGTTTTGGATAGACCCTAGATTGGAGATATGGGTGTCACTATGTATCTTATTGGAATGAGAATCAAGACGAACATAGTTTTTGTAAATATCATTCCACACAAAAATTGATTTTTAGGTAGAGACGTGGGATTTTAAAACATTCTAGATTAATGGTTAATCTTAACACTTTTGTTTGTATTAAAATCAAACCATGAATTCTAGTATAGTACTCGGTATAGATTTAGTTCATATACAGGAAAAAATGGGAATTGAATTTCTTTGTTGTTGTAGTTGGGCCCATGATTGGTGATTTGGGTGTCACTCTCATTGGAATGAGAATAAACTTTCATATAGTTATTGAATATGGTATTCCATGTGCATATATGACTCATAAACTCAATAAATGGGGGAATTTTTATTTTTTCAGGGATAGGACAAAAAATTGGTGATATGGGAGTCTTTACATATCCCATTGGAATTAGAATCAAACCATACATAGTTCTAGAAGAACCAGGCAATTTAACGTCTGGTGTCAAGGGTTTAAGTCACCTGATGTGAAATAAACATTGCAGTCGGACTAGAGGATAGGACCCAACTGTCACTGCGTATCTTGCTAGAGGAAGGAATCATGCCACATATAGTTCTTGAAAAGGGGTATCTATGTAGATCTGATTCAAACATAGGGAGAAATGGGGAATATATTCCACTAGGGAGTTCCAATGATGGGAGTAATGCTTTCACGTGGAGGCTACTCATTTTTTCAATGAACCACCTGGAATGCCAATTTGTTGTATCGTGGGGGATTTCTTAACATTAAATAAAGGAGACGTTAACCGTACTGTTTAATGTCGTGTACTGAGAAAGAATGATGTCATTAAATTTAACGTCTTGTGATAAGGACAAAGATGTAATGTATTTTAATGTCATGCAGCATGGACGTATATGGTTGCTATGTAGTTTAATGTCCTGCAACTATGATATAACTTTGTGTGATTACACAATGATCTTCTTCAAGAATATTACATTGGTTGGAGTTGTAATATGTTCTACATCCATTGAGATTATGGAATAAGCTCAATTTTCATAGATCTTATATATGGAATAATTTCTTTCCAACTTTGGCTTAATCATTGAAGGCTTGTTTAATGGTATCATTGGTGTCCTAAGGACTAATTCTCATTTTCCAATAAGAAATGATCTGAGGTAAACTTTGTTATTAAAATCTCATGCTATTCTATTCTAATAGACTACCATGTGATGAAAGGAACACAATATATTTTCATCTAATCATTATAGATCATCAAATAACTTCTGATACTATACATTTATAGATAAATGGTCACATATGGAAACTCAAAGTTAAGGAAATTTAATTTCAATTGGAAAAAACTAATTTTATCCCATACACCAACGAATACAGGGTTGATCTTGATGCAGTATGAGTAGTAGTATGATAAGCCCGCAAAGTATTAGATATCTTATCAAGACAATACTTTTTTTACTTATCCAAGATCTTTTTGAGTATATTTTATAGGGTCTTGTTGAAATCCACTATTTATCCATTGGCAGTTGAATGGTTGCAACATGAATTGTTGAATTTGATATCGTCCTCCTAATATAGATTACCTAAGTCATTATAGTATAAATTGGTGTTTTTTTCTGTTAATATGGTATGAGGGACACCAAATCTATTAATGATATTAGCTTTGAAAAAGATAACATTGATTTTGGGCCCGACATCCCTAAGAGGTATTGCCTCAGCCTATTTGGAGAAGAAATCAGTAGCAGTAAGAATATACATGAACTGTTTAACTGTAGCTAGAGCATAGGGTCCAACTACATCCATTCCCCATGTAGAAAATAACTAGGAGTATTTAGTAGTATATATCAACTCTAGGGGTTGATGAATGAAGTTATCTTGCATGAAGTAGGGATGACACTTCTTAGGAAAATCTATGAAATCTTGCGGTATCAAAGGCCAAAATTATCCAAGCCATTGGATTTGATTAAAAATCCTATGCCTCGGCTAATTGGCACCATAGTCTCCAACATGTACTTATTTTATAAAAACTATGGTTTCATCTCCATCAATGTATCTGAGAAGAATTCCATCAACACCTCATCTATAAAGTATTTTTTGGTGATCTAGGATATAATAAAGAGTAATATTAACTACACATCGATGGATCCTTCCTCTTTTAATTCTATTCGGTGGAAGTACCCTATTTTGGGGATATTCTATGATGGGTGGCATCCATCTCACGGTATGATCATATGGCTTAGAAATGGGACTTATTTTATTGATTTCCTCTATTATGAAATGTAAAAAAGGTGAAGCCATTTGAAAAAGAGAAATCATAAAGATTATTTCATCCCAATTTGGATTTTCCAAGGATATGGATGCATTTAACAATGCATAATCATGGACACTATGTGATCGGAGGACGTAAGAAAATGTTAGATCTGAGGGAAATGCTTCCCTTAACCCTAGAACATAATAACATAGTGGAAGTTGTTCTTATTTTTAATGGTTTAATCCCCATCGATTTGTTTTTTTACCAATTCTAAATCACCTTTCATCTCCAAGTAATCCATTGGTACTTGGAGTGATAAATCCAGGCCTGTAATGAGAATTTGATATTCTACCTCATTGTTTATACCACCTTCTAATAAAATAAAGTAATATGGAAACATTTCATTCTTTATGGATATAAGAAAAATTCATAGCCCATCATTGTTGGGTTTAGGGTATTCCATTCTCTTCCCTGTTTGACTTATAGAAGCCCGTCAATGTAATTTCTCCATATTCAGGGGATTTATTCAATAGAGAAGATTTCTTGCTCATCAAATTTAGTTTTCAATTATTCCTCTTCCGCAGACAACTTCTCAACTAGGATTTCTGCTAAAGCTTTGGCCTTTTACTCCTTTCTGAGGAAAAAACTATATATCAAACTATTTTAGAATAACTTCCCATCATTCCATACATCCTATAAGCATTGGACGACTAACGATAAATTTGACTGGGTTATTACAAAACACCAATTAGACCTTATGATGTTGTAAATAGTGTCTCAATTTTTGACCTATTGAGATTAATACAAGGTAGCTTTTCTCAATGTTGGAATATTGAGTCTCTGTATCTACCTTGGTTTGAATGAGAGGGTAAAATTTGTTTTCATTCACAACAACATTATTTTGTGTAAGGAAGGCTCCTAGTGATCACTCCATGGTTGTCACATAAATAGGTATAAGATTCCCTTCAATAGATGGCATAAATACCGGTGGGATCAAGAAGTATTTCATGAGGGTATTAAATGCTTATTAGAATTCATTGGTCCATTGATATGTGACCCCCTTCTTCATCAATTTTGTGACGTTAAAACACTTGCTTGAGAAATTGGGTATGAAGCACCTGATATAAGCCAAGATTCCTTGAATTCCATTCAACTCTTTCAACTGTGAATGATTTTACATGCCATGGATTGCCTTAGTCTTCTCAAGATCAACTTTTTCCGCAATGGCGTACTACAAAACTGAGAAATTTTCTGGAGGTTACCCTAAAAGCACATTTCAAGGGGTTCATCTTCAAAATATGTTGATGATGATTAACAAATATGGTATCCATATCAAAAAAGTGATCAGAACATTTTTTTGGACCTATCCACTAGATCATCCACATTTCATTCAATGAATGTCCCGAAGAATGGTTTGAAAATGTTGTTCATTGGACATTAATATTTCTCAGTAGTATTCATCAAGATAAAGGGCATTACCCAATAGAAAAATATAACATGAAGGGATCTAAAATATATATATTCCTCATCTTATATGGCCATTCAGATTTGGTTATACCCAGATTATCCATCCATGAGTGAGAGAGATTTGTATCTAGTTGTTGCATCAATCAAAAGTTTTGTGATTGGAACCAAGAAGTTATTTTTTGGGAAAATTCTAGTTGAGATCTCTAAAATCAATGAATACTCTGATATTCCCATTCTTCTTTTTCAATAGAACAATATTTTCCATCCATTTCGAATATTTTACCACCCTGATAAAGTTAACCTATATAATCTTTTTGACTTCAACCTCAATTTTGGAGGCATGATTTGGGTGTGTTCTTCTTGCTTCTTACATAAATCCCTGATGCTCTTCTAGAAAAAACCCAAATGTTGGGTGGCCACTTTAGGGTCAAGTCAAGGAATTTATGTATAGTTTAAAGAAAAAAATCTTTTTATTTCTTTATCAATGAAGTATACACCACTTTCTCTTTTGAATTTATGGCCACACTAATTAGAGTTGGAAGTGGATCTTCCTCTCTACTCAACATTATTTCTATAAGCTTATCCATAGTGGTGGATATTACATTCTCAAAATCTTTAGGGGTTTCCATGAAGTATTCCTCTTCTTCCCCTTCCTCAAAAGTCACTTCCTCTATCTCTACATTAGGTGTAGGTGATGAATAAATACTTTAAATTCTATGGGAGGAGTCATTTTTTGGACATCCTAAAGAAGATGCAACCATTTCTGAATATACTGATGATAAATGGTATTCATGGATAATTTAAGGGAAAATGAAGGGTTGTGAATTAGCATCCCTATTTTTATCTATTAACGCAACCACTTGTTTGAGTTGGATAATGACATAGAGATATGTTGAAGTTCAGAAGTTGGAATGAAGACGTCTATATTTAATATTCCATCATTGTTTTAAAAATAAATAATTTCTCCTATATTGTCGTGATCAATTTCTACAACTGATATTCTAGAGTCCATTGAACAATTTCTTAGATCTGGTTCTACCATTTCAATTTGATTGCTTTGTATCATGTAATTTTCACTGATATTCTTGAATGGGTTAGGTGATATCTTTTACAGAACATTTATAGAATTAATTCTTGTTATATCATTTTCCACTGACCATGTTCCATTTTTGTGATAGAACTATGCCTCAATAAACTAAGATTCACATTTTTTGAATGGGGACTCCCCACCATGAAATGTCCCAATTTTACCATTGAGGTAATACTTGAGACATTTTTTATATGACGATGGAATGTCCACATGCTCATGTAGCCTTGGCCTTCCAAGTAGAATGTAGAAAGTTGTGTCCTTCTAGACAACACTGAAATATGAATTAGATATAAGATGACCAAAATGATTACTGAGTGTATTCTCACCTAGAAGTACTTTTTCATTGTTTTCATAACCATGCAGCATCATAGTGGAGGGAGATAATTTAGACTCAGTGAGACCCAAAGACGAAGTGTACATATGGGAATGAGGTTGAATCATGAGCCATTATCAATGAAGGATCATCGAATGTTTGTTTTCTTAACATTTCAAGATATATATAGGGTTATGATGTGTCTCTGTACAACATCATCCTCATTGTGGTTAGTGAAAGATATAATTTCATGACATTCTGTAGGTTCATTCTATATATGGTATACCTTAGTAGCAGAAACGTTAGTAGACATGAAAATGCTGCAATAAGTGATTCTCGAAGTTATTTTTATAGATTCAGTGAATCAAAGATTTATAACTTGGATTATACATGGGACAGTTGCTTAAAAACATCATAATTATGGTCCAAAGGTCAGTATTTTCCAAAATGGAGATTTAGTTTTGTAGGTGCCTTGGAAGTTGATGCTTCTGATATAAATAGACCAAGTGTAGGGGAAGAAGCCAAAAATAATTATTCTCATGGTGGATAAGGCATACTAGGTCTTCCCACCTATTGAGAAAGTTGTGGTATAACCTCAAATCATTATTCCAATATTTTCATGTCAGGACCGACCCTAACATAGGTGGTAGAATTTCCTTGTTCTATCTGAGACTAGTAAAGATCTCTCCCATGAGTTTTTTCTGCAAAAATGGTTCGATTAGGGGTGCAATTAAAAGAGTTTCTTCTAAAATACCCACATATTCCCATGTATGTTCGACTTTGATGAGTTATTCACATAGTTTTCCAATCAAGTATTGTGAATTCAGGTTGATAGTCAAAATCATAATTTTCATAGGGGTCCATTACTTGGATTGAAGGACGTGCAACCACCTTGAGTGAGAAGTGCTGAATTAGGGTGTCAAATTTTTATTTTAAAAATATGGATCTTATTCCCATGTTAGTGGGAACTTGTTATTCTTATCTAAAGAGGATGAGAAGAAAATAAACAATCACACTAAAATCAACGACACTACAAATTTACTTGGTTTACCACTAAGGGCTATGTCCAAGGAGAATACACTGAATGTTTTTTGGTCATACCAGAACCACCCATCATCACAAGATATGAATTACAATTGATAATTAAATTCACTCTGTTTTTTGGTGTACTTCCCTTACAAGGTTTTAGGGATAGTACACTGCATCCCTCATATCACTTCCACAGACTCCCCCTTGCTCACTGCGTTGGAAGAATCTTCACTCATTTTAATGGAATGAAGGTCACATCTATGGTTTAGCATCAATCCATGAATCCTCAAATATAGATGGATACTATATTGAAGTCCTAAAATCACTAATATATGTAATAAATTTTCCCAAACACGGATATGTTATGGAAATTAATTTCGCAAACTAATTTGGTCAATTTTCTGGCTTCCTTGGGTGTTCTACGTACTACTGCACTTTTTGTGCACCGCTACTATTTTCAAATACCATATATCTCCTCCTCATACCATCTAGATCCTCTATTAAATGCCCTTCGTGGTGTACTACCCTGCTCTGTGTATTTATCAACTTTTTTTGTATCGTCCTACTCCGCATACGGCCTTGCTTCGCTGCGTACTGTGAGGGATACATGCACGAACCACACTCTCTTCCAAGTACTGTTTTTCTTATGTGGATGATTCTCTCCACATATGGTCTCCTCCACCACGTACCACTTTGGACTTCACCGAATTTCTTCCTAAAATTTTAATCTTTTATCTATTCACCAATAAAAAGGATTATTTTTCCTTAAATTGGCACATAACTTCACAAATTTTAGTAGACTGATTTTCCAAAATTTTAAATTTTGGATTACTGATTCTTTAAACTGAATTCCATCTATGTACTGTTAGGCTCCACCACATACTGCTCCTGTTTTTCAAATCGCATCAATCATTCAAAACTTCGGCACTCCTCATACTGCATGCCTTCACCACGTACCATCACTGTGAACCATTTTTTTGTTTCTTCCTTCAACATTCTGCATACCACATTCCTTCATCGTGTACCATTACTATGAACTATTTTCAGTTCCATGCACCACAAAGCACATCATTCAGCGTACCGCTCTCGCTTCCGGGAATGCGGCCACAAACAATTCATGGAACATGGTACGCTGTCCATGTTCCGAATTATGTAGTTCCATTATTTTTATTATTTTCTTTGTCATTATGCATACCATTAACTTTTATCTGAAAACCCTTAGTTTTCCAACACAAAACTCTAGATCTTGAGGCCCAAAAATTTGTAAAACAGTGGGAAACTGCTCCACCTTGAATACTTCTTTCAACCTCAAACATATGACCACGTTCCTTGAAAACTCCTTATCCATCCATGTATAGATTTATAACAACCCCAAACCAAACTCCATTATTAGAAACAAATTTCCTTCCTTCCAACAATCTCCCCCTGTGGGTTTGTTGGCAATCTCTAGATAAATTCACTGATGCACCAGCAACGATCAAAACATGAACCATTAGGAAACAACATAGACATCACTCTAAGTATACATAAGTAGTGCTCAGTGTAGAAAAAGAGATAGAGGACATGAATCAAGTTCTCATTGAACCTTGTACATCATTCCTCTCCATTGAATTTTTCCATTCTCCCCCATTGGAAATAAACTCAAAAATGGTTATGTAAACATTGTAGATCTCAAAATAAACTACCCTAGATCGTATCTCCCCCATAAACATTCAATACTTACACAAATAGATTAAAAGGATAAAACAATTAGAGAGAGGGAAATTTCATAACCTTCTTAAGCACTGGGTGGTGGCTAAAAATTGAGGTTCAAACGATGTTTCTCAAACATATCCACTAATGGTGGCATGGTTATAATGTTATCTACTCCATCACCAGTTCCCACATAGTCCATTTTGATCATTCCTTGTTCAACATTTTCCTTGATGAGTTGATATCTAATCTCAATATATTTCGTTAAATAATTATGAAAAGGATTCTTTGTAAGATAAATTGTGCTCTTGTTATAACAGTAAATCACCATTGGTTGTTTCACCTCATCACCTATGTCAGTCAGTTACTACTTCATCCAAAGTAACTGAGTGAAATACTTGGTAGTGGATTTATATATAGCTTCGAAGATACTTAGAGAAGTACTTTCTTGTTTCATGCTTAACCAGCCCACACATTTATTCTCAATATAGAATGCTCCACCATTGGTAGACATTCTATCCACTACATCTCCATCCCAGTCAACATCATAAAAAGCTAAAAGTTCACTACCTATTCCTGCAAAAAAGGATATCCCAAAATTATGTGTACCTTGAATGTATTTGATGTTTCTTTTCACTTTCTCCATATGTTTTTCCTTGGTATTACTCAAAATGAGGGCCGCAAGGAATGTTTCAAATACAATATATGGCCGTGTCATTGTTAGGTATAGTTGGCTTCCAATGATTCTTTTGTACATGGTTGGATCCAATCAAGTCTCATCCTCATGCTTCTCGAGCTTTGTTCCAACTACAATAAAATTCTACATTGTTTTTGAATCATGCATATGTAATTTCATCAGAATATCTATTGAATAATTTTACTATAAAATTAAAGTGTACTCCTTCTTCTAAATCACCAACAAGCCAAAAATGTATGTGAGTTCACCAATCCTAGGCATTTCAAATTCTAATTTCACGTGATTAGAAAATTCATCCACTAATCCATTCCTTCTTCCACTGAAAAAAACAATCATCCATATATACTAATACCATGAATTGGTCATTTTGTGAAAATTTCTCACAGAGATTGTGATAAAAAAAACTCCTATTTTAATCTCATGATTTCTTAGATAAGAGTCCAATCACAAGTACCACAACTGTGGTTCTTGTTTCAGGTCATCGAGAGCTTTCTTTAATTTGAAAACCTTTACTTCATAATTTCCAAGAAAGAATCCTACTGGTTGGTCAATGTAGACTTATTCTTATAATACTCCATTTAAGAATTATGCCTTCACATCCATTAGATACACTTTAAAACCTATTTGGATTTACATGGAATGAAATGGCCTGATTGACTCCAGTCTCACAAGGGGATAAAATGTCTCCTCAATATCAACGCCTTCGATTTTTAAATATCCTTTACAGACCAATCATGCCTTACTTCTGATCACATTTCCATGTTCATCAAATTTTTTCTTGAAAATCCACTTTGTACAAATCACATTGTAGACTTCAGGTCATTTTACAAGATCCCAAGTCTAATTGTTTTCAATATGATATAACTATTTATTCATTTCTATTACCCATGACTCATTCTTTGTAGCCTCTTCAAATGAGGATGGTTCCACAACTGATTGAAATATAGAATGTGCATTATTACTCATTCTCCTTTTTTGTGTTGGTGCATTCTAATCCCTAATAATGTTGGACTCATCAATATCTACTCTTCAATTTCTCCTTTTCGGTTCAACTTAAGTCTCTCTAGTTATTTCTTTATATTTTGATTCTTCTTCAGAGTCAACATTATAATGTGACTCTGGAGTGTTTTTCAGACCTTCCTATACCTCTGTATTAACATTTGTTCCATGTTCACATCCTTCCTCATTTTTTATCACATCAGTATAATAATTCCTTGAGGCATTCATGTTTTTATTTTAAATGATATTTACATAACTGCTTTCCATAGTTATTCCCAATCTCTTATTCAAACATTTTCAGACCTTCTTGTTCATGGTGTATCTAAGAAAAATTCCTTTTCTGCATTGTCTCCATAATTCACTTGATTCCCTTCTTTTTTTGGATAAAGTATTTTCTTCCAAAAACATGATAATATTTCATGGAGGGCTTCCTTCCATTCCACAATTTATATGGTGTCTTTGTCTCACCCATATATAGCCATGTTCGATTTTGAATATACATTGCTACTTGTACCACCACTTTTCAGTAATATTGAGGAATATGACTTTCGATCAACACTGTTCTGGCCCAATTGTTATCCTATCGATTCCTATGCTCAAAAAATCCATTTGGCTATAGGGTTCTCAAAATAGTAACCTCAAGTGGTATCCCATGATTCTCTAGGTAATTTTCCAAATCAATGGATATGTGTTCCCCTCCATTGTTAGAGAACATGACATTTATCTTTCGTCCAGTATCATTCCCGGTGATTTAATGATAGGGTTTCATGCAATCGAGCACTTGTTGTTTCCTGTGTATAGTGATCACACATGCCATAAGTTTTTTCCCTCTTCAACTGTTATGTAGAAAATGCTCTCTTTACTTTCAACTTGATATATATTTCCATCTGTTCTACATCCTTTCATGAGAGAATTCTAGGACTTTACTCTTATAGTACAGTCGTTCTGATGGAATGTCACAATAATAAATGAGTCATATATTTGACTCAAAAAAAGAAGATTTTGACATAGACCATCCATATAAAAGACTCTAGTTTTCTTCAGCTCTCCATTATCTAGCTCTGTACTTCCACTGCCGTTTGTCTTCAAGGAACCATCGTTACCAAACCTCGATGTTCCATCGAACATTTTATTAACATTATTTAATATGTCCAAATTACCGATCATATGGGATGAAAATCCACTATCAAGAATCCATGTTATTTTGTTCTTTGTATCTTTTAGGTATACTTATTTAAAATTAGACTTTTCTATTTTCCTCTTTTCATTCCATGAGATATTGGGTTGAGTGTAGGATATTGATCGCATTTCAATTTTCTCTTCCATGTACATGGGTTATTCATATTTAAATTATTATTCCATATGAGAAAAACCATTTTAAATAGAAACACCATCTGTTGGATGTTTATTGACTCGTATTTGATAATTCAAAGAATTTCTCCTATCACACCTCTGCCTGCAATACATAGATTTATGGCCAAAGATGGAATACTGAAAACAATATCCATAGAAATTATTTCTTCAATATGAATTAGTATATTAATATGTTCTCCATTGTTAAACTCATAACTCTTATCCATTTATATGGCTCCTTACCACTTCATAGTATGGCATGGTATGGCCTAGAAAGCCACAAAACTAACACTTCATTAATAAAAATGTCTTATCACTTCTATTTCTTCTCATGCCTTCTTCCTCAAGAAAATATTTTCACTACCTATAATTTCATTATAATAGAGGATAATCTTCATTTACCCTTTCTTTTTGATTTAGGGGTTTCTTTTTCAGTACATTTGGGGGATTTTCAACCTGATCAACTTTCATCTTGCCTTTATTCTAGTTAACATTATATATAGCATTAGACTTTTTTACATCATAGCCAATTCAATTATTTTCCATGACTGTGGGTCTTTGATCTCTCATATCCTTTTAAACTCCATCAGAACCACATTTTCTCTCTCTAATACCTCAGCATCTTAGAACCTTCCAAATTGTATTTTCATTTTTTCTTCTTTTGAAATTAATTCACTTTTGCGTTTACTTTTCAGAATACTAAATTATTCTTTGAGTCTTTAAACTATCTTGGATATCTCCCCCAGCCTCAAGGTACGGTCATTGATGTCCTTTTCATGTTATTAAATTCTAAGTTTTAGTTCCAAAACATCATCTATCCATACAATAATTGATGATTAAACTTTCACCAGTTCATCCAGTCATTCAATTTATGCTTCTATTTAATAAAAATATTCTAATAATTCCTCCACCATTTCTTTCCACTTATTAAATATATTACATTTAATCTAAATCATAACAAAAGAATCCTTATGTTGTAACTTCGGATCGACATTAGTATTAAACTGATTATATCTAGCATTATCAATCAACGGTTCTAACATTTCAATGGTAGCCATCATGGAGGCATGGTTTCCAGTCTTAAATTCTGGTTCATCATCCTCACAAAATTCATTGTCATCCTCTTACTCCTCACAGACAAAACTCTTCTTTTGTACTTTCTTTGAAAATTTTATGTTTACCTTTTTGAAGAATCTTTTACGATGCTTCTACGTGTTTTCAACTTCGCTTTCTTCATCATCAAATTTTCTTGAGCTCCAAGTGAAAATGTGCCCAACTCTTCCATAGTGAAATCAATCCAGAGGTAGCATGCCTTCAAATTTCTATGTTCCCTTCTTGAGATTATTGGAAATGAGGTAAAGAGTTTCGTTTTCCTCATATGCATCACTGTTATCTCTTAAAAGTTTTAGTTTGTCCATGTATTTGAATTCCATTTCCTTTCTCACAAGATACATATCTTCTTCTGGTTTTATTCTCATTTCATAAGCTGATAGATTACACCAAAGATCATCCACTGAGAGTTTGGAGATATCTCTTTCCTCAGGGGATGACACATTTTCATTGTAAAGGGGTGTAATTCTTATCATTATTTTCTTCCCTATGTCAATATCTTTTATTTCTTCGCCCATACCTTGAATTTCTCTTCCAACTTTAGTAATACGATTGAAAAGGGATTCTGTATTCTCATTAAGGTGAAACTTTAGATCATCAAACATAATGTGGTGAACTTGATGTTCTACCTCCTTCACTTTGTTATCTCATTTATAAATACTTTACAATTTATCCCATATTGACGTGAACGAGGTGAAACTCATTACCATTAGATAAATTTAATTAGAAAGAGTTATAGTGAGAGAAATTTGTGATTTTGCATCATCATCAAGAAATTTTCTATATGTATCTGTCATCAACAGTCCCATGGGATTAATGACTTGTTTTCCCTATGCAGTAGAAAATAAGACATCCATTCAAAAAGATATTTGGTGAGATCTCATCCTATTTTTTCATATTTTAAAATTACTTCCATCGAAGAGGGGAACCCCCCTATGTTGACTAGATTAACCATGATAACAGAAGATAGATCCAACAACAAAAACCTTTACCCTCTGATATCACTTGATGGACCCTAGAACAATCTAATAGGGGAGGGGAGAATCAGCATGTCTACCATTTCATTTAAAAAGACGGATCTTTTTTCCATGTAGGTAGGAATCTATTAAACCTATCTGAAGAGGGTGAGCAGAAAATAAACAATCACATTCAAAGCAACAACACATCGATTTTATTTGGGTCACCACTAAGGGTTACGTCCAAGGATCATACACCAACAGTGTTTTGGTCATACCAAAACCACTAATATTAACAAGTTGTGGATTACAAGTGTTTATCACAATCACATTATGCCAGGCGCACTTCCTTTACATGGTTTTAGGGATAGCACATTGCATCCCTCAGATCACTTCCTCTAAGCCCCCCTTGCTCACTGTTTTGGAAGAATCTTCACCCAGTTTAACGACTTAAAGGTATCTTTAATGGTTTATCATAAAATCAAGCATCCTCAACTATAAATGGATGCTCTGATGAAGTCTTGTAATCACTAAAATATGTAATTCAATTTCCCGTACACTGATATGTTATAAAAATTAATTTCGTAAACTAATTTGGTCAATTTTCAGGATTCCTTGGGTGATTCATGTACTACTACTATTTCCACATACCACAGCAATTTTTTCTTACCATCTAGCTCCTCCGCGTACTTTCTAGATCCTCCGTGAACTGCACTTCTCGGCATACTTCCCTACTCCACGTACGTATCCACTCCTCTATGTACCATCCTGCTCCATGTATGGCCTTTCTCCACTGTGTACTGCGAGGTCTACCTGTGAGAACCACACTCTCTTCTGCATAATGTTTTCCTTACATGGATGATTCATTCTACGTATTGTCTCCACCACCACATACCACTTCTAACTTCCCCATTTTTATTCCCGAAATTTTAATCTTCAATATCATCACCAAACAAAGAGGATTATTCTTCGTTAAATAGGCCCATAACTCCAAAAATTTCAGTAATATGATTTACCTAAGTCTTCAATGTGGGATTACTACATTTGTAAACTGAACTCCATATGTTTATTGTTAGGCTTCACTATGTACCGCTCTTGTTTTTTGAACCATATAAATCTTGTCATCCTTCGACACTCTTCATATTGTAGGCCTTCACCGCATACCGTCACCGCAAACCATTTTTCATTTCTTCCTTCAACATTCTTCATACCGCATGTCTTCATCACGTATTGTTGATGAGAATTGTTTTCATTTCTACACACTGCCATGCACACCTCTCCATGCACCACAACACGCACAGTTCTGCGTACCACTCTCGCAACCTTGAATGTGGCCAGAAACCATTCCCCGAACATGGTATGTGGTCCATGTTACAAGGTATGTGGTTCCCTTATTTTGTCGATTTTATTTGTCTTTCCACATAAAATTCACTCTAATCTAAAAACCCATTTTTTACCAACACTAAACTCCCAGTACTTAGGACCAAAAATTTGACAAACACTGGGAAAATGCTCCACCATCCATACTGCTTTTAGCCTCAAATGTATGACCTCATTCCTTGCTAACTCCCTACCCATCCATGTGTATATTGAAAACAAAAAATAAACCAAACTCCATTATTTTAAATGAATGGCCTTGGTTCCAACATGGATAACATTAAAAAACTAATCATCAACTCCTCTTTGGATGAATATTCTTCTTGACAAGTTTATTCTTTATGTTCCATTTGGTAGCGCGGTGCTTCTACTTTTAAAAAAGATGGCATGAAATCTACTAATGTCAAAGACAACATTAGCCTTAAAATGAGCTCATATTTTTATTACTTTTATCCATCCTTATTTCCATTTCTCTTCCTTGAGGATTGGCCTTTGTATGACTAATCTTTCAATAATTATGGCTTGCTTGAAGAAGAAGTGGAAGTAAGCCCAGTCAGTTGTTTTGACTATTTTCATAGAATGGCATGAGTTTGATTAAAATTTTTTTGTACCATCCAATCATCAAACATATGCATATTCTTTCTTTTGACTTTTTGTAATTTTCCTTCTTCCTATAGATCTATAGCAGTAACACATGCTACCTAGGATGATGAAAATTTTAATTTTATTTGACTAGATTACACCATGGTTTGTAGGAGATCTATGAAATTAAAACACTCCTAGATGTGGTGTCCCAAAAATTTTATGTAAGGGATAGTAGTTTGGGAGGTCCTCATCTCCTTATTTTTTTAGTTTCTTGGGCCTTGAAAACTAGAATAAGTTATTTTCCAAGTCTAAAATGAAGTAACAGGGAACCTATTAGTTTCGAAAAGTATAGAATTTTTTTTAACTCCCCAAACTATCTTTTCCTCTAATTTTTTGGAATATATTGACAATTCATTCATTGTTTCAGACGCTCAACAAGAGGAGAACTATTGTATGATGAGAGATTTGAAGTAGAAGTGGGTAAAAGTGATTTCTTGAGTGTGTCTATAAAAAACCTCTAATTTTCTTATTCTCCTTCCTAGAGTTAAGGGAATTACATGAGACTTATATTTGGTTTTCCTGATGTAATTATCACCTTATTGTGGGATCAATGAAGGGTCTCAAAACCCTCTAGTTTATTTCATAGGTATTAGTGGTGGACAAAACTCATCACAGAGATTTCCCACATATATTGGCAACATCTCTTCTTGAGGAAGATTTAGGTTTACAGAATAAGTTATTCCTTTCAATCGAGCAATGAAATCTGAAAATCATTCATTATCCCCCTGTTTTCAGTTCATAAGTTCAAAAATAGTTGACTTATGTATTATTAAGATGAATTGGAAAATGAATTTTTGGAGGTCTTCCCATCTAGAAATAAATCAAGACTACACACTTGTTTATGAGAAAAAGGACGACCCCTTTAGTGATTACACAAAACATATGATCTTTACTACTTCTAATTTTTTTAGAGTTCCCTATCATGGGACCACAAAGAGAAATTAAATGTGTCAAGTTATACATCAAATATCTCAAACCATTAAAAATTGGAAATGTGGTATTCAAAATTCTGGAGAGGGATGAATCAGATATACCCATTTGAGGTAAGCCTTATTTTCTGATTTTACTGATGCACATTTTACTTCCATATATTCCAATTGATTTTTTAATGACTCAATTGTATTCATAAACATTTGGGAATCATCATGTTGATCTGAGATCACCAAAGGGGTGGAATCTAGAGCCTAAACAGGTGATACGATTGGAAAGACAACTGGCAGTGGTACTACTGGTATTTTTCTTCTACAACCCATAGGGCCAACCCAATAAGGATGAACATGACCATGTTCTATATTTTCACCCAATTCAGGGAATTAATTGTCCATATCAGTAGTTATAACAAACCCTCTTTTATGGTTATCTCTTTCTATAAGTGAAATATAAGGATCTCCTTGTATAGAATGTATTTTAGGAATTATGTGTCGAAGTAATTGTACATTTAGTCTTCTCAACTCCTTCATCTAATTATATTACTATGAAAATCATTCTTCAGCTGAAAGTGATTGACCTTCTCCAGTGGAAAAGTGTGACATGATCTGACCCTTACCTTTCCACTTGTTGGGTGCTTTGAAAAAAGGTGGAACTGGATTATTAGAGGGGATGCCATGATTCAAGGAAAGACTTTGATTTTTGGTATGCAAACCTCCTTAATTTTCTTCGGTGTGGACCATATCAAGAACATGATCTCCCTCTTTTGATTCCCCTGAATTAGACTCATTTTCTAGAGGATCTTCGATGATTATATTAATGACATTCACTGATGAAAAATTCATTTATAGGTCCATGAGGCTTTGTCCTTATTTTTGTTAGTTCCCTAGGAACTGTTTGACAAAAATTAATCTGAAGGGAGTCATCATATAGTTCAATTGTGAATTCACATTGTGTCTTCTTCCATAATTGGAAGAAAACTAACTTCTGGTGAGGAGGGAATTGGGGATATAAAAAACCCCCAGCCTAGATAGTTGGGGCTATTCTTGTTCTTCTTCCTCAACCCTGTGGTCTCTATTTGATGACTATGAGGTTTGGGTAAAAAAATCCCCCATCCCTGTGGTCAAGGGTGGTTCCTGAACTTCTATGGATGATATTAGTGCATCTTCTTTCCTGATTTTATGAATTATGGTCAGAACATTGGTTGGGTGAATTATATGAAACCTAGTTAAATCACCTATTTTATAAGAACATTGTGATAATTTATATATTTGTGTGATCTGATGGATGGAATCCTCTAAGCGGGAATCCTGCTAGATGTTTTCAGATGCTTGATACAGAATCATCTCAATAGATTTCACTATTTGGTCCTGACTATGGTGAAAACTGGTCAAGGTCAGTTCTTACTGAGCATATCTTTAGCCATGAATAAAAAATTTTTGTTGTAGAATTCCTGAGGCAATAACAATTCATTAGAACGCTTTCGATGGGATTTTCTGATTGGACTACAGTAAAATGAAATGATACATGTGAACCCCATCCCATGATATGAACTCTATATGGGGTTTCTAAGATCAATTGTAGTAAAATTTTTAATACATTGAGGCATGTATGTTGAGGATCCTCTTATTTCTTCTAGATCTTTGTATATCGGGAAACCTAGAAAGATTCCAAATCAATTTGGTGCCTAAATAATTCTATTAGCATGAGATGAATTTGATATTCATCATACAGCAATACATTGGATTTCATATATCAAATATTATTCTATATGTTGAGGTGTATATCATGAATAAAATATTCTTCCAACATCTTTGGAATGTTATATTGAGAGGTTTCCAAAGTCCAGAACATGATTGGTATTTTACCCTCATCCAGTTATTTTCTAATATTCAACATATCCTTTTGATCTTTTTCTAGAGGTTTCTCAACTTGGTCTGACCAGATTGGATGCTTCCTAAATATTTTATCACAATAAATGGGATCGGTTGGGGTATCCTCCATTATATTAGAAGGAAAATGACCCCATGGAGGTTTGGAAAATGACTGTCACCTTGGGTTGTCTTCTTGTCGATATATTTTTACACCTCCATGTAACAAGGATTCAGATAAGACTAGCCTTATATTTTAAAGTGCCTCTAGATAAGAGGGCTTTCTCAGCACTAAATTATATGTTGGATAATTTTCAAGACAATTTGAAACAATAAAGTGGATAGATCATATATAGATAATTCCGTCATGGGGAGGACCACCATGGTGGATTATAGTAATGGATAAATCCTCTTGCTCCTTAAGATTATGTTCACATGAAGGGATTTTATAGATCTCATCTAGAGATAGGTTCTTGGGATTAACTGAATTGTCATGAAGCAATCCACTATGATGAATTTTTTGATGAGTACTTTTATAATTTATACTAATACTCCCATTATTCAGTAAATGGATGGTAGGATATTGATCTACAATAGATAAATGTCTAAGGTATTAAATAACTCCAGCATTAAGAGGATCCCTATCACAGATCGAATATTGATTCTCTAACTATGCTTGGTGAGACATATTCTTAGATTCCCTCTTATATGTAGTTGGGGCTACTTGATGGGAAATTTTTCATCATGATCAGGTGTATGTTCATTCTTTGGAGTGGCTATTAGAATAGACCAATTATCTATAATTTAAATGGGTGTATATGCCCAATCTGGCTGCCCGTATGATATCAGTGACTATGCCCCATAACCCCCTGGACTAGAAAAGGGGTTTGTATCTACTCTAGGATGGCATGATTATGAGTCATAAGAGATATGGGGAAGTTATTATGTGGTCATCCCTCTAGTACTACGGAATTTTTCATTATAATATTCTGGAATGCATAAAGATTAATGGCAAGGATTCTCCTATTCCCATTCACCATTACCAAAATGTTCTTGGTGAATTCTACTACTAGAATGAGAATATATATACCTTATGAATATAGATTAGGTGTATATACATGCTTCTATTCTCCCTTTCCTATCAGTGGATACTAACAGTACTTGTGGATCGTGGCAGGGAGTTGAGTCATCCCCATGTTTTTTGTCAGATATTTCCTATTGACTTCACCAGATTATACCAAATGATACTATCGGTAGGATTGATGGATGATAGCTTGGGTATGCTCCTATTGGATAATTTCCACCACATTTGGTTTTTGGGATTCCTTGAATTCATCCAGATGAGTCTTCAAGATGATAGAATTAAGGCGGATGGGTTTATGTGCTCATTTGTTATTTCCCAACAAGTTGGTTTGATGGACTTCTCTAGAGGGGTAACAGGTAGGAACCTACTCCATGTTTGTCGGATGATTTCCCTGGAAGTTTGTCTTTCATTCTTGGGTCTGAGGGACCTTATCTGGATTGCCAAACATAACACCATTTTTATGTAGAGGGTGTGTTTCCACTCGGCATTGGTAGTGGTGATTGTTGGTAGAAGCCCTTAGAAAGGACATTTGTGACATCAGAATGAGGCCATGAGTGGCCTCTTGGTTGACCACCCTAGAATAGGGGGGATTGGTGATTTTGTTGCATGTATAAACTCCCAAAATGGTTGAATATGGTGGTTGGAACCATCTTCTTCTGGATCACCGGTCTTTTTGACCAGACAACTGGGGGTTATTATTATTTTGGAGGGCCTATCAAGAATCCTCCAAGTTCGAGATAGTCTCTTGTTGAATGTACTCTCAGACCAGTGGATTGGGGACCCGATGTTGAAGAATCTATGTCGGTGATGATGTCCTTCAAGTATATGAGGAACCATTTTGAGCAATATCTATGGCATTAACCCATGAAAACATTAAGGAATCCATTTGGAATGAAGGGAGTTCTTGGAAAGAAAATGATTATATATTTGTAAAATACCAATAATGAACTCCCACAATGCAACATATTTTACATGAGCACTTTTGTGATTGATTCCCTTATGTGGACCTCTTTTATAAATTGATATGGGGAAAATATATGGGTTACACTATCATATTGTATATGGATTCACATCGGGTTCAGCATTTTTTGTATCCCCCATAATGTGTTTTTTGGTTTGGAATCACTATATTCGATGGTTTCCATAGGATTTATTCATGGAACCAGAAACACCCGATGGTTATATATCTAAAGGGACCTACTTTCCAATGGTAGGAGTTCATTAGTTTTATTGACCGATGATACTTTAGAAATAACATTGTTTGAGAGGATGGGAGGTCGAGCTCATCACACAATTCAGGGGGAAATAATTTCCTACTTCGGGAATCTCTTATAGATTTAAGATATGTTCATGGATCCTTATTAATTTAACAAGCGTAATGAAGGTTTCCCTTGAAATTATGAATCAATTATTTTGCATGTGTGGAATTTAGAATCATCTATATGTATTCTAGGTTCCTAATCAATGGATATATCTATATGTTTTCATGGTTCCCCAGATATGGTATCCTCTCAAATACTAATTAGAGATTATTTATCTTGTGTTATGATGATGATGGTGTTTAATCCACTTAGTGGGGAACTCTAGAATTTATATTCATCTAGGTAGACAGAAGATGTTTTGACGTTAGGATCATACCCATAGATGTTCTACCTACGTATCCTCATGAAATGAATCAAAACCCTTATTTTTCTGTTCTGATAAATGGTACACGTCATACCTTTTATGTTTATGTGATAAGGACCTAACCGTATAGTTTTGTGTTATGTGGTAAGGACATCTAGGTGGAAGGTTCCTAGTTAAAGCATGGTTTGGGACTTATGTCGAAATATCCCAAGGAACATAAAAAAGGATATGTGTTACCAAGTTAAATTAAACTCTATTGGGAATGTGTCCAACAGAGAACAAGGTTGATATGGAGTATTGGGTTTTAACCTCAGGGAGGATTCCTACATATCCCGCTTTTATGAGAATGAAATCCCAAGTAGTTCAGTTAGTCTTCCAAGGATGACCCTTTGAGAAGATTAAGATGGGGATTACTCGTGAAATGGATTCCATTGTAAAAAGGTCCACGAGACGTGTCCTACCTCATATATATTTATACATGGTAAATTCAGGGCTAACTCTAAAGGAGGATTCCCATATTAAGGTAATTAGGGTGGGATTCTTGAGAAGGATGTCCAGTGAGCTCGAGCCCAAAGTGAAGGCTTCCTACGTATCCTAGTTATGGGAGGAATTAGAGTTCTTATAGTTCAATATTTGAGGTGGATTTTTTGGATGTTTTGATCACCTCAAATGGCTTATCCCATGCGAGTCATGCTCGGTGTGATAAGCAAGAGGTTGTGAAAGATTCAACAAACCACACACTTTCTCCTCCGCTGATGGAAGAGGTTGGGCCTAGGGAAAAAGAATCAAGGTTTACTGTGGATGAGGGTTGAATGAAATGAACCCTTAAATATGAAATAAAGGTGAAGGTTATTGGGTATGGTCTAAAAGTTAGGGGATTTCTCTTTGAGGGATGCCCTAAAATGGTCCTTGTAGTGGGAGGAGGATATAATTACCTCTGTAATGTAAAAGCAATTGTGACCCTCACTCTTCTTACCGGGGATAGGAGGCTCAAGATATTAGATATTAGAATGGGTTGACATATTTCTATCCCAAGAATCTAGTACGGTGAACTCATCAGCAATTTCTTTGCGGTAAGGGTCTATATGACCATAGATATCCAAATCCATGGACACCCCGAATATCCTTACCCATTGGAACCACAAGTGTGGAAAACCTCTGACCATAGATTTCAAAATCCAAATATGAGACACATTGTTGTACCTTTCCCAATGTTCTGAAAGATCAGGAGGTCTTGGTGGAGGTTTCAAATTGGTCCCTTTCAGATAATGGATCCAAGGATGGAGAAACCATTCAATGAGTGGATTAAAAGAGGGCTTAAAGAATTTATCACGTTGGTGGTCCGCATCGGTATGCCATGTAGTTGTACAATCCTGGTCCTAAGAGGAAATGAAAAATACATAACAGAGGAAGGATAATCCTGTGAAAGCATGAAATGCCTTTTTAAATGCACCATAGAGGCAACATAACATGGGTGAGGATTTAATTTAAGAACCATGGGTTTCCCTTTATGTCTTTGGAAGCATCCCACACACAATTCTTTTCTTATGGAATGGACCTTTCATAGATAACTTCTTATTATGGAAGTAGGGTACTTAATTAGATATTTTGTATTTAAAACTATGAAATTAACTTGATTTTTTTAATCCCATCTAATTATATCTTTTCTAGTGATTTAGAGAGCTACGTGAAAAAATTTGGGGAACTTGGAAAAGGAGCTATGCAATGGGAGATTTGGGAGTTCTTCCAACATTTTGATTTTTTGAAATGGGGATCCCAAGGGTTCTATTTATAGGCAAGGGGGGGGGGGGGATTGTCGAAAGGAAGTTGTCCACATAGGTCATGGGCGTAGACCCTCACGTAGATACCCCACACATGGGTTTCAAATATAAACGGCTATATAGGTTCCCCAAAATAGTTATGATGTGTAGGTCCTCAATGCATGTAATACACCTATAGGTAGGTCTAGCTAGATCTGCGCTGACCTTATTCTATGTAGGTATGTTGTATAGGTCCCTTAAACCAGATTTCATTACATCCTTTAAATTTTCTTGTCAATTTATCATATCCAAAATTCTATAACATGATCGTTTGGCCTTCCTTTAGTAAAAAAATGAGTGCCCACAATAGGATCCTTATTAATCCACATTATTTCCATAATTCCATGGTCCCTCCCACTCATTTCACCAGCCACCTTGTTTACCTTCCATGGGAGGTAGTGTATCAAGCAATCATAGTCTTTGAGTATTTCCAACCCTCTTCTTTTATCCATGTTCATATCCTTCTCATATAACATATACATTAAACCCTTGTGGCCTATATATATATATCATATCTTTCTCCATATAGGTAGTGTCTCCAAATTTTATATGAAATGATTACAAATAATATTTCATGGTCATGAGTTGGATTGTTCTATTCATGGATATGCAATTACCTAATTCATAGGAAAAAACCCTACCAAATGGTACAAGGAAACAACCAAGACCTTAAAGTATAAATATATTTTAAAAATCCTTTGTGAACTGATGGTAATGTTATTATCAATTAATTAATCAGTCTCATCTTTATATCTTCAACAATTCCTTAAAAATCCCTTGAACATGATAATCTAACCCCTTAACATGTTAAAATAGTGAACAGTTTGGCCAAATGGGTGAAATCTTGAACAAAAAACCATTATTAAACATTCAAACCCCAAAATATTGGATCCTGATTATATTCATTAGTGTAGTAAATTATTTTATAACATTTTTTTATAAGGGGTCAAAATATATTCCATCTGTAGAGATAATATGACCAAGAGAAAAAAATCATTGTGAAAAAATTCACACTTATTATATTTCCCATATAATTGTTTTTAGGGTATCTAGATTTATTTTATGATTATTCTCATGTTATTTATTGCTCATATATATAGATATCATAAATTAGTATAATGCTGAAGTTGTTAAGATAACTCTTAAATAATCTATTCATCTGATCAGTAAATTTAAAAGATTCATTAGTCAGTCCAAAAGGAATTACCATAAACACATAATATCTATAACCTCTTCAATATTTTTTCATTTGTATATCATTTTTCTTAACAAATAGATTATGATAATCAAAGAGAATATAAATCATTAAAAACGTATTGGCGCATTGATGTTGATCAATTAATTCATCAATGCGTAGTAAAATATACTTATTCTTTATCCTAATGAAATATATATTATTTTATTCAATGAAAAATTTAATCAAACTATACATATTTTTCATGAATAAAATAGGGGCGCCCCATGGTGAAACACTAAGGTGCATAAATAATTTATAACAAAAATCATATTGTTGTTTCTTTAGATCCACCATCAACACTATTTCCATTCTATAGGGTTATTTAGTTATTTTTCTGGCATACAGAATGAGTTTAATGGAGAATTAAAATTCATTCTCTGGTGGATAACTCGTTAATTATACTAGAAAAATGTCAATTATTTTCTATAGCATAAGAACATAATTTATTCTTTAGATATATTCCTTATATATATATCGTACTTGATCTTCCACTCTTCTATGAATATCATTATGAGGAGGTACTTGGTGTGATCTAGAAATGATTTAGATGGTGAAGTCCCCCAAATAAAGAGAGTAGATTCCACCCCACCATCATGAATCTTCATCTCTATATCTTGGAAATAAAAAATTTCTATTATACATTGGAAAAAATCCATACGAAGTGTGAAATCAAAGTCAAACAAAGGTATAACAACCCAATTTGAAAATAGAAGAAATATATGCATTATAATTAGAAATTTTGGTAATATCATTATTGTAAAATAATTTCCATTGGGGTTCTAAATTTATAACTCCCATAGTAGTTCAATATGTAAATATTTGTTATTTTTTGGAAAACATATAAGATATATAAGAGTTCAAAGATACAAAATAAAAAAAGCCTTAGGCAACCACGAGGATACTAGTGTAACACCAATAGATTTTGAGAATTTTTTTCTCAAATAATTTAAATCTTTTTGATATTTTTATTACACACAACACTATATTTAGACTTCATAACACATAACACTATGTGTAGCATTCATTACACAAAATACTGAGTTTATACGAAACATGACTATCTATTCAAATATTATTATTTAATATGATATTTATCAACTATATGTTGCAATATAGGGAATGAATATGGTTAAAAAAATTATAAAAATATATGGTTTACATATGTACATAAAATTGTTTCTTTGATTACCAATTAATTAGAAATAAAATAAAAAACTATTTCAAAATAAATGAAATCATTTTTTAAAAAACTATTTTTATAAACACTATGTGTTATACCTCAATAATTTAAATAGATAATTTTTTTTGAATTATTTTAATATAATGTATATATTATATATTAAAAAAATATTTAACAATCATCTTTTATGTTTTCTCATCAAGAGATAAGAATAAATCTAATTTTATACATAAAAATAATATTTTTCTAAAAACAGTTTTGACATCCTTTGTGAATTTATTTTAATTCTATTACAATTTTTTAAAATATATTTAAAATATAAAATTATTTACTGAAATAAAAAAGTAAAAATTAACTTGGGGTGACTTTTTCATAATTTTCTATGAAGATAACATTTTCAATGAATAATGAAAAATACTTGTTTTTTATTCAGAATTGTCACTTCATGTGAAGTATTTAAAAACATAAACATTTTTTAATATAGTTTTAAAGAATAAACTAGTACAATTATATATCTATTAAATAAATTTAGTTAATTTTAATTAATTTTATATTGGTTGTTTATATAAAAATGTTTTAAAACTTTCATTATTTTCTCTCTAGAAAACTGTTTTCTCATCATTCCTACCGGATTAATTTTAATTTTAATTTTTCCCACTTATATTAATGGAATATATAAAGATGGATTCTATATTTTCAACACGAATAATTTTTGTTATATAATAATTTGGACTAAGTTTTTGACCACAATGAATAGGTATAATTGTAACTATTATTTACCACAGTTGTGAAAAATGGATCTACCAATGCCCTAAACTAAAAATATAAGTGTTAAAAATGACCCAAAACATGTCAAAACATCCATTATATGGAAATATTTAAATCATATATCGTATATTATTTATCATGGAATATTTTGGAGAATTTTCACTTGTGAAAAATGTGTGTAAACCTTTTTGTTTTCAAAAATTACAAGTGTGCCGCTCACCTCAATTATAAAAGGCCACCCCATCCACTCTCCTCTTAAAAACTCCAAAACCATTTGGTTTAGACAATCCTAGACAAAATTAATTTATTATTCACTCAAATTTATGATCTATTATATCATTGGTATGGTTTTCAAATTTAATTTTCATATTCTCATTCCCTTATGATGACGTTATGTTTACTTATTTCCCTTGTTTACCCTTAATGAGAATCCAATATCACACTTTCAAATGTTTATTTTCCCTTGGTTATGATTATAGTTCTTACATGTGTTATATATAATAAGGGTTTTAGTTATGAGGAACTAGGTGGGAGATAGTTTAGATCACTTATAAACAAGCTGTTTATTTTTCAATACTTCCAAATTCATTATACTTTATAATCCTCCAACATCTGTTTGTGTAATGTAATGAATACTCCTCTAAATGTTGTAACATCTATGTATCAAATGTTTCTGTCACTATATTTGGTATCAATTTAAAGGGTTGGTTATATATAGGAAACAAGGATGATAAAATTTTAGTGAGTTTTGTAGGGATATGTATTAGGATAAGTATGTGTATAAGTCAAAGTACATGAAACATTCAGGGAATATTGGTAAAGCATAGAGAAAGTAGTTCCCATGAAGCTTCATCCATTTAGGGGTACAAAAAATGGATTTGGCTCTACCACATAGGTACCTAGGGGTAATAACTTTGAAAACGGTTCATTGCTCAGGATTCAATCTTCACCTAATGCACTACAATGGGCTTTTGTTGCATGCCTAGTTTGACAAACTTATGGGATATTCTTTGGAAATTCATAATTTCCTTACAAACCTTCATAAAGGATTTAAATAGATGATGAATTTGAATAACCTAGTATAAACATAAGTTTATATGTATT
The DNA here is from genome assembly GCA_963277665.1 of Viscum album. Classification (NCBI taxonomy): domain Eukaryota; kingdom Viridiplantae; phylum Streptophyta; class Magnoliopsida; order Santalales; family Viscaceae; genus Viscum; species Viscum album. Next base: position 1,336,781,734 of record OY728162.1, read on the forward strand.
AAAATAATGTTTCATGATTTTAACATCTTATAAGTGATTTTTCATGATTATGTGGTTCCCAAATATAATTATTATTGCTTACACTATTTTTTTGGTTTTAGAAAATGGATGGAACCGAAAGGAATCATGTTAATTATGATTGAATAGAAAATTGAAAAAATGTTTCTCCTGAGTATCCAAACTTTATGGGGGTTGGAATGAAAATTATCATTTCTATTATCAAATATATTTCTAAGTCTATAAATCATGGTGAACTTGCATGTGACAAAGTGAGAAAATGAAATACCATTTTTCACTTCATGAGGAAATTTCCAATTTCTTTTAATGATTTTTCTGAACCACTATTTTTTTGAGAAATGGATTGGTACCATTGAAAACATAGTTTTCATTATCCATTACCCATAGAGTGAAAAATTAATTTTTATATCTAACATTTGGAAGGCGAAACATATCAATGGTGGACTGTCATCCTGAATACAATAGAACATGATGAAATTGACTCCATGAAGAGTGATTTTTTTAATAAATTAATTTTAAATAAGTAATTTCATTGTTCTCTTCACATGAAAATTGATAAGGTGGTCCTGCAGTTATAGGAAATGGATTATGTATCCATTTGTAGCGATTCAGAAAATATTACAAGACCGATGAAGTATGATTTGGGTATTATCATCCAACATGAAAGTAAGTTTGATAGATTATTCAATGACATAAAAACAATTCTCCAAAGGGAATTGGACATAAGGGACTTCATTATCTATGAGGAAATCATTTTATGTGCTATCAAGTAAGATATGGGTATTTGGGTTACCCATCAATAACATGGTTTTGACAAGAAAAGAAAAATGGAATTCAAAGGAAACTCTAAAAACCATGGAGAAAAGAATATGATATTTCCATTATTTTTTAAATGTGAAAGAAATCCTAAAGGAAATTTTATTATGTGGACTGGTAAATGTATTTTGTGTAGGAAGTAGAGTCATTGAGAAATCGTTTGTCAGAGTGATGGGAAAAATTTGTCTAATGATGGAAATAGAGATAAATCTACCCATAATGCACCACATGTACTCCAGGGTTTCAAATGTAAGGTGTATGGGAATTATGTGAATCAATGACACAATATAAAGGCTAATGTGGATGATAAGACAAAACAACATTTAAAGAAAATGGAAAAGGGTAATTCTTATAAAAAACAATAGAGGAAGTGAATCATTAAAATTAGGTAACACTTGTCCTCCCCTCCTTAATAGGGAACTTGATGTTTGATTTTGTATGAATGAGCCCAGTGAAAATTTTATTATTAATAATTAAGTGAAATTTTACGTGATTATCACCCACTACATGGATTCTAGAATAATGAAATCGGAATTTGTATTTTATAAATATAAGGATGAACCCAACATTCCAATGAAAATGTTTTTATAAGATAAGATAATATATAAATAAAAAAGGATGAATTAACTTTTGGAAGTGTATGTATATCTATATATGTTTAACATAAATTTTAGGGATACCATTATGGGTGTCAGAACCTAGTTTTTCAGTCTGTAATGGATCATTTTAATTTTTTTATAATTCATTATTTTGGACCCAATATAGATGCCTAATGAGTTAAGGGTGTCTCGTGGGTGTCCATGGCTTGTTCAGAGCCTGAAACCCTGCTTATGGGATAAATATGATGGATGAGTGGTTATTAGAAACCTTGTAGGGTAGCCCACATAGTTACTTATAATCGTGTGAGGATGGAAAATTGGGTGAATCATGGTGCATCGTTTTCCCCAACTGCTTTCTAGTTATCACATGCCTGTTTAAAATTTTCAGACATTTTTATAGAGGTATTTTTCATTGTTGGTGCATGGTTTCCCTACCTTTCTGTCATAACAATGAGAAATTCCCCTCCTTTAGCATATGGTGCATGGTTGGTGCATGGTTTTCCTAATCATGCAGCCAAACCATGTGATGCCTATTTTTGGGTGATTTTACAAAAATACCCTTATGTGAAATGCTTAAGAACACCCCTTCTTTCTTATTTCTCCATAATTGATATAAAACCATCTATTATGAAATTTTGGATCTCTCAGTCCATATTTTATAAATTATTATCTCATTCGTATTTCCATAGTCTAATCAAAGCATCGTTTTTCTCATTATATCTCACTAGTAAAATCGTGATTCTTTTTTAGTCATTTATCGTTCTTATTTATTTCAATGATGCAATTTATATATAAGATAATATTCCATATTTTTAGGGAATTTATCCATTCTTCAAATATCATAAAATATAGGCCAAACTAGAGGCTAATACTAAATGAGGATAGTTATATTATTACAAGGATGGTGAGATATAACTCATACCTCAAGTTTCATCATTTTATAAATTCTCATGTGTGTGTGCTGATTCCATCTATAGTCACCTATTTATTTAATGTTCATTGATTATAGTTGTTAGAATGATATTATAAGACTCTTTATATAAATTTTATCCATTCATGGAGGTTTCTTCCTCAACATCGACCACCCCAATTAGGGTTTTTCAATAATTATGCATTTATATCTTGTTATGATTATCTGCATCACTGTTCAAGTATTCCTTGACTATACCTTTATAAGGGTAAGTGTTTAATAGAATCAGTGATTTGATAGTTGATAGAATATGGATTCTTATCACTTGACCCTACTAAGGTGAATGTTTCAACTTGATAAAACAATTTTAAATGAAAATAGAAAGTATAATATATATAGGACTTGGCCTAATTAAATAAGCATGAAGAACTCATTTTCACATCCATGGTAACCCATTCTATGTATAAAGGATGGAATTATAGTGAACCTAATTGATTGATTGTAACTTATATAAATTAATAAATGGTTTAATTTACCTTAGCCTTGTCACAAGAATGAAAGGTATTTAATGAAACAAATGTCTTCATAAGAGGCCTGATTATTACATGGACATAACTAATTAATGAATTGATTAAAAGGTACATCTTGAATAAGGACCTTGACAATATTACAAGAGTTGTAAAACTCAATATAGCCTTGGATTTTTGAAGGAATTCCTTGAGAACTCGTGGACTCCATTCTGATTTAGAGATGTCGATTTCCAAGGGTGAGACCCACCATGGATCCCGATATTTTTCTACTTCTAGATGCCCAGTATGACACCAGAGGATCCCTCCATTATAATTATTGTATTCCTTGGATACACTCCTTGGATCCAACATGATGTTTATAGACATTAGGTTCCATGGTTACATCAATCTGGCCCAGTCATTGCTTACTTGTTTTACCTTGGATGAGATCCTTGGACTGAGATATAATTATTATTATGGAATGCCTTAAGATATTCCCCTTGGATTACACTCATACCCCTATATCTTGGATACATTTTCATACCAACGTTTTCACAAAACTAGGGTCATGGATTTATTAGTCATTACCTCAGATCCCTTTCATTACTAATAACATCTTGGATGCCTTGTTATAACATGGATTCTTTATAAATATTATTAAAATTTAAGGATTTCATTTCTCATTATACCTCAAATGACTAACATATATAAACTGGAACATAATTAATATATGAAATGATTATATGTTCAGACACCAGATGAGGCTGAAGTAGTTACTTGGGTATTTATGTTATGATATTGATTTACTTCTATATATGCATGATTATATACTGTTTTAGAATATATTACATGGATTGTATGTTATAGACGTCATTGGTGGTGGCCTAATGAGATTAATCTTAAACCCTATATGAGTGCCATTGGTACCCTAGTATACTACATGTATGAATGTGTTGACAATGTGAAGCATACTACTTAAAACACTTGATTTCTTGCATGCATTACGCTAGAGAAGGGTATCAGATGACTGAGCTGGATCTTGGGATACTTGTATATTTTTTGGATTCCTTATTCTACTTTTATATATCATGTATTTTACTACATCCTGCATCATTGTATCCATGTTTTCCAAATTAATAGAACATGACATGTATCATAATTATAGTTTTTCTATGATTTAGCTTCACTATATGGTTATTTATCATTCCATTCAACTTATACTTCGGTGGCTATTTATTATACCATTTACACTATACCTAATACTGTATTTATCAATTTTTATACACTATAGAAATGAGGGTATAGTATCCCAATAAATACACCATACAACCTCGCTTACATTCAGTAGCCTCCAGTGTTTAGGAAGATACGCTTGAGTCCATGTCAACAAATGAGATTAGGGAACCACTGAGTTGCACCCGAGTATGGGAAGTCATAACAAGATTTTGAGTTTAGGATGATCATAAGTTAAAATTCATTGACACTCATTTTAGGATTTATGTGATAGGAGTTTATTAAAATAAAGGATATTTTCTGAGAGATTTAAGTAAATAAAACCTCTTTGTTTTGTATTTGTATTCGTGAAAAAGTTATTTGATGGGGAATGCATTTAATCTTTTTTGAAGTATTTTTAAAGGTACTTGTATGATTTAGCAGTTTTCTTATCTTTTAATTTCTGGTAATTATGGATTGTAGTATATCACCTTATGAATGAAGTAAACATTTTTTCTATTAGAAAATATTTCTCTCTCGATACACATTCCATAATATACATTAAAGAATATTGAAGGTTTCATTGAGTAAAACATTCAATTGAATCTAATCCGGATATAAGTTTTACCTAAATGTTCTTGGAAGTATTCAGTAAGCTCTTGATATTGATATTAGATTCAACACTATTTATCATCCTCAAATATATGGTCATACCATGAGAACAATTCAGACCCTAGAAGACATTCTAAGATATTATTCTATGTATTTTAATGGTTCTTGGAATCAACACATTATTTTTTTTTATAATAATATGTTCTAATTGATAATTAATATGGTTCATTATGTATACCTTTTGAGAAATAAGTTTAGAACTCCAAAATACTAGAATGAAGTGTTAGAAAGAAATCAATTAGTACTTGAGCTAGGAAATGAAATGGAAGAGAATGTTAGAGGAATTTTATAAGAACCCGAACCTTCTTTTCAGGTATGTTTTTCCTTTTCGGGTCGTTTTTGGGAAAAAGAGGAGAATTTGGAAATTTTCAAAGTACACGTCGTGTACTTTATAAGTACACTGCCTATACTCTCATACCGCTCAAGGTTGTGTGCTGGCCGTGTCATGGCCACACACACGGCCATGTTGGGGGGATGCGGAGGCCGCTTAATGCGGAGTACAGAAAAGCCTAGTACACGTCATGTACTCCAAAAGTACATGCTGTGTACTTTCTTTTTTTTCGTTAAATATACCGGGGTTGCGTCTTAACCCCAGAAACGTCTTCTTCTCCAGTTTCTTCAACCTAGAATGAGGGTATGGCCACCGATCTCCTCTGATCCACCGATCCGTAACTGGTTATCCAAATCGAACAATGTTGGGTGCAATAGAATCGTAGTAGTGAGTTCTTGTTTCTTCTTTCGCCACGTTTCCTGATTCCTTCTCTTATAAGAGTTATATGAGGTTGAACGCTTTAGAAGTTTTTGTAGATCTACTCCATTCTAGGCCGATTCACAGGTCGATGTTCAAGTATATCTACCTCCTAGGATCTAGGTAGGTGGTTTGTTTCCCTACGTTGAATGTCTTGGAGATTTAGTGAAAAAGTGTCAGATTCCCAAGTTTTGGGTATCTCAAGATAGGATTTTCATCCTGTTTTTTTATCTGCCATAGATTTCTTGTGTGCTCGAGGCTATTAGATGAATAATTATTTCTTGTTATCATGTTTGAGGGTCACCCATGTGTTTTCTCCATTGTTTTGTCTATTTATCATCATTTGCCTTAGGTTGCCTATGAGTCAGACCTTGTTGCATTGATTGTCTATCTGGATATAATTAATTGCATGTATTGTCTATGGTTTATATGATTTTGATACATTGTAGCTATTAGACAAGTAGTTTTTGACTTACATAGGGCTGCAGACAGTCGATTACACATGACTAGACTGCTCAGGGCTATGTGAACATGGTGCGGTAGACTAAAGAGGGAATTGACCATTAAGGGCTTCCCTAGAGAGTCATTTATAATGTAGTATTGTTCATAGGACCTATAGGAATTGGACTTTGTGCTTCCTCAGAGTGTCCTTAGTCACGTATCGAGACTACAGGGGGAATTAGATGTAAGTGCTTCCTCTGAGAGTATATAGCAACTGTTACCAGACTATAGGGGTTTTGACGGTGACATCACCCCGGAGTGTCTGTGCCTTGTATGATTACTTGACTAGAGGGGTCTTCCAGCATGAGCCACCCAGAGAGTCAGTGTGAATATTGTTCAGTTGGTTGTTATGAGTCCACCAAGCCAAAGAACAATCTTGGGTTTTGCACTTTTGTTGTTTAGGTAGTCTGTTGAGAAACCTGTTGTATTAATTGTTATACCTTTGTAATATAGAGTTGTTTGGTAGGTTCCTTGGTTGATAATTTAATGATTGAATTAAATTAATAAATGGATGTGAATAGAGATTTTTAGGTTTGTTTACTTTAGGGTATTTATGTTCCTCTACTGTATTTAATTCCATTACTTTTTCTATATTGCTCACTGACAGTAGGGAACAAATCTTGTGGTGGTTGCCTACTGGGATTAGTCTCACACCCTATTTGGGTCCTGCTTTTCGGACCAAACATGTTATATGGTTGTAGCTGTGGATAGGGATTGTGGCCCTTTTACTTCAGGTACGTGATTTTGAGTTGGAGCTGGAGAGCATGGGACAGAGCTTAGGCTTGTGATGTTATTGGTGTTACTGCTTACTTTTCGTACTTGTTTCTCTGTTGTATTTCAGCACATTGTTGTGTTTTTTTTCTTTCCGTAGATACTTGTACCTCTGGCTTCCTTATCATCATTACTAGATATTCCTTACTTCTGCTGTTTAGTTTCAGTTATTGTATCTTGTTTAATGTTTTCTCTATTGAATATTATTTCCATACCCTTGTATACCTTACCAAATGAGGGCATAGTTTCCCCAATGACTCACCAAGGACCTCGCTACTAGTCGGCAGCCTCTGGGTTTTGGGGAAACATGCTTGAGGTCATGTGGAGAACTGGGTACGGGGCACCAATTGAGTGGCTCCAGGTTTGGGTCGTTACAATGTGGTATTAGAGGGGGTTCTTTTCTTTTCCGTTATATTGACGTACTATTTAGCGACATTAGATCGGGATATGACAGAATAGGTAAATGGTAAATAGATGATCATGGATGTTCTACAACCTGTTTATAGTGAAAAATCCAGTTTACCTCAAATATTATAATTTTTGAGTTCTGAAAATGTTACAGTTTAATTGATTCCACTGTTGGGTGGTGCAATTTTTTGGTGTTGTTAATGATTATGTGATTGTGGTTCCATTTTGTTGCAACCCGATGAGATGAAGGTATTCCATCTCATTCATCATATAGGAACTTGTTAGCAAATAACATTTCATGCATTTTTCATTCCATCTAGATTGCATTCGAAATTTCATCCAATTGTGATAGAATTTGTGATAGATTATGCATGATGTTATGATAACTATTGTGATAAAATACTTGCTATGTTGATAGGGTATCATTTGTTTAGAGATCCTTTATCATGGATGCCAAACATTGGTCTTAGAGGTGTTATGGGCTCTCGAGGATAGGAATTTTGTGGATCTTGATTTGTTATACTGTTTTCTTGTTATATTCATTGTTATGATTCCATGATTTGATTCGCGGGGAGTATGAGCCACCACGAATCAGAATTTGGAACCTTAACACTTGTTTTTCTATGTTTTATGGGCTCCAGTGCAGTTCTGAGGCTACTATCTGGAAAAACCTAGAATACACGGTGTTTACTTTATGCATACACACAGTGTAGTTTTTAGCCGTGTCGCTGACCACGTGGGTAGGGACATGGGGTTGTGAAATTTCTTTTAAGAACACGTCGTGTACTATTTTACATTCCATGTAGTATGACTTAGGTATCTGGCCATGTCACGAACAACACAGGATTGGGATTTCCTTCTTGTACGTGTTGTGTCCCACAGGAACATGTCGTGTAGGGTCGGCCGTGTGTCAGGTCCTGTCGTTAACAACACGGGCCAGGTAAGGCATGTCAAGTACACATCATGTCTTCCTTGAACACGCTGTGTAGTTTCCTGTTGGGACGGTCCAAGTTCCAAGCCGTGTATGAGTAACCAGGCAGGAAGAAAAAGGGTTAGTACACGCCATGTAGTTTGACAACACGTTGTGTAACCAGGTGTTTTACACAACCATGTATGGCCAAGGTACAAGACCAAGGTAAAATTTCATGAAACACACTGTGTAGTGGTACTACATGCCATGTAGTCATGTTGTTCCCAAATTTTAGAGTTTTTCTCTCCTGTTTTGTTTTAATCTCCTCAGTTTCAACTGTATTCATCTTTAATGAAGGTATGATTTTGACCTTTCAGAGCTATGGCACCAAGACGTCCTCCCATTGCGCGTCAGGAACTAGGCAGTGGTCGTACGTCTGATACGGCAGATCAGTGATTACAAGTAGTTCCGCCTATCGTTCTGGACATGGAACTTGTAGTGATTCTAGACACTGGTGTTGACACTTAGTTCAGAGAGGGTTTCATGAGGTTTATACAGACCTTCTAGGGAGCTCAGCACCCTGCCCCGTCTATGGCAGAGCTGACGTGGGTTTTTCAGCAGCAGCATCCTCCAACGTTCACAGGGGATAGAGGACCACATGCTAGGGATTCATGGCTAGAATCCATGATATCCATCTTTTTGAACCTGGAGATGCCTCTCTAGAGGAGAGCGAGGCTCGAAAATTATATGCTACGATATTATTCTAAGAGATGGTGGGATGAAGTTTCGCAGGAAGGGCGCCAACAGGCTATGGCTTGGGACAAGTTCTAGTTTACGTTCTACGACTACTTCTACCCGGCGACACTGAGGGCTGACAGAGCCAGAGATTTCATGAACCTGCAGTAGGTTACTCTCGGAGTTATATAGTATTCCTCTCCATCCACAGAGTTATTTTTCTTCACTCACGTTCTAGGGAATCACGAGCTGTTTTTAATGAGGAAGTTTGAGGAAGGCCCCAGGCCAGACATCAGATCACAAGTGAACGTCTTTCAGCTAACTTCTATTACTCTAATAGTCAACCAGGGACTTATCATGGAGAGAATCTAAGGGATACTAGAGCTGAAGACCAGGGTAGTTTAGTATCCACGGTTGATTCGTTTTAGGTAGACAACATGAAGCACCATAGAGAGTCTACATGAGGTGACCCGAGGAAGAGAGGTATTCCTTCTGGTAGACAGGATCTTCCCTCTGGAAACCAAGTGGTGCATTATCAGTGTGGAAGAAATAGGAATAAGAGGCCTCAATTCCCAAGAGACCTAGTGGAGTTCCGATCTTATGTAAAGATGGTTTATCTGTAGCGTTTTAGCAATGTTCTCCTTCAAGCGGATAGTGAAGGAGCATCAGTTTCAACTCCACGTACAGGAGTAGGATTACTAGTTCCACAGTAGACTGGGGGCTGGCGTTCATTAGGTCATTCAGGATAGGGTTGAGGACATGGATGCAGTGGTCAGGCTCAAGAAGGGACATCTCAAAGATCTCACGCTGCTACATAGGGTCGCGGTGCAGGACAGACTTTTGCAGTAGATCAGATTCATCAGGAGCAGGATCCTGGACCTTCTACAGTTCGAGGTACAATCTTAGTAGCCTCAGTTTTATCCTCTTCACTTTTCGATACATGATCTTCTCATAGATTTATTTCTGTGCATACTGTGGAAAGCCTTAGACTTACTTTTTTTTACTTATGAGGTTATGGTGACGCTAGACACTCCCTTGAGAATTAGAACTACTAGCATGTGTCAGTGCTTGGACTTCCCCCTTGAGGTTAGTGGGTGTTGTTTTTCATGGAGTATCTTTGTTTTGGAGATGACAGGCTATGATTTCATTCTCGAGATGGACCGGTTAGTTCGATTCTAGTCCTTTATCGATTGATATCATCGTAGGGTTAGTTTCACATCACCAGAGGGCAGATCTTTTCTTCAAAACGGAGAATTTGATGTCCAGGAGAGTAGAGATGGACTATATCATCATGGTTTGGGAGGTGTTATGGCCAAGATTTCTAACTTATATCCAGATGACTAGTGGAATTTTCATTTAGAATTTCCTCCAGTGGTTGATCGCATTCCATATGTTTTTTCAGAGGACTTCTCAGGTTTACCTCTGGAGTGAGAGGTAGACTTCTCTATTGAGATTGTGCCAGGAGTAGCACCGGTATCCATTCCTCCATATAGGATGGCTACACCTAAGTTACTAGAGCTCAAGAAGTAGTTGGAGGAGCTGTAGGCAAAGGGTTTTATCCGACCCCGTACTTCTCCTTGGGGTTCGCCTGTCCTGTTTATGAAGAAGGAAGAGGACACCCTTAGGCTTTGTGTGGATTATCGGAAGCTAAACCAGTTGACGGTCAAGAACCGATATCCATTTCAACGGATAGATGATCTCTTTGATCAGATTCTAGGAGACAGAGTTTTCTCGAAGACCGACTTGAGATTCGGATATCATCAGTTGCGTGTCAGGCCATCTGATATACCTCTTAGATCCTTCCGGAGCAGGTATGGTCTGTATGAGTATTTGGTTATGCCATTTGGTCTCATGAACACGCCAGAAATTTTCATGGAACTGATGAACAGAGTTTTCCATCCTTACTTGGATTCATTCATGGTGGTTTTCGTGGATGATATCTTAGTGTACTCTCACACTCGACACGACCATGCTACCCATCTTGAGATCATTTTGAGTACACTAAGGGAGCATCAGTTATATGATAAGCTCTCAAAATTCCAATTTTTGATGGATGAGATTCACTTCTTGGGTCATGTCATCTCAGAGACAGGAGTATCTGTAGACGCATAGAAGGTGAGAGCAGTAGTCACCTTGGAGAAGCCAAGTAATGTCTTCGAGGTATGATGTTTCTTTGGGATGGCTGGTTACTACAAGCAGTTTATATAGGACTTATCACTCTTAGAAGCGTTGTTGTTGGGCTTGAATAATAATGGGGTGAAGTATGTTTGGTCAGAATCCTACGATTCAGACTTTCAAGAACTGAAGGGGAGACTAATTTCAGCACTGATTCAAGTTTTTCAGAAGCCAGGCAAGAGTTATACAGTTTTCATTGATGCATCTGGCATTGGGATTGGAGCAGTGCTTATGAAGGAGGATCGTGTTGTTGCATATGGAACATGGAAGTTGAGGCCACATGAGATGAATTATCCTATGCATGACCTGGAGTTGGCTATAGTTTTTCATGCTTTTCATTGTTGGAGAAATTATCTTCTGGGAGAGAATTTTGTGGTATATAATGACCAGAAGAGCCTCAAGTATATCTTCATGCAGTGTGACCTGAATCTAAGACAGTTTATGTTGGTTGATTACCTATTGTATTTTGATTTTGAGCTTACTTATCTGTATGGTAAATGAAACGTTGTGGCATATGCACTGACCAGGAGGACACAGATACGGGCAGTTCAGGAGGCCAGCAGTGAGTGGCAGCTTATGGCTCTGTTCTTTGAAATGAATTTGGAGGTGCATGACAGATAGGTTCAGAATTTTCTTTCTACTGTAGTTGTTACCTCTTCCCTTCATGAATGAGTTTAACGATACATATATCATATTCTGAAGGCCTAGTCTTATGGGAAGCCATGTCAAGAGAGGACCCTCTTCTCAGATGGACCGTAGATGAGGGTGAGATCTTGTGTTTCTAGGGACGTGTATGGGTGCCAGCAGATATACGCGAGGAGCTGATATGAGAATTTCATTCATTAGTTTGATCAGTTCGTCCTGGCGTCAACAAGATGTATCACGATCTACACCGCCAGTATTGGTGACCATGTATGAAGAGTGATGTTGCTAGTTTTGTCATGAGGTGTTCCACCTGTCAGTAGGTGAAGGCGGAGCACCAGCAACCCATAGGGATTTTATAGCAGCTATCCATTACCGAGAGGAAGTGGAATTATTTCATGATGGACTTCATGATAAGGTTACCGAGATCGCCTTGAGGGAATGTTGTGGTATTGGTTTTCATTGACAGGCTCATGATGGTTTCTCACTTCTTGCCGATTAAGGAGACCTTCAGTGTTGGTGAGCTTGACCGATTGTACATCCGTGAGATTATACGTTTTCATGGGGTTCTGAGTACTATCATTTTAGATAGGGATGACCGCATTATATGGAATTTCTGTCAAGGGTTACATAGGACTTTGCGTACACAGGTACTTCTGAGTACAACTTACCATCCCCAGGCAAATGGCCAGTTAGAACTCACGATTCAGTTTCTTGAGGACATGATACGAGCATGCGTCCATGATTTTGGAGGTTCTTGGGAGATACATATACCTCTAGTGGAGTTTTCCTACAATAATAGCTTTCAATCAACTATTCAAATGGCTCCTTACAAGACTTTGTACAGTAGGCCGTGCCGATCAACCTTGTTTTGGCTAGAGGAAGGAGAGGCCACTATGTTGGGACATCGTCTTGTTCAGGAAGCCACAGAACATGTAGATTTGATTCAAAAAATGATGGCTATTTCACAGTCTCACTAGAAATCTTATGTTGATCAGCAGAGATGACCTTTGGAGTTCAAGTTTGGAGAGCAGGTTTTCTTATGTGTTACCCCAAGGTTGGAGCACAAGAGGATCAGGTGACAGGGTAATCTTTCGCCAAGATACATCTGGCCATTTGGGGTTCTAGAGAGAGTCAGGCTGGTTTCTTATAGGTTATAGTTACCTCAGAGGTACCAGGATATGCATGATGTCTTCCATGTTTCTCAGCTTCGAAGCTATTTCTCAAAACCGTCTCATGTTTTTCAACCCGATGAGGTTGAGCTAGAGCAGGATGCATCGTTTGAGGAGAAAACTCTCAGGATTATTGATTGTAGTGTGAAGGTACTCCGTGGTCGGTCTGTTCCTTTTCTACAAGTGTTATGGTAGCACAACTGTGTACAAGATGAGACTTGGCAGAGGGAGGCCGATATGCGATCACAATGTCCAGAGTTGTTTGAGGCTTCTTCTTCTACACCTCGCTAGGGAAATTAAGAGATTAATTTATTTAAGGGTGGAAGTTTGTAAGAACCTGAACCTTATTTTTAGGTGTGTTTTTTTTTCTAGTCGTTTTTGGGAAAAACAAGAGAATCTGGAAATTTTCAAAGTACACGCCGTGTACTTTTATGCCGTTGAAGGTCGTGTGTTGTCCATGTCATGGCCACACACATGGCCATGTTGGGGTGATGCGGAGGTCGCTTAATGTGGAGTACGGAAAATCCTAGTACACATCATGTACCCCAAAAGTACACAATGTATACTATCTTTTTTTCGTTAAATGGATCGGGGTTGCGTCTTAACCCCAGAAACGTTTTCTTCTCCAGTTTCTTCAACCTAGAATGAGTTTACAACCACAGATCTTCTTTAAGCCGCCGATCCGTCACTGGTTATCCGAATCGAACATCGTTGGGTGCAATATAATCATAGCAGTGAGTTCATGGTTCTTCTTTGGCCATGTTTCATGATTCATTCTCTTATGAGAGTTATCTGAGGTTGAATGATTTAGATGTTTTTGCAGATCTACTCCGTTATAGGCTGATTCATAGGCCGAGGTTCAAGTATATCTATCTCATAGGATCGAGTTAGGTGGTTTGTTCCCCTATGTTGAATGTTTTTTGAGATTTTGTGAAAAAGTGTCAGATTCCCATGTTTTGGGTATCTTGGGTTAGGGTTTTGATCTGGTTTTGTTATCTTCCTTAGATTTCTTTTGTGCTCGAGGCTATTAAATGAATAATTATTTCTTGTTAGCATGTTTGAGGGTCACCCATGGGTGTTCTCCCTTGTTTTGGTTATTTATCGTTTTTTATATTAGGTTTCCTATGAGGCAGACCTTGTTGCATTGATTACCTGAATTGATATAATTGATTGCATGTATTGCATATGGTTTATATTCCTTTGAGGAATTATAGATATTAGCCAAGTATTTGTTGAACTTACTTAGGGACGGAGATAGTCGATTACGCATGACGAGACTGCTCAGCGCTGTGTGAACCTGGTGTGGTAGACTAAAGAGGGAATTGACCATTTAGGGCTTCCCTGGAGAGTCAGTTATAAATTATTATTGTTCACATGACCTATGAGAATTATACTTTTTTCCTCCTCAGAGTGTCCTTAGTTGCGTATTGAGACTACAGGGGGAATTAGATGTAAGTGGTTCCTCAGAGAGTATATAGCAACCGTCACCAGACCGCAGGGGAATTGACCGTGACAGCTCCCCAGAGTGTATGTGATTTATATGATTACTTGACTAGAGGGGTATGCCAGTATGAGCCACCTAGAGATTCAGTGTGAATATTGTTTGGTTGGTTGTGACGAGTCCACCAAGACAAAGAATAAGCTTGGGTTTGGCACTGTTGTTGTTTAGGTAGTCTGCTGAGATACATGTTGTGTTACTTGTTATGCCTAGGGAATATAGAGCTGTTTTCTAGAGTCCTTGGTTGATAACAAAATTATTGAATTAAATTACTATATTTATGTGAATGGATAATTGAAGGTTTGTTTACTTTAGTGTATTTATGTTCCTCTGGTTTATTTAATTCCGTTACTTTTGCAATATTTTTCACTGAAAATAGGTCAAATATCTTGTGGTGGTTGCCTACTGGGATTAGTATCACACCCTTTTTGGGTCCTGCGTTTCTGCCCAAACAGGTTATATGGTTGCATGTGTGGATAGGGATTGTGTCCCTTCTACTTCGGGTACATGATTGCTGGTGGGATCTGGAGAGCATGTGACTGAGCTTAGGCTTGCGATGTTGCTGCAGTTACTACTTACGTTTAGTACTTGTTTCTCAATTATATTTTAGCACGTTGTTGTGTTTGCAGCATTCCTTGGATACTTGTACCTGTTGCATCACTACAATCATTAATATATATTCATTACTACCGCTGTTTAGTTTCAGTTATTGTATGATGTTTACTATTTCCGTTATGGACTGTTAATTCCTTTTCCTTGTATACCTTACCAAATGAGGGCATAGTTTCCCCAGTGACTCACTAAGGCCCTCGCTACTAGTCAGTAGCCTTTGGCATTTGGGGAAACGTGCTTGAGGTCATGTGGTGAACCAGGTACGGGGCACCAGTTGAGTGGCTCCGGATTTGGGTCATTACACATTTAGTCGCATGTAAAGGATTAGAAAATTTAATCTATGTGTTATATTGATAACCATTAGGGTTATATAAAATTTGAAGTTTGTAAGAAGGATTTTCTATGAATATATTAGTGTAAGAAAAATGGAAAACTAACCCCCAGATATATCAATCTCGTTGAAATTATTGATCGTATCAAGACTATATATTATCTCTTGGTTATTCCATTAAAAGCATTCATTTTCATAAAGTGTTCCATTTATATCTCATGAAGATGTACATACCTAATCTATCACATGTACTAAACTCATAGGTCTCACCATAAGAGCATAATATTTATTTTGGGGAACAACCAACAGAGACTATAGATCATTTAGAGAAAGATATATGAAATAATACCACTCACCTATTCAATGTTTTGTGGAAAAAATACCATCTTGATAAGTTACATGGGACCTAATGATGTAATGAGTTAGCTGTATCCTTCGTTTTGGTACCAAAGTGATGAATTTTGTGGATGAAATTCATCTTATGTGGGGTAGAATGTAACACCTTGATTTTTTGTGAGTTTTTTAAAATAATTTTATTCTTCTTGATATTTTGTGTTACACATAACTATTATTTTATCCTTCATTACATTAAATATTGATTGTATCTTTCATTACACAGAACACTTAGTTTCAATGAAATGTGAAATACTATAAAAATATCATTATTCAATATGGTATTTATCACATAGCCTTTTTAATGGAGGGTATGAATATGATTAAAAAATTAAGAAAATATATGGTCTACATATGTATATAAAATTATTAGTTTTATTACAAATTAATTAGAAATGTTAATAAAAATATTTTTTAAAATAAAATAAATATCTCTAAAAACTATTTTTATTAAAAAAATGTGTTCTACAAAAATAAATTAAAAAAAAATATTTTTTAAATGATTTTAATGGTATTAATTTGTTATATATTCAATAAATATTTAACATTCATCTTCTGTGTTTTCTACATAAGAGATAAGAATAAATCTAATTGTACTCTTAAAACAGTATTTTTCTAAAAATTTATTTACTCACCTTTTGTGCACTTATTTTAAAATTATTTTTTCCACCTCTAGAAAATTTATATGAAAATTTTAAATTAATTTTTGAAATCATAATGTTTTCATTATTATAGGGGTAATATTTGATAATTTTTTAAGAAGTTTAATATTTCCCTGAATAGTGAAAAATTATTATTTTCATTATGATGTTTCATTTCATTTAAAGCATTTAAAAACATAAAAATTTATTTATTATGGTTTTAAATGTTAAATTATTTAATTAATATATCTATTGTTCCAATTTATGTTATTTTTACTAATTTTAGTTTGAATTATGATTAAAATATTTTTAATCTTTTAAATATTTTCAAATTGGAAAACCACTTTCTCGTCAGGTATGTGAGATTAATTTTAAATTAAAAATTTTCTTCTTATGTAAATGGAATTTAGAAATATGGATACCATATTTGGAATAATAATTAATTATACAATATAATAATTCCAATTTAATTTTTGACCATAATGAATAGTAAAAACAGTAAAAATTATTTATTGTGGTTATGGTAAAATGGGTTTACCACGGGTGTAGGGGGAGTTAAACTAAATTGATAAGGTCTAAAAAGTTCCCAAAACTATTCCAAAAACCATTTTATTGAATTATATAGACCTTATATATTTTTTGTTAAATAATTTTCAATTTTGGGACTTTTAACATTTAAAAAATTTGGGCACACCAATTTATTCTTAAACATTACAAGTGTTCCACTCACCTCACCTAAAAAAGTTCACACCCTCTAAAATACTATACACACCTACTAAACAATTTGGTTCAGACAAGACCTAACAACATTACTTTTTTAAATTCCAAATATTATCCTATAAGCCATAATTTGTTTAGAAATCCATCCTAATACGCATTTTGGTGCAAACTAACATATGTTTCTTGAAGAAGAGGTGTCATTTCCCAATAAAGTTTTTTATTTTATTTAATCATACACCTTTTTTAATTATTATTAAATAATTATAATATAATAACCGTAGTACGATTAATATATTAAGAATTTTTATATTAACACTCAACAAAAGAGGCATTCAACCGTGCTAAAAATGGCCTATATCAGCACTAGAGAAGTGATGACCACGTGAGAGAGATTAAAAGCCTGAGTCTTTTTTCAATGCTAAAAAACACTGATAAAGGATCCTTTTATCCAGAATTTTTTGAGCACCGATATATGGGAATACTGGAGTGTCCTGTAATGGAACACTGCAAAACTAGTGAATTTTGCTATAACAACACATTGTAGCCCCAAAAACAACACAAAATCAGAAAAAGAAAGTATGAATAATGAATTTAAATGACGATAAAACAATCTAGGATCGTTTTCTCAGTTTTGGAAATGTAATGCATGTTTTAAACTAAAATTATACTTATATATTGAAAAAATTCACGTAGAGTCATACTGGTCACACAGTGCATCGTATTGAGGTTTAGATGATTCTTAAATTTCTCAAATGACTTGGTAATCATTTTGATATATTATCAAAACAATCAGAATGTTTTTTCTCGGTTTTGAGTACATCACTTGTCTTCTTTACTAAAATTTCTTTTAAAATGGAAACATGCACTTTGGCTCATACTAGTCACATCGTGGGTTGTTTTATCATTATATCAATACTTACACACTAAAAATGTCTTATGAATCATTTTTGTAAATTAAAAATAAAATACGAGGGTGTTTTCACTATTTTTAGTGAGAGACTCTTTTGGAACTAAAATATTGATATTAAACAGATAATGGAATCATTGAGTTATATTAGACCAATAACATGTTATATTGAGATGAGACTAATTAATACACGTTAAAATAAATTATGTATCATTTTAATAATGTATCAAAACAATATGAATGTGTTTTGCAAAGTTTGAGAAGGTGAGTTGCCCTTTTTACTAAAATTGATGTAAATTTTAAATAAAAAGATACTATTTCAGTCATATCTGTCACACCGTGATTCAGATTTGGGTGAGCCTAATTCTTAGACATCCCAAATGGCATATGGATCTTTTTTATAAATGATAAAAACAATATGAATACATTTACTCATTTTTTATTATGTCACTTGTCTTTTTTACGAAATATCATTCTAAACAAGAAACATGCACTTTGACTCTTACAAATCCCATCATATGTCTATTTGATGTGAAATTTAATACCACATGTCAAAACTTACTTATGAATCAATGTAATAAATTATAAATAAAATTCGATCTTGTTTTCTTAATTTTTAGTGAGTAACGTTTTTTGTACAAAACTACAAATTTTAAATTGATAATAGACACATTGAGTTATACTGGGAACATGGTGTACTAGATTGAGGTGTGGATAATTCCTATAAATAAACAATTACTTATGGATCATAGACCTAAATAATCAAAATAATATTAATGTATTTTCTCAGTTTTGAGTAGGTCGGTTTTTCATTTTATTAAATGTGATGCCATTTATAAAAAAAATACACATTTGAGTTATACTGATCACACCATCTATCTAATTGAGTTACGGATGATTCTTAATCATCTCAAATGACATATTTATTATTTTTCTAAAGTTACGAAAAAATTGGAATCCATTTGATTGGTTTTGAGTATGTCAGTTATTTTTTTACTAAATTTTCATTTTAAACATGAAACATGCACTTTGACCAATACTGATCGCTTCGTGTTTCAGTATTATATAAGACTGACTCCTATTCATCAAAATTTACTTATGAATAAATTTTCAAAATTTTTAATAAAATAAATAAACACTTACTTTTTTTCATTGAGTGGCATTTTTTGTACTAAACTATCGATTTTAAAGTGATAAAGGACACATTGAGTCATAGCAGTCCCATCATGTGTCAAATTGAGGTGTGGTTAATTCCTACACATCTTAAATGACTTATGGATCATTTACCTAAAGAATAATAATAATATTAATAATAATTTCTCTTGATTTTGAGAATGTTAGATATCCTTTTTACTAATATTCATGTCCATTTTAAATAAAAACAAGCGTTTGGAGTTATATCGATCACACCATGTGTCATATTGAGATGCAGTTGATTCCAACACATCCCAAAGTCTTACAAAAATATTAACATCAAATTATACCACATTTCTATATTCTTTCTTTATTGATCACACAACACTACATATTGACTTGATGTTCTTAGACGAAAACCATTTCTTTTTATTGAAAGTCAGAAGAGAAGTGGAAACTGATTTTCCCATTATATCACTACAAGTCACCAAAATTGGAACATGAGTTTCCTATATTCTTCTATATTTAAAAAATAAGAAATGTTTTTCACCTAAAAACATTGACTCTATATGCATTATTTTCAGTTAAATAAAGAAAGGCAATGAAAATGGAAAACATGGTAACATAGGTAGAAAGAATCATTTTACGTCTTTTGTGGATTGTTTTAGATAGTTGAACGAAAAATATGACTTCCCAAAATATTTGTGAAAAAACTAAATAATTATTAGATACAAATGATAAGGAAATTGTCTTAGAAATATTATATAAAATGATGACAACATTAATTAAATAAGTATTATGAATTGAACTTTTCTGAATGGTTTTATCAATTCTTGATATATTTCCTTGAATCTATTATCTTAATTGTAGGCTTGAAGTCAAATCTCCCATGAGTATGAGTAGCTTCGATCAAACCACCCCAACTCGAACAAAAGAATCCACTTGAATAAGAAAATAATTATTATATGATTAATACTGAAAAAAATAAATTAAACATAAATTTTAACCAATATATTAATTATATGGATAATGATTTTAATATGAAAACAATGTTGACCAATGTGATATACCAATGGAAAATCACGAATGATGATAAAAAACACAAATAGATCTCTCTATACAATCAATCAATGAGTGAGGAGGATGAGGGTAAAATAATATACATTGGATTGATGATTTTAATTGTCCGAGAGATATTAATGATATCCCATTTGGTTTATTAAATATTAATTTTTTAAAATATATATATATTCATTATCAAAGGTGAATACCTCCCATTTGTGAGAATTACATGGATGGTAATCAGAGATTCCTAGGGGTTGAACCAAATGACAATGTTAAAGAATGATCTGTTTTTAGGTGGATTAATGTAAAACATATATAGTGTTTATTAGATGTGTGGGGAAATAAATGAAGTAATTTTTTAGAAGTAATAATTAGTGGGTTATAATTTCAAAGATGGTTATATTTTTATCAATAGTAAGAAATACAATAATGTCTAAAATTCCTGAATAAAATGTCATTGGTCATAGTAAAATTTTGGTGAAAACTCGAAGGAGTAAGACTCCACAAAAAAATATCATTTTTCCCATGTAGATCCTAAATCATTTATAGTGGTTTACACTGATGATAATTGGATAAAATCTATGCATGAGTAACTTGATTAGAAGAAGAAAAATGTGAAATATAGAGCGTTATCTGAATAATAACAACCAAGGATTATTAAGGGTCATGTTATTGTATATGTTTTTCAAAAAAATGCCCATTAGATTAAAATTATATTAGTTTTTTAGTTATTTTTTTCTTAATTATGTAAAACTCATAACACAATAGGTCATGTTAAAGTATTTTTAATGATAACCAATTTTTTCACGTGATTGATATGGTCACATCTATGGGGTATCATGTTACCCTAAGGAGGACATAAAATATTGATTTATGTTTTTGTTAGAAAACCATAAAATATAATAAAATTATAAATTCATAGGGAACATATCATGTCATTAAAATATTAAATCCAAACTAATAAATTTTACTTGATGTAGGATTTTAAATGGGTAATTATTTTATCCCTCAAAAATAAGTTTTATTTTCAATAAATAGATTCTATTAAAACTTATTTATTTAATTTACATTAATCAATGTTCATATTTTATTTTATCAAAATTAGTTAAATCTGGTGGTATAAGGTTTATTCTTTAATTATTTAAAATATTATTCAAAATATAAATAATAGAAAACTTTTCTCGTTAAATAGGTTACTTTTCAAATAAAATATCATATTTAGAAAAAAAATTTGTAATCCTAAAGGATTGTGAACAATAAATTCTATCAACAATGTACTTTTCTTCTGTTGGGGAACCCTGGAGAAGTGATGTCCGAATGTGGTGAGGTTGGTGAAAAAATACGGGTGTGTAGAATTTTATTAATGAGAAATCATTAAGAATTATTTTCCATTTAGAAGAAGAAATGTTGGAGGAGTTTCCTTATATCATTGCTACTCAAGGAGAGGCAGATAAGATGATGGGTAGGATGCTACGAGTGGCTACCAATAGTGAGTAGGATGTATGGATTGAAAAACAAGAAATTATACTAATAAGGGGCTTTAATGAAGGGATAATAAGTAAAGAGAAGTATACTAAAACGTGGGAAATGTTTGCGGATCACATTGAAGACATAATTCTTGATGATCCAGATATAAAGGTGTATTCTATATATCAGAATCTCTTTTGGGAGGAATCATCTAATAGGTTAAAGTTATATTTCAATATTTTGTGATCTCTTATGAGTCATGTACTATTAGTTGAACTTATGTGGTTTCTCACTTTTTAATAAAAGTTTTTTTAATTAAAATTTTAATTTATAATGAATATAAAAATATCAATTACATTTTTTCTAAAACTTAGTTTTTCTTTTATAATATAGTAGAAGGATTATAGAACCTTAAACCTATTTAATTTTTCTATTTATAGAATTTATCTCATATAATTTAAATCAAAATTGAAATATTTCAAAAATAAAAACAGAAAAAAAATATATTTTTTCATGAATCAGATAAATAAATAAGATAACAAATCAAACATATATAATGTTTTTTCTTATCTAATTTTATAGATTCATCAGAATCATTTGACTGTTATATTTCATAAGTGAACAATATATCTATCCCAGGCCTCATAAATTAGTTCATTATCATTATAAATAAATACATTAATTTTACACCAAATTTCAGTGCGAATTATCCTAGTAAAAAATTTCAGGAAAAAATATTTATATAGTTGTTCCCATGTGTCAAATATTTCATCATTCATTTCTTGGAAAAAAATTCTACGATTACCATACAAATAAAAGGGATTACACTATATTTTAGTTCCTCCTCACTCAACTATCTCAGTGACCATTGCTTCATGACATAATATAATACCCCAATGATGTCATATATTTAATCATAAATGTGATTTGAAATGTAATATTCCAAACCAATGACAACATCGATCGCTATATAGATAAATTTTTCAAAATTTAAAAATTGAAAAATATGTATTTCATGGAATATAGGTATTGGGATCCTATTATACATTACAAAAACCAGAACCAACATTAGTTTTGATATATTTCAGGTCGCACACCACCAAGGTTTCCCCATGGAGGCCCACATGATATTTGGGAAGGCAATACTTCAATATATCTAAAAAACAATGAATTTTGGGAGGTTTTATTATAGGATAGGGTAAATATAATTGTTGGGATACCTAGATATGGGATGAAAAGTATCATTGGATAACCGAGGGATATTAGTGTTATTGAAAACCCAATATTTCTTTCCATATGTGGTTGTGTTCAACCCGTGAATCGCTCGAGACATGGATTCAAGCCTTGGAATAGTTGGAGCCTCAATTCTAGCCTATATTCGGGCATGGATTCGCCAACAAGGAGTGTTTGTAGTAAGTCTCTTTTGCAGAGAGATTCAGATATTGGGAACTGGTTCACAATTGTTATGGTTCTTAAAATAGATCTTGACACCTTTATCAGTTCTTCAATATAAGTGCTGATAAAGTTACCTTTTTATCAATGCTAAGTTAATAAGCACTGATAAAATTAATCATTATCAGCATTTTTACCATTGAAAAATCTTTATTTTCATTAGTGATAAAAAGCACTGATAAATACTTATAATACAATCTTTTTATAAATATAACTTTAAAAAAAGTATATTTATTATATATAATTATAATACTTATAATAATAATTTTTATAAAATAGTAATTTTATAATTATTTAAATAAGTAATTATTTATTTATAATTATATGAATTATTTTTGTAATGATATTTATATCATTATATATACATAATTATATATATATATAAACATAGTAAATATATTAATTGTTTAAATAAATTTATTATAATTTTATAATTATTTATTTATAATTGTATAAATACATTTTAAAAAATATATTATTTATTTATATATATTTATAAATATATAAAAATAGTAAATATAAATTTGTAAATACATTTATTTAGAAATATGTTTTTAAAAATGTATTTTTAACATTATTAATGAACATATAATCTTAAGTTCATGCTTATTGAAAATGAGTAAAATTGATTAATTAAAAATGAGTATAATATTGAAAATTTGGATAAGAATGATTTATATAAATCATTATAAAAAGGATATATATTGAAATAATGATGAATAAATATTGAAAAAATTAAAACATAGTAAATAAATATATATTAAAGAAGTAATATAAATTGATTAAACTCCAAAAAAATATTTATGTGTGGGTGTATGTATATAAAAAGGCATTAATTATTTACATAGGAAATAAATATAATTTTTTTGATCTGTGTTATAAATTGAAAAATCAAATGTCATTCAATTATATCGACTACTCAATGAAATTAGTTAGTATTTTTATTTCTTATTAATTTTTAATTATAAAAAATTATTCACTAAATATATTAAAATTTAATGTTAGACGTAAATAATAATTTATATTATATAAATAATATATTTATATATATTAACTTATATTTGTATATTTAATATATTATATTTATTAACATTATCAACAATCGTCTAATTAATAAACTGTTTATTATTTTTCTCAATTTACTTATTTTTAATTTTAATTTGTTTAATTTTAATTTTTCATATATCTATATATTTAATTCTTACTATTTAATTGTATTTACAATTTTTATATAGTATAATAAATTTATTCATTTTTATCAATAATTATTTAAATATTAATATTTGTTATAAATTTTTTAGTAAACTCATTTTGTAATTTTTATTTATTTAATTATTTCATTTTATTTATTTGGACCTTTATCATCACAAAAAAATTGTTGATAAAGGATTCCTTTATGAGCTTTAAAAATAATGCAATAATAAAGGGACCCTTTATGAGTGCTAAAAATCATCTATAAAGGGAAAAAAATTCAATGCTTAAGAAAGTGCAGATAAAGATGTCATTTATCTATGATTTTATCTAGGGATGATAAATACCAGAATTTTTTAATTCATATTTTTTAGTATTGTATGGAAATGACCTAAATATATCTCATCTTCCCTCAAATGGGAAATGTAACATTGATCAAGCGTTCGACAGACAACCACCTCACGAACCAATGTGAAACTTTTTCCAAAAACACATATCACAGTCGGGATGATGATAGACATACTATATGATTACATTTTATATTTTTAACATAACTATAATTATATAAATATTTTATCATATATACCATTTTTACTTTCCATTCTATAAAGAATATGAAAACTTCATTCCTGTGTTTGATGGACTAACCCCTTGTGAAACGATGTGATTCATTCATCACATATGCTTTACATGGAATGTAATAAGGGATGTTTAAAATAAAAACATGTTATATATATGATATAAAATTTATTATATAAATTTATTATATTATTTACCTTTCATTCATTTCTTCCGTCAATAAAATGGACACAATGATCATGCGTACATACAACCTACCATCTACATGATTAGTGTATTTCATTTTCAAATTATAACATTTATAGATTACTATAAATAAAAATATAACGAATATATATTATTATTATATTACTATTAAAATTATGGATATGATGGTAACATGATTAGAGTAAGATTGAAAAAAACACATAATCAAAGCAGCCATGAAAAACAAAGCTATTATTGCGTGAAACCTCACATTAACAAAGAATTGTTAATGAATGATCAATAAAAGGTCATAAGTAAATAATATATGGTATGAAATATATGATCATGGTTCTAAAATTAAATCATAATAAACATATATTTATCATACATGAGGTTTTAATTTATACAAAGGAAGTCAAGACTTAAGGTAAGGGATTCTCGTCTCGCTTTCATTTTCTTTGAGAAAAAATCCATATTTACCTTCTGTTTCTTTTTTGAGGTGTATATACAAGACCTTTTACATGTAATATCTTGAAAATATTTATTCGCCTGATATTATAATATTCATTTAATTTCAATCTTTCATGTGGCTTATAGTTCAAAGTTACGAAACTGCTAAGGGTTTTATGATACAATCTCATTGTTTATTGAGATTGTGTACATTTATTCTTCTTATGATGAAATCATATGATTTATCTATCATGAAACCTAGTAATTTTATTACCCTATAATTATTTCATTATAATATATTATTTCCCTTCATTTTTCTCTCCTTGTGTACCCAATAGTTCAAAATAATTCTTCTATGAAAACTTTCATTTATTTCTCTCTTCAGTCGAAAACATTTTTTCTTCAAAGTCCATGTTTTCTAAAAATGTTATCAAATTTTTTTATCATTATTCAATGTATTTAATAAATATGTTTTTACGCAATCTTTAATTTTTACAAAAACATTTCAATGTAATCTTCATGTTGTCATTTAAACATTGAATGTTTGGATTTTACTGAAAATTTGAAAGGAATCATTTCTTAAAGTGTACAACCTGAATGGTATTTTCCTTCATTAGGACCAATAAATATTTTAGATATTCCTTTATAATTTTTAAAGGTTATTATAAATGAATAATAGTTTGAAAAGTTATTTATGTTTTAAAATGTTTTTTAATGAGTAAAGTATATTGTTATCAAGAAATGTTTTAAATGAGTTTTATACATTCCTTAATAAATTTTCGAGGTTCTTTTTTAAGAAAAATATTTCCAAAATATATTATGAAATTGTATTAAGAAATTATTTTTTTGAAATGTAATTTTCCATAAGAAATTTTCCATCTGACCATTCCAAAAAATTTTCTATCTAAGATGACATCCTTAGATGTAACTTTTGCTTTACAAGTAATATAATCCCAGGAAACCATTGTAATTCATTCTATTTTTGATTTACCTTTATGATGGTAAGTTGTTTTCAAAACCTGTCTCTCTTCCACAAGTTATACCAAGATAATGTTCTTGTGAAACCCACTTCTTTTTTCATGGGTTATGCTTTGATGAAATGATGAAATGATTTTGAAACATATTTTTTTTACATGTTATGTTTTGTTCAATTGTTAATGAAACCAATTTCCTTTAATGGGTGTTGATATAATGAATGTTTTATGATATTTTAGAACACATATGTATGATTTTCATTATATGTAAGTGGTTATTTTATAACCAAGTATGGTGGTTATGTTATGACATAGACGGGTTGGACCTATTTATACCTCTAATGCATTGGGTAAATTTTGATATCTCATGATATATACATGACTAGAATGGGGGGGTTAACCAAATCAGTAAAGGACATTGTCCACTATGATAGTTTTTTGAGTGAAACTTGACTACAATTACAGTTTAGGGTGTGAAACCTTTCTACTGTGATAGATTTAAC
This sequence comes from Viscum album, assembly GCA_963277665.1. NCBI lineage: Eukaryota > Viridiplantae > Streptophyta > Magnoliopsida > Santalales > Viscaceae > Viscum > Viscum album. The sequence continues at coordinate 1,336,808,635 of OY728162.1, forward strand.
AATGGTTCTTAACTACTATGGAAATGATTTTCTATACTTATGTGTGTGCCACAAATATATATCCTCTTGTAATGTTATGTTCTCATGGATTAGGTTATTTAATTCCATTATGATTTATTTATAAGGAAATTGAATGATTTATTCCATGAGTCAAGATTATGATTTAAGATATTCAGTGTATGGTTTTGGAATGTTATTCTCGTGTTTCATAAACTTATTCTCACATCATGCTTAAATATTTCCTTTGTTTACCCTTACTAAGAGTTTGATCACACCTTTTCTTGTGTTTCTTCTCCCAAGGTTATAATTATATGTATTATGTGGGATATAACTAATAGGTGTGAAAGTTGTGAGGAACGAATTAGGAGATGATGTTGAACACATATGAACAAGCTGTTTATGTTTCGATGTTTCCAAAGGTACTATACCATTATGATCCTCAAGAATGTGTTTTCATAATGTAATGAATATTCATCTAAAAGATGTAATATATTTCTATAAGATGTTTGAGTCTCTAAAAATATCAAAGTACCCTCCACAATATACTTTGTAATTTTGACTTCAGTTGTGGTCATCCCATAAGCTTTTCCTTTATCCCTTTTCCCTTTATGAGGAAACGTACTTGTATATTTATGACATTAGTTCTCATAACCTCCCATATCCTTATTGATAAATCATTAAATATCAATTCTGGGTTCCTTGGATTTTACTTTATAATATTGACGTTATTTTTCTCCATACAATCCACAAAAATCATGCTCCATTCCAATAAACCTCGTGGTGTTTCTTCCCATAGATATCACATGTGGGAAATAACACCCTTCCTTTCTTGACCTCTTCCTCATTCTTCTCCCATGATACTCTATCAATATATTCTTCTCCTAATTTACCTTGAATACATATATCCTAGATAAATATTTCCCTATCTTAATGGTTCTTGAGATTATATCCTCATATGATGAAAACATAAGAGATATCGACACCTTTTTAAGGATCATCATTGTACCATAAAATAATTTATCAATATTTCATTCCAGTTTACATAAATTTCCCACAACATGTTTACCTAACCTTGTAAATTTATCCTCATATATAGAAACGTTTTACTCATCCATTTTTCTAGGATTGGGGAATTTATTTTCCACTTCTATTCAATTATAATGATGATTTTGTATAGAAAAAATCCTAAAAAATTCTCCAATCCCAAGTGTTTTTAATTATATACAAACATTGGTCTACCACTCCCTTCAAATGATAGAACTCTAGGAAGATTTCTTCATTTTATCTACTTCGCAATGAGAGAAAGATTTTGTATTAGAACTTGTTCCATTCTTCAGTTATCAATCGATTGGTATTTGAAATTAATGTAGATGGTTTTTTCACATAATGTTGTCTATAACATCTTGACCTGTGTGCCACTTAATGGTTCACTAACCTGGTCGGTCACATGGCCTCAATCAGGCCACCCCATATGCTAGAGGCTACTGACTAGATGCAAGGGTAAAAAAGGGGTGATATTGGGGAGACTATATATTCATATCAAAGTGGAATAGAATATATCAATACCATGGAATAGTGGAAGATATATATATTTGAGAAATAGCATAGCAGAACAAGACACTATGAATGAAAAGACTAGTAACATGTCGTAAAAAGAGAATCCATGGTATAAGTAATAAGAAAACAATAAAATAATAAAATCCATAACTATATCATATATATATCAATCTGAGTATGTCATTATCTATAAAAAAATAAACATACTGGCATGTAGTACAATATATACACAAAAGGTATAAAAGAAAAAAAGATATATATAATTCTTGAATCATGAGCCTCTGTTTAGTCTTGTGCTTCCCTACTCCTAAGAAGAAATCGAAAACCTATAGTAGGGTGCTTTCATTATCCATACCTACAAAAAATAATCTAAGCAGGTACCAATGGTGTCCGAAGTAAGGTGTTATATAAAATCCTTGTAAGACACCACTAATGGTGTCTAATACCATTCATTCAGTGAATATATAATAGTAACAATGTTCAATTAGTAATATAATTTGTAAAATAAGTGTTGAATGTAAAAACCCATAAAATTTCGAGTTCCAATAGACAACTATTATGTGCTATTTTCATCAAACATAGCCTGAATTTCCTATATAAATAGTCAATTCTATCTCATTTTATAAATAATTATTTGGACTTAGCGTGTAGCCCAAAATTTCCAATAATGACATGGTACCAAGAGATGCCTAACCCGGCCATCAATAAGGTATAAGACTCTTCTTGAATCCAACATTGTTATTTGTCATGTCAGACACATCGTATAAATCAGTTGATTAATTATTCAATTAAGAAACTGAGCCTATTCTTGGCATTCCTTATTTCTAATCCAGGGATCACTCTAGGCATAACATGAATCAAACGCCATACAATCTCATACATGGAGATCCTCATAAAAAAATTATCTCTCTAGGTTTGGTATAACATCATCTCAGTTTGAATCTATCCTTATCGTCCCACTAAAGGATCCCAATTCTCACTCCTAGAATATATATAATCTCACATCTGAATCCATCCTTGGCATTCCATAAGAAGTCAAATTATAAATCAGGCATATGACTGTCAACCCCCTAAGTTCGTACTTGTTAGTCCACAAAGGAGTCCATGTTTTACTAAATAATAAGTAAGTAAATGGTCAAATGAGTCCATCTATAGAGTTCATATATGAACCCATGTGTCACCCAAGACATATAATAAACATTCAATCAATATTATTTTATTATTTCAAAGGTCAACACCATGACATTTTGATTAAACCTTACCTCAGAAGGTGGCTCAAGGAATGTTCTAATCTTAGAAGACTTATTCTATTAATTATCTCCCATGGGCATATCAAAATAAGAAGAAACACATAATTAATCAAGAAAAACGTTGCCAGAGTTTAGGTACATGTTCTTCCATTTCCTTTATTTAATCAATTAAAATTACAATTACAATTCATCCTTCAACATACCATTGAAATGGGTAAATGGAACACCTTAAATTTAGTCAAATTTATATAATACCCAATGTGGTTCATTAACTATAAAAATCACCCATGGGGTGGTTTTAATTCTATGACCTTGAAATTAAATAATTTATAAATGGGTATCGTTAATTACATAGATCATACATATCAATTTTAGTCAAGGAATAAATTCAATTTCAAGAGAATCTCTTGGAAAATATAGTATATGATGCAATGGTGTATATATATAGACAACCCTAATTTAAGGGGAAAGCATGAGAGTACCTAAAACAAACACATATTAGAGAACTCCTCTATTATTAACCTATCATTCAGTCAATATTGATATAAAAACAAAGAATGGACGAATAACCTTGAAATAGAATATATTGGTTCACATCCAAATTGCTCAACCTAACCCAAGAATTATAATGAAATAATCAAAATGAATTAAAAAATCACCAACTTGAATCCAACAAGACTAACGATGTTTGATTATGAGTTCGGACAGACGATCAGGTGACAATCCTAACTTTAGGCTTCAAAAGGAATTCCAATGGTATAAATACACTGTGAATTGTAAAATAGGAAAAATAAACAGGGTTTTACAATATAAACTCATAATGGAAAATTGATAATTTCCCAAAAAATATCGGGATGCATGGTTTGGCCGGATGGATGTCCAAACCATGCGCCAACCATGTTCCCTTCACTGTGCTGAGGGGAAACCTATATGGTTAATGCCTATAGATTGAAAAACTGTGACCAAATGTGAATAACACATATCATAAGAACTATAGGTGCCCCCATATGGGAATACATTCCTCTCAACAAAGTTTCCTCAAATGTTTTGAGATATGTAAACTATATTCCAAGGCCTCGCACGGTTAGTCAAAATGTGAGTCATGACCCGCACGGTTTCTTATAACCATGCATCCTACATTGTTTTGTCAAAAACATAGGCTCCTGGGTCTGAACGAGAGTTGGACACCTCTGATACTACCACTACATCAAAGGATAGTCATAGTTATCCAAAAAATTAATTTAAATCAAATAAATTAATGTAAAGTAACATATTATAAATCTTTAATAAGAACATGGTTCTTACAAACTTCCCCATTTAAAGCAATTTGTCCCTGAATTTCCCTTCCAAGTGCATTGAAGCAACATATGTGAACACATCTGACCATTGTTCTCAAACATAGGCCTTCCACTTCCCAATCTCATCTAGCACATGACCATACTTCCATAACACCATACTAAATGAACATCCGAGCCTCAAAGAACCTTTATTCTATAATCCATAATAAAAATAGGATTCTATTAAAAGGATGAATCGACCTATAACTAGACCTACTAGAGATGAATATCACAAGGCATTTCAAAATGATAGTGGTGTGTCTGAGATAAGTGGAAGACATCAGGCATGGCTGGGTACCTCTGAGGTAACTACAACTGATAGGCTACCGGCCCAACTCCACCAATAATCTCGAACAACCCGACATGTCACAGTGAAATATTATCCTATCATCTGATCCTCCAGTTTCCTATCCTTGGTAAATATGTAAAAAATACCTGATCCCCAACCTCAAACTCTAATGGTCATCGATGGAGATTGGTGTAAGATTACATTCAAGACTGTGCTGTATCCATCCACTTTCGAATCAACTAAACCTTCTATGTAGTCTCCTAAATGAGGTGAGGTCCAAGAATCAATACCCCTCCTACCTATAACTATCATAGGGGTGATCGTAATTTTCTACCAAACAATGCGTCATAAGGATCCATCTATAAAGTATCTTGAAATCAATTGTCATATCTGTTCTCAACTAGGGGTATATGCCTCTCCCAAGAGGCCTCAAACTCAAGGACACGTTCTCAGATCAAATCCTTAAGAACTATAATTGTGCGCTCTAACTGGACATTGATGTGAGGGTGGTACATTGTTCATAAAAGGACATGTATACCCAACAACCTCTACAACCCTTTCAAGAAACAAGAATTAAATTGGGAATCCCTATTTGAAAATATAATTTGAAGGACCTAAGGAAGGAACAAAATCTCATGGATATACAACCTCCGAATGTTTTATATAGAAAATTTATCTTATATAGGTAGGAAATGAGAAACCTTCATGAATTAGTAAAAAACAACCCAAATGGAATCATTACCTCACAGTGACCTTGGTAACCTGATCATGAAATGAATCACACCATCATCACATTTCCATACATGAATGGGCATCTTCTGTTAAAGTATGACTATCCATTGGTGTTCTGTCTTCACCTTATGACAGGTGGAACACCTCATGACCAAACCAGCTACATCACTTTTCATACCTCGACAATAATACAAGTGACATAAATTCATATGCATCTTGATAACTTTGAGCTGCACTTCCAAAGACGATGCATGAAAGTATATCATCATCTCCGACAATATTTCTACTGAAAACCATACACAACCATGTATACATATAATTTTATCCTTTCTCGGAATCCATCCAAGAGGTGGTTCCTCACCATCCACACCCTTCCATAGGACTAGGAACACAGAATCCAAAAACTGTCTCATATGCACTCTATCCATGAGGTTAAAATTCATCACTAAAGATAAAATAAAATTCATATAATGAATATCCTTTACCTCCAAGTGTATCTCTAAAAACAAGTCCATAAGATTCCACTCACAACTATCCTCTTGAACTTATTGTATCTGAGTCCAACTATTCAGTTCATTAAGAACTGCATTTCCATTATCGGGTGTATGGGGAACCTCAAATTTGAAATATTGTATCTACTCTACACACCTTCGCTGCCTTAAATTTCTGTCACGCTATGTAATGATGTTTTTGAGGATATTGTGGTTTATGTACAGCAAAAATCGCTGAACCAACATGTAATGCCTCCAACAACACAATGCATGAGCAAAAATGCGTAGCTTGAGATCGTGATTCAAGTATTTCCTCTCTTGTGTCTTCAATTGAAAAGTCTTGTGTTCCATAACTCTCTCGTCTTAAATCAGAATAACTGTAAGACCAATGGCTAATGAATCAAAGAAAATAGTGTAACTCTTACCTAGATTTGGAGAAATTATTATCAGAATTGATGTAAATTTCCCATGAAGCTATTTAAAGGATATATCATATGAATAAGACTATATAAACATCACACTCTTTTTAATAAATCCATTAAGAAGTGTTTCTAAGTAGTATTAATCTTATATGAAGTTATTGAAATAAATTACTAGCCCTAAGAAAATATGTATATCAAAGACATTATAAGGATGTTCCCTAGAAACTATAGCTCTCACCTTCTCTAGGTCAACTAATACTCTTTTCTCTAAGATAATTTGACCCAAGAAGTTAATATGATCCTTCTAAATGTGTCACTTTGTGAGCATATAATATAATTGATGATCTCTCAGTGTATCCAATAAAATATCAACATTTTTTTCATGGTTGTGTCAATTGTTAGAATATAACAACATATCATCTACAAATACCACAACAAAAGAATCTAGATAAGGATGGAAAACTTGATTCATCATTTCCATGAAAACTGGTAGTGCATTCTTGAGACCGAATGACATAACAAAATACTCATATAGTTCATACCTAATATGAAAATATATGTGAGGTATATCTAATGATTTAACATGCGCCTAATTCTAACCCAATATAAAATAAATATTCAAGAACACCTGAGATATATAGAACTGGTCAAAGTGATCTTATATCCATGGTAAATGATATTGGTTCTTAACTTTCAGATGGTTCAATTTTCATTAATCCAAAAATAGCATGAGAGTTCCATCTACTTTTTTCACAAAAGGGATAAGATAACCCCCACATATTAGTACTAGGTTAGACAAAACCTTTTTTATCTAAATCCTATACCTACCTATTAAGCTCCTACATCTCAATAGTTTCCATCCTATATGGAGGAATAGATACTGGTGCAGTGCTTAGAAGTAGATTAATAGAGAACTCTACCACTCTCACTATCGGTAGTCCTAAATATTCTTCCAGGAAAACTTCCCTAAAATTTTCAACCACTAGAGGCAAATCTTTCTGATGTGTTCCTTTAATATCTAGATATTTGTTTGTAATCTGGGCTATCATCCCACAAATACCACAATGCTCACGTCTATGTCGACTTCCCTAGACTTCCCATTCACCCTTGTGAATAAACTCTATGCCCTTTGATGATTGGAAGTTCACCCTTCAATGATAGAAATCAACAAAATCATGAAATAGAACCAACCAATCCATTATAAGAATGATGAAAGAACCTATCATCTTAAGTAAGAAGAGGTTCCATACATTGTGACACCCACACATATCAAGGGGGTACTCCCTGCACTGGCATACATCCTCTTTTTAAATTCCAAATGGATTATTAATCATCAAAACACAGTCAAAACATTGGACACTAAGCCCAAGGATCTCTACAACGGGCATAGATATAAATCAATGATAATCCACTATATCGTAACGAGAAGATAATAATGTATAAGATACTATAATAGTACATATCATAGTAGAAGTTTCGGGATTCTTCTCCTTATGAGTTGGTTTCACTGAATATGTCATTCCTGATCCACAGACCTTTGATATAGCCTATAATTCCTATGTATATCCACTCTGTTGTATCTAAAATATGGGGTCTGAATACCAAGACCATGACAAATTCATCATATTGATTGTTCGGTTGTACTCCATACACCTTCCTAACTAGAAGTTGCAGACCCCACTCCTTTACATGGAGTCAATTCAAACCCTCTAATACTGACTGCTGAAGGAAATGGTCTAAAAAAACATTGAATGTAACCCACACTACAGCAGGATCATCCTAGGACACAGTTCCTCATGAAATGAGATCTCATTTTTCTTAGTCTACAATACTGGTGACACCTCACCTGGATACCTAAATATGTTTTTTGGCTACTAATATCACCACATGAAATCTCCATATCGAACTTCCTACTACTTGTCATTATAGAACCAGATCTGGGTGTTGAACCACCTTGGATTGCACACCCTGCCTCTCTCAGGTAACCATCCATGATAATTGCCTGATTCATTATTCCAGAAGTGGTAGTCATCCAAGTGAAATTATCCTTCAATCAGATGTCCTACCTGAGACCATCCTCTGATTTCATGACATAAGATAACTTATTTTCCATATGAATATGTGTTAAGTGATAGAGATCTATAAAATGGACTAAATAATCCATAAATAATAACATTCCATACTCCATGTGCATGATATCTCAGGCTCTATTGGCCCCCATTATCTCTAGATAGACATAATCATAGAAAGCCATATTGAAATCACTCCATGATATCTTATGATGATGATCATCTTGAGTAATAACATCCAAACATCTTATGGAAGAATCATGCAATATATATGTAGTATGACTTACTCTCCTCCCAGTAGGTGTCTAAATATGGTCAATGATAGATAGCATGGCCTCTAGCCATGACTCTATAGCATAATTTCCACCCTCCCCCCAAAACAATGTTTAATACTATTGTAGGAACTCGGGCATCAGCTATTCTATAGTCAAGGTAGGTCGCAGTGCTCCCTGAATGGTTTGTAAGAAACAATTTAATTGTTTTTTAAAAATATAGATCAACACCTATGTCTGGTACTATCATTGGTGCCTCAGCCAGCACCACAATAAGATTTACTGGTAGCCCATGGCCCACCACCTCTAGATCATGGATTCCACCACTCTCTTAGCATGTGAATGGATAATGCCATGATAAAATATCTCTACAAATTCCAAGTGCAAGCTATAGGATAAAATTAAACAGCAGTTAAAATTTCAAGTATTAAAATACGATAGGTAAAAGAGTTAATATATATGATTCACACCCCTTCGCCTGGTCCTAGATTCTGGTGTGGGAGACATACAAATCATAAAAAATCAAGAGATACTACCTACTTCCCAATACTAAGGTTAGGTTTGGGTCAAGTTATCTTCTATAAACAATTCAATTTCATTTATTTCACAATTATATAACAATTCAATTGGATGATTGAATTATCTGGATCACTATTTATAATTTATAGGGGATAATACTCTTTATAAATTTGAGGGTGGATTCTATTTAATTCAAACCATAACATATTCCATTTCATGATTGAACTTTCCATAATTTACCACATAAGGTGTCTGTTGTTGCCAGATAATGAAAACATTGTTTAGGTTATGGAACATACTCTATGTACCAAAAATGTTTCTCAATTCTCTATAATAACACTAGAAATATAACAATTCTATATCTCACAACACACAAAAATACAATCATGCTATCAAACTATGCATCCTATATTGAATGAAATAAACCATGGAATGTCAATTTTAACAGGTGCTTGAAATGATGAATGAGACAAATTCCTCTTTTACCTCATATCATCTGATCAAGAATGAAAAGGCACAATAATATCAATAATAATATCATAATCTAAATATGTCACCCATTGATGAAATCAAATAAACATTAATATCAGAATAAAAAAACAAATTCCTTTCATGGAAATTTTTATTTTCTCTATACATGGGTTAGATACTCCCAAGAACATATCATTACCAAATTCCAATATTTCCTAATCTCATATATTTTATTTAAATATAATAAGGTAGAAAAAAATATTCTATGATACCACTTTGTAATGTCCCAACCTGGGTTCCACTCAACGTTGACTATACAGGGGGGGGGGGGGGTTACATAGCCTCAAGCACACCGTCCCATACACCAGATTATATCAAATAGTAGAGATGTTCAAAATGGGGTTATAATGAGGAAACTATGCCCTTATATCAAAGTGATGCTTTGGTTATCAATAGATACGAATATCTAGAGAAATATATAATTGAGAAATGACATAGTATAATAAGATAATATGAATGATAGGACCATTAACCCACCGTAGAAAAAGCATACAAGACCAACATAATAAGAAAATGACTGAAATAATGAAATTCAGATCATTATCAGATATATATATATATATCATGGTGATTATATCATGATCTAAAAAAATAAGAAGATAGGCATGTAGTATAATGTAGAGACCCGAAGCTTATCGTACATGGACATTACATTACTTTTGCGGAATACTTAGTACATAACAAAAACACACACTAAAGGATCGTAATAGTTTAGTGTCTTTGGAAACTCGGAACGTAATCTTCTAATCGTGGTGAAAGTTCTTCAATATCTCCCATAAAGGTCATCCGTTTTTTTTACCTAAAACCTTTCTTTATATCCTGGGGAAAAGAAAACATAAAAGGGTGAGCTCAAATGCTCAATAAGAGTAAACAAAAGAAATATCAATCACATAATTTTCATAAGAACATAACATTTTTGGAAATCTTAACCTGCAAAAGAGAGCATAATTTCATAACATGGGATAAATCATAGTAGTGAAAATGAAATCCCAATAATCATAACTTAAAACGTGAAACTTTGTGGCATACACACATAATCATAGAGAATCATTCCTTGTTAGTCAAGACTCATTGCCAAGACTATCTTAGTGGACAAAGTCCCTTTCTGAATCGAGTAATCCTCGTTTCAGTCCTGTTTCACTGAACCGGTATAACCTACCATTCCAGCCATGTCTATCTCATGAGATATGAAATCTTTACCCAATGCATTGGAGGGATATATAGGTCCCACCCATCTTATAATGAATCCTTTCTTATGTGTGCCACATAATCATAAACCATACATCATAGCTTAACCCATGTAATAAAAATGGGATTCTTAAACAACATGACATCATAAAACAATTAATATAAGATAAAGGAATTCATAAAAATGTTTCCATCACAACATAATCAAATCCATGTAATAATAGGGATAAAAACAGAACCCTTTTATTATCTTAGATGGAAAATAATTTTGATAAAATACTTGAACTTTATTCTTGAGGAAAATATCCTTTCTACTTCAAAAAACATTTTTCCTTTCATAACATGTCATAAAACATTAAAATAAAAGAAGTTCATTAAAAATAAACTTGAAAACTTGTAAAGGAAGCTTCTTGGAAATAATGTTTTAAAGATCCATTCATGCCGTATAAGTTAAAAAAAACATTCTTCGTACTTTTGTCGGAAAAGTCAAAAAGTACCTCGTACGAGAAACGACAAAAGATTCCATTTATTTCTTTTACTAAAAACTCACCGAAGGGTAAAAATGGATTTAAACAATTGTAGGTGGATGAAAATAATATTAAATATTGATGAAACATGGATGTGGATGATAAAATACACCCCAGTAAATACTTACGAATAAACAATCTCGGATAAAAATGAGATTGTGATATTTCCCTTACCTTAGGTCCGACTTGCTTTGTAAGTGTCCGAACCTCCTGTATAATGATTTAAATCATGTTATTGACTTATTACAGAATCATATTCGTTGTTATGATATCATATATGGTTCACTTATGACATTATATTACCCGTTCTTTTGTAAATTCCATGTTAAAAAAGCGTTTTGGGTAAAATCGTTTCATTTATCGTAGGTGTTTTGACTTGTTGTTCTTGACATCATTATTACTTATATCATGATTTACTTACTTCCAAAATATAAAATATGATTTATATATCATATATATTCAGTATATATATATATATATATATAATAGGTAGATAAATAAAATGAAAAACCCCGTTCATGGAGACGGTAGTCCGTACGTACGCATGAACGCTGTTTTCCTTTCCTTATTGTCTTGAAATGGAAGTAAGTAGATGAAATACATATGTATATATATACATAAATCCAGTAGCTTTATAATGTCATATATTTCATTATTATTTCTTATATATACATTATAATCATTCTTAAATGGTTAACAAGGAGAATGAATCTCATCGCGTCGTGGAGACGGTATTCCGTACATACGCACGAGCGATGATATCATTTCTATAAATATTGAATTGAATTGGAGTGGATTATACAATATATCAGAATCAATATGATGTTGTAATAACTATGTATAGTTATTCTTTACACCATTATACCCATCCATGTAAGGTGGTGGAGGAAAATAGATTACACCACGGCGTGGAGACGGTATTCCGTACGTACGCACGCGCGGTGATTTCTTTTTCCGTAGGATAGATAGATGGTGAAATAGGGTTGTTTCATACTTATAATAACATATCAATATATGAGTGATACTGATGTTATTACTTCATAATGAAACAACCTAAGAAGAAGAAGTGGAAGAAGAAATAAAGATGAAAGAATTGGTAACGGTAATTACCTCTTCTTTGAAGCGCCTTTTGGAGACCTCCTCTTAGGGAACTAAAATTGGTCTTTGAGGAAGACCAGAACCTCTAGGATGTTGCTAGGGAAGTGGAGAAGAGATTTTGGCAGGGGTTGGCCGAGCTTGAGTGCTCAAATTGGTGTGAGGAGGAGGGGGAGGAGGTGTCCTTTTATAGGGGAGGAGAGGGGCACCTTAGGAATATCTCAAAATATTATTTTATATTAAAGTCAAAATCGGTTTATAATGGTTCCAAAGGGTCTTATTTCGAAGATAAGGTGGGGATGGGTCGAAATCCTATCAACCAATAGAATTTAGACAAGTTTAGGATATTATTTTAACCTTATCAATTAGATTTAACTCTAAGTTAAATAATTTAACTTTTACCATGTCTTTTTTTTTCTTTCACTATATGGTTAATACACTTACTATAACATGCCAAACGAACCCCAAATTGTATATTATTAATAAATATATCCTTATCTATGTCATTTGGCCGAACCTTCGATTTTTAGGAATAAAATAACAATTAATAATATAATATTTGATTTAAAAACTATTTTGTGTCAATTTTGACAATATTTGATATATGATTTTTGTGAGAGTCATAACAGAATTAAATGTTCGAACCAAGTTAATTAAATCAACATTAATATATCATAGTAACCTATAAAATTAGTGGAATTCATAAAAAATCTAAAATTACATTTATTTTGGTGTTTATAACATCAATTATGTCAATATTTCATTAATAAGATAATTACTGCATCATCGTTGTGTCATAAATAAATTAAATTATTTTATGTCTAAAAATTACAAATAAAATATCATCATGTAGGAAATATTTTTAGCTTTCTAATGAATATTTACAATAGAATTTATCTTATGTATAACCCCATATTAAAAATGATTTAGTTATTAAACTTTGATTTTAACTATTTTAACCCTTCTTTAAATAAATTAATAATAAATGTCCTAATCTAATCCAAGTGGGCCTAAATGGTCATATTTTATTCCTAAGTTTGTTTTTGGTCGAATTACACTTGTCCAATAGAATTAGGACATGTGTTAGGGTAATATTAATATAATATTTACCCTTAGTTACCCTATTTACTATTAACCGTGGTAAAAAAAGTAAAAAGTTACTATTCACCAAAAATTTATTTTAATCTCATTGAACCACATTTTAGTCCTTGATATTAACCGTGTCTCTCGGATTTTCGAAATTCCATTCACAGAAGCGGTAAAATTATGTTTTATGCAAAATTCAGTTTTTAACCTACCACTTAGTAGTTTCACTATTCATAAAAAATTGATGTTTTTTAGAACAATGCCGAAATTTCATCCCAAGCTATATTTCATATTCCGAATTCAAAAATGAAGTCTATTTTACCAAATTCATAACATAAAAGTTGCATTAATTAATTTTATAATTAAATCCCGCTGTTAAAACAAATAGCGTGTTTTTTAAGAAACAATATCTATCAAAAGATTGACACTTGTTAATGTCTAGTTTAAATGTGAAATTACATCCAATGACCAACATTGTATTAAATTGTAAAAATATATTCTAAATATACTTTAAAACCACTCAAATTAATGATTTATCACTACTAATTATTTCGATTAAAAAAGTTGTTTTTAATTATAATTTAGTAATTTTCACTATTCATCCAAATATGAAAGTTATCCGAAAATCACCAAAATTTCAACCTAAGATAATTTCGATATTCTGAATCCAAAAATGAAGTTCATTTTGAAAAATAATATTTATAGAATTTTAAAAATTGGTTATTACTATTCATAACGGCTAGTTTTAATAATATTTTAATAGCATATCGTTGTTTAATGAAACTCAGTATTGCGTATTACACACGCTATCGAGGAAGGTCGCGATTGCGTGTAATGCAAGGCAAGTCAAGGATGTGTGTTGTGCAAGCTCCTTTAGGTGTAGCGTACAACACAAGACATTAATAAAATTAAAAAGAATATTTTTTTATAAAATCATGGGCTGTTACATTCTACCCCCCTTAAAATGAATTTCGCCCTCGAAATTCGTCGGGGTTATAAATGGTTTACTATTCGAAAGTTTCTTTAATAGAAACCCACATCGTAAAAAAGGAATACCAAAACTTGGCTTTAAAAACTAAAGTATGAAATGTAACGATTACCCAAATAAACTAATCACTGGGTTTCCACATAGGTGAAAATATGGATATGGAAGAGAAATCTAACCATCATGTTCTGATGGAGAGTGGTAGAGAACATGGATATGGAAAATCCAGTAATCAAAAATCCATAGATTTGTGATGATATAAGGTACCATCTGATTCATCAGGTATAAGATCACTAGGACAACATTTTTTGTTTTCAAGATCATTTCCCTAAAGTTGAAAATTTGCTTAAAATAAATACTTACTTTATTTTGGTACAATCTCACTTTTGTTCGTTCCTTGAACAATTTCTACCTCATCTCTTAAATAAATGAAGTTGAATTTGTTATTCGTGAAGTGTTAGCAGATCATGTGATAGAATGACGGGTCATTCCATCTGTCTCAAAAGGTTAGCAAAATTTATATACATAAGTCGATCTATAGTGGGATTAATCATATATGGTTCCTAAAATGGACTTATACTTCATATATCATACTGCTTAATATAATAAAACTAGTTTCTACTAAACAGGTACTTCCTGTAGGACAGTGGTAGGCGATAAAGGCCAGTCGCACTTCGGTTGTGGGTTCGATACCTACAGCCTTGTCCGAAGCGATGGGCTGTCGCCCGTCCGGCAGGTTGCCCATTTTCTAAAACTACGTTAATATAACATCCCATCAATAATATCGAAAATCTTCTATCCTTAAACAATACTAACTTATGTCCAACATAATCCAGTCTAATCTTTAGGCTTATACATAATACTGCAGTCCACTCTCATAATATAGTGACAACGATTACCAGAGATTTAATACTGTCGTTGATCCCCACATATCATAAGATATGTCTTGTTGGTCACATTCCAAACATTCAAAGTCCTTAATCGTGTATTCTCTTGAATACCTTAGTGAAAACATGAGTGCAGTTAAAAGTTAACACTTTCCACATATCAAAATCCTCAAAATTCTATATACTCAAACCATGATATCACTTAGTCCTTATATCAATCATGAGCTCATGAATACTATCAAACATTTCATTTTCCCCTTATCCCTTCATTATGCGCATATCATCTTCATTCCAAAAATATCTGAATAACCTTTCATGGATACTGGTAACATTAATCAGACAACAATGTTACAATCCTTACATGTCTCTTTATTCCATAGTACCATGAGATTACTTATACAACATTACACATGATAAACATGTAATCATTCCACTACATTCTTAAACCATTGACCGAGCTTCAACAATTCTTTCATCTCACATACCATTGGTAGTCTCTTCATCATCATCCACATAAATACTTCCCATATGACCATACTGATTCTCTTCATGAGTCTTTCCCTTAGGGCATTTGTTTGCATAATGCCCATACATTCCACATTTAAAACACTTAACCATTTTTGATGTCGTAGCAATACCATTATCCTCATCCCTGGTATTAACTGAACCTTTTCCTTTACACTTACTAGCTTTGTGTCCTTCTTTTCCACACCCAAAGCACCTTCCAGTTCCTTTGAAACATTCTCCTTGATGCCTCTTCCCACATGATTTACATAGGGGAAATTGAACTTTCTTTCCTCTTTAATCATCATGAAACTCCATCTTTCTCTTGTTAGCCGAGTCAGGAAACTTACCAAATTTTACTTTATTGATCATATTATGAGATTGCTGATTCGGCATAATAATGATGTTTGGACTTCCATATCCCATTTCATTTGGTTGCTCATAAGGAATATCATTCCATTGTCCATCATTTCCTCCATTATCGTGAATCACCTTGTTTCCAGTCATTTTCTAAAACCCAAAAAGAATAGCGTGAGAGGAAAAAATCATGCTAGGGAAAACAACATAATAAAGGGGGATTACCTTGAACATCTAACATCATAGGTTTAATTCTATGATCGTTAGCGTAGTTCTAGTACTATAACCTATATGTATACTTAACCTTAGGGACATCCCTAGACATACCTTAAAAATATCTCTAGGGATCTCACTAACGTTTTCGCATCCTAGTTTCCAAAGGTTGACTAAACCTTTCCTCTGATACCAACTGTAGAGACCCGAAGCTTATCGTACATAGACATTACATTACTTTTGCGGAATACTTAGTAATAACAAAAACACACACTAAAGGATCGTAATAGTTTAGTGTCTTTGGAAACTCGGAACGTAATCTTCTAATCGTGGTGAAAGTTCTTCAATATCTCCCATAAAGGTCATCCATTTTTTTTACCTAAAACCTTTCTTTATATCCTGGGGAAAAGAAAACATTAAAGGGTGAGCTCAAATGCTCAGTAAGGGTAAACAAAAGAAATATCAATCACATAATTTTCATAAGAACATAACATTTTGGGAAATCTTAACCTGCAAAAGAGAGCATAATTTCATAACATGGGATAAATCATAGTAGTGAAAATGAAATCCCAATAATCATAACTTAAAACGTGAAACTTTGTGGCATACACACATAATCATATAGAATCATTTCTTGTTAGTCAAGACTCATTGCCAAGACTATCTTAGTGGACAAAGTCCCTTTCTGAATCGAGTAATCCTCGTTTCAGTCCTGTTTCACTGAACCGGTATAACCTACCATTCCAGCCATGTCTATCTCATGAGATATGAAATCTTTACCCAATGCATTGGAGGGAGATATAGGTCCCACCCATCTTATAATGAATCCTTTCTTATGTGTGCCACATAATCATAAACCATACATCATAGCTTAACCCATGTAATAAAAATGGGATTCTTAAACAACATGACATCATAAAACAATTCATATAAGATAAAGGAATTCATAAAAATGTTTCCATCACAACATAATCAAATCCATGTAATAATAGGGATAAAAACAGAACCCTTTTATTATCTTAGATGGAAAATAATTTTGATAAAATACTTGAACTTTATTCTTGAGGAAAATATCCTTTCTACTTCAAAAAACATTTTTCCTTTCATAACATGTCATAAAACATTAAAATAAAAGAAGTTGATTAAAAATAAACTTGAAAACTTGTAAAGGAAGCTTCTTGGAAATAATGTTTTAAAAATCCATTCATGCCGTATAAGTTAAAAAAAACATTCTTCGTACTTTTGTCGGAAAAGTCAAAAAGTACCTCGTACGAAAAACGACAAAAGATTCCTTTTATTTCTTTTACTAAAAACTCACAGAAGGGTAAAAATGGATTTAAACAATTTTAGGTGGATGAAATTAATATTAAATATTGATGAAACATGGATGTGGATGATAAAATACACCCCAGTAAATACTTACGAATAAACAATCTCGGATAAAAATGAGATTGTGATATTTCCCTTACCTTAGGTCCGACTTGCTTTGTAAGTGTCTGAACCTCCTGTATAATGATTTAAATCATGTTATTGACTTATTACAGAATCATATTCATTGTTATGATATCATATATGGTTCACTTATGACATTATATTACCCGTTCTTTTGTAAATTCCATGTTAAAGAAGCGTTTTGGGTAAAATCGTTTCATTTATCGTAGGTGTTTTGACTTGTTGTTCTTGACATCATTATTACTTATATCATGATTTACTTACTTCCAGAATATAAAATATGATTTATATATCATATATATTCAGTATATATATATATATAATAGGTAGATAAATAAAATGAAAAACACCGTTCATGGAGACGGTAGTCCGTACGTACGCATGAACACTGTTTTCCTTTCCTTATTGTCTTGAAATGGAAGTAAGTAGATGAAATACATATGTATATATATACATAAATCCAGTAGCTTTATAATGTCATATATTTCATTATTATTTCTTATATATACATTATAATCATTCTTAAATGGTTAACAAGGAGAATGAATCTCATCGCGTCGTGGAGACGGTATTCCGTACGTACGCACGAGCGATGATATCATTTCTATAAATATTGAATTGAATTGGAGTGGATTATAAAATATATCAGAATCAATATGATGTTGTAATAACTATGTATAGTTATTCTTTACACCATTATACCCATCCATGTAAGGTGGTGGTGGAAAATAGATTACACCACGGCGTGGAGACGGTATTCCGTACGTACGCACGCACGGTGATTTCTTTTTCCGTAGGATAGATAGATGGTGAAATAGGGTTGTTTCATACTTATAATAACATATCAATATATGAGTGATACTGATGTTATTACTTCATAATGAAACAACCTAATAAGAAGAAGTAGAAGAAGAAATAAAGATGAAAGAATTGGTAACGGTAATTACCTCTTCTTTGAAGCGCCTTTTGGAGACCTCCTCTTAGGGAACTAAAATTGGTCTTTGAGGAAGACCAGAACCTCTAGGATGTTTCTAGGGAAGTGGAGAAGAGATTTTGGCAGGGTTTGGCCGAGCTTGAGTGCTCAAATTGGTGTGAGGAGGAGGGGGAGGAGGTGTCCTTTTATAGGGGAGGAGAGGGGCACCTTAGGAATATCTCAAAATATTATTTTATATTAAAGTCAAAATCGGTTTATAATGGTTCCAAAGGGTCTTATTTCGAAGATAAGGTGGGGATGGGTCGAAATCCTATCAACCAATAGAATTTAGACAAGTTTAGGATATTATTTTAACCTTATCAATTAGATTTAACTCTAAGTTAAATAATTTAACTTTTACCATGTCTTTTTGTTTTCTTTCACTATATGGTTAATACAATTACTATAACATGCCAAACGAACCCCAAATTGTATATTATTAATAAATATATCCTTATCTAAGTCATTTGGCCGAACCTTAGATTTTTAGGAATAAAATAACAATTAATAATATAATATTTGATTTAAAAACTATTTTGTGTCAATTTTGACACTATTTGATATATGATTTTTGTGAGAGTCATAACAGAATTAAATGTTCGAACCAAGTTAATTAAATCAACATTAATATATCATAGTAACCTATAAAATTAGTGTAATTCATAAAAAATCTCAAATTACATTTATTTTGGTGTTTATAACATCAATTATGTCAATATTTCATTAATAAGATAATTACTGCATCATCGTTGTGTCATAAATAAATTAAATTATTTTATGTCTAAAAATTACAAATAAAATATCATCATGTAGAAAATATTTTTAGCTTTCTAATGAATATTTACAATCGAATTTATCTTATGTATAACCCCATATTAAAAATGATTTACTTATTAATCTTTGATTTTAACTATTTTAACCCTTCTTTAAATAAATTAATAATAAATGTCCTAATCTAATCCAAGTGGGCCTAAATGGTCATATTTTATTCCTAAGTTTGTTTTTGGTCGAATTACACTTGTCCAATAGAATTAGGACATGTGTTAGGGTAATATTAATATAATATTTACTCTTAGTTACCCTATTTACTATTAACCGTGGTAAAAAAAGTAAAAAGTTACTATTCACCAAAAAATTATTTTCATCTCATTGAACCACATTTTAGTCCTTGATATTAACCGTGTCTCTCGGAATTTCGAAATTCCATTCACAGAAGCGGTAAAATTAAGTTTTATGCAAAATTCAGTTTTTAACCTACCACTTAGTAGTTTCACTATTCATCAAAAATTGATGTTTTTCAGAACAATGCCGAAATTTCATCCCAAGCTATATTTCATATTCCGAATTCAAAAATGAAGTCTATTTGAACAAATTCATGACATAAAAGTTGCATTAATTAATTTTATAATTAAATCCCGCTGTTAAAACAAATAGCGTGTTTTTTAAGAAACAATATCTATCAAAAGATTGACACTTGTTAATGTCTAGTTTAAATGTGAAATTACATCCAATGACCAACATTGTATTAAATTGTAAAAATATATTCTAAATATACTTTAAAACCACTCAAATTAATGATTTATCACCATTAATTATTTCGATTAAAAAAGTTGTTTTTAATTATAATTTAGTAATTTTCACTATTCATCCAAATATGAAAGTTATCCGAAAATCACCAAAATTTCAACCTAAGATAATTTCGATATTCTGAATCCAAAAATGAAGTTCATTTTGAAAAATAATATTTATAGAATTTTAAAAAAAATTTATTACTATTCATAACGGCTAGTTTTAATAATATTTTAATAGTATATCGTTGTTTAATGAAACTCAGTATTGCGTATTACACACGCTATTGAGGAAGGTCGCGATTGCGTGTAATGCAAGGCAAGTCAAGGATGTGTGTTGTGCAAGCTCCTTTTGGTGTAGCGTACAACACAAGACATTAATAAAATTAAAAAGAATATTTTTTTATAAAATCTTGGGCTGTTACATATAATACATATAAAAATGGAACAAAAGACAAAAAGATCTATCTCCAGCTAGCATCACGAGCCTCATCCCAGTCCTATGCTCCCCTAATCAAATGGAGAAATCAAAAAAAATATGAGGGAACATTACCATATCCATACCTATAGAAATATAATTTACTCAGGTACCAAAGGAATCGTGAGTAGGGTGTGATATAAAATCTCAATAGGCCACCACCAACTATATCCAATGCTATCCAGTTAGTGAATATATAATATTAATAGTGTGAGGGTAATAAAAGAATCTATAAAATAAGTGTTGTATGTAAATTACCCACAATGTTCTGGGTTCCCATAGACACCCATCGTCTAATACCTTATTCAGCTATAGCTGAAAAGTCTCTAAATAAACAATCTATCTTGTCTCATTTTATAAATAAGTCTTTGGACGTATAACATATCCTAACATCCCCCATAATGACATGTGATGAAGAGATTCCTAACTAGGCCTTCAAAAAAGTCAAAGACTCTCAATGAATATGAGCCTATGCTTCATCTTGGAAGATGTGTTGTATAAATAATTTCATTCATTATTCAATTTTGAACCTGATCCCATCCTTGGAATTCATTATTTGGAATCTAGGTATCACTCCAGGCATAACATGAAGCAAACATCCTACAAGAATATCCATGGAAATCCTCATCAGAACCTATGTATCACTCTATTTGTGGTATAATATCATCTTCGTTTGAGTTTGTCCTTAAATGTCCACTAAGGGTGCCAAAGTATAACTCCTAGATTATATAAAATCATATCTCAGATTCTATACTCGGTAGTCCATAAGGATTCCATGTATTACTCTAGTGTATGAAAGTCAGCCCCCCTGAGTCCATCTATAGTAGTCCACTTATAAGTCAAAGTGTCAGTCGGGCGTATGTAAAGCTGTATCCAAATGATCCCATCAATTTTGACCATATATGAACCCATGTGTCACACAAGACATATAATAAACATTCAGTTAGTATCATTTAATTCTTTCAAAGGTCATCATTGTGATCATTTTGATTAAACCTCACCTTATATGGTGGCTCAAGGAATTAGCTCATCCTAGAAGACCTAGTCTCTTAATTATCCAACGTGGTCATATCAATATAAAAATAAACTCATGATTATGAAATAATATATACATCTAAAATAGAGGGACATGGTCTTTGATTCCCATTTTTTAATTAATTCACATTACAATTATGATTCAACATTCAACATCCCATGGAAAGGGGTAAATGAAACACCTTAATTGTGATTAAATTCATATACCACCCATGGGGGTCTAATTATCTAAAAAACTCACCTAAGGTGTGGTTTGAATTCGAGGTCCTTGAAATTTAATCATTTTTCAATGATTCTCGTTAATTACATAGATAAACCCTATCCATTTTAATGATAAAATAATGTCAATTTCAAAGGATTCACTAATAAAATTTATTGTATGGCACAACGAAAAATATATAAACTTCATGGCATTAATGTAAATTCATGAGACCTCCTACCCCAAACACAAAGTAAAGAAATCATCTAGTATCAACCTCTAATTCAGAGCAGATCGAGAGAAAAATGAAGAATGAGAAATGAACCTATAAATAAGGCATATTATCTCGAATCTAAATAGTACATATGATCTATGTAATAATGTAGAAAGAATTAGTAGTAATGAATAACTCACCAGCATAGATCCAATGATACTAAAGATATTATATTTTGAGTTCAGACGGATGCTCGGAAGCCAAGAATAGCTTTAGGATTAAAAAAATTCCAATGAGAGAAAGTCATTACACAATAGAGAATGGGGTAAAGAAAGAGGATTCCAAAATATAAATTCATTAATGGAAAAATGGAAGCCTCCCTAGAAATATTAGGTCGTATAGTTTGGGTGATCATTTCGCCAAATTGTTTTCCCTTCACTATGCTAAGGGGGAACCCACATGGTTCATGCACACTATATGAAAAACCATGAAAAATTCTATGCTAATAATAATAGGTGATTCCAAATTGGTGTTCACGCCTTGACACATGGTTTCCTCAAAACATGTGTGATCCTTAAACCCTCTTCCCCAACCTATCAAGTTTAGTCAAACTATGCCTCCTATCCTGCACGGAATCTACTAACAGTGCAGCCTACCTTTTTTTCTAAAAAACTCAGGTTCCAAAATTGGAGCTCCGAAAAATCCTCAAACACCCCCGATACCACCATGACCTTAATGGGTACTCAAATTAGGTCATAGAAAATCATTTAAATTGAATAAAAAATATGGAAAGTAAAATAATATATACCTTGAGGAATAATTGGGTTCTTAAAAGTTACAACTTAGTTACATAATGTTATAGATCAATAGGTATCTCTATATAGAAAATATAATATTTCATAACCAAGGTTAAATCACCTAATATGTTAATGATTTAATTATCCTGAAATCCAACTTTAAGGATTTTTTTTGGGGAACATCTCTACATTGACTATGGGTGTTGATACAATTCTTATTTCTCTTGTTATTCGTCATCACTCTAAAATGGAAAACACACAATTAGATTTGGATTTTGAATAGTAAAATAAAATTACTATTATATTTCATAGAGTATTCCCAAAAAATATTGAGGCGGTTTTATAGTATTGGTTCCATGTATCTTGGTTCATCCAAATATAACCCCCAAGGTTCCTATTAAACATTTTTTGTTACCAAATGTAACAACCCAAACATGAAAAACATAGAGCAAGTAGTTATATTACATTATTGGTAAAAAAAATTGAGTTCCCAAATAATCCAATAGCTTAATAGTCTTGGATAAATATATACATACATACATTATATTTTTAAACAAAATATCCAACATAAAAAGGTTGTGAAAACATTATTAGACCTTCCATCATATCCCTAAAAATTTATAATAGTTCTCCTCTACTATTCTTGTGAATTAAAAAAACAAGGGTGAGTTCAAATACTCAATAGGGAGTAGTAAAAAGTATATGAAATCCTAACATAAATGTGTGATAAGTGATATGGAAGGATTGAATAAATAATATAAAGTCATAATTAAATGGAATTGAGGGAATACTATATCAACGAAAATAAATGAAAACATGGATAAGAAAAATCATTCATCACATACCTTTGAAATAAAAAATGATAAATATCGAAACATTATATCATGTCCTTGTTTTGAGATACTATATTGATTTGGATAGCGGTATACATCAATACCAAGATTTTTTTTCTCGTGAAACCTATCAATTAATTGTGGGGTTAAATAATTTCAGTCCCCATATATCTTCTAATCATGTCCAATAGATTCGTAATAAGAGATAAAAACACATTTCATACCATTCCCTAAAGAACCTATAGATGAATAAGAACATGGATATCCATATAATTTAAAATATGAAAAATCTATTCTTCCCCATTCAATGAAAAAATGTACTAGTCTAGGAGAACATCCTTTAATCAACATAAATGTTGTGAGGTGTCATAAAAGAAATAGTAAGTACCCTTATCAATGAAATTGAGTTGTGAGGGTACATTCAATGTCATGTGTTATCAATAGAAGATAATAATTTTGTTAAATTGCTTCTATTTATAGTTTAACAAGACAATGGTTGGAATAAATCCATTGTCATGGTTCATAAAGTTCATGATAATATTCCAAAGAATATACTCTAGGAGTGTCAGGTGATGTATGATGTACTAGTCCCACTCATCCTGTATCAGGTGATGGTTGATTTAATGTTCAAACCACCATTTTTAGGGTGATTAACCCAAGTTACATTTATTCTAATACCACATCCACTTGTTGGTATCTTGAAAACAATTCCATTTCTATGAAAACCATGCACTCTTTACATTCCTTAAATTTAGGATTTACAAAAATTATGATGACTTAGAAAATGGTTTTAACGAGAAGAAATATATATTAAATGGGAGATAACTCTATATAATTACAAGAATGATGACATTACCTAATGTTCTGTAATTGAAAATGGATGGGGTTTAATGAGGACCCATATTTCAGTATAATAAAGGCGTAAGGAAAAGGATATAATTAAAGAGGATAAGTAATATATCATTAATAAAATTTAAATGGGAGTCAATATAATGAAGTTAACATATAATAAATATTTCAAAATGGTATTTTAACATTTATATCCCATACTTAGTGACATCATAGTGAATAAGAAACCTTAATATAGAATTCAAATAATCTAAATATTTTTATATTTTCTTTTCATTAAGAATTCCAAGAATAATTCCCCAACGAATCTTATTCCCAATATATATTTTTTATTATTCCAAGATATAATCAATAAATTCCACAACAAAATTATTGAGAAAAACTTAAATACTCTATTGATCATACTCATAAAATCATAGGGTTCGTTGGCCAATCTAAAGGTCATTATTTTTCATTCATAATGTCTATATATCATATGGAATATTATCTTTGGAATATCTAACCACTTTAATTCCAGTTTATGATACCCAAAATGAAGATTGATCATTGAATAACATTATGCTCCTTGAATTTGATCTAATAAGACATCAATATGGGATATAAGAAAATTTTTATTTATAGTAATAGAATTGATTTCCCTATAGTTGATACATAATTTCACTGCCCTATCTTTCTTCTTAACAAAAAGAATAGGGGATCCCTATGATGAAATTATAGGTTGTATAAATCCCTTATCTCACAACTCCTACATATTTTTAGTTTCACAAATTTCTCTATGGTTATCTTGTAGAGAGTCTTGGATATAGGGTTTATATCTAGGATAAGATCAATGGAAAACTCAACATCACACTAAATTTAATGTCTAGGTAGTTCTTCCGGACACAAATCAATGTATTAAGACACAATAGGTACATCCTCTTTTCGACGGATACTATTCCCACTCATAGGCAATGTCTTCTCATTTTGTCTATGAATTTCATTACGTAGAGCTACTAGTGGTCAATCCAGACAATATTCTGATGATGTAGTCTCCCCTCTGAAGACAATGGATTACAAATTTCCATTATGAATCATAATATCCATCTCTTTGAAATAAATTTTCACATTGTAAATTTAAAGAAAATATATATCATGGATTATATATAATTAAACCCTAGGTAAAATAATAATGTTTTCATATATCGAATGAGAAAGTTTCAAAATTGGAAATTAATGACATATCCTTGTTGCAATAAGATTTCCACTAGGAGTATCTATTTAAATTTCCTTCTTATGGTCCACGGAAAATAATTTTTTTTTTGTAAAAGTTGGAAGATATAAAATAATGTAAATATAAATAATTAAATAAATCATTTTCAAAATTTTAGACTTCTTTCTTTTCCTTTAAATCACATGTCTGATGGACTTTCTATCAACACTTGAAGATAACTACCATTAATATCATACATGTTCCACATTATTTCTTTCCAAATTTATTAAAATTTACAAATTTCTCCATTCCCTTTTAATCTTTTGCTATATTTAATTTCTCATATTTCGTAGTCACTAGCTTATTTAATAATTTTCCATGGAAGAAAATACATGGAGAATATACATGACGGAACTTGATACCATATACTTATATACTGAATATGTCTGAGAAAATAATTCCATTTGAAGGATCTATTTTATCCTAAAAAAATGTTATCAATTGTACTTCTTATATTGTGTATTTAATCCATCGAAAGAGTAAATAACCTTGTAAAGATAGTTTCACATTAAAAAATATTTTCTACTCACTTTTTCATCAGATTGAGGAATAGCTTCTCCATACCTACTCATTGTTCAAGAGAAAAGTATTATTTTAAGAATAAAACATTGAAATTAATCCAATAAATTCCATTTTTTTCTTCTTACTCCTTGATATTCCAGATCAACAGCTTTCACTGATCAGTGTCCTGATTAATATTATAAACTGACATGAAAGAATTCTCTCTTCTACTTCTTCCCAAAGTGATAAATATCAACTTGAGGGAATTGATCCGTCACTCAACTACTAATGGATTGTTATTCCCATTGAAAGATGTAATGTTTCATCACATGATGTAGTCCAATATTATTACCCCATTTTTGGGATCAACACACTGCTTCATACAGGCAAGATTAATGGTTGTGACATGAGTCAACTACCCTAATATAGTAATAATTTGTTTATATCTAGATCTAACTTCATTTTATTTCCCAATAGGTAAATACATAGATATATTATGTTCAATTATAAAGGTTTAATTACTTCTACTAGGTTTTATTTTAAAAAAATCGAATATAATGAATTATCTCATAACATTGTAAATTTTAAATCATAATGTATAATTCTAAAACTAGTCTAACACATAACATAAATTGAAAATTTATACATAAATAATATCATAATCATAGTCTTTGTACCTTTGATAATATCTTCAAATTATAATGTTATTTTCAAATATTTCATAACGTTTCAAAAAGAGTGTGTTAATTACCCAAATCGTATACCATATATATTCATAGACATGTGTACAGTCTTATACCCACTCATCATGCACTACGTAAATATTGATTTGATAATGAAATAAACCTTTTCAAGCTGTCTACCCCTGAGGAGAATCTATTACAAAACCTTAGACACCTTCCACTATATATAGAATTTTTTAATTTCTAGGAAACTATACATTATATTCCTTACTAAAACATCATGATACTTTTCTCTAAATATATATATTCCTAGAATTTTTCATCAATTTATGTTATATTATCTATTTCATTCCTTAATATAGGTCCTAAGGTTTATAATAGACATAATATTATACCAACCTTTACACCCTGACACCGATAACACAAATCATGTGGTTATTTTACTTCATTGGAACAAGAAAAAAGATATCGCTTCATGATTGATAGAATTGTTTAGTAGTATTTGGAGACTATGTATGTGCATGATTCTCACATTACATTTGAAAAAAAGACATACCTCTTAAAAATGAAGTGATAATATTATTATTTATTCTAGTATATCCATGAAATCATTCATAAATACCTTCTTGGTATCTTGGGGGATTGAAAAAAAATAATGGGTGAGCTTTGATGCTTGACATTAGAAATTGTATGACAGATTCTATCATAGAATAAATAAAGAAGGAATAATATGGTAGAGTTGATAAATAATAAAATATAGCATATAACTAATTCTATAAAATATGAATATATCTATGCATTAATTAAAAACATAAATAATTTAATAGATAACAACAACTAGTTTCATATTAATAGAATGCAATTTGGATGACATTATAATCTTACCCGCAAGGACTTATACCAAGATATCATACACAAATAGGTAAGGTGTACGCCAAATATGCAAACTATTTTGTATCATGATACCTACAAATTCATTTAACAGATATAATGGGTCCCTCCCATCACATAATAATACAAATTCATTAATTATATGAATGAGAAAAATAAAAATTCAATAGATAATAAAAAACCTCATATTGAAAAATTAGTAGATGAAATGTTAATTTTTTTCCATTCTGTAAATGTAATATCATTATTATAATCTATCAATATAAATTAGGTTGAAAATATCATTTAATTATATCCCCAATAAATTATAATAATCGTTAAAGGATGTTGGTAGAGAAAAAAATACCATTAAAAAATATTTGATTCATTCTCTGAAAACATGATAAAAATATTATTTTCTTTTGATAAAATTTCAAATAAAAATTAAAAAAATATTAATAAAATGTTTTTCTTTGAAAATATACATGTAAAATAATAAATTAATCTTTAAATAAAATAATAGTCATGACAGTGGGAAAATCATTCATTTGGAAAACATTAAAAAATGAATCCTTTTAATCTTTTGGTAAAAAAGTCAAAAGTACCTTATTTAGAAAATGATAAGAAGATTCATTTTATTCATTATTAAATAAAGAAAAATATAGTTTAAAATGACATTAATGAATCATTTATGCATAATAATAATATTTTGGAAGCATTATTGAGATACAGATATAGAGTACAAATATATCTGACTAAAAGGATAGTTAAGTTAAGTTTTCTATAATTACATTTTCTTGGTCATTTTATGTACCAAATAAAGGAAAATTAAAGAAAAAAATTAAACTCAATATATAGATAGATAAGAATAAGATAATGTGATTTTAAAAGATAAAACTCTTATAACATCAATTAGTGTAAATTTAAACATAAATAATCTTGATATAAAATTAGATTCTAAAATAATCCCTTACCTTTAGTCTGACTTTCCATGTACATAATTTAACTCCTATATGATAAAATTAAATTAATTTTATATATTATTAATAAAATTTTCATGTTTATTTAATTTACATAATCCATTTTACTTTATTTATTATCATGTCTTATTTAGTTAGTAAATTAGATAATTTCACACAAATATTTTGGGGTCCTTTGTTTTATAACCTACCAATTACATAGGTGTGTTAACCGTGGTCAAAGGGTTCATGGTTATATTATCTATATGATATTAATAATGAAACATTAATCATATTTATATATTAAATTCAATTTTTTTATCATCCATAATATTTGGACATGAAAAATGATACACATAGCTTCATGGAGCTAGTAGTCTGCACATATGCACAACCGATGTTGTCATTTGTTAATGAGTGGAAGGGTAAGATGGTATATGGTATATGGTATATTTATATAATTATAAAAATTTCTTAAAAATGATATATATATATATATTCTCCTTTTTCATCATTATAACCATTCAAGTAAACTAATGATGAAAAATTAATTTCACTCTTATGTAGAGACGATAGCTCGTATGTACGAACGAGGGACGTTTTCATTTTTCATATGACGGAAAATGAGATAATAAAGGATTTTTAGATAAATATAAAAAAAATTATATTTTAGATTATTATTTTATCTCATTATCATGGTTATAAAATATTATAATGGATTTTAAGAGTAAATAACATGGAAAAACTCGGTTAAGAGTTAAACCTATTCCTTGAGAAACCTCATTTGGTAGACACCTTAAGCCTTATTAATGTGTAATTTTGGTAAGACCAAGAACTTTAATAAATAGGGAGGGATTCTGTATTTTATTTGGTAAGATATTGGTCAATATAAGTTTCATGGGTAGTGTGAATAAGAGAGGATAAGAGGTTCCCTTTTATAAGTGAGTAGAGTGGGAGACAGAAAATTATACTTAACTATGAAATATTATAAATGTATAACTCAACAATAAGTGGCTCTTAAAAAAATTAAATTTTGAACATAATATGATAAGGTTTGAGATAAAATCCTAATAAAATAATTTATTTGAGATTTTATTACCATATCACAAGGTTTTAACAATAATTAACCCATCTAACACCTTTACCGTTGTGGAAACATTTTTAACCATGTTACTATTCATAATGACCAAAAACGAAACTGACCTCATTAATAAATTATAACCACATAATTATAAATATTTTTTTTATTATTCAATTTATATATTTTTTTGGAAATTAATTTTAATATAATTTTTCAAAACACAATGTAAAATAGTAATTTTAGACAAATCTATTTTAAATATTAAAAATAATCTTATTCTAGAACCAATTATAATGTAGATTAGTATTAAATTATTTATAATATGTTTAATAAAATAAATATTTTGTTACTCTTAAACTAAATCCAAAAAAATGTTGATTTTATATTCTATAATTTAATGAAAATAAATGACAACTTTTCAAAAAATGACATTTTTCATTATTCATCCAAAAATGAACTATTTCTGAGAAACCCAAAAAAATTACCCTAAGAAAAATTTAACCTTTTAGACTCAAAAATTATATCCATTATATATAATTAAATTTCTAAAAAATAGAAATTTTACATTTTAATATAACCATTAAATATTTCTTATTATAATACTAAAATAATAGGACGTGCATTGGGAATATGTCTAGGGAGGTAATGATAACATTTTATAAAAAGATCCAAAGTATTAAAATCTAATTGAATACAAGGTTAAATAAGAATGTATATATTTTTAATCACCAACATCAATGTTTTAATATCCAAATGAGCTAAAATCATAATATAAGAAATTTGAATTTGGTAAAAATTGATCACAACTGATTCCCCCTCCCCCCACCCCCACCCCTCTCAGCTATGTCTGCGCTGATACACTTTGTCAAAAAAGTTCTATCAAAGCCTAGGTTACCTTCTATTAAATATGAAATCATTATTTCCTAGTTATTTTTTCCTGAATTTATATGAAATGTACATTTGAAGTATTTTCAAAAGAACCTCAGATGGAATAACTTTGTTTTATTCCTATTACTACTAAATTGGAGACTATGACCAATTCCCAAAGAAATAGTAAAATGATAGGCTCAAATAATATTAGGAATAAAATAAAAGTTATTTAGGATCATCCATTATCTAAATCTTATTTGAATTATAATTGTTCTTTTAAAAAATGGAAATATATATGGACCAAGGATATTCAAATATGGAAATTTATGATATGTTGTATATGCTCATTTGGTTGATCAAGTAGTTTTCAAGCTAGGGGAGGTTGTTTCATGGATTCTTGGTTTATTAGGCAACTTATAAGAAAGGAGTTGATCATAAATGATGTTTTTAGAGAATTAAAACTCAGTAATGTTTTTCATGAGGATTCATTGTTGAATGTGGCATAGTTTTCTTGTCCTTTACATGTTTTTGTCTAGATAATCTGGGAGGAAAAATATTTGGTTCCTTGGGAGTTTTTTTGAATTACATGTTCATATAGTTAGTGAAATGATTCTATCACAAAATAAATGATTCATTAAATTTTGGAGTTTTGATAAAAAAATGTTTCATGAATAAGGATGTTAAATATTGGTAATGTATAAAGTCTCAAAAAAATGTTGAGTTCCAAGAACCTGTATAAATTGGAAAATATAATACACCCTCGAAACATAATGGTGAGGAATTGTTTCAGAAGATGATTATTTTTTTCTAATTAATAAACTTCCCATGATCATTTGAAAAATTGATGGTTTGGATGAAAAATAATTTCATTTATTTTACACATGTCTTATGTAATTTTATTTTTTACAAAAAATAGTTAATTTATGTGAACACATGTTTTAATGAAAATTATAATATGAAAATAGTTTTAGTAAATGGATTTCATTCAATGGGGTTTCATGAATGTTATGGGTTATTTGAAAATTATAAGTTCATGACAAATATAGTTTTGAGAAAATACTTTTGTAGACTATGTTTCAGTTGGAAAAGTGTGTGGAATGCATTAAAGCATCATATTCTGATCACCATGAAGAAAAAAATAATTAATATATACTCATGAATTAATGTAAATTTTAATTAAATAATAAAAGGAATACTCAACCAAAATTAGTGTGTAAGGGGGGTCGATTTATGTGTTTTGAGTGAGGCGGTGTGGTTTCCAAAACATTCTTGTAAAGCAATTGATCCTAGAATGGATTGACCATGAATGAATAGATATAATCCATAAAATCTACTCAAGATTAGTGGATTAAGATATAACCAATATACAGATAGTGTATTCTCATTGTACATTCCATTATTGTTGAACCAATGAAAAATTACTCTCTTATGTTTTTATTTTAACATATGTGTGTTTCGTGATTGCATAATTCAATCAAATAGGTTTAATGAGTTCCTACTAACAAGTGGAAAAGATCCATTTATATTAAAGGAAAAAGTAGATACCCTAATTCACCCCTCCCTGCTCAAGGTTTCCAAGTGTCTAACATAAAACTGTGTGAGATCATTTGAAAATGAAAATTGTTCTCTCAACATGAAGTATACTATGATAGAGATAAAATTGACAATTCTGGAGGTGGTTAAAAATAGATCATTCCAACCTCTTAAGAATATATGTTTTCCCAAGAGTGTTTCTAAGAAAGTTATTCCTTCAAAGAAGAATAAAAATAGTTGAAAAATGGGTCCGGGATATTATATATAGACATTATCTATTAGCTTATGAAGAAAGGTATCCCATTACTCAATTGAATCTAGAATTACTAAAAATATTTTATATAAGTGTAAAATTTTTAAACAAAAAACTCCCAAAATATAGAATGATATAAATTCCAAAAAAAAATCATCACATCATCAATGATGAGTATATGTGTATTAATAAAATAATCCTTAATGGTATCCTAAAAGAGTGGTGAAACCACTGAAAAGAAATAATGTTGTAAATCTAGCCAGACTGCACCAAAAGAGAAAAGGTGGTTTTTAATCCCTTATTAGTGATTTTTGAGTTTTATAAATAATTCCATTGATTTTTATAATAATATATTTGTATTTATATAATATATAAGACAAAAATCAAGGACTCGTATAACTTGAATTTTTAGTCTTGTAGGAATAGATTTGATGGGTTTGAAAATTTATATGATTTTTGAAAAAATTGTGACCATTTTTATGAAGAGTTTTAGTATATACCAGACTAGTACAATGCATATTTTGATGAAGGGATAATTCCATAATAGTTGAATAAAAAATTAAAATTAAATGTCTAACATGGTAATTAAAGAAGTGTATAAATATTATAAACAAAGTAAGAAACTTGACCAAACTACAACCATGAATTCATTAAATAAATATGATGGAAGTTATGTCAGAGAATATATATGAATATGCCCTTATTTTTTTAAGAGAGGACACATCATGGAAGATTACAAGATACCCATGAAAATAAGTGATTAATAGAGAAAGTTGTAATCTATATTAAGAGAGTAAATTCAAGAAAGGGATAGAAGAATCAGCACGGTGGTTTCCACGTCAAATGAGTAATTTTAATTTATTAATCGGATATTAAAGAAATACAATTCAAAATTTTCTAAATAGGTGTGTGAATGCCACAAGTATGAGGGAAATGTGTACCTTATATGTACTTATACATTTCTTATAAAAATAAAAAATAAATGGAAACCACTGATGAATTTATGTTTAAGAATTATTTCTAAAAGGAATGGATCCACACTAAAAATGAAGTGTGAGCATATACCAAAATATTATCAGATTATATTTAATGATCTTTTGGAAGAGGAAAAAATAATGTAAGAATCATGGGAGAATTAAAATTCCTTTTTTACTAAAGTTAAGAATCATATTCCTACAAAAAATAAAGTTGAAATAGAGAGAAACCAATTTATCCCAAATACGGTATACTTGTAAAATCAAAATTGGAGAAATCAAGGAGAGATTTAAATAATTTAGATATATAATTAATGTAATTTATGAGTTAAAAAATATATCTCAGCATTATTTTTCTAATTAAAGAGACTATGGGGGCCCACCTTATTCACACCATAGATTGGTTGTGCTTAATTCAAGTAATTTAAGATATAGCAGAATGCAGATAATCCCTTTAACGAGATATTTTACAAGAGAAAAGTTGAAAAAGATTGATTATTCTATATTAAATTGGTAACTCTGAATGGGTATGAAAAAAATTAAGTTTTAGGTATTATTTTCATTCTCTAATAACTAATTTTATTTGTGATTATTATGATGATAATGGGGTAGTGACAGGCTAAAAAATTTTGGATACACCAATTTTCACATGAAATATATTTCTCTGTCTGTTCAATTAAAATGATGATTTATGAAAGTTCGTCAAAATTAGTTTTATCAACACCTAGAGAAAGGATTTCAGATTATTTATCAAAATGAGAAGTTATTATGGATGATTTGTTTTCTAACTTGACCATTCTCGTTTTCTACGTCGAGATATCCCATGTGGACTTATAGTTTTTTTTGTTGATGGAACATTTATAAGATTAATATGGTGAACATTAATAAGGGAAATATAGTTCACCATCTTCTCATTGAATCAATTTTTTTTCTCTTAAGAAAGGGGGATAACATTAATGTGTATGAATAAGAGGGGATAAGATGTTATTTAAAAATATGATAAGAAAATTTCAACCTACCCTATTATGTTCATACATTGGTGAGTACCTATCATCTTTTCATTTAGTAACTAGAAGGGGGATAAGACATATTGACATACGTTAATTTTTGAATAAATTTATTGGAATTGACATAAAATTTAAATGGGGAATGAAGTTTCCAATGGGTCTTTATGGTTGTATTTGTTATCAATAAGTCGCAATGTGTATATCTTACAGAAAATTGGTGATGGAGAGAGTATCCACCCATTTAACATGAAGTATATCCCTATAAACCAATGGGTAGATGAAATAGAGGAGATGTAATCATTTAAAAAATGGTTGGAAAGATTCGTTGTAGAAAATACATATAAAATTATTAGATATACGGTTTGTATCTCAAAGACAAGTATTGAATTTTTTATTACTATCAAGAACATCTTGCATAAGGTGGTGAAAATTATGGAGAATCAAGATGTTGAATATTTTATAGCTTTTATATATGTAATTAAAGATAATGATAACAAATTCAAATAATGAAGATAAGTTATATTGATTTTGGAGGAATCATCCTTGTATTAGTGAGAATCAAGGATACTGAAAATTGTTTAGAAAATACTCTTGGATAACGGTTTTAAAGGTAGATGTAGTTTCTAGAATTAAATGGTAGTGATCAATATTAAGTAACTACATGGAGTAAATATATAGTAATAGTCATTATGAGTGGTGTTAAAGTTATTAAGATGGTATGATAAATTCCCAAAGGTGTTTTGAATCAATTTTAGAATGAATGATAAGATTCATTGTGTATATAAATTTATTTGAAGAAATCAAGAAAAAATACACTGAAGATAAAATATTTGAATATTCTAGTAATCTTTATATTATCCATTTAGTTATGTTTATGATTCATTTTAGCACCAAGTTGAAAAATATATGAGTTATTATGACTCTATGTATGATTAATTTTAACTCACTTGATGTGTTATCTCAAAGGAAAATTGACAAACATACGAGTCATTGTAACCTATATAAGGGTCATATTGAAGAATATATGAGTCATTTCACTCTAAATATAGGTGACTTAAAGGTCCATAAAATTAAACTATATACTATGGATATGTCATGCCTTAATTAAAAATTTATAGATTCTACTGTACAAAAAATGAGTTTCCAAAATTAAATATTTGGTAGAAGAAATAATTTGGGATGATTCTTAAGCAATGATTTTTTTAAACATAATAAACCTATTAGTATCTCTGATACAAGCCTAATATAGATCTGAATTTAATGGATATAAACATACTCAATACCTGAATTAAGAACATCAAAAATTCAATAAATCTAGAAACTAAAATGAAAATAGGAAGTTTTTTATACTAAACTTCAATGACATAAATATCCTAAATAAATTTGTGATTATAGATACTTTATTTGAGAAGTGTATTGACTTTCTTATTGAATTTTAAATAATACATATTGAGTTTGTATAGGTTTTGATGAGATGTTATCAAGCTGAAATGAAATTCAATACATAACATATGATTTTGTTTTATTTTTTATACAATTATAAAGAAAATTTATTTGTGTATTTTTTTTGTGAGAATTTAAGAAGACGAAAGGGGTCAAGCTGGTTTTATTTTCAAGAAAAATATATTCTAAAAGGAAATAAATAAATTCACTAAATATGGGTATTTGTTTTCATTTCATTTTTGGTAACCAGCTTGGAAAAAGAAAAGGTTTATGGATCGTGGAGGTTGTTTTTATTCAAATATGGACTAATATATTTCTATTTAGTAAAACTAAATGTGACCCAACTAATTTGATGAATAACATTTTCTTTAAAAGGTGAGAATATATCCAAAAAAATTAATAGAGGACTCAATATTGTGGTACTTTAGAGGAGGAACTATAATAGAAACCACAATCTCTCTCGAGGAGGAAGAGAAAGTAATTTATCATGTACTTAAGAAAATATCATCTGGTTGTCAAGGAATAGATTAATAAGAAGAATATTTTTAACTAATACGTCGTGAAAACATTTATTCAAATTGAGTAAAATACTGAGTTAAGGAAAATATTTACCAGTAATACCTGGTTAGAACCTATGTGTGTTAAATTATGACGAGAAATAAATAGAGTGAGGAACAACAAAAATTGATCTTTAATGTTTACTTTCTAGGATGTTCACTAGGTATAAATTTTGTATTGTTTTTGTGAATAATTAATTTATAGTTTCCAGTAAATATATTCTAAATAATATCTATCAAGAAATCTAGAAATGGATAACAAGTTTCATGAGTTGTGTTTAGAAGCTTAAATGGTAGTTAAAGTCTTTATTATTATAGAAGTAAACCTGTTTTTTGATTTAGTGAATTATTGGATATAATTTCTGATCTACATCAATATATTAGTTGAAAGAGTATGAGAGCTCTTAGTATTATGGTCTAAAGAGGTGAGGTGGCATGTCTTCTATATTTTTATGTGTAACATTTTGAACAAACAGACCATTGTAATATGGTGTGCATGGTTTCAAGATAATCCTTATCCAACCCACCATAATTTATAAATATATTACTAGTAGAGAATCTATAAATTGGAAATCACTATCACAATAAGGAGTATGATTCTTAAGAGGGGAAAACCTTGTAAAAACACTTCTTCCAACTTTACTGCTATACATGGATTTCATATACGTATATTCTAGTTTCATGAATAAAAGACCCATTTTTATTAACTTGAATTAAAAGTTTAAATTCCAAAGGGGTTAAAAGGTTAACAAAAGATATTGGGATTTGGTAAAAAATCACCACAACTGACTCCCCCTCTCTCATGTTTATCTAAATAGATCCACTAAAACTAATAATAAGGATGATGATAAAGTGAATAGAAAAATTTCTTTACTTATGTCCTCTATAATAATAAATAAATTTATAGTTTATTTTAGGAGCATTGTAGCTAAGAAAAATTATATAAAGTGGAAATATATTATCTAGATGTAAAGTTTAAAAAAATATAACAATAAGATACACTCCCCAATATCCTCAAATTTCAAATTATATTATGATGGAAAATGATATTGGAAAAAGGATAAAATTTCAAGTGAAGTAGTTTTTTATGATTGAAAAAATGATTCAAAATAGTTAAAGATAAAAAATTTAAGTTTATAAAGTATAAACAAGGTAAATAATAAAAATATTTAAATGGAAGAAACTACATGGTGTTCATAATAGTAAAACATAACTGAGTCTAAAAATGTGCCTCTAATGAACAAAATGATAAGTATGACGTATGAATCATGAAATAAACCATTGAGGTGTGTTTTATCTCTATATATTATGAGATTATAATGAATAATTATTCAATTATATATACTAATTAATTTATGTAATATTGTACCATGTTATTGGATATTAAGAATGAAATGAATGAAATGTAAAATTGGTCAGTAAATAATAATAATATTCTTAAGGCTGCAATTTCTAATACAACAACACTGAAAAATGAGAAAAAAATTATCAAAGTTACAAATTAACAACATAAAAAGGACCTTAGGAAATTTACTAAAGTCACAAATACCATGAATAATATGATAGGCTCACAAATATCACTTAAATCTAATTATATATATTTTGATTTCAAAATGAGAAACAAAAGGAAGCTCAATATAAATTATTTTGTGCCTAGTTATATCCCATGTTATAAAGGTAAAACAATAATTTTTAATTCATATTGGAATAATGTAAATGACTCGGGATATTATCCAAATATAAATATGAATTTTATAATGAAAAAATATATTTATTATCAATGAGATTAAGTTCTAATTATAATAGACCTCTTAAATTAATATGATTTCCTAAACCATTAATAGTTAACTTTGATGGATGAACCATTATTTGGGTACCAAAAACTCATTAATTAATATTATTTATGGTTAAAGGCTTGAATATAACTAGTAAAATTCTTAAGTTGTTCGACAATGAATTTCAAAAAAATGTGGTTTGTGACTAATCAAATATAATTTTCTTAGTGAGAAGTGTGGACATTCCATGCTTAGAGACAATGTAAATTGAAAAATAATTGGTATAAACAAAATTCAAATTTTATAATCATATCTAAGGTCTTATTTGTAGATGTTTTAATGTTTAATATGCCTAATATTTGTCGTTTTTGGGATGATGGATGTTACGTAATTTTGAGAGTCATTCATGTAAGATATTTATATCCAACTATGATTTGGATTTTATTCAAAATATAAACTAGAATATTTATGTGATTGATTTAAATAAAATTTCTTCTAAAAATGGTTCCTATTTCAGATCTTTTCATAGTGAGCCTTGGAGTTATCCCAAGAGACATGGAATCTATAATGTTCACCCGCATAGAAAATGTACTAAGAAAGGGTTTGTTTGGGAACATTCAAAACTAGAGTTCCGATACAGTAATATTTTTATCCAATTTGAGACAAGTAAA
Source organism: Viscum album (assembly GCA_963277665.1). Classification (NCBI taxonomy): domain Eukaryota; kingdom Viridiplantae; phylum Streptophyta; class Magnoliopsida; order Santalales; family Viscaceae; genus Viscum; species Viscum album. The sequence continues at coordinate 1,336,847,770 of OY728162.1, forward strand.
TAATAGATTATTTATCTTAAACCAAAGAAATGAAATCTACCTCTCAACTACTTAATTTGGTTTACAAGGATTTATTTGGTCCCTCTTGAGTTTTTGGTAAAGTTAAAAGTCATTATACTTGTGTAATTTTTGATTACTACTTAAGATATAGCTAGGTTTATTTTGATTCCTATAAGAGTAAATATTATGTATGCTTCTATAATTTTATGATTATAGTAACAATCCCTAATGGAACTCCATAAAGGCCTTAATAAGTTATCATGGTTTGGAGTTTTAAAATATATAATTTAAATTTCTCTTCTACACCATAACTCTAACCACTCTTTCCTAGCCCTGATAACTCCTAAAATATAGTGTTTGTTCAATTATCTAGGATGCACTAAAATTGAGTGGAAAATATAAAACATAAAAACCTATCCTAAAATAGTTTTATAGAAGTTATGTTTCTACGGATATATTAAAATTAAAGTAGAATTCCAAATCCAATGGTGTGTTAAGATCGTAATTGCTTAAATGCTTTCATTTTATAAATAGTTATTATTCGATTTAGTTTTATACAACTTTACTTCGTCCAACACTAAAAAAATAACCCCTTTAAAATCAAATTATTGAATTGGTATTAGATTTAATTATGTTTTCATAAATTCTAAACACATAAATACAAATGGTATAAAACTAAATTGTCATGTAATCTATTATACTCAACTTATATGAGTTTATCTATCTCTAAATCTAGTTTTATATGGATTTAGAGTGACAAAAATAATTAATTCCAATCAGAAAATCATCCCAACACCACTCATAAAATAAGATACAATTAAATAATAAAAACATGATTTAAAAAACATCATCCATAAAAAATAACCCTTGTAAAATAAAATAACTATATATATCATAGATCTATGTTCTATAGATGATAATACATTAAAACATATGAAAACCCTTATATCTATAAGGATTCAACAAAATCCCCTCGATTTAGGGTAAAAAATTGGAATTATACTTTAATTTTACTTATAATCCTTCATTTGATGCCTTATTATGATTGTTTTTGAGTTAATAGCCTCAAATAACAATCCATAAAGTACCCCTTCAATTCCAAGTTAACTCCCACCCCTCACAACACATTACAAATTATGTTAGATGGTGTTTGGGGGTTAGTGGTATCTTGCACAGTAAAAATGCATGGTACAGAGACAGTGCATGAGATATCACATTTTATTATGTATGGTTTTTTGGAATTAAAGGCTCTAACTCATATTACTCTGATCATGGATAAAACAAAATATCCCTCACCAGATGAGTCTTCAATGACTGTATAGTTCTGAAACAGGTGGCACCATTTTCTACCCCAACAATAACAAAAAGTTTTCTATTTTTACATAGAAACTCCTCTAAAACATGAATTCTAGTTTGGGAACATCAATATAGTCCCAATATGACTAAACAAATCATTTAATGATAATAAAACACAAATAATATAAAATTTGATCAATTTTTAAATGAAAATAACACAAAAAATATAAAAAATAATATAAAGTAAATTGACATTTGCTTAAAATAATAATAATTAAAAATAATACATGTTCCCTTGATAAATAACAAATTCCAACAGAAATCATGAAAATCATACCCAAGTTATGTTTCCAAATTTCTATACTCAATTTTTTTTATATAAAACCCCCCTTGTTCATTTAATATAAAGTCGCAATAAAAACGTCCATCTTATCATACAGAAAGTTAAGACAAGAAAAGATCATATCAACACCAAAAGTGGGTTACCGCTTTTATAAGTTACACAATCTCATTGATCAGTAACCTTAAAGCTTAATGGGTGGTAATTATCATTTTGTTTATTAATATTGATATCTCCAAGTTATTCATTATATTAGATAATTATAATGTGTTTTTAAACTCATTTTCAGGTGAATTGTGTTGAATAATTATTAAAAAGTCAAGAGATCATGAAATTAAGACCATGTAATAACCATATGTGGAACATAAAAAAATTTAAAGAATCACATTTCCAAAATAAACCATTAAAACATTGATTTCAAGATCCTGAATTATTTAAACTACTTTATAAATGTTTTATATTTAAATAACTAATATTAATATTTAAATTCAAACTAATTTACTTGAATTTTCATAAGGAAGCTCTAAAAATATAATTCTTTATCAATTCAATCATATGTTAAACATCAATATGTTTCGACCAATGTCGTTATTATTTAAAAATTATACATTTTTGACATTTATAACAAGGCCTTAAAGGATATTTGAGAAAAACATTGACCATATGTTATGAGAGGGGCATTATTTATGTTTATCATATATGAGAATCTATCCAAAATTATAACCATTTATTATTTATCATATCTAATTTCAATGTTTTATTCATATAAATCATAGTATGTATCATTAAATTCAATTAATATATAAAATAAATAACATGAAAAGTTTAGAAAAATAATCTATTCTCATGGTTTCTTATGTCACTTCCCAAGGACCATATGAAAATCAGTCCCAAACCCCCTCACATATTCCAATGTAGGACATAAAAAATAAAATAAAACCCATAAACACATATGAATATTCTTACATTATATTCATTATATGTTATTATCTATATGATTTATAATAAATGTGCATGAGAGACCCCATTTCAATGAAAATGTAAGATCCTAAGGATTAAATATGAGTTCTAAGGGTGTAATTTTTTTTGGTGATGAAAACAAAATGAATTAAAAATTAAATATGGAAATATGGATATGATAATTCTGTATATTTATTTATTGTATTTCCTTCTAATGAGGGCCTTTTTTTATCGTTATTGGATTGAAAATGTAGAAAATAATGTATTTATTATAACTTGGCATATGGGTATTGTAACATCCTAGTTAAATAAAGAATATGAAATTTTAATATTTATTAATATTTGTGATTGAAATATTAATTTTACATTAAAAGGGATGCTATGTCTGGTATAGTACTCAACATGGAATAATAGATTTCTCTAAAATATTACATTGCACACAATATTGTGTTCTGCCGAAAAAAAATAAAATAATATAATTATTATTTTAAATGGTAGTTAACGCATAGTAATTTTATTGGAGTAAATGACTATAACTAACTGAAATATAATTATACATGATTTTTAAATGTATTTATATTTATCCAATTACTTTTAGAGGCTTAAAATAAGAATGAATCCTATTTTAGGCATGAAATAATATAATATTCTTTAAAAGGTCTTTTTACCTTTTTTTGATGGAGAACCCTTTTTAATTTTAGTTCTTTTAAATTTTATAAGTTCTATTTGAAAAAATAAAATTTTTCTTTAGAATAAGAACATTAGAATTTACATTGGTTGAAATTTTGGTATTTTTTCTGATAAAGTTCGTTTTATAATGAATAGTGACAAATAACGCATTTTAATTCAAAAATTCATTTTCATCTAATTTATTTATATAGTTAGATTGTGATTTTAATTTGTTTTAATGTTTTTTTGGATTATATTTTTACAATTTAATCAAATTTTTGTCCTTGGAAGTAATTTCACTCTTAAATCGGACATTAACACATGTCAATCTTTTCATTGTTTTTACTTCATAAAAACACACTTTCTGGTTTTGACAACAAGAATTAAATTTAAATTAATTAATAAAACATTTCTGTTTTGATTTTGGTAACATTAAAATCTTATTTATATTTGTAATATCAAAATAATCTTAGGTTAAACTTATGGTTTTTTCTAAAAACCTTCAATTTTTATTAATAGTGAAAAATTCTGCATAGTATTTAAAAACTAAATTTTTCTTTGAAATAAAATTTGACCACATCTGTGAATTGAATTTCAAAAATAAAATATACATGGCTGTAATAAGGGTGAAAAATTTGGTCTAATGGGATCAAAATAATTTTTGGTGAATACTAACCTTTGAAGTTTATTTACCATGGTTAAATGTAAATAGGGTAATTCAAGTTAAAAAATAATATTATTATAATATAAAAATTACATTAACACTTATCGTAACATTATTGTATGAGTCATGGTTGACTGAGACAATCCATTCATAGAACCTTTGGCCTCCTAAAGCCACTTGGGTAAGATAATTCCATTAATAACATTTTATTTAAATTAAAAATAAAAATATCAAAAACATGAATATTTTTATTAATTCAATTTTAAAAAGAAGTTTGACAATTGATATATTTGACTATAAATAGTGATTATAAATATAAATGTATTTCCTACATAATGGTAGTTTATTTTTAATTTTTTAACATCAAATAAATAAACTAATTTATGACACAATGATGATGTGGTGATTGCCTTATTAATGAATGATTTGATGCAATGATATTATAAATGTTAAAATAAATTTATTTTGAAACGTTTTATGAAATCCACATTATTTTGGATGATAGTTACATGTTATATTTGTATTAATGATTTTTTTGGAAGAAATAAACTTGTTATGGGTTTTTAAAAATGTCATGATATGAATAGTATATAAATTGACATAAATGAGTTTTCAAAACAAATAATATTTAATTAAATGATTTATTATTCCTAAAAATATAATATTCAGAAAAATGACTTATATATGGTTGGAAATGTAATTAATGGACCAGAGTAGGTTCTATTGTATTTTTATAGTAACTATATTAACCATATAGTAGGAATATACCAGAAGACATGGTAAGAGTTGAATTAGTTAACTAAGGGTTAAATCTAAATGATAAGGTTAAAAATGAAGACAAAAGTTTTCTAAAACCTATTGGTTGAAGGAATTTCTAACCATAGTCACATTAGCTTTGAATGTATTTATTTATGGACCTTTTTAATCCAAAAATTCTTTTATAATAAAATAATACTTTCAAACTTTCCTAAAGAGCCCCTCCTCCCCCTTATAAAAGGCCTTCAACTCTAACCCTTACTCAAACCTCCCAACCTCATTTGGATCATCCAACCTCTACCAAAATAAGCTACCAACATCTCTATATTACTCCTTGAATCCTTCCCCTAGGGAGAATGAAATTCAAGATAACCTTTTGGTTCAAACCAAAGGGAGTTACTCGATTTAAACAAAATGTCTCTTGTCCAGTTATTTTCATTTATTTTCCTTATCCACTCCCTATGATCTTATTATTCATTTATTACATAACCAAACCAGTATCCTCAATGTACTTGGTTTTTTTATGTGATTTTTTATAACTAAACAAAAACATACCTTCATTTAATAAATTTAGAACATACTGTTTCTGGGGTCGGCAAAGTACTGCCTCACAAAATGATGATTGTTCAATTATCTCTTATCTCCTCTCATGGTGGCCATTATGATGGAAAAGTTTTTATATTTGATAGATATTATATTAATTTTTTCTATATTCTTCTGTATTTTTCATTTCTATCATACCTTTATGGTTTCCATAATGGTTAAATATGATAGTTTAATTTGAGGAAGTGCGGACTACCGCCCCCTCAAAGTGATATAACTCATTCATGCCATACATGAAATGTATAAAGGATTGAGTTAATGAGATAATATATGATATTATAATTTAATTATAATATATCAATATATAATTTTGTTTTAATTCCTTTAAAAAATTAAAAAAATGAAATTAAAGTAGCGTTCATGCGTATGTACGGCTTACCGTCTCCATAAACGGAGCATTTCATTTTCTTATATCAAAATGTTATGAACTATTACAAAAACATATATTCTGGATCTAAATACATATATATTTTATATATATGATATTTAAATCATGAATACAATTCTTATGATAATGGAATTTTTACCACATGTACAATTTGAAATTTTAAGAAATTCGTTTTTTACTCAAGTACCAAATATCGGAAAAATGATAGATATTAACATAAATAATTATGTATTGTTTATAATGTGGTGATAAGTGATATAAAAGAAATAATAAACTTGAAAAAATTTCTTAATCAAGTAGAAATTAACATAAGTTTATTATCCAGGGATATAAAGATCGAACAATAGAAGTCTGACGTAAGGTAAAGGACTTCGTCTCAATCTCCACTCATTGACGAATACATTGAGTTATACACGACATTCTTTTATAAGGTCTATAAACCCATTTAATTTAAAATTTCATTCAAAGTTAATATTTTCTCTACATAGAATTTTACAAAATGACAAGGGGAATGTGTCTTTTTAATGTACGCAGTGACAACGACCTTTCCGTCGCCGCAAGCATTATTTGATATTTGGATTCCTTAACAAGTTGTAGTGTTTTTGAAGGGAAAATAAATACCATATACCCTTTTTACATATTTTGGTATTTAAACTGGTTTTTCGAATGTATTGATTATTTCAATATATTTAAATGATATATTTTAATTTCAATGTGGAAATGGTATCTTTCTTTTACGCTTGTTTTATGTGTTATGATTATGTAATGGATCATGGGAATTATTTATGTATAAATGTGGTTCTGGGATAAAACTATGGTGGGTGAGCCCAAGATATCTCTATAATGTATTGGGTTATGTGACAGAGGTAAACATTAATATTTCTTCTAAGATATTTATAGAATATACTATTATGGGTATTCCAAACATAACTTCTTACGTACTTGATAAAACTACAACGTAATTATGTTATAGATGCCAAAAGTTAATTTTATGATTTATGATTTCTATGTGTTATTCATAAATCTTATGATTTTATGAGGTATGTTAAAGATATTATGTTTTGTATATATTGATGGACTAATGTTTACTTTAGTTGTTTTATAACCCTTACTAATATTTTCATGCTCAGCCCATGTTTTTTAAATGTTTTTGATGGGATATAAGGAAGGGTAAGAGAAAAGAAAAAATTTAAATGATTTATATCAAGAAAATAACTCTTTTATTATATATTAGTTTTTATTTTTGGAAAAAAATGGATATTTTTTAGAAGTGACTACATATAATATTTATGTTTTTATGTATAATTTATGACCTAATTATCTAAAGCTCTAAACATAGAAATATCCTCAATGTGAATTATTAACTTAATTCAAGATTATTTAATGTTTAAGGCTGGGTAGTTATAGGTTTCCTTCTCAAAAAACCACCACGTGCACTCAATTATTCTCACTCTTATTGAAAATAAACCATATTAAGGAGAAAAAATAGTATGTTTACAACAATCATTCTCTATGTTCAAAATTCACCAATAGTGGATTCATGTTTCTTTAAGGGTCATTATATAATATTCCTTCCATTGCAGATATAGTGTGAAAAATTCATAGTTTATAGTAGGTGGGTAAAAAATGAATAGTTCCTCATCGATTTATTCACAATCCTGGTTATCATAAATCTAAAAATACTCAATTAAACCATCCAAATAAAATTAATATTCAATTGATCTCTTATGAAATAAAGAGTCTTAATAATTAATATGTTTGTTGAATTATGTGTCTTGATTTTCAAATTCAACACATGAAAAATAATTTTTTGAAGAATAGAATTAATAAAAATTCAAATATATGTCATAAAATGCTTCATAGTTTGATATAACATTATGAAATTCAATTCAATAATCATAAGCATCCATATTTATATTTTAAAAATGATTATATTTAGAAAATTAATTAGTAGGTGAGGGAAATTTAAAAAAAAATATCTATTTTTATTTTTTTGATAAATAAGTTTATCCCTCAATCACACACAAATCCACGTTATTCTATTTATCTGAATCTGGGTATTCCTTATTCTTTACTATATCAAAGAGTTATATAACCAAAAAAATAAATATTTCCAACCATTAAGATTATTCTAAATATCATTTAGTGAAGGATTCCATAATTGAAAATTAATTTAAAAATTCACTTTCTGACTCATATTATGTGAAGGTTCTAATTGTGATGGTGGTTGAAATGAGTTTGTTTTTTTATTTATGGGGTCAAATCCTCATTTATTATTATATCAATGAAAAGTTCTCTTTTTAACTGGGTAGAGGGAGACCCATTACATAGTCCAAAGTCCAAGTGGGAATTTAGCCCATTACATGGCCCGTAGGCCCAAATTTTTGGCCCAAAGCCCATTATGTGAATAGTACTATTAATTATTTCGATTAAAAAAGTTGTTTTTAATTAAAATTTAGTAATTTTCACTATTCATCAGAATATGAAAGTTATTCGAAAAGTACCAAAATTTCAACCTAAGCTAATTTCGATATTCCGAATCCAAAAATGAAGTCCATTTTGAAAAATAAAATTTACAAAATTTCAAAAAGTGGTTATCACTATTCATAACGGCTAGTTTTAATAATAATTTAATAGCATATCGTTGTTTAGTGAAACTCAGTATTGTGTACGATGCAAGATATTGAGGAAGGCCGCAGTTGTGTGTAAAGAAAGCCAAGATAGTGTTGTGTGTAGTAAAAGATTCCTTTGATAATTTATATAACATAAAAACAAAATATTTCTCATAAAAGTCTCGGGCGTTACATTCTACCCCCCTTAAAATGAATTTCGCCCTCGAAATTCATCACTTTGTTACAAACAGATGAGGATACCTATCCCTCATCATATCCTCAAGCTCCCATGTAGCTTTTTCTAATTGGTGGTTTCTCCATAAAACTTTCACCAATCGAGTGGTCTTGTTTCGTAGGACTTTTTCGCTACGATCCAGAATCTCTATCGGCTGTTCTTCATAAGAAAGATCTTGGTCCAGCGGTACAACTTCTGAGCTGAGTACATGTGAAGGATCAGGTATTTACTTTCTTAGGAGAGATACATGGAACACATCGTGATCTTGAGAGAGATTCGGTGGAAGCGCCAATCGGTAAGCTACCTTTCCAACACGATCCAGTATTTCGAAAGGACCGATATATCTAGGGCTCAACTTCCCCTTCTTTCCAAATCTCATGACCCTCTTCTAGGGAGATATTCGTAAGAATAATTTATCACCCACTTCAGACTCTAGGTCTTTTCTTCGGTTGGCGGCATAACTTTTCTATCGACTCTGAGCTGCTCTTATGTGTTGTTGAATAGATCGGACCTTTTCTGCCATCTCATCAACAAGATCAGGTCCTAATAGCTTTCTTTCCCCAACTTCATCCCAGCAAGTTGGAGTCCTGCATTTCTTTCCATAGATAGATTCATAAGGAGCCATCTGAATACTGGAGTGAAAGCTATTATTATAAGAAAATTCCACCAAAGGTATGTATTGATCCCAACCACCTTTGAAATCCATAGAGCAAGCTCTCAACATATCTTCTAGAGTTTGAATTGTTCTCTCAGACTGACTGTCTGTTTGAGGTTGATAAGCAGTGTTGAAACTCAACTCTGTATCCAAGGTATACTGAAGACTTCACCATAACTTCGAGTTAAACCTCGGATCCCAATCAGATATAATAGAAAGCGGTACTCCATGCAATCCTACCACTTCCTTCACATATATCCTGGAAAGCTGATCTAGAGAGAAATCCTCTCTAATAGCAATGAAGTGTGCAGACTTTGTAAGATGATCAACTATTACCCAGATAGCATTATTGCCTTTGGATGTTTTAGGAATTCCTGTGACAAAGTCCATAGTGATGTTTTCCCATTTCCATTCGGGTATGGGTAATGTTTGTAATATCCCCTTAGACTTCTATCTCTCAGCTTTAACTTGCTGACAAACCAAGCATCGAGAGACATATTCAGCAACATCTCTTTTCATGCCATCCCACCAAAAGTACTCTTTCAGGTCCCTATACATCTTCGTGCTTTCTGGATGAATAGAGAATGAAGAACTATGAGCCTCATCCAGCAGCTCCTTTAATTCGGGGATGGGAGGGACACGAACCCGGTTCCTGAACTTTATTATCCCATCACAATCAAGGTTGAATTCAGGAACATTTCTCACCTTCTTTTGTAACACTACATCTTCTTTCTGTGCCTCTTTAATCTTCACATGTATAGATGGTTGAACATTCATTTGAGAAAGATAAAATTTTCCCCCTTCCATTAATATTCCAAGATCCATCCTTTGTAAATCCATAAATATGGGATCTTTTGTGATCCTCATCATGGATAAACTGTCATGGTCTTGTCGACTTAATGCATCTGCCACCTTGTTTGCTTTCCCAGGGTGGTAATGAATTGAGCAGTCGTAATCCTTAATCAGCTCCAACCATCTTCTTTGGCGCATATTCAGCTCCTTTTCTGTGAAAATATACATTAAACTTTTATGATCAGTATAAATGTCACACCTTTATCCATAAAGATAATGCCTCCAAATCATTAATGCAAATATTACTGCAACTAACTCCAAATCATGTGTTGGGTAATTTTCCTCATCGATTTTCAACTGTCATGAGGCATAAGCTATCACTATATCATTTTGCATAAGAACACACCCCAATCCCTTCTTGGATGTGTAATAGTAGATCACAAACCTTTCTCCACTACAAGGCAGTGTGAGCACAGGTGCACTAGATAACCTTCTTTTCAACTCCTCGAAATTCTCTTCACATTCCTCCGTCCAAACAAACTTAACTCCTTTCCGAGTCAACTTGGTGAGTGGATTAGATAATCGTGAAAAATAATTCACAAAACGTCGATAATATCCAGACAAACCAAGAAAACTTCGGATCTCGGTTACTGTTGTTGGTCTCGGCCATCTTTCGATAAACTCTGTTTTTTCTAGATCCACAAATATCCCCTATTTTGAGATTATGTGACCCAAAAATGCAACTTTTTGAAGCCAAAATTTAGACTTGGTAAATTTGGTAGAATGTTTCTCCTTTCTCAGTGTCTTCAATATAATTCTCATGTGCTCTTTATGTTCTTCCTTTCTCTTTGAATAGACAAGAATATCATCTATAAAGACTACCACAAATTGATCACGATAGTCTCTAAAGACTCTATTCATCAGATCCATGAAGATAACAGGGGAATTAGTAAGACCAAATGTCATCACTATAAATTCATAGTGTCCATACCTTGTACGGAAATTCGCCTTCGGTATATCCTCCCTTTTGACCCTTAATTGATGATACCCTGAACGAAGATCAATCTTGGAAAAGTATTGAGCTCCGCGTAGTTGGTCAAATGGGTCATTAATGCATGGGAGAGGATATTTTTTCTTGATAGTGATCTTGTTAAGTTCTAGATAATCAATGCAGAGTCTCATTGATCCATCTTTCTTTTTAACAAACAGAACAGGTGCTCCCTAAGGTGATTCACTAGGGAGTATGAATCCCTTATTAAGATTCTCTTGGAGTTTCTTCTTTAATTCCTGTAACTCAATTGGGGCCATTCTATAAGGTGTCTTTGAAATAGGCAAAGCACCCGGTACGAGTTCTATTGAAAACTCAACTTCAAGATTTGGTGGAAGACCCAGCAATTGCTCCAGGAAGATATCATCAAACTCCCATAAAATGGGAATATTATTAATCGTGAGTTTCTCACCGAACATTTGAGATACATAACCCTCATTTAGTGGAATCAAGACCCATTAGATGGAAGAAATTTCCACAGGAAGGTTATGTTCATCCTTGCATCGACAGAAGATCATAGATTGATCTGGAATATGAAATGTGACTTCCCTACTTTGGAAATTGATATGAGCTCCATATAAAGAAATCCAATCCATGCCAAGAATCACAACAAATTACACTATAGGAAGGATCACAAGATTTCAGGAAGCACTTTTCCACAAACCTCAATTGGGGAAGAATTATAAACTTTTGATGTGAATGTTGTGCCATTAGGTGTTGTCACAGATAACTTAACATCCAATTGTTGAGGTAATATGGTGATACCCTTAGAAAAATCTTCAGAAATAAAAGAGTGGGTGGATCCAGAATCAAATAAAACATTTTCTACTTTAGAGTGGATGGTAAGTGTACCTTTCACCACATCGTTATCATACTCCACATCGCTGATAGAAATTGCATGTGACATTCCTTTGTCTTTAGCCTTAAGATTTTTTTGATTTCGATCATCATCAACAACCCTTGGATTATGGAATTTATTGGCATAATTCCCCATCTCCTTGCACATGAAACATTGAAGTGTAGTAGGTTCATTCTGTGTGTCCCTTCCTTGGTTTGCATCATTAGACATCTTCTTCCCATCCTTGCGGCATTCAAATGCCCGATGACCTTCCTTTCCACATTTGAAACATTTACTTGTACCTTTAAGACAACTCTCTCCATATTTCTTTCCACACATTTAGCATAAGGGAAAGCTCATCTTCTTTTCTGTGTGCTCTTTATATTTTCCTTTGAATTCCATTTTCCTCTTCTTATCAAACCCATATGATGGATGGGTTACTCCAATATCCATCTCATCTTTGAGAGCACATAGAACAATTTCCTCATAGCTATTGAAGTCCCTTATGGCTAACGGCCTTCGAAGACTTGGTTTTAAGCCACTAAAGAATCGATCGATCTTACTCTTAGGTTGGATAATAATACTAGAAGCGTACCTTGCAAGTCCTGTAAAATTTGCTTCATTGGTACCAACAGATTCATTATCCTTTTGCTTTAGTTCAAGAAACTCATTCTCTAACTTTGTTCGGAGAATACGAGGGAAGTACTTATTGAAAAATAAGTTTTTGAACTCGTCCCATTCCATGGACTCAATTTTATCCCTTTGCCTCGTATTCTTAATAAGATTTCACCATTGATCAGCATCTTCTTCCAAACGATACACTGATAGGATGACTTTATCATGTTCAGAACATTGAAGAACTGAAAATATCTTTTCAGTAGTACTTATCCATTGTTCAGCAACTAATGGATCAGTAGACCCGCTGAATGAAGGTGGACGCTTCCTCATGAGGGATTCAACAGAATGTTGCTCCTTCCTTTGCTCGTTTGGAAGTCCTACATGATTCATAGCTTGAGAAAGTTGTTTGAGAATGGCTACAAGATTTTGTATTCCAGCTCCCATAACGTTTGGTTGCTCAGGGGGACAATCATTGCATTACCCGTCGCATTCCGCATTAACACGGTTCCTTCGGGTTCTAGCCGTTGACTAAAACCAAGAAGAATAGTGTGAGCAACACTAATTATAAAAGGAAAACCACATAATCAAGAATAAAATTTCACACTTATGGTCTTATCATAGGTCGTTCATGGACATTTCTAAAACACTAAGATTGTGTTATATGCTTAGACTTATCCTTAGGGTTCTTACTAAGGCTTTCGCGTCCTAGTTTCCAAAGGTTGACTATACCTTTCCTCTGATACCAAATATAACGACCCATACTTTACATACATTGTTAATACTTCAAAATTGAAGCATACTTATTACAACATATAACAAAACCACGAAAGGACTTTATAGATATAGTGTCTTTAGAAACTGGGAAACATAAACAACTGGTTCATAAAGCGTCTACACTATCTTCCATTTATTTCATCATATCTATAGTCCCTTTTGGAATATCTTACTTAATAACTTTCTTCCTGGCCTGGGGAAAGAAAACATACAAAAGGGTGAGCTCAAATACTCAGTAAGGGTAAACAAAAGAAATATCAATCACATCATATTCATAAGAACATAACTTTTAGAAATCATAACCTACAAAAGAGATCATAATTTCATAACATGGGATAAATCATGGTAGTGAAATGTAATCCCAATAATCATAACATAAAACATGAAACTTTGTGGCATGCACACATAACCATAGAGAATAATTTCTTATTAGTCAAGACTCATTTCCAAGACTATCTTAGCGGACAAAGTCCATTTCTGAACCGAGTTCACTCCTCGTTTCAGTCCTGTTTCACTGAACCGGTATAACCTACCATTCCAGCCATGTCTATCTCATGATATATAAAATCATTACCCAATGCATTGGAGGGAGATATAGTTCCCACCCATCTCATAATGATACCATTCTTATGTGTGCCACAAAATCATAAACCATACATCATAGCATAACCCATGTAATAAAAATGGTAATCTTAAACATCGTGACATCATAAAACAATTCATATAAGATAAAGGAATTCATTAAAATATTTCCATCACAACATAGTCAAATCAATGTAAAAATAGGGATAGAAATAGAACCCTTTATTATCTTAGATGGAAAATAATTTTGATAAAACACTTGAACTCCATTCTTGAGGAAAATATCCTTTATACTTCAAAAACATTTTTCCTTTCTAAACATGTCATACAATTTTAAACTAAAAGAAGTTGATTAAAAATAAACTTGAAAACTTGTAAAGGAAGCTTCTTGGAAATAATGTTTTAAAAATCCATTCATTCCGTATAAGTTAAAAAAACATTATTCTCGTACTTTTGTTGGAAAAGTCAAAAAGTACCTCGTACGAAAAATGACAACAGATTCATTTCATATCTTTTACTAAAAACTCACCTAAGGGTAAAATTGGATTTAAAAAATTTTAGGTTGATGGAAATAATATTACATATTGAGGAAACATGGATGTGGATGATAAATTACACCCCAGTAAATACCAAAGTATAAACAATCTCGGATAAAATGAGATTGTGATATTTTCCCTTACCTTAGGTCCAATATGCTTCGTAAGTGTCCGAACCGCCTGTATAATAATTTAAATAATGTTATTGACTTATTCCAGAATCATAATTATTTTTATGATATCATATATGTTCATATTATTATCTTCTTATTAGTAATATTTCATTACTACTTGTTATTCGGGTGTTTATTACTTTTTGTTCTTATGCGTGTTTTGTCAAATAAATTCTTATTCTTCTTTTTAGGTTATAGATACCTTATTTCCAGAATGGTATTAGTGTAATATATATCATATTAATTCATTCAATTCATCTATATAATCCCCATGCAATGAAGATCATGTAGAACGAGTCGCATCACATCGTGGAGACGGTATTCCGTACGTACGCACGAGCGATGATATCATTCCCATGATCGTGGAATTGTATTGGAGTGTATGTATACTATTTGAGAATCAATATCAATTTAAAATAATCATATATATTCATTATTTACACCATTATACCAATCCAAGTAATGTGGTGGTGGAAAATAGATTACACCACGGCGTGGAGACGGTATTCCGTACGTACGCACGCGTGGTGATTTCATTTTACGTAGGATGGATAGATGGTGAAATGGGGTTGTTTCATACTTATAATAACATGTCAGTATATGAGTGATAATGATGTTATTACTTCATAATAAAACAACTAAAGAAGAAGAAGTGGAAGAAGAAATAAAGATGAAAGAATCGGTAACTTGCATTACCTCTTCTTTGAAACGCTTCTTTGAGACCTCCTTTTAGGGCACTAAAATTTGTCTTTGAAGAATACCAGGACCTCTAGGATGTCTCTAGGTAAGTGGAGAAAATAAATTGGCAGAGTTTTGCTGAGCTTGAAGGTTAAATTTGTGTGAGGAGGAGAGGGAGGAGGTGCCCTTTTATAAGGGAGGAGAGGGGCACCTTTGGAATAACTGAAAATATTATTTTATTATAAAGCCAAATTCGGTTTTAAATAGCTCCAAATTGATTTATTTAGAAGCTAAGGTGGGTATGGGTCTAAATCCTCTCATTAAATATAATTTAGACAAGTTTAGGTTCCTAATGTATCCTTATCATTTATATTTAACATTAAGTTACATAATTTTACTTTTACCATGTCTTCTTGTGATCTTACACTATAAGGTTAATAAACATACTATAACAAGACAAAAGGACCCCAAGTTGTTTATTATTAATATATATAACATTATCTAAGTCATTGGGCCGAACCTTAGATTTTTAGGAATAAAATAACAATTAATAATACAATATTTGTTTTAAAAACTATTTTATGTCAATTTTGACACTATTTAGTAATTGATTTTTGTGAAAATCATAACAGAATTATTAGTTAGAAAACATTTAATTAAATCAATAATAACATATCATATTAACATATAAAATTATTTTAATTCATATAAAGTCTCAAATTACATTTATTTGGGTATTTATAACATCAATTATGTCAATATTTCATTAATAAGACAATTACTGCATCATCATTGTGTCATAAATAAATTAAATTATTTTAAGTCTAAAAATTATAAATAAAATACCATTATGTTGGAAATATTTGTATCTTTCTAATGAATATTTATAGTCCAATTTATTTTATTTATAACCCTATATTAAAAATGATTTACTTATTAAACTGTGAATTTAAATATTTTAACCCTTCTTCAAATAAATTAATAATAAATGTCCTAATCTAATCCAAGTGGGCCTAAATGGTCATATTTTATTACTAAGGTTGTTTTGGGTCGAATTACACTTATCCAATAGAATTAAGACATGTGTTAGTGTAAAAATAACACTTTTACCCTTAATTACCCTATTTAGTTTTAACCGTGGTAAAAAAAGTAAAAAGTTACTATTCACCAAAAATTATTTTCATCTCATTGAACCACATTTTAGTCCTTGATATTAACCGTGTTTCTCGGATTTTCAAAATTCTACTCAGAGAAGCGGTAAAATTAAGTTTTATGAAAAATTCAGTTTTTTTAACTACCACTTAGTGGTTTCACTATTCATCAAAAAATGAAAGTTTTCAGAAAAATACAAAAATTAGGCCTAAGCTATATTTGATATTATGAATTCAAAAATGATGTTTATTTTACCAAATTCAAAACATATCAGTTACATTAACTAATTTAAAAATTAATTCCCGTCGTCAAAACAAATAGCGTGTTTTTAAAAGATAATAACTATCAAAAGATTGACATTTGTTTATGTCTGTTTAAATGTGAAATTACATCCAATGAAAAACATTGTATTAAATTGTAAAAATATATTCTAAATATACTTTAAAACCACTCAAATTAATAATTTATCACTATTAATTATTTCAATTTAAAAATTTGTTTTTAATTAAAATTTAGTAATTTTCACTATTCATCAGAATATGAAAGTTATCCGAAAAGTACCAAAATTTTACCCTAAGCTAATTTTGATATTCCAAATCCAAAAATGAAGTCCATTTTGAAAAATAAAATTTACAAAATTTCAAAAAGTGGTTATCACTATTCATAACGGCTAGTTTTAATAATAATTTAATAGGATATCGTTGTTTAGTGAAACTTGGTATTGCGTTTGACGCAAGATATTGAGGAAGCTCGCGGTTGCGTGTAAAGTAAGACAAGCTAGTTTTGTGTGTAGTGAAAGATTCCTTTGATGATTTATATAACATAAAAACAAAATATTTCTCATAGAAGTCTCGGGCATTACAATTATACATATTTCACCCAAATTCATCATACCCTTATTTTGAAAAATGTTCTTAAACCTAATAATTATCCAATATATCATGAAATATAAAGTGATAAACACTTGGTTATGGGTAACACACCTCCAAAATTTGGTGATTTGATAGGTATAAATCTTGTAATTGACCAAT
Source organism: Viscum album (assembly GCA_963277665.1). Classification (NCBI taxonomy): domain Eukaryota; kingdom Viridiplantae; phylum Streptophyta; class Magnoliopsida; order Santalales; family Viscaceae; genus Viscum; species Viscum album. The sequence goes on from OY728162.1 coordinate 1,336,865,170, forward strand.
AATGGTAGATATTTATTCAATTTCACACCTCATACTCTAAATATCTAGTTCCTTAAATATAACATAAATGTCTCTTTGTGATAAGAGATATATTCATTTTTTATTTATATTAAAAAAATATAAGAAAATTATTAAATTAATTGGACTTAGTGAGTCCAAATTCAATACCATTTCCCCCTACAATGGTTCCACAAATATGATAGATCTGTCAATATAAAAAAGTAGTTTATAAATTATAGTTTTCCTTAAACTAATTATCTATATAGATAATGGAAATGGGGTTTGATCCCATATATAGCAAGAATAAAAATTAAGGATGGGGAATTTACAAGTTATATTGGTGAAACCAAAATTTATTGAAAATAGAAAATAATAAACACATCCTATGTTAGAGCTATAGAGGGTAATGATTAAAGGATATGATGAAATATCACAAACCAACTCATGCTATCCTGATCTGATACCTGATTCAACAAATTGAAATCCCTAAAATGATTTACTGATACCCATGGGCTATAAAATAGTTATTAGGAAATAAGTAATCCTTCTTGTGAATGAAATCTCCCCAATATAAAATTAATGTTTCATTTGATGTCTATTATAAATCTAGCATGACTTATCCCGAAGATGGACTTACATGTAAAATGAAATAAATAGTTTCAAAATAAGGAACTAATAAAACAAGGAAACCCTAAAATAATGATCTAAGGCATGTCAATATAATAGATAAAAGATATATGAGACCCAAAATAAAATTCGAGATACATAAATTCTAGAATGACTGATACATTCATGATATGATAAAAAAGAAAAATAAAAATACAAAAATGGAATGATACTCTCTTCATGACCCATGTTCATGATCCAACATCATCTCCATGCTCTCACTCTAAGTGAAAAAATAAATATAATCCCATCAGATGAGTCATCCAAATACCTGATCAAGAACAAAAAGTAAAATATATAAGTGTAAGAAAACAATCCTAGTAGGTATCTTAGCCACACCCCATACATTATCATTAAATGTAAAATACTTTCATTCTAGTTTGAAAATAATCCCCTAAAAATAAGCATTCTATTTTCCTTAAAAATCACATGTAACTATATTTGGATTTGATTTCATTCTAAAACCATTATTGGATAATTAAAAATAAAATCATGATTTGAAATATTATAAGAAGAAAATAAAATTTTAATGATGGTGAACATTAAAAAAACCTTTTTAATATTAACATTTCAATAATAAAGGAAAAGTAACAAAATTTTTTAATTACCCCATTATTCTTACATTTCCTCCATGAAAATAATGGTAGAAAATCATATAATGTGTAAATAACTAAAAAAAGAAAAAGAAGATAACCAACAATTTCAGAAACACGTGCAAGAGGGATAATGGGTTAATATAAACAGTAATATCATCACTCATGTGAATTAAGAGAAATAAATAGATTCATAAAAAATAAAATTAAAGTAAATGAATAATAAATATCCTCATGGGAGTGTGTCCCTAAGGAACTAAATTCAATATAGCCTAGGATCCTATAACATCATTATGATCTAATCTATTACAAACAAATACTACGAATCTCTTGGGAGAGTAATCTCAATGCCTAATGTAAGAGACCACCCCAGAAAGTGACTCCCTAATAATATCTTAAAAAAAATTTAGTTAGCATTGTGGTGTAATCCAAGGATTGGTTTGGCATTCCATGATTAGAAATACTTTTCCTGACATTAATTACCTATGCATCGAGGTTCCCATGCACAATTAAAGTGAAGTGATTTTATGTTAAAGTTCAGTAATATGTAATGTAAATGACATATAAAAACACCCTACACCTCCACTACAAGAACCTTTTATTCAAAATATACCCTTTACATCAAAACATAACGCATCACATATGGTCATAAAAAGAAAATAATAATAATAAGAAAGGGGATCAATCTATGTTTTTCAATAAAACACCAAATGGTCCACTGTTATCTCTTTGAGAAACTTATACCATGAAGTTTATTTAGTTTTCTACAAATGGGCCTTAAATATTTAAGCCATGTCTTGAAACATGAAAATCCATTTTTAGAAGAAAATCTGATTCAATTATTAAAAATAATTATTTTGACCAAACTTTAAACTCAATTCGAGGATAAACACATCAAACCCACTTAACAGATATTCAAATAGCACTAAAAATGTCACTATATACACAATAAGAAATTAACAAAATAATAATAATCATATGGTAATTATCGAGGAACACTAAGAAAATTGAAAATACTCAATTTAATTTGAAATATGAGTTGAATTACTGGGTTGTTTCCCATGAAAAAACTTTTAAAATCAATTAATATTCCTTAAAATAATTTTTAAAATCCTAATTTATTGAAGATTATATAAATTCATTTTATCAAACATATAGGGGGTTTAGAAAACATTTTTCAACTATAAATAGCCTTTATGCCCTTAAAATCCTATTTTTAAAACATGAAAATCACCAAGACTAAGATAAACTATTTTAAATTTCATAAAAATTATGAAATAGAAATCATAACATAAAATAAAATAGGAAATCCATTATGGTTCTAAGGTTTAATGTGTTATAAATGGGGAAATTTACATTAAACAATAGAAATATGACACCTTTAATGAATAATACGGGGCCTCAAGATGAGCTCCATGAGACCCATACATAAAAACCCAAAATATTAAACAAACTCTAAGACCTAAAGTACATCCACCATGGGCCCTAGGAAATAATAAGAAGGAAAAACAATGAGGAAATTAAGAAATGAAAGGAGAAGGGACCTTACCATTGAACAATAAACTTGTAAAAACCATGAAATAAGGTGAAATTGGAGGGATCCAAACCAAGGGATCCTCCTTGGTTATTATGTGTAACGATGGAGAAATGGGGATCAATTGTGGTTAATCATTGATGGTTAGTATTGGAATTTCATAATTTAAAAATTTATTAATTTCATGGTCTAAAAACATGGTTTGTGAAAAAAAAAATTACAACCCTGAGCCCCTCATTGGACACACTTAGAAAGCCACATAGTTTGGTCCTTTGGTTACTGAAAACGTGTTCCAATTTTAAAAATCACCACTGATATGGAATTTTTGGTTTCATATTATTTCATCATTGTTATCACTAAATATGAGTTTATCGTTCTTATAGAACTAAAACGTAAAAATAATTAAAAAATTAAAGAAATTTCAACAGATAATTCGAGGACACAAATTAAAATTAATAAATAAATGAAATAATAGGGAAATAAAATATACAGGGTGTGAAGAATCTCCCCGCATTAACAATTTTTTTCCTGATAAATTCATAGATTAATTTAAAATAGTGAAACAGAAATTAAATTTAACAAAGAGAGATAAATACTGGAGGACACAACTCTTGAACCAAGTAACCAAATGAGACCTAAATAAGGATATCCCTCCAAATACACAAAAAAAAAAAAAATTCCCAAGACACAGCAAATCAAATACACTAATAAAGAACTATGATGTTGAAATAAGAAATCAAGACCTACAACAAGTCCCCTCACCAATTAATGACCACAATTTCATCTTCAGAAATTCAAAACCAAAATTACCCAAGGAAAATAACTATAAGGCATTATATATCCCTCTATTGAGATTTCTAAAATTATTCAATAAATCCAATGGTACATCAAGAAAACAAACAAAAATAATAATTATATTATCTAAAATATCACATACATCGAAACTTTTCAAATAAAATAATAGGAACTCATAGGCTGCTGACATAAGTCAAATGAATAAGGAAGAGTAACTCCTTTAACAAGCTCCATTAACCTACAATATAGAACTTATAACATGACTCAAATTACACAAAAAGGATCATTCATTAGAATATCAATCCAAAAGGGCTATGAATTCCCAAATTGATCATATTGAAGCATACTATGAAATTATACCAAGGGGATATAAGATCTTCACACATTAAAAACATAAACAGGGTCATTAACCATCATGGTATAGATCTAAGAAATAAACCTCACAATCCAAGACCCACTGACCACATCCTCAGATGAAGATATGACAGATGAGAAAACTCCTAACCTATGGTTTATATCATGGAATCTTCCAAGAACCAATTATTCATCAAGGTTTTAACCATTATCTTGATAAGAAGGAACTCGTTCGTAAAAAGTTGAATACAATCTATGTCTAGAACAAATATTCAAGGCTCAAACATCAAACCATAGAAGACCCTAACGTCAGGAACATCCCAAGACTCATCTAAACATTATGGGATGCATAGTTTAAATAAAAGTGACTATTAGGGAAAACCAAAAGAACAACTAATTCACCCAATTTCATAAAAATTACTCTACTACAAAATAATAAATCAAAAATATCTTCATTTTGAAACTTTTTGAAAGAGAGTTTGTAAAATCAAAAATAAAATTTAATTCCATAAAAATAAACCTGAAATATATTTAAAACTTCAAAAATTCCACTTTAAAATAATTTTCATGTCTCTTAACTTTAATCCAAATTCAATTATTTTAAGAATATTTAGTTATAAACATAGAAACTAATACACGGTTATTAAAAACAAATATTTCTTCTAAAAATCATCAATCAAACTAGGCTATATTTAAAATCCATTCTATATGAGGTTTTGAACACCATTCATTAAATTCATAATCCCAAGAATCTACTAAAAACACTTTAAAATGTAACAATTCATTAATTTAAATAATTTTGAAATTATAAAACATCTAACTTATATCTAAAAAATTAACAAAACCTTTTTATTTTCAAAAAATAAAAATTATAATTTAAATAAATCATTAAAAACACAAATCATTGAGAAAATAAAAACAAATAAAATTAAATCCTTATTAAAACATGACTTTAAAAATAGTAACCAATAATTACCAAAACTAGCCCAAAAGAAAAAGGGTATAACACAATGTCTATATAGGGGTTAGTGAAACTTGCTGAAATATGTGTCTACCATGTATCAATCAATGAGATCTTCTTAGAACCTTGGTTACAAGATCTGCATGATTTACCAAAACATGGGAGTTCATTGGGAGCCCCCAGTTCGACTCCCATTTTCACCCCTAACCATAGAAAACCTCTAAGCTACCCACACAATCTTATTATTATTTGAAACACTGTCATCATAGACTAAAATAAATCACAAATAAATGATCAAAAATCCCAAAATCATGACTCAGAAATCGATAACTCATGGTAACAAGAGAATCTCGCTCGTGAAGAGTTAGTTAGACTCTCATTTCACTTAACCATTGAGTTATGTCATTCATATTTCCTATCTAGCATTACTTCCCTAATAAAAAAATAATTCTGTGAAAATATTATGTCATGAACCAACCTGGGATATCTTAACCTCATACTCAATATAGTTTATAGCAAGGCCTAAATTTCATTCTTGATCCCCATGGGATGGATACTCATGCAATGGAATCAAGGAATCACTGTTTAAAATATTTATCCAAACTAACAATATTATATATTTCTAAGATATCTATTAGAAACCTAGCATGACTAATCTATAACTTATACTTCCATAAAAAGTGAAATATAATGGTTTATAAAAAGAAACTAACAAATCCAAAATAAACAAAAATAAAAATCCAATCCACGTAAATATAAAAAATAAAATATACAACATACCCAAATTAAATCCAAGATACATGTAATCCAAAATGGATAATACATTCCAGATATAATGACAAAAAGCAAAAAATACTAAAAAGTAAAAATGATCACCTCATGATCTATGGACATGCTTCAACCTCATTTCTAAGTTCACACAACAAAAAACTAAATAAATAGATTCCTATGGAGGATATATACAAATATATTAAAAAAATACAAGAAATATATAGGTATGAGTTAAATCCCAGTAATTATCCTAACCACATCCAATACATAATCATTACAATTATAAGTCGATTGTACTAATTTTAAAATACTCCTCTAAAACTAGTCTTCGCATTTTCCTTAAAACAAATCACATTTTACCATCTTGTAAATTCAATTCTTTCCAAAATAATTGTTTTCCTATTTTATCTAAACTTTATCTTTGAAATATTTTAAAGACATGTGGATTTTTAATAGATGAAATCCATTTTAAAGAAAATGTTCTTCTATTCACATTTCACAAATAAAGGATAAGTAACCAGAATTTTGAAATATCTACCTTTTTAAAAGATTCTTATAATAAAAAATTAGTATAATGTCATATCACATGAAACTAACTATAAAAAAACATAAAACTAATAATAGAAAAATGAATAATAGAAATAATGATTGAATATAAATATTAATATCATTTTTAAGTGATTAAAATTATGTAATGGGAATTATAATCAATAATTGAAAATTAAATGAGTAATTATCATCATCATGGTATTGTCCCTATGTAACTAAGGCCAAGGTAACCTAGACACTATTCCATATTAGTTATCAAACATATTATAAATAACTACACACAATCACTAGGAAGAGTAATCTCAAATCCAAGTAGAATATTCCACAACAATAATTTGACTCCCTTTCCATATTCATCATTGTTAAGCTATTGTTGTGGTGTTTTCCAAAGATTAGTATGGCACACCACGCCTAGAGGTTATTTTCCTATCATTTCTTACTTAAGAACTTAGGTTCCCATGAACTATAGAACAAATTTTATTGTAACATTCAAGTTAAAAAAAATATATCATCAATGACAAGAAAAAACACTATTCACCTCCTTGCTTAGAACCCATTTTTCAAAACTACATCTTTTCATAAAAACATCATGCACCTCATATGGTCATAAAACCCAAATAATAAGAATAGTAATGTTTCTCAATTCAATTAATTTCATTAAAATTCAATGTGGACTTTAATATAAATTTGATAAAATCAAGCAATAAAACTTCTTTATGTTTTTTCCAAATGACCCTTTAATATTTAAACCAATAATATTAATATAGAAATACATTATTGAGAACCAAAATGGGTTTGATACATAGAAAAATGGTTTTTACCAAAGATAACCCCCAATTTGATGACAAGTACCTCCAAACACTTAAAACAAATTCAAAAATCATTTAGAATGTCACTACACGCACCAAAATAGTTTACCAAATACTATGAGTCAAAACATAATATTCAAAGAAAAATAAACTATTCAAAAATACTACATTTAATTTGTAAAAAAGATTAATTATTAGGTTGTTTCCTATTTAAAACCATTCAAAATAATTTAGCATTCTTAAATATCCTTTTTAAAACCAAAATTAGTTTAAAAATTAATTGAAACATTTTATCCAATACTTAGGTGGATTTAGAAATCATATTCAACTATACATGGATTAAGCCCCATTAAAATACAATTTTAAAATCAGTAAAATCACCAAGACTAATAAAAAAATTAATATTTCATTTCTTTTAATAACATTAAAACATAACTTAAAATTAATTATGAAATTAATAATGGTTATTAAAATTAACGGATTACCCATGGATTAACCTATCTTAAAAATTGGTAACCTATTGAATTTGAAGAAAAATGAAATAAAAGTCCTTATAATGAGCTCCATAACCATTAGACATAAAAACCCATAGGCTTAAATAAAATAAAACACTTAGGGTTTGGATACAATGGCCCATATGTGAGAACAATGATGGAGAATAAGAAGGATATGAAAGGAAGGATAAGATCCATAACCATTGAAGAATAATCTTGGAACCAATGTAAAATTTCAATAATTGAAGGAGGAAAGGAAATAGCCATGTTTAGGGATCCTCATTGGTTGTATCTCATGTTTGGGGAGAAAATGGGGCTCAAGGGGGGGTCAAATCAGGGGAGGGTAGTCTATGATTTTCAATTTTTTAAAAAAATAAAGATCACATGGATTGGATTCACGGATTACTAAAATGCATGCCAACAATGAGCCAATCTCTAGACACATGTGGAAAGTCACATAGTTGTGACACATATTTAAGCAAGTTGTTAGCTAATCTTAAAAATCAGAACTGATAAAGAATTATTGTTTTTTTCACAGTTTTTATAAATTTTGGACTAAACATTCGTGTATCCCACCAACCTAAAAAAATTGAAACAATCCAGAAAATTTCATTCATACTTTAAGGAAGCTGATGAAAATACATTAACAAACAACATAATAGGGAAACAAAAATTCATTGTGTGACATGAAGTTAAATCTATATTCATATATCATTGTAATATTGAGATTATAGTCAATTAAGTAGATAAATTTCATGAATTTTATTGAGGGGACCAATTTTATGCATCATTCCTGGGACAAACAATCAAACAACAACCCTATAAAAATTAAATCATTTGTCATGTATTTTTTTAACTATGGTTTCAAGAATCATAAACCCTTAATTGAAAATGGTTCTAATCCAGATGGTTAGGTAATTAACTATCCATGATTTTTTTTAGTTTTCTTAATAGTAAACCCACTTATTTAGTGATTTATATGGTTAAAAGTAAGAAATTTCAGTCACAACACAATCCAAACACAACTCATAAAAGTAAACTCAATTAAATATTCATAATCATGTTCAAAACAGTTTCATCAATAAAAAATACACCATGTAAAATTAAATAAATCTCTAAAAATCATATATTTATGGATTATAGATGATAACAAATCAAAATAGTGGGAAACCATTAGACCCGTGTAGGTCCAATATTAGTGTATATATCCAAACTAGTTTTAAATGGGTAGAAACTCTAATTCACCATAAAATGAATCCTTAGACACTCCCCTAAGGTTATAGTGGGGTGAGAAGCCTCAAATGATCCTATTTATATCCATTATTTCAATTCTAACTCAAATCCCCTCCTCACTACTTTTCAAAAATCAACTCAAATAGTTGTTGGGGTTGGTATAAGCTTTCACTGTCAAAATACATGTTCTAGGGATGGTGTATAAAACCTTGTATTTACATATAGAGTGTAACAACATATACTTTTGAAATATGAAAATTTCCATCATTAAATATATGTGTTCAATATTTAAGTATAATAAAAACATGAAATTATAAATAACCTTAATTTATTACAAAAAAATAAAACATTACATGTGAATAATAAATATAAACTATAAAATTAAAAATAGTATAAAGTGATGATAAAAACCTGTAAATAACAAAACTAAAAAATTAAATCATATTTAATCATGGTTTCATTGAATTTTCATGGGTATGAACAACACTACCAAAATAAAGCATACTATTAGAAACAATATTGCAATTTTTCAAATGAAATATAAATAACTTTTATAGAAAATTGAGTGGATGAATAACAAATAAAATAATATATATCTATTTAATGAAAAGTAATTATATGACCATTAGAAAAGAAGATAGACGTTAGGGAAAATAACTTATAGTTTAAATGGTAATCCAATTATTAATATTAGTGAAATTTCTAAAAATTAACATTTAAAATAAGTAAATAAATATAGATGTTATAACTTTATAAAATGACTTCTCAAATCATATAAATTAAAATAAAAATTAGTATAATTTTTAAAAATGTTTTTTATTATTTTTTATAAATAATATTAATTTTTATGTTCAAAATTAATTATTTCATTTTAAAACTTATTATATACAAAATATATATAATAATTTATATTCAATCATATAAAAATTAGGAATTATAACAGTATAAATGTAATTACTCAATCTAAAAGAAATGGGTTTTATTTGAGATAAAATTGTTTTTTATATTATATGAAATTATCAAAAAATAAATATTTTGAATTCTAATTTAATCAAATGGATTTCATTTTTCTAATCATCATGTTTAATTTATTTAATGGTGAAATTTATTATTTTTTGAAAAAAAAATGAATAGTGAAAATAATTGTTTTCTGAATATTGTGAGTTTTATCACATCCTCATGATTAAAATATGACTCAAAAATTATATAATATTTTTCATGAATTAAAATGATTTTAATGGATAAAAAATTAATTGAATAATAATATACTTAATTTCTTATCCTGAAAAACAATTTTTGCTTCATAAGTTATATTCTTTAAAAATTAAAAACTATATTTCATTCATTACTTTGTATAAAATATTTATACGATTTCTTTAAGTTTTTGGTGTGTTAAAATGTAAAAAATCCTATATAGTTTAACCCTACATCATCAAAATTTATAACAATCAACACTATTCATTGTCTTGGGCATAAATAATAAAATAATCAATATTTTATTCTAAAATACACCACCCTTTGGTTATGTAAACCCCCACCTCCGCCACTTTATCATAAATTAAAAAACACATTACACAGATACATATATATCCAAATCCATCTATAATCTCTCTTATATTCATTCAAAATCCTCTAGTGTAACCAAATGTCCCTCCTCCAAATGATATAGGCTCTATCCAAAGGAGAAGATCCACAGTTTAAAGTAAGTGTTTAAAAAATAATTCTCCTTAATACTCTCTTATTAAACCATATAAAACCTAAATAACCATTAAAAGTAATATAAAAAATATTATCTTAATAAAAATATAATATTTTTATTAAATTAAACATTTATTGGTTATTAGAATCTTTTTATACTATATTAAAAACATTGTTCACCTGTGGTATCTTTAAAATAAGAAAGTGAACAATGATGTTTTATTTTAGACTTTTCCATTTCAAATATTTTCTTAAAAATTAATTCATGATTTAATATAAAATTAATAATAACATAATTTTATTTTAATGATTTTTAATCATAAAATAGGAATAGTGATAATGATATTAAATGTTAACCATCATATACATTTTTAAGTATCTCAAACATTCTTATTTAGTAAGTTTGTCTAAATTCTAACTAATGGTTGAACTATTGAACTACTCCAATTCTGTAATTACATGAAAAATATAAATTTACACTTACAAATCTTTTGGAATCATTTTATAGTGACCTTTTACTATTACCTATATATAGAATCATTTTTAAAACTAAGAACTAAAAAACATCAAAATTGTAAATCTGGATAATATTTATTTAATAAATTAATAAAACATGGTAAAAATTGATATAGGGTTAAAAAAATATGAAAAAGCTACAAGATAAAATAACTAAATAACTTAAATTGATACATTAGAAGGTTTTTGGAGTATCTAAAGCAAGTTCAGAATCATTCTTTGGATTCCTTCCCACTATTTTTTGTTCTTATAGTAATGTTCAATGTCACTCTCTTACACATTCTCTCTATTAATATTTTTAATATTTCTATAATTATTCAATTAATTAATTTATTTGTCTCATTCATACCTTATTCTATGATATCTGTGTCTTTTTATTACCCTTTATTATATTTTTTGTTAAATTAAAACCTGATAAAGGGAACATTTTCATTTCTTCTCCCTTTTCATGTTCCTCTCCTTAATGGTTAATTTATTTCAATGATTTCCAAAAAACAACCAAATTTTAGAAAAATATAAATTAATTTATTTATTATTTTCTATAAAATCCTTTATTTATCCCATTTAATGATTTTTCCGTTTTCTTAATGGTTCTATAAAAGTCTTTAATCTCATAAATTCTTCTTCATATTTTCTTATAATGTTTCCTTCACTTTGAGATATATTTTCATGAATAATTATTATTTCATTGATAATGAATATCCAAGATTCTTTAATCACTTGTATTATTGGGATATTAAGTGATACCTTAATAAATAAATATTTATGGATTTATTATGTTATTGTTTTTAAATTAATGGGATTTTTTAATGTTTATTCTTTATATATATTTCTTTTATTTGTGGCCCATATTTTCTTGAAAATTTATGAAGATGGATGATCCGGAAGTTATATATTCCCCAATTGGTTGCATAATTATTTATATCTCCTCATATCCTTATGTATGGAAATTTGATGATTATCTCTATTAATAATGTTTTAATTTTATGGAGGTGAGCATTGGCCTATATTTATATTGCCTTGACGGTGATTCATGATCTAGGATTATGATGTATTGGTGGTGAGTCATGAAATATTTTTATGATGATTTGCCTTATATTTTTTTCCCGTTTTAACAATTCTCAACATTTCTATATTCCTATGATATTTTTTCTCTTATTCCATGTTTCCATGTGACAATTTATTGTATATTTTTTAATAAAATTCTATGATTATGTACTTTTATGATATCTCACCCCATTTGTATCCAATTTTACACACTTGATAGGTTGTATGGATCTCACATTAATTAATATATTTCATCATGATATATCATGTAGTAATAGGAGTTTGATTAGTTCTATAAGAATTTTATGGTGATACAAAAAAGGATTAAGTAGTTGTTTTAAAATGAGTTATATTTTGTTCCTAATTTTCCAGAATCACAGAAATTATAGATTTATAAATGTATTCTTTAAGTATTTTTGTTTAAAATAATGTAATATTATATGTATGAGACGTATTCCATTGGGTTTTTTGTTATGTATATTATTAATGCATGGTTTCAATACTATGCATGAGACCATTCATTCCCCTTTATATTCATTTTTTATTCTATCATTGTCTAAAATCTAGGGGCACCATTTTCTAGACATGAAATACCATTTTTTTTTCAAATACACTTTCAAATAAAAAATCAGTTCTACAAAATTTCAGTTTAGCTCTGATTCACCTAAATGAGACTTTTTAATATAGAAAAATACTATTATAGAGTTTTTCAAACCATATGAAATATAAATCACATAAATTATTTTAACATATTTTGGATATATTAGGGTTTTTAAAATAAAAAATAAGATGCTCTAAGAGATATTATTGGACATAAACAAGGAGTATTATTTTATTATTATTTTTGGATAATTTTATAATTAAAACATTTTATATAATCAATAGGATTTTTATAAGTTCTTTTTTAAAGAAATACCTCTCAATATTATGAAATAGTATAAAGACTAAGGTATGATAATTCAATTTCCTAGCTATAAAGGGATCATTCTCAACCACAAAAAGAACATAAAATAATTCACCTAAGTTAGATGATTGATTTTTCCTTGGTTATTCAACCTCTTATAAAGTATATAGAGATTATAATAAAAGAAGTAATGTTATGAAAAATATTTTCATTTAAATTTTATAAGATCAATCCACATATGAACAATACCATTATTGAATACATTTTTATATTCTATATAATAATTTGACACCAATAAAACCCCAAAATCCAATGACTAAACTATAAATTTTATAGATGAATCATACAGTGTATAGTGAATGAAATACCAATACATGATGACGATTCGGATCAACCAACCACTTCATTACACATAAACTCTACTGCCCTAAAAAATAATCATTTATTACGGGTAGTGGGTAATCATGAGAGAGAGACTATAATTATAGTTTCCATGATGATCGAGGTTTGAAATCATACTTAATTTTCATAACTTGAATCAAATAAAATATTGATACAATTATTTATAAAAACAGAGTAATTTGCATGAAAATGATTTGAATAAATTTAATAAAAATAATTTTTGGTAAGTAGTTAACTTCAATTAGTAATAATTTAATATTCATAAGAAATATGTGTAAGTTAGAAAATTTCATAAGAATAAAACCAAACTGGTTTCCAAATATTTTTCTCAAGAGGAATCTATTGAAATTGAAGAAATATTTTCACTAGTATCAAGAGATTAATCCATAAGATTCCTATTATCATATGAAAATAATTCAAATCTAAAAATATATCACTATAATTTTATTTTTTTAATGAATTCATTTTTCAAGATATTTTATTAATATTTTAGGTATTTTAAAATAATGAAATTAAAAATCATGTTTTTAAACTTTTTTAATTATATTTTGGTTTAAAATATTATTTGAGATCTTTATATTGTATAATCATCACTTTTAATTTACAAAATGGTTTTTTTAATCAAAATTCATCCAAACAATCTTTATAGAAATAAATTTGAAATATATTTTAATAAAAAAATATAATTGATATCTTTTAATTAGTTAAAAAATTAATACATTATTTATTTTCATAGATTATAAAAATTGAATTTGAAATGAGTTTAATGGAAGAGCTAAAAATATTCCTTGGATTTCAAACCCATAATAATAAAAACGAGATTCGTTTAGAATGATGAATATACACAAAAGTTTTTTTAAGAAAATTAACATATTCAACACAAAGGGAAGTGATTATCAAATGTGTACTAAGAGTAAATTATACTTTGAAGAAATTGGAAAGTTAAGTAATTAGGGTATTTATAGATATTTTATTGAGAATCATCGGTTTCTTATTGTCGGTTAGCATTATATAATCACTTTGGTATATATTTGTGTTATATTTCAAGAAGAAGCTAAAAAATATCACTTTGGTGTAGTTAAAAAAATCAAATACCAAAAAATTTATTTTAAATTTAGAATGTTTTACTCTAAAGGTTATTCCTTTTAATTAATTAATTATTTATAAATTGATGGAGGAGATTTAAAATAAGATAAAAAAACCCCTCATGGTTTATGTGAATGTTTAGTAAAGTTATTAGTATCAAGGTATTGTAAGAAACAAAAACAAATTTCATTAACAACTATTGAAGTTATCTAAATTGATATAATAACTTATAGTGAACAAATTTTATAGATTTAAAATATCATGAACTAACGTTTCCATGGATATTTAGGAGTTGGTTATGATAGTGATATTTTCCCTTGAATCCTACTTCTAATAGGCTATATCGTGGGGATATTATCACCATATTACCTTCCTATAGGTATACATTACCTTGTGTTTATAGTTTCCCTTTTTGTTGGGTGTATTGTAGTCTTCTCAAGAATACTAAGCCTTAGTAGGTTACAGTGAATAAAATTTGGGAATTTATATTTGTTTTAATTAATTTAGTCTGGTTATATAGGTGAGAATGGTTTTTGAAGGTGCTTTTTGGGATCAGCGAACCTTAGCTTTTGGTTCATAGGATTTTCGCAAGAAACAAACTAGAGCACTACCTACTGGACACATTCATTTAGTGAATGGGTTACATGACGTGAATATGTTGTGGGGAAAATGTTGTAAATATCTATAGGGTGTGAAAAATTTTCATGGTGTGAAACCATTACACAATGTTAAAACATTTATTTGAATTTAATTTAATCATAGGTGATGCCTTTTTTGGAGTATTTTCTATTAGTCAGATTTCATGATTTAAAATGGATTCATGACATGAATTTAGAGTTTTGAGATGTTTTAAACATGATTACCACTTTATTATTTATTCATTTGGTGCAAAAGCATCCCTCATAGACACTAAGTTAATTTTGAGAGATTTTGTGGGATTTTCCCATTTTCCATCACTTCATTTGAAGATTTTCTTCATTTGGTGGTTGCACAACATATCATGGGTAATAAGTCGTTCTTTTTATTCATTTTCATTGGATTTAGAGTTGGAGTTGGATGACTTTATGTTTTATATTCAAGATTTATCAGGGTTTTCTATCGATCATTTTCCCTTTCTTTTAATGAATTTTCTTTTTATTGTTTATCCATGGTTTCTCAATCACTATTGTTGAATACATGTAGGTTTCAATCATTCATATGTTAGGTGGATATATATAACTATTTATATTTCACTAATTTTTATATGTTCATGTTTATTCTTTTGGATTGTCAATTGGAATTGTTTTTATTAGGTGAAAAAGCGTTTTAATTAAATTTTATTGCATTTTTTGGAAATGGTTTTGAAAAAAACATAGAACATTGGGAAACTTGTGTGTATCTTGAATAGGAATAGGTGACCATGGTGTGTGTTTTACCACTATGGGTTACTTTTGTGATATCAAAAGACTACGTCAACACTCAATATCAGTGTAATCAAACTATGGCTTGGTTTAAGATTCTTTTATTTCTAGTATCTATTCTCATAGTCTTGGTCCCAAACGGTGTTAGTTTTATTTTATACCTAGTTTATCAAATAATGGTTTATTTCATGGATATTTTCTCACATGTTTAATATTCCTATTTTTCATTTGTTCCAGATATATTTCTAGATTTAGTGAATATGGTATGAATTTATGGAAAATAATGTTAATGTTTAAAAATGGTTTTTATGAAAATTAATTATAAACTGGTTATAGATTTAATGTTAGAACTTTTGCATTCTGGATATTAGAACATGTATAGATTCTTTAGTGTTATCTTATTGGGATCTCTAATCACTCCATAAATTTCCCTTTGGTTCGTTATAGAACCTTTTGGAGGACACGGGGAAACAGAATGGAATCATGTAGAATTCTATGTCCTCATATAATTTGTTTCCATCATAAATGGATGGTTTGGAGGTGACATTTGGTCACACGGAGACTTGTGGGTCTTATCCTTTCATACTTTTCTATTTTATCGTGTTATCTTGGATTGTATGGATCTATTTGTATCTATTTCTTCTATGCTATAATCTGGTTGTATGTATTGTTTTTGTTGTATTCATGACTTGTTTCTACTATCTTTGTTTTACCTGACCATGTGTTGGGCCACCTCAGGTGACATGTCTAGTTGATCTTAGTTGATTTGTTACAAATTGGTATTAGAATGATGCTCATATAATTGTGTTAAAACTTCTAGCACCACCAAAAAATCGACCAAGCATCTCGCAAGATAGTAAATTATCTCATTACCCTCTTTCCTTCCCCTTGAGTTCTCCCAATACATAATACTCATAAATTTAGCCAACAGAAATTACCCTTTAATTATGTCCCTTGATATTTTTCACTACATAGACCGCATGTTTCCATTTACACTATGTAGTTTGAGTCCTCCTTTTAACAATGGTCTCACCTTTTGTCTCTCATGACACTTAGTGTTGTACCCCAATTTAGTTCATGTCTCAAATGAAGGTACACATGATTTTATATAGATTCTTAATATTCCCCTTCAGATATTTTATTGTAGAAATTATATTAATTTGTATGGAATATAGGATGTTATTAGAACAATGTGATCTACCTCCTGAAAGAAATAATGGGATTTTTCCAGTTGCAAATTCATCTGATTATCCAGTGTAATATGTCTTCCAAAAAACCTTCTTAATCCTCCATCTAAAATAGTAGAACCAAGATATTTCATTAGGAGGCATCATTTTTACATTCCAATACTATCCTGAATAAATTTACACCTCCTTCTAAAACATTTCATTGAAATATAAACACATCCTTTCCATAATTGATTAGTTGGCCACTGTGATTATCATATTATTCTATAATCTTAATGAAGCATCTGACAGAACTCAACATGTCATTTTGAAAGAAAAGAATTTCATCACCAAATATCACGTGAGGCATGATACCATCTTTGTTCCTATTTCTAAGTGTCTTTAAACTTCTATACATTGTTCCTCTTTTGATGTTTCTTATCAGATCCTCCTAAGCCAGGAAAAACTAATTTTTTTGAAAAATTATATTCTTTCTTTAAGAATCACAGTATCTTAATGAAACCGAATCCTTTAACCTTTATAGAAATAAATATCCAAGGCCCAAAAAAGAACATAAATTAGAGATCACATGCCCATTATCAGAAGCCAAATTCCCTCATGAACCTAACAATAAATATTCATTCTCATCAATCATATGTATTCTCTATATCAACATTGATCATCATGTTGGACCCAACAGTTTTATTATTAATGTCAAAAACTATTTCTTTTCCAACCCCAATAAATCCTTGTATACTCTACCCCTTCACAAAATTGTGGTGTTATTCAGACACCAATCTAGAAATAAAAAGTCTTATTCATCTATTGATGAGGAAACCAATGATTTTATATGAAAAGTTTGAGAGGTGTATGGCTCGGTAATGGGTGAGAGAAGAAGGATCCTTCCATTTTTGGATGTGAATAACATGTGAAGTCCACATAGCCCTAGTATGTTACCCACCACTGGTGTAATCTTCCATATGTTCCACAACCATCCATTTAATAATCTCCCATGTGGTGACAAAGAAGGACCCTGGAGAGCCATTTGGCCCAGAGCACTATTTTGGTTCATACTAAAAAGTGTTTCCCTTAATTATTCATCCCCCGAGATAGCTTTGAAGATGTCATATCTACACCACCATCACCTTGGGAATAAAATATGAAATCAATTTCGCACCATTACCCCAATTTAGTCTACCTCCACTAGTGTTTCTAACCACTTGCTAGTAGCCCTTCAAAATGACCCATAACTATTCTTCATGAAACCTCTATGTCTAAAGTAAAATAAACATATTGTAGTTTTAAGTTGATCTGTTCAGTTTCCTCCTTATCATTTATGAATGCATGAAAAAATGTGGGCTTCTTGTAACCCTCCCTGAGCAACTTGGTCCTTGATTTTCCCTGCACACCCTTTATAAGTCCAATATATTCTCCTTCAGAATATTTTTTTATCCACCACTAACACAAAAACATCATCATGCCACCTTTCCTGGGGCCTCTATTATAACCATTAAATTTCCTTCTCAAGGCTATCTATGTTGGAAAATGAGAACTATCTACACGATGACCACTCTTTCATGTCTCTTTTAAACTGTTGGTGGTGGTTTACTAACGAAATCCCTGAAGTACCTATCTCATGTTGTTCCCATGAATCGCTAACCATATCCAGAGAAATTTCTATTCTAATCCAGTGAGATGGGAAGCAAAACCTCTTAACCAATATATCCTCTTTCTTGAATTGCACCAATATTAGAGAAAGATATGAAAGTTCCCTTGTGAGATTAGAAACCACTTCTTGGGCAATGTTTTCAATACCTTTTAGGTTGGAAATAAAGTGACCTAGTTGACTCTATATATAAATGATTCTATTGTGGCTGTTACACTAGGTGAATTTTTCCTAGATAAACTGTAGTCCATAAGGCTATTTGAAGGAATAATTTCTCAAGTGTCTTTAACTATTTTTCCAGAAAAGAAACCCCCTCTTTCTTATATTGTGGAATCCATAATGGTGTTGAAGTCGCCACCTAAAAACAAGGGAATACCCCTTGTCTACATAAGTGATTTTTTTCAAATATATATCCTATCTTATAATATACATCTAGAATAAATGGTGTAAAATAATATCTCCAAACCACCCACCTTGATTTTAGTAGACAAATGTTGGTAGGACATATCCACAAAATCCACTGAAATGACCTACTTCAACGAAACCCTAATGTGCTCGTTAAAGGATGTGAATGGATTAAATGAAAGAATAAAATTAATTATTCTAAAGTTGGGATATGATCTAAATGAAACATAGGTTCTGGGGCCAGCATAATTGAGTCATATAACTGACTCACCTTGTAGAAAAAGAAGTTCTGTTTTCCCAGTCCCCTAAACACTAGGCATTCCAATAATATTGGATACCATTAAATGATGGAGGAGTATGCCATGATTCTAGAATTCATTCCAAACATAGATATCCAAAAGGGTGTAGAATCTTCTCTAGCTCTGGACTGGGTGACACTTCCACTTCCAATCAGAGAAAAATGTTTCATCATGTAAATACAATCCTTATCATCTGGAGAAGCCAAACATAAAACCTCTTTCAATCCATCAAACACCTCAATCCTACTAGGCTAGCCTACCACAAAATCCATGATGGACACTATGTCCCCCACTTAAATGGAGGTTTCCAACAAAAAATCCTCCTAGGGAAGTTCTTCTGCTCTGTCCACCCGTACCACCATGTCATCGAATGACACTAAATCCTTCGACTTCCCTGTATATACCATGGAGTTTTTGGTAGAATGATCCTGACAGGGAGACTCAAAATAAGGACATGAAACCATCTATTACTTAGAAGAGGAAATAATGGGGATATTTGGAGGGCCTTGTATTTGGATTGTTGAAGATGGAGAATAATCCCACTCCACCACAGGAGAAGGTCGCATGGCAGCACCCGATAAACTTTGTGGTTGGTAAACTAGTAAAGACATCAAATGAGGGGAGAGGAGAAAAAATTCCACTGGGACACCTCCATTATAAGGTTCAGATAATGTCTGAAAAAATTTTGGGGAGGCAATAAGATTTGGAAAAACACAATGGTAAAAGTGTTGTGACAAACCATGGGTATGTGGGGAGCGTGCATCAAATTTGAAAATCCTTCCATACTGGCCGACACACCCACAACGACTGGATAAAGATATTAGTTCACCGACGATGAAGCCATAGCTACCCCAGACATGGTCTCCTCAACCAACAGATAGTGAGAGTGCTCATGCACATCTAACACTAGAAAACCCATCAAACCAACTAGTTAGCCACTTGAACTCCACCATCTACAAATTTTAAACTTTTTATTCCATCAATTTCTAAATCTATAACATTGAATCATCACATTTTCAAAATCAACATCAAAATAATTAATGAGATAAATCCTCGAAAAAATCCTCTAATAAATTTATAAATCCATATCTTCATATATATAATTCTTTATTCATGGGTTTCTATGAGAAAAACAAGTGAGGTAAGAAGAAGAATAAATATATATATATATATATCACCTTAAACATTATAATAATTAAATCTAAAAACAAAAAAGATCAATCAAAGCCTCAAATATAGCACCCAAAACAACCCATACAAACCCCTAAATGTGAAATATAAAATTTATGATTAATTATGAAAGTTAACAAGGGTTTTAGGTAGTTTAATGTAAAATTTTATAATTTAATTTTATGTGTATAGGCTATACAAGGTTATTTAACCACAGAGTGCTGATGTAACCCTCACTTCCTTAAACATTTATAGAATAAATAGGATCATTCCACACGAATCCATGGATTATATAGTAGCTTCTAAATAGAGATTCCTTAGTAATTCATGTTTATTTAACAATTCATATAATTTTTGCATCCCAGCAAACATATCTCATCATCTTGGATTCTAAAAAACATTTATCTCAATGTAAAACCCTATTTGGGTCCTAATGGTACACTCAAAATTCAATTTTTTAAAAATTAATAAAAAATTAAATCATTAAAATTCCAATAGAAAATAAAATACCCCCCTTAAAATCCACGAAGTGGATGAAATCTTTTTAGATCTCTATATTATATAACCTTTAAAACGTATTCATCCTTGAAAATCCAAAACATATATCTTTAAAAACAAATAAATCCAACACTAAAAACTGAATAAATCGTAATAGATACCTATAAAAAAATTTCAATCCTTGAAAATATCAGGTCGGTCACTGTAAAATAAAACACAATAATTTATATATCAAAATTCAAAAAATCAATACATAACTACATGAAAGATAAAGTTTAAAATAATTTTTTATATTGAATTTTCATCGATGACTCCAAATTCTTATTTCTCCCATAGATGCCATTATTTCTTCATAGAAATCATACTAATGTTATAACCTATACTAGAAACACCATCTTTTTATAATCTTAAGTCTCCATTGGACATTTTATGAACATCATATTTGAATAAATATCATGCTCACCCCAATCAATCAAATGAGAACCATCATGAAGGTACTTCTAAATATATTACACATGAAAATCATCATGAAATCACACAAATTAGTGTGGATGGTTTAACTGACACACCACTTCACCTATACACTCTAACAACAATAAATATTTTATGAACCTTGAAGAATCCATATTACATCTGCTAAGAATGTGTTATACACAATGGAGAAAACATTCATGAACAAATAACCAAAAATATCAAAATATAATGATCTCATCCTTTGGAAAGAAAGTCGTTTCTTTCAACAATACATCATCTTCATCTTCTCTTGAATCATCTACCATTCTATATCATTTCTTATACTAAATCTTGTACAATGACTGTTGAGCCACCAACATGAGCCTATTTAGTGGTGATTAGTATTTTAATACATGAAATTCCTAAAACGGTTCTATTCCATTGTATGAGTGATAATTATTATCATAGGTTAACAAAAAATGGTAAATGATCCACCCAATATCCTCCAAAATCAATAAAATATCTTAACCCTCCATATTTGAAATTATATTCTTAGTTTGAACATCATTTTGTGGGTGGAATGTTTTACTAGGGATGAAATGCATTCCATAATAATGTTATAATCCTATCCACATCGAGGATCTAAACCAAGAATAATGACATGAGATTATTTTCTAGGTAAATCTGCTAATCTTTACTAATTCCTCATTATATATTCACTTCAAATAATTAATTGGAACTGATTAATTTATTCATAATAAGATATATGAAATCATAAATCTATCAACAATGACCAATATATCATAATGGAATATCAATGCATAAAGTAATACATTAAAAAATAAACGGAGATCTCCTCTCATGTCTACATAGATAATTAAAGGGCTGAAACAAACATATTGGAACATGATATTAAACTTTCACATGTTGTAATATAAGAAACATGGATAGAAAGTCAACCACTAATTTCTCCATTTTAATTTAGTAAACATAATTATTGAAATAATAATTCATCTTCATGATACATGGATGTATCACTAAATGTAATCTATTGAATTCATGTAAAAATAAATCATGTTTTATATGATGAATATATAACATCAAATGGAGAAATACATGATCCTCTTCTTTCATAATCCAACCATTAAAAGCATCTTTTTTAACTACCTAGTATCTTTATACCTTAAATTCAGATCCTCCCTTCCGAGACACTTCAACATGTGAAAACAATGCTGAATTTGTTGTCATCTAATATAAAAAACCTTCACCAATAGCCTCAACCTTTTATAAATAAAATGTTTCAAGAAATGTTATCACATTCAATTTATCACCATTTTCTTAAGAAATATCACTATAGGTATTCTTAATTAAATTACATTATAGAATTATATTTTCCCTAAATATATGTAATATGAAAATTATAATCCTATTGGAATTTCACCCATATCCATTGTGAAGAGCATAAATCATTCTATAATAAATTTATGTCTCCATATTATTATATTAAACACAATAGTAATAATATCAATTTCATGGTAGTGTAGTTACACTAAGAAATTCATAAATACCTAGACTCATAAGATATAACTTCGTTATATTTCATTAATAAGAAACCCAATCCATGTTGATAGGAATTGTAATTAACCTCAAACATAACTCTTTCCTCTGGAAAATTAATATTAGGGGATTTAATCAGCATTCCATTAAATAACTCGAAATTGGTATGACACTAAATTGTATAGAAAACCCCATGATCATTTTTAGTTATAAATTTTAATAGAATATTAACCCAGTAAAATCAGGACCCAAACCTCTTATAATAACCTTTTAAACGAATTAAAACTACATGACTATAACATATTATTTTGTAATTCCCAATAAACAACTACCACGATCTTTGTAGGATCCACATCGATACCCAACTGAGAGATAAAACAACAAACTAAATGAAATTATCATGTTAAGAAACTGAAAACATTCATCTCATATTACACCAAATATTGGTGAAGAATTTATAAAACTATTCTAATATATTATACATTCAATTTCTCTGAATTTCAATCAACTATGATATCATTAATAAAAAAATTCATAAATTTATCAACATAGGGATGAAACATCTTATATATCATCCTAATGATTTTTTCTTTACTTTATAACTCTAAAGGGAAACATTATAAACTCAAAATTATCTAATTAAAATCATAATGTTGTTTTTAGAATATCCCCCTCTATATCTCTAATTGGATGACTCCCTAGCTGAAAATATATCACTAAAAATAAGTTATATCCTTTAAAATGATAAAATATTTAACCAATACATGGTAATGGAAATTGCTACATCACATACACTTAGTTTAAAAACTTATAATTTAAATATAACCTCAATCTTCTATCAGTGTTCATGTAAAATAGAACTATGTCTCCACATAGTGACACACTTAACTAAATGAAACGTGTCTCTATGAAATCATCAATCATAACAAAAAAACATAATTATTTATAAGAATCATCCAATACGGTTATATAAATATTGGATAAAAATAGATGTAATTCTATACCAAATTATATTTCAAGTTGAGGTGGTATTCCTATAACTTCCTAGGGAAACAATCAACCAAATCTTCGACAACACTTTCAAATTTCTCTATTTTAAATATGATTAAAACAATATCAGACTACATATTTTTGATGGTATAGGATCTATATATCCGTAAACTATCTGAGGATCCCACTCACTATGGAAAATCACACGGTCACCTTCTATATCAATAAAAATGACCAGTCATTGATAGATTTAGGTATATGCTCATATAGAGTATAACTAATTCATTCCAAGAATGAAATAATATTGTTATATTTAAAACAATACAAATTCTAATGTCTTTTGATATTTCCCTTCCACTAATTCACATAAATGGTATACTCTTTTCAACCAATACGGACCTCCTAAAGGAGTAGATAAACCCCAGGGTCTGTGAAGACTCTCCCCCTTGAGACACAATCCATAAACTAAAGTAGCAGTGTTAAATTAATGAAAATCACATATTTATATCAATATATAAGACAATGTAGAATAAAGGTAGATGATACCTTGGATGAAATATGGTCCCTCTTGGGTAGGTAATCCTACCGAGTGAAATTTGCCATGTCCTACTCCATTGTTTACTCCCTTGACTTTTAACACCATCTTGTCTCATATCCACTCATAAGACCTGATGGAGATGAATATCCCTTGTATAGAAAAATCCTACAACACCCTGCATTGATAGTCCTAGTTATCATCAAACATTTTATTGAAAGTATTTTCAAGGAAGTAATTTCCACTGAGGTGGAATCAAAAACATATTTATTTCACCCACTGTTACACTACTAAACCCTCATTGACAAACATGATAATTTTGGCCTAAAAACCATTGACTTATATGACCACAACAAATATAAAATATGATATATGAATTCAAAACAGAGGGTAGGTGTAATACCTAAGAAACTATAGATATAAATACACATATTTTTAATATAAACAACATATTATAAATAAAATGTAACAATTCATTTATGTTTCGATAAATAATGAAAAAAATATAACAAAAAAATAATTTACCTATAATTTTGATATCTCATGGATCATATTACCCAATAAACAAAACTTTTAAAATAAGAACAATATAAAATACAATTTATTCAATTTACATAATCAATATATTGGAAGAACTAAAAAGGATAAGTGTTATTTAGGGGGTTGTTTTAAATCAATTTAGAGGAAGTGAATATGTCTGTGGCATGACCGTTGGGGATATGACAGTTGGAAATGGTGAAAATTGGGAATTGAAACCATTTTCCATTATGACCCTTGGGAATCATTACTATTAGTAATGTGACCATTAAAAATTAGTCCTTAAAATTATTATATATTAATGGTAATGGAGAAGGATAATTAATGAAGAATGGATAAATCATGAGATCAACCAATAGGAAAATTCCTTATGGATCTCATTTATTAGAGCTTGGTAACAAGGTAGAATCATCAGGGTTCACCCCTAACCTAGCCGAACTATAACATTAATAATTTTTGTTTGAGCATAATCGTCTGAAAGTGTAGTTCATGTTTGTTGAAATCACTACCAAATAAATGTGGTCTTAACCATCCCATGAAAGTACAAAAATCGCACACCTTACCCATAGGGATTTTAATGGTCTGATAATGGGTTATGTATCTATTTTTTATGCTTTCACCAGGGTGTGCGCATTCGTCCATTTTGGGGACGATGAGGACGCACTGGATGTTGCCCCCCATTCCCGCTTTCCAAAGGCGGGAGACATCTGTCACTTATGCAAGGACATTTTCTCCTTGATCTAAATGGGATGATGGGTTTTTAGTTCTTCCATTCAACAATTCCTCCTGGGAACTCATCACCTAGTCTGGGACATCCTTATAGACTAAGACATTGTTCATGAAACTCTTCCAAGTGCTATATCTTCATTGACGCCAGTTAAATACACTGCTTGTCTCAGTATATTCCAAGGGGTCCGGTCAGGGAAGCAACCTTTTGTTGAGGGAACAGTCCCATTGGACATCACTAGAGTGTCTGGATGCTGAACACTAGATCGTTTGGGTTTCTACCCCTTATTATAGGTCTTCTCGAAGAACCGGAAGCCTGAGTCATCCCAAGTCAAATGTGGGGAATTATATGCCATATAAATGTCTATGTGGTTTTCCTCATCTTCCCATGTTTAACATAGGGTATGCCCAATATTTAGCATCTAGCGGAGACAGATCTGACTAATTGGAACACTCTTGTCTGGGATAACACATGGTTAGTTACCAGGTTACTGCTAGGAGAAAGGAAGAGGTGAATTGGAATCATCTCACCGGGATTTGGTGGCCTGGGTAAGAATTGGGACGGATGATGGAGAGTTGAATAAAGTGGTGGAGAAATGAGATGGAGTCAACTTGAGGGAAACAGTGATGTTGGGCTTGAGCCTTGAAGAGACCTACGATGTATCCCCATGGCAGGGAATCAAAGTCCACAAGATTGGGGCATAGAGTCTGTGTGGGCGCAGAATACAACGACCGGATGATATATTGGGACTTACACGTGTTTAGCAACCTGTGGTTGGTCTTACGCCACTAGGACGAACCAGCAATATGTGTCCCATCATAAGGGATGACAGCGTATTACCTCTAGGTTTAGGTTGAAAATAGATTACCACTGATATGGAATCACAATAGCTTACCACTGCATGAGGTCCTTAACGGCTTACTGTTTGGTAGGGTCACAAAGTATTACCGCTAGATGGGGTCACAGTGGCTTATCGCTGGATAGGTTCACAATGGCTTACCGCTCTATGGGGTTACAATGACTTATCACTAGATGGGGTCACAACGGCTTACTGCTGGATGGGGTCACAACGGTTTACCAGTGGATGGGTTGAAAATGTGTTATCGCTGGATGGGGTTAAACCTCAGGAAGGCTCCCTACATACCTTGTCTAGGATACATGGATCAGAGCCCATGTATTTCAAAATAGTGGATTCAATTTAATGTCTTATAGGATGAAAATGGGGCATGAAATTTAACGTCATGCGGGACGAAGGTGGTCTGACGTGATGGGGGGTCAGAACAAATATTTGTTGGGCTTGAACACCATGGTGACTTCCTATGTACCTTTCCATAGAATAGATCAAATTCCATATAGTTTGGGATGTTGGGAACCGATGTGAAGATGGTCGGAACTAATGGGTGTTGGGATCAAACCTTAGGGATTATTCCTACGTACCATTCCTTGGATCAAAGTCCACGTAGTTTAGGATAGTGGGAACTAACATGAAGATTGTTGGAACCAGTGGGTGGTGGGCTTAAACCTCAGGGAGGCTTCTTACATACCTTTCCTTGGAAAGGATCAATGTCCTTGTAGTTCGGACTGGTGGTTGTGTGGGGAATACACTCTAGGCTCCCCATAGAGAATGTCATGGTCAATGCTTACTCTAAGCCCACGTGAGGCATGCTCGATATGATAAATATAGGTAGGAATGATGTGACGATCAAATCATGAAAGGTGCATTCGTGGGAGAAATGAAATGGGGCATACACATAGTTAGAAGCCGAAAATTGAGATAGGGGATTATGCGTGGTCTACGGCCCCAGAGAGGAAACATGGGCTTATGCGTGGTTCGCTGTCCAAGTTGATGGAGATTGAGACTTAATCATGGGTGGAGGCATGATGTCAATAAAACCCAATGGGATATGGATTTGGCACCGAATAAAGTATGGATCTGGTGCACATCCCCCCCCCCCCCCGCCTCTGGTCTTTAGGACCGATGATGAAAGAAGGAGCAGGGATGCGGCCAAGTGTAAGAAATGCTAGGGGATTACACTTGGATGGTTTCCCTTTCCCTGCGGAAAAAATGACACTCCTATAAAGAGGATCTCATTCCATGTGAGGAATGATTACACTCCTGAGGAGAATACTGGGCGTGTAGAATGTCCAAGGTGGGGAACCCTGCATAAAGTGCACGAGGTAAGGCCACAGTTTAACGTCATGTACAAGGGAATATTGTTCTTGGCAGTTTAATATCTTGTAGCTCGAACGAGGTATGTTCTCTTTGCACCCTTAGGACTTATATAACGGATAGCCCCCACCCCATGGGGGATGGAAGGAATCAGAAATTCTTTGGTGAAAGGGTGTTATGGACTGATCCATTGTGGGGTCCATGTTAGCATGGCTATGCGAAGAAGCAATAGTTGTTAGTGTTCCTATGAGAAGAACCATGAGGCGAAGCAACACAATGGGAAGCACCGCTCAAGGGAATTTTAAGTTACTTCGTACTATCATAGGGGGTCATATGAGAGATGGGTGTGTATTTTAGATGATTTGGGTACAAGAAGCGCCCGAAGATGATGTCCGGAAGAGTGACATCAAACACGAAGTGAGAGAGTACACACAAGGTGGGCGGCCTGCGTGAAAATGGAGCAGCTCTATGGAAAAGGTTGGGGTGGGAGGACCCGATGGTTTGCGTGCAATTGCAGGGGTTTGCGCACAATCGGAATGAAATTGGAACAATTGCATGGGAATGACTGGGTGTTCATGAAATTGGAGGGGTATGCGCGCAATCGGCACACAATTTGAACAATTGTGAAGGATAGACCATGTGTCCGTGAAATTGAAGTGGTTTGCGTGCCAAAGAGAGCAGAGGTGTTGCACACAAATTGAAGGGATTAAACACAAGGATGTGTGCACAAGTCAGAGAAGTTCTGTGAAAATACTTCCTGGGGTTTTCTGCGCAGGAGGAAGGACTTGCACGCAAAAAAGACGATATTAAGGGGCTTGGGCGACGGTCAAGCCCGAGTAGTCTCGTGGGAAGGCAGACCCCTAGGAGAGCTATCGAAAAAAATCTCGTACCTGAAAGACTTATTTTTCACGTGTGGGAGATGAATTGTGTGCAGTGGAGATGGTTCAGATTCATTAGCCTTCTGAAGCCAAAGGGGCGACCTTCATATTATAGGTGCTCAGGGCCATCGATTCTGCTCAGAATTCGGTCGGTGTGAAAGATTCCGCACCTAGGGGCGGAGGCGCGAAGGATTCAATGTAAGGTGCTAGCCGCGCGTAGGTTTCCATGCCTGATGTTGACTGCACGGATGATTCTATTCTTGCACCAAAAACTCCCTCCAATCCCAAAGTTTTGCATACGGAAGAGAGGATTTTCGCGCACTTTTTGGATATTTCGCACTGCCCTTCCATCCCTCCCGGAATTTATCACTAAGTCATAATATTCCTTCGCTTTATCCATAAATACCCTCGTTCGTCCTTGAGCATTTTTCAGTGTCTACCAATCCCCCACCCTCGGAATCGTATCGGAGAGGGAATGAAAAGGTCTGATTCCAAGGGAAACGTCGAGATGTCTAACCTCCTGGGGTCGGTGTGTTCAAAACACTACAGTTTCACGTAAATCTATGAATTTTCACGTAAACTTCTTTTCACGCGTGCAGAAACCCTGCTCCGCACCTATAAAAACCCTCATGGTTCCCTCAGTCCATATGGAATTTCTCGCGAGATAAGTTTTGAGCTCTCGTGCATGAAAAACCTTCATTGTTTTTCATGTTATTTCACATCTGTTGCACGTAATTCACCATGTTTAGTTGTGATTCTTTTTCGCAAAGAATCGGGGTTATTTGCACCAATGCCTCTGTTTTTCGCACCGATTCCAGATATTTGACGCGATGTACCAGTTTTTTTTCATGGACTCCTTTGGACATCACTGAAAGAAGATTGCAGCTAATCAGGATGATGCGGAGATAGAGGTTGTGTATGCTACTCGAAGGGTCGATATGGCCTTGAACCCTGAAGTTTACGGAGCCCTGAAAGTTGTGTCTAACAACCCATCTCTTTTCAAAATGTTGATTCCTCCCCAGAAGGAAGTTTTTTTCCCTGATAACTTACCGATATGTAATTTCAGTATTCTAGAAGAGGTTTCTATGACTGGATTCGAAGTCGATTCCATGTGGTCATGGGTGACTCAAGAAGATGATTTTCCTTGGAATAGTATCACTAATAATGGACATACAACTAGAGAAACGACACACATGGATACTTACGTCCTAAACCCCGGTACCCGAACCATTTTTGGAAGTGACCCAGTCATGGAGGACTCTTCGGCCCATTACACAAGTACTTTCCAATAGAGTATCAAATATGACACTAAAGGCTAGATGCAGTATTGGGACCTCAAGTTTGGAGGCAATTTCACAAGTGAGTGGGCATGGGTGTATTTTTTATTCCATACGTGTGATCATTTTGGGGTCGAACTGCAGCACTTTATGTTGTTCGAGGCAGTGAGGACATCGTACTTCCTTCTCTACTACCAGTATAAACTTGGGACTGATTTGTTTACCCAGTGGTCCCCCGATACCAACACCTTCCATCTCCACCATGGGGCAGTTGGTATCATCCTTGGGGACATTCATTGCATTAGGGGTATCCCTTTGGACAGGCACTAATATGATGAATTCCTTCTGATGAGGAACATCTAGGGAGACAAATCATGAACTCCCTTCCTGACATGGAATCTGTTAGAGTATTCCATGGAGAGGATAGCGGTCAAGGACTTTCTAAAGGATATTACCTATAAAAAATGGATTATCCTATTTTTGTAAAGAGATCCTGAAGTCAAGATGTCGGGGTGAGGAAGACTGTGTCCGACTTTGGCATGGAGGAGAAAAAGTGGATCATACTGGATGATCCTGGAGATGGGGGAATATCAATCATGGGGCTTCAGTATAAATGAGAGTCGGGTCTCGAAAGTCTAGTACGCTGGATTTCTTGCAACCTTCCTGACTGGATGGCTCCTTCCAGTGAAGGACACAAGGATGGAAGTTCATCGAGTGACATTGGTGATGGATGAAATCATGGCTTCTAATCAAATGTTTAACATGGGGGGTCCCTGTTTTGGCTCATCTATACGCCATCCTAGGGTTTTTTTTGAGAGGGGGGCTCACCAAGGAGGATCTATGTCCATTTCCAAATCCTTCATGGATGGATTGCACCTTTCTATTTAGGTAACTCCTTCCCAAATGCCATTTGTCCCACAGTTAATGATCTACTGACTTCTTTGTTTAATATTGGCGTGGTTATGTATTTGACACTAAACTAATATGGGATAAGGCTCAGTATTGGAAATCATGCCAATTTTACCTTTAGTCTGTTCCCTACTCTGACTGGCCAAATGATAGACAACGGGCATGGAATAATAGAACAAAGGTAATACTTCTAGAGAATTAGAGGTTCTGTTCTTGTGTCCTAGGTTGACGGGAAGATCCTTTGTGATCCCTACATGCCATCAAGATTATCTAGGAAGTTCAGATTCCTCTAGTAGATGCCAATGAATGTGTATACAGAGCTTTGGGAGGAGATGTATCCCTATGTTCTTCTCCAAATGTGGATTATGTTGATAGCTTATGGCTATGAAAAAGTTATTACTTTTCCCCCCACCTGATTTAACCCTGGACTTTTGATTAAATACTCCAAACATTAGGTTGTGGTATACCCTGAAGGGATTCTGGGGAAGTGGGACCGACAGCTCAAGTTGGCTAGTGTAGATCCTGGGCAGCGAAAGAGAATACAAGGATCCATTGGGGAGGAAAAGTTGGGAGAAAGTTGGATGGATGGGCTCGGGCACACTGGGGTTATTGTAGCAGGAACATCACATGGTAAGGTTGTGCCTTCGACGTCCGGAGGATGAGGGGATCATGAACAACCTCGTGGAGTAGTCAGGGAGATTCCTGGAAAGCAGATAAGGTACTTGCTTCAACCTTCTGATGATGCAATCTACCCCACACTGTGGTTGGCCTGGTTGACCCTACACCAATCAATGGACACCGAATCTCTCTAGAAAAAGATAGTACAAGATGGAATCTAGCTTCCAGAGGTTAGACTCATTCGGATTGAAGATAGAGTGAAATTCTATCGCCCGCATGCATAATTGACGACCATGGATACGTATGTACACCAGCGAGGTCGGCATAAGGAACCAACTCTCCTGGTGAAGGTAATTCTCGGTTAGGATCATGATCCAGAAAAGATTCCATCGGAGGATGATGACTATGATGAGGAGCCATAGGGTAGTGAGTCCGAAAAGGAGGAGGGAGAAGAAGAGGGTGAAGGAGAAGGAGAATAGGCGGGGGAATATGAAGAGGAACTTGGAGGTGGAGGGTATCAAGGGATGTCCCACCGACAAATTCATTGGGAGAGTGGTGAGATTGTTGGATCTGATGCAGACATAACTGAGCTACTTGTGGTCTGCCTCAACCATTATCCATCCTCCCCACTTTTTCTGCTCATAATCTTCAATCAGATTTCATTATCCTGCTCAGGTGCATATTGGCGTTGACCAAGAATCTCTATCCAGAGGGGTAGGAGGTTCCAATAGAACAAGGTGGGAAGCCGATGCCCATTATTGAGCTAACGAGTGTTGAGGGATCCCCTACAATGATAGCTCCTATAGCAACTAGAACACTAGAGGTTGATTCTTTGGTCAATTGTAAGTTCATTACTTAGACACTGGTATTTATCATTGGAGAGCTCAGAAGATCAGGGTGTTCAATGTTTTTGAAGTAATCATATCATTGTAGGCTCATTAGGATTCCAAATCCAGGTCATCCAGAGATGCCATGATTGCGAGCACATCGACCAACCTGGGACCCCTTCGTCAAGCCGAGTGGGCCCAAGCACTTGGTGAGCAAGGAGCAGTGGAAATTGGTGATATCGATGTCGGAGCGAGGTTCGATGTTGTTGGGGGTGAAGAAATCTAGGATGAGGAGAGAGAGAGAGGAAGGCCTCCCACATGTTAAGCATCCTAATATCTCAGGAGTACTAGAAGAAGACCCTCCAGCTTACCTCTTGGCTACTTTCCCCAACAATCAACCTGCAGACCCTGAGGAGCTGGATGAATCTGATTCAGAAGCAGCTAATGAGAGCCGGATGACGCGGCTTAAGGGGTGGAAGCTCATCAAGTGCTTCCTCAGTCATCCATAGGTATAATGGATAAATTGGATGGGATAACTCTGCACCTTGTTGCGCTTCCTCTATGCCGGCAGGGTTGATGCTCAACATCTCCATTTAACGATCCATGACAACATGGCGGAGAAGCTACGTGAGAACAGCCAATTCATCGACATTGCTCAATGCCATCAGGATTCAGGGAATACCCAGTAATTTTTGAAGGTGGAGTAGGAGGTCCTATGATTTGACGATCATATGAAGGAAGGGGAGGCATTCATTGCAAACATCTCCGAGCTCATTGAGAAAATGAGGGCCCAACTGGCAGACGCCCAAGAGAAGATAGTGGAAGCAAGTCACAAAATGACCGAACTTCAAACTAAACAGGCGTGATCACTGTCTAGGGCCAATTGGTTTCACTCCACATCCACTGATGAAGAGAGGGTTTTGAGGGGATAGACAGTGACACTAGAGGCCACAAACCAGAAGTTGGGAACATTGGAGCAATTCATCCAAAGTGCTGATCCTTAAGATTCATGTCATGGACGAACTCATAAAATTATTTCTCTTCACTGTAGCCTGTTTTGAACTACTTGTCTGAATAGATTATTTACTTTTTTGGCTTAATTCATTCAACCACAATCCTGAAATAAATATCAATCCATCCCTAAACTCACGTGGGTCGTACCTAATGTTAGAAATGAGGGATACTCGCACTATTAATTCGTGTGAACGTAGGAGTAGCAACCAAGATTCAGGCATCCTAGTTTTGAACAACCAATCTAGATTTTTGGGAGGAAAGGGGAGAGGCCTGATTGGAGGATGAGGACCTCAGAACAACCAATGTTCCATCTTCCAAATGTGATCTAGTGCACGAGCCGAATAATGATAGAGGCGTTTGAAATCAACCAGAACATATGGGAGTGGAATACATGAATCACAATACCACATATTCAGAACACTGTTGGGGTTACTTGGCAAAAAAGGATCACTTATGACCATGTATGAAACTCCGCATCCATTTAGTATTATCTTAATAATGGGACATCAGATGAGGGCTGACCACTGACCATGATCGAAACATGGGGCTTGGCTCAAAATGTCATCCATTATTCTTCCAGAATGTTGGCCCAGGACAGTAGGTGATCCATAGGCCGAACATCCATACTGTTTGGTGGTTATTTCCGACGTGAAACGGGATGAGGGTCCGAATAAAGGGCACATGAAGCATGGAATGTAGAGCAAAGGGTTGTTTTGATGGAGTCCAATGCTCCTAAAATTATTCCACCATAGTGGAAACAGGTTAGGGGGACATCATGGATCATTCCTACTCCCCGACAGGACATATCTGTAGAGGAAGTTGGTGCATCCCGTCATAGTTGTGGGGAATCTCAGACTTGTTCAGGGTAAAGATGTATTTTTAGGGTTCCCCAAAAGAATTCGGGCCAAGGGGACAAAAAAGCGGGGGAACCAGATTTGAAATTCTTGCGGCTGGACCCAATGGAAAGATTCATGTGTGTTCATATATATCCCATGAGGATGGGAATCCAACTATATGATGTTCTAGAAGATGTCGTGCAGTTTAACATCTTGTGGAAAGGACACATAGTGATCTTAGTTTAGGGTCATAGATTTCAAACTAGAGATGGTAGGGAATGTGGGAAACACATGGTGAGGTAACTATAAAACTTGATGTGAATGGGAACACGGAGTCCAGATCACCATTTGTTCCTTGAGGATATTTTAGGTTGAGGGACTAAAAACGAGAATTAGGCTGGGCTCGAGGCCAAGTGCACGGGCATTGCTACGTATCCCATGAGGATGGGAATCAAGTCGTACATAGTTCTGATGGTGGCATGGTAAGGTACGAGTACCAGAGATAATAAGGTCATGTGGGTCCAGCCCTCACACAGAAAAATGGTATTTGATAGATCTTGTTTGTCCTTTCAGATGAATTTGTGTTTTTTTGTTGTGAAGAAATGGACCTAGGATAGAAGGTCTAGGCATCACCACAATAATCAAGCCATATGAGGTGTTGAAAAATGCTATGGTGTGTTACTGATAGAAAACATGATATCTTCTTAGATGATAACACCACAATGTAGTTCCATATTTCGACGTGTGGCTAGGACGATAATGTCACGGTTTTAGGGTCAATTTATAGGACCAACCATGCACTTTTAACGTCATGAGGTATAGATGTAACAATTTAAAGTCACATGGGGCCAGGGATCATAGTTTAATGTCATATGGATCAGACATATACATGAAAGATGAGGTTCAAAACGGAATGTGCATCGCACGATAAATAATACCTAGCGTGAATGAGGATAAGGTCTGCATCATATCGTGTGTGATTCCTTGGGATAACACTCGAGCCGAGGGGCCAAAAAAGGTTAGATAATATAGGGTAGGAGAGACTAGATCTTGGTTGAGCTAGACCCTAAGATAAGATGTTTGGGTCTTCCTACGTATCACATGAGCATGGGAATCAAGCCATAGGTAGTTCTTGTGGTTTAACATATTTCAAGATGATATATGGTTTAATTCCATGGGGGACAAGAGGTAGGAGGGACTAGCTCCTTGAAGAGGAGTATGTGGTGCGATAATTGTAAACCTAATGTGAAGAAAGGCATAAGCTGACACACGCCACACCATGCAGTCCTATAAGAGTCAATGCCTAAAAGGGAGAACATAAGAGATATATCAGTGGAAGTCGAGAAGGACCAAAATACTAGATGTTTGGGCATTCCTATGTATCCCATGAGAATGGGAATCAATCTAGACATAGTTCTGGAAGAAGAAATATAAGTAGTTCATAGTTTATGGTCATAGATCTCAAACCATAGAGATGTGAACCTCTTCCAAGTAGGGTGTGTGCCTCGATCCAATCCCTAATCCCATGTGACTCAAACTCGGTGTTGGAAACAAGGGATAAAGAGGTTTTTTCAAAACATGGAATACACGTGATGTGGAAGTCGGTGCAGAGCCCTGAATGTTGCCTCACGGTGGCTTTTTCCTCCTAATGTGCAAATGCACACTGAGGGATAGCACCAAGTGTGTCGAAAATTCATGTGGAAATGATGGAGTGGAAAATGAGGTGAATCATGCAACCGAAATTTTAGTCTTGATGGGGTTGGTGTGACTATGGAGGATAAATGTTGATCGTGTTTAAGGTATAACATCCATATCGTGTTAGCTTGAAATGGGGACAAGAAATGAGCATTGACTGCTGACCATATTCACAACGCGGGACTTGTATCAATTTGTTGTATGAAATCCTCAAGGACGTTGGCCCATAATGGTAGGAGAGCCCTTGGGATGAGCATCCATGCCATTTGGGGGTCCCATCGGATGTGAAAGATAATGGAATCCCAAATTAAGGGTAACAGGAAGCCTAAAAATGGGTGAAAGCATGTCCAGGTAGAATCTAACACTCTAGGTTCTGACCCGGAGTACTCCCGGGCACATTGGTGAATCACCGAAGTGGGTCGAGGAACCCAAATTAAGAGCTGCCAACATGAAAAGATGAGTGTAGAGAAAGGAATGGAAGGGAACTCAGGAGAGAGAGGTATGTGGTGTTGTTC
Organism: Viscum album; assembly: GCA_963277665.1. NCBI lineage: Eukaryota > Viridiplantae > Streptophyta > Magnoliopsida > Santalales > Viscaceae > Viscum > Viscum album. The sequence continues at coordinate 1,336,901,724 of OY728162.1, forward strand.
ATACAAACCCTACATGAATGTGGACATAATCACATACCACACCATGTACCCCTCCCCAGGAAGGACTTAGGCTAGGAGGGGAAAGATGATAGGGGGTTTCTAAGATATGGGGTTGGGCCCAAAGATTAGATGTTTGGGTGGTCCTATGTATCCCGTATGGATGGGAATCAAGACTCACGTAGCTCTAGAAGGTGTCATGCATTTTAACATCTTGCGACAAGGACACTGATAGGGTTAAGGTACTTCAACGAGGGATGTCAATGGAATGGAAGGTAACCAGACACGAAGGAGTACATAATCCCATACCCCACCATACAATCCTAATTGAGAACTTGGGATAGGGGCCCAATAAGGGTGAGTGACCTGAGGATGGTCCATAGATAGAATGTCACAACCAACTTGTGGTTTAATATATTGTAGTGAGGACGATAGTGATCTTAGTTTAAGGTCATAGAGCTCGGACCATAAATGCATAGTTTGATTTCATATTCATGGGAAAACTAAATGGAGAGGGAGAATCATCATGCCTATGGAATACCACAAAGTGTCCATGATGACACATGATAGCTTTTGACCAGGTTCACAATACAATATCCAATTTTTCATGAACGGAGTTCAGGGGAAAAAAATTGACCATCAACCATTGACCATATTCATAATACGAGACTTGTATAAATTTGTATCTTAAAATTATTGAGGGTGTTGTCCCTAAATGGTAGGAGAGCCCTTGGGCTGAGTATCCATGCCATTCGGGGGTACTTTCAGATATGAAAGATGATGGAAACCCAAATGATGGGGCTTGCAAAGCATGGTGGGGCCTACATTCATGAAAGGGTTGATAAATGGCGGGAGGAATGTCTCATGAGGATGTGTTGGGCGTGTAAAAATATCCCAACGTGAATAAGGATGTGATTCCATACCACACCGCAGAATCCTATATGATAAGTTGGGCCAAGGGGATGAAAGGGCCGAGTGACCCGAGGCTGGGCATCCCAGCCAACTGTATCCATATGACCTCTCATGCAGGTGCTACCTCGCCATAGCTCTTAAGCACGTGGGAGAAATTCTTGGAGTAGGACTAGGTTTTCTCCATCATAAAAGTCCAACAACTAGAATTTCACTCCTACTCGAGGATCACCAAAGCGTGAGAAGACAGTGGAGCAGAATATACAACTATACTCAATGATCAAGACATATTGGGTGTTGACAACGGCCCAGGATAGTTGTTGACCATGTTCAAAACATACTGTCTATATCGTGTGACCCAATATGGGAACAAAAAACAAGTGTCGACCGTTGACCATGTTCACAATGTAGGACTTGTATCAATTTTTTGTTTGAAATCCTCATGAATGATAGCACAAAATAGTTGGATATTTCTTGGAACAAACATCCATGACAATCAGGGGTCCTTTTGGATGTGAAAGATAACGGAGTCCCAAGAAAAGGAGTAAGTGAATCATAGATATGCTAGTGCATTTTAACATTATGTAGGGTGGTGAAAGATGTGAAAGTATCCACGGGGTCGGATGTATGGCGGGGTTATGATGAACTCGACGTAAATTATGGAGGAAGCCGACACCACACAGTGTGTTCTAGCCCGAGGGGAGATTTTGATGTTTGGGTAGGGTCAAAAGACAAAATGTCTAGGCATTCCTACAAATCCCACGAGTCTGGGAATCAAGACAAACATAGTTCTTGAAAGCCATGCAGTTTAGAGTCAAGCGGTGAGGATGTGGGGGAATAGAAGAATGAGGAGGGAGCCCATGGTGTGATCATCATATCTCAACATGAGTGAATCCAAAGAAGCCTGCACTACACCACGTAGGGTCCTCCGAGAGAACTACACCCAGGGGGGAGTCGAAGAAAAGAGTTTGGAGCTAGACTCAAGATGAAACATCTGAGCATTCCAACATATCCCATGAGGATGGGAATCAAGTCATACATATTTATAAGGGTTTTGTTTAACATCTTGTAGGATGACTCATAGTTTAATGTCATGCGGTACATTTCACAATTTAATGTCATGTAGGACCAGACAGTTTAAGGTCATGTAGGACTGTTCGGGACTCAAGAAAAGTATTGCTTGAGGAACTTGGAATTGGTGGGAGGAGTTATAAGCTCACCATCCATTGTAACTATGGAGTATGCTCCATTTGGGTAAACCTAGTGGAAAACATAAGGTCCTTCCCATTTGGGCTATAACTTTGGTATTTTCCTTCTAGGTATCACTGTTGTCCACTAGGCCAATACCAAGTCTCCTTGCAAGAAAAAGATGAAGTGAAATTTCTTGTTCAAAGATCTAGATATCTTGTTCAGATGCCTTTCCAAATTGTGTAGGGAACGAAGCTGATTCTCATCGAGCACTTCCAACTTAGCCAGACATATTTCAGCTACATTATCTAGCACTTTTTTATCATAGACAGTTGTGTGAAATGAGGGAAATTAAATCTCGATGGGCTGGACAACCTCTGTCCCCTACACCAGGGAATATGGGGTCAGCTGGGTGGAATTACGAGATGTTGTCTTGTATACCCAGATGACATTGGGGAGCTTGTCCGGCCAAATTTTCTTATTCTGGCCAACCATTTTATGTAAAATGTTAGAGAGGGATTTTTTGAACGCCTCGATCTATCCATTCACTTCGCATGATAGCAGGAGGTATGGTTAGAATGAATATTGTGCATAGCTTATAGTTTCTTCAGCACAGCTTCCGAGAAGTTCTTGCCGTTATTGGTGAGGAAGGCATGAGGGACTTCAAATCAATAGATAATTTTGGATCTCACAATGTCAATGATGTAATGGTCCTTGTCCTCTTTGAGAGGAACTGCCTCTACCCACTTGTAGAAGAAATCAGTAGCAGTTAGGATGAACCTACACTAGAAAGTTGTCACTTGTGGATATGGTACCATGACATCAAGTCCACATACCTTGAATGGCCAAGAGTAATTGGTGGAATGGATAGGCTCTAGCAGCTGATGCATGAAATTAGCATGAATCTGAAACACATGGCACCTTTTGGAAAAATAGATGTAGTTGTGGATCATAGAGGGCCAAAAATACCCCAATCTCTTGATCTGGTGAGATAGTTTTGGCCCGATCTGATGAGCCCCATTAAAACCGACATAAACCTCTTACATGAAATGGGAAATCTTGACTCCTTGAATGCAATGAAGGATAACTCCATCAATCTTGCACTTTTATAGGATCTTCTCATGACAAGGACCTCCCTAGAGGGTAAACTGTAATGTGTGGCATTGGAGTTTCTCAGGATTGGCCTGATTTGCTGGGAGATTACCATTTGAGAGATACGCAACAAAGGGGGATCTCCAGTAAAGAGTCACTTTAATCACTGCACCCAGGGGACCTAGGGGTCCTGACGGGGCGGCGCTGGCAGTAAGGTGGCTCACATGAAGGCCATCATCATCACCTGGGGTGACATGAGTAATGACTCTCTGGGGTGCCACGTGGATAATCAGATCATTATACTCAGGCTCTACAAGTAATTCATATTTTCCATCCAATGCATCATCTCGACCTTTCTGATATTGAGGGACATGAGTAACTTTTTTCCGAGATGGGTATTAGGCCATTAGCTAGATAGTGTGTTCCAAAAATGGAACGAGCTCTGGATTTCTGACGACATAGTCACCGTTGATCTACTTGATGACCAATTTAGGGTCCCCTTTCACATTTAAATGGGGAACTTCAATCTCGAGGGCCAGCACGTGGCCAGTAATAAGATCCTGATACTCTGCCTCATTGTTGGTGCATACTTTATACAGTAGGAATGAGTACGGAAAACCAACTTGTGTTGGGGTAATGAAGATGATACCCATGCCCACTCTGTTGAGCATAGAGTCATTTAGACTACTGTCGGTGGGGCTTTAGGAAGCGCCATTGAAGTAAATTTTCCAACACGAATTGGCTTAGTCTACCAAGAGGATTACCTCATCTAGAAAATAAAGGTCCAGAGACTGGTCCGTTGGAGATAGATGGGAAGAAATCATGTCACAACCCCTTCCCCATAAAGTGTACCCCTTCTGGGATGGCAATGTGAGAAGGGAGATAATGACCCCCGAGTCCTGCCTCCAATAGGCCCCGGGATGGCGACTAGCACTGAGGGTATCGTAAACACACAAATGGGAGGCATTACCCTCTAAGAGAACACATGTGGAAGACAGAGATAAGATAGACACCAACCAACTCCAAATCAGAACTGAAATATAAAAGAAAACCCATGTGAACATATGTAATGTCATTCAAAAGTGCTACAAATTGAAGAAAAAAACCGAAAGTACCCAAAAGAAATTAAAACAGAAGCAACCACAAGCCCGAACAACTTCTGTAACCACAAGCTAGTAGTAACCATCCTGATCTCCAACCTTCTCCAAGTGACTTGAAAAACAGTTTATATATACATAGGGTGAGTATAACAGTATACTCAGTAGGATTCTCCCTGAATCCTCTCATCAAAAAGTAATGAAAACATGCTAAAGCATAGTGAACATAAAGTGAAACCACCTCATCGCCTAAATAGGTATACTAAGTTCCCAGCCTCACCATGGCTACTCTCACCAAGTAACGCATACAAGAATATATCATATAATAATGAATATCAAGGGTACCCCACTACTACATCCCCATAGGTTTGCTGCTTTTCCACCACATCCGACATCCTAAGAATCTCTCTCCAAAAAGGATTGCCCACAGACACCTGGGAAAAGCACCACAATATGCAACTCATGCAACAAAACCACCACGTCCACACACCAAAGTAACTAGGTAGTTTCTGGGAGCCACCATAGCTCGCATAACATGTATCATACGTGGGGTATTATACCTCAATCCATTATAGCCGATATACAGAGTAAGGATCCTCAATCCATCACAACCTATACCCATTACACCTATCGTAGTCCATAGAAAACTATATCTGGAATATATTTCTGTGAATAACCACAATCCATTACATCCCTCTACACATATATATATGGAAAACTAACCAATGTGCCTACTAGAACAAGTAACTATCAAGAGAAGAGAGCAGGGCCAAAGGGGGTAGTCAGACATCCATCCTTCTACCGGAATGTGGGGGAAAACATCCCCCAAAGGCTCAGAATCCTCAGGGTGTAGTTTCCCTTAATGTCAGGGTGGAGTAGCGTATAGAAACACGAAAATTACACGATGTAATATATCTTACTACCACACTATGGTCATAACCTAGTCTTAAACACAATTGCAGCTAACGTCTCTCAGACTCCAAGATTATACTTCTACGACTAGGTATCCTATAAGCACACAACCATTTAAAGATGTTTATTATATTTCTTTGTTCCCTTTTCATCAGTTCCACTTTACGTTAATTAATTATTTAAACATTAATTAACCATGAACAATTCCACATTAAATTTCATTATCATCACACCCAAAGTCCACTGTTCTTGCAAAATTACTACCTCATCATTATGTTCCAACAACTCCAACCCCATGGGATATCACCATTTATTCAATTATTCATTACACAATTACTTTCCCACATTCCCATGAATTCTAGAAAAAACATTCTATGCTACTAAACACAAGGGGGATCAACAAGGTGAGTAGATATACTACTCTTCGAGTCTTTACTTCTTATAAAAAGAGCATATACCTATTCTCCCTTGAGAAGCTAAACATGGAAAGCATGTGGCATACCCCACATGTCTTTTCCTCTTTCAGAAGAAGGGTTAGAAAGACTAGCTGCCTTGAGCAGTGGGAAAAAGTAAAGTAGATAATCAACCAATAAGAAATAGCTAGCATCCAACAATCACATCCATCCCATTCCATTATCCCTAGTGTCCTCCTCAACGCCCACATGCATAAACCGATGCATCTCACCAGTCTAGGAATCAAATGCTGCCACAACCAAAATTCTCCATGCCCCACATATCAAAACAGCCATCCAGGATCACATCACAGAACAAGAAGTAAGAAAAAAAACATCGCATCAATTGGGATATTGGCTCTTTAACAATCAAGAGGGTAACTCAGAACCCTTCAAGGAATTACCAAACAATCTGTTATTTAATCCATCTTGAATTGGCATATTTAATATTCATAGGTTCCAAAATTCGGGAAACCTAATCAGTAAGCTATCAAAAATAATTAAACATGCTTACTGCACCAATTTGATTAACATTAAATTAAAACAAGAAGAACCTGATTCATTTACATGCCTCTTCATCGATAGACAACAGTTATCAATTAATTCTGGTTTACGTTCTTTACAAATTTTCATCAAGAACGAACAGCTAAGCAAAGAAAGCATGGATATCACACTATCTAGAAAACAAGGAGAAAAAACAAATGACTGATATAAATTTATTTATATGGTTAAAATATTCATTATGTCAATTCCATTGTGGTCCAGTGGGAGAATGCATGCTAACAATAAATTTGAACATAAAAGAAAAAAGAAGCAATGAATCCCCTACCTCAAACAGTTCTTGACATTCTTTTTCCATACAACTGGTCACGATACTCCTCTCGCGACAATTGCATCCACTCGAGGATGCCACGATACGACCGCACCAACCAAAACCCAAGAAAACTCTATTAGAAGTATGGATATTACATGATATAATATGGAAAGGAGAAACATGAGACTACAAACCCCAAAAGAACAACGATAAAACATACCTTATATCGAATATCAGTCGAAACAGCTCGGTTGCATCAAAATAGAGTAGAACCAATCCTATGAGGAATGTTTGATTGAGAAAATCCTACAAGAAGGATTGAAAGATTATAGTGTATCATATCTAAGAACAAAGATGAAGAACAAGGTAGGAAGATATCTTATCCCATTTGAAGATTTTATAGAGCGACGGGTTAAGATACGCTTAATATCCCATTAAAAGAAGATCACATTAAACCATGCGGTCTGACCATGTAAAAACATCCTAGACCATAGGAATAATTTATATAGAATTTATGGCCTTTGAATCGTCCATAAGAGTCCTTAAAATGAGGCTTTAAATGCATTTTACGTCAAAGGAAACGTCAAAGGGGAAAAACTATAGGAAGCTGGAAACACTGTACACCAAACTCAAAATTTGGAAAAGGAAATAGAGGCTGTTGTTAGAACCCCAATGATCTGGAAACACTATTCATGAGCATGAAATTTGGCAAAGGATATAGAGGCAACTGTTAGAACCTAACTGGTCTTCAAACACTATTCAGGAACTCAAAATTTTGAAAATGAAATACAGGCTTCTGTTAGAACCTCACTAGTCTGGAAACAATGTTCATGAACTGTAAATTTGGAAAAGGAAATAGAGGCTGCTATTAGAACCTCACTGTTTTGGAAACACTGTTCATGAACTTGAAATTTAGAAAAGGAAATAAAGGCTACTGTTAGAACCTCACTGGTCTAGAAAAATTGTTCATGAAATAAAAATTTAGAAAAGGAAATAGAGGCTGCTATTAGAACCTCATTGTTCTTGAAACACCATGAACTCAAAATTTGGCAAAGGAAATAGAGGTTACCATTAGAGGTTACCGATAGAACTGTTCACCAATGGAACTGTTCACAGAATTAGAAATTTGGAAAAGGAAGGAGAGGTTGTTGTTAGAGGTTACCAATAGAACTGTTCACCGATGGAACTGTTCACAAAATTGGAAATTTGGAAAATGAAAGAGATGTTTCTGTTAGAGGTTACCGATAGAACTGTTCACCAATGGAACTATTCACAGAATTGAAAATTTGGCAACGTGTTGGGGATAAGTAACCTTGACCTCCCAGAAAACCTCAAATACCATATTTACACAAAACAAATGGACTGAAGAGGTTCAGGCCATTTCATCAGAAACCTCTCAAAACACTCTCATCCACGAGAATTCAAAACCAACATAAAGTGAAAACAAAACGGGGTCTGAACAACCACCCTTCGAGATACCTCTCAAGAGAGATAAAGCCTCAAAAACAACAAAGTGAGCCATATCATAAACATGAAAGGTTCATAACCACATATGATACATCGATACATGAAAATAGTCAAACATCAAACAAATCTTGGTACGGGGTATATATCTGTGACTCATGTTCCTTGTTACTCTCCTCCATGCCACTGTGTCGCCACAAGACACGAACCAAGGGGATAGAACACCCATGCAACACCTTCTCCTTGCGGTCTTGTATCTTTATAGGTCACTCCTCAAATGTTGCATCATCACCAACATAGATATCTCCCCAATTGATGATGTGAGAGTCATCTTGATTATAACGACGAAGCTATGATACATGGAAAACATCATGTATCTGACTCATCTACGGGGGGAAGTGCTACTCGATACGCCACAGCTCCAATATGAGCTAACACCTTGAAAGGCCCAAAAAACTGGGGGGAAAATCTTACTTCCATGACCAAACCATCGCTATCCACGATGGGGAGTCACCTTCAAAAACAGATGATCCCCAACATCAAACTCTAAGGGCCTGCTCCTTTGATCGACATATGATTTCTGAAAATCTTACATTGTCTTAATCCTCTCCCGAATCACCAGAACCATCTTTTTGGTATTCTACACTAGTTCCTGTCTGAGAATTGCTGACTCTCGGACCCCAGTCCAGCACAATGGGGAACGGAAAGGTCATCCATACAAGGCTTCAAATGGTTCCATACCGATGGTGGAGTGAAAAACATTATTTTAAGCGAACTTCGCCAAGGGTAAGTGCTTCATCCACAAACCTACAAAATCAAGAACACAAGAGCGTAACAAGTCTTTGAGATTCTGGATGGTTTACTCTTTCTAACCACCCGTTTGAGGATGAAAAGTAGTGTTAAGGAATAGTTGAGAACCGAAAGCATGTTGGAGACCTCTCCACACCCTGGATGTAAAACAAGTATCTCGATGAGAAATTATCATCCTTGGGACTCCATGAAGTCTCACCACCTCCTCTAGATACTACCTCGACAAAACTCCCATGATACAACACTCAGTGTTGTTCATCCTGCAGTCCAACCATCAGGGGCCTCGCCACAAACAATTCGGTCTTTCAAGACCTCTACCTCAAGATCCCTCAACTGGGACTCTTCCGCCTTATGCGTCAGGGATGACTGTACCGTCATCTGATAAAGAAAACCTCTACTCCCAACTTCTCCCATATCAATATGTAATGCTGACATTTCTTCCATCACTCTCCAGAAATCACTGGATTCACGCACAGCATCACTATTTGACTTTCGACTCTGTGCATTAGCTACAACATTCCCTTTTCCATGTGTATACGATATTTCGAAGTTTTATTCCTGTAAGAACTCCATCCACTGACGTTGTGATAAGTTCAAGTCACACTGGGAGAAAACATACCTCAAACTCTAACGATCGGTGAAAACCACAAAGTGCTCACCAATGAGGTAATGTCTCCACAACTTCGGAGCAAACACCGTGACTGCCAAATCAAGACCATGGGTGGCATAGTTTCATTAATGGGGATGCAATTGTCAAGACCCATAAGAAACAACTGACCTCTGCTGCATGAGAACAAAACCTAACCCCAGATGTGAAGCGTCATAGAAAACATCAAACTAAACTCCCTCAGCTGGAAGAAAGAGAACTTAAGCACCTACTAACTTCTCCTTTAGATACTCAAAAGATTTCTGACACAGATCAGTCCATATTAATTCCTGATCCTTACTAGTAAAATCTTTCAGATGAGTCGCAACTTATGAGAAATTGGCTATGAACCTAATGTATTGGCTTGCGAGACCATGGAAACTTCGCACCTTTGACACTATCTTGGGGGATTACCAAGACACAACAGCTTATATCTTCAATGGATTCATAGATACTCCCTGTTGGGACACAACATTCCCCAATAAACAGACTTATTAATCCCAAAACTCACACTTCGATAACTTACCAAACAACTAATGTTGACGAAGAACTCCCAAGACAACATGCTGATGCTCTGCATGCTCCTCCTCAGATGTGGAGTATACAAGGATGTTGTTGATGAAAACTACCACAAACATGTCCAGAAACTCATGGAACACAACAATCCTTAATACCATGAATACAGATGGAGCATTCGTCATGCCGAATGGAATTACCACGAACTCATAATGCCCTTGATGACAATGGAAAGCAGCCTTTGGGATATCCTCATCCTTCACATGCATCTGATGATATCCTGACCCCAGTCAATCTTTGAGAACCAACATTCACCCTTTAGTTGATTGAATAAATCATCAATCTGCATAAGAGGATATCTATTCTTTACTGTCACTTTTTTTATGTGACGATAATCGACACACAACCACAGACTGTTGTCGGCCTTCTTAAAGAAAATGGGTGCACCTCACAGTGACACCCATGGTTGAACAAAACCACACTGTAACGGACCATCAAGCTATATGCGTAGCTCTCGTAACTCAGAAGGGGCCATCCTATATCGAGACATAGATATAGGAGATGCTTCTAGCTGTAGTTTGATCTCTCGTCGAGGGGGTAATTCTACAACTTCTTCTGGAAAGACATAATGATACTCCTCTAAGACCCTAGGAAATGCCAATTGCTAAACCTTTGAATAACTCAGCATCATCTCATCCATCATGGATGATAAGGATGGAAAGCGGAAATGACCCATATGAGTATTTCTCTCACAAAAAAACACCACTGCCTCTCTCTGCCCCAATGAAAATGACCTTCTTCCTGAAACAATCCACGATATCCTGCATCGAATACAACCAATCCATGCTGAGGATTGTAACGCCCAAGACTTTTACGAGAAATATTTTGTTTTTATGTTATATAAATCATAAAAGGAATCTTTCACTACACACAACACTAGCTTGGCTTGCTTTACACGCAACTACGGCCTTCCTCGACAGCTTGCGTCTTACGCAATACCGAGTTTCACTAAACAACGATATGCTATTAAAATATTATTGAAACTAGTCGTTATGAATAGTAATAACCACTTTTTGAAATTTTATAATTTTTATTTTTCAAAATGGACTTCATTTTTGGATTCGGAATATCGAAATTAGCCTAGGGTGAAATTTTGGTATTTTTCTGAAAACTTTCAATTTTTGATGAATAGTGAAACCAGTAAGTGGTAGTTAAAAAAACTGAATTTTTCATAAAACTTAATTTTACCGCTTCGGTGAGTGGAATTTCGAAAATCCGAGAGACACGGTTAATATCAATGACTAAAATGTGGTTCAATGAAATGAAAATATTTTTTGGTGAATAGTAACTTTTTACTTTTTTTTACCACAGTTAAAAGTAAATAGGGTAATTAAGGGTAAAAGTGTTATTTTTATTACCCTAACACATGTCCTAATTCTATTGGATAAGTGTAATTCGACCAAAAACAACCTTAGGAATAAAATATGACCATTTAGGCCAACTTGGATTAGATTAGGACATTCATTATTAATTTATTTAAAGAAGGGTTAAAATAGTTAAAATCAAAGTTTAATAAGTAAATAATTTTTAATATAGGGTTATACATAAAATAAATTCGACTATACATATTAATTAGAAATATAAAAAGATTTACAACAAATAGGGTATTTTATTTATAATTTTTAGACTTAAAATAATATAATTTATTTATGACACAATGATGATGCAGTAATTATCTTATTAATGAAATATTGACATAATTAATGTTATAAATACCCAAATAAATGTAATTTGACACTTTTTATGAATTCCAATAATTTTATATGTTAATATGACATGTAATTATTTATTTAATTAAATTTTTTTGAACTAATCATTCTGTTATGATTTTCACAAAAATCAATTACTAAATAGTGTCAAAATTGACATAAAATAGTTTCTAAAACAAATAATATATTATTAATTGTTATTTTATTCCTAAAAATCTAAGGATCGGCAAAATGACTTAGATAAGGTTATATATATTAATAATAAACAACTTGGGGTCAGTTTGACTTGTTATAGTAAGTTTATTAACCTTATAGTGTAAGAACACAAGAAGACATGGTAAAAGTAAAATTATTTAACTTAATGTTAAATCTAAATGATAAGGTTAAAATAAGAACCTAAACTTGTCTATATTCTATTGTATAAGATAATTTCGACCCATCCCCACCTTAGCTTAAAAATAAATCAATTTAGATCTATTTAAAACCGAATTTGGCTTTATAATAAAATAATATTTTTAGTTATTCCAAAGGTGCCCCTCTCCTCCCTTATAAAAGGGAACCTCCTCCCTGTCTTCCTCACACCACTTTGAGCCTTCAAGCTTGGCCAACCCCTGCCAATTTCTTCTCTCCACTTTAATAGAGACATCCTAGAGGTCCTGGTCGTTTTCAAAGACCAATTTTAGTGCCCTAAAAGGAGGTCTCAAAGAAGCGCTTCAAAGAAGAGGTAATGCCCGTTACCGATTCATTCATCTTTATTTCTTCTTCCACTTCTTCTTCTTTATTTTGTTTCATTATGAAGTAATAACATCAGTATCACTCATATACTGATATGTTTTTATAAGTATGAAACAACCCTATTTCACCATCTATCCATCCTAAGGAAAATGAAATCATCGCGCGTGCGTACGTACGGAATACCCTCTCCACGCCGCGGTGTAATCTATTTTCCACCACCACCTTACTTGGATGCTTATAATGGTGTAAAGAATTAATATATATGATTATTGTAAATTGATATTGATTCTGAAATAGTATACATACACTCCAATATAATTCCACGATCATGGGAACGATATCATCGCTTGTGCGTACGTACGGAATACCGTCTCCACGATGTGATGCGGCTCGTTCTACATGATCTTCATTGCATAATGAATATATAGATGAATTGAATGAATTAATATGATATATATTACACTAATAACATTCTGTAAATAAGTTATCTATAACCTAAAAAGAAGAATAAGAATTTATTCGACAAAACACGCATAAGAACAAAAAGTAATAAACACCTGAATAACAAGTAGAAATGAAATATTACTATTAATAAGCTAATAATATGACCATATATGATATCATAACAATGAGTATGATTCTGGAATAAGTCAATGACATTATTTAAATCAATATACAGGAGGTTCGGAAACTTACGAAGCAAATCGGACCTAAGGTAAGGGAAATATCACAATCTCATTTTTATCCGAGATTATTTATACTTTGGTATTTACTGGGGTGTATTTTATCATCCACGTCCATGTTTCCTCAATATGTAATATTTTTTACATCCACCTAAAATTGTTTAAATCCAATTTTAAACTTCTGTGAGTTTTTAGTAAAGGATATGAAAGGAATCTTTTGTCGTTTTTTGTACGAGGTACTTTTTGACTTTTCCGACAAAAGTACGAGAAGAAATTTTTTTTTCACTTATATGGCATGAATAGATTTTTAAAACATTATTTTGAAGAATCTTCCTTTACAAGTTTTCAAGTTTATTTTTAATCAACTTCTTTTAGTTTAAAATTATATGACATGTTAAGAAAAGAAAATGTTTTTGAAGTAGAAAGGATATTTTCCTCAAGAATGGAGTTCAAGTGTTTTATTAAAATTATTTTCCATCTAAGATAATATAGGGTTCTATTTCTATCCCTATTATTAAATTGATTTGATTATTTTGTGATGGAATTATTTTTATGAATTCCTTTATCTTATTTGAATTGTTTTATGATGTCATGTTGTTTAAGAATCCCATTTTTATTACATGGGTTAAGCAATGATGTATGATTTATGATTTTGTGTCACACATAAGAATGGTATCATTATGAGATGGGTGGGACCTATATCTCCCTCCAATGCATTGGGTAAAGATTTTATATCTCATGAGATAGACATGGCTGGAACGGCAGGTTAAACCGGTTCAGTGAAACGGGACTGAAACGAGGAATGAACTCGGTTTAGAAATGGACTTTGTTCACTAAGCTAGTCTTGGCAATGAGTCTTGACTAATAAGAAATGATTATATATGATTATGTGTGTATGACAAAAAGTTTCATGTTTTATGTTAGGATTATTAAGATTACATGTCACTACTATTATTTATCCCATGTTATGATATTATGATCTCTTTTGCAGGTTAAGATTTCCAAAATCTTATATTCTTATGAATATGATGTGATAGATATTTCTTTTGTTTACCCTTACTGAGCATCTGAGCTCACCCTTTTGTATGTTTTCTTTCCCCAGGTCAGGAAGAAGGTTATTAAGTAGGATATGCCATAAAGGGACTCTAGATATGATGAAATAAATGGGAGGCGGTGTAGATGCTTTATGAACCAGTTGTTTATGTTTCCCAGTTTCTAAAGACACTATACCTATACGGCCCTTTCCTGGTTTTGTTATAGGTTGTAATAAGTGTGCTTCAATTTTGAAGTAATAACAATGTACGTAAAGTATGGTTCTTTATAAGGATGACATCATATGGTTGTATTCTTAAACATAGGGAATCTTCCCAAGAGTAGTGTTTCCCCAACACTAACTCACAGTCTCCACATACTTCAATCAGGTTAGCTTGACCCCCAACTGGCATAGTCAACGCCAAGGGCACTAGAAGCCTCTCTACCTCAAGTCCCAATGCATGGACAAGGTTATGTGATATGAATGAGTGTGTCACTCCTGAATCAAAAAAGGCATGCGCAAAGGTAGAAAACAAGAAAACGGTACCTTGAACGACGTCTGGATCGCCTGGAGTCGGCAACGCTATATCATGAATCTGACCACAACCTCTCTAACCCTGATGAAGACCACCACCATGTCCATGCTCAGCTCTATGAGGAAGGGGAGTGTCATAGTGTAGTCCCATGCCTTCCCCATCTACCCTCTACAGATCTAAAGCTGGTGCAATTTTCTGCTATTGGCTCGGCTGGAACTGCATCAGCGGAGAAACCTTGAGCATAGAACCTGGTGCACTATGACCGCTCTGAAAGGTCTGGCACTCCCACTGCTGATGACCACAACCACCACAATAAAAGAAGGATTCTAATCCCTTGGAATAGTCCTGAAAGTTGATACCTCTAAAGAAACGAGATGTGAAGGGCTGGGACCTACCCCCGGCAAAATGGAAACTCTTCTTCCCTGAAAACCGGGAACCCCGAACCACATCTCTTCTTCGTGAGAAATCATGTCGATTCCCCTCTATTGATGATCAAGTCTAGGAAAAAGTCCTCTTGACAACCTCTATCCTTTCCAGAACCTCAAGACATGTTTTCAGCATAAATGGGGTGACCTGGCACTGGATCTCTGGATGCAATGCCTCTTCAAAATGCCTCACCCTAGCCTCCTCATCTGGCAGTAGGTCTAAAGCATATCGTAAAAGGTTCCTGAAACGGAATCCAAACTCTCAAACACTAGAGATCCCCTATCGAAGGTTATGAATCTTCTGGAAAATGTATGCCTTCACAGTCAAGGAAATAAACTCAACTCTAAACTTGTCGCGTAACTCCTCCCATGAGATCGTTGACTCCTCACGATCCCCGAGGAACAAGAACCACCACTGCCTCGATGCTCTATGTAGAATCATCACAACCAAGGATGCATAGTTCTCCTTCCAAGAACAGATTGAACTGAATCCTATCTCGAACTCCTCTAACCAGTCTTCTGTTACTGACTCTGAAATGGATCCCTCATACTTCTACAGACTATGGCGCTGAAACTCTCGGAGTGTCTTCGTCCAAGTGTCGTCGTCGTCAACCTCTACCTTGTGGTGATCTGCTGGAACAGCCTGCTTGACATTTTCTGTGCAAACCTGACGAGGATGTCGACCTAGATCCATACCTGTAAAATAAAAAACCATTAGAGTTCTTAAACCAGGAATATGGAAGACTCATCATTAATTAATTAATTGTTTTCTTGCATTGATTTTAAGTTAACCTATCCCAAGGTCTACCAATTCAAACATAGGAACAAAGAAGAATGATGCATGATCCTTTCCTAGGTCTCTAACCTGCAACTAGTATCACCTTATTTATTTGCCATTGTAAACTAAAAGGTCCATACATCAGATCATAGGGGGCCCCAAACGCATATGTCTCAGCTAGTCTCTTGTGTTTACATCACTTTCAAAACATGAATTACACCATTTCCCTACCAACCCATGCAGCCTCGCTTGTGCCTAACACCAATATCCATCATATCCCTCCACCTGATCTCTAATACCACACTTTAATGACCCCATCCCCAAGAAGTGTACCCCTCCTGGGCTGGAAATGTGATAAGGGAGATAATGACCCCCAATTCCCACCTCTAGTAGGCCCCAGGTTGGAGACTAGCACCGAGGGTATAGTAAACACACAAATGGGAGGCATTACCCTCTAAGAGAACTCATCCGGAAGAGAGAGATAAGATATAAACCAACCAACTCCAACTCAGAAAGGAAATATAAAAGAAAACCCAAGTGAACATATGTAATGTCATGAAAAAGTACTACAACTAGAAGGGGAAATCACAAGTACCCAAATGAAACTAAAACAGTAGCAACCACAAGCCCAAACAGCTCCTGCAACTAGAAGCTAGTAGTAACCAGCCTGATCTCCAACCTGCTCTAAGAGACTGGAAAAATATTGTATATATACATAGGGTGAGTATAACTAATACTTAGTAGGATCCTCTCTGAATCCTATCGTGCAAAAGTAAAGAAATCATGTTAGAGCACAGTGAACAAGTGAAACTTACTCGTTGCCTAAATAGGTATACTATGTTCCCAGCCTCACCATGGATACTCTCACTATGTAATGCATACAAGAATATATCATATCATAAATAATATCAAGGGTACCCCGCTACTACTTCCCCACTGGTTTGCCGCTTTTCCCCAACGTCGTACGTCCTGAGCATCTCTCTCTAAAAAGGCTTGCCCGCAGACACCTGGGTGAAGCACCACAATATGCACCTCGTGCAAAAAAACCACCACGTCCACACACCAAAGTAACTAGGTAGTTTTCAAGATCCACTATAGCACGCATATCCTGTATTATACATTGGGTATTATACATCAAGCCATTAGAGCCCATAAACCGAGTAAGGATCCTCAAGCCATCACAACCTATACTCGTTACACCTATAGTTGTCCACAGAAAACTATATCCAGAATATATGTGTATGAATAACCAAATTCCATTACGGCCCTCTACACACATATATGGGGAAAACTAACCAATGTTCCTGCCAGTGCAAGTAACTATAAAGAGAAGAGAGCGGGGCCAAAGGGGGTAGTCAGCCATCCATCCTCCCACCAAAATGTTGGGGAAAACACCCCCCAGGTCTCAGAATCCTCGGGGTGTCATTTTCCCTTACTGATAAGGTATAGTAGCGTATAGAAACAAAAGAACTATAGGATATACTATATCTCACAACCACACTATGGGCGTAACATATTCTTATACACAACTGCAGCTAACATCTCTCAGACTATAGGCTGGTGCTTCTAAGACTAGGTATCCTTTATGTACACTACCATTTAAAGAGCTTTATTAGATTACTTCATTCCCTTTTTTCAGTTCCACTTTGCCTTAATTAATTCTTTAATCATTAATTAACCATGAACAATTCTACATTAAATTTCATTATCATCACACCCAAAGTCCACTGTTCCTTCAAAATTACAACATCATCATTATGTTCCAGCAACTCCAACCCCATGGGATAACACCATTTATTCAATTATTCATTACATAATTACTTTCCCACATTCCCAGGAATTCTTGAAAAACATTCTATGATACTAAACACAAGGGGGATCAACACGGTGAGTAGGTGTACTACCTGTCGAGTATTTTTCGCTTATAGAAAGATCATATACCCATCCTCCATTGATAATCTAAACACGGAAAGCATGTGGCATACCCTACATGTCTTTATCTCTTTTGGAAGAAATGTAAGCAAGACCAGCTTCCTTGAGAAGTGGTGAAAAGGTAAAGAAAATAATCAAAAAATAAGAAATAAAAAGATTCCAATAATCACATCCATCCCATTCCATCATCCCTGGTGTCCTCCCTAACACCCACATGAATTAACTGGTTCATATCTCCACTCTAGGTGTCAAATGCTGCCACAACCAAAAGTCTCCATGAACCCACATATCACAACAACCATCCAGGCTCACATCACAGCACAAGCAGCAGGAAAACAAACATCACATAAATTGTGTTGTTGTCCCTTTAACAATCAAGAGGGTAACTCAAAACCCTTTAAGGAATTATCAAACAATCAGTTATTTAAGCCATCTTGAATTCACAGATTTATTATTCATAGTTTCCAAAATTAGGGAAACCAAATTACTAAGCCATCACAAATAATTAAACATGCTTACTGCACCAATTTTATTAACATAAAATTAAAACAAAAAGAACCAGATTCATTTACATTCCTCTTCATCTATAAAAAAAGTTATCAATTAATTTTGTTATATGTTCTTTACAAATTTTCATCAAGAACGGACAGCTAAGCGAATCAAGCATGGATATCACACTATTTACAAAACAAGAAGAAATAACATATGACTGATATCAATTTATTTATCCA
Organism: Viscum album; assembly: GCA_963277665.1. Taxonomy (NCBI): domain Eukaryota; kingdom Viridiplantae; phylum Streptophyta; class Magnoliopsida; order Santalales; family Viscaceae; genus Viscum; species Viscum album. The sequence goes on from OY728162.1 coordinate 1,336,920,242, forward strand.
GTTCAAATATTTATTATGTAAATTCCATTGTGGTCCAGTGGGAGAAGAGAAGCAAAGAATTCCCTACCTCAAACAGTTCTTTTCGTTCATTGTCCACACAACGGGTCCTGATCCCCCTCTCATGACAACTGCATCTATCTGAGGATTCCACGGTACTTCTGAACCAACCAAAACCCAATAAAATACTTTTTTATGTATGGATATTACATTAAATAATATAGAAATTATAAATAAAAGAATATGAACCCCAAAAGAATGACGATAAAGCATACCTTATATCGAAGATCGACTGATATAACTCGGTTGCATCGAAACAGAGCAGAACCAATCATAAGAATAATGTTTGATTGTGAAACTCCTATGGGAAGGATTAAAAGGTTCTAGCGTCTCATAGTCGAGAACAAAGAGGAAGAACATGGGAGGAAGATATCTTGTCCCTTTTGAAGATTTAACGGAGCGACGATTTAAGATACGCTTAATTTCCCATTAAAAGAGGATCACATTAAACCATGCGGTTTGACCAAATAAAAACATCATGAGCCTTAGGAATAATTAATATAGAATTTATGGCCTTTTAATCTGCCTTAAGCGTCCTTAAAATGAGGTTTTAAAAGCATTTTATGTTAAAGGAAACATCAAAGTGGAAAAATTGTAGGAAGCTGGAAACACGGTACACAAAACTAGAAATTTGGAAAAGGAAATAGAGACTGCTGTTAGAACCTCACTAATATAGAAGCACTATTCATGAAATCAAAATTTGGAAAAGGAAATAGAGGCTTCTGTTAGAACCTCACTGGTCTGGATACACTAATCATGAACTCGAAATTTGGAAAAGGAAATTGAGGCTACTGTTAGAACCTCACTGGTCTATAAACACTGTTCATGAACTCAAAATTTGGTAAAGGAAATAGAGGCTGTTGTTAGAACCTCACTATTCTGGAAACACTATTCATGAACTTGAAATTTGGAAAAGGAAATAAATGTTCTTGTTAGAACCTCAGTGGTCTGGAAACACTATTCATGAACTTGAAATTTGTAAAAGGAAATAGAGGTTGCTGTTAAAACCTCACTGTTCTGGAAACACTGTTCATGAACTTGAAATTTGGAAAAGGAAACCGAGATTACCATTAGAGGTTACCGATAGAACTGTTCACCAGGGGAACTGTTCATAGATTTATAAATTTGGAAAAGGAAAGAGAGTTTACCATTAGAGGTTACCAGTAGAACTTTTCACCGATGGAAGTGTTCACAGAATTAGAAATTTGGAAAAGGAAAGAGAGGTCACCATTGGAGGTTATCGATAGAACTGTTCACTGATAGAACTGTTCACAGAATTTGAAATTTGAAAAAGTGTTGGGGATAAGTCACCTTGACCTCCTGGAACACCTCAAACACAATATTTTTACAATGGAATGGACTGAAGAGGTCTAGGACATTACAAAGGAATTCTACCAATGCTTTCCCCTTAATATCATTCTAAGGGAAAAACCTGATGTTGAACTACTGATGGATTACCACCCACCATGCCAAACGGCCTGTCGACATGGGGCGGTTCAGAATGTACTTCAACTGATCTACTCGGGACACCAGTTATACCTCATGGTGCTGGAGGTAATGCCATAATTTCTTTACTGTGAATACTAGATAAAGGCATATCTTCTCATTAAGGGAGTATCTAGCCTCGGTATCGAGGATCATACAGCTGAGGTAGTAAAGGCTGTTCTACGTTCCTTCATTGTTCTTATTGGTCAGAAGGGTGTCAAGAGATCATTCCAGAGTGGTCACATAAAGGGCTAGCAGCTTTCCATAGATGGATGACATTAAGACTGGGTGCTGGAGAAGATACTGCTTGATTTCCTCAAAAGAAGTCTAGCACTCTTCATCTAAATCATAGAGTGTGTCTGTCATAATGAGCTAATAATAGAGCTTACACATGACGGCCCGATTCATGATGAATCAGCGTATATAGGCCAAGTGGCCTTGGAAACCTCAAAGCTCCCAGATACTACTCGGGGGAGACATCTGGCTGATGGCCTTGATCTTCTTTAGTTCGATCTAAATGCCCCTGTATCTGACAACAAATCCAAGAAACTTTCCATAGGTGACCCTGAAATTCCACTTCAATGGATTTATCTTTATATGTCCAGAACACAGGAAGTCAAACACTTTCACAAGATCGTTGGGAAGGTCCCGACGTTAGTGATATTTGACCACTAGATCGTCCACATAACATTCCACCAAAGTCCGGATGATCAGCTTAAATATGCGATGAATGGAATACGGATAGGTGGATCCTGCATTCTTTAATCCGAAGGGAATGACTTGGTAATAGAAATCACCTTATTGTTCCCTAAAGTCTGTAGACTTCTCATCCTCAGGGGCCATTCGGATCTGTTTATACCTCGAGTACCTATCCATGAGGTAGAGGGACGGGAACCCATCTGTAGCGTCAATCAATAATTTCATCACAGGAATGGGAAAATCATCCTTCAGACAGTGACAGTTGAGATCTCGGAAGTCGATGCAGACTCTGATCTATCCATTCTTCTTCCTGACTGGCATGATGTTGGCTATCCATTTTGGGTGTTGGACCTCCTTGAAGAAATTAGATCTAATGAGCTTATAAACTTCTAACTATACCATGGAATTGTGGGATGGGTGCATCTTTCTGGGAGGCTACTTGAACGCGCAATGATTTGTTAGGAGACTGAGGTGGTGGACTGCTACCTAAGAATATATTCCTATAATCTCGTTATAACTTTAGGAAAATACATCACGGTGCTGCTTAAGGAAGTATATGTACTACTGTTGCTTCTAGAGAGGCATTGCGGCACTGATTAGTGTGGGTTTCAAGTCTCCCTCGCCATTGAGTTTCACCTGTACTAATTCATCAACCATGGCAGAGATTCCCTCTTCAAAGGGAGGGGTATTATCTATATATTTTTCTTGACTTATTGAGGAGGCATCCTCTATGGGAGGAGTTTCCTTAGAGTCGACAGCTCCTGATGTGAGGCTGGTACCAGCCTGAGCGGCAGCGGACACCGCATCGGGAGACTCCTATGCTACCGCAACCATAGTGATTATGGTTGTCGATCTGATCCCATCTGGTATTCATCCCAGGATTCAAATCTTTATGATATGAACGAAATAGTGGTGCATTGGCTTGAGCTGATTTATCCCAGCCCGAAGGAACAAGCAAGCATGATGTATTGTCGTTTTCATGGGGTGAACATCTCGATGCCTTATGGGAGTAGGAGTTTCTAGGATCATGTAAGCCTGATTCTTATAGGAGTACGAGGTGATCTTCCGGCATTGCTTAGACTTGGGAATGCATTCTCCCCTCATCCTAGATACAATTAAGAATTTTCCCATGTTTGGGGTTATAGCCTCTAATCAGTGGACTGGAAAGAGATAGGCATCATCTAGATCTGTCCAGGGGTCTGTCGCAGTCATGGAATTCTCGACCTCGTTAGTCTGAATGTTCTTGTCTTTGCTCTTATAATATTCAGCATCCAGATAGCGGGCTTCATAATAGGCAAAGGTAGACACGTCACCTTGGAGTATGCCCACTCGACCATTAAGGGAGTACTTGAGGCATCAGTGATACGATGAAGGGACTGACGCATGCATGTGGAGCCGTGGCCTACCCATCAATGCATTGTAAGAAGTCTCCTGTGAGACCACCATGAACTCTGTACTATCAACTAGGCCACTGAACTGAATCTTCAAGTGGATCTTGGTGGCCGATTTCTATCATGTCTTGTTATAACCTTGGATTCCTAGTTTTGAGGGACTTAGATTATCTTTAGAAAATACCAGTTTTCGCAGTGTCTTAATCGGGATTAGGATAATCTCAGAGCCCGTGTTGATGAGACAGTGGTGAACCTCCATTCCATTGAACTGGCCGATGATGTACAGTGGGAGAATGTTCCCTTGTATGGGAGAGCCTTCATCTTCTCCAGAGAACAAGATAATGGCCTGGCATTCACCATTCTCTACCTCCTCAGCATGAATGGCTTATGCGGCTGCTACTTCCTTCTCAAACTGGAGGGGGCTCTTCAAAACCTCCTCGAGGGTCTCCTGCACGTCTGACGATAGGCAAAAATACTTAAGGATGGAGGGCCTTGATATAATGTTGGAGAAATGTTTGAGAATATCTTACTTCCTTGTTAGGTAATAAATTATTCTTACAGGAGGTCTCTCCATGACAGGAGGTATGGTGGGCCCTACCGGTTGGACCAGCAGCTGACTGGTACTGGGAATATCCCTCTAATCAATAGTTGAAGCCTACGGAGTGAAAAAAGGATGAGGTCCAAATTACTTAGATCGGCATGTAGCAAGGTGTGGCTGGTCATGGCCCGATTGATTTGTCTCGGCCTGATCCAACAATAAGAACGATAGCGAAGGTGGGCATGATGTCGCCACATGAGAAGGTTGTGCTTGCTAAGCTCTATGCTGATCATGTTTCCTGGTTTCAATAGAATGAACATCCTGGATGGAAGTGGAGACCGAGGCACACCAACGGCCCATATAGCCACAACTCTGTCGACGTTGATGATGGCTAGAGATTTTGGGAGGATCCGTCTGGCGCTCCTCATCATCAGGAATCATGTAGTGGTTTACCAGCATAATGGTATTAACTGAGGCATAACCTTGACCATCACTCAAAGAGTCCTCCACTACTGGATGGATTCTGGAAGGAACCTCCCTCTCTGGGGGCATGAAGTCACTGAGTATACGAGATCATGATGACATTTTCAGGGGAATTTTTTTTCTCTTTTGTTGCTCGTGTTTTCTCTTCTATGAAGAGGATGGTTGAGATGATGATGCAGATGTTGTGGCTATAGATTCTGGAGGCTCTTGCTGATTTAGGCATGCACAGATGACACCATGGGCAAGAGTGACAGTTTTATGAGCCATCTTGTCATCATACTTTTGGGACCCACAACTAGAAACCTGATGCCACTCTCCCTCACTATCACTGTTGTGGTTTGGCCTAACAGAGATACATGTCACATGGGCCAGAGCTAGGACTAACTAGAATATGTTGTTATCCATCTGGTCTTGGTTCCATTCTTTGAACACAAATCCCTACTTGACAGTATTCCCCAGGATCCAATGATAGGGGTAGTAATTAGGGCGATCAGTGAGGTTTGCCTCTTCTGGCCTTCTGCACATAGGAAAATGTAGAATCCCCTGCTCATAAGAACTACAAAAGTAATTGGGTACATGTGCTTCTTTGAATGAGTAGGTCCAGTTTCTCCTATCCGGAAAGGGGGACCTTGGATCTTGACCTGGATGAGGAGCTGGAGGAGCCAATCAGGGCGGAGGAGCCAGGTTATCTCACCTAGGCGGTAGTGGCGGATTACATGGGGGAGCATGTTGATTCTGTGGGTGCTGCTGCTGGGCTGGATATTTTGTCTATGGTGGAGGGCCTCTATGAGGCTGTGGAGGATGCTCCACTTGTAACAACTCTAGTTGCCCTGGGGGCCTCTATTTGGGCCACTATGGCGGGCTCGGATCTGGCGGCCCTTCTCATGGGGTTTGCAGGAGGCAACAGACGTGCCTTCTTAGCCAGTTATAAGGCTTCTTCTCGGCTCTTGGCCTTATCAGATAAGTCTCAGAATCCCCCGGGTAGTTCTGGGTGATTAGATAAGGGACCAATTCTATCTTGACATTCCCTATGCACATGGTCTAAAATTACTCCTAACTCAGTGGCAAGTCAAGAGAGTATGTGATCCCTTTTCACAAGGCGACATAGTATGCAAAGTGCTCATCAAACCTCTACTTGCACATGAATAGGTCTATGATAGTCACATTCCGAGTGGTGGAACTTAAATGGTAGAGAAATTGCATAATTAGGTCTTCCAAGTCGGCTACCGATCCGATGGAGAGATGATTGTACCATAAGAACGCATGTCCCTCCAATTTTTGAACAAAACACCAGGGTTTGGAAGATTCCTACTATGCAAGGGTTCCCAACAGGGGTCCGCATCTTGAGATGAAGAGGGCCAAGTTATGTGTTGGGTCCCATATCTTGTTGAAAGGGTAAAATGATGGATTCCCAAAGCTCGGGGGTGCTGGCATATCATCCACTCATGCTAGATATGGATTTCCATCAGGCGGAATCCCTATCTTTAGTGTCTATAATGTCTCGAGATGGGAGATGAGTGCCTCCATTAGATCATCTAGGTGGGGTCCCTATCTTGATGGGGATCCCTGACCTCTTGTGCATTATTGGGTTCTTCAACACAATAAAAAGGCCCAGAGGCTCACGGAGACACTGGTGGTACCACCTGTGGGATAACTGGGGCAATTCGAGCTGGGTCCCGAGTATTGTCACACTGCTTAGGAGGATTTTCCAAGACATACCACACCCTCTTTCTATATGTTCTGGCATCAACCCTGTTTGCGTGGGCAGGATAGACAGGGTTGCCTGGAGGCAATTCTTTGAGGGGAAGTTGTGCCTACCCTTGTTGTCCCGGCCTAGGATCACCGTAGTCTGGCCATTACTCTACAATGCGTTCATCCAAGAGGTCATTGGCCATCTGTTTTTTCTCTGAGAGCTATTGATGCAACGCATCTTTTTTAGGGTTTTCCTCCGTATTCTGCACTGAGCTAAACGGGTTGGAGGGTTTAATGGATCCAAGGTCTTCCTTATACTTGTTGAGATTCCGACAGAGGACTAGGGCCTCAGTGGGCTTGAGGAGACCCATTAGGTTTTTCTACTAGTGATTGATCCTTCCCAATGGATCCAAGAGGTGTGAAACTCCCTCGGGGTTAGGTCCTCTCCAAGAATATCTATCTCATTCTCACCTTCCAGCTGGTCGGCCATGTTATTCGCGACCCTGCTTGGGGGAATATCCTCTATGTCGCATGGTAAATCAGGTTGTCGTTAGATAGGATAGAAGAGGAGGGAAGAATATTGCCCCCAACAATAGATCTGTATATGGGGAGAAGTCTATTTGATAACCCTGCGGAGTACCCTGAAACTCTGAACATACCGATGCTAGAGGGCCCAACGACGACCTAGTGAATCAGGGTGTTGGGCCATGGGGAGTGCGGCCAAATCAAATAGATGAAATTGTTCTCCAATTTCCTCAAAATGAAGTTGGCTCTTAGGGTAAGTCACTCACTGATGACGAAGACAGAAATCAGTCACCCAAAGGGTCTAGTGGAAACACTCAACTTTTTCTCGGGTGAGGGATTTTGATGCACATAAATTCAGAAATGCAACCTGCTAAAACATCTCAGAGAAATAGTCCGTCGTGGGAATATCCCATAATCTCTTAGGCTCAGATTCAATTTCTATCCCTTCATTTCCCCACTCATCAACCGGATGTAGCTTGGGAACTGGTAACGGTACCATAGCAGACTGCTGGGACGGTAGGCTGGTCAGCGAAGAATACGACGAGCGAGCTGACAAACCGCCAAATCTCGGGCTATCCTCTAAAGAATGTAGTGACTTTGCCACCACATCGCGGTAAGATGGGCCTAAAGGAAGAGTCTCTGGTGCAGGGACTACATCTACTGGCAATGGTTCATGATACTTTTGGTCAACCATTAGTCCCCATAATAATTCCTTGTGATCTCTAGTCGATGTAGAGAGTTCATCTGTTGATGATGGCGGCGATTTCACGATTGTAACCTATGTAGTTTCCAAATTGTTTTCCTCCTAGATATACCTATGGAGGGAGGCAGGAATCCAATGGAACTCACATTTTGGATGTATGAGGCTGATGTGCCTTTTTCCTACCCCGGACCTTGACATGAAGGATCTAGTCCAGGGTTCCATCATTGAGTAATTTTCCTCCTCAAAATCAGAGAATCAAACTAGTTTGATCTCAATATAAATCTCCTTGGTGATCTTCTTATAGTGGTTAAGACCCGCCCTCCAACCCTGGGATCGTTATTTGGGATAGGGTAAATTTTCGGCATGAGGAAGACCTTCAGTCATACTAGTGCTGGGGCGGAGCGGATTCTCGCCTCAGTAAGACTGGTAGAGAGGCACACCTGGAAAAATATCGAAGGGAACATGGGGAGGACCTCCATTTCCACTAACTGATGAGTGGAGGGAATCTCCACAGGGAATGCTGGAATGGGTAGGACCTCCGCTGGAGCTGACAGGAGCATGGGTGGGACTCCATTCTTGTTTCCTCTGGTAGTGCTAGTGTGATAAGGGTCCTCGTACTTGTTAAGTCGGATATTGGTTGGACCTCTGTGATGGGTGCTGGTGAAGAAAAGATGGCCTTCACTCCTTTGATTTTTGAGGCTAGTAGGAACTTTTACAGCTGTTTTGAGGACATGGGGAGGCCCCCCCTACACTTTAGATTGACCGGATGTGTGACGTCCCCACCCAGGTAGTCTGTGATAGGAGGAATGACTCAATACCCAATGTTAGGAGCACTAGAGAGGCTTCCATACTGAGTGTCACTGTCATGGGGAGTTCCCAAATTCAGACTGAAGGTAGCATGAGGTAGACCTCCATGCTGATCTTGGAATAGGGGAAGACCTGCATTCTTTATGGTGTTGGTATGAGGAGGACCTCCATACTGGCGGTGGACACTACCTGCGCTGGTGGCTGAGAGAGTCGACCCAGCCTGCCCGTGGGGCGGTTGGGGCCTCGATGCGAGCTAGGTGTACAAGTTCCCCTACCCAGCATATGCAAGGAGATTATGATACAAGTCAAGGGTGGCACGAGCCACAGTAGTTGATGTATATGCCCCTTGGCGGGCATCATCCTTAGCATGTTCCCAACACTAGATTCGGGTAAGCCGGATAGGGCCAGAGGTGTAGGAACATGGCTTATCTGCTCCTTGACTTAGGTGACCAGATGGAAGAACTGGTGCAACCTAGTGGGAGCCCTCCTTGGGATCCCCTGTAATAAGATCCCGGCTGGGCTGGACTAGATATCCCCTACCTTGTCAGAATAGGGGATGTGGTCAACAAGGCATTCTGGGGAAAGGCTCACGAAACGATTGTATTTTGTAGTGGGGAGTAGTGGATCCCTACGTGGCCCATGGGGAAGGCAGTGACAATTAGGCACATACACCTATAAGTCCTGGAAGGACATATTCTGAGTCTGAATAATTCTTTCCTCCTCGTATCATCAGACGAGGTCATTTATGACCCTTCGTTGAACAAATTCATAAGGGGAGATAGGGTGTGGGGGCCCTGAAGCTATGGTTATGGAGATTGTCACAAAAGTGGTTGATCCACATGGGGAGGTAGCATTGGCATTGTCCCTACCCCTTCATCGGTGGGTGAGTGGCGATCGGGCTCCTGATGCTGCAGCATGGTTCCTAAAAAGTAGGGAGATTAAGACATTAGTGATGAAAAAATAAATTTATGTCCAGTTCCCTAGCGATATTCCGCCTCCCATGGCTGGTAAGAAGGATCCATGCTGACAACATCACAGACCAGGATGTCCAACTTTTTGACTACCCTAACTATTGGGGAGTTTCACACCAGTCCCACTATTTTCTTTGTGGGACTGGTGTTGAATAGCTGGATCTGGTAACATGCTAATTCACTAATGTCTCGAACTCTACTAATCTCCATATTTAGGAGAAGAACTTCCTGTTGGGTTTACCATTTCTATTTTGGGCACTTTTTCTGGGGCGCACATATCTGTCTGTTTTTGGGACGATGATGACGCACTGATTGTTGCCCCGCATTCCCACTATCTAACGGCGGGCAACATCCATATCTTATTTAGGGACGTTTGCTCCTTGATCGAAACAGGATGATGGGATGTTGGTTCTTCCTTTCGTGGATTACTCCTCAGAACTCATTTCCTAGTCCGGTTCTCCCTTATATACTAAGATGTTTTTTATGAAACTCTTCATAGTGCCATGTCTTCATGGACGTTGGTTAATTAAACTTCTTCTATCGGGACATTCCAAGGGGTCCGGTTAGGGCAGCAACCTTCAGTTGGGGGAGTAGTCACGTTGGACATCACTGGCATTTCTGGTTGCTTGAACAATAACATGTCTGGGTTTATTACCCTTATTATTCGGCTTCTAGAGGGAATAGAAGCATGTTCCATCCCACATTGAATTCAGGGAATTATATTACAAAGGCATGACTCTAAGTTTTTCCTCAGCTTCTCAAGTTTAACACAGGGTATGTCGTAGGTTTATTTTCTCGTGGAGACATATCGGACAGTTCAGAACACTGATGTTGGGGACAAAACATGGTTAGTTACTCGGTTACTACTAGGAGCAGTGAATAGGTGACTTGGCATGATCTCACCGGGATGTGGAGGCCGAGGTAAGAATTAGGATGGATGATGTAGAATTGAATGATGTTGTGGGGAAATGAGATGGATTCAACTCAAGGGCGATGGTGATGTTGCGCTTGAGCCTTGAAGAGACCTCCCACATAATGGTAGGGAATCAAAGTCCATGGGATGGAGATATAGAATCGGGGTGTGTGTAAAAGACAGTGAGCAAGTGATATGTTGGGGTATACACGTGGTTAACAGCCCGAGGATGGTCTTACACCACTAGGATAGACCATCGATATGCGTCCCAACAGAAGGGGTGATAGCAGCCTACCTCTGGGTTTGGGATGACAATGGATTACCATTTACATGGAATCACAATGGATTACTGCTACGTAAGGTCCACAATGACTTACCATTGGGTAGGGTCACAATGGTTTACCGCTGGCTGGGGTCATAATGGCTTACCGCTGGATGGGGTCACAATGGCTTACCACTGGATGGGGTCACAACAACTTACTGCAGGATGTGGTCACAATGGATTACAACTAGATGGGGTCACAACGGCTTACCAATAGATGGTGTTGAACCTCATGGAGGCTTCCAATGTACACTATATATGAGAAAAGAATCATATCCCATATAATTTGAAATTGTGGATACAGTTTAACGTCACGAAAAGGGGGAATGTAGTTTAACATCAAACGGGACCAAGTTGGTTCAGTGTGAAGGGGTTTAGAACCAATAGTTTTTGGGATTGAACCTCAAGGAGGCTTCCTACGTACCTTTCCTTGGTAATGATCAAAGTCAATGTAGTTCGGGATGGTGGGAACCAACATGAAGATGGTCAGAACCAATGGGTGGTGGGCTTGAACTACAAGAAGGCTTCCTACATAACCTGTCTTAGCAAGGATCAAATTCCATGTACTTCGAGATGGTGGAAACTGATGTGAAGATGGTCGGAACCAATGGGTGGTGGGCTTGAACCTCAAGGAGGCTTCCTACATACATTTCCTTGGAAAGGATCAATGTCTGCAAAGTTTGTGATGGTTGATGTGTGGGGCTTACACTCTAGGTTGTCCATAGATAACGTATTTGTCAATGCTTACTCTAAGACAATGTGAGTCATGCTCAGTGTGAGAAATAAGAGGTAGTAAGGACCCGATGATCACTTCATAGAAGGTGCATTCATCGGAGAAATGGAATGGGGTTGAAACATAGTTAGAGGCCTAAAATGGAGGCAGGGTCTTACATGTGGTCCTCCACCCCAAAGCAAAAATAGGGGCTAATGTGTGGTTCACAAACCAGGGTGATGAATATTGGGACTTACTCTAGGTTGGAGGTGCGATGGTGATAAGTCCCAAAGGGAGAGTGACTTGGAATTGGAGAAAGGAGGGCTCTGGTGCCCATCCCCCCTCTCTTGTCCTTGGGATCGAAGAAGAAAGGAGGAGCACAGATGCTACCTCCTGCAATAAAAGTTAGGGGCTTACACCAAGACGGTTTCCCTTTCCCCACAGACAAACCCCACTCTTATAATGAGAATATCATTCCATGTGAGGAATGATTACACTCCCATGGAGAATAGTGGATGTGAAGAATGTCCAAGGTGGGGCACCCCGCATAAAGTGCATGGGGTGAGGCCAGAATTTAATGTCATGTGCTGAGGACGATGGTGCTTGGTAGTTTAACGTCCTGCAACTCGAACGAGGTGGGTTCTCTCCACACCCATAGTACTTACATAACTGATACCCCCCACCCCATGGGGGAAGGAAGGAATCCGCAATGTCATGGTGAAGGGGTGTTATGGAGTGATCCATTTAGGGGTCCATATTAGTGTGGCTATGCGAAAAAGCAATAGCCGTTAGCTTGTATATGCAAAGAATCATGAGGCGAAGCAACGCAATGCGAAGCACCACCCAAGGGACTTTGACGTTACTTCATATGATCCTAGAGGGTTATATGAGAGAAGGGTGTGTAATTTAAATTCTTTGAGCATAGGAAGCACCCAAAGATAATGTCTAGAATAGGGACATCAAACATGTGTGAGAGAGTACACACAAGGATGGTGGCATGCGTGCCAATGGACCAGTTGCACAAAAAAGGCTAGGGTGGGTGGACTCTGAGGTTTGCGTGCAATTGGGCGGGGGGGTTGCATTTAATCAGTGTGCAATTGGAACAATTTCATGGGAATAATTGGGTGTGTGTAAAATTGGAGGGGTTTTCACGCAATTGGCACACAATTGGATCAATTTCACGGGAAAGACTAGATGTGCAGGCAATTGGAGAGGTTTTCACACAAAGGTGAGTAGATTTGTTGCATAAAAATTTAAAGGATTGTGTGTAAGGATGTGCGTGCATGTTAGAGAAGTTGTGAACAAGGACTGTCCGGGGTTTTCCGCGTTGGAGGAAGGACTTTCGCACAAAAGCCCTGACATTGAGGGACATGGGTGAGGGTCAACCCTAAGTGGTCCCTCACGAAGACGAACCCCTTGGAGACCTTTTGAGAAAAATCTTGTACATGAAATTCATCTTTTTTACATAGTGGAGATGAATTGCACATGGGGAAGACAGTTCAGATTCTTTAGTTGTTTGAAGCTGAAGGATAAACCTTCTATTTAGAGGTTCTTGGGGCCATCAGGTCAACACGGAAGTCGGTCAGCATGAAAGATTCCACTTCAGGGGGTGGAGGCATGAAGGATTTAGTGTTGGGTGCTGGCCATGAAAAGTTTGTGGTACCCGGTGTCGGCTGCGTGAAAGTTTCCACTCATGCCCGGAAAACTCCCTCGGATCCTGTGGTTTTCCATGCGGAAGAGTGGTGTTTCGCGCAGCCTTTGGATATTTTCCATGGCCCTTCCATTCTTCCCAGAATTTATCACCAAATAAAAACATTCCTTCATGTTATCCTTAAATACCCACGTTCTACCTTGAGCATGTTTTGGCATCTATAGTATCTATGGTTTAATTAGTATTAAAATATAAATTCTTTTATAAATAAAATTTTGTTTACTATGATACCACATTTTTATCAAATGTTTCACCATTATATAAATTTTTAAATGTACATACAAAGAATATTAATACAATAGAATTGATTTTCTATTTGGAATGAAGATGTAAAAAATGTCCAAATGGACAAATTTGTTAAATTTTTTAAAAAATTGTAAAATATTATAAAAATGGATAAATGTTTTGAAATATAGTTAAATATGAAAATATATGATAGAATATATATTTAATCATCACTCAACTCATCCATGGTTGTTCTATTTGAATAAGTTTTGTATTAACCATTATATTGTAGCACTAATTGAGGTAATGGGTCATTATGGTGGTACTGGAACACTTTTGATAGTGTAGATATAAAATATCAATTACTTTATTCCAGGAAACTCCACTTACCACATCTATAAATACCCATCAAACCTTCTCATTTCAATGAAAAATATTGATGTTATAATTTAATATCAATATCAAGTCATTTTTTCCATACCTATCTCTTAATTATTTAAGAGTTTGGTTGGTTCTGAGTTTTTACTCTAGGCTAAGAATCTCAATAGTGGTAAGGGTCATTTTTTCTCCCATTTCAATTCCTACTTAAATTTTTATTTTTATATCTCTTAAATTTCAAATTTATTATTCCAATATTATTTTAATGTATATTTAAGTTCTTTACTTATGATATCCTATACATGTGGGACCACTGTAACTCACAATATACCCCATTAATAAATTATTGTAATGACAAAAGTCTCCCAAGATATAAAAAACTCTATAATTCCCCATGATCAAAAGCCCCCAAATATTTTATACATTAGAAAAATATTGAAAATAAGAAGATTAATATATGTAACCAGGACTCACCTCATCCAGGGTAATTATACATGAATGATTTTAGAACTCACCATTATAGTGAAGCGCTAAGGGAGGTAATGGGTCATTATAGGGGTAGTGTGGCTCTTTGTATAATGGAAAAATAAAATATTCATTACGTTTTTTCATGAAATTATACCCCATGCACGTATAAATACAAAATGTCTCTTCTCAATTATCCCAAAAAAAACTGATTTTATATTTTCATATCTCTCTCAAGGATTCTTTCCCATATATATCTATTAAATCTTGAAAAGATTAGTTGGTTATAGGGTTCAAATTTGGGATAAGAAGATTAAGAGTTGTAAGGGTCCTTTTACCCTCTCTTTTAAATTCCTATTTACATTTCCATTATAATATCTCTTAATGTTTCTAATTTTTTATTCCTATGTTATTTTAATATCAATTAAATTTATTTCCTTATGATATCCTAAAAATTTGAGATCCCATTTCACTAACATTATAATCCATTCATAATTTTTGGTAATTCCAAAATTCTCCCAAGGTGTATAAAACTCTATAATGCCCCCTAATAAAAAATTTCTATATATGACACAAATTCATAAGATAACATCACCTATTTGAAGACATTTTAACACGGAAATAATTTAATACAATGTGAGGATTTCCAAGATAATTGGGATAATGGAGTTAATGTTGGTGGTTAACAAATTATCACAATCTTGGGTAAATTTACTCAGGTTACAACAAAAAAACTTTCCTAAAATGAGTAACTATTTACCTATATAAGGATTAGTCTCTATATATTGTTTTATGAGGAAAAACCTCCATAACTCTATGGTTTCACTAATATAATGGTGGAAGATCTATAGATAACAACTCTAGAGAAGATATTTATAGAATTGGGGAGTAATGAGAAAGAATAAATTATCACGGATGTGCATCATTTAAGTGGAGATATTGGATAAAGGTGGTTCCTATTTCAAAATAATATAATGGAAGATGAGATAAAAATATGGAGTGGAATCATTTAAGGTAATATTCTTGAAAAATATTTTACTTAGGATATATTAACAAACATTTATATGTAATTCATGAATTTATTACAAAAGGAAGAAGGGTTGGTGGCTTAGTAAGAGGATAATTTCATTAGGATATAAAGGAATGTTATAAATTATCTCTAAAACCTAGAAAGAAATATTAATAAATTTATGATGGTTTAAAGAAAATTATTCTAGGACCATTAGTCTCTCAAACTATTTTATCAAATGAAGAAAACGTAACACGTGTGAAGAAGAATATGATAGTTGATCTCCGTGTGGAGAGATCTACTAGAAATTAAATAAAGGGATGATTGGTGCCACTTATATGCAGTAAATGTGGTAAGAAACACTTATGGTATTTATTAAACAGGTCATTTGTTTGATTTAAATTTGGAGAGTAAGGGTATCAAGCTCCTGAGTACAATGGAAATAGAGAATAAATCAATGTATAATGGTTAAAATATAAATAGAAGGTAAATTACTCTAATAAATTCCATTATAAACATGGAATTAAACCCCAGAAGAGTAATGTGGAAAAAGGGAAACGTTTTTTAATAAAATCTACTAATGTTGTAACATTAAATAATTTGATATAAGGTACTTAGATTATATACTCATTGTTTCATAAAACATAATTGGATTTTATATCCACACAATATTTTATGTCATTCAGGTTTGAAAATAATATCCAATCACTCCATAATAAATTATGTGATTGTTTATTAGTTAGAACACCAAGTGGTACATTTATTGCAACAAAGATATACTAGGTATTTCAAAATAGAATACATGGATGATGTCTAGTTTAAAATATAACTCATATACCTTTGGTGGATTTTTATGTAATCTTGTGGATGGGTTTCCTCTTTAATTATAAAGAATAATTTTCTATAGAGATAAATATGTTAAAATTGGTGTGGTAAGTAAAGAATTAATAGTTTTTAGGGGATATTTCATTACCTGAATCTTATTAGGAACCACCCCCAGAAGAAAATATTAATGAAATTCATTATGAAGAAATGGATGAAATTTAATCTATGAAGTTTAAGAAGGATATGATAATATAATACGTACCCATTTTGAAAGAATTTTTTGATGTATTTCTGGCTGAATTAACCTATATTTTCTATTAACCATGAAGTAGAATTATCTATTTATCTTATCCCTAATTGGAAACCCATATCTAATACACCATTGATAATGGATTCAGTAGAGTTAGTTGAGTTAAAGAAGAAGTTAAAATACTTATGTTATAATGATTACATTCATTAAAGTGTTTAACCAATGGGATCATAAATTTTATTTATGAAGCAGAATGATAGTTTAGTGAGGTTATTAATTTATTAGAGGAAAATAACTGGAATTACTATAAGGAAAAGTATCCATTTTGACATATTGATTAAAAATTTCATCAGCTTAAAGGGGATAAATAATTCTCTATGATTTATCTTTTTTTATGGTTATAATCAGTTAAAATTTGAGTAGAAGGATATCCCAAATAATTAAATTCATATTAGGTATGTTCAGTATGATATTATAGAAATTCCTTTTGGATTTAATAATGTAACCTCCATGTTTATGGATTTGATAAATATATTTTTTTAATGATTATATTGATAATATTTTGGTGGTATTCACTACTGATATTTTTATATAATCTAAAATCTATGAGGATCATGGAAGTCATTTGAAAGCTATGCTTGAGGTTCAAAGGAAAAGGGAGTTATATAGGAAATTTAGGAAATTTGAATTCTTTTTCTTCTATAAGTTTTTTCCTTGTTCATGTTGTTTACAAGGATTTTATTTACATTAACAATTCAAAAATAAAGGTTGTCAATGAATAATCAAGGTGAACCATCAAAACTAAAATATGTATTTTCCTTGTTTTGGTAGGGTACTGTGGGATGTATATTGAAAACATTTCTCGATTAGATAATCTGTTAACTAAGGTGACACATAAGGGACTAAAATTCACATGGATAAAGGAATATGAATATATCTTTGAGTAATTTAAGATTATAATGGTAAATGAACATATATTGACAATCCTATCTTGGTAGTGGTGATTTTTCTACAAAATATATGGATACAATATCTCTATGGAGAGAAATGTGATATATATACCAACCGTAAGAGTTTGAAATATATATTTACTCATAATGATATTTATTTGAGACAAATAATATATTTTGAAGTACTTAAGTATTATTATTGTGTTAAAAATTACCATTTTGGTAATAAAAAATAAAGTAGCAGCTGCATTTCATATAAAAGACCATTGTATCTTATCCACGATAAGGGTGGAGAATGATCCAATTCTAACAGATTTAGTAAGAATGAACTTAGCTAATATAATGGAAGGAGAAACATCATTCTTATTCCATGTAATTACCCAACCTTCATTATTGGAGACTATTATAAAAAATAAAGAAAACAATAAGGAACTATGGAAGAATATGAAATTTGTGATTATTTCAAAATTAATAGAGTTTAAAATAGGTGATGATGGAGATTAAAGGATTGGTAAGAGGTCATGTGTTCAATCAATACTAATGGTGAAGAATGATATAATGTATGGGGATCATAGATCAAACTTTTAAATACATCATCGCAGCCAAAATATGGATCGTAATATCTAAAAGAATTTCTAATGGGAAATATAAAGTGAGAGATTTTGAATTATATATAGGGTTTAATCAAAGCAGATCTTATCACACTCAAACTTATGGATAGTCTAAAAGGACTATACAAACATTGTAGGACATCCTATCTGGACTTCCAAGGAAATTGGGCTCGGTATTTTCCTCTAGTAGAGTTTTTGTGCAATAATAGTTACCACTCTAGTATTATAATTTCACCCTATAAGAATTTTATGAAAAGAGACGTTAGACTCAAAAATATTGGGATAAAGTTGGAGAAGGTAAGTTATTGGGTCTAGAACTTGTGGAAGAGACATCAGAGTAGTTAATATTCATCAAATATCATATCAATGTAGCCCAAAGTGGATAGAAAGGTTATTATAAAAACCAAATGAGGGATCATTTAATACCATGTAGTGGTCCAAGATATCCTATAGATATATATATATAATGGGGTGATTAGGATAAGAAACAAAGTGAAAGTATATTTAAAGGTACATTGGGCCATTTAAAATATTAGATCAGATAGAAGGTATGAAATTTCATTTAACCATGCCACCAAAACTATCTCAAGTGTATGAAGTCTTACATATATCTATTCGAAGTATATTCCCAACCCTACTAATGTTCTCAAGGTGGATGAAGTTCAGTTGTAGACTTAATTATCATATAATAAAGAGCTGATTTAGATTTTTAAAATAATATAGATGGTGCTAAAAAATAGAACAATTTGAGAGGGGGAGGTTCTTTTGAGGAATCACTAGGAAAATGAGACTAAAAGGGAAACTATGGATGCAATGATATTGGATTATCTGTATTGTTTCATGGATTTTCATGAATTTTTAGGGATGAAATTATCAGAATAAAGAGAATTTATTACCTGAGAAATTATATAAATAAATAATCATATTTTTAATATAAACAATTTACAACAAATAAAAGTTATAGATTTATTAATACCTCTAGAACTAATAATAAAAAATATATATAAAAAATAAGTCATTCATGTACAATTTATATGTCTCAAAACTCATATTATCTAATAAACATCACAACTATAATAAGAATATTGTATAATAATAAGAATTAAATCCATATAATTGACATACTAAAATAACTCATAATGATATTTATTATTAATATATTGGTTTTAATGAATTAATAGGAAGTGAATATGGCCATTACATTATCATTAGGCAATATGACTATTGAGAGTTATAAGCATGGATAATTATGACCATTGGGAATTATGATTTTTCAGAATTCTGATCATAGGTCATTATGACTATTTATAATGTAGTTATTATAAATTGATAGATAGAATTAGTGTATATTAAGAGTATTGAAAATATTTAAGAAATACATAATGGATAAAACATGGAATAAATGTTTAAGAACATTAATTTTGAAGTTCAATTATCATAGCTTTGCAAAGAGGTTTCATCATTGGGTTTCACTGTTGACCAAGCCCAGGTAGAACATGAAAAATTGAGGTTCGATCAGAATCATCAACTGGATGTGTTTTAGTTAGTGGGAATCACTACGAGATAAATGTTGGCCAAAACACCTCTAGAAATTTCCAAAATTACACACCTTACCCTTAGGTATTGTTCTGTTGTGATAAGGGGTTACGTAACTTGTTTATAAATTTTATTAAAGTAAAAATTATTTTTGAAATGAAATAGTGTTTACTCAGATACCACATTTTTTTCAAATATATCACCCTTTTATAAAAGTTAAAATAAACATTAATAGGATATAAATATGATAAAATGTATTTCATATTTGGAATTTGGATCTCAAAATTATCTAAGTGGTAATTTTTGATAATTTTTGTTGAAAATAAAAAAAATACTAGAAAAACATTGAGATATGAAAATATGACAAAATATATATGTAAGGATGAATCAATGTTGACAATATATTACTCATTGAAAAATTTTGTAACTATGGAGGTAATAAGTCAATATATGGATACTAGAACACTTAATATAATGGAATAAATAAAATATTAATTACTTTATTCAATGAAATTCTACTACTGAACCCTAAAAATACCCACCCTCTTCTCATTTCTCCCACACACAAAAAGTTGAAGTTATATCCTCTTATCTCTCTGAAAGATTATATTCCATATCTATCGCTTCAATATTGAACAGTTTTGTTGGTTCTAATTTTTGGATCTAAGCGAAGAATCTTTATAGAGGTAAGGGTCCTTTCCCCACTCTTTCTAATTCATATTTATATATATATTGCAGTGTATCTTTAAATTTAAAATTTTTTTCCCAAATTTATTTTAATATAAATTTAATATTTATCCTTATGATATTCTATACAAGTGAGACCCTATTTTATTCACATTATACTCCATTTATAAGATGTTCTAATGTCAAAATTCTTCCAAGAGGCATAGAACTCTATAATTTTCCATGATAAAAAAATCCTTATATATTCCATATATTTGTCTTATTATGGATGTACCATTTATATTAGAAGATATTTTTCTTATGAAGGAAAAATAAAATATATATGGTGGAGACTATATCAGGTCCAAGTGGATTAAACTCAATTTTGTAACCCATTCACTTTTTCCATCAATTCATGACAACCTGAAAGTCTTTCCTCGTGGAAATTATATATCCCTAATACATATCAAATATGTTTGATTATATAATCATTATTTATTATGTATTTAACCATAAATTATTTATTTTCCTACCATTACAGATAAATTAATTTGATAAACTAAACACATTACACCTTTTAATCTTCATAACTACCTATTAACTAAAATTTCATATTCTCCAACTAGTAATAGTGATTATTTGGTCATTATAAATCCCAAATTATTCTAAATAAGTTTCAATGTAATTTAGATAATGATCGAATTTAATTAATCAAAATGGTAAATTTATTGAAGTTCCCATGTGGGAAAATATTATAAGAGAAGCTTCATTGAAAAAATATGCAAATATTTTTCTATGTTTTACATTATTGAGAATTATTACATGCATTTTCAATGAAATTTTAGTATATAATGAAATGAATTGGAATTTTATATGATGGTTTGGTGCATAAAATACATATCCCATAATTTCATAGTATACCTCATGAGACAACTAAGATAGGTTAATGGGTGAATACATACCCTTTACATTTGAGGTATTGACAAATGGCCTTTAATGAATGTTTATGATGTTGGGTATTATGCATTACCATAATTTCCATTATTATATGATCATTCAAATTTTATACATGTGATTTTTATGTCCTTTTTTCATCCATGGATAATGTTATTATTTGGTATTCATCTACTAATATTACTTATTCAATTATAATTCCATATTAGATTCTATTACAAATTATCCCTTCCTGAGCATATGACCACACCCATTTATTTTATTTACAATTTTACACTAGTAATGAAGTGGAATACTATGTTTCATTATCCATATGGATATAAATAAGGAATAATGATTTGTACTCCAATGGTGTAATATCTTACATTGTAATGTAATATTTGTGTATCTTGTATCTTAAGGACTACTAAACCTATATCATTGGATTAAAATATCATATAATATGATTACCGTGTAATAAAAAGGCAACCATTATATGTGCCCTAGGTTGGAGGGAATCACATTTGGGAATTGTAGGATCTAGAGGAACCTGATGAGGATGGATGATGGAATCTATACATACATCACACCCATGAGTCCCCAAAAAGTGTGGATTCCTTTCCACATTCGTACTCTACAGAAAACTTTTTTGATTTCACTTCTGAATTGAATATTTCTATAAAAGACTATTCTTTTTCACTTTACATTCATCATAACTTATAGATAGGTTTAAAAGTAGATGGGATTATTAATATTTTTGTCAATGGGATCAAGGATCTCTCAAAATGATCCACCATCAACTCTATGTTTGATATAAATAATTTTGAGTGACATATTTGATTCATAAACCTAAATCTAAATTTTAGTATGTTGTAACATTCTAACTTGATGGTCAATATGTCCTATTTCCACACATCCCTGAGAGTTTATAAAATAAATTATTTCACTAACCTGACTTGCAACTGATTTAATGATACTTTAGACATATCCTAATCACCATGATAAAGAATCCATCATTATCAAGATAATACCCAAAAAACTAATAAAAAATTTTATCTAATGCTCATCCATTACCCAAATGAACTTTAAGAAAATATCCAACTCTATAACTAACTCTTTGTTTCTTTTTTAGAAATAGACCCATCATACTTTAGAATATTATTCCATTATAACTCATATAACACTATCATGAAAATATCTCCATCCCTTGGATCAATCTTCTAGAGGACTTTCTCAATATACAACACATCCTATTCTAATATAATATCATATGGATGTTAAGAAAATGATATACCAATAATCTAGATGAAGAAGAACTAATCCTAAGGATATAGAAATATTTTAACCTTAGTACTAAATCCACCCTTTATAATAATAATAATAATTCAAGATGGGCAATTGTCATGACTTGGATCTATTCAATGTAGGAATCCTACGCTTATATAGATAATATTTTTTAAAATACTTTACATGTGTTTGGATATATAGGAAATAAAATTAAAATATTCAAACAATAAGGGAGGCATCTGTGTACTTGGTGGGTTTTAATGGTCTAGAATATCCACTAAGTTAAAATAATATTATTTTCTTACTGAACTGATACAATCATCACTATTTCCTACTCCAAACTATATGAAAATTATTACTTTGATAATATTTAGTCATGATAAAACCCTTATAAGACTCTTCATGTTTTAGTGATGTAAGTAATAATGACCCTATAAACTCAACTTCAAAAGGACATGGGGTGGATACTAGAACAAAGTGAATCAAATATAATTTTATATGAAGAATTATTCTTTTTATATGAAAACCACACAAACCTGTATTTAATAAAAAGTTTGAAAACAATAACACAACTCTATGAAAATATCACTGACCAAAAACATGCATGATATATCACAAAATCAACAAAATAGAACAGCTGAGGCATAAAAATATATCAATTATAAAAATAAAAATATACTTGATATGAAATTTAAATATTAATACATAATCCTCAACCATTAGTTAACCTCCAAATACATTGAACTAGTAAGTACATGAACCACAATCAACACAGTCCCACAAACATGAAAACATGATAAATAAAATTATGGGTGACTACAAAATATACTCAGTATGTTCCCTCTAGAACCCCCCATGTGTCAATGTTGGTGAAATAAATGAATTACAAAAACAATAGAATTTAACTTAGTAATTTAAATCTATGTCAGGTTTATGATAGAGGATGGTAGGTTCTAGAGATTTCTTCTTTCGAATTAACAACGAGAAAACTCCATCGTGACTCTGATCTTGGTACTACAAGGATTCATTCAACCTATACTAGGAAAGTCACATCAATTTTTCTCCCAATGACTTGGGAACAGGGATAAAACCCAATAATACATAACAAAAAATGATTTTATTTTTGTATATTCTCATTCGGTCTTTGAGATCCTCAAATGATTCAAATAAAACTCCCATAATAAAACATTCATAGAATGGTGAAATTTTAGTGGATGCTGATTTGGAAGTGGATAAGAAAAGGTTGTACATGTGTAAGTTTTAATTGTTTGGTCTCATTTCTTACAAAAATGAGTAAAACCCGGGTGCCACCTTGATCTAAAAAATAGGATTTCACAATGTCGTAACATCACTAGGTGGAGGCTCATTTCTATTAGTAGAGGTTACTTCCATATTATTCTAGAGAAGTCAGATGACATAAATGCAGTCTGGAAAACATGGAATCTCAATCTGATTCATGGGATCATTCGCCTATCTGAATGGGAGGATAAATGCAACCCCTTTAATAAAAAACACATGAATGCACAGGTGTGGACCAGAATTCATGGGCTTCTATAGTTGTACTGACATCCTACAATCCTGAATGATCGTGCTATCAAATTTGGCACAACCTGAAAATTGATCATCGTAGTTTGAATGGTGACCTGAGTCTATATGAAAGGATACCGGTTGAAATCCACATAAAATTTTCCCCTCTGAGGAAAATATCCGTCTTAGAAAATGATCATAAGTTGGAGGTCAAACATGAAATCAAGAACATGCCACCATTTACAAACACTAAAAAATTGTAGGGTCTGAAATCGTGAATTGTAGAGTAGTGAAGAAGCTTGTAGCACCAGTTTCCAATTTTATGGCTTGGAAATAATTATTAAAGGGAATGAAGCCTCAATCACTTGACATATCCAAAAATGATTGATCTGTGAAAATTAAAAACCTAAAATGGGGGAATGTTACTGGCATAAGAAATCCCTAGGAATATTTGGAAGATAAGGATGAGTAGATGAAAGAGCCACCTCAACATAATGATCATCATGAGGAGAGTATTTTAAAGGATAAAAATGGCAGTCAGGAGTCTGTTGATGACAAAATCTCATGTTTTCTAGCTAAGATTGTTTCCATTGTTTCTTCTCTACAAGCCTAGGATTTCTTAGTCGATCTTATTTTCCTTGACAATAATAATTCCATGCATCTGGACTCCACTAATTGAGAAGGATCTTTTCAAAATAAATCTCAAAGTCAAGAGGCAGGTCTAGAACATGAGAAACAAGAATTCATCACTCATCCATCTTCTGGTGGTTTACCTAAAGTTCTGAATTTTTTGATAAGGAAACGAACAACTTACTCCAAAACCAGAGAAACACCTGTTAAAATTGATCACAATATACCAATGATGCTACAATTACTATCACTAGGTCTGAAATTTTATCTGCTCTAGAGTCATAGAAATAGTATAGAAAGACTAGGAAACCCAAAAAAATGAGGAAAAATAAAAGGGGTCCAACACCGACAAAAAAAAATTAAAATGAGGATCATCTTCTAGAACTACCAAGGTTTTTCCAACCCTGGTACTGAAGGTTCGTTAAGTCTACATGTAAGAATGTATAATCCAGATCTAATTGAATTGGATGACCCAAATTAAAATCCTCTAGAAATATGAAAACTTCATTTCTAAAAAAGGTTATAAACTCATAGGAAAATATCAAGTTCCCACACATCATAAGAGAATACGGATCCTTTCTCACTGTTTTGTGGAAAATTTCTCTATTTATATAAAGAAGAACAAAACATTACATGTTTCTTTTCTAGGGATAATTAAACAATTATATATATTGTGGTCTATGATCTTAACACCTAAATTGATAGAAGATAAATATGGGACCAAATTGGAGATCTTTATGTCTCTATCAAAGACTCATGGATTATCATTGGATACATCAATTCTATTTTTCATGATGATAAAAAATGTGGCTAGCGTTCAACATGACCACAATAAATGAGTTCAACACATGTGTTGAAGAGGCTAACTTGTCTAAAATTAATCTCATTGGAGTAAATTAAACTTGGTTTAGAAGGTATCTTAATGGGGTGAGAGCCGGTACGATTGATAGAGCTTTTGTGAATGATGATGTGCTAGGAAATTGGATATCTCTTTCAGGTATAAACATGAAAAAACACAACTTTGGACATCTTCCTATCTTGGTGAGCCTTGAGGGAAATGAAAAGAATCTTCCTACCCCATTCAGATTTAAAAATACTTTTATTGAACTCCCTGAATGCTGCAAAAAAAAATTCTAATACATGGGATAGAACTGAATGTTGTGACAAACCGATTACATGGATTTACAAATTGAAAGTATTGAAATCATTTATGAAGGAATTTAGTATAAATATTTTTAGACTTCTAGATTCTTGAATTGAATCAAAGTAAAATTCTCCTCATTCACTATAGGAGGATATCACAAAGCATGACTTTCCTGGTGTGGTCATAGAGGAAATAGAGTTTTCCAACCATCCTTAAAACCGCATTAGACTAAAAGGAAATATTCATAATGTATTGTTCAAGGTCAGGTGGCTTAATTAAGGGGATAGAGACACAAACGTCTTTAATTTTCTTCAAATAATAAGAAGGTAAAAAAATCCTCTCTCCCTCTAAAGTAATGGAGATCATATTTTTAATAAAATAGATGACCTTTCTATCTATATTTTATCGTATTATAAGAATATTTTCAATGGACCAGCAAGGGAGGTGGAACTTGAAGAAGGAATCTTTCAAAAGGATATTACTTATGCTGATAAATTGCTCCAAAAATCTATCCTAGGAGAATTTGAAATCAAATAATTTTTTTGGCCACAACAAATGAATCTCACCTCAAACAGATGGATTTTCCAACCATTTCTATCAAAACTTTTTGGATTCTATCCATAGTGATGTTTGTAAATTGGTTGTGCATTTTTTTACGGTCGGGTCCTTCACTCAAGGATTAAATGCCCAATTTATTTTCATGATCTCTAATATTAATAATGCAAGTGATATTAGCCAATTCAGACAAGTTTCCCTTTTGAACACAGTCCATATAATAATATCTAGGATTTTGGCCAAAAGGCTTTTTCAGATCTCGAGAAAAATTATATCTTGGGAATCATTTTGGATTTCTTAAAGGAATAAACATACAAGATTTCATGATCACTACCTTGGAATGTGTGAACATGCTTAGAAAATCCACAAGGGGAGGGAATATTGTGCTCAAACATTATATCAAAAAGGAATTTTACACAATGGGCTGGGGAATCATCTGCAATGTTCTAGTGAGGTTTGGATCCCATGCTTTCTTTTCTAGATGGGTAAAATATCTTCTTGGAATTACTCACATTTATATCTTAATCAATGAATCCCCGAAGGGATACTTCATGTTTTCAAGGGGGTGAGACAAGGATACCCCCTCTCTACCATTATCTTTGCAATTGCAGAAGACTATCTCATCTGACATCTTCTCAATATGGTGGAAAATTGTAACTTGAAAACCATCAAGGTTGAATGAGGTATTTCATCCACTTGTTATGTTTTTTTGGCTGATGTCATCATCATTTTTACACGAGGTAACTGGTGGAACATAAATAATATAAAGAAGTACCTTTTCATTATGAAGTGATATCATCCCAGGAATTCAGATAGCGTAAATCCTTCATTTACTTCTGAAAAAATATAACAAGATCTAGGAAACAAATGACCAATAACCTAGGCATATGATAGGGTTCACTCCCCTTCACAGAGCTTTGTGTACCCATGTTTTGGGGAAGGACTCATGCTTTGTACTTCATCAATATTCCAAGTCAGATTCGAGGAGATTTAGCTTCCTAGAAAAGAAAATAAATCTTAATGGATAGAAGGGCTTGTCATGTTAAGCATGTTATAGTCTCAAAAAGGGTCTAATATTTCATGGTTTATTCTTTTCCTACCTCAGTCGTTAAATCTATCATCACTCTGATGAGAAATGTTGTTTGGAGTGGAAGTATTATTGTAAAAAAAATTTGACGATCTCATAGAAACAATGTTGCATTCCCTATGAACTCAGTGGACTAGGAAAAAAACCTAGCCATGTTCAATCAATCACAACAAGCACAATTATCATGGAGAGTTATCAATAGAAACTATTTTTCTTTGTACTTTCACGGAGCTAGGTTCATGGAAAGGCTCGCAATGCTACATGGAATCCTTGGTTTGACCTTGTCTAAAGAACACATTCTAGAAAATTCATAGAAGTACCACTGGTTAGTCAATGACAACTCATCCTTCAAATTATGGTTGGATAATTTGGCCGGAATACCTCTTATAGACATATTTGACTCTATGGATCAATCCATTTTTTATGACATATCCATTAAGGATCAAATAAATAGCTTTTATGATTATCCTAAGGACATTAAACAAACTATTTCCAAATATACCTTCTTAATTCAAGAATACCTACTGATTTTGGAACTTTCCTGGATTGAAAAAAACATGATTCTGAGGAATTCTATAACAAACTAACTCAAGGATCTCCCAAATGCGTTGGAAGCCTCAACGAGAATTGGCTGTCCCAATCCATATTCAATCTGTTCTGGAGACATTCACACAAAAAAAATTCAATAGATTTGAATCTGTAGGGAGTTAGTATTTTCCTATGCTCAAGATGTGTGTTTTTCAAAAACATCGTAAATATGTGGATCATCTCATTCTCTGTTGTAAAACATCCTCCTATATTTTCGAAGATATGTTTAATATCATTGATCTTCCCCTGCCTGAATCTTATACTGTAACAAATTTCCTTCTAGAAAAGCTTAACATTCCAATTTATAAGTAGCTCGCTAACCACTTTATGGTGGATTGTTTTGAACTACTTAATGACATTTAGAGTGTCCATAACAAATTAATTAATGAGACAACCAACTTCAACACCAAAGTTGTGTTTCATGAAATCATTTGGGCAGCTCAACATGAAAATGCACTTCACATGGATTACTATAACAACTCGGTGAAATATCTGATTGTGATGAAACATCTAAGGATTTATGTTAATTATCCTCTACCACATCAAACCATTTAAGTCTTCTAGTATATTCCTCTTATGGGTTGGATGAAATTCAATTTTTATGGTGCATATAAAGGAAATCATACGCCAGTATGTTATGGTATTATTTTTAGGTATTTTTTTGGTGATCACATTGTTTATCAATTCAAACCATGTGGTACTACTAGGGATTTAGAAGCTGAAATGAATGGGATGATTAATACAGTGAACCTTCCCAGGAAAAGTAGCTGGAACATCATCTGGTTTTAATGCAACTCTAGAACAATTTTCCAAGATATTAGAATATGAAATATTCACCTTTCCGTGAATATTACTGCAAAATGGATCATCTACCTTGATCAACTTTCATCAATGATTTATATTATAATAAATGCTTTTTGTTAATCCAATACTCTTTCAAATTCACTTGCAAACAATGGCATGAATAAATAAGCCTACACTTTTTCTAATAATCTCCCTAATGATTTTTTTTCAATCATACATGTGAAAACATTTATGATTCATACTTTTAGTTTGGAGTATTCTTTATCATTATTAATGCAAGATACGTTGTGATCATTTTTATCATAAAAATATAATTTAACTTAGTCCAAGGGTACCTCTAATATTATACATGTCTCAATACAATCACCCTCCCTTAAAACACAGTATATAAATGTAATAAAAAATTAATAAAATAATATATCATAAATATACCCCTCATCCACCTCCCCACTGACATCATATACAATAGTACAATTCATATAATAATAATTAAATAAAGCATCCTTAAAGGAATAAAACATATTGTGTATGGGAATATAACATCTTAGAGAGGGAAAGTTTCCTCCCAATAAACACAACATGGATGTTGGGTTACGTGTGGAATCTAATAAATAATGCATGTTGGAACAAAATTGATCCAACTCATATGGTTGTTACATAGTGGATGTGAATAACATATCATCCAAATCTCAAAAAATGAAATAATAACATCAATAAAATTATCCAAATAACTCATCTCATCACCTCTATCTAACTTTATAATCAACTCAACCAAAAAAATTCTTTCTACCAAAACTAAATCCAAATAATATAGAGCATAACCAAATCATTGAAAAAAATTCAAATTTCCTTTACATATAAAAAATTTAAATAAATCATCAAATAATTTCATTTAATTTTCATCTTCAATAATTCCACATTTAGACTAATTTTTCATAATACCATGTCCTATATTTGGAATAAAACATCCAACCATTATCCTCAAAATACAATATTTGATCATATCTAATAATATAACATCAAATCTATGATTGGAATACAATATTTGATAACCTTTATTTAAAATATCAACACATAGACATATGAAAAATAGAATAAACCATATGAATAATTCAAGAAGACGTTATCATTTCCAAAAAATCCAATATAATACATATTTATATAAAAATAATCCAGAAAATCAATCAAACCCTCTATCATATTGATCATAAAACAATCCATGTATCCATTTTGTATAAAAACCCTAAAACCATCCAAATAATAAAATCATGTTTAAAAAATCATGATGGGCTATAAAATAATGATAAACTCAAATATATATTAAAATTTTAATAATTTCATATCACCTATCTCAAATAATCAATAAAAATCCTGGGAATTGAAATAGTAATTCCACTGATTACCATAATTCATCGCCTAGGATCCTCACATCTAAAAAATAAAGATCAAGGAATGAATCCTCTTAATCATAGAAAAAAAATCACTAATATAAACTCCATTAACCATATAATAATAGATATAATCTTTCAATCATGGTTTTTTAAAAGTAATAAAGAGGAAGGATATGAGATGAATATATTTAGAGGACTCGCCTTTGATCTTGTAATGAATTGACCCCAAACTAGAAACAATCCATGAAATTTTCATAGAGATCAACCAAAAACATCCATAAGAACCCATAAAATTGTGATGGGGTGTTTTGGGTTGACATGGGGAATTTAACATGGGTTTATAAGTGGTTTGGAGTCATCTTTTGTCACATAAATTTACATATGCTGGTTCTATATGATTATTTAATTCTATAAAACCCATGTAATTGTCACTGCCAAAATAATATCTATAATGAATTGTTCCATTACATGATTATGAATAACCCATGTATTATCCCCTATCTAGATTTTCACAGACTATTCGAAGTTATTTAACCATGAACCCAAGTCATTCAATCAAATAAAAACTCTCTAAACTTCCATCAACAACCCGAATTATCACCAAGATTAAACCTCATAGTAAAAATTCTCTTATTAACCCAATAATATATACAAAAATATTAAATTAATCTATTAAGGAAAAAATTTCATACATTTAATTTTCAATATCAGTGAAATACCTCTTAAAATTAAAGTCAATAAATGTAATTTTTTGATCAATATAAAACAAAAATTACAATATTAGGGATTTTAATTTTGACATGTACCTATAAAGTATGATAAAAAAATAACATTAATATTTATAAGAGTTAGGTACATTGATTTATAGAAAAAAATATTAATATAATATATCAGTTCTTATAAGATAACTCTAAACAAGTAATGTACAACTAAATTTATAGACACTAGGATTCGACCTAATAAAATCATTATATATTCCTTGAATATTGAGTGGATAAATATATTATACAAGATTTTGGAATGATTAATTATTCTAGATCAAATTATTGTTTGAATTATATCTTTATGATATATAATTTATTTTTGATATTAAATTAATATTTTTACTCTTATTCTATGATTGTATCAATGTTTTTTGATGTTTTTGAGACATAATTAACATTGAATATGTTTTTGAAGTATATGGTTGGTTATACTAAAGTTCAAATTTAGTTTATTACAAAGGGAAAGTTAGAATTAATTACTATAAATGTGAATATAAATTCTTATGACTATACTTTATGATAAAATAAACATACCATGAAAATTATTTGTGGTCAATAGACCTTTTCATGATCATTAATTATGGTTATTAGAACATTCTATTTTTAATTTAATTAACTGTCATGAATTTATAAATTCTATAGATTTTATTATTTATTTTATTTCATTTAATGCTATTTACTAATTTAATTTGATCAAATGACCTTTAAAACGTTCATAAAATTCTTAAAATTACTTTTGAGTATTTTTAAATTATTTGATCACCGTGAAAGAACTTCATATAATATACCCTTGTCAAATTGAATCCATATTTTCTATAAAAAACACTTTTGTGAAACATTTTTGTTTTGAAAGGTCATGATATACTCTCTCCTAAAACACTCAAGATAATTTCAATTATTAAGAGTCCTTCTCCATTTACCATGTACAATTAGTAAATAAGGTGATCCTGAAAATATTTGGGTAGTTCATCTATATCTGAAGGAGTAAATAACTTCCACCTATTAGATTATATAGTAACTGTTGAGAAATTTATTGATCTATAATGGATGAATACATAAATATATTTAGTATAAAAGGTGTTAATAAACTAAGGATAGAATAAAGTGTTTAAATATTATACATTATGACCATGACTAGTAAAGTAATTTCATCTCAATTTCTTATTTTATTTCCATGACAAGAATGATACTTTAAAATCTAAATTAGATTGTGAAGTGGTTAAGATAACCCATAAGTAATAAATTGTTCGTTTATAAGTGGAGCAAAATGGTTATTATGAAAATTTCGATCATTTATATCTACTCATATTCCCTCATTTTTTGGTCTCCAAAACATTATATTTATAAATAGGAAATACCATCACTAATAGACTGAATTTTGTTGAACAAATTTGAGATAAATCAATTATATTCAAGATTCCATTATATTCCATATGCCCAAAGAAATGAAATTTTATCAATCATAATCATTAGGATATTCTATATCACTCAAATCACGTTTTAGAAAAATATAAGTTAACAAAATTTAATGGGTTGAGTGGTAACCCTAAAATAACTTGACAATATATATATCAACAAAAATGTAACCATAAGTCAAAAAAAAATTATCAACATGATGTTTTGGTTCTTATGCTAATAGGATTAAACCAGTATTTATATGAGAAATACAAGATATCAATATTGGGATTAAGAAACAGCTTGTCTTCAATTATTAAGGATATTAAATCAAAAATTGTAATGTAGTTACTATAGATAATGAAATTAGTTTTCATGATCACGTATATATATTTATATATTCATCTTATAAGTCAAACCATTTCATGATTTTTTCATTGAGGCCTTCGAGAAGTCACTCAAAGAACATTTTATCTTGATCCTTTAGTAAAAACTCGAATTTAATATTGTTTTCCTTATCCTCCTCAAATTATTCATTCGAATGATTTTTAAAATTGTTTATCATTAAATTAATTATTTCAATAAATTGTGTGGGTAAGAAATATTTCATTTCTCTTGATCTTCCAGGACTCCACCACATACTTTGATAATGGATCATTGTGTTATGATTATAATGGTTGTTCTTATACCAAGGGTTTATTAAACTCTTTAATAACCCAATCAAAAGGTTCCTTCGAAATAGTGAATTTGCCTACTAACCTAGTCACCATTGGTTTTGGAAAATTAGAGTAATCCTTACATCATCCTATTTTCCTCCTTGAAGTTATTATATAGCCATTTGAGTCAACTATTTGTTTTTTCCTTTATCCATACCTAGGAGAAAATTTCCCTGTCCTAAAATTATTAATTATTTTTTTATTAAGTCACAGATGCATTATCTATTTCTTTTACATAATCAGTTGAATAATATATTTTTGCATATGAGTTTCCTTAAATTCATTAATTTTATTTGATTCTTGACACATTCCTACAAAGGGGTGTGACAAAAAAAATATTACCGAAGTTAAAATTTTGTAAAGTGGGTGTCCGAGGATTTATCTAGAGAGGAGTGCACAACATTTATGTTTTTCAATTAAATTTGATAAAGAAGATGAGGTTGTTTTTGAAATTTTTTGATTTTAAAAAGAAATAAAGTGATTAAATACAATGTTTGAACACAAATGGATGAAAAGAGTGATGGAGTTAGTGTAGGAGAACCTTTTTCAACGTCATAATCATCATAAAAATCATTCACCCTCTATTCTTATTGAATAATAAATGAAATACTCCTCAATTGATTTATCAATCATTCTTGGTTGAAGTGATAAATGGAACCCAATCCTACATGCATGGAAGTTAATAAACAATTCCTAAAAAACTGAGAAAAAGTAAAAATAAGGAATTGTGGATCCTTATAAATCTATAAATGATTCACTAGTTCCACACATGTGTCAAAGATCTCTATAAACTCTCCACCTAACACAATATTCTTGAATGATAGAAATTTCACTAGGTGGAGGGAGTTAAAATTTCTTCAACCAATACTATAAACAATGAATATACAATAACTGAAAACAATATCTCATTATAAGAATTAGAAACCACTAAAAAATAGAAATAATCTAATAGAAAAATAGAGTTCAAATTTAATTTCAAGCCTCCAACATTACAAAAGAAAAACACTCCCTTCCCTGATCACTTAATGGTTTTACCCCTCCACCTGAAGGGTAATAGTGTTGAAATGTGAAGAATATAGAATAATGAAAATAAAAAAAA
Organism: Viscum album; assembly: GCA_963277665.1. NCBI lineage: Eukaryota > Viridiplantae > Streptophyta > Magnoliopsida > Santalales > Viscaceae > Viscum > Viscum album. The sequence continues at coordinate 1,336,954,086 of OY728162.1, forward strand.
TAAAAGAGAAAACACACATCAATTCCAAACTGCAATCCTCCAGCACATCCCCTCTTTCACCTTCATCAACAACTTTTAATAGAAGTTGACACTCATATATATAAGGTTGAGGGGTGGAAAATGTTCCCTCCATATTCACTCCTCCTAATGTTTCAGTAAATTTATAAACACAAATAGAATAATATAGGTTAGGTTCCTTCATAAAAGTTTTTCCCATATCACTTTAAAATTACCCCAAATTTTTTTTGAGGACTTGGAAAAGTTTCAAAAAATTTATCTCCAGATTACGGATGAAGGATTTTTCTTCTCGAGGAGACTGCTCAATTACCTCTATTATGGTGCATGCAATGGTTTCCTTAATGATAGAATTTCTTCATGAAATATATAGTGGACATGAGCCATAGAGTCCTATTTCTCTTCCATATTTAATCACTTCATTTTTAGTTATGTAGGCTGAGATATACTTAAATAACTACAGTGGGTTCCATTTTGTTGGCTAGAATACATTTCCACTTGCTTTATTATTTTGGTACATAATGTGTCTAATTAGACCTAGGCCCAGAAGAAAATTTTTAATTCCGCAAGAAATTAAATAATAAATATATAATCAATATATTTGGATAAAAATATTAAAATATATTCACAATATACTTCATATCAAAAAAACATCAAAATTTTAAAAATTAAATAATTTTTACAATTAAGCCCAAAATCCACTAAAAATATAAAAATGATGAAAATCAGAAAAAAATTGATTAATTGTAAGGGGTTAAATCATTAAAACACACATGAAAATAATGAAAACGTTATCTCTATAAATTCTATAGCTTGAATATGTTACTTCATTCTTCTAGACCATAATAATTGTCACCCCTCATACTCATTATCATTTATGTCCGCTTTCATATTCTTAAATTGGTTCCATATCTCAATTAACCATGTTATCGTGATAACAATTTGGAAATACTACACTTCAGAGGGGTAGAATCATGTGTTATTATATATTATTGAAAACAGACATGCTTATTCCTATTTAAAAACTAAATTCTTCTTAGTAGACCATTCTCCAGGTGTGAGATCCTTTAGTGGCATTAATCACCTTGTTATAGGTTTCCAATTTAAGGACAAGAGGAAACAACTCCCACTTTATAGACTCCATAATTCACAATTAAAACTGAATCATACAACAGAGGTGACCCCTCCATCTATATCATTGATGAATTAGATGCTCCAAAATAGGAATTGTCTTTTAGGGTAGGTTGGGAATTCTATCAAAACATTGAAACAACCTATCTATTTCTCCATCCTTACTAGTATCAATTTCATATTGAGAGCTAGTATGGGTATGACTAGAGTTACTAATAGGATTGAGATAAAAATAAAATTGTTGGTAGGTGAACCATTTAAAAATATAATTGTATTATGTCTAATTCTCTTACATAAGAGGCTTCTTATAATAGTATTTTTATTTTATTTATATCTATTTAAAATCAAAGGGTGGTTTTAAGAAATCGATTTAAATATACACATGAGGTGTAATTGAGTGAAAAAGAGTTTTGGTCTTAGGTTTTTAGTATGTAGATTAGTCAATTATATTCCCAAGAACCTAGTTGATTGAATGGTTTTAAATAGAAAGAGGTTTTCCAAGTAAACGTACTCAAATCTCCATGGTCGAAGTATCATGGTACATGTAGAACTAAAATGAAAACATGAATAAGGATAACCATAAATATTTTAAGTGTGGGGATTTAGACAGCCTATATATTCATACATATTCAAATACAAAGAAAATTAAGAGTCAGTGAAATATCTAAAAAATAGAAAATTAGTGGAAATTATTTCAATGGGTTTATGCTCAACTTTATATAAATTACATTTTTATATAAATTAGTAGTTGTTGGGAAAAAATGTAATTAATTTTTAATTTAGTGGTTGTTATGGAATAACCACTAGTAAAATATAATAAATTTATTTAATAAAATTACAGGGTCTTAATAACCACCCCCAATCTCATAGATTAGATGTGGATAAAACCACTACTAATTTCATGGACTAACAGTGATTTTAAAACTCTGCGTTTTATTGTTTTTTTATAAAAATCAGCTATATTTTAGGAGTGGTTCTAAAAAAACTACTGATAAATTAAAATTTATCCATGGTAATTCGAGGACAACTGAAAAAACATACTATATTTATAAAAACAAATTAGATGAGGTTAATCCATTGGTGGAAATTTTATACCACTTGTCATTTTTTTAATTTTTTTTAAAATATATTCGATAATTTATATAATTACAGTGACGATATATTATATTATATATTTCATTATATATATAAATATATGTTATATTAAATACGAAAGACACTCCAATGAGATATTATATAAATGTATTTAATTGTGTGTAAATTTTACATATTTGTTTTCGCAATATAATATTATAGTATTTAATTGTATACATATAAATATAAATAAATAAATATATATATATATATATATATTATGTATGTATGTATATAAGATATGTATATATTATATATACTTTTATTTTTTAAATTTTATAGAAATAAATCATATATATATATATATATATTTGTATAATATAATATGAATTTTTATTAGTATTATATATACATATATATATATATTTAGAATATATATTTTCTTTAATAAAATATATATTTCTATTATTTTAATTGTATACATATATAAAAATATAATACATAAATATATAATATATAATTATAATATATATACATAATGTATTAAATCCATTTAATTAATGGTTATATAAATATAAACACATTCTTCATAAAAAGAATTCATCTGAGTTGTAGGGATGGTTTTGTATATCACACTCAATCGTGATACCAAATCTGGCATTGGGGAAATTTTCGGGTGTCTCATGTGGCATAAAATCAAGTGAAATAGGTAGGCGGTACGAGAGGGGTTTTTCGTGCATGCGGAGAGCATGTGAATGGTCTGGTTGTGGGGTTGGGTGAATCGATGGGTGGGGCATGAAAATAAGTTTTTCTCATATGCGCATGGCAAGGGAATAAGAGGGTGGAAGGGGATAAAAGAACATTAGTGAATACCCAAGGTGGGTGCGGGGCACTTTCCTGAAGGGGAGGGGTAAATTATTTGAAGAAAAATATGATATATTATTATTTTTCATGATGGACTCAATTATTATTATTTCCTTAATATTTAAAATGGGAGTGGGAGGGTTAGTTTTTTAAAAAAATATGAGAACAATTATTAAACAATCACTAATATTTAATAATATATATATATGTAATGTTTTTTAGTAGTGATCCCAATTTTTATTTTTTTCAAAATATTTAGAAGGATTTATTAGTTCCTCTAATTTTTTTACCTTACTAGTGATCATGTATAACCGCTGGTAAGAGTAGTAGGTGGCCACTTTTGTGGTGGATTCCTATAATAATTATAAATACATTTAGAGGTGGTTATAACCAATTATTATAGAAAAAATTAATCCTTCTAAATGTAATATTTTATTTAATTGAATTTTTTGACTATCACACATTCCTGAAAACCCCATGAATCATTTATAAATCTAAAAAATTAATTGATATGGGCTGACTAAATCTAGACACTTGGGAATATTCAATAAGGGTCAAAGGTTCCATTAACTCTAAATAATAAATTCGTAGCTTGTGACCACCATTTTTCCTTGAGTGGACGTTAAGAAGTTAAATCTTATGGAATACTAGAAGGCGTTCAGGTTTGGTAAAGAAGTTAAATCCTTAAGGGATAATTGAATATGAACAATCATGGTGTCCCTTTCCATCTGGTGGGGAAGATTACATTTAAGGACATCACTAAATAATCTGTGGAAACCCTATGCAAAAATGTGAGAGAGAAATGTTTTCCCCATTCTTCAGGGATTATAAATTTAGACTTACCCCAATATGATATATTATTCTACTATCTTCTTTACATAGTACATATGTTTATATAATTATATTTTTAATGATATATTTGATATATGTTTTTAAAATTGTATCAAATTTTAACACACTATCATACCCTAGATTTTTTTATGGAATTTCATCCCAAAGGCTTAAATAGAAAAGGAGAGTCAATCAATGGTACTTTAAATATAACCAACAGTGATCAAATGAGTTTTAGGTATATTAATGTTAATTAAGATCCTTGGATATGTTTTTGAGTAAAATATTACAAAAATTTATATGAATAATATACTCTAGTAAATAAATAAGATCCTCTTGAATGTTTTAATGAACCTGGAATAGAGTTTGGTGGAATTTTTGGTGATATTAAAGGAGTTGTATTTGGTGATGTTTATGGTTTTAAAGCTGGTGAAGTATAATTTTTTTCTATGGTTTTAATCTAATAAGGAAAAGAGACATAAATTGTATTGGATGAATAGCATGAAGAGTATGTGGATGAGTTTTACTCTGATAGTCCTTCTGTTTATCTTGGTATTGATAGAAATATTGATGTAATTTACAATCTCTTCTACTCACTCATGGGGAGAAAAACATCATGTTTTTGATAAAGTAGAGAATTCTTGTAAAAGGGATGAGTATTCCAGTTGGAAATCATATAAACCATCTAGAAATTTTAGATTTCATTTTTTAGTGATACATCTATATCCATCATTATATCTTTATTTATGACTATTTTAGTAAAAATAGTCGATACCCCTATTTAATATACTCCAAAAATATTCACATCTCTAGAAGATGTTGAGATTTCTCATCTGACACAAAATATTATTAATTCCTTATAGGATGGTCAACTACATTCATTAATATAATTTAAATGAAGGATCATTTCATCCCCCGAGAAAATTAATAAATATTACCCAAAATCTAACAAGGTGATTCATGTAATTGGTAATCTATCATGATTTTATGAAGAAGTATTTATTCTATTATTATTTCTTCAATGTATTATGAGAAGGTAAAAAATTGCCTTCTTCTATAGAAACATTATCTCAAAATATTGAGGTTGTTTTTCAGGATGTTTTAGTTGTATCTTATGACATTGTTGAATGAATGGATAAGGAATGAGATTAGAAACCTCATATCAATGTAAAATAACTAAATCCTTTTTTTAAATGTTTTTGGAATAACCTATTGAATTTAATATTTTAGTGATTAAAGAATAAATTATATATATATATATATATATATATTTCATCAATGATACACTTATTTAGGGAAGGCCATTTGAAACATAGGTTAATCATGTTTCTCTTTCTTTAACTAACAAAAATATAATGGGTGTACACACATATTATCTTCCCATACCTTAAATTGAAGTATGAATTAATATGGTTACCCATATAGATGTAGATATAATCAAGGATTAATTAGTCTAGACCATCAATAATCAAGATATCAGACATTCATATTCCCTTGTTACAATAATGGAAAAGTATCCAAAAAATAATCTTCAGCTTTGTTGAACATTTAACCATCTCTTTTCAGAATGATGGAAATTTTGAAAATGATAGATTATGATTTTCATCAAAATGTGGTGTAAATAAATAGAAATATAACACTTGGAAATGAAGTGTTTATTTTAATGTGGGAGGTATGGAAATTATCCTACTCTAAACCTAACATGGAACTAAATTTAAAGGATTTCCGAACTAAAATTATTCAAAAAAAATTAAAAAGGATTCCAATCATACCACTATATTATCATGATCCTCCATTTCAAATTTTGATCTAGTGCAACATTGCCATGAAATTATTGAGGTTTTCAAAATTTATGTGAGTCAGTTAATATTATCTCTACTTATTGAAAAAATATTCATGGTTGAGATGAAAACTATTTATCAAAATATGACTACAAATAAAAGTTTAAAATCAAGTAACTATTATTCAAGGGTATAATTAATAAGGGGTAATTTCTTATAAATATATGTTTCCATATGTAATAACACTTTGAACATATTATTAAGGTGTATAAAGTAATAACCCAAATGAAAAATTGGCTATACACTAAGACAAATATAATGAATCAATTTTTCTCTCCTAGTCAAAATTTAAAAATTCCAAATCTCTTAATTATTTTTGGGAATTATTTATGTTTCCTTGGAACTCAATAATTTTTGTAATGTTATTTCACACACATATCATAATTGTTTTAAAATTTCAAGTTTTATATGCCTCAATTATTAGAATAGGTAATGATGTTGAAGGCAATAGGTTTTTTATTAGTGGAACAGTTTCAGGAACTAGTTTTTACTCAATATACTAGGTCTATTTCTAATCTAGATTATATATTCAATATTGTAGGCTCTATTAAATCAAATTCTATATAAGGTTAACGTTATAGTTAATTAATAAAGTTAATGAAAATGGGAATCATTTTGATAACCCATAAGATTCTTTATTTTTCTTTGATCTATTTGAATTATAAACTTATTTGAGTTTATAGTTTGTCTTGTATTATTTATTTATTTTTATAACAGTTTGGTTTTAGGACTGATAGTTATGAACTAATAATTGTGATATATTTTCATTCTTTATCGTATTTTGGATTAGTTTTTTAGTTCTTTTTCAAAAATTCTAGTATTATTAAATATTCTCTAACATTCTTTTGAATTACTGAAGTATTTATAGAAGTATATTTTTATGTTTTTTCTTTTATTTCTTCATAATATTTTTGTTATGATACATCAAAAATGAACTATATTATTTATATCCTTTTAGTTTCTATTTTACAACTCTGAATATAATTATGTCGTTCATCGGGTAGAGAATCTTTAAATGGGAATAATAAATGTATAAATGATTAATATGTTATCCTTATTTCATTTTATGTTATTTTTTCAAATTATTTCATATCATATCTATTTTGATAAGTTTATTTATTTAGGTACTAATTGTTATTCATTTTTAATTAAACCATTATTATTTTTTATAATAAAATATTGGGAAGTTATTGAGAAAAATTCATGAATTCAGTAATTTAGATAATATAAAATTCATGATTGGTATTAGTTAAAGATGATTATTTTTGAAATAACCAAACCCACTTGGGGCTATCTCAAACTAGATTATATGTCAAATGTGACACCACAAGCTCACCTACAGTACGAAAAGGACTTATGACAAGCCTTAAGAAGGAATAACCTAATGGGATGCCTTTCCCTAATGAGAACACGAAATAAAAACATGCATATTTAGATTCCAATAAAACAACAAACCATTAATGAGATACTAGATACAAAAATTTTATAATGGACTAATATTCATATTAGTAACACAAACCATCTATAGCATAATGATGGTGGAAATATTAAAAACTAAATATGGATACATTATAAAAATATCCAAAAGTATGGAATAACTATGAAGAAATGTAAATGATTCCCCCTCATCACAATGACTCCCAATATCATACTTGATAGTAGTTATCATCATTGAAGGCCACTAAACACCAAATCCACATTATTTGTGATCATCTTTAAACAGTATGTCATCTAGAAAAACATATCATGTATGGGAAGGGGTGTCCATGTTGGTTTGAGTATAAAAATATCTGATAGGATACCCCAAATAAAATTAAGGAATAAAAAATTAATTAAATCACAATGACAAAAATCTAATATATGTAATAAGGTTGAGAAAATAAGAGATTTGGTGTGGTCCAAACATCACAGTGTTATTCTATCATGGTCATATCTCTTATATAATAGAAAGGCCTTATTATTTGAAATCCAATTAATAACAACATCATACAACTTCATGAGTTCCATGTTACTCTTAACAATTCATATTAGGGGACCCACACCTCACTTTAGTAACCATGCTAGTTAATGGATTACTGACCCCATAGATGTAGGATGAGCACCAACATAAGTATAAATATATTGATCAAGGTATTTAAACATCATGGATGGTGGATCCATTCCCTATATCATGGCATAGTTCCTAACCCCATATGTTTCACCCTATCAAAAAATTACTGATCAAAGGAGTGCTCGAATCCCATATATAAAGTATATTACCCACACACTGACCCTTAGGGAACTACCAAACTATATAGTTCATGGGAGTGACCCATACCATTTCATCACCTTAGTTAAGTGGTTTTTCACCTCTCTCATTTTAGTCATGTTATTGGAGTTGACGCACCTCACTACACCCGCCCAAACTCTAAGGTCGAGCCTCATATCCCCAATATTTCTATCATTCTTTACATGGACCAACAAATGATGTTAGGAAATCTCACATTGGCCACTGGTTTTCACAACCAATCGATACACCCCTATCTACCAAAAATATGGAAGGAAGATATAACTTTAAACCTGGATAATCCAGTAGCCCTGGATCCTCCACCTAATAATTCCCCAACAACCTATACAACATGATCTGCCACCCAAGTCCTTCTCACTACAAAACAGCAACCACAATCATTCTCCTAAACCATTGTGACTTCCTTTTTCATTCCACCCCATATTCACCATTTGGCCACTATGAAGGATTTTGGATTTCTTTTCCAACCAAGGTATATATTACATAAATAGGGGCAGAGAGATATATAAAGGGATATGAGATGGATTTTTAGATAGTTATGTTTTTCATGTCACCCTTCCATTAATCGATGCACCACCAAGGACTAATCTGATTCACACAAACTATGTGTCATGAGGGTTTAGAGAAATTTTTGGTGGCCAATGTGGATCATCCATCCAAGAACCACCCTAATTCCTCTTCCTTGTGAAATTTATTTTCAATAACTGATAATTAAAGAAATAATATTGTTAAATAAAAGGGAGATAAATTTAAAATCCAGACACTTGAATAGTAAATTACAAAAAAGAATGATAGTACATAAGGAAAATTGAGAATAAAAGTCCAAAATGGAGGGGGTCCACCTTCTCTATAAGATCCTCAAGTTAGACTCCTTATAGAATGTTCAAATGGTTAATCTATTATTTAAATAGATTCACTAATTATTTTAAGGTAATGTTCCTAGACCGAACCCATGAAATCATATCTCAAATCTTAACTCCCTTAATTGAAACACCCTATTTTGAGAAACATTATGATGAAATGTATTCTATTTTAAGTGATTTTTTGGAGAGATAGACATATTTTACAGTGTTTTTGTGTGTAATATTTAATTAATTCTTAAACATTTATTATTAAATTATTTTGTTACCTACAAATAAAAATAATTTTCCCATTATGCATCTTATAAATTTATAATATTAATATAATATAAAAATAAATATTAAAACATAAAAAAATTCATTACTGGGGATTGGGGAGAGAGATATAGAGAGAAATATTGATTGATATACTCTCTCCACCTTTAAGCCTTTCCATCCTAAGATTCATAGCTCACTGAAAATATTTTGAAAGGCTTGAGAAACATCAAGGAGGGAATGATCAAATAATAGAACATCATCATGCGATTTCATGGAAATTCATTTAGGGATACATGATCTCAATCCTCAAACTCTGAATTCCTCTATCTTCATTGAAAATAGTAATATTATTTTTCAAACCTGTCCTCATATGAACCCTGGTCACCTACACTTTTTTTCATCAACGAAACTAGTTATGGACCCATATGAGATTACTTTAGAATAATTTTCAATTAAAGGGGGGTTATAGGGGATCCCATATATGGATTTGAAAGACTTAATAGTGATGGTGGAGTGGTATCTACTATTTTATGTAAAATGTGATAATGTTAAGTGATTATATTAGCCTCAATCAAAATCAATAATATGTATTTTCATTATGACCTCAATAAACATAATGGTCCTTTTAGTCTAACCATGTATCTAAAGGTGGTATATTATACCCGTCTATAACTATGTCCCAAATTCATCTTATAAAATACTCCATAATCAGAATGTAAATTGAATATCTTGGATCATCAAGGATACCCAATGTAACCCCATGATCTCATCTATGATTAGTAGTCATGTAATCTCCATTGGAATATGTACATGAATAGGGATAATGTGAGCTAAAATGGTTATTCAGTTTATGGAAACATAGATAGTGTTGTGTACATTCATTGAGAATGGAATTTATAAAACAAAATCCGTCAATATACTATCCCACTTCTACTACATAACCTCATGAGTTTGGATCAAACCAGCTCGAACCTGGCACTCTGCCTTCACTCTCTGGTAGGTGACCCATCAAGATATGAATTTTAGAAAACTCTTATGCATTATTGGGTTCCAATACTATCATCTTAGGTCTGAATAAATCTTCATAATATTGGGATATACTAACAATATGTAGGTGTGCAACTCCCTCAACACCTCCTCACATAGCTCAATTAAGACCACTATCTTCCCCTGGAATGGTTTGATGTTCTACCAGCCATTATAGAAACTCTCAAGTGAATCAGTTAAGTAAGTATTATTTGAAAATATATTTCAATAAAAATTACTATATTGGTCCAACCCCACTCAATATATAAGTGTTAGGGTCATGCTATCATATGAATGTTATAGATATCTCCCTCGTCCACAATGACCAACCACATTGAGGATAGTTGTCCCATTATACGCCACTCTTTGAAATACTTATTCACTAGATGATCATTATAATTCTTGATTAGGATATCTACCAGAATGTTTACATTCCTAGAATTATAGATAATATCAAAATCATAAACTTATAAGAGCTCAAACCACTACCTCTACCTCAGGATGAGATCTGGCTGAGAGAAAATATACAAATAACTATTACAATCCATATTAACTAATATAATTGTGCACTACAGTCACTACCATAACATGAAAGTTTAGACCTCATCATGCTATATGCCAGTATCCACCATGGAATGGTGAACGTAACCATGTTGCAGTGGTATACAAAGAAGTTAACATGATATAAGATATCGATTGGATTGGATTTATTCTTACACTACCATTATCATGATAAGTTGAAATCATTATAACCAGGTGATTATTATGATTTTAGATATCTAAAATGTTCATTAAAATTTTTAATAACCATTATATATATTGAACAGAACATTTTAATGATTCTAAAACATTGGATCATTTTGGAAAACACTCAATTAATGTAAGGTCAAACGTTAGAGTTCCTGCAGGAATAAATGAGTTCCCTAATCCGTTATCATGTGTGTGAAACTAATTGGAAGTGATCCTTTTTTAGAAATATTCATGTTCAACCTCAATTTAGCTCTATTTTTCTCATATATTTATAAAAGTTTATAGAAATCAGGATAAGGAGGGATATCCTTCATGATCATTTGGATATTTTTACAACCCATGGAAACTCTAATAGGAAGGAAGCTATTGAATTTTTTTCAGTGATCTATATCAAACACTTGTTTGAATTTAGATAAACTAATTAAAGTTATACAATTCTATATTTTTTTAGTTTATTATAAATTTACAAATATGTCTTAGTTTTTTTTGAGTTTGGAAGTTTTATTTGACTGTGTTTTGGATGACATCCATCCCTATGAAACCCTTTATAGGTATCAAAGAAAATTTATCAACATTTGGATTGATTTGTGAATGAATGTAGAAAAATATAAAAGTAGTTCTCTAGAAACCATGGGAAACCACCGCTCAATATGTGTGTTACACTTGAGGTTTCACTGAACCAATATACAATATTTATGTAAAATAGTTATAGTCTAATCAAAGTTATAAGACTATGGAATTCTTCATGAGAAATGGTTGTAGAATGGTTTCATGAAAAATAGTTTCATTTTTTACTTGATTATATCATGCTTTATATGTCACAATATCGTGGTGGCCTTTAACATGATGACAAAAGATGGCATAGTAGATATTATAAAGCTGTTTTGGGACTTATAAACACCCACCTAAAATGAATTGTCTAAGGGAAAGAGAATGACCAAAATAGATTATTTCAATAAAAAAACATTCAAAAACATCTATGGTTTATAGTGAGAATAATACTTAAAAACTATAATTATATATGTTATGGTGATAGTCCATGGTGGGTATAATTTTAAAAAATATATATTTTGGTAAATATTGTCAAGAAAATTAATCAGTGTATGTAATGAACAATGGATTTAAGGGTTGTTACTTTTTAGATGGAATTTGAATTTTGATATTGATACAGAGTTTTCTTTTAGAATGTGGTTTTGGATTAGGAATTAGAGAATCAGAACTTATTATAAATATTTTTTTGGCCATGGAATGAGGATCAGTTTATATTTTAGGTTCTCATGTGAATATAGGAAAAGAATCAGGGTGAGCCTGTAGGTAAAATTTTATATGCATGTGGGAATAATGGAACGACAACGTGTGATGCAGCATGGTGGACCATGGATAAGGAGTCCACAACAATTTTTTAAGGATGATCCATGGTGAAAATTTAGGGGAAATCCTCACACCAAAACCCAAGGGTTGTGTCTTTGGGGGAACCTTGGGTGTTAGACCCTTGGGTTTTCCCACCCCCTTAGGCTGGTTGTATCTTAGGGCATTGGGTTGAATGATAGATGTGCCATTATAATGGGTGTTTCCCCACAACCCCTAGGGTTGGATTATTCCTTTCCACCCAGAGGGGTATTTTTCCCATAATGATAGGTTTCATTCTAAAATGGGACCCCTATGAGATTTTTTAGGAGGGAAGACTTGTAATTTAACAATCATCCCCTCTTAGAATATTTTAGGGGAGAGTAATGTAGGGAGGTCTATTTTTTCTAATCTTCTCTACCTTCATCCTTCCTTAGATCTCCTATGGAATGAGTTATTTTGGGGTGATATTGTGTGATGGTTTTGGGTATCTTATTTTTTCTCTTTCCTTATCTTTTGTTTCCATTCAATCCCTATAATATTTAGAAATATAGGTTTAGTTTTATTGAAAATTTTCAATGGATTATAGTGTAAAAAATATGAAACAGTGGTCTTATTCCTAAAATTTCTAGAGGAGGACCTTAAATGATGAACACATGTGGTTTCATGTAATTTTGGTGAAACAGCAGTGTCTAGTGTGTTTTTGATGAATATTCCTCTTTAGAAAAAATATGATAAGAAATTTTAATTGGTTATAATTAATTATTTATGTTGTATGATGTGATGTAAGTGCTCAGGAGTTGATTGGGTCTTAGATAAGTCATAGAAGGGATTTGATAAATATCAATGGATCTTGGTGAGGTGGTAAATTCATGATCATGGTAGGTGGTCCCTATAATATAAATTCATATGAATGTTAATATATGGTTTTTTAATGTATTCATATTTCATGGGATCATGTAGATGGATAGGGTCTAATACATCCCAATAGATATATATAGGATGAATTTGTCACTCTTAGGCTTAGTAAAATTACTCTTTAGTAGTTTGAGTATTTCAAGATTCTCTGATGACTAATTCACCAAGGGATGAAGGTCATAGTTGGTTGGTGTGAATCCTTGAGTGGTCTTGGGATGTGTGAGCAGATACAGGTTTCCTAGGCTAGTTTCATAATGCTATTTTGGTAGTTGTACGGGAATTTTTCCTAGGAGTGATGTACTATAAAACCGTACATCGCATGTGTGATGAGGAACACCCTATTAGGGTGGTGTAGACTCTGTGCAAGTTCCATGATTAGGGTAACTCTATCAGCGAAATATGTATCTTACAAAGAATAGTTTTTTCATGTTTATGGGTTGATAGGTATTTATAATAAGATGTGATACGCGATCAAGTATGGGTCAAGGGAATGGGTTGATGACTCGACATCAAGATACCAAGGGGTTAGTGTGAGTTAGATTGGGAAATTCCTTAGTTATTAGGGTAGGGATTAAGGTATAGCTTATTGCTAGTGAGATAAAATCAGGATGGGTCTGAAGAACCATATTAGACACTTGGTATGGTGATATGAGAGTATAATGTGAATGGGAATGTGGTAAAAAGGAGATAAGGAATTTTTTAGGTAAGGGGATAGGTCTCAAGTTAATAGGACTCTATGGTGAGTCTGTGAGCTTGTGAAATTGGATGATTTCTATTTTTAATTATATGTGTGTGATGGTTATAACCCTTTACCTGAGTTATAAGAGATGAAGTTATGGTTGGAACCTCACCCTTGGTTAGAGGGAATTAAAGTATGGAGTGGACCCCATCTTGAGTATTGGGTTATCAGTCTTGAAGATTATCCATTTCCTGAGTGAGAGGGTACTGGTAGGGACCACACATAGTGAGAGGGTATTTTTCAAATAGTGCATGTGAGACCCACCTTGTAAGAGTGGTGTGGTCAGGTTGTGTCTACATCCTGAGTGAGAGGGTGATGGATGTAATGTATGATCTACCTTAGAGAGAGGGCCTAATGGAGGTGTGATGTGATGTTAGTCATGGATGATAGAACCTAACAACAAATATAAGGTACTGGATAGTATATTTATGTCCCCACTTTGAGTTTGAAGGTGTTGGTAGGACTACCTTGAATGAGGAAGTGTGTCTTGGACTTGGATATAGGACCCTACCATATTTATTTGAGTATTGGTCAGGACATGGTGGACACAATTCCCTAGACCTCTATGTATGATTTGGGATTTAGTGATATTCACTTCCCTAATTATTTGGGTAAGGTATAGGATATAAGTTTCATAGCACAAGGAAATGATGTGATTCCATCATGGTATTGATGTAGGTATGATTGAGTGTCATGGTTTCCTGGTTATCACATGATCAACTAATGTGTCTAGAGTCATGGTGGACTGGTTAGAACAAAGAGTTAAATGTGCCTATGGTACATGTTTATTTTCCCTATGAATATACACATATGCTGTAATATATTAGGTTCACATAATAATACCCTACTAAGATGCATTTCTCACACCCTACATAGGCACTCTGGTGCACATGCAGACTTTATGTTAACCTTTAGGTTGAGAATAGGATGTGAAATGGAACATGATGGGAACCTTTATGAGGTATTGGAGATAAGGATTAGTTGAGGCTCAGGTATGGAAGTGGAGTCTATTTTATATTTTATTTATTTTTCTTATTTTTTTATGTGATTGACCATGTAGAAGATCATTGGTTGTATGTTTTTATTCTTTCACATGAGACATTTGATATAGGATTGTGCTTATTTTATTATCTGTACTCTCATGTTTTTATAGATTTTTATTAGTTGGGTTTTTTACTTTTTTACTCTAGTTTGTGGGAATAGTCTCACCAATGTATGGTTTAGGGACTCTCTCCTAGTATTTGGCACAAAAAGACGTGTTCTTAATGCCATTTGGTTCTAATAATATGAAAACTAATGATTGGTATTATATTTAGGAATTAAAAAATTTTATGAGTGTGTTTTATAATCATACTATTTATGTAAATGGTATATAGGTAATCTAGGAATGCAATGGGGCTTGTGATATACCTTTGACCAGTAAATCATGAACACCTTTCTGAGGGGTCATTTTTGATACCAAGGGTAAGATATTCTTCTTCCTTGTTTTTTCCATTATGATTTGGATATTTATTTAGTATGATATGTCTATAAGAGGTTGTTTTTCTGGTTTTTTCCCTTGGTCAGTTATTAAGAGACCTATTTACATACATCATATTTGTAACATAGGATTCATATGACATACGTATACTTTTACATGATTTATTTCACTGAGGATAGGGTTCAGTTGTTTAAATTTTCAATAATAACTTATATTGAGTTTTTTAGATGTAGTTATTTCATGGAGTTCTACTTAGAAGAACCACAATAGTTTCCTATAATGGAAGGATATATGGATATTATTACGAGACATTATCTTATGATGGTAATACAACCCCTTTATGAAATAGATGTATTGAATCGCTTTTTGGGACAATTTATACATTTAATGCCTTTTTGATGGATCCCTCATGGGTGTTGTGATGGGTTCAATTACATAAAGTGTCAACAATAACCAATATGGTGTTTTCCAATATTGAATCATAGTGGTAATACACTGAACCAAACTGAGTGGTTTTTTTGGATACCCCTTAGAGAGTGAATAAAATTCATGTGATATACCTTTGGTTCTTAGGATTTGAAGTGCTTGGAGAATTTTTTTTACCGAGGTTAGGTGAGAGGGTATGATCAATTTTATGATTTTCCAAATTTATTTTGGGTATAAATTTGGGAGGTGTGGTGGGAGTTTGGGTGGATTCTCATAGTTTTGTAACAATTCTTGAATGGTTGGTAATCATGTGTTTATCCTTTATGTGAGGATGACGCTTCGATCTAGTTGGATGAGGTTGATCTATGAGAGGAGAATGGTTACTTGTTTAGGAACTTGAGCTTATGTTAAATGAGACACAACTCATGGGTGCGTGAGTAGGTTAGTCTAATATGGTTTTATATGAGAGTGTTATTATTGGGATCATGTATGCTCAAGGTAGATGGTGGTAAATGATGATAGTCAGGGTTCCCAGGGGATCACTCTTCCTCGAGGGGGAGATGGGTGATCAATGTTGCTTTTTGGGAAGTCTCAGTGCATGGGGTTTAGTGCACAGTAGTTACACATTATTCCCACTATGTTAGGTATTGGTGGGCGGTCTTTTAACACCCTAATATTTCATAGTATGTTATCTCTTCAAAGTAATTCAATAACTTTCGCTATATGCAACACCGAGTTCTATCCCACCACGACTTACCAAACTAGCCGTTCAAAAGCGATTATGAATAGTAATAACTAAATTTTGAATATTCTATATTCAATATAATTTTAACATCCATATTATGTGTTTCTTATACATAATATAATAACAATTTCAATTTTTCAAATAAAGGAAGTATTTTTCAGAAAATGCAATTTTACGGCCTTTTAATGGAGAACCCTTTTTTAAAACAAATATTTGACTCATTTATATATTCAATTTCATGAAATTAAATTCTTATTTAGAATAGGGAAATAAAAATTTAGTTTGGATAAATTTTTGGTAATTTTTTGAAAACTTTAATATTTGTATGAATAGTTAAAAATACTAAATTTTAATTGAAAACATCTTTTTTAATAGAAATACATTATTGTGATAAATTATCCATTGGAATGGTTTTGAAGTATAATTAGATTATATTTTTATCATTTAATACAATTTAGTACATTATAAGTAACTTCACATTTAAATTTCACATAAACACATGTCAATCTTCTGATAGTTTTTACTTTTTAAAAACCAGTTTTTTTGTTTTGACAACGGCAATTAATTTTAAATTCATTAATAATACTTATATTTTTTGAATTTGGTAAAATAGAATTAATTTTTTGAATTTGGAATGTCAAAATTATTTTCGAGTGATTTTTTGGTATTTTTCAAAAAACATTCAACTTTTGATGAATAGTGAAAAACACTACGTTATTTTTTAGAACTGAATATTTATTTAAATAATTATTTATTTTATTTTAAATTTTTTTAAGTCAAAACAGATATATAATACATATATAAGTTAAATGTACCTCATTGGAGTCATTTTATGATAAAATTGAGTGTATAAAGTTTTATTGAACTTTTTACCGTCTTTTACCGACCTTCTTGGAGCATTTGCAAATTTGCATAAAACAAAATTTTACTGCTTCTCTAAGTTGAATTTCAAAAATCCAATAGACACGGTTGATATCAGTAAGTAAAATGTGGCTCAATAAGATGAAAATAATTTTTTTGAATAGTAACTTTTGACTTTTAATTACCATGGTTAAAAGTAAATAAGGTAATTAAAGGTAAAAATGATATTATATTTACACTTACACATCTCCAAATTTTATTGGATAAGTGTAATTTGACCAAAAACAATCATAGGAATAAAATATGATCCTTTTAGTCCACATGGATTATATTAGGACATTTATTATGATTTTATTTAAAGAAGAGTTAAAAGTGTTAAATTCAAGGATTAATAACTAGACCATTTTTAATATAGGGTTACACATAAGATGAATTATACTATAAAAATTCATTAAAAGATAAAACGATTTCTTAAATCATGGTTTTTTATATATAATTTTTATAAATGATATAATTAAATTTATTTATGACACAATGATGACGCCGTAATTTCGTTATTAATAAAGGATTCAAATAAATGGTATTATAAATATTAAAATAAATATAATTTCAAAATTTTTATGATATACACGAATTCTATTAGCGCATATGACATGTTAGGGTTGATTCAATGAATCGTGTTCTAAGTAATCAAGTTTTTATGACTTTCACAAAAACCAAATACTAAATAGTGTTAAAATTGACATAAATCAGTTTTTAAAACAAATATCATATTATTAAATTATATAATATTTCAAACAATCTGAGGTTTGGCCAAAAAGCTTAAATAATATTATATATCTAATTAAGGAACCACTTGAGGTTCTCTTAGACTTTTAGAGTAAGAGTATTAACCATATAGTTTAATAATATAAGAAGACACGGTAAAAGTTAAACTATTTAACTACTTGTTAAATCTAAAAGATAAGGTTAATATGGTAACCTAAAGTTATCTAAAACCTATTAGTTGAGAGTAGTTAGACCCATACCCACCTTATATTCTAAATAAATAAATTATGATCAATTATAAACTGAAAATGATTTTATAATAAAATAATATTTCAAGATTTTCTTATGGTGCCCCTTACCCCTCTTATAAAGGGGCACTTCCCCTTCTCTTAATTTCAAACCTCCAATGAAATTTTGGATCGGCCAACTCCTACACAAATATCTTCCCCCCTACACTCACTTATACCTAGAGTTCTTAATTTGATCATAAATACAACCTAAGGATCCCTTTTGATCAACTCAAAAGGAAACACCCAAAGAATTGGTAATAATTTCACCACCCTCTTTCGTGTTGTTTTCTTCTTCCACCTCCTATTTCTTTGTTGTTTCCATAAGAAAATAATAAATACAGTTCCTCAAACATGCAGTGATTTTATTATAAATATTTTACAACCATATTTGTTATTCTATCCATCATATGAATGACAAAGTCAACATACGTGCATACATACAGCTTACTGTCTCCATGTCGTGGTGTAGATTATTATTCAAACACTTCATTATTTGGATGCGTATAACAATGAGTATAATTTATGTAAATAATAAATATAACATTTAATTGATTCTGTATATATGATATAAAATACAATTACAAACAATTCCACATTCAATATAATGACATTTTCGCTCGTGCGTACGTATGGATTATCGTCTCCACGAACGCAATGAGATTCATTCCCCATCATAATCATTCAAGAATAATTTTCATTTTATGAATAAAAATAATGTTTAAGAACATAATATAATTCTGGATATGAATCAAATACATCCTATCCATAACAAACATGGATTATGTAACCAATCCTATAAAGGGAAACGAATCAGTTAACACCTGAAACGATGATACTACTGAAATACTATTAACAAATAAATATTAGAGGATCCTAAATGATATCTTATTTATGTATATAGTTCTTGTATAATTTAATAAAAATGATTTAACTACTATATCGGAGGTTAACATACCCTCATCCAAGGAAAATTACAAGGTAAGGGTTAATTTTACAATCTCTTTACTTATTTGAGGTTGTTAATACATAAGTATCTACTGGGACCTCTTTATCATCCACATCCATGTTTTCTTAAAAATGTATTTCAAAACATTTTTATTATTTACAAGACTATGGGCTAAAGTAATTTATACCCTTATTTTACCGTATATGTTTTTATGTAAATCTTTCCTTTTTTTCCAAACAAAGTACTTTCTGACATTTTCGACAAAATTAAGGTAAGAATGTCTTTTTTTACATATATAGTGTGTGCGGTTATTTTCCATCATTATCACATCGTTCAAGCTTCCCTTACAATATTATAAGAATATTTTCCAAATAAATGTTTTATTTTATAATTATGTGACTTTTAAATGATTCTAAAAAAAGAAAGAAAGAGTTATTTCTCTCAAATAGCTTTGATTTCATCAATGTCAACATCCTTTGATAGATTTTACACTTGTCTGAAATTGATTTATTATGATACAAATATTCGATATTGTATTGAAGGTTTTGTTATATGTTTGTATGTGGATGTTTTATTTTTATACCAATCATGGTTTATGGATAAAATATTGACATTCTTTATGCTAGTTTTAATAGGAATGTTTATGTTATGTTTAAACCTTTTCATATGTGGAATGTATTGGGCTTAGTAAGTGATGGGTGGATCCCAATATAGCTCCTTGATGTATTGGTAGGTCTCATGAGACAATCTAGTGTCTCAGAACAAGGCCTTG
The DNA here is from genome assembly GCA_963277665.1 of Viscum album. NCBI lineage: Eukaryota > Viridiplantae > Streptophyta > Magnoliopsida > Santalales > Viscaceae > Viscum > Viscum album. Next base: position 1,336,974,315 of record OY728162.1, read on the forward strand.
ACAAAATCCTATTTGTAGTCTTGGCACAAGACCTTGACTATGTGGTTATGATGTCCGAAATTATGCATTTCATCACTATGAAATTGGATATTGATATTACATGTGATTATTCTACTAGTAGAATATAAATGTGAATAAGTAAATGGAATTATTTGATTTATCTTGGCCATATTATGATGAATTTTAGGTTTTAAAGGATTGTGTTTTAGTCTTATACATTGCCTTAAATGTTTATTCTTATTTATGAAAGATTCTGCTATATTGTTATTCTTACTAAGCATCTAAGCTAACCCCTTTCTGTGTTTTATTTTCCCTAAGATGTGAAGAAGTATATTATGAATGACCTACTTGGATAGTCTAAGGGATATAAATATAGTCAATAAAGACAATGTTGATGTTGTTTATTATTTTATAATGTAATGTAAAACATATGAATGTATCTAGTTATTCAAAGGCTACTAAAATGATCAGTCTATTGGGATTTGATACCTTGTGATCATGAAAATGTATTAAAATAACGCACTAGCTCCAGGATTCTAGGATTGGGGTGTTATAGTTGGTATTAGAGGATGTTTAGTACAAAGCATGGAAACTAGATTTAGATAAACTCTAATTAGAGCACATTACCCTGAGATAAACTTTGAGGATTAGTATATAAGAACTTCTAAGAATTTTGATAATGTAGAGATTTTGTATATTTTCCAAGCAATACATCCATGTTTGGATACGAGCTGGTAGAGGCGGCTCTGGCACAGATGTACCTAGATGTGAAAACTCTAACAAGGAGTTTTGGGCTTGAACTGGGGTATCCTGGACACAAAAACAGACCTTACTATACTCTTTGTTACGACACTCCTGGAGGATATTCTTAGGATAATTCACATTTTCATTACAAGACATTATAACGGATTTAGAAGTAAATACTTCCTCAAAGAAAACATTTTATGATTATAGATTATATGCTTAATCTTTTCAATTTACGTTAGATATTTTATAAGTTTGGAATTATGCATTGTGATTTATAAACTAACCCAGTGTATTCCATTATTTAGAAATGGTTCCTAGTAGAAGGAATGAGAACTCTAGCAATATGCATGATCCACAGATTAATAAGGATCATATCTTTCATTGTATTAAGCCAGCATTTATAAGGTAAATAGTCACCCACGTATTCTCATCATTTTAAGAAATAGTATCATATGTTAATAAGATGAAGTAAATAATTCTATAAGTCATATTTCATTTAAGGGAAGCAAGGGAAGAAAATGATGGAAGAGAGAATGATGGATAAAGGGAAGTGGGGAAAGAAGGATTTTCCCATATGTGATAACTGTGGAAAGAATCACCATGGTAAATGCTTGAAGGGAATGGGAATTTTTTATATGTGTGGAGAAAAATGACACCAAGTACATGATTGAAAGGGTAAGAAAAATGTTTCAAATGTATAATGCTTCATCTGCAAGGAGTTGGGACACTACGTGAATCAATGTCCAAATAATCAGAGTATACACCAATTGATGCTATTGGATAGTAATAAAGTTATGATACTATTGAAGATTAAGATTAATGATTATAGTGATTGTGTTTTTATTAATGTATGGTGTCATTTGAGTATTTTATAAATGATGTACATGGTATATGAATTATAGAGTATATATGGATTGTATTGTGGTACTATTTCATAAAGGAATTGAGATTGTGTAGAACCATGAAAAGTGACTCAATAATAGGTTAATGTTTTTGGAAATTATATGGTTGAGAGAAAGATAAATATTAATATGATGATGATATTTATGTAGTGATTTTGGAATAAGATATTATTGATTTGTGTAAATTATATACGATATTCATGAATACATTGAAACTGATTAATGATTTTTATATTCCAACATTGTTGGAGTTTACAAAATTTTTGGATATAATAAGTATAACTTGTATTCTATAAGGAATAAGGGAGAATGAATGTAATAAATCAGGTTTTATGGTAATTATGGGTTTTGTTGTGTTTTAAATGAATTCATGATGAAGGTATTCACATTTTATTACGTGGAAAAAAGGATCTTCATTGTGTTTACCTTCCTTAAAAATTTTGGATTGTGAGTTTGGGCATATGTATTTTGGATAAGTCTAAAGGTTGGAATGGATTGTGTTAAACATCAGATATTATGGTTTATGGTTAAAAACATCTTAATATTTTTTTTGGATTGTTATAAAACGGACTACCTAGAGGTCGGGCGACAACCAATCGCGTCCGGCAAGGCCATGAGACTTGAACCTGTAACCAAAGGGCGATAAGGGTGCATCACCTACCACTGGCCTACCTGATGTCCTGGTTTGTATAATATAGTTTTATGAAATATTCTAACAAAATAATTATAAATTAATTATTTTTGGAACCCTATACGATTAGGATAAATATAATATTTATTAATTATATTTTCATTTGGAGTGAAATATGATTTTGTGGTAGGAATTAGTTGAAGGATGAAACTCTACTTGTGAAGTATATTTTTTCCTCTTATTCTATGAATAAATTAATTGTTAAACTTTAGGGAAGGGATTTTAAAACCAGAAATGTGTTACCATAATACCTTATGTTTAATTGAACCAATGATACTTCAAATAATCATAGATTGATGGTTTTGAGGCCCTTAATTTTACAGTTGTTTGTGATTGATGACCTCAATCACTACTTATTTATATTTACATTTTCCCCTAATTGGTGTCTATAATTTACATCAATGTTCTTCTAATCAAGATCATAATATGGTGGTTATTTTTTCATTTCCCTTTTCCCTCTTATTATAACTAATTTTTATTTACCAAATTTCTAATGCGGGCTTTCCAAAAAGGTATTTTTCGACTTTTACCCTATTAATTTTGAAGAATAATTTCATATTGTGAGGAATAAATTTATAGAAATATGGGATAATGTAACTACCCAATATTTCATAGTATGTTATCTCTTCAAAGTAATTCAATAACTTGCACTACATGCAACACCAAGTTCAAACGCACCATGACTTACCAAACTAGACGTTCAAAAGCGGTTATGAATAGTATTAACTAAATTTTGAATTTTATATATTCCATATATTTTTAAAATCCATATTATTTGTTTCTTAGATATAATATAAAAACAAATTCAATTTTCCTGAAAAAGGAAGTATTTTTTTTAAAATGCAATTTTACGACCTTTTAAAGAAGAACCATTTTAAAACCAATTTTTGACACTTTTATATATTAAATTTCATGAAATTAAATTCTTCTTTAGAATATGGACATAAAAATTTAGTTTGGATTAATTTTTGGACCTTTTCTGATAACTTTCATATTTTGATGTATAGTTAAAAATAATAAATTTTAATTGAAAACAACTTTTTTAATCGAAATATTTTATAGTGTTAAATTATACATTTAATGGTTTTGAAGTATAATTATATTATATTTTATCATTTAACACAATTTAGGTCATTATAAGTTATTTCAAATTTAAATTTGACAAAAACACATGTCAATCTTTTGATAGTTTTTTACCTTTTAAAAAAACGTTTTGGTTTTGAGAACGAGAATTAATTTTAAATTAATTAATGAAAATTATATGTTTTGAATTTGGTAAAATATAATTAATCTTTTAATTAATAATATCAAAATTATCTTAGGGTTATTTTTTGGTATTTTTCTGAAAACATTTAATTTTTTATGAATAGTGAAAAACAGTTGTTATTGTTTAAAACTGACTTTTTATTTAAATAATTATTTATTTTAATTAAATTTATTTTAAGTTAAAAATGGATAAATAAAACCTATATATGTTCAATGTAATTCATTGGAGTCATTTTATATAAAAATTATATGTATAAATGTTTATTTAACATTTTTGCCGTTTTTTACCCACCTTCTAGGAGCATTTGCAAATTTGCATAAAACATAATTTTACCAATTCTATGAGTTGAATTTAAAAAATATGAGAGACATAGTTGATATCAATACATAAAATTTTGATCAATAAGATGAAAATAATTTTTGTTTAACACTAACTTTTGACTTTTATTTACCACAGTTAATGGTTAATAAGGTAATTAAAGGTAAAAATGTTATTATAATTACCCTAACACATGTCCCAATTGTATTGGATAAATGTAATTCCACAAAAAACAACCTTAGGAATAAAATATGATTCTTTTGGTTCACTTTTATTAGATTAGGAAATTTATTATTATTTTATTTAAAGAAGTGTTAAAAGTATTAAATTCAAGGTTTAATAACTAAACAATTTTAAGATAGGGTTATACATAAGATAAATTTGAATATAAATTTTAATTAGAAAGATAAAAAGACTTCCTACATCATGGTATTTTATTTATAATTTTCATATATTATATAATTAAATTTATTTATGACACAATGATGATGCAACAATTAACTTATTAATGAAAGAATCAAATAAATGGTATTATAAATATTAAAATATATAATATTTCAAATTTTTATGACATCCACGAATTTTATAGGTGAATATGACATGTTAGGGTTGATTCAATGTATATTTATTTTGTAATCAAGTTGTGATGACTTTCTCCCAAACTAAATACTAAATAGTGTCAAAATTGACATAAATGGGTTTTTCTAAAAAATATTATATTATTAAATTATATAATATTCCTAAAACACTAATGTTTGGAAAAAGGTATTAATTAATATTATATATGTCATTAATTAACAACTTGGGGTTCTCTTGTAATTTTAGATTAAGTTGTGTAACCATATAGTGTAAGAATACAAGAAGACACGGTAAAAGTTAAAGTATTTAACTAATAGTTAAATCTAAAAGATAAGGTTAATATGGTAACCTAAACTTATCTAAAACCCATTGGTCGAGAGGATTTTGACATGTAACCACCTTAGACTCTAAATAAATCAAATTTAATCCATTATAAAATGAAAATATTTTATATTAAAATAATATTTCAAGCTTTTCCTTAGGTGCCCCTCACTTATCTTATAAAAGAGCACTTCCCCTTATCTTAATTTCACACCTACAAAGCCATTTAGATCGACCTAAACCTGCCCCAATATCCTACCAACTACCCTCAATACGTCCTAGTGTCCTTAATTTGATCATAAATCCAACTTAAGGACCCCTTTTTATCAACTCAAAAGGAAACACCCAAAAAAGATGTAATAATTTCACCACCCTCTTTCAAGTTCTATTATTTTTCCACTTCCTCTTTAATTTTTATTCCATAAAAAAATAATAACTCCAATACCTCCTACATAATTTTATGTTATTATAAATATTTTACAACCATATTCGTTACTCTATCCATCCTATGATTGACAAAGTCACCATACGTGCATACGTACGGCTTAACGTCTCCACGTTGTGGTGTAGTTTGTTATTCAAACACTTCATTATTTGGATGGGTGTAATAATGAGTATAATAGATGTAAATAATAAATATAACATGTTAATGATTCAGTATATATGATATACCGTCCAATTACATATTATTTCACCATCAATATAATGATATTGTCGCTTGTGCGTACACACGGATTATCATCTCTGCGAACATGATGGGATTCATTTCCCATCATAATAATTGAAGAATAATTTTAATTTTATGATTAAAAATAATGATTAGGAAATAAATATAATTCTTGATATTAATCAAAAAAATCATATTCATAACAAACATGGCTTATGTAACCAACCATATAAAGGATAACATATCAGTTAACACCTGAAACAATGATACTACTGAAATTTTATTAACAAAGAAATATTAGAGGATCATACCTGATATCATATTTATGTATATAGTGCTTGTATAATTAAATAACAATTATTTAACTATTATACCGGAGTTTAATGTACCCTAAACCAAGGAAAATTACAAGGCAAGGGTTAATTATACAATCTCTTTACTTATCAGAGGTTGTTAATACGTAAGTATCTAATGGGGCCTCTTTATCATCCACATCCGTGTTTTCTTAAAAATGTATTTCAAAACATTTTTATTATTTAATAGACTGTGGGTTAAAGTCATTTATACCCTTATCTGTTCTAATATGTTTTGAAATTAATCTTTATGTTGTTTTACAAACAATGTACTTTATGACCTTTTTGACAAAATTAAGGTAAGAATGTATTTTTTTCAACTTATAAGGTGGGTGCGGCTATTTTAAACCGTTATGACATCGTCAAAGCTTCCCTTACATGTTTATAAGAATATTTTCAAAATAAATGTTTCATTATATAATTATGTGACATTTAAATTATTTCAAAAAAATAAAGAAAGAGATATTTCTCTCAAATAGTTTTTATTTAATCTATGTCAACATCCTTTCATGGATTTTACGATTGTTTGAAATTGATTCATTATGATACAAATCATCCATATTGTGTTGAAGTATTTATGATATGTTTGAATTTAGATGTGTTATTTTTATACTAATCATGGTTTATGGATAACTAATTGGAAATTTTTATTCTAGTTTTAATACGAATGATTATGTTTTGTTTAAACATTTTCATATGAGGAATGCATTGGGCTTAGTATGTGATGGGTGGAGACTGCTATAGCTCCTCGATGCATCGGTGAGTATCATGAGACAAACTAGTGTCTTATCACAATGCCTTGACAAAATCTTATTTGTAGTCTTTTCATGAGTCCTTGACTATGTGGTTATGATGTCCGGAATTATACATTCCATCATTACGAAATTGGATATTGATATTACATGAGATTATTAGACTTGTAGAATATCCATGTGAATAAGTAAATGGAATTATTTGATTTAACTTCGCCATATTATGATGAATTTTATGTTTAAAAGGGTTGTGTTTTATTCTTATACATTGCCTCAAAATTTTATTCTTATTTATGATTGTTTCTGTTATATTGTTATCCAAACTGAGCATTGGAGCTCACACCTTTCTATGTATTATTTTTCTTAGGATGCGAAATATAATATTATGACTGACCTTTTGGGATAGTCTAAGGGATATTAATGTGGTAAATGGAGACAATATTGATTTTATTTTTCATTTGATAATATAATGTAAAAATTATGAATGTATCTAGTATTCCCAAGGCTACTAAACTGATCGGTATTTCAGGATTTGATCACTTGTGATATTTCCAATGTATTAAAATAATGCATATGCTCCGGTCTTCTGGGGTCAGGGAGTTACATTTGGTATAAGAGGAAGTTTAGTACAATCCTTGGAAACTAGATTTAGATAAACTCAGATTAGATCATGTTAACCTAAGATAAACATTGAGTATTAGTATAGAATAAATTCCTAGAATTTCGGTAATGTATAGATTTTGTGTATTTTCCATGCAATACATCCCTATCTAGATACGAGCTGGTAGAGGCGGCTCTGCCATAGATGTATCGAGGAGTGAAAACTCTGACAAGAAGTTTCGGGCTTAACCTGGGGTATCCTGTTACATGACAACGGGCCTTGCTGCACTCTTGGTTACGACACTCCTTGGGGATATACTTTGGATAATTCACATTTTCATTACAAGCCATTATGATGGATTTAAGAGTAAATACTTCTTCAAAGAAAACATTTTATGATTATAAATTATATTCATAATGATTTCAATTTACGCTATGTATTTTATAGGGTTGGAATTATGCATTGTGATTCATGAACAAACCTAGTGTATGCTATTGTTTAGAAATGGTTCCTAGTATATGGAATAAGAACTCCAATAATACGCATAATCCAAAGATTAAGAAGGATCATATCTTTCATGGTATTAAGCCAACATTTATAAGGGAAATAGTCTCCCACGTATTCTCATCATATGAAGAAATATTATCATGTGTTAATAAGATAAGTAAATAATTATCTGAACCCTATGGCTATGAAGGTAAGAAAGAGAAGAAAGGATGGAAGAGAGAAATAAGGATAAAGGGAATAGGGGAATGAAGTATTTTCCCATATGTGATAACTATGGAAAAAATAACCTTTGTGAATGATTGAAGGCAATAGGAGTTTGCTATAAGTGTGGAGAAAAAGGAAACAAAGTACGTGTTTGGAAGGGTAAGAAAATTTTCAAATGTACAATGCTTCATCTACTAGAAGTTGGGACACTACTTGAATCAATGTCCAAATCATCAGATTATACCCTAAATGCTGTTATTGGATAATAATCAAGTTATGATACTACCGAAGATTAAGAGGAATGATTATAGTTCTTACATTGTTATTAAAGTATTGTACCATTTGAGTATTGTATTAATGATATACATGTTTTAAAAAGTATAGAGTATATAAGGATTGCACTGCAGTACTATTTCATTAAAGACATGAGATTGTGTGGAACCAAGAAAAGTTACTCAATAGTAGGTTTAAGTTTTTAGAAAATGTATGGTTGAGAGAAATATAAACAACAATATGGTTCTGATACTAAGGTAGTGATTTTTTAATAAGATTTGATTGACTTTGATCAATTGTATTAGATATTCATGACTTCCTTAAAACTGATTAATGATTTGTATATTCCATCATTGTGGGAGTTTACAACATTTTTAGATACAAGGAGTATATTCAGTATTTTATAAGGAATAAGGTATCATGAATGTAATCAATAAGTTTTTATGGTAATTCAGGGTGTTATTGTGTTTTAAAAGAATACATGATGGAGGTATTCACATGTTATTACATGGAAAAAAGGATCTTCATTGTGTTTACCTTCCTTATGAATTTTGGATTGTGAGTTTGGACAGATGTATTTTGGATAATTCTAAAGGTTGGAATTTATTAAGTTAAACACTGGATACAATTTTTTAAGGTTAAAAAACATCTTAATATTATTTTTTGGATTGTTATAAAAAGGACTACTGAGAGGTCGGGTGACAACCAGTCGCATCTGACAAGGCCGTGAGACAAGAACCCGCAACCGAAGGGTGACAAGGGTGCATCACCTACCACTGGCATACCTGATGTCCTGGTTTGTATAATGTAGTTTTTTTAAATAGTCTATCAAATGAATTATAAATTAATTATTTTTGGAACCCTATACGATGAGGATAAATAAAATATTTTTAAATTACATTACCTTTTGGAGTGAAAGATGAGTTTGTGGTAGTAATTAGTTGAAGGATGAAACTCTACTTGTGAAGTATATATTTTTTTCTGATTATTCTATGAATAAATAAATTCTTAATCTTTAGGGAAGGTAATATAAAACAAAAATTTTTTTAACTTAATACCTTATTTATTGTTGAACCGATGATATTTTAAATCATCACAGATTTATGGATTTGAGGCCTTTAACTTTACACTTTTTTGTGATTAATGACCTCAATAACTACCCAAAAATATTTACATTTTCCCCTAATTATTTATCTATAATTTCCACCAATGTTATCCTAATCGATATCATAATATGGGTGTGACTTTTTCATTTCTCTCTCCCTTTTATTAAGACTAAGTTTTATTAACCCAATTTCCAATGTGGGTTTTCCACAAAGGTATTTTACTACTTTTAGCCTTTTTATTTTAAAAAAAAAATCAAATTGTAAGGACACAATTTATTAAAGGATGGGAGAATGTAACACCCCAATATTTCATAGTATGTTGTATCTTTAAATTAATTCAATAACATGCACTACATGCAACACTGAGTTCAAGCGCACCACGACTTACCAAACTAGCTGTTCAAAAGCGGTTATGAATAGTATTAACTGAATTTTGAATTTTATATATTCCATATAATTTTAACATCCATATAATGTGTTTCTCAGACATAATATAATAACAAATTCAATATTTCAGATAAAAGGAAGTCTTTTTCAGAAAATGAAATTTTACCGCCTTTTAATGGAAGACCCTTTTTAAAACCAATATTTGAAACTTTTATATATTACTTTTAATGAAATTAAATACTAATTTAGAAGCGGGACATAAAAATATAGATAAATATTTTTTACTTTTTGATAACTTTCATATTTTGATGAATAGTTAAAAATACTAAATTTTCATTGAAAACATCTTTTTAAATTGAAATATTTCATAGTGTTAAATTATACATTGGTATTGATTTGAAGTATAATTCAATTATAATTTTGTCATTTAATACAATTTATGTCATTATAAGTAATTTCACATTTAAATTTCACATAAACACATGTCAATCTTTTGATAGTTTTTACTTTTTTAAAAACCCGCTTTCTGGTTTTGATAGCGGGAATTAATTTTAAATTAATTAATTCAACTTCTATGTTTTTAATTTGGTAAAATATATTTCAATTTTTTATTCGAAATATCAAAATTAGATTAGGGTTAATTTTTGGTATTTTTTGAAAACATTCATATTTTGATGAATAGTAAAAAACACTACATTATTGTTTAAAATCGATTTTTTTAATAATTATTTATTTTAATTAAATTTATTTTATGTCCAAGTAGATATATAATACCTATAAAAGGTCAATTTTATTCATTGGAGTAATTTTATAATAAAATTAGATGTATAAATTTTTATTAAACTTTTTATCCTCTTTTACCCACCTTCTAGGAGTATTTAAAATATGCATAAAACAGAATTTCACCACTTCTATGACTTGAATTTCAAAAATCCAAGAGACACGATTGATATCAATAAGTAAAATTTGTTTCAATAATATGAAAATAATTTTTGGTGAATAGTAACTTTTGACTTTTATTACCACAGTTAAAAGTAAATATGGTAATTAAAGTTAAAAATGATAATATAATTACCCTAACACGTGTCCTAATTGTATTGGATAACTTTAATTAGACCAAAAAAACCTTAGTAAAAAAATATGATCCTTTTGGTCCACTTGGATTAGATTAGGACATTTATTATCATTTTATTTAAAGAAGAGTTAAAAATGTTAAAATTGAAGTTTAATAACAAAACTATTTTTAATATATGGATATAAATAATATAATTTAGACTATATATATTCATTTGAAATATAAAAATATTTCCTAAATCATGGTATTTTATTTATAATTTGTAGACATTAAATAATTAAATTTATTTATGATGCAATGATGATGTAGTAATTACATTATTAATGAAAGAATCACATATATCATATTATAAATATTAAAATAAATATAATTTCAACATTTTTGTGACATCCAAAAATTTCCTCAGTGAATATGAAATGTTAGGATTGATTCAATGTGTCATGTTCTAAGTAATAAAGTTTTGATGACTTTCACAAAAACCAAATACAAAATAGTGTCAAAATTGAGATAAATGAGGTTTCAAAAAAATATTATATGATTAAATTATATAATATTCCAAAAAATATAAGGTTCGGCCAAAGGTATTAAATGATATTATATATGTCATTAATTAACCACTTGAGTTTATCTTGTAAGTTTATAGTACGTTTATTAATCATATAGTGTAAGAATAAAAGAAGACACGGTAAAAGTTGAACTATTTAACTAATAGTTAAATCTAAAAGATAAGGTTGGTATGGTTACCTAAACTTTTCTAAAACAAATTTTATGAGAGTCGTTAGACCCATATCCACCTTGTCTTAGAAATAAATAAATTTTTATCCATTAAAAATTTAAAATGATTTTATAATAAAATAATATTTCAAGTGTTTTCTAAGGTGCCCCTCACCCCTCTTATAAAAGGGAATTTCCCCTTATCTTAATTTCACACCTACAAAGCAATTTTTCTCTACAAAAACCTACCTAAATATCCCCCCAATTACCCTCACTTCCACTTAGATTCCATAATTTAATCATAAATTTAACCTAAGTATCCCTTTTGATCAACTCAAAAAGAACCACCCGAAGAAGAGATAATAATCTCACCACCCTCTTCCAAGTTATTTTCTTCTTCCACTTCCTCTTTATTTGTAGTTTCCATACCAAAATAGTAACTAATGTAACTACTACATTATTTTATGTTATTATAAATATTTTACAACCATATTTGTTTTTCTATCCATCCTATGAATGACAAAGTCATCATACGTGCGTAAGTGCGGCTTACCGTCTCCACGTTGTGGTGTAGTTTGTTATTCAAAAACTTCATTATTTGTATGGTATAATAATGAGTATAATTGATTTAAATAATAAATATGACATGTTAATAATTCTGTATATAATATATAACATCCAATTACATATCATTTCTCTATCAATATAATGATATTGTCGCTCGTCCATACGTACAGATTACCGTCTCCATGAACGTGATGAGATTCATTCCCCATCGTAATCATTGAGGAATAATTTTCATTTTATGATTAAAAATAATGTTTAATAACTTAATATAATGTTTTATATTAATAAAATACATCCTACCTATAACAAATATGGCTTATGTAACCAATCATATAAAGGAAATCAAATTAGTTAACACCTGAAACGATGATACTACTAAAATATTATTAACAACGAAATATTAGAGGATCATATGTGATATCATATTTATGTATATCGTTATTTTATAATTTAAAAACAATGATTTAACTATTATATAGTAGGTTATCCTACACTAGAACATTTAAAATTACAAGTTAAGGGTTAATTTTACAATCACTTTACTTATCAGAGGTTGTTAATGCGTAAGTATCTACTAGGACCTACTTATCATCCACATTCGTGTTTTCTTTAAAATGTATTTCAAAACATTTTTAATATTTACTAGACTATTAGTTAAATTCAGTTATACCCTTATTTGACATTATATTTTTTGAAACGAATATTTCTGTCGTTTTCCAAACAAAGTATTTTGTGACATTTTTCACAAATTTAACGTAAAAATGACTTTTTCAAATTATACGGAGAGTGCGGCTATTTGCCACCGTTATAACATCGTCGAAGCTTCCCTTACAAGCTTGTAAGATTATTTTCAAAATAAATGTTTTATTTTATAATTATGTAACTTTTAAATGATTCCCAAAAAATAGAGATATTTCTCTAAAATTGTTTTCATTTCATCTATGTCGACTTCCTTTGATGATTTTACACTTGTTTGAAATTGATTCATTATGATACAAATATTCCATATTTTATTGATGTTTTTGTGATATTTTTGATTGTGTATTATTTATTTTTATACCATTTATTATATATGGATAAAGTATTGACATTTTATATTCTAGTTTTAATACGAATTTTTATGTTATGTTTAAACCTTTTCATATAAGGAATGCATTGGACTTAGTAAGTTACTTGTAGAGCCCTCTATAGCTCTTAGATTCATCGGTAGGTCTAATGAGACCAACTTGTGTCTTGACAGAAGTCCTTGAAAGAATCTTATTTTTATTCTTGTCACGAGGCCTTGACTATTTGTCATGATGTCTGGAATTATGCATTCCATCATTATGAAATTGGATATTGATATTACATGATATTATTCAACTAGTAGAATATCCATGTGAATAAGTAAATGAAATTATTTGATTTATCTTTTCCATATTATGATGAAGTTTAATATTAAAATACTTGTGTTTTTATCTTATACATTGACTTATATGTTTATTCTTATTTATGAAAGATTCTACTATATTATTATCCTTACTGGGCATCTGATCTCACCCCTTTCTATGTTTTATTTTTCCAAGGATGCAAAGAAGTATATTATGACTGACCTGTAGGGATATTCGAGGGGATATGAATGTGGTCAATGGATACAATTTCGACGTTGTTTTTCATTTTATAATGTAATGTAAAACATATGAATGTATCTAGTACTTCCAATGTTACTAAACTGATTGGTCTTTTGGTATTTGATCCATTGTGATCATGTCAACTTATTAGAATAATGCACCAGCTCCATGATTCTAGGGTCGGGGAATTACAGGTCTTGTGTAGACCATGGAATGACAGGTTTGGATATAATCTCATAGGCATGATTTCTCAAGGTCTCATTATGATTAGTAGGTATCCCTTTGTGGTAAGAGGTGACATCAGAGATGGATTGGTATATCATGGTATAATCCATTTATTTTGTCCTTGATGGTGGTGTTAGGTGATACCTGGTATTGATAGGATGGGTTATCATGGCCAAGGAGAAGAAACATGTGTATACTGATGGGAAAAAAATTGTTTGGTAATCAATTAGATGTATAAGGGAAGTTGTATGGTGGGGAGAACACCATATGATGTTGGAGGGTGTGACCCTCTTTGTGGGTTTTCTTTTGGAAGATGTTGAGTGAGAAGTTATTTATGAGATAAAAATGGGTTGTGATCAGTGCTTCATATTGGCACTTAGTTAATAGAAGATTATTCAGATCCAATTATTAATTTCAGTAATGGATAAACCATGGTCTATGGAGATCTGGTGTTTGTTTTAGTAGGGTATTAATAAAAATACTTATATACTTGGGAGAATCGTATCGATCATGGATATATGATCCTAATGTTGGTAGGGTCATAGGTACAGTGTGAATAGTCAAGTGACAATCAAGGTGGAATTGGGATGTAAATCTGTGAGAAAGATCCTATTTGATACGGCTCCATAGTAAGCAATAAATTCATGATTTATATACGGTATTAGGAAAAGTCAGTGCATTGGAATCAGGCTCAAGATAGAGTTGAGGACATTCAAAAGAAAGCTATATCTGAGTTACACTGATGCTTGGGGTGATATAATGATGGATAATGTGGTTTTTTGTGACCCAATTCTGTGATTTCACCAAGAGTATAGTTTTATGTTCAGTGTGGATGATTTGGTGATTCCATTCAAAGTTATGAATCATAATCTTTTGATGTGATGACGCACTAGTGAGTGTGATAGATTTCTTTTGCGAGAGTTCATCTAGATGAGAACCCACCTACTTTTTGGTGTATAATTGGATATGGTTAGGTTGATACCGTATCAAGACTACATTTGGACCACTATAAGTGTTATCTAAGTGGTATATTTCATTGATGGGAAGCACTATTATGTGGAATCATCTATTATGAGTTAATTCTTATGGTGTAGAGAACTATAAGTTCCAAAATAAAAGAGGCGATGAAACCTCACTTTCTCAAAATAAATGAATATATTTGAGATCATCGAAGTGTTGGTATTAATGATGATCAGATGTCTTGGATTCGGGATAACAGTGTTCTTTTGTGTTTGGAGTTTCATAGAGGAAGCATGTTTAGAATTTAGAGTTGGAACATGGTCATTTGATGGAAAATTGTTGACCTAAGTAGGCTATGGTTCATCATTGATAGAATGCATAGAATTATCAATGATAATAAGTGTTACGTTGTGGAGGTTATAATGACCCACAAGTTTTAGAGTCATTGTTTTTTAGGGAATTTGAATTGGGATCTCGGAAATGGTTTCATTTCAATAACTGGGATTTGGATTAGGAATCTTAGCATTTAAACATCTCAAGAGGATTTTTTCGTATATAAAATGAGTCTGTATTGATGATTTTAGTTCTCGATTAAACATTGGATAAGGATTGTGATATCCCTACTGCTAAAATTATAGTTTCAAAAAATCACCATAGCACATCAAGGTGTGTTGTGGTCTGGTGGCACGTGGCCAAAGAGGTCATGGTGCAACAATAAGGGTTTGTTCAATAATTTTGATATAGTGGAAATCCCATGGTCATTTACTAGAGTCTTTCTAATGAATTTTCCTTCTCAGATAGGCATGTTGGATACCTCCCCCCCCCCACACACTCACACTTCTAGGTCGGTTCCACCATAGGGAACTAGGATGCATTGCAGATGGGCAGTTGTGGTGAGCATTACACTATGACCGCTCTGGTTCCATCTTATCCTGCCCCCGTGAGTGGGTGTTGGGACATAATCCCAAGGGAAGGACACCACAATGGTTCGACCATGTTGTTTTTCTTATGATCATATATTGGTAATTTACCAGTCATCCCTCTTTGAACTTATATGGGAGAGAAAAATTAATATGGACATTTTATCAAGACATCTCCCCATTCTTCCTCCCTTTTGATCCTCATGGTATGGGGTGGTTTCTGTTCTATTTTTTAGTAATTATGGGAGTTTTCTTCTTCATCCTTATTTTTTTGGGTTTTTTTGTATCCTTCTATTTTATGATGATTTAATTTATGGTTTATTGATTATTTCCACTATAGTGTGGTGGAAATCATCCAGAACAATGGGGATTTTTCCTAGAAGGGATATACAAGGATATATAAGGATAAAAACATGATGTTCTATGCATTTTTGGAAGAGTAGTGATATCGAATGAGCTTCCCATGAATATAACTCTTTAAATTAAATAATATAAACAATTATAATTATTTATAACTATTTATTTATGTCGTTTGATGTCAAATAAGATCTCGAATGATAATAAAGGCTTGGATAAGGCATCATCGGTCATGGATGAGGTTTGATGAAGCTTGTAGTGGTTTTAAATATATAATTGATATAGGTTCATCAAATAATATAAATTCATATGCCTATTTATATGTGGTTACTTTCTTTATTTCATATTTCATAGGATATGGTAGATTGATGGCGATCAAGAGTTTCTTATAGAAAGAGATAGGATCGATTTGGACCACATGGGCATGGTATAAGTGTTATTTAGAACTTGGAGTATTTTAGGATTTCTCGGAGAATATGTACCTTAATGGAGAAGGTACAAAATGGATGAAATTATGCATTAGGTGGTCCTATGATGCAAGATAAGTTGTGGATATCCTATGTTGATTTCATAAGGCTATTTGGAAAAGCATGAGAATCTTTGGATTATGAGTGATAGATAAGATGGTAATAAATATAGAGTTTAATGTGTCACACCATTTTTAGGGTGGATTTAACTCTTAGTGAGTTTCATAAGTGGGGTAAGCCCTTCAAGGTTGGGTATATGAGACGGATAGGAGTTTCCTTGGGAAATGGTTTGAGATATCTCACTAGGGATATTTGATATAGGACTGAGTAAGGGTTGAGGAAATATGTTAATGACCTGGCATCAAGATGTCATGTGGTTATTGTAACATAGCGTGTGAAAATCCTTGGTTAGTAGATCGGAGGTTTTAGAGTGTCTTCGTGCTACTAAGAAGAGATAGATATGGGTCTAATGGACCCTAGTGGGTTACCTAGAAGGCAAGATGAGAATTTTGAGTGAACCGGGATTTTGTGAATGGGTGATAAGAGGTGTTCAAGGTGAGCAGATAGGTCTTGAGTGACTACAACCATATGAAAAGATGAAAATATTATGATATGGGTTTTATTCCATGTTTGCCGTCTCATGGGTGTACTAGTTTTAAACCTTACTCTTAGTGATAGGGGATGGAGGTATGGTTGTGACCCTCTCCCTAAGTGAGAGGGGTGGGAGGTATTTATATGACATTGCCCTGAGTGATAGGGCAGTGGTAATTATTTTTAGCCTTTCCCAATGTGAGAATGTATTAATAGTGGCTACCTTGATAGATAGTGTTTTAGTCCACTCGTGCATATAAGACCCACCTTGGAAGAGGGGTGTAGTGGAGTTGTGAGATCGTCCTAAGTAAGAGGGAAATGGTTGTGATGTGTGACTCCCTGAGTGAGAGGGCCTGTTTGAGGTATGGTGTGATGTAAAACATGTATGGTATTTTCTACCATGAGAGATAAGATAGTTTTAAGGATATTGATGGACCCACCTTGAGTGAGAATGCGTTTAACGGATCATCTTATGTGAGAAGGTGATGCCAAACCCGGGACTTAGGACCATACCTTATTCCTTTTTGTAGAGGTCAAGACTTGGTGGACACCATGTCCTACACCTTTGGGTTTAGATTGGGGCTTAATGTAATACCCTACACTGAGTCTTTGGGAATAGGTTGGGTTATAGTTTTTGTAGAACGAAGTGATGATTGGATTCTATCATATTGTCAAACCAAGTATAATCGACTGTTGTGGTGGCATGGTTGGTACATGATGACCTAATACACATTGAGTTATGGTGTCATGTTTAGCACACAGTTTCCAATGCACTTCTGTGACATTTTTATTTTATTCATTCATACACACATATGATCGTTTATGATATAGAAACATGGTGAGATCCTATTGAGATCCATTTATCACACCCTACACAGAAACTTTAGTGTGTGTGAATACCTTATGTTTGCTTTCAACTTGAGAATAGTATATGATGTCGACCGGGATGGGAAGCTTGATAGTGTACTAGAGATGGGGATGAGGTGTGGTAAAATTTACGACTCCAAACATCCATATTAAATAAATATGGGAAAAAATAAAAAGTAAAGATATATACATAAGAAAAATATCTCAAAGTGTGATTGGTCCATCATAAATGGAATTGACACGTCTGCATAATAAGAGATCCATACATGAGCTATGATGGTAGTTATTGATTTCAAAAACCGATGATCACTTGATTCTTTAGCTTCACATCCCCCAAAAACTTGAACTATACATCATCTACATAAACACATCATAGATGAATATGTGTTCCCATATAGGGGTAAATATTAAATTACTCAGTAAGACATCCCAAATAAGAATAATGACTGGAAAATGACTCAAATTATGACAACAATAATCCCAGACATGAGATAAGGATGATAAAATGTGAAATATAGTGATGTTCCAATTGTACACCATAGTTCCATCATGATCATATCTCATATATAATATAGATACCTTGCAATCCATAAGATATATAATAGCTGAATAATATCACTTATTGAGCTCTAAATTACTATTTTTATATTGTATTAGGGGACCCATACCTCATTGATGTAAACATTTCAGTCAAGGGAGTACCATCCCCATAGATAGAGGATACTCAAAACACAAAGGTTAAATATTTCAGTTGAAGTAATACTAACTTCAAGGACGGATGAACCATTCCATATTTCATGGTAGAGATCCTTTCCCTATTATTTGAATAGGGAACCTATGTGATGTTGTGAATGTAATGATCAAGGATGTAGTTAAACCCTATGTTTGAAGTGGAGGACTCATTCCACAACCCTTCCAAACAATATAGTTCATGATGGAGACCCATAACCTATCATTAGTGTTCCAACGGGATCATACCTGACCCAATGTTTTCTTTGAATAAATCACAAAAACCTCACCTTCTTCAATGAAACCAATCAAATAATTTAACTATCAAAATACAAAAAAAATAAAATCTTATTGTAATGAGGACCCTTCTATTGAAATATATGTATATAAATGTGTTAAAGGAATATTTATTTTTCAATTTTTGACACTGAAGTGAGAATTTATGAAAAACGCACATAGGTAGCTATTTGGGGCATATGGAGGCTCCAAGGCATGCCATGTGGTGTGGATAGAAGGGGGAACCCTGATAATACAAGGCCACCCAATCCAAGTTCATGGTATATGTATATAAATCCCATTTATTTCCCATACTACCTGAGTTGGTTCTATTGGAGTGTGTATCCTAGAACCAACTATTTATTCTTTGATTGCATGGATATTTTATGTACTACATATTGTTCATTTTTCTACATGAAAATGATTTAATATTTTCCAGGAATATTTTCTGCATTGATAAGTTCATTGTATTTCTCTTCTTTGGTTAGAACCTTGAAATGCTATAACAATATTCTTAAATATAGTTCTGTGGTTGGATGACATACAATTATGTGACCCAAAGCAGACAGACTATCATGTCCAAGTACTCGTAAGTAGATGAGACTTCCTCTCATGAAGTTTTCAATTGGTAATATCCAAGACAAGAGATTATGAGAATAGATCCACCAATAAGAATTATACATGTTTTGGTGTCATCATATTTTCCAATCTACAAGCATGTGTTATGATCCATAGACATTAAGATTATCATTAATGTGTGTCATGACTCACACACATTGATTTACTTATGAAAACAATCACAGAGATTATTGGCTGGAAGTAGGGTACGTTGGGTGCATCACGAGTGACGTGTTATTAATGGATATATCGAGGAAACATTTGTCTCTTCCATTTATGGAAGTTTATATCTTGTCCTTTTCATTGAAAGATAACTATCGCGTAAAATTCCATGTCCATGGCGTAATGATGAGTTTATTTTAATTTGTCAAAGAATGATGTATCTAGCACAAAGTTTAATGACGCTATCATGAAACCAACATGATGAGATATAGCGAAAAAGGGATTATATTACACTGTGATCATTCATATGTGGATGTTTTTTTGAGACTTTAAGTTCTTTCTCATGGGTTCCTTGACCCGTTTCTAGATAGTACTCTTGGACTTTAGGAAATCCCACATAATTCCAATGATACAGAATCCTAGAGGGTCACACACTAAGTGTTTCTAGTGGTCACGGTAAGATTTATTTGTATTTAATTATTAAATATTATTCTAAAGACAATGGAATAATTTTATTCAAGTAAAAATTATTGCATAAATTAAATAAATATTTATTCACCGGATTGCAGGTAAAATATATTTACTTAATTTATTGAACATTTAATAAATATTTATTTAGTATTTTGTAAATAAAATATTTTTTTAGAGAATAAATTATTTATTTATTTATTCGTGTGTTCAATAAATGGAAGTGGAATTTGAACAGACCAAGGTTGGTCCGGTAGTAAAATAATTATTTTCAAGATGATAAATAATTATTTAACTAGTTGTGACAAACTAAATTAACGTTGCTATTATTTTGTGAAGCATATTATTTTTTGCAAGTTGGCGAACCCTAAATAATGAAGCGGTATTATTATTAATAGCATGGGATTTCACTAAGGTTATGAATGTATTTAATTACTCTTATGCAATTAAATATTCTAACTGAAGCCTCATGTTAATATATAGACACATACGCCTATTGTGCCATGTACCGAACCACAGACCCAGTGAATTGAGAATGGATGGGCTAAACCCTTTCTCTCTCTAACCCTCTTCCCTCCCCTCTCAAAAAAGAGAGATGTTCTTTAAGGACAAAGAACAAGCGATCAAGAACGGCCGACATAAGACACTCGCTTCACCGTCCTAGCACCCTGAGATTGAGCTGTGTCGATTGGAGGCCATCGGAGCACATGTGGATCACCACTAGATGGATTCTAGTTTGGATCCTTTTATTCACTACGAGATAATCCAGAATGGTCATTCCAGATGATCAACATAATCAGTAAAGAAAATACAGAAGATCCAGGTATTATTTTATTTACAAAATTAATTACATTAATTATAAATTTCATGTGATAGATCATATGTAATGGTTTCGGGACTCTTCCATCCTTATCTAAATATTTAATTATATTCCATCAAGACTGGATGTAACGCCCCGACCCTAGTTTCCTAGAGTCGGTGCATTATTACATAACATTGGCATGATCACAAGAAAGATCAAATCTCGAAAGACCGATTGGTTTAGTAGCCTTGGAAAATGCCAGATATATTCATAAGTTTTACATTACATTATAAAATGAAAAACTACTACAACAACATAATGTCTCCATAATCCACACTCATATCCCCATATAATATCCCTGCAGGTCATTCATAATTTACTTCTTCACTTCCTGGGAAAAATAAAACATAGAAAAGGGGTGAGCTCAAATGCCCAGTAAGGATAACAATATAGCGGAAACATTCATAAATAAGAATAAACATTTAAGGCAATGTATAACTAAAACAAAAGCCTTTTAAATATGAACAATCAACATGGTATGGCATAAATAAAATGAAATAATGCCATTTACTTATTCACATGGATATTCTACTAATCGAATAATCACATGCAAAAATCAATAACCACTTTCATAATGTTGGAATGCATAATGCTAAACGTTAATTTCTTTGTCTAGGCCTCATCCCAAGACCTAGGGGTTACTTCTAACCGGAACCCAACCCGGAGTGCCTCTAATAACCGGACACCAACCCGGAGTGCCTCTAATAACCGGACACCAACCCGGAGTGCCTCTAATAACCGGACACCAGCCCGGAGGGCATACTTTTACCAGTCCCTAACCTGGAGTTCTTACTTTAACCAATCCCCAACCTGGAGGGCTTACTTTTACCAGTCCCCAACCTGGAGGGCTTACTTTTACCGGTCCCCAACCCGGAACATACTTGTTTAGCACATTCATCTGAAGAAAAGTTTGAAATATAACATAAACATTCGGATTAAAACTAGCATACGAAATGTCAATAGTTTCACCATAAACTATGAATGGTATAAAATAGCACATCCACAGTCAAAAATATCACAAAACCTTCAATACAATATAGAAGTTTTGTATTATAATAAATCAACTTCAAATAAGCGTAAAATCCATTAAAGGATGTTGACATAGATGAAATCAAAACACTTTTTAGAGAAATATCTCTTTCTATTTTTGAAATCATTTAAGAGCCATATAAAATAAAACATTTTCTTGAAAATATTCTTGTAAGCTTGTAAGGAAAGCTTTGACGATTTTATAACGGCGTAAAATAACCGCACCCGCCGTATAAGTAAAAAAAACATTCTTACCTCAATTCTGTCGAAAAGGTTAAAAAAGACCTTGTTTTGAAAACGACGGAAAGATTCCTTTATAAACCTCTTATAAAAAGTCAAACAAGGGTATAAATTACTTTAACCCATATTCTTGTAAATAGTAAAAATGTTTTGAAATACATTTTTAAGAAACATGGATGTGGATGATAAAGATATCCCAGTAGATTATTACGTATAAACAACCTCGGATAAGGAAGAGATTGTGAAATAACCCTTACCTTGTACTTTTCCTTGGTTGGGGTAGGTTAACCTCCTGTATAATGGTGAAATAATTGTTATTAAATTATACAAGAATCATATATATTAATATGATATCATATATGATCTTTTAACATTGATTTGTTAATAATATCTTAGAATTATCGTCGTTTCGGGTGTTAACTTACTTGTTTTCTTTTATATGTTTTGTTATGTAAGACATGTTTGTAAAGGATAGGTTGTATTTTATTCATATCCAGAATGATATCAAGTCCTTAAACATCATTTTTAAATCATCAAATGATAATTATACTTGAATGGATACGATGGAGAATGAATCTCATCGCGTTCGTGGAGACGGTAGTCCGTACGTACGCACGAGCGACAATATCATTCTTTTGATATTAAAATAATATATAAATGGATGGTATATCATATATATACAGAATCATTAACTTGTTATATTTATTATTTACATGATTTACACATCATTATTATACCCATCCACATAATAATATATTGAATAACAATTACACCACGACGTGGAGACGGTAAGCCGTACGTACGCACGTATGGTGACATGTTATTCAAAGGGTGGATAGAATACTGAATATGGTTGTACCATATTTATAATAACATCACAGTATATGTGAGATACTGGAGTTATTATTTTAGGATGGTAAGAACAAAGGAAGAAGAAGTGGAAGAAGAAAGGAACTTAGAAAAGGGTGGTGAAATCATTACCTCTTCTTCGGGTTCTTCCTTTTGATTTGATCAAAAGGGATCCTTAGGTTGGCTTTCTGATCAAACTAAGGCCTCTAGGTTGTAGTGAGGGATGTTGGGAGATTATTTGGGCAGATTTTGGCCGAACCAAAAGGCTTTGAAGGTGTGAAGAAATGAGAAGTAGGAGTGCCCTTTTATAAGAGGGGTGAGGGGTACCTTTGGAAAAGCTAGAAATATTAATTTATATTAAATTCATATTCGGTTTCTAAAGGCTCCAAAGTTGATTATTCAAAGGCTAAGGTGGGGATAGGTCGAAAAACACTCAACCAATTGAATTTAGATAGGTTTGGGTACTTATATTAACCTTATCTTTAAGTATTAACTCTAAGTTAATTAGTTTCACTTTTACAATATCTCTTTGTATTTTTATATAATATGGTTAATAAACTTACTATATACATCCAAGAGACCCCCAAGTGGTCCATTAATGATGAACCTATCCTGATATAAGTCTCTTGGCCGAACCTTAGATTTTTAGGAATTTAATATCAATTAATAATATAATATTTGTTTTAAGAACTCTTTTATGTCAATTTTGACACTATTCAATAGTTGATTTTTGTGAAACTCATAACAGATTGATTACTTCGAAAAAAGTCAATTAAATCAATCCTAATATATCATATTATCCTAGAAAATTAGTTTAATTCATTAAAAGTTTCATATTATATTTTTTTTGGGTATTTATAATATCAATTATTTTAATTTTGCACTATTATAGTAATTACTGCACCATCATTGTGTCATAAATAAAATAAATTATTTAATGTCTAAAAATTATAAATAAAATATCATTATGTAGGAAAGCTTTTTATCTTTCCAATGAATATTTATAATTTAAAATACAACTTATATAACTCTATGTAACAATTGTTTTGCTAAAAGATATATGCTTGTGTCATTTTTGTATTCATTTTGACTTAATTAAAATAAAGTGTCATTATCACTTACAAGTGGATCCATGGGGTCCCCAAATTGACACAAAGATGCCCATGGTCGACCATTTATCAACCAATAGGGTTAAGACACGTTTTAGGGTAATTTAGAATTATTATAATATTATTTTTTTTTACCCTTATTTACCGGATTTACCCTTAACCATGGTAAATAAAATATTTACCGCAGTAATTATTCAAAATGTCTAAAAATAAAAGTTACCTATTTACACAATTTGAACATCCTGATTCCAAATATGGAATCCATTTTCCTAAATTCTAAACACATAAGTGGCAGAAATTAATTTAAAATTAATTCCCGCTGTCTAAACAAAAAGCGTGTTTTTAAGAGATAATAACTATCAAAAGATTGACACTTGTTTATATTCGGTTTAATTGTAAAATTATGTCCAATGACCAACATTATATTAAATAGTAAAAATATATTCTAAATATACTTTAAAACCACTCAAATTCATAATTTATCACTATTAATTATTTTGATTAAAAAAGTTGTTTTTAATTAAAATTTAGTAATTTTCACTATTCATCAAAATATGAAAGTTATCCAAAAAGTACCAAAATTTCACCTTAGGCTAAATTTGATATTCCGAATCCAAAAATGAAGTCCATTTTAAAATATAAAATATATATAACTTCAAAAATTAGGTATTACTATTCATAACAGCTAGTTTGATTGGTTACGGTGTGTTAGAACTCGAAGTTGCGTACAACACACGCTATTGTTTTATTCAAAGGAAAGCGTACCGTGGAAACTTGGGATGTTTCATTTTAAATTTTTTGATGTCTCCATTTAGTCAAAAAGATTAAAATATTGTATTTAAAAAGGTTTCACTATCAAAAGTTGATAAAAGTGCAATACTGAAAATGAATCTGTTCTTGCATTATGACTAAGAAACTCATAATATGGATTCTAAAATTATAAGGATTATATAAAGTTTAAAATTTAGTTAATACTATTCATGACCTCTTTTAATGGCTTTTTTTTTTGGTAAGTCATGGCGCAATTGAACTCAGTGTTGCGTGTAGTGCAAGTTATTGAATTATTTTGAAGAAATAACACACTGTGAAATCATGGGGTGTTACACTGGAGTTCATCGACGTATTGATCCCAGAATAATCATTGAACATGGTAAGAATCAAATTTGGGTGGTGTCCCAACCATGCTTCTGCTGGGCCCAAAACCTATACGTGGTATAAAAATGGTTACATCATAGTTTATAATTACTTAAATATTTCATTGATGATTTATGCATTTAATAATTTAGTATTTTCAATTCAAGTTAATCATTATGCAAATATGAATCTTGATATCTATTCATCCTCTTTCATTTCTCATTAACCTTATAGAAACAATCTTTTCTTTTAATTTTGATTAAAATAAAATAGAGGATCTCATCCAGAGGTGGAAAAGGTTCCTTTTCATACAACACCAAAACACATGACGTGTACATGATGTGTAGCCAAGGTTCAATGCCCCAAGTCTGGTCTTCCAAACCAAGCCATGTCAGTGGAGTTTTTCTAAGTCTTAATGACTCTGTGTGTTGACCAAGAATAGGGGGAATGTGGTTTCCATATTACACTCTGTGTGTCCCACTAGACAAAATCTGTAATCCCTTTGAGTTAGGGTTGGACCGTGTACCCCATACACGGCTTGCCCGGCTGGAGACCGTGTAATGAGGAACTACACAATGTGTGACCCACTAGACACATCGTGTACTCTGAAGATTTTTGAATTACACTCACACGTCGTTTCCCTGATCATGTACTTTGAATGTATGTTGAAAAATAGTACACATCATGTAGTTGGAACTACACACAATGTATTAATCCAAGTTATAAAGATTTATTAAATTTTATTATTATATTATACAAACCCTCGTGGCATGTACCATCATCCAGGCATAAAGCTGAGGCACAACATGTGATAGGTGTTTTATATATATGTGATTAATTTAACATCTGTACAATGTTTATTTCTAATCATTGGGTAATTATGAATAGAAATTCACTAGGTTTCCTTAAAGGTACAAGTTATATAAAAATATAATTTTAAATGAATTTATTTGTTCAAAATAATGATGGATGAGAATATCAAGAAAATTCAGAAAAGAGTTTAAAATAAAAGGATTGATTAGTTAAAGATGATAATTAATAGATTTTAGCATGATTTATCTTAAACAATAATATTAAAAAATTAAATTCTGGTTTTATTTATGCGTAAATATCATTGAATGTATGGATGATCATGAGCTAGATCAATACCTTTTTATGTGGATGGTTTCTTTTAATTTATTTATTTAAATTAAAATTTTTATCATGTGAGCATTCTCCTCATTAATTTGTAGGCCATGTGTGCCCAAGGTTTAGTTTATGTAAAACCACCTTTTTACCACTCACCTACATGTGAGTTAAAAAAGAAATACATAATGGATAAAACTCCCAAGCTAGTGGATGTGGTTCAAGATGTAGGTGAGATGAAATCAATCCCAAGAGATACTCTGGTGGACAAATGGAAAGATGTAAACATGAACCCAAAAGGTTCAAGGTCTTTCTCCCCTAGGTCAGGGTTATTTTATCAACCAAAAGATAAACTAACCTTTACAAAATCTTATGGTCATTACATTTTCATTATTTTATTTCTATCAGATGCATGGTTTATCATTACGGATGTGTTGTCACAATCACATAATTAATGAATTAAAAAATCAAGCAAGATGGAATTAAAATAAACCAATATTATGTGTAAATATTATCAAGACATAGATAATCACTTAATTAAGTTCCACTTAATATTAACAATTATGTGATAATGATAATTAGAAATTCCCACAAAAAAGATAAATAGTTACTCAAATAAAATATTAAGTCATACCAAGCCTTTAGTTACTTGATTAAGGGAAAATGTCAATAAAACTATGTGTTTGAACAACCCTTGATGGGACACAAACATTTATACCGGAATCCCTTATGAAAGGTTTCGGGTTGACATAACCATATTACATCCAGAGATGTAGCCTTTTCTATAATTGGTGTAATATGTAAGGAAATTGTTGAGGAAATCCAAAGATATGATTTCATGATTAGGGAGTCCAGTCAACAAATCAAGGAGCTGCAAGCCCGCATTTGGAAAAAACCTTCCTACCTAAATACCTTCCAATAGCTTCACCAACCCTTATTGGGGTTATACGAAGGGTAATATGGATCATTTCCACTAGAATTGCTTTAAAACTGTACATTATGAGTTTAATGGTGAGGGTTGTTGGGACTTGATAAAATAGAGGGAGACTTAATAAAATTTATTATTTCTCATAAAATGTAATCAAGAAAGTGATAATGATTTGATATTTTAATTTTCGGATAAAAGGTAAAAGCTTGTCAAACACACTATCCCAGTGATCAATTCTCAATAAGGAAAACATCCTTACTGGCAGTAACTTCAAGGAATGGTTTAGACCCCTTCGGGTTAACCTACACCATGAACGGAAGTCTTATGTGCTAGAGTCAGCATTACCTAATCCTCCTACCAAAGAGGCTAGTGATTAGGATATACTGGTCTATGAGAAACATATGAACGACGCGGTCAAAATTCAATGTTTGATTCTATCATCAATGTCTAGTGATCTCATGAAGTCTCATGGAAACATGGATTCTTATAGAATGATCAAGAACCTATGTGGTCTTTACTAGGAGAGATAAAGATAGGAAATTTTTGAAATCTCTAAGGCACTCTTTTAGAGTAATATTGGAGAAGGTTCCCCATATGGGCCTCATGTAGTCAAGATCATTAGATACATTGAGTGCCTAGAGGTTCTAGGATTTAAACTCCCTGAAGAACTGGGAACCAAGATCATTCTAATATCACTCCCTCAAAGATTCTCTAACTTTGTTGTCAATTTCAATATAGACAACATTGAGAAGCCAATATCTGATCTTATTATCCTTATTCTCCAAGTGGACAAAGATATGAACCACGAAAATCCTTTTTTCCTTATGGTGAATAAGAGGAAAGGGAAGGAAAATATATTTAATTCCAAGGTTTCTTCACGGCCTTCCAACAAAAGTAATATCAAAGGGGAGGAAAGAGAATAAGAGAATGTTTTTTCTCACGTGGCAAGAAGGGCCACTGGAAGAAGAACAATACACAGGCTAAGATGCAAGGGGAAGCTTCAGGTGTGTTTTTTATCAAATGAAATATATTTTTTTCTACAAATATTATATTAGATACAACTTTTGGTGCTCACATATGTGTCCAAATACAGGAACCAAGTAGATTCGTGAAGATTTACAGAGGGGAGGTATATCTATGAGAAGCCAACAGAGAAAGACTTGTTGTTGTACTTTTCAAGGACTACCACCACACGTTTCCAACTTGGATGATCATGGTGTTAAAGTATTTTTATTATGTAATTTCTAATACAAAAAAAATTATTTTTGTATACATTTTAGATACATATGGATTTTTTTTCTTGTTTGGAAATGAATGTGGCTTCTTTTACAAAGATATTATTTGATTTGAAAGGGAACATTTATACAACGGTCTTTATGCATTGGATTACACAAACCAATTAATGGAAATCGATAACAAAGATACTTCACATGAATCATAACACACCCATCTTTGGAATCACCGGCTAGGTCATGTAAACGAGAAACTCTTGACAAAGTTACATCAAGATGGATATTTAGATTCTTTTGAACTAAAACCACTTGGGGTATGTCATGCATGTTTACATGACAAAATGAGCAAAGACGCATTTTGTGGGAAAGTTTTAAGGGCTAATGAACTTATTGAATTGGTTCATACCAATGTGTGTAGACCATTTTTATGTGAAGAAAGGGGAGGGTACTCATACATCTAAACTTTTACTGATAATTTTAGTATATATAGATATATCTACTTAATGAGACACAAGTCAGATTCTTCTGATATGTTCAAAGAATAAAAGAATGATGTTGAGAACTATCATGGTAAGAATATTAAGAAACTCCGCTCAGACCTAGGTGGGGAATATCTTAATCAAGAATACATTCATTACATGTGGGAGTTTGGGATCCTATCCTAACTCATTCCTCCATATACGCCCTAGTGGAATGGTGTGAGCGAAAGGAGGAGCCGTACCCTATGGGAAATGGTGAGATCAATGATGAGTCATCTAAGTATTCTATTATGCTTTTGGGGATATGCATTACAAACAGCAATACACATACTAAAACAAGTACTAACTAAATCGATAAATGGTATTCCATAGAAGTTCTAGAGTGGAAAGAAATCCATATTATCGAATTTACATGTTTGGGGAAGAGATGAATTTGTTAAGGCCTCTTCAGGTAACAAACTTGCACCCTATGTCACAATGTATACCTTTATATGATACCCCAAGGAAGAAAGGGGACATTACCTAAACAAACCCTCAGAAAAAAATGTTATAGTGGCAAGACATGCCATATTCCTTGAGATGCAGAACATCTCTAAAAGAGATAGTGGGAGTGAGATATAATTCAATGAAGTTAGGCCTCAAGGTATACAAGAGATGGTACATGAATAGATTCCACAATGACTTGTGGAATAAACAACTATTCCAGATACACAAGAGCTGCGTAGGAGTACAAGATAAGTGAGAGAACCAGAACGGTACAGTTTTCTAGTTACTTAGGATGGTGACTCATTATTAGTTGATAATAATGATACTCTAACCTAAAAGGAATTATTAAGTGGAAAAGATGCTTCCAAGTGGAAAGAAGCAATTAATTCTAAAATGGATTCCATATACCTAAACCAAGTATAGATTTTGTTAGGTCCTCTAGTTGATATAAATCATGTCGGTTGAAAATGGGTATTCAAGAAGAAACTAGACATGGAAGGACAAATCAGTACCTAGAAGACATGACTGGTTGCAAAAGGGTTCAGATAGTGTCAAGCCATTGACTACGACAAAACATTTTCACCAGATGAAATGCTGAAATACATCAAAATTCTATTGTCCATTATCAATTACCATTACTATGAGATTTGTTAAATGGATGTCAAAATGGCCTTCCAAAATATGAACCATTAGAAATATGTCTACATGACACAACATGAAGGGTTTATGACTCCAAAGGGTTCCAATAAGGTATGAAAGTTGCATAAATCCATTTATGGATTAATTCAAGAATCCAGATCATGGAATATTTGTTTTGAGGAATCCATAACAAAATTTATTTATATCGGGAATTAATGTGAGCCTTGTGTCTACAAACAGTTTAGTGGGAGTGCAATCGTTTTCCAAATAGTATATGTTTAAAAAATATTACTTATTAGAAATGAAATACCAATATTATAGTCTATTAAGGCGTGGTTGAATAAATTATTCTCCATGAAGGTCTTGGAAGAGGTAGCATATATTCTTTTGATCAAGATCCATCATGATAGATCCAATAGATTTTGGGGCCTAAGTCAAAGTACATACATAGATAAGATACTGAAGAAATTTAATATGGAATAATCCGAGAGGGGATTGTTTCCAACATCACATGGAATTCATCTTTCCAAGAAAATGTGTCCTCGATCACATGAGGAAATAAAGATAATGGAAAGTACTCTATACACTTTAGTGATTGGGTCAGTCATATAGGTCATGCTATGTACTAGGATAGATGTCACCTACACAATGAGAGTGGTAGGTAGATATCAAGCTGACCCAACTGACCGTTATATGATGGAAGTCAAGAGTTTCCTAAAGTATCTGAGACGTACTAAGAATATGTTCATGGTTTATGGAGGAGATGAGGAACTAGTTATCAGAGGATATACAGATGCATGTTTCCAGACTTTTCAAAAGAACATTAAGTTGTAAATAGGATATATCTTCCTTTTTAATAGAGTTGCAGTGAGATGGGATAGATCAATGTAGAGTGTGGTCATAGATTCTATAGCAGAGACCAAGTATATCGTAGCTTCTGAGGTAGTTAAAGAAGAAGTTTGGTTGCGAAGCATCGTCTAGGAGAAAAATGTGATACCTAGTAGTAAAGATCCCATCACATTGTATAGTAATAATAATATTGTAGCGGCACTCGCAAAATTTCCAAGGTCACATCAGCAGACGATGGTCATACTTCGAAAGTATCATCTCTTGAGGGATTTTTCTAATAGAGGTGAAATTGTAGTGATTACTATTTCCATGAAAGGAATCGCAGTGGAACCCTTGACTAAAGCATTGACTCGGCAGAAACACGATCATCATGTGAGGTCTAGCAGACTGATAGTCATTGGTAGTTGGCTCTAGTCCAATTGGGAGTTTGTTAGTGTAGGTTTCTTAGAACCAAATATTTTTAATTTGATTACATGAATATTTAATGTATTACATATTTCTTATTGTTCTACATAACTATGATGTAATAATTTCCAAGAGTATTTGTTGGATTGATAAGTTCATGGTAGTTCCCTGCTATGATAAGAACCTTGAAATTATATAAAAATATTCTTAAATATAGTTCCTCATAAGGATGAAATACTATGATTGGACACATACTATACAAAATATCAAGTGCGAGTAATCATAGGGAGATGAGACTTCCTCTCATGAAGTTCTCACTTGGAAATCTATAATATAGAAGATTATGAGTACAAAAGCACCAAAAGGAATTCTACATGTTTTGGTGTCATTGGATATTCCTATATGTAAGCATCTGTAATGATCCTTATACTTTAATATTATCATTAATACATGTCCCGACTTGTGCACTTTGATTTACTGACGAAAACCATTGTGGAGATAATTGGCAGGAAGTAGGGTACGTTGGGTGTGTCATGAGTGACATGTTATTAATAAATAAGTCAAGGAATAATTTCTCTATTCCATTTATGCATGTTGATATCTCAGCCCTTTCATTGAAATTTAATCATCACGTGAAATTCCATGGCTATGGTGAAACAAAAAATTTATTTCCCGAATTTTAAGAATGACATATCAAGCACAAAGGTTGATGACACTATCGTGAAACCTTTTGATGAGATATGGCGACAAAGGGATTATATTACATAGCGATCATTCATATTTGGATGTTATTGTTGAAAATTTATGTTCCTTCTCTTGGGTTCCTTGACCGGTTTCTAGATATTACTCTTAGAGTTTAGGCAAACCCGGCTAATGTCAACGAGAAAGAATCCTAGATGGTCACACACTAGTGTATCTGGTTATCTCGGTTAAATTCTATTTGAATTAAATTAATAAATATTAATCTCAATATATTGGAATAATTTTAATCAATTTAAAATGATTTCCAAGATTAAAAAAAATATTTATTCACTAGATTTTGGGTAAAATATATTTATTTATTTTATTAAACATTTAATATTTTTATAATTACTAGTTTGTAAATAAGATATTTATTTAAGATAATAATTTATTTATTTATTTATTCAGGTGTTCTTTAAATTCAATTGGAATTCGAGTAGATCAAGGTCGGTCCATTAGTAATATAATTATTTTAATGACGATAAATAATTATTTAACTAGTTGGAAAAAATTAAAATAATGCTTCTATAATTTTATGACATGAAATTTTATTTATAATTACATTTTTTCCAAGATGTCACACCATAAATAATGATGCAGTGTTATTATTAATAGAATGAGTTTTCTATAAGGTTATGGATGTATTTTATTGCTCTTTCATTATTAAATATTGTGACTAAATCCCCATGTCAATAAATAGACACATACATCTATTATGCCATGTACTGAACCACACACCCGGTTAATTGTGAATTGTTGAGATAAATAATTTCATTGTCGAATAATATTCCCGTACATCTAAAGAATGAGATGTTTTCTTCAAGGAAAAGAACAAGAAATCAATAAAGAAAAATAAAAGACACTCGCTTCACTGCTCTAGCACCCGGAGAATGGGCAGTGTCGATTGGAGGCCATCAGAGCACGTGTTGATCAATGCTAGAGGAATTATAGTTTGTATCCTTGAAAGTGCAATGAGGTAATTTGGAAGGGTCATTATAGACGATCAACGGTATCATTAGAGAAAATACCAAATATCCAGGTATTATTTTCTGTATGAAATTAATTAACTTAATTATAAACAAGATATTCAACATCATCTCTAAAGGTTTCGGGCCTCTTCCTTCTTTATCTAAGTATTTGATTATATTCTATGGAGACTGTCATTTATCATCATATTGATACTAGAATAATCATTTATCATGGTAAAAATCAAAGTTGGGTGTCATCCCAACCTCGCTTCCGATGCGCGTTAAACCTACAGGGGAGAACATAAACTATTACTTAATTCCACCCATCTAGATGGTTAGTATACCTAGGGAAGTTATTCCACAATACTACTTGATGCCACCTAGTGCCAATAATTATTATAGCATATCATTTAGCTTAGTTCAAGGAAATCTAATTTTCTATATTCACCTGCATGATCCCTAGGACATGTCTCCTTATCCCATGCATGGTTAGCACATTTGGCTGACTCACTCTACGTAGCCTAGAGTAGTATTTGGGTTATTCTACTCAATCCACCAGTGGAAACAGAGAACCAGTGCACCCCCATACACTCATCACATTCTTTAAAAATATTTTTCTATCCTTTAAAAATCCAATGTATAGGGATCCAGCCTTAACCCCCCCCCCCACACCCTTTATAAAATACAAACTTCTACCCAAATAATTCTCTCTATTGTACACCAAACAGTATCATTCATGTGACTAGGTAAACTTACCTCCAAAACATCAACTCATGTTCAATATCAGCCAATACGAAGGCTACAATTAGTTTCATCAATCATTTTTCTACACTACATAAAGAGATGGTAGATATAAAAAGATAAGTGGGAGAGGCGGAGGTATCATCTAGCGGTCATGGGGGCTCAGCAACCCGACTGAGAACTATCACAACCTTGAGGGTCATGTCATCATGAACCTACCATATATCACAAGGGGTCAGAGAGGTTGGTGGTGGTAGATACTGGTTTATCCATCCAAGAACCTCTTTCATTCCATTTCATCTCTAATGAACGATGTAGACATCCATTATTTCAGAATAATATTATTTCCTATTCTTAATTTGGTGTCCTTCAAGAATGTTCATCCTTAAATTTAGTGGTGGTATAGAGATTCATAGTGTGTAAAATTTCACTTATTGAAAATACCTAGGGTTATTTACTAAAGATGATGCTTTTTCATGGTAACATTGTATTTCTTTTCCTTCATGATGTTTCAGTAATGAATTTTTAAAGTGTTAATCCTATTCATTTTGCATCATTTATTTTTCTTTGGATTATTTTTCATAGTTGAAATTATGATTTTTGGTTGTATCTGGGTCTATAATTTCTCATGTGGAGTTTAATTGACGGCCCTGATGATTTTTAGACACCAACTTATATAGTGTTTTTGTTAGTTGAGGTTCGACCACACAAGGGGATTGAGGAGTTAACAGGTCACTACCATGGTATTATGCTAATCATTAAGATCAATATTGTTTTGCTAGGGATCTGAGTCCAATTCTCTTTTGGTCTAGGATTTTTTTAGATTTTATGATTCCTTAAAATAGTTTTTTTTGAATTGTATACTTTAGTGGGGGTATGTGGATTCCATGGGATAAAATTTGGTTTTATATAGGTTAGTACTTATTTAGGTTTTGTACATGGATCCCACATAACCATATAGTGGATATTTAAAAATTCAGACATTGGATTCTATAAGAGAATAATATTTCAAATTAAATGGCTTATAAATTGTAAATCCAAACACAAAAATAGAAAAATCTAAACATGAATAAAATTTCAAATCAAAAATAAAGAATTGAAGTACTGCCTAAAGGGGTCCAAATTCACTCCAAGAACTACTAATTGGCTCTCCTAGAAGAATTTTCAAATGGATAATCCAATTTTTAGAGAGACTATTTGTAACTACCTGATATTTTACTACATGTTTTCCTTAAATAAATACAATATTTACAAGTGTGTTTTACACACAACACCAAACTAAAATGAAATTCTAATATATTATATTTAAATAAAAATATAACCATTAAAACCTAAACATAAAATTATTATGTATGAATGAGAGTAACCATACTATGATATACATATATATAAATAAAGGCCATTTTATACAAATTCAGTTTGTTTTTTATTCATAAAAATATATTTTAATAAAAAAAATATTTTTATGCATTGTACATTTTTTTTAAAAAACTAACAATATTATTGATAATTATGATGATAATAAAATATAATATTTATTTGTTTATTATAGATTTATTATAATTTTATAAAATTTAAAAAAAAATTAATCGTATTTTAAAATTTTATTTTCATATATAAAAAATTCCTTATATTTTATGATTTTATTTAATGGTTAAATTGAAAACATTTAGAAATTAAATTTAAAAAATAATTCAGTTAATTTATAGATTCATCATGAAAATTTTATCTTAGGATAAATTATTTATATTTTTTTGAAACTATTTATTTTTAATAAAAATAGTGAAAATGTGTTTTTTACAAATACAATAGTTGTTATGACATTATTAGTATATAATTTTGACTTGTAAATTTATGAAACCCTATTATAGAAAAAAAATTATAAGATTAATTATAAATTTAAAAATATTTATTTTAGTCAACAAACTAATTAATGCTATTTTAGAACTTAATTTACACTATTTTATAAAAAAAATTAATAAATTATACATTTATAATTTTAACATTAATTTACATCACTTTTATAAAGTGACCCTAATAAAATTAAATATAAAATTGAAATTATAAGATATAAATTATGTAATAAAGAACATTTTTGTAACATCCCAAGTAAGTAATGAATAATAGATATTTTTATCTATGTCTATTAATGAATTAGATAGTGTTTTAGAGGCTTAAAATGAGAATAAATCCAATCTTAAGCATGGAATACACTAATATTTTTTAAAAGATTATTTTACTACCTTTTGATGGAAAACCATTGTTAAATCAAAATTTTGAAAATTTTATAATATCTATTTGTCAAAATAAACATATTATTTATTATTGGGACATTGAAATTTACATTGGATATATTTTTGGTATTTTTCTGACAATGTTCTTTTTTTGTATAGTGAAAAATGATGCATTTTACATCAAAACTGATTTTCCATCTAATTTATTTATATGATTAGATTATCTTTTGAATTTGTTTTAAAATTCAATTAGAATAAATTTTTACCATTTAATCCAATGGTGGTCATTGTAATTAATTTCACCTTGAAATTCGACTTAAACTAGCGTCAATCTTTTGTTACATATTGTTTCATAAAAACACGCTATTCGTTTTGACAGCGGGAATTAATTATTAAATTAATTAATGTAACTTATATGTTTTGAATTTTGTAAAATAGACATCATTTTTGAATTCGGAATATCAAATATATCTTAGGGAGAGGTTTTGGTATTTTTCTGAAAAACTTCAATTTTTGATGAATAGTGAAACCACTAAGTGGTACTTATAAAAACCGATTTTATGTTTAAATGAAATTTTACCACCTCTGTGTTTTGAATTTAAAAAATACAACATACATGGTTGTCATTAGGAATTAAAATTTGGTTCAATCAGATTAAAATAATTTTTTTCATGAATAGTAACTTTTAAGTTTATTAATCGCGATTAGAGGTAATTAGTGTAGTTTAAGGTAAAAATAATGTTTTAATAATATGAAATGACCTATAAACTTGTCCTGCCCTTTTTTGATGTGTCATGGCTGACCAAGAAAACCCATGGGTCGATTTTTGGGACCCCATGGAGCCACTTGGGTAAGATAATGACATTAATGCCTTTTATTTAATGTTAAAGTACAAATGTCACAAACATGAGTTGTTTTACTAAAACAATTTTTAAATGGGTTTATACAAGTCATATTTTTTACTATAAATATTAATTATAAATATTAAAAGATTTACTACATCGTGATATTTTTTTTATAATTTTTAGGCACTAAATAAATTAAATTATTTATGACACCATGATGATGCAGTGATTACCTTATTATTTAACGATTTAAATAAAATGAAAATATAATGTAAAATCTAAGACCTACACTTGTCAAAAACCTTTTGGATGTGTGGATTTAGAACCCTTATCACCTTACCCTCTAAATTTATAATTATGGGACCTTTTTTATTTGAAAATCATTTTATAACAATGTATATTTTCTTAACTTTCCAAGAGTGCCCCACCTCTCCTCTTATAAAAGGCCCCCACCTCTACCACCTTAACCACACTTCCAAAGCCTTTGGCTCGGACACCCCTGCCCATTTTGTCTCTCCTCATCCCTCTATAACTCTTAGAATACTCACTTTGGGAAGAAGTCTTTCCAAGGAAGCCTTTGAGCTCAAATCAAAAAGAGTTACCCGATTTAAAGGCAGTGTCTTCTCTTGTGTTTTATTTTGCTTCTCCAAAACTCTAAACTCTTTTTATTCATTTATTTTGTAACAACACCAGTATATTTTATATACTAGGAGGTTTTTATAAGAAGGAGTCTAGCTACACTTACACACACCTACATCTAATGGTTAAAGAACGTATTGTTTCTGTGGATGGCAAATTTCTGCCTCACGAAATGATGATTGTTCAACACTCATATAACACCTTCAAAGTGGCCATTAGGATGTCACTATATTTATATAAGATATATAATATGTTTATGTTTTACTTAATATTCTGTATTTTTCATTCATGGCATACCTTTATGGTTTCCATTATGGGTAAACGTGATATCTTCATTTTAGGAACTGCGGACTACCGCCCCCTCAAAGTGATTTGATTCGTTAATGAAATATGTGGGACATATAAAGGATGTAATTAATGATATTATATATGATATTATACTAGAATTATAATATACCTTTATATCATTATGATTCCATTCCATAAAATATGAAATAGAAATGAAAGTAGCGTTCATGCGTACGTATGGCTTACCGTCTCCATGAACGGTGCATTTCATTTATTACCTCTAAACGTTCTGTAATATTATAAATGCATGTATAAACTGGATATATATGATATATATTATATCTACATCATGAGTATAACTCTGGGGATAACAGATACATGAACAACTTGTAATTATAAAGAGTTTATTTTTGACTCAAGTACCAATGATCGTTAAAACGACCGTTATTAACTTAAATAATTACATAGTGTTCATGACATGGTAATAAGTGATATAAAACGAATAATGAACTTGAAAAAGGTTCTTAATCAAGTAGAAATTAACTCAAATTTATTATTCAGGAGGTTAATGAACGATCGAGTCAAGTCGGACCCAAGGTAAGGGACTTCGTCT
The DNA here is from genome assembly GCA_963277665.1 of Viscum album. Taxonomy (NCBI): domain Eukaryota; kingdom Viridiplantae; phylum Streptophyta; class Magnoliopsida; order Santalales; family Viscaceae; genus Viscum; species Viscum album. Next base: position 1,337,013,031 of record OY728162.1, read on the forward strand.
CAATCTCCATTCATTAAGGCATATTTTGTTTTATACACATCTTTCATTTATACGGTGTATAAAACCCTTTGACTTTTAAGCTTATTAAAAAGGAATATTTTTTTATACGAAGTGTTTTACTAAATGACAAAAGGAATGTTTTTTTGTTTTTTTGTCGTACGTATGCGGCGACAACGAATTCTCCGTCGCCATGACCATTATTTGAGTTTCGGCTTCCTCTACAAGCCATACTTTTTTTAAAAATTAAAAATAAATACCATGTTTTACTTTTCTTTTATTTTGGTATTGAAAATGGTTTTCATAATGTTTATTATATCAATCTATTGTATTGATATCTTGTGATTGAAATGTGGAAATGTTATGTTTCCTTTATGCATGTTTTATGTGATACGATTATGTTATGGTTCTTGGGCATTGTTATGAAGATGGGTGGTTCCATGATAAACTAAGGGCGGGTGAGCCCGATATAGCTCTCCAATGCATTGGGTAATGTGAAGGAGTTAAACGTTAAGGTTTCTCCGAAGATATTTAAGGAATATACTGTGATGGGTATTCCAAACGTAACCAAGAGGGTTACTCCCTACGTAAGAATGTTATGAATGCCTGAAGTTACCTTTATGTCTTATAATTTCTATGATTTATTCATGATTTGGTGAGTTATGTTAAATTGATTATGTTTTATGAGTATAGTATTATTTCATTGATTCATGTGTATACATGTACTCATGTTTCCTTTCCATATTTTTATATCTCTTACTAAGCTTTTTATGCTCATCCCAAGTTTTTGAAATGATTTTCACAGGTCAAGGGAAGGGTACATGATATGATGATAGTGTCAAGAAAGTGTCAAGAAATAATCCATGTTTTTTTTAAATATGTTTCCATTGACGGGAAAAATGAATACTATCTTTTATGTAACCACTTTGTTTAAATGTGGAATGTAATGCATGTTTTATGATCTAATTCTCTAAAACTATAAACCTTAAAAGATACTCAATGTGTAATCTTGTAATAACTCAAGATTAAGTATGGTTTAAGGCTAGGGCCTTATAGTTGGTATCAGAGGTCGGTTTAGATAACTTTAGGAGTTATAATTATATTAAATGATTATCCAAAAATATTTTTATTAGGGTCAAATTGAAAATGATATAGCATTTGAAGAATACCGTGTTGCTTTGCCTAAGATATTTCTGTGTTAAGAATGGTTTTTAATAGAGGAAATAGAATATCTTTTCTGGGAAGGCATACAGAGGGAAATGACCTTTCAAATCAGTATCCTAAGATGGTCAGAATCAGAACTAAACAGTTTGTTGTAGTGATGGCTCAGTTGACTCAGGTGAAAAATGTTGGTTGTTTTTATTGATGATATTTTGGTGTTTTCTAAAAGTAAATAGGTGCATGAAAGGAATTTAATGGTTATTTTGAAAACCTTAAAAGAAAATAAATTGTATGGTAAATTCAGAAAGTGTGAGTTTTGGTTGCAACAAATTTCTTTCCTTGGTCATATTGTTTCTAAAGATGGGATAACTGTTGATCCTGCAAAAAAAATTGTTGTTGAAGAATGGCCAAGACCCACAAATGTAACTAAGATTCGAAGATTCCTTAGTTTGGAAGGCTATTACCGAAGGTTTGTTATAAATTTTTTACAGTTATCTAGTCCAATGACTAAGCTAACTCAGAAGGGTGTTAAGTTTATCTGGAAAAAAGAATGTGATGATTGTTTTCAGGAATTGAAAAGAAGATTGGTGAATGCTCTAGTTTTGGCACTACTTTCCAGGAATGGGGAGTTTCTTATCTACAGTGATGCTTCATTGAAAGGACTTGGTTACATCCCAATGCCGAATGATCAGGTAATTGCTTATGCTTCACGACAGTTGGAAACTCATGAGGTAAATTACCCTATACATGATTTGGAATTAGCTTCTGTTGTTTTCGCTTTAAAGATTTGGAGGCATCAGTTGTATGGATAATGTTTGAAATATATACCGATCACAAAAGTTTAAAGTATATATTCACTCAGAAAGAATTGAACATGAGACATAATAGATTGATAGAATTAATCAAGGATTATGATTGTATAATTCATTACCATCCGGGAAAAGAAAATAAAGTGGCTGATGCTTTGAGTCAAAAAAGTAATGTTTCATTAGAAATGTTTTGTTTGTAATGTGATCCTTTGGTTAAGGATTTGATGAACTTTGGCATAGAAGTTGTTGGTGCAGGATGTCCTTATGTTTTGTTTCAGGTATCAGTGAAATCTTCTCTATCAGACGGAATTAAGCAAGCACAGAAGCAAGACAGTGAGTTACAGAAAAAGGTAGAGCTGGTTCAGAAGGGTAAGTTTCCTGAATTCAACATTGATAATTATTGTGTTTTGAGATTTGGGAAGAGATTGTGTGTGTCGTGTGATTCACAGTTGAAGAGAGATTTGTTATGTGAAGCTCATAGTTCTCTGTTTTCAGTCCATCCTGACAGTACTAAGATGTATAGAGATCTTCATGAGTATTACTGGTGGGACGGAATGAAAAGGGATATTGTTGATTTTTCTATGAAGTGTTTGACTTGTTAACAGGTTAAAGTAGAGAGGTAGTTACCGAAAGGGATGCTTCATCCTTTACCAGTGCCAGAGTGGAAATGGGAGAATATATACATGGACTTCATTATGGGATTGCCAAAGACACCTTGAGGTAATAATGCAATCTGGGTTATTGTTGATCACTTGACTAAATCTACTCATTTCCTTGCCATACAAGATACTTTTTCCCTAGATCAACATTCCCATTTGTATCTTAAAGAGGTAGTTAGGTTACTTGGAGTTCCTCTCTCCATTGTATCTGACCGTGATCCCAGGTTCACTTCTAGATTTTGAAAAGTCCTTTAGAAGTCATTGGGTACTGAATTAAATTTTAGTACAGCTTTTCATCCTCAGTCAGATGGGCAGTCAGAATGAACAATTCAGACATTGGAAGATATTCTACGTGATTTCTCTATAGATTATCAGGGAAGTTGGAACCAACATATTTCTTTGGTTGAGTTTTCATATAATAATAGTTTTCATTCCAGTATATAGATGGCACCATTTTAGGTGTTATATGGGAAGTGGTGTCGAACTCCAGCTTTCTGGGATGAAGTGGGTGAAAGGAAGCTGATGGGACCAGAATTGATAGAAGAGTTGGCAGAAAAAGTTCAGCTGATACAGAATCACATGAGAACAGCTCAGAGCAGACAAAAGAATTATGCCGATAACCGGAGGAAGGATCTATCTTTTGAGGTAGGTGATCATGTTTTTCTCAAAGTCTCACCGTGGAAAAGTGTGACGTGATTTGGTAACAAAGGAAAGCTGAGTCCAAGGTTAATTGGACCATATGAAATTCTAGAGAGAGTTGGATCAATTGCATACCGAGTGGCTTTACCTCCGAGTTTATCTCAGGTACACAATGTTTTTCATGTTTCGATATTGAGAAAGTATAGGCCAGATCCATCTCATGTTTTGAGTCCAGAGGTAGTTCAGCTGGAAGAGAACCTATCATATGAGGAACAACCGATCCAGATTCTTGACCACAGGGAGAAAGTGTTACAGAATAAGGTGATTCATTAGGTAAAGGTTTTGTGGAAAAACCACAGGATTAAAGAGGCAACATGGGAATCTGAAAATGCAATGAGGGCTAAATACCCCCACTTATTTGATAAGTAAATAAATTGCGGGGAAGAAATTTTATAAAGGGGGAAGGATGTAACATACCAATTAAGTAAAGAATAATAGATATTTTTATCTATGTCTATAAATGAATTATATAGTGTTTTAGAGGCTTAAAATGAGAATAAATCCAATCTTAAGCATGGAATACACTTATATTTTTTAAAAGATTGTTTTACTGCCTTTTGATGGAAACCCATTTTTAAATCAAAATTTTGACAATTTTATAATATTTATTTTTCAAGATAAACATATTCTATATTATTGGGACATTGAAATTTACATTTGATAAATTTTTGGTATTTTTCTGACAATGTTCATTTTTTTTGAATAGTGAAAAATACTGCATTTTACATCAAAACTGCTTTTTCATATAATTTATTTATATGATTATATTATCTTTTGAATTGGATTTAAAGTTCAATTAGAATATATTTTTACCATTTAATCCAATGGTGGTCATTGAAATTAATTTCACCTTGAAATTGGACATAAACTAGTGTCAATCTTTTGATACATATTGTTTCATAAAAACACACAATTCGTTTTGGCAGCGGGAATTAATTATTACATTAATTAATGTAACTTATATGTTTTCAATTTTGTAAAATAGACATCATTTTTGAATTCGGAATATCAAATATATCTTAGGGTGAAGTTTTGGTATTTTTCTGGAAAACATCAATTTTTTATGAATAGTGAAACCACTAAGTGGTACTTATAAAAACTGATTTTCCGTTTAAATGAAATTTTACCACCTCTGTGTTTTGAATTTCAAAAATCCTACATACATAGTTTTAATTAGGAAGTAAAATTTGGTTCAATGGGATTAAAATAATTTTTTTGTGAATAGTAACTTTTATGTTTATTAATCGTTATTAGAGGTAATTAGTGTAGTTTAAGGTAAAAATAATGTTTTAATAATATGAAATGACCTATACACATGTACTACTCTTATTGGATGTGTCATGTCCGACCAAGACAACTGATGGGTCTATTTTTGGGACCCCATGGAGCCACTTGGGTAAGATAAAGACATTAATGCCTTTTATTTAATGTTAAAGTAAAACTGTCACAAACATGAGTTGTTTTACTAAAAAAAATTTGAAATGGGGTTATACAAGTCATATTTTTAACTATAAATATTCATTATAAAGATAAAACTATTTCCAACATCATGATATTTTTTTGAAATTTTTACACACTAAATAAATTAAATTATTTATGATACCATGATGATGCAGTGATTACCTCGTTATTTAATGATTTAAGTAAAATGAAAATATAATGTAAAATATAAGATCTACACTTGTCAAAAACCTATTGGATGGGTAGATTAAGAACCCTTATCACCTTATCCTAGAAATTTATAATTTTTGGACCCTTTTTATCCAAAAATAATTTTATAACAAAGCATCGTTTCTTAACATTCCAAGAGTTCCCCTCCTCTCCTCTTATAAAAGGCCCCACCTCTACCACCTTACCCACACATAAAAAGCTTTTGGCTCGGCCAAACCCTTACCATTTTATCTCTCCACAACCCTCTATAACTCTTAGAATCCTCACATTGGGCAGAAGTCTTCCCAATGAAGCGTTTGAGCTCAAATCAAAAAGAGTTACCCGATTTAAAGGTAGTGACATCACTTGTGTTTTATTTTTCTTGTCCAACCCCCTAAACTCTTTTTATTAATTTCTTTTGTAAAATCACCAGTATCATCCATATACTAGTATGTTTTAATAATAAGGATTCAAGATGCATTTGCACACACCTACATATAATGGTTAAAGAACATACTGTTTCTGTGGATGGTGAATTTCTGCCTCAGGAAACGATGATTGTTCAACACTCATATAACACCTTAAAAGGTGGCCATTATGATGTCACTATATTTATATATGATATATAATATTTTTATTTTTTACTTAAGCTTCTGTATTTTTCATTCATGGCATACCTTTATGGTTTCCATTATGGGTAAACGCGATATCTTCATTTTAGGAAGTGCGGACTACCGCCCCCTCAAAGTGATTTGATTCGTTAATTCCATTGGTGGGACGTATAAAGGATGTAATTAATGATATTATATATTATATTATAATTGAATTATAATATACCTTTATATAATTATGATTCCATTCCATAAAATACGAAATAGAAATGAAAGTATCGTTCATGCGTACGTACGGCTTACCATCTCCATGAACGGTGCATTTCATTTCTTACCTCTAAAAGTTCTGTAATATTATAAATGCATGTATATACTGGATATATATGATATATATGATATCGACATCATGATTATAACTCTGTATATAATGGATACATTAACAACTTGTAATTATAAAGAGTTTATTTTTGACTCAAGTACCAATGATCGTTAAAACGACCGTTATTAACTTAAATAATTACATAGTGTTCATGACATGGTAATAAGTGATATAAAAGGAATAATGAACATAAAAAGGTTCTTAACCAAGTATAAATTAACTCAATTTTATTATTCATGAGGTTAAATAATGATCGAGTCAAGTCGGACCTGAGGTAAGGGACTTCGTCTCAATCTCCATTCATTGAGGCATATTTTGTTTTATACACAAAATTCTTATATACGGTGTATAAACCCTTTTGAATTTTATACTTATTCAAAAGGAATATTTTTTTATATGAAGCGTTTTACTAAACTACAAAGGGAATGTTTGTTTGTTTTTTTGTCGTACGTATGCGGCGACAACGACTTCTCCGCCGCCGTGACCATTATTTGAGTTTCGGCTTCCTCTACAAGCCATACTTTTTTTAAATGAAAAATAAATACCATGTTTTACATTTCTTTTATTTTTTTATTGAAAATGGTTTCATAATTTTTATTATATCAATGTGTTGTATTGATATCTTGTGATTGAAATGTGGAAATGTTATGTTTCCTTTATGCATGTTTTATGTGATATGATTATGTTATGGTTCTTGGGAAATGTTATGAAGACGGGTGGTTCCGGGATAAACTAAGGGCGGGTGAGCCTGATATATCTCTCCAATGCATTGGGTAACGCGAAGGAGTTAAACGTTAAGGTTTCTCCGAAGAGATTTAAGGAATATACTGTGATGGGTATTCCAAACGTAGCCAAGAGGGTTACTCCCTACGTAAGAATGTTATGAATGCCTCAAGTTACCTTTATGTATTATTATTTCTATGATTTATTCGTGATTTTATGAGGTATGTTAAAGTGGTTATGTTTTATGAGTAGAGTATGATTTCATTGATTCTTGTGTATACATGTACTCATGTTTCCTTTCCATATTTTTATATCCCTTACTGAGCTTTTTATGCTCATCCTAAGTTTTTGAAATGTTTTTCACAGGTTAAGGGAAGGGTACATGATATGATGATAGTGTCAAGTAAGTGTCAAGAAAGAATCCATGTTTTATTTTAAATATATTTCCGTTGACAGGAAAAATGAATACTATCTTTTATGTAACCACTTTGTTTAAATGTGGAATGTAATGAATGTTTTATAATCTAATTCTCTAAAACTCTAAACCTGAAAAGATCCTAAATGTGTAATCTTGTAATAACTCAAGATTAAATAATGTTTAAGGTTGGGGCCTTATAATTTTACTTTAGGAATAAAAAATTAATTAGGTAAAAGGTAATTATTTTCATAAAATCCAAAAGGGTAAAAAGGGTTAAACAAAGGGGTAAAAGGAGTAACATGTAAAAAACATATTCCTAAGTGAGTGGTAATGGTTTGGATTGAAAAAAATTTATCTCCACTCCGTTATTTCAAATTTTTAAATATTCATTACATGTGAAACATGGTCTCTCTTTATATTAAAATTAAACATTTACAAAAACGTGATTCTCACCACTTATAAAAGGGGACTCTCACCACCCCCTCTAGACCACTCAAAAATCAGGGTTTCCTCTTGAAAAAAATACATTATTTTATTCCCCAAGAATCCTATTTCACTTCCTTAATCTTATTACCAAAATAATTTTTCCTATTTCCTCTATTTCTAATATTCCCTTTAAAGGAAATCTCAAGTTCTAAATGTGAGTACTAATATTTTCCTATCATAATTTACATTCTATCATAATTAAATTTAATTTTATCATTCGTATTTAATGTCATCAAAAATATTTTTATACATAATTTTCTTATTCTAAATTATTTATCATTAAAAACCGTTCATGTAACACAGAAAAATGTTTAACATGCAACACCGAGCTTTAAGCAAACTGTGATATACTATAAAAATATTATTATTTAAATATTACTTTTTTAACCTGTTAATTGAATTGGTGAGTATGAATAGGATTAAGCTCATTATGAAATATATTTATAATGATATTATTTCATATAAATGCATTTATTGATTAATTAATAAACTGGAACTCAATTTTTAGTGAATTTATTTTAAACTTCATGGATACATTTCCATCAAAAAATGGATTTTATTACATATTGTGAGAAAATATTATAATTACTTTCTTTCAATTTTATAAATTATATTTTCTTAAAATGATTTAATTCTTTAAATAAACATATCAAAATTTTCTTAAGGTGAAATTTTGGTATTCTTCTGAAAAGATTAATTTTTCAGTGAATAATGAAAAATATCTATTTTAAAGAAAACTAGATTTTCCATTCAAGTTTTAAAAAATCCCATTTTATTTTCAATTTAATTTAAAATTTAATTTATTCATTATTATTAAACATAACCCCATTAATTTCATTGGAATAAATATTATTCTTAACTTTTCTATAAAAACACTTTTATACTTAAAAATGCATTCTTCTGGAAAATTGTTTTTCGTCACGTTTTGTGAGTTTATTTTAAAATTAAATTCTGAAACTTATGGGGATTAAATTTGATAAAATTTATTCTATATTTTTAGTTAGAATTTATATATATGGTAAATATTTCATCTTTATTTTTAGTCAAAATGAATAATGACATGGGTAAAAATGTTATCACCGCGGTAAGGGAAAAATGGTAGAATAAGGATAGGACTATGAGATAAGGATTCAAACTCATCTATAACAATTAATATATTTTATTTTATGTGTTTAATTATACCAAACACTTAAAATATATTTAAAATGTTTCTTTTTTGGTTCCATAAGTCTTTGATAAAGACCCCAACAATATTTTAAGTCTAGAAAACTCCAAAATGTCACTCTCTTGTATTTAATTTTACTTTATGTTTCCATAGGGATAATAAGATGATATGAATGAGTTTAAAAAATATTTTGAACATAATTTATTTATTTTTATCAAATTTTGTAAAAAAATTATTTTGGTATAATTTCCTTAAATTCTTACACATTTCTTGTAAAACTAGTGGAAAAATCAAAGTAAATGATTTTAAAAACATGAAAAGTAATATGGTTGGATAAATAATGATTTAAGACACATTTTTTTAATAATAATGTATAATTTGTTTTTAAATATTTTACATTTGAATACCATACATTTCTTGATGTCTTTAATGTCAAAATATGTTAATAGTTCCCAAAATGACTATAATAGTATTTTATGTTAAATAATATATTACCAAATGATTTAAAAATCATAAAAAAATTATATAGGATAATGGGGATGATATATTTTCTAAAAATTCAACCCTTTTACATTTTTTATCCAATATTTTCCATATAATTAAATTTATAATCCTTTAGAATTGAAAATTTGGTACCGTGGTTAAGGTTCTAATTGTTTGATGAATTGGTTGAACAAAAATATTAAGGCATAAAATGAAACATAGACCTATCCAAAAAAATTGGAAGTTATTAATAACATACCCTATCTTATCATCTAAATTCTTCCTACTTGGTACCACTAAACCATAAAATATAATTTATTATATTTAAATCTTCTATGTAATTTCATGTGTGTCATTTCCTTCACTATAAAATGACACCACCTCTTCTATATTCTTCATACCAACTTGATCCATATATCTCGACCAAAACCAACGAAAATATCTTCTAAAATTACTTATACATGTTTTTTATTTTCTTTTCTCCTCAAAAAACCAGCCTTGGGATCCTTAAGAAGAAATCTAAAGGAGGTCAATCAACGAGGACGTAATCATTTTAATCGATCTCATTCATTTTACTTATTTTATTACCTTTTTCAATTATATTATTACCATTACATTATAATAACATAAGTATCTCACTTATACTGATATATTATTTTGTTTATGTAATAACCTTTATTCATTATTTCTTTCATAAAATTTGAAATGAATGTTGCGCTCATGAGTATGTGTGGACTATCACCTCCGTATAGCGATATGATTCATTTTCCATCACCATATTTAATGGTTTCTAATTATCATGGTTTTAATGTTTATATATTATATTTATGAATTAATTATTCTTCTATAATTATGATATATTATCTACTATCTTACTTTCCTATCATTGTGAAATGATAATGTTCCACATGCATATGTGTGGACTACCACCTCTATAAAGGGATGTGATTTTTTCATTTTTAGATTTACATGAATAGTAATGAGTATATATTTTATAAAAACATATCATAATTATGATATAATAATTATTATATAAATTTTAATTATTATTTACCTTTATTTCATTCAATCCATCTATAAATGAAAACATCATTCATGAGTACTTATAGAAAAGCATCTTCATGAAGTGATATAATCCATTTTCACCATTATTCTTTATGAATTTTTGTAAAAGTTTTTATAATGAATAAATATTATAATTATTAAATGATTAGGATTTTTTATATTACGAAACTATTACCAAGGTGTATGTATTGGAACCATCGAACTGAAGCATGCATGGACACCATTACAATTTTTACCCGAATGCCCATTTTAAGGAAAAATTATTAGTGAATGTATAACTTGAAATTAAAAAGAAATGATACATATTATGTTATGTATGAATATGGTTATATAATATATTTATAATAAATATATTTTTATGTACATTAGGTTTGAATGTGTATGAACCAAGATCAGACATGAGGTAAGGGTTTTTCATCTCACTTTTGTTTCTATGATAGATATGTCAAATTCACCAATTATTTTTTTCATGTGGTTTAAATATACTTCTTTTATATGTTATATAAAGAATATTTTATATTCAGGGTATTTAAATTTCAATTTTAATTTATTTCTTTTATTGGGGTTATGATTCAAAAATTACCAAAGTAGTAAGGGATTTATGTTACAATCACATTTATTTTTACAATTGTCTACGCTGGTATTTTATTGAATAAAATTATATGGATATTATAAATTAAGAACCATATATTTTCTTACCCTTTATTAATTCATGAAATAATTATGTAATAGTACCATTTATCTCTCTTTGTAATATAAAGAGATTGATAAAATATTTTTAAGAAAAACATTCTTTGTTTCATCTTTGGTCAAGAATCATTTTTTTTTTCACATCCATGATCTCTAAAATTTTCTCAATAATGATTTTACCATGATCCAATGATTTTTCAAAATTATTTTTAACCATGTTTTGCTTTGATAAAAATTTAAAGAATATTTTAGTTGTTTTATGAACAATACATGTTTTTCCAAAGGTTTGAAATGAATCATTGCATTTATGGATTACCGCATAAATAGAATTTCCCACTATCATGATCACACAATGATTTTATGACTTCATTACAAGTTTTCACATTTATTTTCAAATTAAAAAATTTTCATATTTTTTTGGAAATTGTTTTTATTTTTAATATGTCATTTCAAAATGAAAAGGGTATTTTCTTCAAGAAATATTATAGTAATATTTTAAAGTCATTTTTCATATATGATAACATAATTTTATGTTAATTATGTTCCATTAGATATGTGATCTAATGGTTGTGTCCCCTTATTTTATCTATATGGTTTGTGATGATTAATATTTATGTATGATTCCATGAAACCCGCTACTTTTTATAGGTTAACTATGTAAATATGAAATATTTCTAAGATCCATTTATTTTAATCAGGTTATGTATGATAAAATAATAAATGTTTTTATAATAATTGGAAAATTAATGGTTTAATGTTATGTGATGATAGGGTCTATTATATCCCCCTAATGCATTGTGTGATGATAGATAACTCATGATATAATCATGTTATGAATGAAACTAATTTCATATTCTTAACAAGATGTTTATACCTAGTTTAATGTTCATAAGTTTATGTGTAGACCTGGTTTCATGTCAATAAGTTTATACATGGACCTGGTTTCATGTCCATAAATTTATGTGAGGACAATATTTCATGCCCTTAACATAATGAGTAGACTTATTTGTATTTATAATTGTTAACAATTATATAAGCTTATGAATGTGCCACATTCCTATGTTTATGATATGCACTCACAGATCATGTTTTATTTTTGATGATTCCACACTCTAATGAATTGTTTCTTTTGTTAGGACAAAACCTTATAGCATAAATCCTGATTTCTGATCTATAAATTGATTAGATTTTAATTTATTATGTTGTGGTAATGTTCTCATGACATTTATTACTAAATATAATCATTGATTGATATCTACTATGTTTACCCTTAATGTTCGTATGAGATCACCCTTTATTATATTTTCTATTCCCTAGGATATGAATAAATTTTTTAAGTATGTTATGCTTTATAAGTGTACTAAATGTGAATATCATTGTGGGGGGATATTTATTTTCATAAACCAATTGATTCTATATCAATTATTCCAAATTCACTAAACCTCAATGATTACACCATGTATTGTACTAATATATGATAAATATTCATCAAAAATGATGTAATATTTTTGTAGATAAATTTTAGTAACTATAGTTGGTATCATGGAAAGGTTTCGTTATTTTTATAAACTAGGGTGAAGAAAATTTAGTGAGAAACTATATTATAAACCCATGTATAAGTGAATATACTATGTTTTAGTAAATAATGTACTATGGTTTCACTTCCAAATACATATCTTTATGGATGCTAGAAAGTGGATATGGTTGTGGCATAGATGAACCTAAGAGTAATGACTCTAAATGTGCAAGATTTGTTATTGAAATGATCATCACCGGTGTATGATGAGTGAGACTAATACTACACACCTATATAGACAATCCTGGGGGATATTTTTGGGTTAATCCACAAATTATTTATAAATAATTGTGAAGTATTTGAATATATGGTGACTAAGGATAACCTCAGTTAATCCTAAGGATTCATAGATTGAAATAAAGGTGTCATTATTTAGACATCCTGTGATTGCTTTTTCCTGAGTATATGATATCTCACCATGATTATTGTTACTCACACTATGATTTTTGGGTTTATTTAATAGTTGAGACCATAAATAATTATGTTAGCACTGAATTTGAAAAGCAATGTAGTGATTATCCTCATGGGAAACCAAATGAAATAGAAGATGGAATGTGAAATATTGCGATTATTCCTAAATAGATATCTCTAAATATGATGAAAAAACTAATGGTATAAGGATTTTTGAATAAATTAAATAAGATAAAAAAGAGGTTTCATGAAAACCATACATTAAATAAGATTAAATTTTTGAAATTTCAATAATGTGGGAAGAAGCACTTGGGGAAATGTCTCAGAGGAATAATAATATGTTTTATTTGGGGAAATGAAGGACATATATCTTGTAATTTTCATGGGTAAAATAAAATTCTAATGTATGGAAATAAATCAAATCCTAAGGTTTGATCTATAGTTCAATGTCTTACATGGGTGGAACTTGGGTATTTTCCGATTCAATTTCCCTAAAACAATGGTTAAATCCTAGAACATGGAAGGTATTATGATATGTTAATCATTGAAGTGGAATAATTGAATTACTTATGTATTGGGATTCCAAAATTATGTTTAAGAATTTTATTATCAATGATATTATATATATGATAATCATGAAATATCTAAGGATTGTTATACAGTAGTTTGTCATTAAGTATTTTCTAGTATATGTATAATGGTACTAATAAAATAGAAAAGTGATTTAGTGGTAATGTGATATTTTTAGAAAAAAGATGAATGAGGGATAAATAACAATTAATATATTCCAGATGTTGAGATAATAATGTTTAGTTCGGATAAACAGATGCTTGATATTGAATGGTATTGATGGTCCTCAAATTAATTAATTATTTGTTGAAAAAGTGGTTTATGTTATCATTGATAACGTTTACTACATTTTTTGGATTTATGGAATATATTTCATAATATATTATTTTATTTATGGAATAAATATAGAGTTAATTTTGGGAAGAATTTATTCATTCACCGAGGATATTAGGGAATGTATTAGTATATTTTAAGAGAATATATGATCAAGGTATTTTTTTTTGGTTTGTTAGATTATGAGTTATTTTATTTTGTTTGGGGATTAATGTGATGTTTATTTTTGTAAATTTAAGAACCATTTTTTGATAATAAAAAAATTGTTCTGAATTTTGTCAGAATTATTTTGGATAAATCTTAATGATAACTACTTATGTCATCATATAACTGGAAATTTGGGTGTTATTTTTAAGGTTTTAAAGATTAATGTATTATTTAATTATATGGATTTTCATAAAAATTGTTTAAATTATGAAAACCATTTTTTTTTGTATATATTTAAGAAAATATAAATGACTTGTCATTATTTTATGGATCTTACGATCCGTTAAATGTTAATTTAATTTATTCATGCATGAAAACTTTGTCTTGAATATTCATTTCTTATAGTAAAATATGATGTTAAAATTGGTCAAAGCATAACCAAAGGATGAAATTTTGATTATGAAATTGAAATAAATCAAGTAATTATATTTTCTCATTCTCTATATCTTCATTGTAAAAGAATCCCTTAACATTATGAAAAGGATATTTAATTAAGGAAAATTACACACAAACCATCATTTTTGATGAATTTATGGTCTTTTTATGCATCACTAATTTATGGTTTTGTGTTCATTACCTTTCTCATTACCATGTTCTCTATCACCCTCTATTATTTCTTGGACATTATTTTTTTCTCCTTCATGTCAATATTTTTACTACCCATAAATAGTCACCTTATCTGGTCATTTGGTTATGTATCATTTCAGGTAACCTTTATGTTTCTCAATCCCTCTTTTTAAAGGATTTTTTATTATCTCTTTATATGATGTGGATTTTCAAAAATGTTATTTTAAAATATTGAACCTTTTATGTCCGAGATAAAATTGTGAGGAGGTAATTTTTTTAAGGGGAAATTTAATGTTGGATTTGGTTCCCTAGAACCAAATTTCTTAATACATGATTTCCTGTTGTATTTATATATGATGTTTCTTATAGTATCTTGATTGTTCCTTTGATTAAAATTTGTATGTGATAATTTATTAATAGTATATTTCATCATGAAAGGGCATGGAATCTCCCTTCAGGGATGAGAAATTTGAGGTTCTATGAAATTATTCATGGACATTTTTCTATAGACGGATGATATTATATAATAGGGAACATTATATATAAGATATTAGGGGTATAATGCTCATAATACATTAATATAACTTATCATGGTGTTCTCCATTGGTAATCTTCACAATAGGAGGTTATGAGAACATACTCATATATAGGAAATCCACATTTTCATGTGTCATTGGTTGTTCCTATTAGCAGACATGTGTATTGATCTTTGGATGTTAAGGTTATCATTAATAAATGTCATGACTTGTGTACATTGATGTATTGACAACAACTATGATAACAAATTCTCATGGAGAGGTAGATATGTTGGGTATGTCATGAGTGATATTTCATTGATGGATAATAAAAGAAATGATTTAACCCCTTTTTCACTAGATGAAAGTTGATATCTCAATCCCTTTGATTGGAATGGAACTGCCTATATAAATTCATAACCATGATGTATGGTCAGCAAGTTGAATTCCAATAATTCACGGAAAGAGACATCAAGCATATCGGTTGATGTCACATGCATGAAACCTTCTTGATTTGAGATATCGCGAATAAGGGGTTATATTAAATTGTAAGAATTTATAATAAGTTTTATGTTTTTTAGACATTAGATTATTTTTTATGAGTGTCTTTCCCTATTTCTAGACACTAACCTTGGAATTTAGGTGGATATTCCTAATACCATGGAGAAAAATTACTATAGGGTCGCATGCTAAGTGTATCTGTAATATCATTTAAATTAAAGTATTAAATGTGACAAGTTAAAATAAATAATATTTATTCGGGTTTGGATGATCACTATAATTTAATTACAAGTTATTCAAAAGAATAAGTGGGTTAAATAAAAATAAAAAATAATTTTTACATGTTTTGGATAATATAATATAATATATATTATATTTATCAATTAATAATGTAGTGATATTTATTTATTAAACAAATAGTCATTATTCAAGGATTGATAAATGTCTATAATGGAATGATGAATGAGCTTAATGGTCCAGTTGGAAATAGTATAAATGATATTTATTTACATTATTAATTTATTCAATATTTCAAAAATTTATTATTATTATTATTATTGGAAAATGAATCAACTAAGAATTAGAAGGAAAATAAAGGACTTGTGTGAAATTTTCCATCCATAAACCTTCCATAATAAATATCTAATTATATCACATTTCATAATCACTCCTATTGTGCATAATGGATAGAGGGAGACTCTATAAATCCCTAGATAGATATATAGGTATCAAGAGTGCACTCTCTCTTCCTGATTTCTCAAACTATCAAGATAAATTCAAGAGTTCTTTCTCCTCCAATAATAATATAGTTATGAATAGAAAAAAACAATGAAAACAATCAGGATCATCCATGATATCACCAAACGATTCTAAAGAAATGTTTTGATAGTGTGTTTCATGTGTTTATAATCACTAAACGGATTCTACCCAAGAAAACTATAACACAATGATGGTATGATGAGTTTTAGTCAATCAGTTCATTAATGAAATATAAATTACAAGTTTAGGTAATTCTATATTTTCTAATAAATTAATTATAAATAACATGTGAAAATCATCCTCTAATGGTTCCATGTTTTTAATCTAGTCAATTATTCTATTATTTTCATTGTAAATGATTTTTAATCATGTGTGGAAAATAATATAAGTAAATTAAGGAAAAATTCTGAATTGGTTATTCCATCAAAGGATGCTACCACTGTGTTCAAAACCCATAAGTTATTTCAGAGGGATCACATGGTTAATTTATAATTATTTATTATTCATCGATGGTTTTCATGAAATTTCATTTTATTTTACTCATATAAATTGATTTTAATATCGGAACCTCATTTTTTATTCCCTTCTTTGTTCTCTCTAACATAACTGATAAATAGCTAAGATTGAAAAATGATGAAACATCTGAAAAAACACCACCTATAGTGAAAAGTTTATTCCCGAACAATACCAAAATACATGAAATGTACTTCCTATATACACAATTTATATAGTGTATCTCACCTATATCACTCTATATCATGTTAAATCCCATAATATTGGATCTAATATCTAATAAAAGTATATTAGGGCATAGATCCAGATAGGTCGGCACAAGGTTTAAAGAAATACAAATTGTGTGACTAATCTACATGACATGTAGTCCCCAATTTCTCATGGATGAGAAGACAGAGTTCCCCAACATGTTTTTTATTGGATACCTGATATGGGTACTATAATTTCATGAAACTCTAAGGATACACACCATGTAATATGGATGACATGACATGTACCTAAATCTCATCTGCAACAGGAAACACACCTAGCCCCTAATCATGCTCTGTGGACACAAAAAGAGGAAAATACATGTTTTGTACTATAGTACATGTTATGTAGTTTATTGTAGATTCTGTGTCCAATTTTACATAGAGAAAAATTAAATATATAATCAAACATACTCACAAGTGTTTTGTGGGTCATTTATTTTATAGTACACACCATGTAAGAGGATTTATAAAATATATTAAATCAATTTCTATGTTAAAATTTCTGACAAGCACATGCATTTTCCTCCATGCACCCTTGTGTACTATATTAATTTTAAAAAAATTATTTTTTTCAAAATATATATATATATATATATAATGGCGAGTTAAGGATTCTTAGATAGAATTAAGATATTAATTTGATTAATTTGTGGCAATTTATCTTAATTAATAAATGAATCAAAATAATTAATAGCAATGTTGAAAATGTATGATCATTGCATGTTACATAGTTTATTATGATATTAGAACATACGTGTTTATGTTATTGGATTCTTTTAATTTATTATTATTAAATTAAAATTGGTGTCATGTGTGTCATCCCTTTTTTCTTATTTTGTTACGGATTGCGTGTCCATGGTTTCCTTTATATAAATATCCTTTATTTAATATATTCAATCCCATAACCAACATGTGAGTATAATATTGTGTAAGTATAGAGATACTAGTTCATAAGAGACCATACAAGTCCAGGAGCTGAGGATATCCTAGTTGAGGTGATACATAAGAATCAAGGTGGAATGCTGCGTCACAAACCAAGTTACGATTCACAGTGTTTTCCCCAAGAGTTAAGGGTTAGTTTATCATCTTATAGATAAACTAACTATTACATAATCTCATGATCATGATACATATATTTTATTTCATTCAATTTAATGGTTAATTATTTATGATTTTTGATATTTCACAATCACCTAGTAAATGAATTAACAAGAATGAAAGATAAAATAAAATACAACTTGATTAGGCATGAATGTTTTATTAAACATGGTTAATCACCTAAGTAAAATTCACTTAATATTAACAAGTCTTGTGATAAAATGAGATAAATTCATAAAGGTAAAAAATCCCTCAACTAAAATATTAAGTAGGCTAAGCCTTCCACTAATGAAGTTATAATTAACCTCATAGTTCAAAATGATTGACCTACCCAAATTGATGTGATTTCAATTATCATGGAACTTTTAGCTTGATGTTTTGAGTTGACTTACCTTATTTTACATCGTGCGTTAACTTCCCAAGTAGTTAATGGTGTAAATAAGAGTAAATAGTTGAGGAGATTCTTATTTTGTATTTTAGGATTTGGGAGTTCACTCAACGGATCAAGGAATCACGAGTTAATGCAGTTGGGAAGATATGTCTACCAAAAACCATTAAAATAATTTTTTAGGCAGATGTATGGGTTATGAGAAGGTGAATATATACCATTTTCAAGAGAATATATATTATTCAAGACAATATGAAACCAATGGAGAGGGATATTAGGTTTCAACAAAATAGTGGGATACTGATAAATTTTAATTTTAAAATTTTTAATCAGTTTTTTGTAATCAAACAAGTACAAATAATTTTCTCATAATTTGTAGAAATGGAAAATCCAAAAACATTGAAAATATCACTATGATCCATAATAGAGAAGGATAAACTTATCCCTGATGTGAATTTCTAGGAATGTTATAGGCACTTAAATGTTATATTATACCATGAATAAATATTATATCTTTCGAAAACCCCACTTCCCAAGTCTCTCACCAAAGAGACTACTGAGGAAGAAGTATCTCCCTATTTTAGGCATGTGGGTGGTGTAATGGATGTTCAATGTTTCGGGTTATCCTTCATATAAAATTATATTATAAATTAATATGTCGATATGGATGCACATATCCTCATTTCTCACCTTCAGGGACTCTATCAAGAAAAGGTGAGATCTGAGAGATATCATGTAAAATCTTGGAGAGTGGGTGCTAGTTGGTACACATGTATTCAAGATGATTGGATATATTGATCACTTGAAAATCTTCAGGTTTGGGATTCATGATGAGATACATACATATCTCATTCTATCCTCACAACCAAAAAAACATCCCCATATATATTATGAATTATAATTTGAGAAATAGAAAGGAGACACTTTTAGAACATATTAATCTTATTCTCCGAGTTAATAAGGAAACATGGAATCAAAAACTCATTTTCATTATGGTGAATAAGATAATTAAGGACAAGGAAAAGTGGTTGATTAATCCATCCATGTTGAAGGATGTGTAGCACCATCATTTCAAGAAGAAGAATATCTAGAGGTAAGAAAAGGAATAATTTGTAGTACTTTTTTTATGTGGTGATTAGGTCTAATGGAAGAAGAATTCCACTCAACTAAAGAATCAAACAAGAAGCTTCATGTAAATTCATTATGCAGTAGAATATTTCTACATTTATAAGTTGTGTACAAGATATTACATGTGGTACTCACATTTGTATCCAAATATAGGAACCGATTATATTTCTAAAGGTTTCTAGAGGTGAGGTTGATCTATGGGAATCCAATGGAGTGAGTTTGGATACTCAATCCATTAGAGGCAACCATCTCACATTTTCAACATTATGTATTTTAGTTTTAATGTATTTTTATTATGTTCTAATTGTTACCAATAACATCATTTACATTTCTTGTCTAGGCATGGAATTATTTTTTTCCTCTCTGGAAATTCGAATTACTACATTTATAAAGATATCATATGTTATTGTATGAAAAAATTGAATAACGATATTTATGTATTAAATTCCAAAAAACCTAATATTTTCCATTGAAAATAAAAAAAATAAAATTGAATAATATAACACTTGGTTGTGTCATCATCATCTTGGTCAAATAAATAAGATTCATTTGGAAAATCTCTATCAAGATTGTTACTTAGACTCATTTGACCATAAACCACTTGAATGAGGTCACAATTACTTATAAGGTAAGATGACCAAACCAACATTTGGTGCTCAAGGTGAAACATATATATAGATTCTAGAATTTGTACACATTGATGTGTGTGGAAAATTTTAAGTTGAATTTAGAGGTAGATTCTCATATTTTATTACTTTTACAGATGACTTGAATATGTATGATTATATCTACATGATTAGGTATAAGTTTGAATACATTAAGAATTTCAAAGAGTTCATGAATTAATTTTAGAATCATAATGGTAATAAGATAATGAAAATTTGATCAGATCAAGGTGGTGAATATCATAACCAAGACTTTACCAACTTTCTACAAGAGTCTACTATTTTATCACTACTCACTTCACCTTAAATATCATAGTGAAATAGTTTTAGTGAAAGGAGGAACCATACCTTCCTATATATATTAAGGTTGATGATGAGTCACACAAGCCTTCCATTAGGTTTTTGGGGATATGAATTATAAATTTCATCATTCTAACTAAACTGAGTACCAACTAATGTGGCATACAATATTCCCTTCCTGTAAGGGAGTAGAAGGAATCTCATTTATTCATATGTCCATGCATGGGGTTGAGAATTGTTTGTTAATGCTAGCTCAGGCCATAGACTACCACCCCAAGGTATGTAGTATATCATTATTGGATATTCAAAAGAAAATGGGGGATACTATCTATACAACCCTTTATATAAGAATGTAACTGTCAGAAGATAGGTTGTCGTTCTTGAGATGGATCACATCCTCAAGGTGGATTGTGGGAGAAATATTGACGTTGATGAAGTTGATACATATGATACACAAGAGTCAATACAAGAAATAATTCAATCGGTACCCATGGAAGAATTTGTTCCTGAAACACAAGTTTCGAATAGGAGCACTGAAAGAGGTGACATAACTAGAGAGATATGGTTTATTAATCACTAAATATGGTGAGTTGTTAATGGTTGAAAATAATGATCCTATATCCTACAAGCAGGAAGTAGAAAACATAGAAGTTGAAAGATGGCAAGAAGACTTGGATTCCGAGATGAATTCCATCACTGTTAGAGTCTCTCTTTTTGGAGAAGGTGCATTAGTGATGGACTTTTGTCACAAAAAATCACTTCCAGCAGGAGTCTATAACTAATGAATTGTTGCAAGAAATGATGCCATAATTGTGGTTATTTGCGACAACCTGTCCCAAATAGAAACAAATTATGATGGATAAAATAACCATCCCAAATGATGCTCGTAATTTTTTTAAAATGATCAATTGCGATAGTCTATCACAATTAATATTATTTGTGACAGACTAATCTTATGTCTCAAATAATATTATTTTTGAAAAAAATAAAATAATAATACAAAAATAATTTTTTTAAAAATTTAAAAAATTTAAAAATTTAAAAAATTTAAACATTGAAAATATTTAAATAATTATAAAAATAAAAAGATCAAAAAAAAAATAAAATTTTAAAAAAAATTAAAATTAATTAAAATTATTTTCAAATAATGAAAAATAATTAAAAATATATAAAAATTAATTAACATATTTAAAAAAATTAAAAAACATAAAACAAACATAAATGTAATACATCATTTCAAACATAATACGTTTTTCACCCCAAATTACAAAATAGTCATAAAACATCCCAAATCATCAACTAGTCTCAGGTGGAGGAGGATCACTTGAAGGATTCGTGGAAGGAAACTCCATACCAATGTCATGTGCAAGGTGCCGCATATACTCCAACAACTTCTCAACTCTCTGATGTTGTTGTTCACACTCCTCCTCTAACTCACTCTGCATCTGTTGTTATAAGGCCCCAGCCTTAAACCTTACTTAATCTTGAGTAATTACAAGATTACACATTGAGGATATTTTCAAGTTTAGAGTTTTAGAGAATTAGATCATGAAACTTGCATTACATTCCACATTTAAACAAAGTGGTTACATAAAAGATAGTATTTATTCTTCCCATCAACGGGAACATATTTAAAATATAACATGGATTCTTTCTTGACACATCCTTGACACTATCATCACATCATGTACCTTTCCCTTGACCTGTGAAAAACATTTCAAAAACTTGGGATGAGCACAAAAATATCAGTAAGAGTTATAAAAATATGGAAAGGAAACATGAGTTCATATATACATAATAATGAAATCATACTTTACCCATAAAACAAAGGCACTTTAACATACCTCATCAAACCATGAATAAATCATAGAAATCATAAGACATAAAGGTAACTTGAGGCATTCATAACATTCTTACGTAGGGAGTAACCCTCTTGGTTACGTTTGGAATTCCCATCACAGTATATTCCCTAAATCTCTTCGGAGAAACCTTAACGTTTCACTCCTTCGCGTTACCCAATGCATTGGAGAGCTATATCGGGCTCACCCGCCCTTAGTTTATCACGGAACCACCCATTCTTCATAACAATGCCCAAGAACCATAACATAATCGTATCACATAAAACATGAATAAAGGAAACATAACATTTCCACATTTCAATCACAATATAACATTTTAGGATATTGAAATAAGGAATCCATTCAAAAAGAAACCAATTCCAAAACCATTTAAAACATCTAATAAAGAGATTTTTGAATCAAAGTGTCCCATACCACCTTGAAGCTTTTAACATTTTAAATCATTAATATCCATTTAAATAAATCCTTAAAACCATTTTGAAAACATGGATATTAATAAGAACAAATAATTAAAACATTTAAAACGATATTCTGGTAAAAGGGGTTTCACCAAAATTAGAGACACTTGAATACTATAATTGAGGAATAACATTTAGTCAGAACTTTATAATATCATGAGAATAAAAGGATTCATGATATAATACTCCAAAGGACAGTATATACACCATATAAGAGTGAATTGGTGCATAACAACAATGAACCCTCAATAGAAATGTCAAATGTGATGAAATCCCTTATAAAGATGGTATCCTTAAATTAAGGACAAATAAATCTCAAAATATATGTGACAAATATAAATACAACAAATATAAGTGGATATTAAGTGTAAAACAATAAAAGGTCATTCACACATATTCGATGGATGACATATTCAATGACTACATGTTGAACCCAAAGAAATCGAAATTGGGTTAAAAACATCCCTTGACAGCCTAACGGCATCACATCAAAATGAGTTGATGAGAGATAAAAAGCGTATCTCATCACTTGGACATAAAATTTACATCAGTAAGGATATATGAGAACATATCCCAACATAACAATATGTAAATTAAAATACCCAACAAAAGAAGTCTTTTAAAAAAGAGGAGGGTGAAAGGTTCCCTTACCGACTTGGGTATCTTTCAAAACATACACCCCATGAAAGAAGGACAATAGATAATTGATGTAAATACTCATAAAAGAAAGTATATTACAAAAAGAGTATAATAATGGACAGTACATACACCACTCAAAGGAATTTATGGCAAATGAAGCATAAATCTCACGGGAATAAAAGTGAGATGAAAAATCCCTTACGAAAACTCGGCAGCCTAACGGCGCCACATAAAACTTCCAAAATGGATTGATGAGAGAGAATAGGGTCTCTCATCACATGAACATAAAAATTACAGTAATTGTAATATAAAATATCATCCCAATAACAAGAAAGATTAGCTTTAAAAGGAATGACATAAAAGTGTGTACTTAAAAAGAAAGAGAGGAGTAGGATCCCTTACCTCGAGTCCGACTTGACTCGATCGTTCTTTAATCTCCTGAATAATAAACTTGAGTTAATTTCTAATTCCTTAAGAACCCTTTTCAAGTTCATTATTACTTTTATACCACTTATTACCATGTCACAAACATTATGTAATAATTTAAGTTAATAATATTTGTTTTGCCGATATTTGGTTCTTAAGTCGAAAGTGGTCTTCTTACAATTACATGTTGTTCGTGTGGCCAAATGTTTATTATATCCAGAATTGTATTCATTAAGTAGATATCATATATGTCATATATATCCAGTACATGCATGCATTTATAACATTACATAATCATTTAGAGGTAGGAAATTAAATGCACCGTTCATGGAGACGGTAAGCTGTACGTACGCATGAACGCTACTTTCATTTCTATTTCTTATTTTATAGAATGGAATAATAATGATATAAAGGTATATTATAATTCCAGTATAATATCATATATAATATCATATTTCCATCCTTTATACATCCCACATATGGTATTTAACGAATCAAATCACTTTGAGGGGGCGGTAGTCCGCACTTCCTTAAATGAAGATATCGCGTATACCCATAATGGAAGCCATAAAGGTAAGACAAAAATGAAAAATACAGAATCATAAATAAAACATAAACATATTATATATCATATATAAAAATAGTGACATCATAATGTCCACCTTTGAAGGTGTTAAATGAGTATTGAACGATCATCGTTTCGGGAGGCAGAATTTCACAATCCACGGAAACCGTATGTTCTTTAACCATTTGATGTAGTTGTGTGAGAGTGTAGCTCGAATAAATCTTATAAAAACATCCTAGTATATTTAGGATACTGGTGTTGTTACAAAAGAAGTAAATAAAAAGAGTTTAGGGGGTTGGAGAAGCAAAATAAAACAAATGAACATGAGAGAATGAATTACCTTTAAAAGTGTAACTCCTTTTGATTTAAGCCTAAAGGCTTCCTGTGAAAGGATTCTGCCCAAAGGGAGTCCTCTAGGATGAGGAGAGGTATGTGGAGACAGTAAATGGGCAGGGGTTTGCCGAGCCAAAGGCTTGAGGAGTGTGTTAAATGAGGTAGAGGTGGGGGCCTTTTATAAGAGGAGAGGAGGGGTACTTTGGGAAAGTAAATAAATATTACTTTATTTGAAAATGTGTTTCGGTTTTAAAAGGTCCCACATTGATAGAATTCGTGGATATGGTGATAAGGCTTCGAAATCCACTCATCCAATAAGTTTTTTTACATGTGTAGTTCATAGATTTTACATTATCTTTCCATTTTATTTAAATCGTCAAATATTGATATCATCGCTGCATCATTATTATGTCATAAATAATTTAATTTATTTAATGTCTAAAAATTATAAAAAAAAATACTATTATGTATGAAATCTTTTTATCTTTCCAATTAATATTTATAATCAAAAAGATGACTTGTATAACCCCACATAAAAATTGTTTTAGTAAAACATATCATGTTTGTGTCAATTTTACTTTTACATTAAATAAAAAGTTATTTATGTCATTTCCCAACCAAAATGTCTCCATGGGGTCCCCAAGTTGACCCATGGCTTGTCTTGGTCGGCCATGACACAACCAATAAGGTTGGGACATGTGTCTAGGTCATTTCATATTATTAAAGCATTATTTATACCTTAAACTACACCAATTACCACTAATCGCGATTAAGAACTTAATAAGTTACTATTCACCAAAAAATTGTTATAATCTCATTGAACCACATTTTACTTCTTAATGACAACCATGTATGTCGGATTTTTGAAAATCAAAACACAATGATGGCAAAATTTCATTTAAACGGAAAATCAGTTTTTATAAGTACCACTTAGTGGTTTCACTATTCATCAAAAATTGAAGTTTTTCAGAAAAATCCCAAAAATTCACCCTAAGCTATATTTGATATTCTGAATTCAAAAATGAAGTCCGTTTTAAAAAATTCAAAACATATAAGTCACATTAATTAATTTAATAATTAATTCCCGCTGTCATGACAAATAGCATGTTTTTATGAAACAATAAGTATCAAAAGATTGACACTAGTTTAAGTCTGATTTCAAAGCGAAATTGATTCCAACGACCACTATTGGATTTAATGGTAAAAATATTTTCTAATTTCACTTTAATACCAATTAAAAATATAATCTAATCATATAAATAAATTAGATTAAAATGAGGTTTTGAATTAAAATACAACATTTTACACTATTCAAAAAAAATGAACTTTTTCGGAAAGATACCAAATATTTACACAAAGTAAATATTGATGTCCCGATTCTTAAGAAGAGCTTTATTTGGTCCAATAGAATGTATAAGAGTGAACAAAACTATATTTAATGATGGTTTTCCATTGAATGGCGATAAGTGAACCTTTAGTGAAAACTAGGGCATATATGCCTAAAATTGAATTCTTTCCGTATTTTAAGCCTCTATCCTTTATTGGATAAATGTAAAAACATTTAAAAACATATATAATCATATTTTAGTTATTTCTATCCATTCCCGCCATTACAATGGCTACATGTTAACTACCATTTAAAATAATATTATTTTATTATTAGAGTGCAACGTAAGATTCCCAAGAAACTCGTTCTTGCGTGTTGGGTACGCCATCGAGCATAGCGTCCCCTTTAAAGTCATTTAAATATTTTATTCACAAATATGGATAAATATGAAATGTCATATTCTTTATTTACCTGGGGTGTTACATCCTTCCCCCCTTTTGGGAATTGCGTCCTCGCAATTTTAAAATTGCGCTTGGAAACATCCTTGGAAGTCCCACATCGGAACAAAAGTCGGTAAAACAAACTCTTTAAAATAAAGAGAGATAAGTACAAAGGTCACCCATGTTAACCCATACTAGGATTCAAAGTATGAAAATATGGACATGGAGGAAAAAACAAAGGGTCATGTTCTGATGGAGAGTGATAGAAAACATGTTTAGGAGAAAGTTAACCACGAGAAAATCACAAACTTGTGATGGGTTAAACGGTCTTCGATTCCCCAGTAGGAAAAGTTAATAGACAACATTTTTGTTTTAAGTTACTTTTTATTGCGGAATTTATTCATAAGGAAACATAATCACTTATCATATTGACTTTCAACCTTTATTAGATTCCTTACACAAACTCATATTTTCTCCAAAAGACGAGTATTTATGAAGACTTGTTCACATTAAGAGTACTATAATCAACTTCTAGAGAATCACCTAATCCACAAAATATAACTATATACTTCCCATGTCTTTAGACTTTAACCAAATCCAAAACCAAAAAGGCTAGTACAAGATCAGATAATCCAGAAAAGGATAACCCTTTATAAAAATAAAATCTATTCTTAATCTCCAAAATTTGTCCAACAAAAACCAAAGTTCAACGAGGAGCATCCGATAAACAAATTTGTCCATAAAATTCTTCAAAGTAAACCAATATAATATTGAAACCCAAATATTTGAAGGATTTAGTCGCATATTCTTCCAAGATAAATCGTAACATTTATCTCCAAACAATATCAGTTGCTCCTAAAGTCTCGTTTTGAAAAGTAATTAACCTAATCACATATCCTCCATGATAGGTTAATCATTTTTAAAAATAACCCAAAATCAACTTACTCTTAATTCATAAAATCATATAACTAGAATGAATCCGTCAAACTAACCAGGGACTTCACGTAGTCCAGTGGTAGGTGATAAATACCAGTCGCACATTGGTTGTGGGTTCGATTCCCACAGCTTTGTCCGACGCGACGGGATGTCACACGGTCTGCGTGTTGTCCTTTTTCCAAAACTATATAATTCTTAAAACATTCCCCAAAATGAGATAAAATATTCAAGAATAATCATAACATATTTTAACCTCAAGTTTATCTCATTCCTTTAATTTTCTATCATATCATAGAGTAACCCATAATTACCTAAAAATTAAGTATCATATAAACCCTAATGGTTTCCTTAAAAATTATTACCTGAATTTCCACATCGAATTGGCCATCTCGTACCTGATGCATTAGAGAACTCACCAAGGTTGAAGTGGTTGATCATGACTCCTTGATATTTGGTTTAGAACAACCACGAGTTTCCTCATTGAATCCTCCATTTTATCTAGTATCTTAATCAGAGAACCACCACAGTTTCCTTCAAACTTGTTGTCTCTTTGGTGCCTGCTAGATCCATCCATTCACTAAAAATAGAAATGTCAGTGTGAGTATATCAACAAAACCATCATGTACTAATGTGGAAAGTAAACACTAAGATACACTTACTCATTCACTTTATCTAAAACTAGGTCTCTTTCTGAAATCCTAACCATTATGGTAATGTCACTTATGCTTAAAGAATACCCTAACCTCTAAAGTTGTCTAAACCGACCTTTGATACCAACTATAAGGCCCCAACCTTAAACCTTACTTAATCTTGAGTTATTACAAGATTACACATTGAGGATCTTTTCAGGTTTAGAGTTTTAGAGAATTAGATCATGAAACTTGCATTACATTCCACATTTAAACAAAGTGGTTACATAAAAGATAGTATTCATTCTTCCCATCAACGGGAACATATTTAAAATATAACGTGGATTCTTTCTTGACACATCCTTGACACTATCATCACATCATGTACCTTTCCCTTGACCTGTGAAAAACATTTCAAAAACTTGGGATGAGCACAAAAAGCTCAGTAAGAGTTATAAAAATATGGAAAGGAAACATGAGTTCATATATACATAAGAATGAAATCATACTTTACCCATAAAACAAAGGCACTTTAACATACCTCATCAAACCATGAATAAATCATAGAAATCATAAGACATAAAGGTAACTTGAGGCATTCATAACATTCTTACGTAGGGAGTAACCCTCTTGGTTACGTTTGGAATACCCATCACAGTATATTCCCTAAATCTCTTCGGAGAAACCTTAACGTTTCACTCCTTCGCGTTACCCAATGCATTGGAGAGCTATATCGGGCTCACCCGCCCTTAGTTTATCACGGAACCACCAGTTATTCATAACAATACCCAAGAACTATAACATAATCGTATCACATAAAACATGAATAAAGGAAACATAACATTTCCACATTTCAATCACAATATAACATTTTAGGATATTGAAATAATGAATCCATTCAAAAAGAAACCATTTCCAAAACCATTTAAAACATCTAATAAAGATATTTTTGAATCAAAGTGTCCCATACCACCTTGAAGCTTTTAACATTTTAAACCATTAATATCCATATAAATAAATCCTTAAAATCATTTTGAAAACATGGATATTAATAAGAACAAAAAATTAAAACATTTAAAACGATATTCTGGTAAAAGGGGTTTCACCAAAATTAGAGACACTTGAATACAATAATTGAGGAATAACATTTAGTCAGAACATTATAATATCATGAGAATAAAAGGATTCATGATATAATACTCCAAAGGACAGTATATACACCATATAAGAGTGAATTGGTGCATAACAACAATGTACCCTCAATAGAAATGTCAAATGTGATGAAATCCCTTATAAAGAAGGTATCCTTAAATTAAGGACAAATCAATCTAAAAATATGTGTGACAAATATAAATACACCCAATATAATTGGATATTAAGTGTAAAACAATAAAAGGTCATTCACACATATTCGATGGATGACATACTCAATGACTACATGTTGAAACCAAAGAAATCGAAATTGGGTTAAAAAGTTCCCTTGACAGCCTAACGGCATCACATCAAAATGAGTTGATGAGAGATAAAAAGCGTATCTCATAACTTGGACATAAAATTTACACCATTAAGGAGATATGAGAACATATCCCAACATAACAATATGTAAATTAAAAGACCCAACAAAATAAGTCTTTTAAAAAAGAGGAGGGTGAAAGGTTCCCCTACCGACTTGGGTATCTTTCAAAACATACACCCCATGAAAGAAGGACAATAGATCATTGATGTAAATACTCATAAACGAAATTATATTACAAAAAGAGTATAATAATGGACAGTACATACACCACTCAATGGAATTTGTGGCAAATGTAGCATAAATCTCACGGGAATAAAAGTGAGATGAAAAATCCCTTACGAAAACTCGGCAGCCTAACGGCGCCACATAAAACTTCAAAAATGAATTGATGAGAGAGAATAGGGTCTCTCATCACATGAACATAAAAATTACAGTAATTTTAATATAAAGTATCATCCCAATAACAAGAAAGATGAGCTTTAAAAGGAATGACATAAAAGTGTGTACTTAAAAAGAAAGAGAGGAGTAGGATCCCTTACCTCAGGTCCGACTTGACTCGATCGTTCTTTAATCTCCTGAATAATAAACGTGAGATAATTTATAATTCCTTAAGAACCCTTTTCATGTTCATTATTACTTTTATACCACTTATTACCATGTCACAAACATTATGTAATCATTTAAGTTAATAATATTTGTTTTGCCGATATTTGGTTCTTAAGTCGAAAGTGGTCTTCTTACAATTACATGTTGTTCGTGTGGCCAAATGTTTATTATATCCAGAATTGTATTCATTATGTAGATATCGTATATTTCATATATATCCAGTACATGCATGCATTTATAACATTACATAATCATTTAGAGGTAGGAAATGAAATGCACCGTTCATGGAGACGGTAAGCCTAACGTACGCATGAACGCTACTTTCATTTCTATTTCTTATTTTATAGAATGGAATAATAATGATATAAATGTATATTATAATTCCAGTATAATATCATATATAATATCATATTTCCATCCTTTATACATCCCACACATGGTATTTAACGAATCAAATAACTTTGAGGGGGCGGTAGTCCGCACTTCCTTAAATGAAGATATCGCGTATACCCATAATGGAATCCATAAAGGTAAGACAAAAATGAAAAATACAGAAGCATAAATAAAACATAAACATATTATATATCATATATAAAAATAGTGACATCATAATGGCCACCTTTGAAGGTGTTAAATGAGTATTGAACAATCATCATTTCGGGAGGCAGAATTTCACAATCCACGGAAACCGTATGTTCTTTAACCATTTGATGTAGTTGTGTGAGAGTTTAGCTCGAATAAATCTTATAAAAACATCCTAGTATATTTAGGATACTGTTGTTGTTACAAAATAAGTAAATAAAAAGATTTTAGGGGGTTGGAGAATCAAAATAAAACAAATGAACATGAGAGAATGAATTACCTTTAAAAGTGTAACTCCTTTTGATTTAAGCCTAAAGGCTTCCTTTGAAAGGATTCTGCCCAAAGGGAGTCCTCTAGGATGAGGAGAGGGATGTGGAGAGAGTAAATGGGCAGGGGTTGGCCGAGCCAAAGGCCTGAGGAGTGTGTTAAATGAGGTAGAGGTGGGGGCCTTTTATAAGAGGAGAGGAGGGGTACTTTTGGAAAGTAAATAAATATTACTTTATTTGAAAATGTGTTTCTGTTTTAAAAGGTCCCACATTGATAGAATTCGTGGATATGGTGATAAGGCTTCGAAATCCACTCATCCAATAAGTTTTTTACATGTGTATTTCATAGATTTTACATTATCTTTCCATTTTATTTAAATCGTCAAATAATGATATCATCGCTGCATCATTATTATGTCATAAATAATTTAATTTATTTAATGTCTAAAAATTATAAAAAAAATACTATTATGTAGGAAATCGTTTTAGCTTTCCAATGAATATTTATAATCAAAAATATGACTTGTATAACCCCACTTAAAAATTGTTTTAGTAAAACATATCATGTTTGTGTCAATTTTACTTTTACATTAAATAAAAAGTTATTTATGTCATTTCCCAACCAAAATGTCTCCATGGGGTCCCCAAGTTGACCCATGGCTTTTCTTGGTCGGTCATGACACAACCAATAAGGTTGGGACATGTGTCTAGGTCATTTCATATTATTAAAGCATTATTTATACCTTAAACTACACTAATTACCACTAATCGCGATTAAGAACTTAATAAGTTACTATTCACCAAAAAATTATTATAATCTCATTGAACCACATTTTACTTCTTAATGACAACCATGTATGTCGGATTTTTGAAAATCAAAACACAATGATGGCTAAATTTCATTTAAACGGAAAATCATTTTTTATAAGTACCACTTAGTGGTTTCACTATTCATCAAAAATTGAAGTTTTTCAGAAAAATCCCAAAAATTCACCCTAAGCTATATTTGATATTATGAATTCAAAAATGAAGTCCGTTTTACAAAATTCAAAACATATAAGTCACATTAATTAATTTAATAATTAATTCCCGCTGTCATGACAAATAGCGTGTTTTTATGAAACAATAAGTATCAAAAGATTGACACTAGTTTAAGTCTGATTTCAAAGTGAAATTGATTCCAACGACCACTATTGGATTTAATGGTAAAAATATTTTCTAATTTCACTTTAAAACCAATTCAAAATATAATCTAATCATATAAATAAATTAGATTAAAAAGAGGTTTTGAATTAAAATACAACATTTTACACTATTCAAAAAAAATGAACTTTTTCGGAAAGATACCAAATATTTACACAAAGTAAATTTTGATGTCCCGATTCTTAAGAAGAGCTTTATTTGGTCCAATAGAATGTATAAGAGTGAACAAAACTATATTTAATGATGGTTCGCCATCAAATGGTGATAAGTGAACCTTTAGTGAAAACTAGGGCATATATGCCTAAAATTGAATCCTTTCCGTATTTTAAGCCTCTATACTTTATTGGATAAATGTAAAAACATTTAAAAACATATATAATCATATTTTAGTTATTTCTATCCATTCCCGCCATTACAACGGCTACATGTTAACTACCATTTAAAATAATATTATTTTATTATTAGAGTGCAACGTAAGATTCCCAAGAAACTCGTTGTTGCGTGTTGGGTACGCCATCGAGCATAGCGTCCCCTTTAAAGTCATTTAAATATTTTATTCACAAATATGGATAAATATGAAATGTCATATTCTTTATTTACCTGGGGTGTTACAGTTGTATCATCTCATCCTGAGCTTACAACCTCTTCTCATAATTTTCATTAGAGAAGGATATCAAAGATGACTATCCATAGGCTCCCTTCGATCTCACTGATGATATCACATAATTATCATAATAACTCATAGGTTTCATTCAGGAACCAACACCAATCACTTGTGAAATTTCAATAAAAAACTACTAACAAAAATATGGCATTTTCGGTAGCCTACATGTTTTCCAGTGCAGTGATCAGTATAAATCTTCTTATTAAATGTATACTCCATAATTGATGGGTCAGTAGAAGAATATATATATATATATAACAGAAATTATAATTTTAAAACATATACACATTAAAAAATAATATCACTTATCATACTTCATCGATGTGTGCTAAATGTATGAATTTTGGTCCTCTGTGTGACCTCCTACCACTCCCAGATCTGACTTTCAGATGATGAATTACTCTCTAGTAGAAGCACAATCCAACCCATACCTATGCTGAGATATAGTCAGGATGATGGGAGATGTAAGACTGGATGAAAATATTAGTAGAATATTTTTCCTTAGCTCTCTTTATAAGGTTGTGTAAAAACAAATAAAACTGATCATGCATACAAATATCTCATTCCTCTCAGAAAGGATATCTCAAGAAATTAGCAATCAGATACCATAAATTCTGCTGTAAAATTAAAAAACAATATTTCATCAATTAAATAAATTTTAAAAAGTATATATAATTTTGATAACGTACAATCCAATGGTCGAACATTTGCTGAATAATGGAAATGGAAACCCAGTCACATGAAACACATAACTCAAAAAATAATTTCTTCTAATCTCACCATCCTTCCCAATAGTTAAATGTAAAGAAACTGCACAAATAAAAAAATCAGAATATTCTTACCAAAATTTATAAAAAAACTTAATATAAAATAAATATATTAACAAATTTAATATTACACTATAAACAGGGATCAAAATCAAGATATTGACATCCCTATAGAAGAGGGTCCAAAATTATCAATCAAGTAAGACCATTACCCCTCATAATAGGTACAACATCCTACAAATTAGATGAATTGGACTCATCAGCAGGAATTCCAGCATCAGTGAGAGAACAAAATAGATCATCAGGAGCATCTCCAGCCATCTGAAACCAATAATCTTACCTGTAAGAAATTGTTAATACAAATTTCAAATATAAAAAACAAATAAACAAAATAACATAATAATTTCACTAGTAATAAATTGTTAATAAAGATATCAAATATATAAAAAACTAATAAATACAAAAATATAATAATTACATGTAAATAATACCAAAACGTAAGGACATGAACTTTAAATATTTTTTAATATAGATATAAAATATAAAAAAAATAATAAATAACATGCATAATATAATATTCATTATTTTAAATAATTTTTAATACGAATATCAAATATAAAAGCCCCAATAATTATGGGCATCAGTGTTGGAACGGAATAGATCATCAGGTCCAACCCTCTGAAACAAACAATATTACCTATAAATAATTGTTAATAAAAATATAAAACATAAAAAACTAAGAAACACATTATTATAATACATAAATCATCATCTTATTCATTATTTTCATTAAGGACAATTTCTTCATCCTCATCTTCAATATCATCAACTCCCATACAACTTTCAGTTTCATCATCCCTTATTACATCATCAACAATATCTATATTATCTTCCCTTAATTGGGGGGGGGGGGTTCATCATCGATATTTATATCTCATTTGGTAGTAAATATATATTTGGATGTTTCTTGAATGTTTTCAATTTGTTTTACTTCCACAAAACAATTTTTATTTTCAATAAACTTATTTTCAAATGATTTCATTTTTATCACAATCCACCGGTCATTCAAATCTCTGAAAACATCATAGTAATTATTATAAAAACATGATGCGATTGGTGTGCCAACATAAATGGTTCATTTGATGCAAGGATGCTATTATATTTAATGTCAATTACTCCATGTCATGGATTAACTTGCAATCCTCAATCAGTATCAAACTAATGAAATTTTAACATTGTTACATAATTTAGTCCCATATAAGATAACTCAATTATTTTATCCAGCATACCATAAAAGTCAAATCTGCTTTCTTTATGATTATATCATTTAAATAATACACAAAAATTCATCGATTAAATTAAATCACCATTTATTCTTGTTTGGAATTGAAATCCATCAACCATATACACATAATAAGATTTTACCAATTTTAATGGAGTGTTTTTATATAACATAATTGTTTATCAATTTTATTTTCAAGTTTTGTTTCGTTCAAAAAATAAAAAAATTAATAATATATATCATTACAAAATTGATTTATTGTTCCATAGAAAGTAACTTATCATATCTGTCTTTAAATCCAGTATGTAAAATTCTATTGGTCATGTTCTTAAAGTGAAGCAAATATAATTTGATGAATTTTTCTTTCTATATGTTTATCATATAGACTATAAAAAAATGTAAATATAGGTATATATTATAGAAATTAAAATAATAATAAAAGAGGTACATATTTTACAAATCATGTCATTTCTTTACAATTCAAAAGAACATAAGTATTATTTCTTTGTAGTTCGTTATTTAAAATCCATCATTCCTGATAACCACAAAAACCATGCTTGGGGAGATTAAAAATCGACAACTGATGGTTTTTTCCATCATTAACATATATCTCATTTCAACCCATCTTGTTATATTTTTAATTATATTCTGATTGAAAATAATAAGATAATGAACTTGATATTTCATTCGACAAATATGTTTCTAAAATTGACCCTTGAACTGATTCTTTGTTACGTACATTCTTCTTTAATTTTTTTATACATTTCTAAAATGGGTACATACATCAGAATTGTAACATCCCACCATATTTATCTTCATATGGAAATGTAATATGAAATTCTTCATTAAGTCAAAGAATCTTGGTGGGAATAGTTTCTCAAATTTACATAAAATTAAAACAACATATTTTAAACCATATTCAATGCATCATAATCTGATATTTCTACAAAAATATATTTTAAAAAATATGATAATTCATTCAACACATCCTATATTGAATAATTCAATATCCCCCAAAGACCAACAGGCATAAATATTTTCATTATGACATTGATTTGATGACTTTTTAAAACAATAATATGAGAATTTTGGACATAGCGAGACAAATTAGAATCTTAATAATCCAGTAAACTCAAATATCAAATAAATTGATAGAATAAAAAATTAATTTATTTTTAAAGTGCATAGGATTCTTTTGGATTCAATAAATTGCGTGATCTTTTATCTTTTAAAAATTTGAGTGTACGATATATTCAAATCTAGACAAGATCTAAACTATACCTTTACATTATCTTTTATCTTGTCAGGTGTGTCCAACATGGTATTAAATGTGTTATCAAAAAAAATTCTTCTTAATATTTGTTAAATCAAACATAAGACAAACAAACAAATAAGACCAATATGGAAGGTCCTAGAAAATTATCCTCTTTATCCAATTATGATCTTTACCAAAACCACTAATTTTTTGTTCGTTTATGGTTGATCCAAAGTTAACATTATGAAATAAAAAGATAATATATTTTACCTGAATACCTGAGATCACTATTGGAAGTTCGTCTCTTTGAATTCTACCTTTTTTTAAAATTAGTTATGGTCCTTCGAAAAGGGTGATCTATAGGAAGAAATCTATGAAGGTGGTCAAAATAACTAGTCTTTCACTCAATACCAAGAATAAACGCTTTGTTCGCATCCATGTAGCATGGAAATTATTTTAAACCAGTTTTAATCCATCCATATAACATAACACACACCAAAAATCCACTGATCAACCATATTAAAGAAAACATTTAGTTTAAAATTCTGATATGTAACTATATCAAATGTAATCCCATTGTTCATCCATAATGAAATTAACTCATCAATTAGTGACTTAAAATAAAAATCAATATTATTATTTGGATGTATTGGAATTAATAGAATCAAATATTTATATGGATCCCTCATTATCATCCAAGGAGGTAAGTTTTATAGAGTAATTCAAACCGGCCAATAAAAATATTGACTATTGTAAGCGACAAATGGAAAAACCCATCAGAAGAAATACCCAATCGTGTGTTGTGGTATTATAAAGAAAAACAATGTTTCATATGATAAAATGGATTTGATGAATCACTATAACATAGATGATTTAATATTTTACTAATAGAAATATTTTATTTTTCATGTCATCAATGCAGTTGTGTTGTGAGACATAAATAAACATTGTAAATGGGGTATATTTAGAAAATACCTCAAATATTTTGTAGGAAATATATACTTTCCTTGTTGTTCCTCTTTATACATCTATTCTCCACATTTTGGAAAATTAACTAAGGATTCATAATCAGCATAATATAATATTTAGTTATTTGAACACAAGTGAATATTCTGACAACTATGACCCACATTATGGATGAACCTCTTACATTTATAGAAACTAGTATATAATGAATTTCTATCAAGATGCAAAAACTAAAAAAATAAGATCCGAACAAAATGCCTATTTGAAAATCCAAAATATGATTTAATATATGTAAATTTTAAAACTAATTCTAGTTTTTTCATCAAGAATATTGGATATAAGTCCTCCTTAGTAAATTTCAAAAAATTATAAAACTAATAAGGTTCTAATTTAGGATTTGGAATATCATTCTGAGTTATTGTTTTTTGAATATATTGACAAGTAGCCACATGTACTAAATTCTGAAATGATGGATACAGAACCATAAAATTTTTATTTTCTATTGAATTTTGTTCACCATGTTGATACCAAAAAATATAATCATCCAAAAACCAAAACACAATAGATGAAGTCAAATATTGACAAACATTTTAAATATCCTAAGATCACATTTATTACATTGATATTTAATTATTCCTTCATAAATAAATTATGAATTCGATGATGCAAATGATATAAATGTTTCACCACCATCAATGTATAAAGGAACTATTCGAAATGTGTTATGATTTTTTCAATGATTTATCCAATCTTGAACATGTAACATAAACAGGTTTATACTTCCTAAGTCCATAGTTATCTAAAAAATAAAACAAATAGGAATAAGTTTTATTTATCATTTGGAAAAATTTAAAATTATTATTATAATTTAACACCTTGAAAAATTTTATGGAATGTAATCAGAGTGAGGCATTGGGTTAGCACTGAATTCGAGGGACCATAGAGGTCTTTCACATGCAAAATAAAAATATTAAATACATTATATCACATATATTCTATTTTCTAAAAATAAGTAAATATGTCCTAAATAGTGTCTCGTATGGGAAATCTGAGACAACTGTTCAGTCCATGATATTGGGTTTACCATAGGCATGACATAACATTTGTGTGTATCCGGTGTTTGGTTACACTTTACGTTAGGGTAATTAATTTAATATTATTACTAAAATTCTTATTTAAATATTTTAGTATCTCTAAAACTATGTATCATATTAAAAATCAGAGACCACTCTTTGGTCTGGGATGCAGGGATGTAACAAAATATTTGTGTGTATCAAGATTTTGGTCACTTCACTCGTGAAAGTAATTCGTTTAATTTTTTTATTATAATTGTTTACAAAAAACTAACGTATCTCCATAATGGTTTATCGTATCAGAAATCTGAGACTTCCATTAAATCATGTATTTTGGGTTTACCCTAGGTGTGACATTACATTTTTGTGTGTTGGGTGTTTGGTTTCATTTCATGTGAGTTTAATTCATTTAATATTTTTATTATAATTTTTTATAAAATATTTTAGTATCTCCTAAACTATGTACCATATAAAAAATTGAAGACCATCATTAGGTCTGAGATGTGGGGTTAACCCTAGATGTGATATAATATTTGTGTGCATTGAGAGTTTTGTAACATCACATGTGATAGTAATTCATTTAATTTTTTTAATATAATTTTTTATTAAAAAATTAATGTATCATTAAAATAGTGTATGGTATCAGAAATCTGAAACCACTATTAGATTGCGGATACAAGGTTTTCCCAAGGCATGACATAACATTTTTGTATGATGGGTGTTTGGTTACATTCCACGTGAGGGTAATTCATTTAATATTTTTAATATAATTTTTCATAAAAAATTAATGTATCTC
This sequence comes from Viscum album, assembly GCA_963277665.1. Classification (NCBI taxonomy): domain Eukaryota; kingdom Viridiplantae; phylum Streptophyta; class Magnoliopsida; order Santalales; family Viscaceae; genus Viscum; species Viscum album. Next base: position 1,337,052,396 of record OY728162.1, read on the forward strand.
CCAATATGTGTATGGTACGAAAAAATGGAGACTATCGTTAGGTTTGGGATATGGGGTTTGTCCAAGATGTGGCATAACATTTTTGTACATAAAGAGTTTTGTGACATCACGCACGATGGTAATTTATTTAATTTATTATTATAGTTTTTTTAAAAATATTATGAATCTCTATAATGTGGTATAACACCATAAATTTGAGACCACCGTTAGATCGGGGATATTGGGTTTACCTTAGGCATGCTATAACATTTTTGTGCATTGGGTGTTTGTTTACATTTCAAACAAGCGTAATTCATTTAATATTTTATTATAGTTTTTTATAAAAAAATCTTTTTATCTCCCAAACCTTTTATCATTTGAAAAATTGGAGACCAATATTAGGTCTGAGATGTGGGGTTTTCCCTTGACACCACATAGCATTTTTGTCTATCGAGAGTCTGGTAACATCACACATGATGGAAATTCAGTTATTATTATTATTATAATTATTATTACTTACAAATAATTAAATTATCTTTTTAACTGTGTCTTTTATCAGAAATGTGAGTCCACCATTTTATCAGGGATGTTAGGTGTATCCTAGGCACGATATAACATTTGTGTACATCAGGTGTTTGGTAACAACGCATGCGGGGGTAACCTTTTTAATATTGTATTAATATATATATATATATATTTATTTATATTTACAAAATTTATACAAATTATTAATATAAATTATTTTAATTAATACAACATTTATAAGAATTATTCATAATTTCTAATAGTTATTATTTTTTATATTTTTTTGTAAAGTACGACAAAAAAATTAGTATTTATTAAAAATATTTTTTAATTGTTTCTAGTTGATAAAATTATTTGTTAAGTAATACTGATTATTTATTATTTATAACTAAATTTTTAATAAATATTTATAATTTTCAACAATAACTAGTATTTTTTTTTATTTTACAAATTATTACAATTTATCATAATTTCTTCAAATTTTCAAATTATTAATAATATTTTGTAATTAAAATTAATTGATTGTTTAATGATTATTACTAATTATTTAAATTATTATTACATTTTTATTAATTAATATATATATATATATCATGATTTACTAATTAATATAAATATATCAAATATATTCTCACTCTTTTTTAAACAAATATACATATCAAATCAAAATATCCATACATACATATATATATATCAAAAAACTTATATTTTTTTAAAACATTGATGTGTGTGTGTGTGTCAAAAACCTTACACGTTTTTTAAAACATATATATATACATATATATATATATATATTCACATGTTAATATACAAACAAACACACACACACACAGAAATAAATATATATATATACTAATTAAAAACATTACATGTTGTTTATATAAATAAATATATATATATATATTAAAAACAAACATGTTTTTTAAAAGTTTATATATGTATATTTATAAGGAATTATATATATATATATATTAATATTTATTAATTAGTTTAAATACATCAAATATATTCTACCACTTTTTCTAAAAAAATATATGTATCAAACCTATATATATATATATAAACAAACATACAGACATACATACAAACAAATATATATATATATATATACCAAAAATCATACATGTTTTTGTAAAACATTTATATATTTTTAAATTTACATGTTGATATATATATATATATATATATTATCCATATTAAAAAGTGAGAAAATATGTAAAAAAATTGAAATAACTTGTGTGGAGATGATTTACATGAAAATATGGAATAATAAATTTTCAGCAATCCTAAATACCAAGTAAACCATGAAAATCAGATAAATTTATTTACATAGATTTTTCTAAAATAAATCAATTTATAATGTGAAAAAATGATAAATCAATGAAAGGAGGGACAAGGGGAATTCTTACCAAGGTGATTCCAATGCGGATCTGTAAAAAATCAGCTAAAACGGATGATGTCAGAGGGGAATATCCTCTTTCATGCACTGTGAACTATTCGGGAGAAAGAGAGGAAGTAGGGGGAGAGTAAAATGGGATCCATGGGTTTTTAATTTATCATTAATTGTGATAGACTGTTTTTGATAGATTTAATTTTCTTGCAAATAATAATTTACTTCAAAAGTATTTATGATGTAAATTAATGGCCTTTTAAAATACCTGTTAAATGGTGAAAATTATTTATAGATATATTATTCCATTGATATAAGTTTTTGCTATAACTTTTCATGATGGGTGGTGGGAATTATCACAAAAGTTATTTTCGATAGAACATTTATTCCATCATAAATAATGAAATTTTTTGATATAATACATCTCTGTTGCAAATAATTCTTTTTCATAGACTATTTGAGATGGTCTAACTACCTATCATAGTTAACCCATCACAAATTTCCTCTTTTCTAGTTGTTCATGTATTAAATAGAAGTTTGGTTTATGATCAATCCACCAAATAATGTAAATCCTATGGGGTGTAAATGGGTATTCAAGAGAAAACTAGATATAGAAGGTAAAGTAAATACCTACTAAAAATACTAGAGGCAAATGCGTTTAGACAAAATCACAGAATGGAATGAGATGAAAACTTTTCTCCAGTTACCATGATTTAATCCGTTAGATTTTTTCTTGCCACAACAACATTCCATGACTATGAGATTTGGAAAATGGATGTCAAAAAAAATTATTTAATGGGGACCTTCAAGAGGTTGTGTATATGACACAACCAGATGGATTTGGGACTCTTGGAAATTCCAAAAAACAATTCAAGTTGAATAATTCCATTTATGGATTAAAAAAACAAATAGGGAATAGAATATTTGGTTCGATGAATCCATAAAAGAATTTGGTTTCATTAATGATGAATGTAATCCATTTATTTACAAGCAGTTTAATGGGAGTAAAATTATTTTCATTTTGTATACTTTGATGATATATTACTAATTGTAAATGATATACTTGACTTACAATAGGTTAAGTCATGGTTGGGAAAGTGTTTCTACTAGAAGTTCTTAGGTGAAGTAGCCTATATTCGTGGGATCAATATCATATGTGATAGATCCAAGAGGATACAAGGAATGATTAAATGTATGTACATCGACTCAATAATTAGGTGGTTTAGTGTAGAACAAGAAAAGAGAGTATTGGTTCTAAAGTCACATGGTATACATCTTCCAATGAAAATGTGCCCTTAGACAAAAGCAGGAAGAGAGAGAGTGATTAAGATCTCATACACTTCTATAATATGATCTATCATGTATTCCATGTTATGTACAAGGGTTTATGTTTTCTACTCTTTGAATATGTTATGCAGATATCAAGATGATCCATGTGAATAACATTGGACTACTGTTAAGGTTATAAATATGTATCTGAGTTGAACAAAGGATATTTTCTTATTTTATAGTGGAGATGAATAGATATTCATCAATGGTTATACAAATTCTAGATTATTGGTTGATTAGAATGATCTGAAGTCACAGTCTGGATATAATTTTCATCTCAATAGTGGAGTTGTGAGATGAAACATTTCAAAGAGGCGTGTCTTTACCGATTTTATCGCAAATTATGAGTATATTGTATCTTTCGATGTATCCATGGAATCATTATGGATTTGTTACTTTGTTTTACAACATGATGTAGTACCTAGAGGTTAAGTCCATATCATAGTTTATTATGACAACACAATAGCAATGTCTCTCTCAAAAGAGTCAAGTTCACACCAAAGGACAAATATCATACGTTGAAAGTTTCATCTCTTGATGGATTATTTTTAATAATATGATGTTATGATGATAATAATATCCATTGAGGAAAACATGGTGGAACCCTTTACCAATGATTTATAATAATAAAGTGATTATTATCTTGGAAGAGCTAATGCACTAAGAGTTGTTATCAGTTTTCCCATGTGCAAGTGTGAGTATTTTGGAGTTAGTTCTCTAAAAACTCTTTATTTGTACCTGATTACATATGTTAATTTTTAATTATGTACTTTATCACATCATGATTTTAAATTTTCATGAAATTTAATTTGATAATGTTCTAAGAAAATATGTCTCTCTGAATGGTCATGGATTTTTTCCTCCATGATACGAACCTGGAGGTTCCATTATATTATTCTTGAAAATTGTTCTATGTTTAGATGATATTTTCAAATGGGGTATAGGTAATAAAGACTATTATGTGTATGAGTCTCAAAATACATTGATACACCTTCTCATGGTGTTATCCCTTGGTAATCTCCATGATAGAATGTTATTATAATAGTCTCACCTATAGGAAATCCACATTTCCATGTGTCATTGGATGTTCCGATCAGCAGACACAAGTATTGATCCTTAGACTTTAAAATTATCAGTAATTAATATTATGAATCATGTAATTTGATGTGTTGATAAAAACTATTATGGAAAATTCTCATGGTGATTTAGGATGTGTTGGGTACATCCAGAGTGATATTACATAAATGGATAATGAGAGAAAGAATCTATCCCTTTTATACTATGAAGGAAGTTGACATTTCATTCCCTTTTATGGTAATATAACTGAATTCATTAATAAATTTCAATAGTATTTGGTGGGAAAGATCAATTTTGTAATGTCAAATAAAGATACATAGAGGATATAAGTTGATGGCACTAGCATGAAACCTTCTTGATTTGAGATATCATGATAAAGGGATTATATTACATATTATGAGTTTATAGGAGTTTGGATGCTTTTGAGACATTAACTTCTTTCTCAATTGGTGCCTTGTGTATTGAAAAAATCTATCCTTGTACTTTTGGAGGTTATGTCTAATACCATTAAGAAATAATTCTAGAGGGTCACACACTAATAGTATCCAAAATCTTAGTTAAATTCAATTATTAAATGTAATAAGTTAGAATAAATATTATTTATTTGGGTTTAGTTGATCTCCATAATCTAATAACAAGTTATTCAAAATAATAAGTGAGTTAAATAATAATAATTAATATTTTTTTGCAAGGTTTGGAGATTATAGTATTTATTATAATATATTTATCAATGAATAATCAGTATAATTTATTTATTAAATAAATATTTGTTATACCAGTTTTAGTAAATGTCGACGAAGGAAAGTAGACTGAGCTTAATGGTCTAATTGGAAATGGTTTAAATGGTATTCATATATATTCTTAAATTTTTTTCACATGTCAAAAAATTAATAATAATATTATTATTATTATTGAACATTGGGTCAACTTATAATTAGAAGGTTGGAAAGGGATTGTATAAAATTTCTCAACCATAAACCTACCATAATAAATATCTAATTATATAACATTCCATAATCACTCTTATTGTACAAAATGGATAAAGCGAGACTATATAAATCCCTATAAAATGATCTATAGATCTAGAGTGAACTCTCTTTTCCTCCTTTATCGAGTAATTGAGAGAATAACAAAAGTTCTTCCTCCTTCAAGAAGAATTAATTTGCAATCAACCATGAACAATTAAATTGATCAAGATCATCCATGCTAGAACTTGATGATTCTACGGGGATGTTCAGAGATTACAATGTGTATATGGATCACCGCTAGAGGGATTCAATACATGGATCCTGCAGTGTAATGATTGTATGATTCGATCTAGTCAACTAGTTCATCAATAAAAGTTGAATTATAATTTAAGTTAAATCTATATATACTCATAAATTAAATATAATCAAAATGTAAAGATCCTCCATTTTGGGTTCTTGTTTTTTAATCTGACCAAGTAATCTACATTTTTTGGGCATAATTTTTTAATCATGTGCGGAAACAATTACATGTAAATAAAGACTAAAATATGAGTTGGCCATGCCATTAAAGGATTATTCTCCATTAACTGGAAAAAACATTTAAATACCCAAAATATTAGTTTAAAATAATAATAATATCAATATATTACTTTCCCATGTGTTACTAGTCATGTTTTACCCACTAGTTGTACCCCTCTCTCTATGGGTATTGGGGAAGGCTCGAGTCCCACGAAACTCAGACATTGTGAATATTATGAATAGGGTTATTCAAATTCATTTCCTTGTAAGGGATTATACATAATGATCTAGTAGAGGTATGGTCTCTCTTATGGGAGTCGTTAATGACCCATAAATGCATTTTTTTATGTTTAGGCCTCTGGCCCATGTGGTTTTGGTCCATCAAAATTGTAACGAGCCATTGAGTAATGAGTACTTCAGGTCATGTTAAGGATTACCTCTAAGACCAATTGAAAATAGGTAATTATTTACTCAATAAAAAAGGGGTTGTTTCCCCGTACCAAGTAAATAAAATCTCAATAATTTTGTTAACATGCAACACTGAGCGTTTAGTGAATTAAAATATATAATAAAATATTTTTATTTAAATGTGAATGCTATAACCTTGTAATTGAATTAAAGGGTATAAACAGGAGTAACCAAATTATTAAATAAATTTTTAATGTTTATATTCAGTATTAATGTAATCAATAATTCATAGTAATAACACACTCAATTTTTAGTGAAGTCGTATTATGCTTCAAAAATACTTTTTCTTCAAAAAATGGATTTTAGTTCTTTTTTTTAGAAAATGTTATAATTAATTTCTGCGACTTTTAGAAATTATGTTTCACAAAAAAGAATAATTTTTTAAATCATCAATTCAAAAATATATTAAGGTGAAATTTTTGGATTCTTTTGAAATTATTAATTTCTCTGTGAACAGTGATAAATTACCAATTTTATAAAAAAATAACTTTTATATTAAAGTATTTAAAAGGCCCCATGTTGTGTTGAATTATTTTATAAATTTCATTAGATCCTTTTTATTAAACATAACCCAATTAACTTCATTGGATTCGATTTTAATCGTACTTCAGGGATTGTAATGTCCCAGTTCCGAAATCCACCTAGAGGCGCCTACCCCATACATGGTTGGTCATGTGGCCTCAAGTGCATTTCCTTGAACGCCAGAGATTTTTGACAAGCAGAGAGGGCCTTGGGTGTGAATGTGGGGAAACTATTCCCTCATTGGCAGAGTACTCCGCAGAAGTAAACAACACATACAATGGAGGAAGCAGTAAATATCCAACAACAGTAAACAGTGGAAGACTAAAATACTAAACAACTGGATCACATATATATATGAAATGATGCATGGTACATATGCCTAGGAAAATATCCAAACAAGTCGCAATGCTGGAATACAACAGTGCTAAACCAATGTGGAAAAGAAAGAAGATAACTCCTCAGCATCGCAAGCCATAACTTGTTCCCATGCTCTCCAACTCCACAGCAAGTCAAGTACCTGAAGTAGAAGGGCGCTTTCTCTTATTTATACCTGCAACAATATTATCTGTTTGGGCCCAAAATCCTGACCCAAATAGGGTGCGAGACGAAATCCTAGTAGGCAACAACCTGACGATCTGTGCCTAAAATTCAATGATTATATGGCAGGTAAAAGTACAGAAAGTAGTAAAGCATAAATCACTAAGCAGTAAACAATACACACTATAAAATATTCAAATCAACACACATCATTCAACAACTAATCAAATAATATAACACAATAGGTAACCCTCTGGGAAGTACCCACATCATATCCCCTCAGGTCCGACCTAGCAGCACATGAAAGTAGCTAAACACGAGGTAACCCTCTAGAAAGTAATAACAGCCTATCCCCTCTGCTCCTACCTAATAATTACAGGTAACCCTCCAAGAATTACAATCATTCTAACCCCTCTGGTTCAGCTTAAGTATAGACTCTCTGAGGAAGCACTCACCGTCAATTATCCCTATAGTCTTGTATCGGTACTAAAGGCATTATGGGAAAGCACTCAACATCTGATTCCCCCTATGGCCCACGTCGAGGAACTACAGACACTTTTGGGAAGCACTCAATGTCAATTCCCCATGTGGTCTCGCATCGTAAATTATAAAAACACTATAGAGAAGCCCTCATCATCCATTATCCTTATGGTCAATACACTAGGTTATCACAGCCCTATGTATGTCAAGCAAGTGTAGCAGTGTGAAACGGCCAAGGACAACCTCAATAACTACTTGGTTAGCATTCTACAGCACAACAGCATAACAGAAGAACATTCACACCATCCTATAATACTAGGCATGGGAAAGTAAGTAGCATCCTAACAGGAAAACAATACCAAATGGTCATAAAAGGCGAAACATGCATGGGAAGAACATCCAAAGAAAAATAATTCACACTACTAGAAATTAGGGCTATAGCCATGGACCTATAGCCACGGTTTTATAGGTCTGTGGCTATAGCTTTATTTATTTCCATGGTTTAATTCATTCACCATGGATAAATCAATATTAAACTGGTGCGTCATTTTTTCCCCAATTTGTATCAGGCTCCTCCTCCTCCCTGATCCATATCCCTCCTCCTCCTCCCCTGATTCACACACCACTCCCTGACGAAGTCTCCTCCTCCCCGCAGCCCTCTTCTCCTCCCTCGATTCGTAGCCCTATCACCGTGCATCCCTCCTCCCCGACGGTGTCTCCTCCTCCCCGTAGCCCTCCTCCTCCTCCAGTTCGCATCCATATCACCATGTTGCCCTCCTCCCCGATGACGTATCCTCCTCCCAAAGATCTCCCTGAAGATCTCACCATGCATCCCCCTCTCACAGTAGCTCCCTCCTCCCGGATTAACTCTCCCACAGCGGCGCCCTCCTCCCTGACGACCTCTGCTCAGCGGTCTCACCATTTGTAGGTAGAAGCTTATCGCTCTTCATGCAATTGAGTTTGGGTGTTAGGTTTCTCTTGAGGAACAATTTATAGGGAAAGTAATAGAATATGGATGTTTGATTCAGTCACATTTTATTTATCTAGGTTGCATGCACCGAAGGGCCGTCAGTATCCCTTGATATTTTTGAATTTCATGGATTATGTATGATTATAGTTGACCTCTATAGATTGTTTGTGCATGAAAAATATTTTGGATTTAGTTCATTACCTCTTAGATATCCTAATATATATTAGTGGGTTCAGGTTGTAGTTACTCTTTATAGGATTATTTATTATAACCCTTGGGTTATTTGGGATACTAGGTTCCTACCCTATGAGCAGGTTGGTTGAGGTATGACTTTTTCACTAGTTTTATGAAGCATGGGGTTCCCCATGGTTTTGGGTGTGGAACTATCTATGATTTTTCAAGAGGATTGGTCACTATAATCTATGATATTTGGTGACATTAGTGTGGAATAACACCTCATTTAATGAAAAATGGTATGAAAATAGTTTAGTTACTCACTCTATGTGCCAAAAAAAGTTCTAGTAAAGATAGTGTAGTTATTGGTTGGGTTTAACTTTGTTAGTTAAGGATCTATCTAGGTACCTTAAGATGCATTGATGGTGTCTAGTGAAGAATTTTTCCTTTCTATTATTTATAGTGTTGGTATTCTTTATTGTGTATGAGGAGTTGGTAAGTGTCTTCCCTAAAGGTGTGAGACTTTTTTAGGGTGTCCCAATGACGTGGATGAGTGATAAGATATTTTTTTCTAGTTTCTCTCTTGTAGGTAGGTTGTCGATCATGTGTGGGAGTTTAATAATGGATTATATCTAATTTTTTTCTTTATTGGGTTGTGTTTAGATATTATATAACATTCCCTTGATTGTGTGTGAACTTGTGACCATATTTTTTTTCATTTTCATGGAATTCTGCTATGTATTCTTATACTCACTGTGGGATGGTCCTTCGGCCCCGCACTAGGTGTGTATGTGAATATGTATAGGTAAGTGGTATCTATTATGGTTTGACACCCACCATGTCACTATAGTGTTTTTTATATTATATTATTTTATTCTGGTTTATTTCATGTTCTTGGGAATTTTTTACCTGAAACATAGAAAATTTAGAATTTTTGTTAGGGAACATAGTTTAAGGTAAACAGTGAAAATACCCTTATGTGGAACCAATTAACCCTTATGTGTAGTTTATTTTTAAGATGCATAGTTAGGATTTCATGGGAATCACACAGGTTTTTTAAACCATGCAAGTACTTTCGAAAACTATATAGGTTCACTTGGGGTTGATAGTGCAGGAAAATGACTTGCCACCTTTTTTTAGTCTATGCAGCAAGAAATAAAATCATCTCTTTAATTTTAAAATTCTATTATTCATGGTTGGAGCATAGTTTTTCCAATCATTAATATTCCTAAATTAATCACGTGATTTTTTTGCTACGAAATGGATTTTTCACAATTTGGTAAACTGTGTGGACAAACCATTTAACATGACTAGATTCATTTAAAGTGGAATATATGAAAAATATCTTGGATGATTTTAACCTTTAAACCCCTTATTTATATCCCTCTCATTAAAATATACCATGAAGCTATCACAAGGGATTCTCTTATATTTTCCATTCATTTTATTCCACATTCCCTTGGTTTTAAATGATTTATCTCTTGATATGTTATTCTAAGCCTCACACTCTCTTCTATCTCTACTATATTCTTGATTTATGTTACTACAATGAACACTAGAAGTAATGGGGATTTAAATTAGAATTAGGGTGGATTTAATCTTGGAGGGTTTTTATTTTTATTACCTGATATGGACCTTCTGTGGCCTGGTAGAGTATTTTCCATCGAAAGAGACAATATCTAACTTATTTTTATTGAACTTAGATAGTTGTTTTTTTATATAACATTATATTTAATTCCATTATATGCTTATTGATTTTGAAATTCTTATTTATTAATGATATTTATATTTGTATGAACAATGATGGGTCAAATTGGATTTAAAATTTTTTATGTCGTGGAATATAATGATATTCCATGCTAAGTGTTTGTAAAAAAACCCAAAACTGATTTTAAAGAATGATTTTGTTTTCAAAATTAGTGGTGAGCACCGACTTAATTTTTTCATGGTTTTATTTCATAAAATGATTTTTTGAAACTAAGTGTTTGAGGTGCTTAAATGTTTAAATAATGAAAATGGGTTTCTTTATTTTAAAGGGGTGTGTCAACCCATGTGAATAATGTTTTAAACCTAATTAACAAATTTGAAAGTTTTAAAAGTGTTTTTAAAAGGAAATAATGAGTTCACATTTTGGATTAAAAAGTAATTTAATTTTTTTTATAAGAGTTGATTGGGATGAGTTTGAAATAGGGTGTGTTTTCTTGGAATTATGAGCATGTTTTGGAAAAAGGCATGTTGGAAGTTTTATTTGAAATGAGTTTTCATAAATGGTTTGAAACCTTCTTGAGCCCTATGTGATTCTTTTTATAACCACAATTTCTTATGATCCCATGAGGGGATGTTTATTATAGATGAATATTTATATGATACTTATGCTTTGATGTAAATGGGGTTGCTTCCTTGCAAGGTTGTAGGAGGTAAGGCATGAGTTATTTAAAATTATTTATATTTGATTTATGTGATGATTTACTTGTACTCACATTATTTCGACTTGTCATCGGACCCCTTGGGTGTGGGTATAGGTGTCTTAGGAAATTGAATCACTAAACTAGAATATTGACTTATTTATGGATGTTGTCCATGAATATGAAAAAGTATATGGAGGTTAAATTATCCATAATATCGAGAGATCTCATGGGAGGTTGGGACTAAGAGAGCCCAAGGGACTGGGAGATCCCAAAGAATATTGAGTGATCTTCCTCAAAATTTCACGAACCATAGTGTCGTTTGTACCTAGGGATATTCCAAGTCACCCTAGAGCCCATTTTATATATCCCTTTAGTTAGATCCCATGAAATTAGTATCTTATTTAGGGTAATCTTAGAGAATTTATACCTTTTATTTTATTGTATCCCCTACTTCTTAGATAATTTCTTAGCACCTATGTACTTGTTGTTTGTCTCTCATTTTTATATGACAGTGACCCAATTGTGTTGGTTTGTCTACTATCATTCTTCTTCATGTTATGGGTTATCTTTCAAGCTTTTTAAAAATGGTTTTACAAATGGTTTTAAAAATAATGAATGTAAAGGTATGGTTTTAATGTTATCTCAAAATATTTTGAAATGAGTTTGAAAGGACTGTTCCATAAATTTGAAGAGTTTATTTCCAAATAGATTTTGGGATTATTTTAATAGAAACATGGGGATGTTTTGTTTTTGAAACTCCAGTGTGTGTGTGAGTTTTAAAAACACGGTTCTAAGCCAACATGCCTATTTTTATTTGAAAATTGATTTTTCAATGATTTTTTTGGAAAACCATTTGAATATTAGAAACGTCTCTGAGTTTTGAAATACATAATTCAAAAAGATATTTTTAGAAGGTTTTAAAGTAGGAATTTAAAATGATATTTTTCTAAATAGTCTTTGATCAAGAGATGTGTGTTTTCCAAGGGACTATTTTCATTTGGGTAAGGTTTATTCCCTTTTTATTCTTTGGCCCAATTTTAATTAGGGAATTTTTGATTTTTGGGTTCCTTATATTTGTGTTGTGTGTTTTGGATTTCATTGAGGTGGATTGTAGTCACCGTTGACGAAGGCTTACATGTGTATGAATAGGTTGGAATATGCATATATAAGTTCCCCCTTTATATATACTCACTCATGGCAGTATAAATATATATATTAGGGAAAGGTGTGATTATATATAGATATGAAAAATACATACGCATGTAAGTGTAAAGGGGTATATACAAGTATACACATATATCGAAGGACCCCCTTGTGCATATTTGGCCATGCAAATATGTACATAGGGGCTAGGTGTCCTTATATATATGTTAAGTTTCATATTCATGCAAGCGGAAAAAATGAATATTCAAGTGTTCGTCAACAAAAGCAAACACGCCTTGAGGTTGAGATAGGGTCCCTCTCCTAGCCTATTTAATTCAAGAATGTTTTAAATTGAATTTAGTTTCCTTATTAATTTTTCTTGTTCATATTAAATTGAAATTTTGGAATAAGTTTTAGTTAAGATAGTTTTTTCGTTTGTTAAATAACTCATGGTTTTGTAATAAAACCCCTCCAACAGAGGAGCGTTTTCTGCGAAAACTCACAGTGGTATACCTTGCTTAACATTATTGCATTGATGTTTTCCTTATACATGATGTCATTTTTATTCATAAAGCACACATCATACTTGACCCTTTTTATATCCCTGTAGGGGTCATACAATCCTCTATTCATCATAGATTAGCATTCATTTATTTAAATCTTCTGAGAAAAATTCCTCTCATGCCATCCATATCATCCTATTTGAAACTAAGTGGAAGATGCTTCCTCGCGGATGTTGCTGGACCGAGCCAACACGCTGTGGCCACACCGCGGTCATGCCGCGGTCACGCTGCGGTAATGTCGTGATTTGGTCCTTATCCAGCCACATCTAGCCCACACCATCCCCCTTCCACCTTCATTTTATCTCATTGCCACTAGCATTTCAGCCCGCAATAGCCCCCCTATCTCCTTCGAATCAGCCCGCACCATCTCCCCAGCACCTGCAACCAGCCCCCTTCCACCTACATTCGAGCCCTCACCGAATTAGGTATATCCAGGGTCATCCAATCCTCTAATCATCACAGATTAGCATTAATTTATTTAAATATTATGAGAAAAAAATCCTCTCATTCCATCCATATCATCCTATTTGTAACTAAGTGGAAGATGATGCCCCATGGATATCACTAGACCGGGTCTACACGCTGCAGTCACGCCACGGTCACGCCGTGGTAACGCCGCGGTCACACCACGATCACGCCGTGGTAATGCCATGATTTGGCCCTACTCCAGCCACATCCAACCCACATCAACCCCCTTCCACCTTCATTTCAGCCCACTACCACCAGCATTCCAGCCCGCAACAGCCCCCCTACCACCTTTGAATCAGCCTGCACCATCCCTCCAACACCGGCAACCATCCCCCTTCCACATGCATTCGAGCCCTCAAAGAATTAGGTATATCATGGGTAATCCAATCCTATAGTCATCACTGATTGGTATTCATTTCTTTAAATCTTCTGAGAAAACATCCTCTCATGTCATCCATATCATCCTATTTGAAACTAAGTAGAAGATGCTGCCCCACGGATGTAGCTGGACCGGGTCAACATGCTGCGGTCACGCCGTGGTCACGCCGCGGTCACGCCGCAGTCACTCCGGGGTAATGTTGTGATTTGGCCTTGATCCAGCCACATCCAGCCCACACCATCCCCCTTCCACCTTCATTTCAGCTCGCTGCCACCAGCATTCCAGCCCGCAACAGCCCCCCTACAACCTTTGAATCAGCCTGTACCATCCCCCCAGCACCTGCAACCAGCCCCCTTCCCCTAGCATTCCAGCCCCCTTCCACCTGCATTCGAGCCCACACCAGCCCCCAGCCACCTGCAATCCAGCTCGCACCATTTAGTTCATGAACTTGGGATTGAATAATGATGACACTACAAACCAACTCTACACACATTATATCATTAATACCTTCTTAGAAAAAATAGATTAATGATTTTTTTAATGAAATGGTTATCAAATATCAATAATGATGTGATTATTTCAAAGATCTTGAAACAATATTTAACAAGTCGCAGTAGCACAACCTAAACTTGAATGTGGTAAAAAAAATTCAGGGTAACGCTAGGGAAATTCGATAGATTTGTGGTGTGATACCATGAAATTGAGTTTGAATCTAAAAAAACAAGTTCATTTTTATCAATTTCACTCCCTCATATTCTTAAAGAATTGAGGGGGCTCTAAGGGAACCTTTCTTACATTTATAACTTCATAACTAACCTGGCTGACATGTCTCTACGCTTCACCATTTTATTGAAGAAGGGAGTCACCTTCCATTTTGATGAGGAATTCCATGAAGCCTTTGAGATTATAAATAAATAATTATTGCACTGACCAGTATTGATTCCATTGGTGGAAGGAATTCCACTCATCTTATTTGTGGCTTTCATAAATTCATTTCTCAGTGTTCTCATTACACATAAGAATGGTGCGGGGAGTGAAACAAGTGTCTATTACATTAGTAAAATGATGTTAGGTAATAAGACACAATATTATGATGTTGAGAAAAACTACCTCACACTCATCTTCCTAATTAAAATTTGAGGCTTTACTTGTATCCTTACAAAGTTCACCTAGTCACTTGTATTGACCCGCTCAAGTACATCCTTAGCTGCCCTATGTGGACTGGGATTTTTTCCCTATGATCAGTCACTTTAAGACAACATGATATCCAGTTCATATCACATAAGTTAGTGAAAGGGAATACCCTATCTAATTTACTCATGGAACATCCTTCCCAAGAAAGTATACTACTAGAAATAAAACTTCTAGATTAGAAGTTTTTCTATTCCCATGAAGCTCCCCGAACACAGGATATGTATTTTTTTTCTACCTCCCAGAGTCATATCAACAAAAGAATGGAGAACCCAAAGATTATATGTGTATGTCTAGGGATTGTATTAATTTCTCTAGACAAAGTAATTTTTATATACTCTTTCTCACTATCTGATGGATGGAAAAATAATTATATAGAATATGAAGCCCTAATTTATATCTTGGAACTGGCACTATAGCTGAAAATAGACTACCTAAATATCATAGGAGATTAAAAGCTAGTGATAAAATATATGATGATGGATATGCAATAAAAAAGGATGAACTGGCCCCTCTCACTGGCTATGTTTGAAGATTGATGGAAGATTTCCATTTTTAACCCACATTGTATCTTTTACGCTATCAAAAAATGATTTTACTAGTGTAATGTCTAATTAATTAGTAGTTTTAGCTGACCCTGATCGGTATGAGGTTTTCTACCACATTACTCATCAAAGGATGGTCTCATATATCATCATCTGTGACATGGAGGAAATCAATCAGATCAAAACATCCCTAGTTCCTGATGAACTAATATCCACCCCTAAATGGAAGGTGCCCATAATTGATTATCTTCAAAATGGGACCCTCCTGATATAGCGAGTTGGAAGGGAATAAATTTGGCATCAGGCATAGAGCTTTAAACTTCAGGATGGCCCAAAAGAAAAAAATTCCTTCTACAATATGGAAAATGAGACCAACTTCTTCTATAGATAGTTAAAGAAAGCGTACCAAGAGTATACCATTGAGTGTAACTGATAGAAGCCAACAAATGATGAAAAGTAGGCTGCTGTGAGATGTTGTTTGGAAGGGGGAATAATAAAAGGGGGATATTGTTTTTTAGAAAATGGATATGTTGTGCAGATACAGGGGTAGCAGCCATCAGCCTCACGATGCGACCATGGGGAGTTCTTTCTTCAAATGTTATTCTTTTTTTTTCTAATGTAAATTATTCTCATTATTGTAGTAGTAATCAACATAAACTCTTGTTTTTATTCTCTCTCTGACTTGAACACCTGTCACTAACCACTCATACCGCTATCATGTAGCAACAAATGGATAGATTAAGGCCTTCAATAAGTCTCTATCGAATAAGTAGTAGAAGATGGTTGAAAAATAGAATAAATCCTAGACGAACAAGCTCCTACATGATTTATGGGCCTACCATACCACCATGTGAACTACTACCCAAGAGACACCGTACACAAAAATGAGATAGTTTTTCCCCTTGAAGTCTAGTTTCCATTTCTAAAAATAGCTATCTGTGGAAAACTCAACATTTGGGCCAGACCTATATAGGGAACTGCCCGTTCATGAACTACATGTGGGATTAATTCTCCCATGACATGATACATAGTGACACCCATATCTATTATCTTGGGTCCAGCCACAATATTTCATTTTCATGCTATGGAACCTACATCCTTTATTCATGACATTAAACTACATGGTTTTTGAAGAACTATGTGTGGTTTGATTCCAGTCATCAAACTATATGTAGTGATGCATGAAGCTCCCATCCTTGGTCCAGCTGCAAAAATCAATAGGAACAATATCCCCCTCTACATATGGGTCAGACCTACATAGATAGTTTCCCATTAAAGAACTATATGTGGATTTATTTATCTTATCACAGGATATATAGTGACACCCAAATCTCCAATCTCATGTCTAGCTACAATAATTAATGGGAACAATGCCCCTCTCTATGTATGTGGAAGATGTGTATAGATAGTTTCCCATTAAACAACTTCATGTGGCTATATTTCTTTCATTATAGGATATTTGGGTCTGATTGGATCTACAATCTTGGGTCCATTTACAACAATCAACATGAAAATGATCCCTCCCTACAAACGAGTTAGACCTGCATAGGTATATTTTATACAAGAACAACATAAAAAATTATTAATTCAATCATAGGATAAATATGGAAAAATAAATCTTTAATAGTGGGTTCAATCACAACATGTAAGATGATAAAAATGTATCTCCAAACATCATACGAACTGGACCTATGTAGTAATCCATCTCAGACCCACTCTCGCACAACTTAACAAACTTCCTAGTTTTCCCCTATTTCTCCCACTAATCATTTATCATGTGAGATCAGGTAACCTTGCTTTTTAATATGGAAAATGATAAGGGGGACCATTTATATCAGAAAAAATGACTTTACCACATGATGTTATACTGCATGACAAATTTCCTTACCGCATAAAATTAAATTGTGAGGAAAACATCTTGTCACGTGATGTTAAGATTTATGATAGATACATCCCCACAACATGATGTTAAAATGCGTAATCCATAGTAAATCATCATTATATTTCAAAGTACCACAAGATCCTATCACCAATCAAACAGAGAATGGGGTTCCTCCATTATCTTTTTTATCACATTAACCCATAAACCACCTTTCATTACTTGAGTGACTTGGATTTCCAATAATCTCCCATTAACCCTAAAAGGGATATATATCTCCATTTTTTATATTAGTTTCATTGCATAAGGGATTTAAACTAGCAACTGGAGACATCTTAGCCCTGCAAGAAGGACATTCTAATCTTTGTGAGCCTCATGCCAATGTGGAAGAACCCAACACCTTAGAGTGTTCTGGGACATCCTTGGTATGATTGTCTCATACCATTAATTATGACCCAATAAACTTGATCTAGTATTTACAAGATATTCACCTACTTATCAAAAGGATCCCCACACCAGCCACCACCCCCCAGCCAAACACTCATGCCAGCCCTCGACCACCTTGCAAAACACTCATCCCAGCCCCGCAGCCAACATCAACCAACCAGACCAGCATCCCTATCGAAACAAAGCCTAGAGTAAAATACCTCTAGACAACCATGCCAACTAATGGACACTAAACCAACACCTAGTTGCACAAGAACCCTAAACCACACCAGATCCAACCACAATAAGCACCTATAGTAGACACAACCCCCAAAATATTAGCTAGAAACCAAATCATCCCCAGACCACCAACTGGCCCCATCCATCACCATCTAATCACCTTGCATCAAAGTGGACCACCCCACCATAAGAAAGTCTAAAAAAAGAAAAGTCAACTAGTACCATCCATCCGAAGTGCCCCGCATCACCCACTGCTAACCCATCATATAACCTAAAGAATCCCCAAGCAGTCCCTGATTCAAATGTTAGATAATACCCATCCTGAATCCAACACCTCTAGACCCACCAAGTAATCAACATGCACCCACCCTAGAAAGAGAACCACCCATCTACCAGAAACAAGCTTCCCAACCTGCTGCATCCAGCATCTCAAGGGAATTTTAGAAAATCCACCATAAAAATCCCTACACCATCAACAACCAAAATAAACAAGATGGGGAAACCGAGCACAATGAAACTGGACTTACTCCAAACCACCACCTGAAGACCCACCCCAAACTATATCCACCACACTAGACAATCGAGATAACCAGAAGCCTACAATAGTAATCCAAAACAAAGAAGAAATGCCAGAAATCCAACCCCTTTGCACCCAAAACATGTTACCAACCATAGTAGAAATCACAAACCAACCAGCACCATGCACCACGTAAGTGTATCTTGTACTAAACCATGTAGAAAAATATAAACAGCAACACCCCCAGCTTAAACCCATCTTCAAAGGTCCTATAATTCCAAACAGCAACAAGAAACTCACAACTGCACCTCCTAAATCCTCCACAGGAAACCTATAACCCCACTATGAGAATATCTGAATGTCTTTATTGGATAAACCCAGAATCTCCCAGCCTCAACCTTAAAAAGCATCCAAAGTAGGGGGAGATGTTGTCCAGGGGGGTCCAGTAGGGGGGTTCTGTCCAGGGGGGGCTGCTGTCCAGGGGGGCTGCTATCTAGGGGGTCCAGCAGGGGGGTTTCTGTCCGGGGGGGGGGGGGGGATTGTTGTCCAGGGGGTCTGGGAGGTGCTATCTAGGGGGTCCAGTAGGGGGGATGTTGTCCAGGGGGTCCAGTGGGGGGTTCTGTCCGGGGGGCTGGTGTTCGGGGGGTTGTTGTTTGGGGGGGTTGCTCTCCAGGGGGGTCCAGTAGGGGGGTCCAGCAGGGGAGGGCTGTTGTCCAGGGGGTCTGTGGGTTTTTGTCCAGGGGGGCTGCTTTCCAGGGGGGCTATTGTCCAGGGGGTCCAGTAGGGGGGGGTTTCTGTCTATGGGGCTACTGTCCAGGGGGGTCCAGCAGGGGGGATGCACTATTATTGTTTATTGAGTTATATTCTTTGCGAATATTCTAAGATGTTTTGTTTTACCATAATTTTAGGGGATGAGAACTACTATGTTCTACCTTGTGTTGTAGGTACTTTTTAGCTAGTTCCAGACTTCATTGATAGTTTTTCTTATAGGGAGACTCACGTAAGTTCAGTTATGTGTTCTTTTAATATTTTGATTTGTTTAATTATTATTATGTAAGTAGCTTTCGTGTATAATTTAATTTGGAGGGGACCAGCAGGGGGCAGAGGGGAAAATGGCAGGGGGGAGGGGACTGGCAGGGGGTGCAAGTGGGGGCTAGTAGGGGGTGAATGTGGGGGTTGGTAGGGGTAGGGGGAGGGGAAACAGGCAGGGTGGGGAGGGAGGGGGTAGGACTGGGGGGGGGGGGTCTAGGGTCTATCTAGGAGGGTGGGGGTGGCTGTCCAGGGGGGATCTGTCCAGGGTCTGGGGGTGTCCATGGTATTGGGGGGTATGGGGGTGTCCATGAGTGTGGGGGTGGCTGTCCCGGGGAGTGGAGGTCTGGGCTGTCTAGGGGGGTCTGTCAAGGGTCTGGAGGGTGTATAGGGTCTGGGTGGGGGTGTCCAGGGTCTGTCCGGGGGGTGTCCAGGGTCTAGGGGGTCTAGGGTCTGTCTGGGGGGGTTCCAGGGTCTGTCCAGGGAGGAGGGGTTGTCCAGGGGAGGGGGGCTTATGTAGTGTGGGGGTGTCCAGTGTCCAGGACGGAGGGGTCTGCAGGGGGGTCTGTCCTGGGGGTGTCCAGCATGGGGGTGCAAGGGGTGTCCAGCAGGGGGGCTGGGGGGGGTCTATTCAGGGGGTCGAGTGGGGTCTATCCAGGGTTGGAAGGGGGGCTATAGAGGGAGGGGTTCATGGGGGGATTTAAGGTGCAGGTGGGGTGCAAGGGGGAGAGTGGGGGGGATTGGCAGGGGGCGGTGGGGAGGATGCAAGTGCCCAGCACCGGCTGAATGGTGCTGGGTTTTTTTACAGAATGTGTAGGCCTATAACCACGGTTTTAAACTGTAGCTATAGGTCCACATCCACGATTCCTAATCATGGTTGTAATAGATGAGTGCCCTCAGCCTATGCCATGGGTTGAAAACCATGGCTTTAGGGATGTTTCCACGGTTGGAACCGTGGCTATAGGGCTATAGCCACGGTTCAAACTGTGTCTAAAGGGCTATAGCCACGGTTGGGAACCATGGCTATAGGTTTTACCCTATAGCCACGCCAATATCATCCACGATTGTGGGAACTATGGCTATAACGTATAGTCACAGTTTTTGGGCCTATAGCCACGGTTTAAAACCGTGGATATAGCCTGATTTTGTAGTAGTTTCACCCTATTAACAATTAATATTCATCAACTCGGGCATACTAGCATAGCAGAAAAACAATAGGGCTAAAACGGTAAACGCGCAATACCCCATTCATGGTTATTGGGAATATTTTCACATAAAACTCAAAGACATTCAATAGAAAGGCACAAACCACCTACCTTGGGGTTAGGAGATAAAATAATTGAACCTATAAGCTTGAATCACCTTGTAATGTCGTAGAACATAGAAAATGTCTAAAACGTTCAACCAACGATAACTTAGAAAAGAATAGAAAACATGAAACAAGGTTCCAGCAGAAGAGAGAACACACCGATGTGATTCCAACAAAATCAATATAGTTAGAATCTGAGGATGAATGGAGGCTCAAGGTCTTGTCAAATATTTGTGTTTGTATGAGTTCTCTCGAATGAAGATGACCTAGAAGAAGTGAGTTTTGGCGATTAGACGTGACCCCGATGCATTTAATGAAAACAAACGTACATGGTGTGTAATTTTGATGTACACGAGGTGTACTCTCATTTTTTGTACTCCACTTTAAGCGGCCTCTAATTCACTCCCACACAGCCATGTGTGTGGCTACTACATGGCCAGCACACAGCCTGCTACAGCAAGGAAGTACATGACGTGTACTCATAAAGTACACGGTGTGTACTGGGAAAATTTCTAGAAATTCCTATTTTCTAAAAAAATGACCAAAAAAGAAAAACATACCTGAAAAGACGGTTTAGTTTCTTACAAAATTCCCCCCATAAATAAATTTTTCCTCGAATCTCTCTAGTGCTGCGTAGAAAAATAACCCTCAAACAGTTCTGCCCACTGTGCTCGTACATCAGCCTCCCTCTCCCAAGTCTCATCTTGTACTCGCTTGTGCTGCCATATCACTCATACCAGAGGAAGACACCGGCCAAGGAGAACCTTTTTACTATGATACACAATCCAGAGAGGAAGATCTTCAAAATATGCATCCACTTTGAGCTCAACCTCCTCGGGTTGAAAGGCATGAGATGGGTCTTAAAAGTAACGGCGAAGCTGAGAAACACGGAACACGTCATGCATAACCCGGTACCTTTGAGGTAACTTCAACTGATGGGAAACTGGAACAACACTTTCCAACACCTAAAATGGCATGGCGTACCTCGGTGAAAGCTTACCATGTCCCTTATTCCTCTAGTGTCCCAACATCGGTGTGACATGCACAAAAACCTGATCCCTGACCTCGAACTCTAGATGCCATCTCCACTGATCAGCATAAGACTTCTGTCGAGCCTGTGCAGTAGTCATCCTCTTCCGAATCAATGTTATCTACTCTATGGTCTCCTAAACAAGACAAGGTCCCATAAAAACTGCCACTCCTGCCTCCAGCCAACATAAAGGTGACCGGCATGGCCTACCATACAAAGACTCATAAGGTTCCATCAAAATAGTTTCTTGAAAACTATTGTTGTAGGAAAACTCCAAAAAAGGAATATGCTTCTCCCAAGAACCTCCAAAATCCAGAATTCATGCTCGGAGCATATCTTCAAGCACCTAAATCATACACATAGACTGGCCATCTGTCTGGGGATGGTAATCTGTAAGTACATGTGTACCCAAATCCTTCTAAAGCCCCTGCCAGAACTAATAAATAAAACGTACATCCCAATTTGAAACAATGGAGTGTGGAACTCTAGGAAGACATACAATCTCTCGGATGTAAAACTGTATCATCTCATCAACACTGAAGTTCTCCTTGATCGTCAAGAAGTGAGAAACCTTCGTGAGTCTGTCAATGAAAACACAAACAGTGTCATTCCCTCGAGGCGACCTCGGAAAATCGGTCACGAAGTCCATCATGATGTCATTCCACTTCCACTTGGGAATGGGTAACTGCTGCAAAATCCATACCGGTCACTGATGCTCCACCTTCACCAACTGACAAGTATAACACCTCATGACGAAACTAGAAACTTCCCTCTTCATACCTGGCCACCAATACTGACGGTGTATATCACGATACATCTTTGTTATGATAGGATGAACTGTCCAAACTGAGGAATAAAAATCCTATATCAGCTCCTCGTGTATATCTGCTAGCACCCATACGCACCCCTAGAAATGCAAGATCTCATCCTCACCTACAGTCCATCCAAGAATAGGGTCCTCTCCAAATACACTCTCCCTTAGGAATAGGCCTTCAGAATCTGATAGCTGCCTCATTTGAACTCTCTCAAGAAGGATAGAGGTAACAGCTACAAAAGATATAAAAATCTACCCATGTCTGTCTTGCACCTCCAAATGCATCTCAAAGAATGGATCCATAAGCTTCCACTCACTGATGCCCTCCTGATCTGCCTATATTTGAGTCCTCCTACTCAACGCATCACCCACCACGTTGCCTTTCCCAGGTGTATTGGAAAGCTCAAAGTCAAAGGACTGTAGGTACTCAACTCACCTACGCTGTCTCAAATTCAAATCATGATGAGTGAAGATTTAATTGAGACTCTTATGGTCGATGAAAACCACAAAGTGCTCTCCCAAATGATAATGTCTCCAACAACATAAGGCATTAACAACAACTGCCAACTCCAAATCCTGCATTAGGTAATTCCTCTCACGTGGCTTCAACTGTCGAGACCCAAATGCAACAACACCATCTCCCTACATAAGCACATCTCCCAACCCAATACCTGATGCATCATAGTAAATAGTATAGCTCTTGCTTGTATCTGGCATGACTAGTATCAGTGCTGAAGTCAACCTCCCCTTTAGCTCTTGAAAGGCTGACTCACAGGAATTTGACCATAAGAACTTCACAGCCTTCTTGGTCAGACCTGTCAGTGGTGATGCTAAGCATGAAAAGTCTTGTATGAAACATATGTAGTATCCAGCTAGCTCTAGAAAACTTTTCACCTCAAAGATGTTTTTAGGCTGCTCCCAAGAAACTATAGCTCTCACTTTCTCTCGGTCTACTGATACTCCTACCTATGAGATAACATGACCCAAGAAGTGAATCTGATCCATCCAAAACTATCACTTTGAGAGCTTAGCATATAACTGATGCTCCCTCAGTGTACTCAAAA
The DNA here is from genome assembly GCA_963277665.1 of Viscum album. NCBI lineage: Eukaryota > Viridiplantae > Streptophyta > Magnoliopsida > Santalales > Viscaceae > Viscum > Viscum album. Next base: position 1,337,076,339 of record OY728162.1, read on the forward strand.
CAATCTCAAGATGGGTAGCATGGTAGTGTCGAGTGTGATGGTACACTAAGATATCATCCATGAAGACCACCCCGAAGGAATCCAAGTATGGATGGAATACTCGGTACATCAGTTCCACGAAAACTGCAGGCGAGTTCATGATACCAAAATGAATAACCAAGTACTCGTATAGACTATACCTACTCTTGAAGGTTGTAAGAGGTATATCTGATGGTATAACATTCAACCAATGATAACCAGATCTCAGGTCAATCTTTGAGAACACCTGGGCTACTTAAAGCAGATCAAAGAGATCATCGATCCTGAGTAAGGGATATCAGTTCTTGACTGTCAACTGGTTCAACTTCCGACAGTCCTCACAAATCCTTAGGGTATAGTCTTCCTTCTACGTAAACAAGATAGGTGAAACCCAAGGAGAAGTACTCGGTCAGATGGAAACCTTTGCCTGCAACTCCCCCAACTACTTCTCGAGGTCCTGAAATTCAGGTGTAGCCATCCTATAAGGAGGAATGGACAGCAGTGCCACTCCTAGCACAAGCTCAATCCAGAATTCTACCTCACGCTCTGGAGGAAAACATAAAAAGTCCTCCGGAAAGACATTTTTGAAATTATCCACCACTAGAGGAAAGACTAGTTTTGAAGTCCCCTGGTCATCCAGATACAGAATAGCAATCTGGGCTATAACTCCTCACAACCCAAGATGCCCTGGACCCGCTCTTCTCGCCTAGACATCCCATTCACCCCTATGAAGAAAAGATTCGCCTTCTGGTGATGTGAAACTCACCTTGTGGTGATAACAGTTGACGACTTCCTGGAATGGAACTAACCATCCCATCCATAGAATGACATCATAGCATGTCATCTCTAGGATATAAAGGTCCCACATAAATCGACATCCACCAACCTGTAGAGGGAACTCTCTGCACTGATGTATACTAGTCATTCTAGTCCCCAACGGAGTGTCTAGCGTTAAGATATCATCAGAAAAAAGGATGCAGAGACCACAACTCTCCATGAGAGAAATAGATAAAAAGCCATGGGATTCCCCTATATCAAAAAGAGAAAAACCTAAAACTGAGGCTACTAAGATCGTACATCAAACGGTAGAAGGTCTGGGATCCTGCTCCTGGTGGGTCTGCTCCACTACAAAAGTCTGGCTTGTATTGTGGCCCTATCACCCTGTCTGACCACTCTGAGTAGATCCACCCTATTGTTGCTAAAAACCGAGCGACTGGCTACCACAGACATGACCTCCACCTTGGCCTGAACGGCCGGAAGAACTCTAGTTCCCAGTATGGTGAGAAACTAGTGGTGCTACTCCTGAACAAGGGGTCATAGAAGAACCTATGTCACCAGCTGCTAGGGAGAAGATCTAGCAGAAGCGCTGAAGGTGACCCATCTTGCCACAAGATCGGCACTCCACTGGGTCTCTCAGGCAATGTGGCCTCATATTCCCCCTCTTTACGCACTGGTAACACACCACCTGGATACTAGAAGAAGAATCCCGCCTCCTCGGAATGTCTGCAAGAACCTTATAAAACCCTCTCAGACCTGTGAATCATCACCTGTGTCCGGAATGACAGCTGGTGCCATGACTGGCACAATAGGAGGATGCCTTGGTGGCATGACTCTCAAAGGTCATGCACACACCTTAGATCAAGATTACCAAGGACTGAAAACAAGGAGTGTAATAAGGGAACAAGAGAAAGAAAGCACTCAATTTTTACAAAACATGACTACACAGTGTGTACATTTCCTACACGACATGTTCCCTGAAGTCATTTACATGGGTGTGTACTCCTTCCTAAACTGGTCATGTAACACCCCAAACACACGGCATGTTGACTTAACACCTGGAGTGTACTTGAATCCAATTTCACTTCCTAAGTCCTTCTACGTGGTTAATCCACACGACTTTCCTAAAACAAGACTACACAGCATGTTCAAGATAGACACAGAATGTACTAGACAAGATACACCTGGCCCATGTTGTTTGTGACACGCCCTGACACATAGCTCAGACTACACGGCATGTTCCATATGGCCACTATGTGTATGAGAAGGGATGACATCAACCCATATTGTTCATGATACATCCAGTTACCAGGGTCAGACTACACGGTGTGTTCAAGGCGGACACGGCGTGTACGTGAAAGGGTAACATCAACCCGTGTTGTTCGTGACAGGGTCAGGTACCTAGGTCAGACTACACGGTGTGTTTAGGGAAGACACAAAATTTATAGCTTAAGGTCTACCCGTCCGTGTTGTTAGTTACACGGGCAGACTTAGGGTCAACACTACGCGGCGTGTTCGACTGGTACACGGCATGTTCCCACCAGACTTTTTCCCATCCAATGTCTATGCCCACATGGCCTATGACATGGTTTAGAGACTACACGGTGTGTACATAAATTACATAGCGTGTACTTAAAAAATAGTTTTTTCCCGAACAGAAGAACACATGGCATTTACTTAACATTACACAGTGTGTATTCTATGTTTTTCCAGACAGTAAGCCTCAGAAACTACTCTGGAACCCCGAAAACACTGAAACGAGCATAAAAAGTGCCACATTCTGATCAGTAAGGGCCCATACTCCTCGAAAATCAATGTTTGGAATCTTTTACACATTATAACATGTAAAACAAGGCAATGATACACCAAATTATGGCCCATAAGGGGCCATAACACCTCAAGAACCAATGTTTGGTGTTCATTCAAGAAAAACTCTACACAAAACAATGCCCTATCAAACATCAGGCATTTTTATCAAGGAAACTTTCACAAAAGCATGAATATTTTACACATCATCTATCAAAACAACAAGAAATCACTAATGCATACTAGATGGCATGGCAACCATGCATGACATGTGATATCTATAAAGTGCTTAAATGATGCATGATATGGCATACCCTCATCCCGTCGGGTTGCAACAGAAATAGAACCTCATCAACAATAACAGCACAAATCATGTGAATCACTCAAGGTGAAATCAAATCAAAATATAATAATTGAAAAACCAGAAAAATTGAAATCAAACGAGGTTGATTAGATTTTCCCTGTACACGGGTTAGCTACTCTCGGGCACACCTTATTACCAAGTACCTATTATGTCATATCCCTGAATAAGGATCCAAACAGTAAGTCAAGAGAAAAGAACCCTCTGATACCACTTTGTAACATCCCAATTCCGGAAGCAATCCAGAGGTGCTCACCCCGTACCTGGTTGGTCACATGGCCTCAAGCGCATTTCCCTGAATTCTAGAGGCTTTCGACCTGCAGCGAGGACCTTGGGTGTGATAGTTGGGGAACTATGCCCTCATTGGAAGAGTATGAAGAAGAAGTAAACAACACATACAATGGAGGAAGTAGTAAATCTCCAACAACAATAAACAGTGGAAGACTAAAATACTAAAAAATGAGAGCTCATATATATATAAAATGAGGCATTGTACATATGTCTATAAAAACATCCAAACAAGTCACAATGATAGAATACAACATTGCTAAACAAAAGTGCAAAAGAAAGCAGATAACTCCTCAGAATTGCAAGCCCTAGCTTGGTCTCATACTCTCAAGCTCCACAGCAAGTCAATTACCTGAAGTAGAGGTGTGCTTTCCCTTATCTATACCTGCAACAATATCATTTTTTTAGCCCCAGAAGCATGACCTAAACAAGGTGTGAGACTAAATCCCAGTAGGCAACCAACCTAAGATTTGTGCCTAATATTCAATCAGTATATGGCAGGTAAAAGTATAGAAAGAAGCTAACAGGAAAGCACAAAGAAGTAAACAATCCATAGTTTAAAACATTAAATCACCACACAACATGCAACAGCTAATCAAAGCAGATAACACAACAGGTAACCCTCTGGGAAGTTCCCATAGCCTATCCCCTCTAGTTCTACCTAGAAACACAAGAATGCAGCTAAACACAAGGTAACCCTCTGTGAAGTACTCACAGCCTATCACCTATGGTCTTACCTATCAAGTGCAAGCAACCCTCGGGGTAGTACACTCAGTATAACCCCTCTTGTTCAGCTTAAGCATAGACTATTTACGGAAGAACTCACCATTAATTCCCCCTATAGTCTTGTATCGGTACTAAAGACGCTCTGGGGAAGCACTCAATGTCTCATTCTCCCTGTGGCCCATGTTGAGGAACTACAGACACTCTGGGGAAGCACTCAACATCAATTCCCCCAGTGGTCTGGCATTGTAAATTATAAAGACGCTCTGGAGAAGCCGTCATCATCCATTCTCCCTATAGTCTATAAACCAGGTTCTCACGGCCCTATGTAAGTCAATAAAGTGTAGCAGTGCGTAATGGCCAAGGTCAACCTCAAGAACTACTTGGCTAGAATTCTACAGTACAACATCATAATAGAAGAACAGTTACACCATCCTGCAATACTAGGCATGGGAAAGTAAGCAGCAGCCTAACAGGAAAACAAGACCAAAAGTTCATAACAGGCGAAACATGCATGGGAAGAACATCCAAATCACAACAATCCACCCTATTTAAAATCAATAATCATCTATTCAGGCATACCATCATAGCAGAGAAACAATTGGGCTAAAATGGTAAACATGCAATACCCAGTTCATGGGTATTGGGATCATTTTCACATAAAACTCAACGACTTTCAACAGAAAGTCACAAACCACCAACCTTGGGGTTTAGGAGATCAAAATACTTGAACCTGAAAGATTGAATCTCCTTGGAACATCATAGATCTAAGAAAACGTCTAAAACATTCAATCCATGATAACATGAAAAAGAATGGAAAACATGAAACGTTGTTCCAGCAGAAGGGAGAACTCACTGATGCGATTCCAATGCAATAAATGGTGTTTGAATTAGAGGACGGATAGAGTCTCGGGGGGCTCGTCAAAAATCTGCGGCCATACGAGTTCTCTCAGATGAAGACGACCTAGAAGAAGTGATTTCTGGCGATTAGACGCGACCCTGGTGTGTTTAATGAAAACAATAGAATGTACATGGCATGTACTTTTGAAGTACATGGCATATACATGCCATTTTCATACTCTGCTTTAAGCGTCCTCTAATTCACTCCCACACGGCCATGTGTGTGGGTACTTCACAGCAATCACACTGCCTGTTGCGGCATGGAAGTACACTGTGTGTACTCATAAAGTACACGACATGTACTTAGAAAATTTCAAGAAATTCCTCTTTTCTCCAAAAATTATCAGAAAGGAAAAATATACCAGAAAAGCAGGTTTGGGTTCTTACAGGGATTAAAATATTTTTATAATTAAAATTCATTTTTTTGGGAAAATCATTTTATGTAAAGTTTTGTGAGATTGTTTTAAAATTAATTTATAACACTTATAGGGATTAAATTTAATAAAATTGATTTAATATTTTTAATCATAATTTTCAAATATGATAAATATTTCAACTTTATTTTTTCACAATTAACACTAACCTTGGTAAAAATAATATCATCATGGTAAGGTTTAAATGGGATGAACAAGAATAAAACTATGTGATAAGGCTTCAAAATCCTCCAAACACTTACCTATATTTTATTAGATTATTTTAATTATAAAAAATAATTCAAATAATTAAAAAATATTCATTTTTACAACAATTATTTGATACAAACCATTAGAATATTTTAAGTGAAGGAAAATTTAAAAGTGTCACTCTCTTGCATTTAATTAATCAAATATGTTAAAATTGGGATAAGAATAAGTTATGAATGAATGAAAAAAATTATTTTGAAAATATTTAATTTTTTGTGATGTTATTTTTTTTATTTTTTTTATGGTATAATTAACATAAATGTTTAATGTTGACAAAGTGGTTATGCTAGAAGAAGAAAAATCAAAGTAAATGATTTTAGAAACATCAATTGTAATATTTATTAGATTATTCATTTTCCCACATGAGTTTTATGGTTAATAATAATTTATAATGGATGTTTGAAGAGTTTATATTCTAAATAAATTCCTTTCTTGAACTATTTAAATTCAAAATATACAAATAGTTCATAAAATGACATTATTGTTATTTTAGGTTAAATAATATATTAGTAAAATATTTAAAAATTATAAATAATTTAAAGAGGATAACAGGGGTGGTATATGGAATAAATACTCATCCCTTGACCATTTGTAATCCAATGTTTACATTATATGTAAATTTATGGCCATTTAAAATTGAATTGTTTTACCATAGTTAAGGTTAAAATTGGTTAACAAAGGGGTTAAACCAAATATTATGTTTAAATTGCCACATAAACCAATAAAAATGTATATGATCATATTTTATTTCTAAATAAAAATATCTTATTTTCTTATTTTTTCCACTTTTTTCCACTTTAACAAAAAAATAAATTTATTATATTTTAATATTTTATCTAATCCCATGTGTGTACTTTCCTTCACTATAAAATGAATGCACATATTCTCTATTCTTAATCCCACCTTGAGCCACATAGTTCAACCAAAAAGTACAAATAAATCTTCTAAAAATACTTATAAATGTTCTGGAGGTGATTTTATCCATAAAAGACCCGCCCAGGTATCCTTAAGAAGAAATCCAAAGGCGGTCTCTCAAAGAGGAGGTAATCATTTTAACTGATATCTTTAATTTTACTTCCTTTATTTAATTATTAAATTATTTTATAGAAATTAAAATATAATAAAATAATTATAACACATATAATATGATGTAATTATATTTATTTCATAACCTTTATCCATCACAATTACATTAAATGGGAAAGGAAAGTATTGCATACGCATACGTGTACACTAAGGCCTCTACGTAGTGATATGATTCAATTTCCATCACCATATTTCAGGGTTAACTATTATGATGGGTTTAATATTTATATATGATATTTATGGAATAATTATTCTTCTATAATTATAACATATTTTCTACCTTCTTTCCTAAACATCTATTTTGAAACGTTAACGTCGATCGTGCATATTTGTGGACTATCACCTACACAAATCAATGTGATTTGTTTTTTAATTTATTACATGGATAATAATAAGGATATATTTAATGAATGTATATCATATTTATTATATAATAATTATTATGAAAATATGAATTTTTTTATCCTTTATTTTATTACATCCATCTAAAATTGAAAACATTACTCGTGTATGTACGGACTATCGTCTTTCCGAAGTGATGTAATTCATTTTCCTCCACCACTCTTTATTAATGGATATAAAAGTGTATATAATGAATAAATATGATACATACATAATGATTTGGATTATTAATATGATTAAAACATGACCAAGTTGGAAGTATTGAAACCATCAAACTGAAATATGCATGAAAAAATGACCACTTTCACCCAAATGTCCATTTTAAGGAAAAATTGTTAATAAAATAATAATTGGAAATTATAAAGGAATGATAAATAGTAATTTATGTATGATTATAGTTCTATAATAGATTTATAATAAATTTATATTTATTATATAGGATGTTTGAATCTGTGTGAAGCAAGATGGGACATGAGGTATGGTTTTCTCATCTCACTTTTGTTTTTATGAGACATATGTCATAATCACCAATTTTTTATTTCAAGTGGTGTATGTACTAACCCTTTGAAATTTTATATCATGGATCTTTTATATTAATATTATAATTTATTTTTTTAATGTTGGTTATGATTCAAAATTTACAAAAGTGGTAAGGGATTTATGTTATAATCTCATTTCTTTTCAATATTATCTATGCTAAATTTCAATTGAAGGAATTATATAAATATTATACTTTCTAACCCATATATTTTACGATCCTTTAGTTACCCATATAATATTTAATTAATAGTACCATTTTCCTCGCATTGTTACATGAAATGATCGACAAAAACTTTTTTAAGAAATCATACCATATTGCATGTTTGGTCGCGATTCGTTTTCTTTTGCACCCATGTTCTGTAAAATGTTTTCAAGAATTATTTTTATAACGATCCAATTATTGTTCAAATTAATTTTGACCCACATTTTAATTTCTATAAGAAAAATTAAAATTAAACTATTTTCATTTTATAAATATTGTATGTTTTACTAAAGGTGCACAAAGAATCAACATTTTTGACAATAATGGTATGAAAAAAATTCCCCACCCTCATGAATACTCTATTATTTGAAAGATAATTAATAATTTTCCTGATTTTCTTTAAAATAAAACGTTTCCATAATATTTTTTTGAAATTTTTATATTTTAAATAAGTTATTTCAAAAGAAAAATGATATTTCTTTCATGCAATATTCCAGTGATATTTTAAAGGAATTTTTTGTATATAATAACATCATTTAATGTTTATTATGTATCACTGGGTATAGAATCCAATTTTATCATCCAATTTATTTCTATATATAGTTTTTGATGAATATGTTTTATGTATGATTATATGCTAAATGTTACATGTCTATGGGTTGGCTCAGGAAAGATGAAATATTTTTTAATATCATTTATTTTCAATGGGTTATATGATGATAAAATAATGAATGTTTTTATAACTTTTGGAACATTTATTATATAAATTTATTTGATTTTTTGGTATATTATATCTCACCAATTCATTGGGTAAATATAGATAACTTGTGATATAATTATGTTATGAATGAACCTGATTTCATATTCATAACATGATGTGTCGACCTAATTTCATGTCTATAAATTTATTCATGGACCTAGTTTTATGTCCATAATTTTATTCATATACCTAGTATCATGTCAATAAGTTTATGTGTGGACCTAATTCCATGTCATTAACATAATAAGTAAACCTATTATTCTTTATACATGTCCACAATGTTATAAGCTTATTCTTGTGCCAAATTCCTATATTTATCATATGCTCTCATGGATAATGTTTTATATTTTGTGATTATACAATATTATGACTTTTATATTTTTTCAAAGACAATAACTTAGGCTCTGAATCATGATTTAATATCAATGAATTGATTGGGTATGATTTTCTTATATTATGATTATATTCATATACCATTTATGCTTACTTTTGATCATTGATTTGTATCTATTATGTTTACCCATAAAGATTATCTTATCTCACCCTTTATTATGATTTCTTTTCCCTAGAATTGGAATAAAGGTTTTATTTATGTTATGCCTAAAAAGGGTACTATATGAGAAGAAATTTTTGGGTGATTATGTAGATTTTTATGAACTAGTTTTTTATGTATCCATGATTCCAAATACACTAAACCTATATGATTATAGTGTGGGTCCTAATTATATTTAATTAATATTAATTTAAATTAATTAATATATATGTATGTAATGCCTTTGTCAATATATTTCTTCATTTCCATTAAGAAAAAAATCCCATTGTTGTGTATCTGTGGACTACAGCATCCACAACACAATGTGTTTCTTTTTCTTTCACCACCTTATGAGGATAGTTTGAATGAGGAATTTAATAAATAAAAATGATATTTATAACATATTTATGGTTACAAAATAATAAAAAAATTTATATATTTATACAAATATATGGAAAATGAAATCATTTTCTATGTGTACATGTGGAATACATCCTCCATAGAATATTGTATTCTGTTTTTCATCACCTCTTTTTACAGATGATCAAGAGAATGTTTTTAAGGGAAAGATGTGATGTTTAGAAAATTATTTTTATTTTTTTGACAACATGAGAAACTATTAATAATACAAGAAATAAACAATAATTTTAAATTCAACCATTTAAAATGATCATACTAGGATGGAAAACAATTTATTCATACAATGTAATAGTTTCAAATCTATTGCATCTTATTTTACTTCTCTTAAATTTTAATTTATCAATTTAATAAAACTTTAAAAATTATCATTATATGTCATGACCTGATACAACAGTGCTTGATCCACAACTACCCTAAACCCACCTCCATAGGCAAGGGGCTAGAGATTAGAGTTTAAAGGAATAACTAATATTGGAGGCCTTTTCCTCATGTACCTGTATGAACACACTCAGCCATACCAATGAAAACATGAAGATTACTAATATAAAATGATGAAAAATTTAGAGTAATAACCATAAATGAAAGACCTCTAGGGAATAAAAAGGGTACAATAGTATAAAAATAAAAGTAAAGGGAAAAAATACAATCCCTACCAGGAAGATATCACAACCTGAAAAAACTAGAAAAGTAATGTGTTGAGAGAGCCTAGATACAGATATCCAAGCCTTGAACACCATACGTGGTCCAATTCAACATGTATCCCTATGATCATTTATAATTGCTGTCGACCTATCTATAATATGTATAAGACACAACATGTGTCTGAAAACCCATGCAGGGGTGAGTATATACATACCCAGTAGATGCCCTGAAAGCTGAAGGGTTAGAATTAAGAACACGATAGGAATAAATAGCTTAACCCAAATCAATAGAGTAAAAATCTAACAAAATGGATATATATATATATATATATATATATTCTTAACACAAGAAGCCCAAATGAGAGATAAAGGGGATCTGAATCTCATATCCTAGACTATGAATGAGTGACAATAGTTCCAAGGGGTTCATCAATGATGACCAATATCTCGCATGTACATTTATAGAAGTAAACATGTGGAGGAACCACTCCTCTCCACTATGCCGCATAGTCGAGGGGACATAATCTCAAAGCATAGGACCCATGACCAAGTCTATCAGGGGGTTCCACTCAGTGTAAGGAGGACCCTCACCCTATCTGATTAGGGGAAACACACAGTGTAAAGAGCACTCATGCCCAAACTATAAAGGGGGTACCACTTAGTAGATATTGGTCTTGCACCCTATTTCTATAGGGGGGATGACTCAATAGATAGAGTATCTTCACCATAAAACCATTGGGTGGTAAAGCCCGGTAGATATAAGACTTATACCCTAACTCCATGGGGGTACCACTCAGTATATAATAGACCTGTATCCTACTCTCAGAGGGGGTACCACTCAATAGATAGAGTACATGTACCCTAACTCCATTGGGGGTACGAATCATTAGATAGAGGACCTACACCCCAACACCATAGGGGGTACCACCTAGTAGATAGAAGACTCACTTCCTAACACCATAGAGGGTACCACTAAGTATATAGAGGACCTTCACCCAAACACCATAGGGAGAGGGTACAAATCGGTAGATAGAGGACCCTTACCCTTAATCCATAGGGTGTACCTCTCTAATGATCATTCCCAATAATTTTCATCTACAAGAACTACCTAAATAAGTATTGCACTAGAAACATCTATAATCGTATCTCTAAAGCCACACTAAAGGCCACCATCACATTCTACATGGAAAAACACTCTGGATATGCTACTCATAGGACAAAATACAATTCCAAACGAATGAGATATGAGAGATAGAAGGTTCCTAAAAATGGAGAAGTGGTAAATGACATGTAAGGGGACCCACACGACATGTGGTCCTGCTTCATTTATTGGTCATGTCACTGATAGTACATGACTCACTACTCGTGTATGACTACATGATGTGTAGAGGGACTTCACGGTACGCATTATCCACCTAGGTTCATGCCTTTTATCTTGGTCATGTCCATATAACCTTTCATGTGTTTGTGTATTTTGATATATTGTGTGTGTCTAGTCATACCCATACCTATGTACTCTCAAACACGATATGATCACTTTCACATGGAATTCCCATGTGCTCCTCCACAAGGCATGTCTACTTGGGGAGGGTCACTTGGTTTGTGACCTAGTTACAAAACATGTGATCCTTAACTTTTTTCAAAACCCATGTTGCACCATTATAGGGGTACTACACAGAGTGTCTTCATTTGTATACACACTATGTAGTCATGTTTTTTTACAAAATGTTAGATCTATTTCATCTTTCCATATCCATGCCCATCTTTCCAAATCTCAATTCTCGACCACTTGAAATTGGTGGAAAAGTTATATGTTCATCATTTACAGTAATTTGATGGATGGAAAATGGACTTTCATCATTCCTCATGAATCACATATGCCTCATACACCTATGATGTCATGACGCCATTCATCTTGGATCCCATATTCAAAAAACAATAATAAACAACTCACAAATCCTCTAAAGACATCTGTGATTGGTCATTCTATTTGTCACATGTGAATCCTCCATGAATATGGGGGTCCAATCAGGCTCGATCCCACCTGAAAATGTCTAATCAAGACCCATTAGGAAAATTGGGGAAGAACATGGAGAATCATTGGGAAAAATGAACAAGAAAAAAGGTGAAAGAAACGTTCTATAAGAATTATTGGAAATTGATATAGATTTTTATTCCCAGGGTGAGAAAAACCAAATAATTTTTTTAAAAAAAGATGTGTGGGAACATGTATAGGATAAATTAGTTTATATAAAAGGAAATGTAAGATCATTCTAAAATATTTTAATCAATAGGTGAAAAATCCATGAATTTACTAGTCCTATATCAATTTGGATGATTCATCAATGAGGAATGTGTTCACTAACGAATGAGATAATTCCTTTTATTCATTGCACCTCGATTCATCTGGATCTGGAGTTTTCCCACCATGTGATTCTTATTTTTCAAGTAGAGGGTGGAAGAATGCTCATCTCAGTGGTCCCAAGGATATGTAGATAAACCTGGAGATCTACTGTAAGGATGAATTTGTAGATAAAATTTGGTCATTTATTTTATATAAATAATTAAATTATTTTTTTATTTATCAAAACACACCTGCCAAGGAATGATTTTATCTGAACACCCCATACCGACCCATTTTAGGACATTCTTAGGGTAAACATCGTGTTTTAAATTCAACCATGATGTCCGAATTCGGATCTGAGATTCTGTTTAATAGTTATCCCATTTTATTTAATAAATCACACATGTGTGATATAAAATAAATTTAATAATTTTATAAAATGAATTTTGGATACAATGTGTCTCATAATCATACATCATCTCAACACCTAGCTCTGAAAATATTTCTAGATATATTCCAATGTCTTACTAAGAAAAAAGAAGGTCTCTATATTATTCGCTACCTTCAGTCTTTTTATCCCTAAAAATAAAAACTAAACAAAAAACATAGGGTACTGAAACCACATCTATCTCTCCTACTCATAGAATCTCTTCGGCATGTTCATGTACTACTAAAATACATGAAACAAAGGGATGGTCCATCCACACTAGTCCTCTCCTGTTGATCCTCAATCACCATCAGGTGCTCCACAAAATTATCTCCATCATCGATGTCCTTCTCACCCCAGTAAATAACATGTGTGTATTCATCCACATATCTTCCCATCTACAACATGTGGAATACATTGTGAACCCACTCCAACTATGGGGGTAGTATGATCTGGTAATCAACCTCGATAAACCAATACATGATCTTGAATCGCTCAATGAACCTCAGGGATTGCTTTCATCCCTGAATGAATTTGTTCAATCCTCATCATGAGAAGACTCTTGAGAAAGTTTGGTATCCATGCTAAAACTCCAAGGGACTATGAGGTTGATTTGCATATAATTGTTTCATGATATTGGCTATCCTCATCTGCATGTGGATGACCTGGAAATTTTACATAATTTTCTACACCATCTCTTTCCCAATAAGAGATGCATCACTGATTACTTTATAGTACAAGGGTGACCTATAGGGTCTCCCAAATAGTGACTTAAAGTGTTTCATGGTAATAGTATAGTGGTAGATATTATTATATGCATACTCTTAAAAGGGAATGTGATCCTCCCAACTCCAACTGAAGTATATCATTCAAGACTTCAGCATATCCATTAACACATAGATAGTGTGCATGGTCTTCACATATGTCTAGTGGTGAAAGGTTGTACTCATCCTAATCTAGGTCCGGATTTCCCCCAGTATTCCTCTCTACAACTTGGATGTTGACCACACATCATGATCAGAGACAGTAGTCGAGGGTGCCCCATGAATGCAAACAACCTCTCAAACAGACATATACCCCAAACTCTCCACAAAAGTCTGCTCCCTGAAAGAAAGGAAGTGAACAATATTCACAATTTGGTCAAATAACACCCAGATGGTGTCATGAACCATTGTTTTGCATGGAATCCAAATCAAAAATTCCATGGATATGATATCACATTTCCACTACGGGACACCAAGGGGCTGCAATAAACCTGCCGAAACTAGGTACTCATCATTAACCTGCTGACAATTGAGGCATTGAGAGATGAACTCAACCTTGAAATATCTCATGAAAGCCCCGTAAAACTACCACTAAAGATCTCTATAAATTTTACCCACAAAAAGGTGTAAAGAGAGTGGAGATTTGTGGAACCCTCTCATCACCTCCCCTCACATCAAGACTAGTACCACTGTCCTTCCCTAGAAAAGTATGATGTGATTGTCTCCTTCATAAAATCCATTTAGTGAATCTCCTGAGAATATATGGTCACATAAGACCTCATATTCAATGTATCCCAACTCGGAAACACACACATGGTGAAGTAGTAAAGGATTCAACACCATCTATAGAAGAAAAGATGTGCCCTCCTGCTCAATTGTGGTCAGCTGTAAGGAATCCAACTACTCAGATGACTCCTACACAAAACAAGACCGAGAATTCCTACTAAGGGAATATTCCAACACATTTCCCTTCCCATTAATATAGAATATCTCAAATTCATAGTCCTAGAGAAACTCCAACTAGTGTATCTATTTCAGTTTAACTCTATCTTCGTGAAGACATACCAGAGAATCTAATGGTTAGAGTAAAAAACACCCTCCCAAAAGATAGTACCTCCACATAATTAGAGTGAATACTACCAATTCCTTAAATATTTCATGATTTACAAAGTTCTTATCTAGGGGTATCAACTACCATGACCCATGTATGATAACAGTCTATCTCTACATCATCACCCAACAAATCCCAGCTCCTAAGGGATAATAATACACTGCATTCTCCATGCCCTATCTTAGTAGCCTCAAAATAGGGGAACTCTTCAGCCTTAACCTCAAATCCTTGAATTCCCTATAGTTTCACTCATTCTAGGTAAATTGATTCCATTTCCATGTCAAGAAGGTCAAATAAAATGAAATATTCGAGAATTTTGGTACAAACCTCCTACAGTACCCCACAAAGATAATAAAGATTCTCACATATAAAACACTCTTAGGTGGATAAAAAGAAATCACTACATTGATAATCACTAGGTACACTACTAATCCATTCCTAGAAGTGACATTACCTAAGAATTGAACCTCATGAATCCAGAACTGTTACTTCAAGATCTTACCATAAAGATGGTTCTCCAGAAGCAAATCTAAAACTATCCTTAATGGCTCTACATTCTCCTCCAATGACACAAACTATATGAGTATTTATTCAATGAATACAACCAAAACTAGTCCATGTATAGCTAAAAAATATATTTCATCAATGATTTAAATCTGTTGGGGATATTCATCACAACAAAGGGAATCACTAGAAACTCATATAGTATGTAGCGACATCGGAATGCCAGCATCAGAATATCACCCTTGCGAACTCTCAACTAGTGGTTGTCGGACCTGATATCGTTCTTTGAGAACCATATCACACCTCATAACTAGAAAAATATTTCTTCAATCCTTGACCAGGGGTACTTTTTTATCATGGAATGGTTTCTATGATGATAATACATACAAATACACAAGCTTCCATCCATCATTTTCATGAAAAATATTGGAGCTATAAAAGGAGAAACACTGGGTCTGATAAAACCCTTCTCTCAAAGGTCATCGATCTAAAACTATAGCTCCTATAGCTCGGTAAGGGTAATCCAATATTCCATAAAATATATGAGATAATTCCTTGGGTGTAAGATGATTCAAAACACTATCTCCCACCTCAAAGGTAGTCTTAGCACATCCTTGGGGAAGACGAGCAAAAAATACTAAATGAATGAAGGAATAAATATGCCTAAATATCATGTTGTGTGAGGGGATACACTCACCAATGCATGGGTAATGGGATTAAGCCTTCTGATTTCAAAACTCACTTGTCCCTCCATGAGATCTCTCTCACCCATTAAATATAATCTCATTCCATCAGTGTGAGGCATATGACTCATTTGTGGTGATAATCAATCTGGTCTCAGACTATGGACAACCAATCCACCCAAGATGATGTCATAGGGATACATCTTGAACACAAAAATATCCCATGAGAAACTCTCCCCACAAAGTGATAGCTCACACCACTGGCAGATAAAATATATACAAGAAGCATTCACTATAGGAACCTGGAGACAAATATGATTAGCTAACACCTCAACTGGAACCTCCAACTCTCGCACCATGAGTAAAGAGATGAAGGAATGTATCAAACCCATTTCTTATAATACTGAATGAAGAATATAGTAAACACATATTATACCTCTAATGATCTCATGTTCCACTAGGTCATATGTCTTAGAAGCCTACAGCATTTTGTGGCCCCGAACTCCAACACCTTGATCCTGACATGGGTAACCTATTGGTGATGGTGGAAGGATATAATAGTGTCACCAACCACATAAATCTTCTCCTACTAGAGTTAAATATGATCCTCTATTATCTCCACCTCCTTGGGGGCCACCATGCTTGTTCTTGGGAGATCCATGATCACAACACTACCTCTATCGTGGCATACTATCAACTATCTTCCTTCCCTCATAATAATGTTTGGTCAGGAAATCAGGATCCATGTGACATATCCCATCACATTCATAGAACATCCTATCTCTAGGTTTCCTTAGTCCTTTATGTGGTCTATGTTCCATACGACCACATATGTGATTCTAGTTATGGACAGGTCTCCTTCACCGAGATCCTTATAACTGGAATCTGCTAGATGTTATAGATAACCCATCCCTAGAACACCCACTACCATCTAAAGCTTCATAGAGTCCCTATAAAAGGAATTTCTCCATCAACATCTCCCAATCCAACACCCCAACATATGTTGGAATACCCAAGGATACAACACTAGCATGGATATCTCTATGGTGGAACTGCTTAGACATCCAAACCTAGAATTAGCAATTTCGAATTAGGTTGTGGGAGTACCGCATATGGTCTGTGATCCTCACAGCATACTCAACCACTTGCATCCCTCCCTACTACTACCTCATAATCTCATGAATCTAAACTGGGTGCAATAATGATGGGTAGTACTCTTCACAAAAAAACCTACAAGAATTCAGGCCATGAGATTTTCAACTCATCATTCATTTGTGTAACTAGACTCCACCAGAACCAATGATCCTCCATGGAAAAGGCTAGCTGCCAGTGCAACAACCTGATTGGTCAGTTTTTTGAAAATTATAAAGACATGAATCACCAACTCTAACCAATCCTCTGGTGCTTGGGGATCTATCTGACTATGGAATATTAGCGTCCTTTAGCATTGGAACTCACGAATTTTGTAAAGCCTATGTGTATTCTATGACTGATCCACCAATATGATATGTTATTCAATAGTTAGGATTACAAGTTTATTTCCACCTTGAGGAATAACCTGACATGAAAACTGACCTAAACCGTTGTTGAAGCCAGTCAAAGTTTAAAATTTATAATCCTACTAACTATAGTATATGTGGAAAGTAGGGTCAAACCCAGAGAGAAGAAAATTTTGACCACTAATCTTCTAATTTTTTTTCAAAAATACCCCACTGTTGTCAGTAGTGGGGTAAATTTTCTACTTTTTTTACTTTTTTAATATTCCTTATTAAGCAGTGAAGTGACAAAACACTAAAAATATTGTGTCTAAACTAAGTTGAACCAAGAAATAGTTGAAAAAAAAGCGGAATAGAGATATAAAATCACTGATAAACAAAAAATATATTAAAATTCTTTGGGAAAAATCTCTATTCTACTAGTTCAAAAAAAATTAGATTCACTTAAAATAAATCACAATGTGCCACCATAAGAAGATGAATTACCTCCCTCTCCAGGAGTTAAGTCACACTAGTCAATCTATTCTGAAGTTCGCCACTCTAAAATAAGTCAACTTTGAACAGTTTGAAAAATGACCACAAGATGAGCTCACCGTAAGTCCTGTATTCTTAAGAATTTATTTTCTTTTGAAGTATGTATTCACAATCAATCTCACCAATTGATTGTGAAATTTTGAAATTAAATTTTGGTGGAACAGGGAAATTGAATGAATTTAGTATCGATATCGCCGATCAATACTGATTAAATCTAAATATGAAGTGAAAAATAACATTTATAGGTAACTAGTGAAACTTCAATTTATCCCCAAACTATAAGGTTTAGCCTAGAATTTTGTTCATTATAATTACAAAAACTAAAAACATACTAAAACAGAGTAAAAAAACTAGAATCAAAATGAAATATAAACTCTTGAGATGATGTTGTGCTCTTGAACTCCTCTAGCTCCAACACTCCAATAGGCGGTTCTAGAGTCGCCCTCTAGTCTTCCTCTACTCAGACCTGGATCATCCTATGGTTATCTTCATGGTTTGCTCCAAGGTTTTCTCCAGGTTCATTCTCTGCATCTGAGGGAATTATGATGGAATGAATTCCCACACGCCCCCCTTAAATTCTGTTACAACTCTATTTCTATACCCTCTGTCATCTGATGCATGTCACCACTCACTTCCACTGACTCCAGAAAGTCCTTCACTTAAGCACTACACGCATGCCTTTTTTCGCCACGGGTACATCACACTAGTTTTTCTCAAATAAATAACTCTAGATGAGTTGGTTGAGTGCACCTGGACGATTTCCCGTTTCTTGAATGAACCTACGCAAGAAATAAAACAACATAGTTTCAACACGAAGGAAATCAAAATTTATAATTTAAGAAAATAGCTTATTAAAATGTCTTTTAAAATCATTAATAAACTTTAAAATAAAGTTGTTAAATAAATTACGTTATTAGTACTATTTTTTAAAACTATATTAATTCTTATGAGTATTTCTATTAGTGAATTTTAATCATTATTAAATTTTAAGTAATTTAATAATTTATTTTTAATATATTCATTAAAGTTGTACATTAAGATACTTTTTTTAGTAAATTTTATTAAGTTACTTTGTCTAGATTTTATAAATTGTTAAAATTATAGTTCTAGATAATAATTTAAATAGTTAAATTGGTATATTTTAATTATTAATGTTTAATAATAATTATTAATTTCATTACTATTCTAAACATTAGATTGTTAACTTATTAAATAGATTATTTTATTCTAATCGTATTTATAAATTATTATTGGTATTTTATTTAACACATTTTATTATAAAAAACTTATTTAATATGCAACATAAAATATTATTTAAATTTAATTTAGAAGATTAGTTTATTTAGTTTAATTAAAGTTTTATTTAAGTTAATTAAATTGTAAAATTTGTTTATAAAAATTAAATATATCATATTTAATAAATGTTAATAACTAAAAACGTTTAAATTAAATTATTATTTTATTTTTTATTTTATTTTAGATTTCTTTACTTTGTTTTTTTAATCAATTTTAATTATTATTTTTTTCTATTACTTTTCCACCCCCAAAATTGGAGCACTGCAACCCTAGGGGAAAGAAATCTTCTTTGGCGATGGAAGCTGGTCCAATGATAGCCAGTAGCTCGGCTCCTCCCCTTTCTAGCAACGACAGCATGGTTCAGCTCAACAAGTGACCAGTTTTTCCTCTCATCGGTGGAACCACTCATCCGACTCATCCTCAACAAATTCAATGATCCCCAACTAAACTGGTAATCATCTTCAAAACTCTATTTCCAGTCGTAATCTCTAGATCTAACCGGTCTTAGCTCGACTCAGGGAGCTCAAAATCCTTCCACAATGGCAATACCTGGACTCAGCTTCCACAACTCGGATGAAGAACCCATCTCTAGCCGTATTCTTCAATGACTTCTTCTTTAGCGATGGATGGCGCAAAACCAGGTGATGGTGTGATCAGATTGTGATTGCGTCTTGGCTCCAAACCCTACTATCATCACGGCGAATAACAAATACCTCAAATTGACCTTTATAAAGGCTACTAAAGCTTCGAAATAAGGTGTAATGTTACCCAATTTGAGTTTGGTAAGGGTTTATTGATTCTTTTGTTCAGTTCAGTGGTGCATGAGAGCAGAAGGTGAGTTGAAACGGTGAGAAGCAGTGGGTAAAGTAGCGGAGCGGATCAATCAAAGACACCTAACAGTGAGGTGAAAGGGAGTAACGATGAGATGGAGGGGCTCAATAGTGAGGTTCAGGGGTGCAAGGTCATTGTTAGACTTAAATTAAGATGTAACAATTGGTTAAAAAAACAAAGGGACAAGGTCATTGTTAGTTGAATGGGTAACTGCGGGTCACTGTTGCAGATAAAAAAACAAAGTCATCGGTAAAAAAATTAAAAGATCACCATTGGAAAAGATTTTATATGTCACTAGTGAAAATTATTAAAGGACACTGATATGCTGAAATAAAAGGTCACTGATACTTTAAAATTAAGGTTACTGAAAGTGCAAAATAATGCTCACAGTTGGGGATAAAAAGGCAGTAGTGAAGATTAAATAGAAGGGTTGTCGCTGACAAAAGGCCACTGGTAGACTTAATAGTCATTGTAGCCCATTAAAAAAAGGTTCACTATTAGAACAAAAAATAATAACTAACGGTGACCATAAAAATTAAAAAATGCATAAATTGAACATAAAATTAAAACTTAAGTAAACTAAATAAAAATATTGAAAATAATTAATTAAAATAAAGCTAAACACCATAAATTTAAAACAGGATTTTTATTAAACATAAAACTATAAAGTCGTAGTTAAAAATTTAAATTGATAATACTTAAATTAAAAAATAGATAATTGATAAACCAAAATGCTAAAAGAATTAAATTTAAAATACTATATAAACTATTTATAGGGTAATAAATAAGTGAAAATATATAGAATCGATGACCCAATAGGTTACTGATAGCACATATCTATCTCACCTTTAGACTAAAACTAAAAATTAAGGAATAAATTATCTAACTAGATACTTAAGATTAAATAATTAATGTTTTAAAACCCTTGGTTAATTAGTTAAACAACTATTTGAATACATTAATTTAAAACTAAAACTCTTAACTTAATTAATTATCAGGATGTTTAGACAAATTATATAACATTGTTAACATATTCTAATGAAACTAGATTAAAAGATAAAATACTAAAATAAAGACTAAGTTTATTAAATAGAATTACGATGATAAAATAATTGTTTATAAAAAATGTTATATTATTAAAAAGTCAAGCATATTTCAATTAACCATACTAATTAGGACATAATTAAATTAGAAAATTAAAGTAATATTTAAATAATTATGTGAAAGACTAAGAATACATAATTAATTATAAAAACTGTTTAATTAAAAAAATTAATTATAAAAATAAAAATGTACAAATATTTAGTAATGGTTATTAAATAATTAATTAAATTATTAAAAATTAGGTAAAAAGATGTGGAAAAACTATGTAAAAATAGAGCCACATCAAATTCTCCCACACTTAAGCATTGTTTTTCCTCAAACAATCCCATGTTTTGTAATATTTGAAAAACAGTAAAGTGTTTATTATATTTATTAAACTGTAACATGTACATCCATTTGAAAAAAGAGGACTGAAAATTGATGTAGGAATTAAAAAATAAATTTTCAGATCAAATCTTGCCAAAAACAAATACTCAAAGGGTAATCTAGAAAGCAATGAATCATCAAGAAATAAAGATTTCATGCCTCATATGTGAACATAATTAATGATTTATTCCAATCCAGTTTCAGATTCTAAATTCAAAAACAACATGAGGTAAAATATCAATGGAATTAAGACCTTAATTGAGGAACTTTGTACTTTGACATAAACCTAGGTTCCAAAAATAATTAATTTTTTTCAAATCACCTTATTGATACAACCTAAATGATTTCTATATAAAATAATTGTCCCCTTATTCATTTAGCATTCATAATTCCCCGAAACTTAATGAACACATTTTTGACCCTAGACACTTTATTTTATTTTTCCCAAGCCATGTATTATTGAGCTAAGCATTGTGCATGAGCACTTATTTAAGGTGAACAGAGGGCTTATAGTAAATAGAAATGCACCCAGCATCTAGGATCTCAGAGACTCACTGTGGGATCCCAGATTCCCAAATTACTCCAGTTCCAAAACATTTATATCAAAAAAAATTTATATTGGTGCATTAATGTGATTACTTTAAAAATTAAATGAAAAATAAATCCCCTAGGATCTGGATCAAACATCCAATTACAAAGGCTATGATCATAATTTCTCTAACCGGTTACCCATATCACTCTCCAAAATAGTCCCTAACCCAATATATCTTTTCAATAACTATTTAAAGACACTCAACAATCATCCAATATCATTAATTTCATATTCAGAGCAGTTTTTAACTACCAATCAAAGCACTATTCAAAGTCAAGACCCAATTGAGTACAGTGTAAAGCCTAAATTTATGAGAGAATTTTGAAAAAAAATTAACCATTTTTTACAAATTTTTTAAGTGGCAGTGGGAATTGATTGGCTTTCAATTAATCATAATTTAGAATAGCCAGGAATTGAACCCCTCCCCCACTATTAAAACCCATCATTGTCCCCAAAGTTAACTTCTAAGGTGGATAAGAACAATTAAATAGTTACAAACAGATTTTCAATTATGTAGATTTATAACATGTATAAAGGGTCTCAATGAAGTTCAAAAATGTTTCTTTCCACAAAGAATAACATATCAACAGTTTCATATGAAAGTACATGCATTATCATTAAAGTCCAGTGACACAAAGTTTCCATTAAAGTTCAAACCAAGAATGTAACTTGTGGGTGTAGAGAGAATTGGGTGTAAGGAAATTCAGAAAATATGATTCAATTAGATGTTCACTAACAAATAAGGCATGCATTCTGAACATCCTTTAGAAAATCACATTCAAGAAAAAAATACAACAACCAGCAAGTATGTACCCCCCCATTTAATTTCATACAGTGAAATATTATTTCAATATTTATCAATGAATTCAAATTTAAGCAATAGGAACGTGAAGAATTTTTTAATTCAACTTATTGGAATGCAACAAAAGTTTTTTTAGTATGAAAGATATGAAATAGATTTAATGAAAATATGTTGTAGAATTCTTATACAAGAAGAATTATTTTTAAAACACTAACAAATAGAGCAGAAATTTTCATACAAAACATGAAAAAAAATAAAGTAATTAAAAGATGATTATGAAATAGAAATTTAATAGTAAGATACTTATCTGTCTAGTTTTTCATTAGTATTTCTACATGAAAATTCCACTCCATTATATGACACAATAAAAGCTTCTTGATAACTTTGAAACAGAACAACAAAACCAAGAACTAGTAGTAATAGGTATCCAAAAAAACAGAGCATAGAAGCAGCATTTTATTCAAGGTTATAAAGAAAAAAATAAAGAGAAAAAGGACCATGGGTTATCTCCCATGAATCACTAGTTTTAAAGTTCCCAGATAGACTTTATTCAAGATCAGTTTTCCAGCACTGTGAAGGAAGGAAAGCCCTTCTGTATTCCCTCGAAATAAAGTCTCACTCTCTGCCCATTAACTAAAATGGGTTTATTTTATTCACCTACAATTTCAACAGCTCCATTTTTCAGCACTCTAAATACTGTAAAGGGTCCATACCACTTGGACATCAGCTTTACAGGAAAAATTTTAAGTCTAGAGTTAAAGAGGATGACCTTCTATCCAGGTTTCAATTATTTAGTTTGTATAATAGAATCATGAAAGATTTTACTCATCTATTTATCAATCCTTGAATTTTCATAACTCTCTCTCCTAATCTCATCTTGTTCACTCAGCTCAAGTAATCTTCTCTCACTAGCACTATTAAAGTCAATGTTTAGAGCCTTAACTACCCAGTATGACTTGTGTTGCAACTCCATAGGTAAATGAAATAATTTCCCAAACAACATATTGTAAGGAGACATACCACTTGTGGTCTTGAAAGTAGTTCTATAATCCCATAAAGATTTATCTAATTTAAGAGACCAGTCATTCCTAGAGGATGAAACAGTTTTCTCTAGTATTTGTTTTAGTTCTTTATTTGATATTTCCACCTGTCCATTAAACTATCGATGATAAGGAGTACCTATTTTATGAACCCAACCATATTTTTTCAACAAATATGTAAATTTATAATTCTTAAAATGTGTTCCATTATCAGTGATAAAGGCTTTGGGAACTCTAAATCTTGTAAAGATGTTATTCTTAAAAAAATTATTACATAATTGGCTTGATTGTTGGGTAGTGCAATGGCCTCAACCCATTTTGAAACATAGTCAACAGCAACAAGAATAAATTCATTCCCATGAGATGATGGAAATGGAACCATGAAATCTAAACCCCAGACATCAAAAATTTCATCTTCCAGAATTCCTTTTGGGGAAACTCTTGCTTCCTACCCACATTTCCTAGCCTCTGAAATCTATCACAACCAACCAAAAAACTTCTAGAATCCTTAAAAAGAGTAGGCCAATAAAAACAAGAATGTAAAACTTTCTTAGCAGTTATTTCACCACCATGGTGACCTCCCCAAGGTGAGGAGTGGCAACTTTATAAGATAGGAAACATCTCTTCCTCAAGAACACACCTCCTAAGGATATCATCAGCACATCTATTAAATAGGAGGGGATCATCCCAAAAATAGTACTTAAGTTCAGAATTGAATTTCTTTCATTCATTATTGGAAAGACTTTTGGGAAAGACACCTGCTGTGCGGAAGTTGTCAAAATCTGCAGACCAAGCAGTTTTCCTAATAGAAACAGTAAGCAACTTTTCATCAGGAAAGGAAGAGTTAATCTCCCTAGGATCTTCAGATTTGGATTGAGTAAGAGAAAGCCTATAAAAGTGGTCATCAACTAAATTTTCTAGCTCCCTGCTTATCCCTAATCTATAAATCAAACTCTTGTAGAAATAGTATCCATCTAATCAGCCTGGGTAAGTTTCCATCTTAGTTAGTAAATACTTTAAGGCAGAATGATCAGTGAAAATTATGACTTTTGAACCTAATAAGTACTGTCTAAACTTCTCTAAAGAAAACACAATAGTTAACAACTCTTTTTCAGTAGTGGTATAATATTTTTAGCATCATCTAGTAGTCTACTTGAGTAGTAAACCACATGTAACTTCCTATCTCTCCTATGTCCAAGGACAGCACCTACAGCCATGTCACTAGCATCACACATAAGTTCAAAAGTTATTTTCCAGTCAGGTGAAGTGATAATGGGTGATGTAGTGAGTTTATATTTAAGTATATTAAATGATTTAAAATAGTTTTAATCAAAATTTAAAGTTTTATACTTTTCCATCAAATAACACAAGGGCTTAGTTATTTTAGAAAAATATTTTATGAATCTCCGGTAGAAATTGGCATGACCTAGAAAACTTTTAATACCTTTAACATTTTCAAGAGGTGGAAATTTTTTAATAACATAAATATTAGCAGTATAAACTTCTAGACATCTCTTGGACACCTTATGACCTAAAACAATACGCTATGTGACAATGAATTTACACTTCTATTAATTAATAACAAGGTTGGTTTCAATGCATCATTCCAAGACTAACTCAAGATTTCCAAGATAAGTATCAAAAGTAATACCCACAATGGAAAAGTCATCCATTAAAACTTCTATAATTCTCTCAAACATATCTGAAAAGATAACCATCATACACCTCTAAAATGTTGTTGGACCTTCACACAACCCAAAGGGCATCCACCTATTGGAAAATGTCCCAAAGGGGCATGTAAAAGTGGTCTTTTCCTAATCCTTTGGATCAACAAGAATCTGTTTGTAACTAGAATACCCATCCGGAAAATAGAAAAACACATTTCCAGAAAGCCTCTCAAGCATTTGATCCAAGAAGGGCATTGTAAAATGCTCCTTCCTAGTGGATGCATTCAACTTCCTATAATCTATATAGACTCTATATTTTGTGGATTTCCTAACTTGAACTTCTTTATTCTTTTCATTTTTAACTACAGTGAAACCTCCCTTCTTGGGGAAAACCTGGAGAGGGATGACCCAAGCACTATAAAAAATGGGATATATCATACCAGTGTCCAGCAATTTGATCACTTCTTCTCTCACAACTTCTTTCATGTGTGGATTCAATCTTCTTTGACACTCTACCCTAGGCTTATAATCAGGCTCCATATGTATTTTATACATAATAATTGAGGTAATAATACCTTTGATATCATCTATTTTCCATCCTATGAAAGATTTAATATTCTTCAAGACATTTAACAATCTTTCCTCTTGTTTTTCATTCAGTTCAGTAAAAGTTATTACAGGAAAAGTGGT
This sequence comes from Viscum album, assembly GCA_963277665.1. Lineage (NCBI taxonomy): Eukaryota > Viridiplantae > Streptophyta > Magnoliopsida > Santalales > Viscaceae > Viscum > Viscum album. The sequence goes on from OY728162.1 coordinate 1,337,102,729, forward strand.
GTTCTCACCCAAAAATGAATATATAAGATGGTAAGGGATTGGTTTCAGTTCAAGAGTGGGTGGTTCTACTCTATAAGGAAGACTCTTAGGCCTAGTAGGACCAAGATATTCAACATATCTCTTGTATGGAGTTTGAAATGAAGAAAGATTTTCAATTTCATGCTCAGATTCATAACTAACAGTGCCAATATCCAAAGTGGGAAGCACACTGTCCAGCCTTTCTAGATAAGATTTTAACAAGTTAATGAAATAAAAATCATCTAATTGCCTTAAAAATTCTCCCTATACATCATCATACTACTCAGAAAGGTTTGTGTTAATAGAAACACCCTCAAATTCACTCAAAGAGCTCCTATGTTCAGAAGCAGAGGACCCTTCTACAACAGAAGCCGAATAGTTGTCAAGTTCTAGAAAATTTTCATAATTCAGTATTAGAGCATTATTTTCAATTTCTAAGACAAATTCCATAGTATTTTCTACTTCACAATTATTTTCTTCAATAGAGGATTGATTTTCAAATTCTTCAGAGTTTCCAATTGAGTTCTTCTTTTCTATAGACTCTACTATTGAAAAATTTTCATAAAAAGTTGGCCCTCTAAAATTTTTAAACACATTGAACTCTTCTTGTAGTTCTCAAATTTTTAAAATTAATTGACCCTTATAGACATCAATGACAACACCACCAATGGATGAAAAGGGCATACCCAAGATAATGGGAACCTCATGATCACACTCCATATCTAAGAATAAAAAGTCTACAGGCAAAAAAAGCTTCCTAACCCCAACTATAAAATCATCTACCCAACCCACAGGATGAGTGAAATATCTATCAGCTAACTATAATATGATTATGGGGGTTGAAGGTAACCCAACCTCAACTGTTGAAACAATGAATATGGGAGAATATTAATGCTATCATTTAAATCACACAAACAGTTAAACTGATGAGAGTTTCCTAGTGTGCATGGTATGACAAAACTACCTAGGTCTTTCAAGTTATGTGGGATTTTATTATGAAGTACAGCTTTGAACTCTTCAGTGAGGCTATAAGTAGAAAGTTTTTCCATGGTATTTTTGTTAGAAACAATTTTTTAAGAGATTTTAGATAAGATGTAATTTTAATTAAGGCTTGAATGAAAGGAATGTTCACTTGAAGTTTGGAAAGGAGACCAAGGAACTGAAGAAGTTCAGCCCTAGTGTTACTTTGAGGTTTCAGCTTCTCAGGGAAAGGGATGGGTGGGGAAAATTTTTTATAGACTGTAGGTATATCCCTCACCTCTTAATAAACTTTTTATTTTCCTTTATTCTTTTTATTTTTAGATGAAGTTTTAGCTTGAGTTTCAACTGACAAATTCAAATTTTGTTCATTTTCATTACTTTTCTGTGAATTTTCGGCATGTGAACAAAGCATATTTTTATTTCCAGGTTGAAGCATATTTTCATTTTGGGCATTTTCAGGGAGTTTTTCAGCAAACTCTTGAGTATTAAGTACACTTCTAGTGAAAATAGCCATATAATTATCTCTATGGTGAAGATCAGTGGTACTAGGAAGTCTACCGTTTTTTTCAGATGAAAAATCCATAGCAAGTTGAACAAGTTGTGTTTCCATGTTCTGCATTCTAACATCATTTTTCATTTTATCCGAATAATATTGATTTTTATGTTTAGTTAGCTGATTCATGTCTCTTTACTATTGGGAGTTGATTTTGTTCAAAATTAGATCAAGCTTAGAAGACAGGAGACTATCATTGTTTCGTTGTACATTTGAATACTCGCCCCTTTGTTGATTCTAAATATTTGGTCTTGGTTGATTTGAGTAATTAGGGGTGGTGGATTGTTTAATTAAGCCTTGATCTTTCCAAGACAGATTAGGGTGGTTCCTATAGCCTTGATTATTATTTTCTGAAAATGGATCTTCTTTAGGAGGTATTCTAGGACCATAGTTAACAATGTTTGAGCTTTCTTGTTGTTGGGCTGGCATATCAAAATTGGGACAGAAGTTTTCAGTATGCCCAAACATACAACACTTGACACACTATTCCCTTAAATATTGGTTGGTATTTTGACATCCTTGTTGGTTAAAAGTTTGTTTATAGTTCTGGATAATTAATTATTGAATTTGGTTTGTGATTTCAGCTAGTTGATCTTGAGTTTCATTCATTGAACCAGTTCTTGAATTAACATTTTTATTGACTCTTTTTCTTCTTGAATTTTAATGTTGTGAATTCGGAGCTTAATTATTAAAAATTTAATTAAGTTCTTAATCTGTCTTTTCATTGTAATTTCCCCCAGCATCTCGGTCAACTAGATTCTATCCAAAGGAGGACATCCCTTCATAGAAGGTATCCATGAGAAGGTGAGATGGGAGTTGATAATGGGGACACTACATAAGCAGATCCCTAAATCTATCCCAAGAATCTTGAAAATATTCCCTATACTCTTGATAGAAACTAATGATCTTAGTTCTAAGTTCACCTTTAAGTCTTTGAGGATAAAATTTCATAATAAAAGAGTTTTACACTTGACCCCAGTTTTCAAAAATGTTCTCATCTAGACTCAAAAACCAGTTCCTAGAATTCCCTTTAAGGAAAAAGGGAAAGACTCTCATTCTAAGTTCATTTTTGGTGAGTCCTAGAAGAGGTAATTACTGCATAGTATTATAGAAGTCTCTAATTAAGGAAAGGGATTCCATCATTAGATAGCCCATTAAATTTAGGCAGTAATGAAATTTGTGATTGTTTCAATTCCTAATTTCTGGCTCTAGGAGATAACCTAATGGACGATGGGTTACTCGAAACTAGTGGGAGTTAGAATTCCCTCATCCTAGACCTTACATTTCAACTAAGATTTTTGGTTGATTTTGATAGTTGTTAGGTGCAGGAACTCTATTATCTAAGTTTTCCATTTCAGTTTTGTTCTTCTTTCTTAGAGCAGTGAGATGTTTGTCTATTTCTATGTTCAGTGGCTCTAGACTAAGAGCAGAGTGTCTTATGCTCACCCAAGGTATATTAGAAATTAAATTATCACAACAGTAGAACAAAATAGGAAATCAATAAATACAGAAAATAGTAGCAATTCAGTATAAAATGAAGCATATTTTTTTTTTACAATTTTCAATTTTTTCAATTTTTTGAAGAATTTTTTTTCTATATGATTTTTTTTAGTTTTTTTAGAAGAAATGGCACATGCCTTCCCTGGGAACGGTGCCAAAAACATTACCTAAACCGTCATTGAAGCCATTAAAAGTTTAAAATTTATAATTCTACTAACTATAGTATATGTGCCAAGTAGGTTCGAACCCATAGAGAAGGCAATTTTGATCACTAATCTTCTATTTTTTTTAAAAGACCCCATTGTTTTTAGTAGTGGGGTAAATTTTCTACTTTTTCATTTTTTTAATATTCTTTATTAAGCAGTGAAGTGACAAAACACTACAGATCTTGTATATAAACTATGTTGAATCGAGAAACAGTTGAAAACAAAGGAGAACAGAGTTATAAAAGCACTGATAAACGAACAATCTATTAAAATTCCTAGGGAAAAACATCATTCTATTGGTTCTAAAAACAATTCAATTCACTTAAAAGATATCACGAAGTGACACTATAAGAATATGAATTACCTCCCTCTCTAAGAGTTAAGTCACACTAGTCAATCTATTCTATAGTTCACCACTCAAATATAAATCAACTTCGAATGGTTTGAAAAAGGACTACAAGATGAACTCATCGTATGTATTATAGTCTTGAGAAATTATTATCTTTTGAAAAATGTATTCACAATCAATATTTCCTATTAATTTTGAAATTTACAAATTAAATTTTGTTGGAACAATTCAATTTAATGAATTTAGTATCAATCTCGCCGATCAATACTGATTACATATAAAGATAAAGTGAAAAAGAACATTTAAAGGTAATGAGTGAAACTTCAATTTATCCCCAAACTAGAAGGTTTAGCCTAGAATTTTGTTCATTATCATTACAAAAACCAGAAGCATACTAAAACAGAGTACAAAAACTAGAATCAAAATGAAAGATAAACTCCCAAGATGATTCTCTGCTCTCGAACTCCTATAGCTCCAGCACTCTAGCATGTGGTTCCAGAGTCTCCCTTTGGTCTTCTTATGCTCAGACCTGGATCATCCAATGGTGCTCTCCAAGGAATTATCCAGGGTTCGCTCTAGGTTCTTGCTCTGCTTCCGAGTGAATGATGATCGAATGAATTCCTAAACACCCCCCTCAAATTCGGTTGCAACTTTGTTTCTATACCCTTCGTCATCTGCTACATGTCATCGATTGCTTCCACATACTCTAGAAAGTCCTTCACTTAAGCACCGCACACGTTCACTTTTTCACCACTGGAATGTCACGCTAGTTTTTCTCATGTAACTAACTTTGGATGATTTAGTTGAGCGAACCTAGACGATTTCCTATTTCTTGAATGAACTTTCCCAAGAAAACAAACAACACGGTTTCAACACGAAGGAAATAAAAATGTATAATTTAAGAAAATATCTTATTAAAAGGTTTTTTAAAATCATTAATACACTTTTAAATAAAGTGGTTAAATAAATTACTTTATTATTACTATTTTTGAAAACTAAATTAGTTCTTAAGTGTATTTATATTTGAGAATTTTAATCATTATTAAATATTAAGTAATTTAGTAATTTATTTTCAATATATTAATTAAATTTTTATGTTAAGATACTTTTTTAGTATATTTTATTAATTTTCATTGTCTATTGTTTATAAATTGTTAAAATTCTAGTTCTAGATAATAATTTAAATAGTTAAATTGATATATTTTAATTAATAATGTTTAATAATTATTATTAATTTGATTACTACTCTGAACATTAGATTGTTAACGTATTAAATAGCTTATTTTATTCTAATATTATTTATAAATTATTATTGGTATTTTATTTTGCACATTTTATTATGAAACACTTATTTAATATGAAACATAAAAAAATATTTAAATTTAATTCTGAAGATTAGATAATTTAGTTTAATTAAAGTTTTATTTATGTTAATTTAATTAGAAAATCTGTTTATAAAATTTTAATATCTCATATTAAAAAAATGTAAATAACTAAAAACGTTTCAATTTAATAATTATTTTATTTTAGATTTTAGTTTAGTTTTCTTTACTTTGTTTTTTATCTATTTTTTTACTGCAACTTTTCCTCTCCCAAAATTGATGCACTACAACCCTAGGGGAAGAAAATATTCTCTGGTGCTAGTGGCTGGTCCGACAATAGCCAGCGGCTTGGCTCCTCCTCCTTCCAGCAACGGTGGTGCAGTTCAGCTCGAAGGGAGACCGATTTTCCCTCTCAGTGGTGTCACGACTCATCTGACTCATCCTCAATAGAAGAAATGATCACCATCTAATCCAGTCATCATCTTCAAAACTCTATTTCCAGTCGTAATCTCCAGATCTAACTAGTCTTCGCTCGATTTAGGGAGCTCGGAATATTTCCCCAATGGCAATTTTTGGACATGTCTTCTCACAACTCAAATGAATAACCCATCTCTATTCGTTTTATTTGATGATATCTTCTCTAGTGATGGATGGGACAAAACCAGGTGATAGTGTGATCAGATTGTGATTGCGTCTTGGCTCAAAACCCTCCTATCATCGCATCGCACAATAAAAACTTCAGACTGACCTCCATCGAGCCTACGACAGCTTCGAAAGAAGGTGGAAAGTTCCCAGATTCGAGTTTGGTAAGGTTTTATTGATGATTTGGTTTAGTTTAGTGGTGCACAAGAGCAGAAGGTGGGTTGAAATGCTGAGAAGAAGAGGATAAAGTAGGGGAGTGGATTAGTCGAAGACGCCTAATAGTGAAGTGCAAGGGAGTAACGGTGAGATGGAGGGGCGCAACAGTGGGGTGCAGGGGCGCAAGGTCATTGTTAGACTTAAAATAAAAGGTCAAATTTGGTTAAAAAAATCGTTCAAAGGTCACTCTTAGTTGAATGTGTAGCTGATGGTCACTATTGCAGATAAAAAAAACAAAGTCACCAGTACAAAAATTAAAATCTCACCATTGGAAAAGATTTTATAAGTCACTGGTGAAAATTATTAAAGGTCACTGATAGGCTGAAATAAAAGTTCACTGGAACTTTAAATTTAAGGTTATCAAAAGTACCAAATAATGCTCACGATTGGGGGTAAAAAGGTCATTGGTAAAGATTAAATAGAAGGGTCACCGATGACAAAAGGTCACTGGTAGACTTAATAGTTACTATTGCCCATTAAGAAAAGGGGTCACTGTTAGAAAAAAAATTAATAACTAATGGCGACCTTCAAAAATTAAAAATGCATAAATTGTACTTAAAATTAAAACATAAGTAAACTAAATAAAAAGAATGAAAATAATTAATTAAAAGAAAGCTAAACACCATAAATTTAAAAAAGGATTTTTGTTTAACTTAAAACATTAAAGTCACAATTAAAAGTTTTCCTTGATAATACATAAATTAAGAACTGGATAATTGATAAAACAAAATGATAAAATTATTGAATTAAAAATACTATATAAACTATTTATAGGGTAAGCAGTAATTGAAAATGAATAGAATCAGTGACCCAATAGGTTTCCAATAGCACATATTTGTCTCGTCGGTAGACTAAAAACACAAATTAATGAATATATATTCTAAATTCATACATAAGATTAAATAATTAATGTTTTAAAACCCTTTGTTAATTAGTTAAAAAAACTATTTGAATACATAAAACTAAAATCGAACTATTTATTTAATTTAAAACTAAATCTCTTAACTTAATTAGTTAGCATGATGATTAGACAAATTATTTGTCATTTTTTACTTGTTCCAATGAAACTAAATTAAAAGATAGAATATTAAAATAAATACGAAGTTAATTAAATAGAATTATGATGATTAAATAATTGTTTATTAAAAATGTTAGATTATTAAAAAGTCAAGCAGATTTAAATTAACCAAACTAATTAGGACATAATTAAATTAGAAAAGTAGAGTAAGATTAAAATTATTATTCTAAAGACTAAGAATTCAAGATTAATTATAAAAATTGTTTAATTATCAAAATTAATTATAAAAATACAAACGTAAAAATATTTAGTAAAAGTTCTTAAATAATTAGTTAAATTATTAAAAATTACGTAAAAAGATGTGGCAAAACTATATAAAAATAGAGCCACATCAATAGCCCCTGAATTGAGGCCTCATCAATCATCAGATCATAATCATGATTTGGTACTTGTATCGTGGATGGCTATAATCATAGAGGCATCCAAAAAAATTAATCAAGACATACCATAGCTAGATGAGCATATATATACAATGGGGACCTCACTCAATAAGTAAAGTCAAAAGAATCAATCATATATAATTCAAGTACTGTTGATCCCTATAACCAATGTCTCAGTATACCGAGTATAAATGTAGGTTGTCAAGGTCTTGATGAATGGATACATTGACCTCCACACCAACATTGGGTTCCCTACCCTAAAATCCAAACTCAAGACACATTGAAACTATTTCCATATATCCCATTCAAGTCCCCATAAGAGGACTACTCCAAACACCATCCCAACAATAGAAGCACCTATGATAACAATCTTTCACGACCCGACCCAATGGGGCTCAAGTTACAACTACCCCAATCCCACCTCCATAGGCCCTGGGATAATGAAAAGCCACAAAAATCATTACAAATATTGTTGGACCTTTCCTAATGTAAATGTATGAATAGACCAAACCATCACAATGTATAAGTGGTAAGAAATAAAATAAAATGAGGAAACATCTAGAGTAATAATCATATATACATAACCACTAGAGAATACAAAGGGTATGATAGTTTAAACTAAAAATTAAAGGAGAAAAATACATGTGTTGACGCTCCTTTCGTCACAGAATCTAAAAAATGGAAAAGGGGAATATCTGAGCTCAAAGTGATTCAACCTTTGAAGAAAATATCAAAAATCGACAAAGGCATGAACAAAGGATCAAAATAAACTGAACCGCACAAGTTATATCACTATCTCGCAAGTCCACTTGCGCGACGCCCTTATGGTCGCGCAAGTGACTTGCGCGACCTAATTGATAACTGCCCGGTAACAGCCCGGGGTCTTCTCCTGCCTATAAATAGACCCTATGGGCCCCCATTCGAGAGGATCTTTTTCCCGAAACTCGGATTGAAGCTACCGACGCCCAAGTCTCTTCTCAAAGCTTCCAAAACACTTCTAAGGTAATTTCTTACCTAGAACGGAAGATCGAAAGAGAGGAAGGAAGGCCTAAGTGTTGAAACTCATCAACACTTGCGCGCCTGAGTGGCCAGCCCTTAAGGGAAGTGGTCCCACTTGCGCGCCGCCTTATTCCTTCGATAGAACTTGCGCGTCCCTTTTCTGGAAAAACCTCAAGAGAATTCTAAAGGCTTTAATAAAGAGTCTCTCAAGTATTTCAATGCTGGTTGACCATCGCGCAAGTACACCACATGTCGTGTTGGTATACCTACGTGACCAATACTTGCGCGCCCCCGCAATACTTGCGTGCCTTCCAAGACTTACGCGCCCCTTCGTTTTTGGGTGCCTTTCTTGCCCATTTCACCCCTCTTAAGCCATTATACCTTTCCTTTTCAAGATTCAGTCTTCAAGGCACTCTTCTAATCCATTTATGGCATGATTTATTGATTTGAATTCATTTTCTGAAAGGAATTCTGTGGAATATATCTCAAAACCTAGTGATTTAAATACCCTTATGCCACTAAATATGGAGAGTTCATTCATTAAACCTCATCCTTTAAGATGAGAGAATCCTTAACCTGGGTATCCTTTTCAGGAATAATCCCCAGTCATAAGTCCTCTAATTTGGGCATCCTTTTCCGTAGTAAGCCCCAAACCTTAATCCTTAACCTGGGCCTCCTTTTCAGGAATAAGTCCCCGTCATAATTATGGGCATCCTCTTTAAGAGTAATCCCCAAGTCCCTTAAATTTTTGGGCATCCTTCTTAGGAGTAAGCCCCAGATCCTCTAATTTGGGCTTCCTTTTCAAGAGTAATCCCCAGTCTAAAATATGGGCATCCTTTTCAAGAGTAAGCCCCAAAGCTTAATCCTTAACCTGGGTCTCCTTTTCAGGAATAAGTCCCAGTCATAATTTTGGGCTTCCTTCTCAAGAGTAAGCCCCAAGTCCCCTAACGTGGGTCTCCTTTTCAGGAAAAAGACCAAGTACTAATCTTGGGATTCCTTTTTCAGGAATAAGCCCCAAGTCCCTTAAATTCTCTTTAACCAGTCCTAATTTACGTTTGATCTGGGATTCCTTCTCAGGAGTAAAACCCAGTTATCAATCCTCTCCTATTTTGGGTTTCCTTTTCAAGAATAAGTCCCAAGTTAGAGTATTCAAATTTCTATGAAGCACATATACCTTTATGGACCATGTTCCTGGATTTTCTCCCTAAAATAAATTCTCTGGGCAGTCATACATACATAAGCCCCAAACCATTTCTTATGATTGCATCTTTCATGGAAAAATTGTCTAATTATTACTAATAACTCTTGTTTCTCACACCGAGCATGACTCACGTGAGCTTAGAGTGTAAAAGTAATTGTGACATCCTTCTTTGAGCCATCAATCATAAACATCATACTCCTTTATTCGAACAACGTGGGTTCTGATTCCTTTTCCAAAGCAAAGGATACGTAGGTCGCCCATCTACGGGTTCGATCCCAACTCTAAAATAATTCATGTCCTTCTGAATGACAATAAACTTCAAGTGCCGCACTGAGTGGCTTTAAAACCAGCCTGGTCATCATAATGACCATTAGACTTTTATATGAATGTTTTGAAGGTTACCATTGACCAAGAATCTCTAAATAGATATAGATGATTCTCTATTGATGAAGAACCTCGAATACATATAAAATATTCTCTAAATTTCTTAAATATTTAGTCATTGATTGTCAAAACTGAAGGAAAAGCTCATTTTATACATGGTAATGTAATAAGGATTCACGAACATAACTTAAATATATAAAGAGAGTTCCGGAATAGACAATAATTCCCCTCAAAAAGGTGTGATGAGTCCGACCTCCCATCCTCTCGACCAATGCAAATTCCTAAGCCTCATCAGTCCACAAGATAATGAGCACCTACCTTTGGAAAGTAGGTCCAAATGGATGTGGAATCATTGGATGTTTCCGGTTCTACGAACAAACCCGCTAGAAATCGATCGGAACGTTTGAATCTCCCATCCAGGAGGTCATCCCTGAATTCCGAGGGAAAGAAAAAATGGTGAACCCAACGTGAATCCTTAACCAAGTTAAAATGATGTTTTACCTATTTGTTAAACCCCTATTTAAAACTCAATAAGGGGGCTAACAAAAACAAACATTGACATGTGTTCTCATCCAAAGGATGAAGTGGATAAATTTTATCTTGATTACGTCTGTTATATCAAACAGGCACTCTTTTCCAAGATCTTCTGTATTTCCATAATGGCTGCTCTCAAATTCACATCTATGAATATTGCTGCTGCAAATACCACTGCTTCTATTCCTACTAGATCGCCATCCGCTTTGAGGATGACATCACCTACTCAGCATCTTCAACGCTGGGTATCAAATGCGCTGGTTAAGGAGTACCGTCAACACGGTACCATCCCAACATTGGAGGCTGCCCGATAGGCCCTCCAAGTGAACAACTCACACAGGTCATCCGGACAACGACGACCAGTGATCAAGAGGCAGGCGGTGCTGACTACCGTCTCCAACCATTTAGGGTCGTTATCCCCGGAACGTAATTTCCATTCTCTCCCTTACTCTGAGGAAGTGAATGAGCAGGTCCCTCAGGGCCTTAATTCAAAAAAGCAGGAGTCCTTCCCGAGGGCTCCCATCAACAATCGCCGCCAGACTCGTGCGGCAGTGCACCCTCAACATGATGAGGGTACCGACTCCAGGCATTCAGCTTAGGTTCCTCGAACCCGAGCAGGCAAGACGAACCGCTAGAGACGGAATCCGGTTAACAATGGGCAGGTTTTCATCCCCGCCATCTCCGGAAAAGTCCACCAACCTAACTTGGTGGCGAACAACGAACAGAAACACACACATGTCCGTTTTAATTCCGATGTCCAGCAGACTCGTCTGGCAGCATCAAGCCAATCCTTCTAGGCAATTCCGGCGGAGTACTATAGGCAGGAACATACACCTGCTTATGCATCATCAGTTAGTCAGCAGGCTCACCTGACTACATATGATGAAGTCCACCAACCTAACTTGGTGGCGAACAATGAATAGGCACACACACCTGTCCGTTTTAATTCCGCTGTCCAGCAGACTCGTCTGGCAGCATCACGCCAATCCCACCAGGCAATTCCGGCGGAGTACTATAGGCAGGAACATACACCTGCTTATACATCATCAGTTAGTCAGCAGGCTCACCTGACTACATATGATGGATCTCGTCAACCACATTTGGCGAAGTGTAATCAGCAGGCACATACACCTGCTAGTACTAATCAAGCCTACCAATAGTCTCGCTTGGTAGCGCACGGAGAAGTCAGTCAGAAAGCTCCGACGACAAATAGGAGGCAGACTCAACTCTCTGCCTCCACACTTGAGTACTATCGGGATTCACTGACAGGAAAAGGAGGACAGGAGAAAGCACATACACCTACTCCAAGCCCGGATTGGACGTATATCCACGTTCCAGCGGCTGAAGTCACCAAGCATATTTTGTCAATGGTGAAAGAGCAAAAGAAAATTCCTTCTCATATTCTGGATGCTTTCCAGGAAATCATAACAGCTTCAGCATCATCTCAGGGACAGACACATAAATCTATCCCTAGCAGTGGAGTGACACATCAATGATTCACTCCGGAACAGACACACACATCTATTCCAGACCAAGAGGGTTATGGGGAATACTCCCCCATATCATAAGGACAACCAAGTCAGGCACATACACCTGATTTGAGTGGAGATCGTCAGCCTAACCTGACCATCTTTCCTGATCAGGCACATACACCTGCTCATAGTAACCACTTTCGTCAACAAGTGGTTTCCAAAGTGAGTAAGAAGGCATCTAAGAAAAAGATCTGCCCAGCACAGTCAAGAGATCAAAGGCCAATCTGTAACAAGGCCTTGATCGATGATAGAGTTCTTGAAGCCCATAGACATTTATCTGTTGGAATTCGAGATTCTACTCCCTCAGTTCCCAATAACGGGAACATTTATTCTGAAAGTCTTCAACAGACACATCTTCATGAAGGCTTGATTCATGAAAATTCGGTCAATCTTGATGTTTCTTCTTCAGATGAGAGCCACAGGAACCCACTGTGTGGTCAGAAGAACAAGGAGAAAGAGATCTCATCTTTTGTTGTAACCAATTATGGTGGTCCTCCCCATGATGATGAATTTCGCTGCGAAAGTCCTCTCCGCAGTAGTTATTCACATTTCCTGGAAAATACTCTAGTGGACAATGTAGTGCCGAGAAAGCCCTCTTATCTTGAGGCACTTGAAAATGTGAAACCAGTCATGTCTGATTCTTTATCGCTAGCAAGTGAAATACTTTCTCAATTAGAAGATAGCCCAGGGTGTAGGTCATTATCTGAACCACCCCTAAGTCATGCATCTTCTTGTTTGATCAATGATCTCTCTACCAATCTTGTTGAATCCGATGAAGCAACAAGGAAACACCAACTTTGGTCAAAACAGGTAGAAGAATCTTCATTTAATGATAAAGAGGAAATGCTGAACATGAGGAAAAAACTGGTGAAAAGTGAGGTACCAGTCATGTTTTGGCCTTTGGTTGAATCCCAGTATGATATTCCAATGATGTTGATGGAAGATGGAGTCCATGATATTCGTCTCAACATATGGAACACTCTTTGTCAATTGAAGAAGAAGGTATTATCTTATGATGAATATGAAAATCATCTTAATATAATAGAAGGGATACAACGTCAGATTGATTTGGAATCTCTATCAGTCTCTCGGTATCCAAAGGCTGAAAAGCAACAGAGAACCCTTCAACGTTCATTCCTTGGCGCACTAAGAAAATTGTGTCAGTTAATTTCCAATGCTCCATCTGGTGTTCATATCAGAGGATGGGGTGTTCATAGAGCACTACATTTCACAGTGCTTTTTAGTCAGCAAAGCCCGCTAAAAATGGTCTCATGCAATGTTATTGCCCATGGCCAGCCACAGTCAATGGGCTTTGTTCATAATCAAAAGCTTGCTCAATAACAGGCTACAACTAGTTCCTCTCAAAATCAAGCATATAGAGAACAAGTTGTTGAATTTCTCCTACATCAAGCAGGCGAGATTATTGCACAAGCCTCTCGTATGGAGAAAACACTTCATCAAATGACAGAAGTTTCGGAAATCATCCAACGGTCTGTTAAACCAGGTGATAAAAGTGGATACAGGCTAATGCATCCAGCTAATTTCCGAACTAAGATTCACAAGGTCAAGAGAGCATTTAAGAAAGTCTCATACATAGCATGTCAAGAGACACCCCAGCTTTCTAGACTGGGGAATCCTTTAACCCAACCCTCAGAGTCAACAAGTGGGATTCGAGGAGTTGAGCGGAAGCAGCAGGAACATCCCCAGTTCTCGAGACTGGGGACTCATTCAAATAATCAATCCCCTTCTCAGAGAATATCGGTCTTTCCTCGATTGGGGAAGAAGCCCCAAGAGGAACAAAGATCCAAATTATCAAGAGATTCCCTCCAAGTTATAGCTCGTCAAGAAGTTCCTAAAAGATTAAATCAACAAAAGGCAATGTCTCATCAAAGACATGAAAGAAGACAATATCACAGAAGTATTGATAGAAAGGATGCAATGCATTATACATCAATCAATGTCATCAATGCCGTTGTTGCTAATCCACCAGAGGAGACTCACTCAGGGGACTCAGATGAAGAGTGTCCTGCTCAAAAAAATGTACGCGCCGATACAAATGAAGAAGGTGTGCGTACACGAAGTCAAAGGATTACTCAGAACCTAGGTAATCCACATCCTTCTCTCCAAAAAGTATCCAACAAAGGGAAGGGAAAGAATCAGGTTACATATCCTTCCTCTGTAGAAGGTCAATCACTCTCGTTAGAGCAAAGGTTTGCACAACAAGAGGAAGAAATGAAAGAATTAAGAAGGTTGAATGTAGAACTACTTCAGAGTAGTCTTCTTCTTAAGAATGCTGAAGTCCGACAGCCGAAGGAATTTGTTGCAGTTACTGAGAGGGATCAATAATATCCTCCTTTATCAGTACACCCTCAGAGGTCTAATCTCGTGGGTCAAGCGCAACAACGGTTGGCAGTGCTACCATCAGTTGCAGCACCAACCACCGTGTCTGTCCAAGCTCCATTCATTGCACCTACCCAAGACCAAATTCAGCCTGATGTTTCTCAAAAGTTAATAACTACTATTGAGTCATCAACAGCTCGGTTAGAAACTATGGAAGGGAAACGGGCACAAGTTCAACCAGAAATGAAATTTTACCCTGAATGGGTAGATTCAATTTCTCCTCCATCTAGTTTTGGAAACCCTGTTTTCCCTACTTCCAATGGATCAGGCGACCCTGAACAACATTTGACGCATTACGTGTCTTGTTGTGATCCTATGATGGGAACTCCAGAGCAGCAAGAAGCAGTGAAACTCAGATGCTTCGTGCGAACCTTGCAAGGACCAGCTTTTGTCTGGTATAAAAGCTTTCAATCCCGGTCAATCATCGGATGGGAGGATCTTCGTCAAAAATTCCTTCTTCAGTTCAGCTCAACTTTTCTAAAAACGACAGTTTTCGATCTTACAAACTGCAAGCAAAGGCAGAATGAAAGATTCTCTGATTTCATTGCTCGCTGGAAGGGATTAACATCTTCCCTGAGTTTAGCACTCCCTCAGGAAGAGTTGTTGCCAATCTGTGTGGAAACTTTGTGTGACGAATTACGCACGCCATTGATCCCTGTGAAATACACAGGAGGGTTTCGAGACCTTACTTCAATCGCTCAGCAGATTGAAGATTCCCTTATACAGGCTAAGGTTAAATCTCGTGTAATTCCATCAGCTTCAGGAAAGATAATGGGTAAAGTAGAAACTACTACAGTTATGCTTAAACAAGCACCTGTACCTATTTCTACTTCAAAACCGTCATCTTCTCGAAGGGCTCCACCTCCTGAACGCCAACAAAAAAGGCCTTTTCATCCAAATGATCAAAGAGATCAACGACGAAAACAATTTGAGGATATGAAGAGTAAAACATACTCTTTCCGAAATGAGAAAGTTCCTGGTTACTTCATTTCAGCTCTGGAAAATAATTTGGTTCAATTACCAGTGCCCAAGAGGCCAAACAAGGAAGGAGATGAAGACCATCCCAATTATTGTCCATTTCATCAAATGTTGGGGCATCCCATACAGGAGTGTTTTGTCTTCAAAGTTCTCCTGCAAAAGATGGTCGACTTGGGACAAGTCAAGTTGAAAGGTTCTTCGACTCAGGTAGCATGTGTTACTGCTACAGTTCCAGAGGAGGAAGGTGAATGGAATGAAGTCAAAAGAAGAAATGCACAAAAGTATGATGATTGGATGGTCAGAAAGACAATCAATCGGACTCATGCCATTTTGTGAACACAATTAAAGAAACCAATTGTGTCTTCTGCCATGAATATTGCGGTAAAACCCTCTTCGTCAGAGGGAAAGTCCTCAAAGAAACGGTTTGATTCAAAGAAGAAAAAAGAATCAGAAGAAGATGAGTATGTGTCAAAGCCTAAATTTTCTTTGACTCTGGAAGACTTTATGCCATCTACTTCAAAACAACGGGCACCGTCCCATCAAACGGAACAGCCTAAAAAGGCTAGTCAGGCAGAGTCTTTATTAGACAAAGAGTTAATCTTCGGTTCTGTTAATATGATTCAATTAACAGATCCGTATTCCAGTCGTAATTTCAATTTTGATGAGCCTGAATTCCCTGTATCAAATAAAGGAATCCGAGGAAGTTCCAGAGGTTCAGGATACAGGGGAAGACGTGGATCTTTCCGAAGCCACTACCCCAATTCTACCCCTGCTAGCACTGTGTATGCAGCAGAAACTCGTGGTAGAGCCCTTCAGCGAGCTCAAAAAGAACAAGCAAGTTCTTCTGCCAATTGTCAACTCAGTCTTGGCACAGTTATTTTGGAAGACCGATTGAAAATTCCATCTTCTTTATCTCAGCAAGTAAATGGATCTAATCGGTCTAATCTTCCAAAACCAAGGATGTTGCCAACTTTTATCCCAATACAAGATGCATCATCTTCCAAAGCATCTACTTCCAAGGTACCTGCTAAACCGCATATTCCTGTTGGGAAACGCATACCTCTAGATAAAAAGAATGATATATTGAAACACTTGTCCCAAGTACCAGCCATGTTATAAATTTTGGATGCTTTGAATCTGTCAAAAGATCTTCGGGAAGCACTCGTCGAAGCTTTGTCAAATCCTCGAGAGTTTGAAGCTGAAATTGCTGCAGCTGAAGTCTATCACATAGAGAATAATCCTCCAGAATGCCATGCAGTGATATATTTTACTGATAAAGATGAATATTATGTTGTTCATGGGCACATAAAACCTTTTTACTTATCTGGAAAAGTCAATGGTGTGGATATCCGAAGAGCTTTCATTGACAATGGTTCAGGAGTCAACCTCATGCCCATCTGTACACTTCGTCGATTGGGCCTCACAGAATCTGATTTATCTCCTTCTACCATGATGTTACAAGGATATGATAAAAATGAACAAGAACAACTGGGCGATGTTACACTTAGAACTCAGTTTGGAGATCTTGTATCCAATTCGGATTTCATGATTGTTGATCAAGACTCAGCTTTCAACGTCTTGCTTGGAAGACCCTGGCTACATCAGCATGCAGCTATCCCTTTATCATACCATCAATGTCTCAAATACTATTTCAATGTTCAAGTTGGAACATTGTATGGTGATAAGGATCCGTTCAAGACATGTGAGTCTCAATACATTGAGGCATAATTTTATCACATGAAGGGGAGGGAAAAATCTACAATGAAGGAAATTACCAAAGTTAGTGCTCCATATGGTTTGGAGAAAATTCCAATAAATCCATTTACACATGTGAGTATAGATTATGTGTTACATATCAGTCAAATTGACAAAATAGGCCCAAATCAAAATACTCTTATGGAAAGATCCATAATGTCAATTACGGCAATTGAGCTAGACAACATGGGAGAAATTGGTAACCTACCAAACAGTGATGAAAGCACAAGTGGTGACATCTTCATTTCATCTGCTGAAATCCAATAGGTCTATACTTCGCCAATCAGGCTAGAAGAAGTTATAGTAACATCGGAGGTGAATAATGATGTCAATTATCAATCCATCATCTCCTCTTTATTTCCCAACGAAGGCCCTTTGTCATCAATAGGGTCGGAAATGGAAGCTTCTTCTTCAAAATGTGCAAATTTTGACATCTCTTCTGATCATGAAAATTTCGGTTTGTCATCTACTATGCAAGTAGAAACGGAAGAAATAGAACATGATGAAGAGGAAGAGGAAGATCTTAGAGATGCTCCTCCAGCATTTGAAGAGGGTATCTCTACCACTGTGGATGAACTCAGAGAAATAAATCTGGGTACAGAGAAAGATCCACGCCCCACTTTAATTAGTGCGGCCATGACCCTTGAAGAGCAAGAGATGTATATTTCTTTTCTAAAGAAAAATAAAGTTATTTTTGCTTGAAACTATATAGAAATTCCTGGGCTTGATCCCGATATTGCTACTCATCATTTGGGTTTACCAAAAGAAGATTGAGGATTTAAGTAAGCCGCGAGAAGAACACACCCAACTTATGCTTCCAAAATTGAAGCTGAAGTGGATAAGCTGATCAAAGCTAACATCGTCAGAGAAGTTCAATATCCCAAGTGGTTGGATAATATTTTCCCTATAAAGAAGAAGAACGGACAAATTAGGGTTTTCATCGATTTCAGAGATCTTAATCGGTATTGTCCTAAAGATGATTTCCCAGTTCCGATTACAGAACTCTTAATTGATGCGACGGCTGGTTATGAAGTACTTTCCTTCATGGATGGATATTCCGGATATAATCAGATCCGAATGGCCCCAGAAGATGAGGAATCTACAGCCTTCAGAGCCCCACAAGGTGTGTTTTGTTACCTGGTGATGCCCTTTGGTTTAAAGAATGTAGTTGCAACATATCAACGCGCCATGCATCGTATCTTCAAACCTTTCTTAGGGAAGTTTGTTGAATGATATGTAGATGATTTGGTGGTTAAATCCAAACAATGTTCTAATCACTTGGCTGATTTGGAAGTCATATTCCATAAGCTTCGACAACATAATTTGAAGATGAACCCCTTAAAATGTGCTTTTGGGGTAACCTCAGGAAAATTCCTCAGCTTTGTTGTACGCCATCATGGTATTGAAGTCGATCCTAAGAAGACAAAATAAATCCTTAGTATGTCACCTCCTCAGAATTTGAAATAATTAAAAGGACTTCAAGGAAACTTAGCCTATATTCGGCATTTCATCGCCAATTTGGCAGGCAAAAGTTTACCCTTTACCAAATTATTGAAAAAAAGGAGTCACTTACCAGTGGACTGAAGAATGTCAAGAATCATTTGATGTTCTCAAGAAATACCTCTTGAGTCCACCAGTACTCATGCCACCTGTTGAAGGTAGACCACTTATCCTCTATGTGACAGCTCTAGAGCGATCATTGGGTGCCTTTCTCGCTCAAAAGAATGATGCTGGGAATGAAAATAGCCTCTACTATCTCAGTAGAACTATGCTTGAAGAAGAAACCCGGTATTCAAGTATTGATAAGTGCTGCCTGGCATTAATCTTTGCATTTCAGAAACTGAGACACTACCTGTAACATCACGAGGTCCAATTGGTATCTCGCAATAATCCGCTCAAATTAATCCTTAGTTGTCCAATGCTCACAGGACGTCTAGCAAGGTGGGCAGTTATTTTGTAGCAGTTCGACATTAAGTATGTATCTCAAAAATCAATAAAGGGCCAAGCTCTGGCTGATTTCCTAGCTGAACATCCTTCAGTGGAAGACACGTCTTCAGATATTGAACTCCATGATGAAGAAGTTTTTACTATTCAATAGTGTCCTCAAACATGGGAAATGTATTTTGATGGTTCTTCCAGAAGTCCAACAGGGAAGAAAATGGAAAATCCTAAATTCAACAAAGTTGGTTTAGGAATTGTACTCATTTTTCCAGATAAGGCATTGTTACCTTATTCCTTTTTATTGTGGGAAGGTGGTACCAATAATGAAGCCGAATACAAAGCTCTTATCATAGGCTTGGAGTTAGCGCTTCAAGCAAAAGTGAATCACTTAAAGGTGAAAGGTGATTCAGACCTGGTAATCAAACAAGTCAATGGGGATTATGCCATCAGAAAAGAAGAGTTAATCCCTTTGTATGATTACGTCAGAAAGTTAATGGCGGAATTCCCTTCAGAACCGACATTTTCTTATGTCCCAAGATCACAAAATGCTCAAGCTGATGCACTAGCTAATATAGCCACAGCTCTAGCAGATCCAAATTGGGACGAGACAACCATCAGTATTGCCCACCGTCGTGCAATTTCACCTTATGTTCAAGCCAGAACAGAGGAAATTAATGAAATTAGTCCCATTCCTAAACCGTATGGTCATACTACAGGATGGATGTCACCTATTAAGGAATACCTTCAAAATGGAACACTTCCACCTGATAGAGCCGAGAAAGAACAAATCTGGCGATGTGTGGTCAATTTTACTCTTTATGATGGCCCAAACCACCTAGAGAAAATTCTCTACAAACGTGGTTTTGATGGAGTTCTCTTCAGATGCATTGATGGTGAAGAGACAATGGCTGTCATGAAATAAGTGCATGCAGGAGTCTGTGGTGCCCACCAGTCTGGACATAGATTGTCTGATCAAATTCGAAGGCTTGGATACTTTTGGCCTTCAATGATACAAGATTGTGTTGATTTCACAAAGAAGTGTCATTCATGTCAAGTACATGCCAAATTCATTCATCAACCTCCAGAGTTGATACATACAGCTAAATACTCATGGCCATTTGCCACATGGGGAATGGATGTGGTGGGACCTTACCCTTCAACTACGGCCAAGCAGTTTAAGTACATTCTTACTGCTACTGATTTCTTTTCCAAATGGGCAGAGGTAGTACCTCTCAGAGAAGTCAGTTCTAAATGCATTTTTAGCTTCATCAAGTCTAACATCATTACTAGATTTGGTGTCCCTCATACCATATTAATGGACAACGACACCAACTTCTATTCTTCTGAGGTGAAGGAATTGTATCAAGAATACAACATTAAATCCAACCATTCATCTCGGTATCATGCGGCAGCCAATGGCCAAATAGAATCCTTTAACAAGACTCTTTCAAATATACTAAAGAAGATGGTGGATAAAGATAAGAGGTCATGGCCTGATAAACTCTTTCATGCTTTATGGGCTTATCGGACTACCACCCGCAATGCAACGCGGTCAACTCCATATTTGTTGGTATATGTAACAGAAGCAGTCTTGCCAATTGAAGTTCAATTGCCCTCACGCAGAGTAGCCATTTGTGATCAGTTATCTACAGATGAGAAATCCCAAAAGCGATTTAATGAATTGGAACGGTTAGATGAGAAAATATTGTGTACTTTGCACCACTTGGAAATCTATCAGAATTGAATAGCATGAGATTTTAACAAAAAAGTTCGTCTTCGTTCATTCATTCAGGGAGAATTGGTATTAGTTATCAGAACTCCAATGATACTAGGAAAGAAACCTCCCAAGCTTGAGCCAAAATGGGAAGGACCTTATTCAATACATAGGGTCTACTCCAATGGAGCTTATTCATTAATCTCGATGGATGGAGAACTCATTACTACTCCAACTAATGCCAGATTTTTGAAGAAATATTTTGTATAAAATACAAAGTATTCGTATTTTGTCCCCGCAACATGACACTAAACTGTGCGGCACCAGTTTGTCATTGCTATATGACGTTAAAATATAAAGAAATGGTCCAGTATGACCTTAAACTTCCCCTTACGTCCTACATGACATTAAACTGTATTATGTCCCTGCTACATGACATTAAACTGTGCAGCACCAATAGTCCTAACTACAAGACTTTAAACTGCATAGTCCCTTTATATGTCCCCGCAACATGACACTAAATTGTGTGGCACCAGTTCATCCTTGCTATATGACGTTAAACTATACAGAAATGGTCTAGGCATATGACCCTAAACTATTTGCACATACGTCCAACATGACGTTAAACTGTGTCACCTTCAATGTCCCCGCAACATGACACTAAACTGTGCAGCACTAGTTCGTCCTTGCTATATGACATTAAACTATACAACAATGGTCCTGTATGACCTTAAACTGCAACTTCGTCCCACACGACGTTAAACTGTGAAAAAGTTCCCTAAATGGTCTAGTATGACCTTAAACTGCATCATTCACGGTCCATGCATATGACCTTAAACTATTCGCACTTTCGTCTAACATGACGTTAAACTGTGATGTCCTAACTACATGACGCTAAACTTTATTAAAGTCCCTTACGTCCGGAATGACGTTAAACTACATAATCATCAAAGGTCCTGTATGACCTTAAACTACACCACCGTCCAGCATGACATTAAACTGCACCAGCCACGGTCCATGCATATGACCTTAAACTATTCGTCCTTTCGTCCAACATGACGTTAAAATGTGGGAAACAAATCCCCAATGCGTCCAACATGACGTAAATGGTGTGTTATTTTGTCCTTACTGCATGACATTAAACTGTGCAGTCCCCCTTTCGTCCAACATGACGTTAAACTCTATTGTCCCCATCGTCCTAACTACATGACTCTAAACTGTACAGAAAATTCATGATCTATCCTACATGACATTAAACTGTATTTTGTCCCTGCTACATGATACTAAACTGTGCAGCACCAATAGTCCTAACTGCAAGACTTTAAAATGCATGGTCCCTTTATATGTCCTACATGACATTAAACTATGCATCGTTAAGTTTTTTGTTACCTCTTGTTTCTCACACCGAGTATAACTCACGTGAGCTTAGAGAAAACCTCAACCGTAACACTCTCTTTGGGCCGCTAACCATGTATAAGTCCCAACAACATTTTTTTATTAGATCGTTGTCCCCAAGAACAACTTGATCATTAATTAATTATTTAATTGAACTACACGGACTTTGATCCTTGCCCTCCAGGCTGGGTATGTAGGCAACCTCCCAGGTTTCAATCCCAAAAACAATCTCTTCACATCGGTTCACCACCATCTCATATGATGTGGATTCGTGAAACCGCCCCTAGAATCAATATCTTTACATTGATTCACTTTCGTCCTTGTTATATGACGTTAAACTATGCAACACTTTTGTCCGGTACGACAATAAACAACAATAATCTTTGATTTCCTCATTTGAGAGAGAACTATTATTGACATTGATTTTTCAATCATGTTTCATTTCAAAAGACTGCGTGCATACATGTTAATACCTAAACTTTTTATCTCAGGTTAAACCATCATTTCACTAAAGTCCCCTTTCACCCTTCACATGTACGAACCAAATTTGTACAAAGGGTAGTTCTAGAACTACGTGGGCTTGATTCCCATCCTTATGGGATACGTAGGAACATTCGAGTATCCCTCGAATCCAGCCCCAAGTCTTTTGGGCCTAACCCCAAATTTCACTTTCAGCCCCTTGGCTGAAAAGTCCTCATGAAAACACACACTGTGTATTCATTATTATGGTCCGAACTCTATGACCCTAAACTAAGATCTCTCATACTTTCGTCCTGCACGACGTTAAACTGCATTTCAAGAACTACGTATGGCTTGATTCCCATTCTTATGAGATATGTAGTGAAGTCCAAAATTTCAATTCAGGACCCAGCCACAACATGATTATGGTTATCATTTACCTATGTATCTCTATATACATTGGACAATACCCATCTTTATGTTTTATAATCCTAACCTTAAATATTTTCAGATCCTCGTAACCCTTTTCATGACTTTTAGTCACAAAAATGTCAAACTTCTGAGAATTCTTTTGCCTGACTATGCAGCACATGCCCATAGGTGGCCTTGCATAAACAGTCTACATAACAGACTTGTCAGCCGGAAGATGCTATTTATTTGACCATGCAGCCAATGCCCTTAGGTGGCCCTGCATAATTCAACCCCCAAATGGGTTTGTTGGATAATAGTAACTTCATTCTTGGGAATAATGCCTCTTTTGTCCTTATTTGTCTTAAATGACGGTATGTAGGGATCTGCAAAAAATAGCCATCCTTAACATATTTGTCCCAGGTCCTTTTTCATGATCTGAAAGTATTCATGTCTATGGTTTATACTCTCCATATTCTCTTTCCCTACATTTGGGTTAGACCTTCGTAGGAGTGATATTCATTCAATTCTACGATATTCTTGTTCAGAAATATCTTCTCCATATTAAAGTACCTCGTTCCATAAAACAAACTCTATAATTTAGAAATTTTGAATCTCCATAAACTTTCACTGGCTTTTAGCACTAGGAAAGTAAATTTCTGAGAGTTCTTTTGCCTGACTATGCAGCACGTGCCCATTGGTGGCCTTGCATAAACAGTCCACATAACAGACTTGTCAGCCGAAAGATGCTATTTATTTGACCATGCAGCCAATTCCCTTAGGTGGCCCTGCATAATTAAACCCCCTAACGGGTTTTGTTAAATAATAGTAACTTCATTCTTGGAAACTACTTCTTTTAATGCCTTTTAGCTCTTTTTCATATCATTCCTCAGATTCAAAAAAATCTTAAGTCATATCTTACATAATTTCCCTCATACTTGAGTATGGTAATATGTTTTCAGATAAATTGTCAAGGAATTGAATCAATTTTAATCCATTTTGGTCAAAGCTATTTCGACCTTAAACATTAGCCCCGTTATTTCAGGCATGCATGACTTTAAACTGTCCACAAAAGACAAAGGAAATCTGAATAAAAGTCAAGTTCCAGCTCACTAAATATACATTTTTGTATGATTTAGGTAATATTGAGCAATTAAAAGGTTTAAAGTTTGTAGGGTTATTTGTAATAATCCTAGTAAAAATGAAACTATTCTTACTAAGACCATTGGCTTAAGTAAATTTAAAGCAGGTAGTGAGAGAATGAAGGTACAAATAAGTGAAAGTGAAAGTGTTTTTCATTGATGCACAAGAGTTAGAAGGACATCCACAGACTGGAGTCTCTTCTCTTTTTTCAATAATTACAAGAGGCTTTCAACATAACACTTCATTTGATTTACGGCATCCAGAGCTTCATTAGCAACCACCTGGAATTCATTCATTCAACTGGATATAATAAGAGATGCAGTGATACCAGCTCTTCTTGGAACAATTGTAAAAGGATGTTCATGAGTGCGGTTTGAGAAAATTTTCTGCTGATCAAACAGTGACTCTGTTTCTATCCAAGAGACTTGGAAGATGGATACATGGATTTGAGAATGGAGCATTGGAAGTAAAGAGTCGTTTGGAGAGAGTACTCTTTTCAGATATTGCTCTAATACCATGTTTGTCTTCTCTCCACCAACCGGTAGTGGAAAACATTTCAGCCCATGGGTTTGCCATTTTCATATCTGCAAGGAAATGACATGGAGGAATAATTTGAAAGTTCACACCATTGTTATTACTCTTAATGCACAGCATAATCGAAATGAAGGATTAGCAGCGCAGCTGCATTTCAGGTGTATAGTTCTTTGCATCTGGATCATTGACTCCTCGCAGGTGACCATGACCATATAGAGGCAGGTAGATGCTCTGTGGGAAATTAAGATGATATTTCTTCAGGTGCTTAGCCAAATCTGAGAGAGTGCTATTGCAGATATCATAGTAATCATGGCCAATGATGTTCATCATATCATCAATCCACTTGCTAGCCAGTTCATCAGACGTTTTAATTCCATTAGTAGCCATTGAATCTGCCCAAAAATTGAATAAATTAAACTCTTAAATGGGTTTATTTTTCATAAAATTTGTGAAAGATTTCGAAAAAATGGCTAAGGCATTAAGGCGCGCAAGTCTACAAAATGGCGTGCAAGTATTCGTGTGTCGTGCTAGTTTTTGACGCGCAAGCATAAACCGCGCAAGTACAAATTCCCTTACAGTAGCGTGACATCAAGGAAAACACTGGAAAACAGAGCAACATGCGCGGCGAGAGCTCGAAGGTATGAAGTCTGGAAATCTAGATGCTTGTACGGAAGTGAGGCCCTCTATTTATTGATGCGGCCGGGACCCTGCGCGCTGGATTCTGCACGACCGAGGGCCGTATCCCTGCACGGAGAGAACTTTTGCGCCGCCCTCTATGCCCTGAAGACTTGCACGCCCCCTTTTCCTTTGGATGTATTCGATTTCCTCAGAGTCAAATCCTCATTTCTCTCCGGATCCAACTCTGAGGGGGGACTTTTGTTGACGCTCCTTTCGTCACAGAATCTAAAAATCAGAAAAGGGGAATATCTGAGCTCAAAGTGATTCAACCTTTGAAGAAAATATCAAAAATCGACAAAGGCATGAACAAAGGATCAAAAGCAACTGCACCACGCATGTTATATCACTGTCGCGCAAGTCCACTTGCGCGACGCCCTTATGGTCGCGCAAGTGACTTGCGCGACCTAATTGATAACTGCCCGGTAACCGCCCGGGGTCTTCTCCTGCCTATAAATAGACCCTGTGGGCCCCCCATTCGAGAGGATCTTTTTCCAGAAACTCGGATTGAAGCTCCTGACGCCCAAGTATCTTCTTAAAGCTTCCAGAACACTTCTAAGGTAATTTCTTGCCTAGAACGGAAGATATAAAGAGATGAAGGAAGTCCTAAGTGTTGAAACTCATCAACACTTGCACGCCTGAGTGGCCAGCCCTTAAGGGAAGTGGTCCCACTTGTGCGCCGCCTTATTCCTTCGATAGAACTTGTGCATCCCTTTTCTGGAAGAACCTCAAGAGAATTCTAAAGGCTTTAATAAAGAGTCGCTCAAGTATTTCAATGCTGGTTGACTATTGCGCAAGTACACCACATGTCGCGCAGGTATACCTGCGCGACCAATACTTGTGTGCCCCCGCAATACTTGTGCGCCTTCCAAGACTTGTGCGCCCCTTCCTTTTTGGGTGCCTTTATTTCCCATTTCACCCCTCTTAAGCCATTATACCTTTCCTTTTCAAGATTCAGTCTTCAAGACACTCTTCAAATCCATTTATGGCATGATTTCTTAATTTGACTTCCTTATCTGAAAGGAATTCTGTGGAATATCTCTCAAAACCTAGTGATTTAAATACCCTTATGTCACTAAATATGGAGAGTTCATTCATTAAACCTCATCCTTTAAGATGAGAGAATCCTTAACCTGGGTCTCCTTTTCAGGAATAATCCCCAGTCATAAGTCCTCTAATTTGGGCATCCTTTTCAGGAGTAGGACCCAAACCGTAATCCTTAACCTGGGCCTCCTTTTCAGGAATAAATCCCCGTCATAATTATGGGCATCCTCTTTAGGAGAAAGCCCCAAGTCCCTTAAATGTCTGGGCATCCTTCTTAGGAGTAAGCCCCAGATCCTCTAATTTGGGCTTCCTTTTCAGGAGTAATCCCCAGTCTCAAATATGGGAATCCTTTTCAGGAGTAAGACCCAAACCTTAATCCTTAACCTGGCTCTCCTTTTCAGGAATAAGTCCCAGTCATAATTTTGGGCTTCCTTCTCAGGAGTAAGCCCCAAGCCCCCTAACCTGGGTCTCCTTTTCAGGAATAAGTCCCAGTCCTAATCTTGGGCTTCCTTTTTCAGGAATAAGACCCAAGTCCCTTAAATACTCTTTAACCAGTCCTAATTTACATTTGATCTGGGATTCCTTCTCAGGAGTAAAACTCAGTTATCAATCCTCTCCTAATTTGGGATTCCTTTTCAAGAATAAGTCCCAAGTTAGAGTATTCAAATCTCCATGAAGCACATATACCTTTATGGACCTTGTTCCTGTATTTTCTCCCTAAAATAAATTCTCTGGGTAGTCATACATACATAAGCCCCAAACCATTTCTTATTATTGCATCTTTCATGGCACAATTGCCTAATTATTACTAATACCTCTTGTTTCTCACACCGAGCATGACTCACGTGAGCTTAGAGTGTAAAAGTAATTGTGACATCCTTCTTTGAGCCATCAATCATAAACATCATACTCCTTTATTCGAACTACATGGGTTCAGATTCCTTTTCCAAAGCAAAGGATATGTAGGTAGCCCATCTACGGGTTCGATCCCAACATTGAAATAATTCATGTCCTTCTGAATGACAATAAACTTCAAGTGCCTCACTGACTGGCTTTAAAACCAGCCTGGTCATCATAATGACCAAGAGACTTTTATATGAATGTTTTGAAGGTTACCATTGACCAAGAATCTCTAAATAGATATAGATGATTCTCTATTGATGAAGAACCTCGAATACATATAAAAGATTCTCTAAATTTCTTACATATTTAATCATTGATTGTCAAAACTGACGGAAAATATCATTTTATACTTGGTAATTTAATAAGGATTCACGAACATAACTTAAATCTATAAAGACAGTCCCGGAATAGACAATAATTCCCCTCAAAAAGGTATGATGAGTCCGACCTCCCATCCTCTCGACCAATGAAAATTCCAAAGCCTCATCAGTCCACAAGCTAATGAGTGCCTACCTTTGGAAAGTAGGTCCAAATGGATATGGAATCATTGGATGTTTCCGGTTCTACGAATAAACCCACTAGAAACCGATCGGAACGTTTGAATCTCCCATCCAGGAGGTCATCCCCGAATTCCGAGGGAAACGACATGTCCAACCAGGAAAATGTCTTAACCAGACAAAATAGGAAAAGTAAAGTGTTGAGAGAGTTTGACATTCAGTATCCAAGCCCCATCCATGTAGATGGTCCAATGCACCATGTATCCATATGCTCCTCATTAATCTCAGAAGACCTATCATTTTTTATATAAGACATGAAATTTGTGGGTAAATCCCATGTAGGAAGAGTATATACATACCTAGTTTGATTCCCTAAAAGATTAAGGGGGAGCATTAAGATACATTATAGGAATAACAAGCTCAACCCAAAGTAAAAGAGTGACAAATCAAATTACATGGATGTGTGTGTGTGTGCTCAACATAATAATCCCAAACAAGATAGAAAGGGGATCTCCATATCATAGACCAGCATAGGAAAGAGTGACAACATTTCAAATGGGTCCATCAACGATGCCCGGTATCTAAAATGTATGTACATATAAGAAACTGTGTGGAGGGACCATGCCTCTCCACTATGCCACATAGTCTAGGGGGTATAATATCCAAGAAGAGGACTTGTACCCTAGTCCATTAGGGGGATTTGACTTAGTGTGAGGAGGCCCCATAACCTATCTAATAGGGGGTACCACTCACTATAAAGATGACTCACACCCTAATACCAGAGGGGGGTACCACTCAATAGATAGATTACCTGCACCCTAACTCCATAAGGGGTAAAACTCAGTAGATAAAGGACCCTAATGCCATAGGGGGTACCACTCAATATATAGAGGACCCACACCCTAACACCATAGTGGGTTATGTCTCAAAATATAGATGACCCACACCCTAACACGATGGGGGTACCGCACATTAGATAGAGGACATTCACCCTAATGCTATAGGGGGTACCACTTATTAGATAGAGGACCCACACCCTATCACCATAGAGGTGTACCACTTAGTATATAGAGGACCCAAACCATAATTCCATATAGGGGTACCACTCATTAGGTATAGGACCCTCTGTCTAAAACCATAGTGGGGTACCACTCTAATGATCATGCCTGATCATTGTCATCATTGAGTGCTACCTAAAGAAGAATCACAAATCGAACATCTTGAATTATATCTCTAAATCCAAAATGAAGGTCACCATCACATTATACCTAAAAATAACTCATGAAATGATACTCTTTGTCTAAAATCAAAGTACAAATGAAGAAGATACGATAGTTAGAATGTTCCTCAAATAGGGAGAGGGGGTACACGGGGTACAGGGACACACACAACATGTGGTCCCGCTTTACTTCAAGGTAGGGTCCTTGTTGGTACATGGATCACTACTCATGTATAACTACACAACAAATTTATAGGAACTACATGGAATGCCTCAGCCTCCTGGGGTCTTGATCAAGCTCTTGGTCATGTCCGTGTAACCTTGCTCGTGTCTGTGTACTTCAGTAAACAACATGTGTCCGGTCATGCCCAGGCTCAGGTAATATAATACATGTCCGGTCCTCGTACATAGGTTTCTAATAGTGTGCTCCACCAAATGGTATGTCTACCCAGGTAGGGTCACATAGCGTGTGACCTAGTCACATGATGTTTGATCCTCAAATTTTTCCAAAACCCTATATCCACTGCCGCATGGGTACTACGAAGGGTGTTATCATCCATATAAATGTCGTGTAGTCGTGTTTTTTTCATAAAGATAGGTTTTATTCCAAAATTACATATCCATGCCCAACTCACCAAATCATGCCTCCATTCTACTAGAAATAAATGTAAAAGGCCTCTGATCATCATTTTCGTCCATCTGGTTTCCTGAAAATGGATTTTATGTTGGTCCACTTGAAGCCTGTATGCCTACCATATAGAAACCCAGTGTTTTATTATATTACTGTTACATCATTTTAAAAATAAAATACATAATATTGTTACACAATTAGGATCCATAAGTTTAGTGTCTTGGAAAAACTAGGACCATACATAATAATTAAAACAACAAGCATAAACAATTATTTAATTCCTTCTTCTATAGCTTCTTATTGCAACTTAACCTCTCATTATTACATGTAGTAACCTGAGGATATATATAAAAAGGGGTGACCTAATAGCCCAATAAGAGGATAGATAAGAACAATATAACAATTTGTGAGCATAAACATAAAATAGGCATAGGATTTTGAACATGAGAGTAAGCATTAATAAGGGACATGAAAACTGGCAATGCATAAAAATGAAATATCATGTCTTAGTGGTTAACTACCACATATACGTGTGAACAAAGATAGCATATTGTTCACACATCCTTTCACATTAAATCATGATATCATCACTTTACCCAATTCATTGGATCTCTGTATAATCCCAGTTACACCCATCACGTTGAAACATTCATATTGCGCTATATAATTCCAAGCGTAGCCATCGCATCATAACATTATCATTTATAATGCATGACATAATGAACATTTATCAAAAATGAACATAAACAACCCATGGAAGGTAATGGGTTTCATCTCATAAGAACACATTCATAAACATTGGCTTCCCAAAATTATGTGGTAACAACATACATGATACGATAACCATCATCCTTGAGTGAGAAGTAAGAGGTGTTTTTTTGAAAGAAGAGTTATTTTGGAAAAACGTTGTTTGAAATAAACTTTAGTATAAAACTTTTATATCCTATAAAAGGTAAGATAATGAAGAAAAAATTATTTTTAAGGAGTGACCATACCAAAAATGGAGTGAATAATGGAGAACCCGAAGAAAAAAAGTTGGGTATGAGATTTTCCCCTTACCTTGTATCTGAATGATTTTTTCACTTTAATGTCCTTTATAACATAATTAGATTCCTTAATTTACAATTAAATAACATTTTGTATATGAATATAGTTCATTATGGTTTTATTAAGTTATTTTATGGGCATTTTGATGAGTTATAGAGTTTAACAAATTGTTCGGGAATGTTCGTTTTTATGGTTTTCTTGAGTGGTTCACTTATATTCGTAAATGAAAGTTCAAGTAGAACATGGGTAAACATAAAGAACTGATAATTCATGTTATTAATGATGTTAAATATTTTTAAATGATATTATAATGAGTTATATTTTATACCTTGTGGATGAATCATTAGATAATAATTAAATTATGATTGTTTGGGTTAATTTGAGCGTTTTCTTACCACAACGAACTTGTTTTGTTTAATAATTTAGTAATATGTACATAAGTTAGTTCCAGAAAATGAAAAAGTATATAATACATATAATATAAATTGTTTCAACCTTAAAAATGGTTTCATGAAAATATCTAAAATCTATAAAGGAAATTGAAAACATATTGTTCTTAAAGATGATAAATTAACACCTCACGAACAACATTCTTATTTATAAAAATAAAAAGAAAACGAGAAGGGGGTTGGATGATATAATATCCCATTAGTATCATAACATTATAGTATATATAAGATTATGGAGTTACCATACCATGTGGATGAATATAGGTGGGGATAGATTAAGAAATTAACTTGAAAATGAATGGAATTTAAAGGAAAAAGGGAGAGAGATGAATTACCTCTTAAATCCTCCTCTTGAGATCCTCTTTAAGGAAGCTAGGATTGGACTTTTGATGAGACCAGAAGTTCTTGAATGTGGAGGAGGGGCTAGGGATGATGTATGGACAGAGTTTAGAGAAGTATTGAATCATTATATGTGTGAAGAAATGAGGTTTTAATGGGTGGTATTTATAGTGGAGGGGAGAGGGGATTTCTCAATATAAAATTCATTAATTTATTATTTCCCCACAAGACAAAGAATAATGAGTCTTCAAAGACCAAGAATTGTAATTTTATCATGTGAAACCGAACCAATTGGGTATACATTAGCTGAACATCATTCATGACTCTATAATTATCTTATTTAGCTTATTTTGTAAATTATAGTATTTCACTATTCATAAAAATTCCTATATTTCAGAAAAATACCTAAAATTCACCCCAACCATTTTTTGACATGTATAATCTAAAAATGAAGTGCATTTTTCAAATATAATTTTTTAAATATGATTAATTTAATTTTTAATTAAAATAATAATTTACATGAAAATATACAGTTTTTAAAATTAAAATTGATTTTATATTGCTTTTAAAAATTACGTAAGGTCTTATAAAATTATATTAAAACTATAAGACATAGATTTTTTAATTTATGAACACATTTTAATGAAATTAATTTTCTTTTAAATGAATTAATTATACTTAATTATTTATGACTTACAAAAATACTCATACTTTTACTATTGTCAAATTTTCACTTATAAGATGCCTAAATTTTATTGAATTATTCATGGATATGGTTACTCTTATTTTGGAAGATTTAAAATTTATAAAGGTCATATTACTATTCATAAGGGTATGTTACTATTAATAAGGGTATGTTACTATTCACCATAAAATAAGTTTTCCTTATCGGACTCCAAACATCTTACTGATCACAACCGTGTATGTCAGATTTTTGAAATTCAAAACATAGAAGGGGAAAAATTATGTTTAATGATCACATAGTATTTAGTATCATAATATGTCAATGTTCTTACTATTGGGATTATACTATAAGTAATACTTATATGAATGAAATTCCATTGATAAAACATTGGGTCGTTACATTATTCCCCCTTGTGGAAGTTCACCCTTATAATTTCATTTTGCAAAAATAGGTGAGGGTACTTATCCTTCATCGGCTCTTACAGTTCCCAAGTAGCTTCTTAAAACTTATGGTTCTTGTAGAGACCCTATGCTTAACGTATATGGACATTACATTACATTTGCGGAATACTTATTACATAACAAAAACACACACACAAGGATCGTAATAGTTTAGTGTCTTTGGAAACTCAGAACGTAATCTTCTAATCGTGGTGAAAGATCTTAAATATCTCCCATAAAGATCTTCCCTTTTTTTTACCTAAAGCCTTTCTTTATATCCTGGGGAAAAGAAAACATAAAAGGGTGAGCTCAAATGCTCAGTACGGGTAAACAAAAGAAATATCAATCACATCATATACATAAGAACATAGCTTTTGGAAATCTTAACCTGCAAAAGAGCTCATAATATCATAACATGGGATAAATCATAGAAGTGAAAATGAGATCCCCATAATCATAACATGAAACTTGAAACTTTGGGTCATGCACACATAATCATAGAAAATCATTTCTTGTTAGTCATGACTCATTGCCAAGACTATCTTAGTGGACAAAGTCCCTTTCTGAATCGAGTAACCCTCGTTTCAGTCCTGTTTCACTGAACCGGTATAACCTACCATTTCAGCCATGTCTATCTCATGAGATATAAAATGTTTACCCAATGCATTGGAGGGATATATAGGTCCCACCCATCTTATAATTAATCCTTTCTTATGTGTGCCACATAATCATAAATCATACATCATCGCATAACCCATGTAATAAAAATGGGATTCTTAAACAACATGACATCATAAAACAATTCATATAAGATAAAGGAATTCATAAAAATATTTCCATCACAACATAATAAAATCCATGTAATAATAGGGATAAAAATAGAACCCTTTTATTATCTTAGATGGAAAATAATTTTGATAAAATACTTGAACTCTATTCTTGAGGAAAATATCCTTTCTACTTCAAAAACACTTTTCCTTTCTTAACATGTCATACAATTTTAAACTAAAAGAAGTTGATTAAAAATAAACTTTAATACTTGTAAAGGAAGCTTCTTGGAAATAATGTTTTAGAAATCCATTCATGCCGTATAAGTTAAAAAAACATTCTTTGTACTTTTGTCGGAAAAGTCAAAAAGTACCTCGTACGAAAAACGACAAAAGATTCCTTTCATATCTTTTACTAAAAACTCACCGAAGGGTAAAATTGGATTTAAACAATTGTACGTGGATGGAAATAATATTACCTATTGAGGAAACATGAATGTGGATGATAAAATACTCCCCAGTAATTACTTACGAATAAACAATCTCGGATAAAAATGAGATTGTGATATTTCCCTTACCTTAGGTCCGATTTGCTTCGTAAGTGTCCGAACCTCCTGTATAATGATTTAAATAATGTCATTGACTTATTACAGAATCATATTCATTGTTATGATATCATATATGGTTCACTTATGACATTATATTACCTGTTCTTTTGTAAATTCCATGTTAAAGAAGCGTTTTGGGTAAAATCGTTTCATTTATCGTAGGTGTTCTGACTTGTTGTTCTTGACATTATTATTACTTATATCATGATTTACTTACATCCAGAATATAAAATATGATTTATATATCATATCTATTCAGTATATATATATATAATAGATAGATAAATGAAATGAAAAACACCGTTCATGGAGACGGTAGTCCGTACGTACGCATGAACGCTGTTTTCCTTTCCTTGTTGTCTTGAATGGAAGTAAGTAGATAAAATAAACATATATATATATATATACATAAATCCAGTAGCTTTATAATGTCATATATTTCATTATTATTTCTTATATATACTTTATAATCATTCTTAAATGGTTAACATGGAGAATGAATCTCATCGTGTCGTGGAGACGGTAGTCCGTACGTACGCACGAGCGATGATATCATTTCCATAAATATTGAATTGAATTGGTGTGGATTATAAAATATATCAGAATCAATATGATGTTGTAATAACTATTTATAGTTATTCTTTACACCATTATACCCATCCATGTAAGGTGGTGGTGGAAAATAGATTACACAACGTTGTGGAGACGGGATTCCGTACGTACGCACGCGCGGTGATTTCTTTTTCTGTAGGATGGATAGATGGTGAAATATGGTTGTTTAATACTTATAATAACATATCAGTATATGAGTGATACTGATGTTATTACTTCATAATGAAACAACCTAAGAAGAAGAAGTGGAAGAAGAAATAAAGATGAAAGAATTGGTAACGGTAATTACCTCTTCTTTGAAGCGCCTCTTTGAGACCTCCTATAGGGCACTAAACTTGGTCTTTGAGGAAGACCAGAACCTTTAGGATGTTGCTAGGGAAGTGGAGAAGAGATTGTTTCAGGGGTTGGCCGAGCTTGAGTGCTCAAATTGGTGTGAGGAGGAGGGGGAGGAGGTGTCCTTTTATACGGGAAGAGAGGGGCACCTTAGGAATATCTCAAAATATTATTTTATATTAAAGTCAAGATCGGTTTATAATGGTTCCAAAGGGTATTATTTCGAAGCTAAAGTGGGGATGGGTCGAAATCCTATCAACCAATAAGATTTAGACATGTTTAGGGTATTATTTTAACCTTATCAATTAGATTGAACTCTAAGTTAAATAATTTAACTTTTACCGTGTCTTTTTGTTTTCTTTCACTATATGGTTAATACACTTACTATAACATGCCAAACGAACCCCAAATTGTTTATTATTAATTTATATATCCTTATCTAAGTCATTTGGCCGAACCTTAGATTTTTATGAATAAAATAACAATTAATAATATAATATTTGATTTAAAAACTATTTTGTGTCAATTTTGACAATATTTGATATATGATTTTTGTGAAAGTCATAACAGAATTATATGTTCGAACCAAGTTGATTAAATCAACACTAATATATCATAGTAACCTAGAAAATTAGTTTAATTCATAAAAAGTCTCAAATTATATTTAGTTTGGTGTTTATAACATCAATTATGTCAATATTTCATTAATAAGATAATTACTGCATCATCTTTGTGTCATAACTAAATTAACTTATTTGATGTCTAAAAATTACAAATAAAATACCATTATGTGGGAAATCTTTTTAGCTTTCTAATGAATATTTACAATCGAATTTATCTTATTTATAACCCTATATTAAAAATGTTTTAGTAAATAAACATTGATTTTAACTCTTTTAACTCTTCTTTGAATTAAATAATAATAAATGTCCTAATCTAATCCAAGTGGGTCTAAATGATAATATTTTACACTTAAGGTTGTTTTTTGTCGAGATACACTTGTACAATAGAATTAGTACATGTGTTAGGGTAATATTAATATCATTCTTACCCTTAATTACCCTATTTACTTTTAACCGTGGTAAATAAAAGTAAAAAGTTACTATTCACCAAAAATTAGTTTCATCTCATTGAACCACATTTAACTTACTGACATCAACCGTGTCTCTTGGATTTTTGAAATTACATTCACAGAAGCGGTAAAATTAAGTTTTATGAAAAATTCAGTTTTTTAACTACCACTTAGTAGTTTCACTATTCATCAAAAATTGATGTTTTTCAGAACAATGCCAAAATTTCATCCTAAGCTATATTTCATATTCCGAATTCAAAAATGAAGTCTATTTTACCAAATTCATAACATAAAAGTTTCATTAATTAATTTTATAATTAAATCCCGTTGTTAAAACAAATAGCGTGTTTTTAAGAAACAATATCTATCAAAGGATTGACACTTGTTTATGTCTGGTTTAAATGTGAAATTACATCCAATGACCAACATTGTATTAAATTGTAAAAATATATTCTAAATATAATTTAAAACCACTCAAATTAATAATTTATCACTATTAATTATTTCGATTAAAAAAGTTGTTTTTAATTATAATTTAGTAATTTTAACTATCCATGAGAATATGAAAGTTATCCAAAAAGTACCAAAATTTCACCTTAGGCTAAATTTGATACTCCGAATCGAAAAATGAAGTCCATTTTGAGAGCTAAAATTTCTAAAATTTAAAAAGTGGTTATTACTATTCATAACAGCTAGTTTTAATAATATTTTAATAGCATATCGTTGTTTCGTGAAACTCAGTATTGCGTACTACACACGCTATCGAGGAAGGTTGTGATTGCGTGTAATGCAAGGCAAGTCAAATATGCGTGTTGTGCAAGCACCTTTTGGCGTAGCGTACAACACAAGACATTTATAAAATTAAAAAGAATATTTTTCATAAAATCTCGGGCTGTTACATTCTACCCCCCTTAAAAGGAATTTCGCCCTCGAAATTCGTCGGGGTTATAAATGGTTTACTATTCAAATGTTTCTTTAATAGAAACCCACATCGTAAAAAGGAATATCAAAACCAATATTTAAAAACAAAGTATGAAACGTAACGGTTACCCAAATATACTAATCACTGGGTTTCCACATAGGTGAAAATATGGATATGGAAGAGAAATCTAACCATCATGTTCTGATGCAGAGTGGTAGAGAACATGGCTATGGAAAATCCAGCAATCACAAAGCCATAAATTTGTGACGATCTAAGGTATCATCTGATTCATCAGATATAAGATCACTAGGACAACATTTTTGGTTTTCAAGATCGTTTCCCTAAAGTTAAAGAATTTGAATTAGAATAAATACTTACTTTATTTTGGTACAATCTCACTGTTGTTCGTGCCTTTAACAATTTCCACTTCATCTCTTAAATAAATGAAGTTGAATTTGTTATTCGTGAAGTGTTAGCAGATCATGTGATAGAATGACCGGTCATTCCATCTGTCTCGAACAAAAGGTTAGCAAAAATTATATACATAGGTCGATATATAGTGAGATTAATCATATATGGTTCCTAAAATGGACTTATACTTCATATATCATACTGCTTAATATAATAAAACTAGTTTCTACTAAAGAAAGACTTCCTGTAGGCCAGTGGTAGGCGATAAAGGCCAGTCGCACTTCGATTGTGGGTTCGATTTCCACAGCCTTGTCCGACGCGATGGGCTGTCGCCCGTCCTGCAGGTTGTCCTTTTTCTAAAACTATATTACTATAAAATCCCATCAATAATATCGAAAAAAAACTTCTATCCTTAAACAATACTAACTTATATCCAACATAATCCATTCCAATCTTCAGGCTTATCCATAATACTGTAGTCCACTCTCATAACATAGTGAAAATGATTACCAGAGATTTAACACCATCGTCGATCCCCATATATCATTAGATATGTTTTGTTGGTCACATTCCAAACATTCAAAGTCCTTAATCATGTATTCTCTTGAATACCTTAGTGAAAACATGAATGCAGTTAAAAGTTAACACTTTCCACATACCAAAATCCTCAAAATTCTATATAATCAAACCATGATATCACTTAGTCCTTATATCAATCATGAGCTCATGAATACTATTAAACATTTCATTTTATCATTTTCCCTTCATTATGCGCATAATATCTCAATCACTTTGAATACCACATTAGACCAATACATAAATATTCCAATACTTTATGATACAACATTATTTTGGAATCCCATTACATAAACACATAATCATTCCACCACATCGTTATCATATTCAACATCGCCAATGGTGATCGCATGTGACTTCCCTTTGTCCTTTTCCTTTAGTGGTTGCTCATGTTGATCATCACTAACCCTTGGATTAGGTAATTTATTAGCATAATTCCCCATTTCCTTGCACTTGAAGCACTGAAGTGTTGCTGGTGCGTTCTCTGCAGTGTTTGCTTTATTCACATCATTAGAATCCCTTTTTCCATTACTTTGACACTCAACTGCTCGATGACCTTCTTTTCCACACTTAAAACATTTTCTATTCCCTTTAAGACAATCTCCACCATGCTTCTTTCCACACTTTGTGCATAAGGAAACATTTATCTTCTTTTCACCATTATTCTGAGATTTCCCCTTGAACTCCATCTTTCGTTTCTTGTCAAAACCATGAGATGGATATGTAACACCAACTTCCACTTCTACCTTGATAGCACAACTCACAATTTATTCATAGCTACTAAAGTCTCTTATAGCTAATGCCCTTTGAAGACTTGGTTTTAGGCCACTGAAAAATTGATCAACTTTACTTTCAGGTTGGATGATAATGCCAGATGCATACCTTGCAAGTCTTGTAAAATTTGCTTCGTATATACCAACAGATTCATCATCCTTTTGCTTTAGTTCAAGAAACTCCTTCTCCATCTTTGTTCGAAGAATACGAGGGAAGTACTTACTGAAAAATAAGTTCTTGAACTCATCCCATTCCATGGACTCAATTTCATCTCTTTGCCTTGTATTCTTGATAAGATTCCACCATTGATCAGCTTCACCTTCCAAACGATATACTGCTAAGATGACTTTATCATGTTCAGAACATTGAAGAACTGAAAATATCTTTTCAGTGGTACTGATCCATTGTTCAGCAACAAGTGGATCAGAAGACCTACTGAAAGAAGGTGGACGTTTCCTCATGAAGGACTCAATAGAATATTGTTCCCTTATCTGCTCATTTGGAAGTCCAGAATGATTCATAGCTTGTGTAAGTATATCAATAAGATTTTTCACTCCATCTCTCATAACATTTGTTTGTTCAGGAGGACAATCATTGCATTGTCCATTGCATTGATCAACACGGTTCCTTCGGGTTCCAGCCATCGTCTAAAACCCAAAAAGAATAGTGTGAGAGGCAAAAATCATTCTAGGGAAAAAAACATAATAAAGGGGGAGTATCCTCAATATCTAACATCTTAGATTTAATTCTATGATCGTTAGCGTAATTCTAGTACTATAACCTATACGTATACTTAACCTTAGGGACATCCCTAGACATACATTATAAATATATCTAGGGATCTCACTAAAGTTCTCGCATCCTAGTTTCCAAAGGTTGACTAAACCTTTCCTCTAATACCAACTGTAGAGACCCTATGCTTAACGTACATGGACATTACATTACATTTGCGGAATACTTAGTACATAACAAAAACACACACAAAAGGATCGTAATAGTTTAGTGTCTTTGGAAACTCGGAACGTAATCTTCTAATCGTGGTGAAAGATCTTCAATATCTCCCATAAAGATCTTCCCTTTTTTTACCTAAAACCTTTCTTTATATCCCGGGGAAAAGAAAACATAAAAGGGTGAGCTCAAATGCTCAGTACGGGTAAACAAAAGAAATATCAATCACATCATATACATAAGAACATAGCTTTTTGAAATCTTAACCTGCAAAAGAGCTCATAATATCATAACATGGGATAAATCATAGAAGTGAAAATGAGATCCCTATAACATGAAACTTGAAACTTTGTGGCATGCACACATAATCATAGAAAATCATTTCTTGTTAGTCATGACTCGTTGCCAAGACTATCTTAGTGGACGAAGTCCCTTTCTGAATCGAGTAACCCTCGTTTCAGTCCTGTTTCACTGAACCGGTATAACCTACCATTTCAGCCATGTCTATCTCATGAGATATAAAATCTTTACCCAATGCATTGGAGGGAGATATAGGTCCCACCCATCTTATAATGAATCCTTTCTTATGTGTGCCACATAATCATAAATCATACATCATCGCATAACCCATGTAATAAAAATGGGATTCTTAAACAACATGACATCATAAAACAATTCATATAAGATAAAGGAATTCATAAAAATATTTCCATCACAACATAATCAAATCCATGTAATAATAGGGATAAAAACAGAACCCTTTTATTATCTTAGATGGAAAATAATTTTGATAAAATACTTGAACTCTATTCTTGAGGAAAATATCCTTTCTACTTCAAAAACACTTTTCCTTTCTTAACATGTCATACAATTTTAAACTAAAAGAAGTTGATTAAAAATAAACTTGAATACTTGTAAAGGAATCTTCTTGTAAATAATTTTTTAGAAATCCATTCATGCCGTATAAGTTAAAAAAACATTCTTTGTACTTTTGTCGGAAAAGTCAAAAAGTACCTCGTACGAAAATTGACAAAAGATTCCTTTCATATCTTTTACTAAAAACTCACCGAAGGGTAAAATTGGATTTAAACAATTTTACGTGGATGGAAATAATATTACATATTGAGGAAACATGAATGTGGATGATAAAATACTCCCCAGTAAATACTTACGAATAAACAATCTCGGATAAAAATGAGATTGTGATATTTCCCTTACCTTAGGTCCGATTTTCTTCGTAAGTGTCCGAACCTCCTGTATAATGATTTAAATAATGTCATTGACTTATTGCAGAATCATATTCATTGTTATGATATCATATATGGTTCACTTATGACATTATATTACCCATTATTTTGTAAATTCCATGTTAAAGAAGCGTTTTGGGTAAAATCGTTTCATTTATC
The DNA here is from genome assembly GCA_963277665.1 of Viscum album. Classification (NCBI taxonomy): domain Eukaryota; kingdom Viridiplantae; phylum Streptophyta; class Magnoliopsida; order Santalales; family Viscaceae; genus Viscum; species Viscum album. The sequence continues at coordinate 1,337,143,709 of OY728162.1, forward strand.
GTAGGTGTTCTGACTTGTTGTTCTTGACATTATTATTACTTCTATCATGATTTACATACTTCAAGAAAATAAAATATGATTTATATATCATATATATTCAGTATATATGTATATATATAATAGATAGATAAAAGAAATGAAAAACACCGTTCATGGAGACGGTAGTCCGTACGTATGCATGAACGTTGTTTTCCTTTCCTTATTGTCTTGAATGGAAGTAAGTAGATGACATACACATATATATATATACATAAATCCAGTAGCTTTATAATGTCATATATTTCATTATTATTTCTTATATATACTTTATAATCATTCTTAAATGGTTAACATGGAGAATGAATCTCATCGTGTCGTGGAGACGGTAGTCCGTACGTACGCACGAGCGATGATATCATTTCCACAAATATTGAATTGAATTGGAGTGGATTATACAATATATCAGAATCAATATGATGTTTTAATAACTATTTATAGTTATTCTTTACACCATTATACCCATCCATGTAAGGTGGTAGTGGGAAATAGATTACACCACGGTGTGGAGACGGTATTCCGTACGTACGCACGCGCGGTGATTTCTTTTTCCATAGGATGGATAGATGGTGAAATAGGGTTATTTCATACTTATAATAACATATCAGTATATGAGTGATACTGATGTTATTACTTTATAATGAAACAACCTAAGAAGAAGAAGTGGAAGAAGAAATAAAGATGAAAGAATTGGTAACGGTAATTACCTCTTCTTTGAAGCGCCTCTTTGAGACCTACTCTTAGGGCACTAAAATTGGTCTTTTAGGAAGACCAGAACCTTTAGGATGTTTCTAGGGAAGTGGAGAAGAGATTTTGGCAGGGGTTGGCCGAGCTTGAGTGCTCAAATTGGTGTGAGGAGGAGGGGGAGGAGCTGTCCTTTTATAAGGGAGGAGAGGGGCACCTTAGGAATATCTCAAAATATTATTTTATATTAAAGTCAAAATCGGTTTATAATGGTTCAAAAGGGTCTTATTTTTAAGATAAAGTGTGGATGGGTCGAAATCATATCAACCAATAAGATTTAGACAAGTTTAGGGTATTATTTTTACCTTATCAATTAGATTTAACTCTAAGTTAAATAATTTAACTTTTACCGTGTCTTTTTGTTCTCTTTCACTATATGGTTAATAAACTTACTATAACATGCCAAAATAACCCCAAATTGTTTATTATTAATATATATATCCTTATCTAAGTCATTTGGCCGAACCTTAGATTTTTAGGAATAAAATAACAATTAATAATATAATATTTGATTTAAAAACTATTTTGTGTCAATTTTGACACTTTTTGATATATGATTTTTGTGAAAATCATAAAAGAATTATATGTTCGAACCAAGTTGATTAAATCAACACTAATATATCATAGTAACCTAAAAAATTAGTGGAATTCATAAAAAGACTCAAATTATATTTAGTTTGGTGTTTATAACATCAATTATGTCAATATTTCATTAATAAGATAATTACTGCATCATCTTTGTGTCATAAATAAATTAACTTATTTGATGTCTAAAAATTACAAATAAAATACCATTATGTGGGAAATCGTTTTAGCTTTCTAATTAATATTTACAATATAATTTATCTTATGTATAACCCTATATTAAAAATGTTATAGTAAATAAACTTTGATTTTAACTCTTTTAACTCTTCTTTGAATTAAATAATAATAAATGTCCTAATCTAATCCAACTGGGCCTAAATGATAATATTTTACACTTAAGGTTGTTTTTGGTCGAGATACACTTGTCCAATAGAATTAGGACATGTGTTAGGTTAATATTAATATCATTCTTACCCTTAATTACCCTATTTACTTTTAACCGTGGTAAATAAAAGTAAAAAGTTACTATTCACCAAAAAATTATTTTCATCTCATTGAACCACATTTTACTTACTAACATCTACTGTGTCTCTCGGATTTTTGAAATTCCATTCACAGAAGCTGTAAAATTAAGTTTTATGAAAAATTCAGTTTTTTAACTATCACTTAGTAGTTTCACTATTCATCAAAAATTAATGTTTTTCAGAACAATGCCAAACTTTCATCCTAAGCTATATTTCATATTCCGAATTCAAAAATGAAGTCTATTTTACCAAATTCATAACATAAAAGTTGAATTAATTAATTTTATAATTAAATCCCGCTGTTAAAACAAATAGCGTGTTTTTAAGAAACAATATCTATCAAAAGATTGACACTTGTTTATGTCTGGTTTAAATGTGAAATTACATCCAATGAACAACATTGTATTAAATTGTAAAAATATATTCTAAATACACTTTAAAACCACTCAAATTAATAATTTATCACTATTAATTATTTCGATTAAAAAAGTTGTTTTTAATTATAATTTAGTAATTTTAACTATCCATGAGAATATAAAAGTTATCCAAAAAGTACCAAAATTTCACCTTAGGCTAAATTCGATACTCCGAATCCAAAAATGAAGTCCATTTTGAGAGCTAAAATTTCTAAAATTTAAAAAGTGTTTATTACTATTCATAACGGCTAGTTTTAATAATATTTTAATAGCATATCGTTGTTTCGTGAAACTCAGTATTGCGTACTACACACGCTATCAAGGAAGGTTGCGATTGCGTGTAATGCAAGGCAAGTCAAAGATGCGTGTTGTGCAAGCTCCTTTTGGTGTAGCGTACAACACAAGACATTAATAAAATTAAAAAGAATATTTTTCATAAAATCTCGGGCTGTTACAGTTCCTCTATAACAATTTGAAATGGTGGATTGCCATGTTGCATAGAAACTTATCTCTTAGTTATAGAATCTCTACTGGCTACTCCTCGTAGGAGAGATCATCTTCCAGATGCACCACTTCTGAGTTTAATACCTGTGAGGAATCACGCATGTACTTCCTTACGAGTTATATGCAAAACACATCATGAAGATGATCCATATTTGGTGTAAGTGCAAGTCGATATGCCACAACTCCTATGCGGTTAAGGATCTCAAAGGGGCCAATGTACCTTGGGATTAGCTTCCCTTTCTTTTAAAACTGCATGACTTTCATCCATAGTGATATTCGAAGGAAGACTTTATCTCCAACGTCAAACTCCAAGTCCCTTTGACGATTGTCAGCGTAGCTCTTTTTCTGACTCTGGGCAGCTTTGATGTGTTTCTGGATGACTTGAACCATCTTTGTCATCTCTTGCACAAGACCAGGTCCAAGTAGATTTATTTCTCTAACATCGTCCCAAAAGATTGGAGTTCTACATCGCTTTCCATACAGAGCTTCATATAGAGCTATATGAATACTTGAGTGGAACCTATTTTTGTAACACCCCAGGTAAATAAAGAATAATGAATTTTCATATTTATTAATATTTACGAATTAAATAATAATTTTATTTTAAAGGGGTTGCTATGTTCGATAGCGTACCCGATACACAACGATGAGTTTCTTTGAAACTTACGTAGCACACTAGTAATAAAATAATATTATTTTAAATGTTAGTTAACAAGTAGCCGTTGTACTAGCGAGAATGGATAGAAATAACTAAAATATGATTAGATATGTTTTTAAATGTTTATACATTTACCCAATAAAAGATAAAGGCTTAAAATACGGAAAGAGTTCAATTTTAGGGCATATATACTCTAATTTTCACTAAAGGTTCACTTATCACCTTTTAATGGTGAACCGTCATTAAATATAGTTTTGATCACTCTTATACGTTATTTTGGACCAAATATAAATCTTCTTTAGAATTGGGACATCAAAATTTACTTTGTGTAAATTTTTGGTACCTTTCTGATAAAGTTCATTTTTTTTATGAATAGTGTAAAATGTTGTATTTTAATTCAAAACATCTTTTTAATCTAAATTATTTATATGATTAGATTATTATTTTAATTGGTTTTAAAGTGAAATTAGAAAATATTTTTACCAGTTAATCCAATGGTGGTCATTGGAATCAATTTCACTTTGAAATTGGACTTAAACTGGTGTCAATCTTTTGATACTTATTGTTTCACAAAAACACGCTATTTGTCATGACAGCGGGAATTAATTATTAAATTAATTAATTTGACTTATATGATTTGAATTTTGTAAAATAGACTTCATTTTTGAATTCGGAATATCAAATATATCTTAGGGTGAATTTTTGGTAATTTTCTGAAAAACATCAATTTTTGATGAATAGTGAAACCACTAAGTGGTAATCAAGCAAACTGATTTTTCAGTTAAATGAAAGTTTACCACTAATGTATATTGAATTTTGAAAATCCGACATAAATGGTTGTCATTAAGAAGTAAAATGTGGTTCAATGAGATTAAAATAATTTTTTGGTGAATAGTAACTTATTAAGTTCTTAATCGCGATTAGTGGTAATTAGGGTAGTTTAAGGTATAAATAATGTTTTAATAATATGAAATGACCTAGACACATGTCCCAAACTTATTGTTTGTGTCATGGCCGACCCAGACAAGCCATGGGTCATCTTGGGGACCCCATAGAGACACTTTGGTTTGGAAATGACATAAATAACTTTTTATTAAATGTTAAAGTAAAAATGACACAAACAAGAGATGTTTTACGAAAACAATTTTTACATGGGGTTATAATGATCAGATTTTTTATTATAAATAGTAATTGGAAAGCTAAAACGATTTCCTACATCATAGTAGTTTTTTTATAATTTTTAGACATTAAGTAAATTAAATTATTTATGACATAATAATGATGCAGCGATGACATCATTATTTGACAATTTAAATAAAATGGAAAGATAATGAAAAATCTAAAACCTACACATGGAAAAAACCAATTGGAGGAGTGTATTTCGAACCCTTATCACCTTATCCACGAATTATATCAATGTGGGACCTTTTAAAACTGAAACACATCTTCAAATAAATTAATATTTCTTTACTTTCCAAAAGTGCCCCTCCTCTCCTCTTATAAAAGGCCCCCACCTCTACCCCATTTCACACACTTCTCAAGCCTTTGGCTTGGCCAACCCCTTCCCAATTACTCTCTAAACATCCCTATCCTCATCCTAGAGGATTCCCTTTGGGCAGAATCCTTTCAAAGGAAGCCTTTAGGCTCAAATCAAAAGGGAGTTACACTTTTAAAGGTAATTCATTCTCTCTTGTTCATTTGTTTTATTTTGCTTCTCCAACCCTCTAAAATCTTTTTATTTACTTCTTTTGTAACAACACCAGTATATTCAATATACTAGGATGTTGTTATAATATTTATTTGAGCTACACTCTCACACAACTACATCAAATGGTTAAAGAACATACGGTTTCCGTGGATGGCGAAATTCTGCCTCCCGAAACGATGATTGTTCAATACTCATTTAACACCTTCAAGGGTGGCCATTATGATGTCACTATTTTTATATATGATATATAATATGTTTATGTTTTCTTTAAGCTTCTGTATTTTTCATTTTTGGCATACCTTTATGGTTTCCATTATGGGTAAACACGATATCTTCATTTAAGGAAGTGCGGACTACCGCCCCCTAAAAGTGATGTGATTCGTTAATGCCATATGTGGGATGTGTAAAGGATGGATTTAAAGTTATTATATATGATGTTATACTGGAATTATAATATACCTCTATATCATTATTATTTCTTTCCATTAAAGTAGGAGATAGAAATGAAAGTAGCGTTCATGCGTACGTACGGCTTACCGTCTCCATGAACGGTGCATTTCATTTCTTATCCCCAAATGTAATGTACTATTAAAAGTACATGAATATAATGGATATATAAAAATAATGATATATCTAAATTATGAATATAATTCTGGAATTAAAATATACATACCTATCATTTAGTTTTAATTCCATTAATATGACAAAGAAATGAAAGTAGCGTTCATGCGTACGTACGGCTTACCGTCTCCATGAACGGTGCATTTCATTTCTTACCCCTAAATGATTATGTAATATTATAAATACATGTATATGCTGGATATATATGATATATATTATATCCAAATCGGGAATTTCATTCTGGATATAAAGAACTTTTGACCACATGAACAACATGTAATTGTAAGAAGTCAACATTCGACTTAAGAACCAAATATTGACAAAACAAACATTATTAACTTAAATGGTTACATAATGTTTATAACATGGAAATAAGTGATATAAAAAGAATGATGAACTTTAAAAAGGTTCTTAATCAAGTATAAATTAACTCAAGTTTATTATTCAGGACGTTAAAGAACGATCGAGTCAAGTCGGACCCAAGGTAAGGGAATTTCTTAACCCAATTTCCATTCTTTGGGTTAATCTCCTACTTTCAAATTATGTCATGATATTATTATGTCCTATCTTGTATTTGTAATTTCTTTATTTGTACTTATAGTGAATACACATAGTAGATCTATTTTATTTTAAAAATGATCTTTGTATGGGACTTCGTCTCAATCTCCATCCATTGAGACATATTTCGTTTTATACACAACTTTCTTTTATACGGTGTATAAAATCCTTTGACTTTTACTTTTATACAAAAGGAATCTTTTTCTACGAAGCTTTTTACTAAACGACAAAAAGGAATGTTTTTTTAACGTACGTGGTGACAACGACCTTTTCTGCCGCCGCGAGTATTATTTGATCTTTGGCTTCCTCAACAAGTCGTAATGTTTTTAAAATAAAATAAACACCATATACTCTTTTATGTATTTTGGTATTAAAAATGGTTTTGATAAAGGATTCTATTATGTCAATATATTTATGATATATTGTGATTGAAATGTGTAAATGTTATCATTCCTTTATATTGGTTTTATGTTTTATGATTTTATATTGGTACTTGGACATTTTAACGGGTGGTTACGTTATAAACCATATGACGGGTGGTGCCGTGAATACCAGGACGGGTGGTTACGTTATAACCTCCAATGCATTGGGTATGGAAGTCGGCCATATGGCTATTCCATTAAGTATGTATGGAAATTGGCCGTATGGCTATTCCATTAAGTGATATGTGTGGAAGTCAACCGTATGGTTATTCCACTTAAGTATGTTTATGTCCCAAGTTACCTTTATATATTCTATGTGTTCTTTATATGGGTTTTATGGTAATCCTTTGGTTACAAAAAGGTAAGTAATGATACTTTATTCAGTGAAGATTTTTTTTACTACTTCATGAAGGTGAAGGTATTACTTTGATCTAGTATACATGGTTTACTTGATGTTTGAAAAACTAACAGTTTTCATTCTTTTTGTATCCCTTACTGAGCTTTTTATGCTCACCCCAAGTTTTTTCGAAATGTTTTTCACAGGACTTAAAGTGGAATAAGGTCAAGGATGGGATCAAGGGAATTTCATGCTATCTAAAACATGGAATCTAGACATCTTTCTTTTTAAGAGTTTTTATTTTATGGATACTTAGTAGAAGTGTCTACTTTGTAATCTTTTAAGATGTAATAGTTATGTTCTAATTCTCTAAAACTCTAAACCTGAAAAGATCCTCAATGTGAATTATTCATTTAATTCAATATTAAGTAAGGTTTAAGGCTGGGGCCTTATAGTTGGTATCAAAGGTCGGTTTAGACAACTTTAGGAGTTAGAAAAGTGTTAAATTATAATATGATTGAAATGATATAGCATTTACGGATTACCATGTTGCTTCGCCTAAGATATTTCTGTGTTCAGAATGGTTTTCCGCAGAGGAAACAAAGAAGCTATGTTGGGACGACATCAGGAGGAAGATAACCTTCCAAATCAGCAACCTGAGATGGTCGGAATCGGAACTGAACAGTTTGTTGCAGTGATGGCACAGTTGACTCAGGCTATAAATGGTGGTGGTATCCATGCACGAGATTAGCCAGATTAACCACAGAGGAACATGTCAGTGGTTGAACATTTCATGAGGCAACATCCCCCATCATTCAGAGGATCATCTGACCCTGTGCAAGCTGAAGGGTGGATTAAAGCACTGGAGAAGATTTTTGATGTCATGGGTTGTTTAGAACATCAAAAGGTTAGTCTTGCTGTTTACCATTTTGAAGGTGAAGCTGATCAGTGGTGGTCGATGGTGAAAAATATAAGGGATAGTGATGAGATTGAGGATCTTCACTGGGACGAATTCAAAGGTATGTTTCTTGAGAAATATTTTCCTAAGGTGGTTCGTCTTAGGATGGAAAAACAGTTCCTAGAATTGAGGCAGGAGGATGATTCAGTGGCTGCTTATGAAGAAAAGTTCACTCGATTGGAAAGGTATGCTCCAAACTTCATACAAGATCTTGATAGTAAAATAAACCGTTTTTACTCAGGGTTAAAGCCAAAGTATCGAAGGGCTTTAGTTTCTCGTGAATTCAAAAGTTATGAAAAACTTGTTCGATGTGCGGAGAAGGTAGAAGTGGAGTTTGCCGATGATCAGGTGTTCTATGACAAACAACAGAATAAGAGGTCTAGTTGGCAGGAAAAGGGGAAGAATTCATCAAAGAAGCAAGGAGGTAAGAAAACCAAATATCCATCCTGTGAGAAGTGTGTTAAAATGAATCCTGGAGAATGTTTATCCATGTCTGGTAAGTGCTTTCGGTGTGGTATGTCTGGTCATATTGCTCGTAACTGTAAGGAAGATGATCAAGCAAGCACAGAAGCAAGACAGTAAGTTGCAGAAAAAGGTAGAGCTGGTTCAGAAAGGTAAGTTGCCTGAATTCAACATTGATAATGATTGTGTTTTGAGATTTGGGAAGAGATTGTGCGTGCCTTGTGATTCACAGTTGAAGAATGAGTTGTTATGTGAGGCTCATAGTTCCCCGTTTTCAGTTCATCCTGGCAGTACTAAGATGTACAGAGATCTGCGGGAGTATTACTGGTAGGATGGAATGAAAAGAGACATTACTGATTTTACTGTGAAGTGTTTGACATGTCAACAGGTTAAAGCAGAGCGGCAGGGATGCTTCAGCCTTTACCAGTTCCACAGTGGAAATGGGAAAACATATCCATGGACTTTGTTGTGGGATTACCGAGGACATCTCAAGGTAATAATGAAATCTAGTTTATTGTTGATCGCTTGACCAAATCTGCTCATTTCCTTTTATACGAGATACTTTCTCTCTTGATCAACTTTCCCGTCTGTATCTTAAAGAGATATTCAGGTTACATGGAGTTCCTCTCTCCATTGTATCGGACCGTGATCCCAGGTTTACTTCTAACTTTTGGAAAGGCCTTCAGAAGTCGTTGGGTACTGAATTAAATTTTAGTACAGCTTTTCATCCTCAATCAGATGGGCAGTCAGAACGAACAATTCAGACATTGGAGGATATGCTACGAGCTTGTTCTATGGATTATCAGGGAAGTTGGGACCAACATCTTTCTTTGGTTGAGTTTTCTTATAATAACAGTTTTCATTCCAGTATACAGAGGGCACCACTTGAGGCATTATATGGGAAGCGGTGTCGAACTCCAGCATTTTGGAATGAAGTGGGTGAAAGGAAGCTGATGGGACCAAAATTGGTAGAAGAGATGGCAGAAAAAGATCAGTTGATTCAGAAGCACATGAGAACAGCTCAGAGCAGGCAGAAGAGTTATGCGGATAACCGGAGGAAGGATCTATCTTTTGAGGTAGGTGATCATGTTTTTCTCAAGGTTTCTCCTTGGAAAAGTGTGATGAGATTTGGTAAGAAAGGAAAGTTGAGTCCAAGGTTCGTTGGACCATACGAAATTCTGGAAAGAGTTGGATCAGTTGCATACCGAGTGGCTTTACCTCCGAGTTTATCTCAGGTACACAATGTTTTTCATGTTTCAATGTTGAGAATGTATATGCCAGATCCATATCATGTTTTGAGTCCAGAGGTAGTTCAGCTGGAAGAGAACCTATCTTATGAGGAACAATCGGTCCAGATTCTTGACCATAGGGAGCAAGTGTTATGGAATAAGGTGATTCATCAGGTAAAGGTTTTGTGGAAAAACCATGTGATTGAATAGGAAACGTTGGAATCTGAAAATGCTATGAGGGATAAATACCCCCACTTATTTTGATAAGTGAATAAAATTGCGAGGACGCAATTCCCAAAAGGGGGGAAGGATGTAACATCCCAGGTAAATAAAGAATAAAGAATTTTCATATTTATTAATATTTAAGAATTAAATATTAATTTTATTTTAAAGGGGTTTCTATGTTCGATAGCGTACCCGATACGCAACGATGAGTTTCTTTGAAACTTACGTAGCACACTAGTAATAAAATAATATTATTTTAAATGTTAGTTAACAAGTAGCCGTTGTACTGGCGGGAATGGATAGAAATAACTAAAATATGATTAGATATGTTTTTAAATGTTTATACATTTACCCAATAAAAGATAAAGGCTTAAAATACGGAAATAGTTCAATTTTAGGGCATATATACTCTAATTTTCACTAAAGGTTCACTTATCACCTTTTAATGGTGAACCGTCATTAAATATAGTTTTGATCACTCTTATAATTTATTTTGGACCAAATATAAATCAACTTTAGAATTGGGACATCAAAATTTACTTTGTGTAAATTTTTGGTACCTTTCGGATAAAGTTCATTTTTTTTATAAATAGTGTAAAATGTTGTATTTTAATTCAAAACCGCTTTTTAATCTAAATTATTTATATGATTAGATTATTATTTTAATTGGTTTTAAAGTGAAATTAGAAAATATTTTTACCAGTTAATCCAATGGTGGTCATTGGAATCAATTTCACTTTGAAATTCGACTTAAACTGGTGTCAATCTTTTGATACTTATTGTTTCACAAAAACACGCTATTTGTCATGACAGCGGGAATTAATTATTAAATTAATTAATTTGACTTATATGATTTGAATTTTGTAAAATAGACTTCATTTTTGAATTCGGAATATCAAATATAGCTTAGGGTGAATTTTTGGTAATTTTCTGAAAAACTTCAATTTTTGATGAATAGTGAAACCACTATGTGGTAATCAAGCAAACTGATTTTTCAGTTAAATTAAAGTTTACCACTAATTTATATTGAATTTTGAAAATCCGACATACATGGTTGTCATTAAGAAGTAAAATGTGGTTCAATGAGATTAAAATAATTTTTTGGTGAATAGTAACTTATTAAGTTCTTAATCGCGATTAGTGGTAATTAGGGTAGTTTAAGGTATAAATAATGCTTTAATAATATGAAATGACCTAGACACATGTCCCAACCTTATTTTTTGTGTCATGAACGACCAAGACAAGCCATGGGTCAACTTGGGGACCCCATGGAGACACTTTGGTTTGGAAATGACATAAATAACTTTTTATTAAATGTTAAAGTAAAAATGACACAAACAAGAGGTGTTTTACGAAAACAATTTTTACATGGGGTTATAAAGATCAGATTTTTGATTATAAATAGTCATTGGAAATATAAAAAGATTTCATACATCATAGTATTTTTTTATAATTTTTAGACATTAATTAAATTAAATTATTTATGACATAATAATGATGCAGCGATGACATCATTATTTGACAATTTAAATAAAATGGAAAGATAATGAAAATTATAAAACCTAAACATGGCCAAAACCAATTGGATGAGTGTATTTCGAACCCTTATCACCTTATCCACGAATTGTATCAATGTGGGACCTTTTAAAACCGAAACACATTTTCAAATAAAGTAATATTTCTTTACTTTCCAAAAGTGCCCCTCCTCTCCTCTTATAAAAGGCCCCCACCTCTACCTCATTTCACACACTTCTCAAGCCTTTGGCTCGGCCAACCCCTGTCCAATTACTCTCTCCACATCCCTCTCCTCATCCTAGAGGATTCCCTTTGGGCAGAATCCTTTCAAAGGAAGCCTTTAGGCTCAAATCAAAAGGGAGTTACACTTTTAAAGGTAATTCATTCTCTCTTGTTCATTTGTTTTATTTTTCTTCTCCAACCCTCTAAAATCTTTTTATTTACTTGTTTTGTAACAACACCAGTATCTTCAATATACTAGGATGTTGTTATAATATTTATTTGAGCTACACTCTCACACAACTACATCATATGGTTAAAGAACATACGGTTTCCGTGGATGGCGAAATTCTGCCTCCCGAAACGATGATTGTTCAATACTCATTTAACACCTTCAAGGGTGGCCATTATGATGTCACTATTTTTATATATGATATATAATATGTTTATGTTTTCTTTAAGCTTATGTATTTTTCATTTTTGGCATACCTTTATGGTTTCCATTATGGGTAAACACGATATCTTCATTTAAGGAAGTGCGGACTACCGCCCCCTAAAAGTGATGTGATTCGTTAATGCCATATGTGGGACGTGTAAAGGATGGATTTAAAGTTATTATATATGATGTTATACTGGAATTATAATATACCTCTATATCATTATTATTTCTTTCCATTAAATTAGGAGATAGAAATGAAAGTAGCGTTCATGCGTACGTACGGCTTACCGTCTCCATGAACGGTGCATTTCATTTCTTATCCCCAAATGTAATGTACTATTAAAAGTACATGTATATAATGGATATATATAATTAATGATATATCTATATTATGAATATAATTCTGGAATTAAAATATACATACCTCTCATTTAGTTTTAATTCCATTAATATGACAAAGAAATGAAAGTAGCGTCCATGCGTACGTACGGCTTACCGTTTCCATGAACGGTGCATTTCATTTCTTACCCCTAAATGATTATGTAATATTATAAATACATGTATATGCTGGATATATATGATATATATTATATCCAAATCGGGAATTTCATTCTGGATATAATGAACTTTTGACCACATGAACAACATGTAATTGTAAGAAGTCAACTTTCGACTTAAGAACCAAATATTGACAAAACAAACATTATTAACTTAAATGGTTACATAATGTTTATAACATGGCAATAAGTGATATAAAAAGAATAATGAACTTTAAAAAGGTTCTTAATCAAGTATAAATTAACTCAAGTTTATTATTCAGGACGTTAAAGAACGATCGAGTCAAGTCGGACCCAAGGTAAGGGAATTTCTTAACCCAATTTCCATTCTTTGGGTTAATCTCCTACTTTCAAATTATGTCATGATATTATTATGTCCTATCTTGTATTTGTACTTTCTTTATGTGTACTTATAGTGAATACACATAGTAGATCTATTTTATTTTAAAAATGATCTTTGTATGGGACTTCGTCTCAATCTCCTTTCATTGAGGCATATTTCGTTTTATACACAACTTTCTTTTATACGGTGTATAAACTCCTTTGAATTTTACTTTTATACAAAAGGAATATTTTTCTATGAAGCTTTTTACTAAACGAAAAAAAGGAATGTTTTTTTTAACGTACGCGGTGACAATGACCTTTTCCGCCGCCGCGAGTATTATTTGATCTTTGGCTTCCTCAACAAGCCGTAATGTTTTTAAAATAAAATAAACACCATATACTCTTTTATGTATTTTGGTATTTAAAATGGTTTTGATAAAGGATTCTATTATGTCAATATATTTATGATATATTGTGATTGAAATGTGGAAATGTTATCATTCCTTTATATTGGTTTTATGTTTTATGATTTTATATTGGTACTTGGACATTTTAACGGGTGGTTACGTTATAAACCATATGACGGGTGGTGCCGTGAATACCAGGACGGGTGGTTACGTTATAACCTCCAATGCATTGGGTATGGAAGTCGGCCGTATGGCTATTCCATTAAGTATGTATGGAAATTGGCCGTATGGCTATTCCATTAAGTGATATGTGTGGAAGTCAACCGTATGGTTATTCCACTTAAGTATGTTTGTGTCCCAAGTTACCTTTATATATTCTATGTGTTCTTTATATGGGTTTTATGGTAATCCTTTGGTTACAAAAAGGTAAGTAATGATACTTTATTCAGTGAAGATTTTTTTACTACTTCATGAAGGTGAAGGTATTACATTGATATAGTATGCATGGTTTACTTGATGTTTGAAAAATTAACAGTTTTCATTCTTTTTGTATCCCTTACTGAGCTTTTTATGCTCACCCCAAGTTTTTTCGAAATGTTTTTCACAAGACTTAAAGTGGAATAAGGTCAAGGATGGGATCAAGGGAATTTCATGCTATCTAAAACATGGAATCTAGACATCTTTCTTTTTAATAGTTTTTATTTTATGGATACTTAGTAGAAGTGTCTACTTTGTAATCTTTTAAGATGTAATAGTTATGTTCTATTTCTCTAAAACTCTAAACCTGAAAAGATCCTCAATGTGAATTATTCATTTAATTCAATATTAAGTAAGGTTTAAGGCTGGGGCCTTATAATTTTTGTATGAGAACTCATCCAATGGGAGATGAAGATCCCATCCACCTTTGAATTTTAGAGATCAAGATCATATCATATCTTCCAGCATCTGAATAGTCCTTTCAGATTGGCCATTAGTTTGGGGGTGATAGGTCATGCTGAAATTTAATTCTTTACTCAAATCATGTTGAAGACTCTTCCAGAATTTAGATGTGAACCATGGTTCACAATAAGAGACAATCGAAATTGGAACTCCATGAAGTCTCACCACTTCCTTCACATATATCTTTGCATGTTTTTCAAGAAATATTTCATCCCAAATAGCGATAAAATGGGCAGTCTTGATGATTCGGTCAACCACAACCCATATTGTATTATTTCCCTTCGACGTCTTCAAGGGACCCGTAACAAAGTCCAGGAGACATTCTACCATTTACACTTGGGTATTGGTAATGGATGCATCATCTCTTTGGACTTTTGTTACTCTTCTTTAACTTGATGACATACAAAGAACCTTGATATATATTATGAAATCTTCTTCTTCAAGTTATCCCACCAGAAGTGTTGTCATATATCACATTACATCTTGGTACTCCCAAGATGGATGGATAATGTGAAGCTATATGCATTGACCAATATCTCCTTCTTTATCCTGGCTGATGAAGGAAAACAAAGTTGTGTTCCAAATTGAATCACACCATCATCGTCGATATGGAACTATTGTAGCTTTCCTTCCTTTACTTCATTCACCCTATTTTGTATCTCTACATCATCCCTTTGTGCTTCCTTAGTCTTTTCTAAGATGTATGGTTGTGTAATCATTTGGAAAAGGTAAGACGTATCCCCTGCCCTTATGATTTATAAATCCATCCTTTGTATTTCCATGAAGATAGGGTCTTTCTCAATCTGTAACATGGATATAGTAGCAAGTTCCTTCCTTTTTAGAGCATCAGCTACCTTGTTTGCCTTCCAAGGATGATAGTTAGTAGAGAAATAATAATACTTGATTACAATTAACCATCTTCTTTGAGGCATGTTGATCTCATTTTGTGTGAATATTTAATTTAGTCTATTCTGATCAGTTTATATGTCACACTTCTCTCCATAAATGCAGTGCCGCCATATTTTCAAGGAAAAAATCACGACTTCAAACTCTAGATCATGCATCAGGTAGTTCTTCTCATGGATATTCAACTTTTTTGAGGTGTAGGCTATCACATTTTAATTGTGCATGAGTACGTAACCCTATCCTTTCTTTGAAGCATCTCTATATGTCACAAAACTTTCTCTACTTTTTGGTAGAGTGAGTACAGGTGCAGTGATCAGCCTTCTCTTTACCTCCTATAATCTTCTCTCATATTCTTCTATACAAACATACTTTACCAATTTCCTTGTTAACTTAGTTATCGGGCTTGACAATTGTGAGAAATGTTTCACAAAACATTAGTAGTACCTAGATAATCCAAGAAAACTATGGATTTTTGTGACACTAGAGGGACTAGGTCATTCCTTAATCACCTTTTCTTTTGAAGGGTCCATATAAATTCCATCACTTGTGATCACATTTCCCAAGAATGTGACTTGCTTCAACCAAAATAAACACTAGCTGAAATCGGTGTAAAACTTATCCTTTCTCAATGTTACCAACACAAGTCTTATATATTATTCATGTTCCTCCTTGCTCTTGGATGTCATGAGAATATCATCAATAAACACTACCAATTTTTTTGAGGTAATGTCTAAAGACTCTATTAATAAAATCCATGAAGATTTCAGGGGAATTAGTATGTCTGAAGGGCATCACCAGAAACTCATAGTGACCATACCTTGTATTGTTGGCAGTTTTCTAAATATTTTCTTTCTTCACCTTTAGATGATGATATCTAGAATGAAGATCCACCATTGAGAAGTATTTATTTCCTCTTAACTGATCGAACAATTCATCAATCCTTGGAAGATGATACTTGTTCTTTATGGTGGTATTGTTGAGATCTCGATAATCGATACAAAGCTGCATTGTTCCATCCTTCTTCTTCACAAAGAGCATTGGCACGCCCCCAAGTGATGCACTATGGAGTATGAACCCTTTGTCCAGGTACTCATGCAACTGCTTCTCAAACTCCTCCAGTTCGATAGGATCCATCCTATAGGGACACTTTGAGATAGGAGTAGCTTCGGGTATGAGTTCTATAGATCAATATACCGCATGATCTGGGGGAATTCCAGGTAACTCTTCTGGAAATACATCACTGCATTCACTCACAATGGTAATTCCCTCATGGTTGGTACTATCCTTTGATCATCCATTTGGGGTGAGGTATGATTCTTCATTGGGATTCAACAGCCACACCATTTTAGTATTTTTTAAAATAGATTCATGATATTCCTTTCATTTATAGAGGATCATGGGATGGTTCGGAATATGAAAAGATATTTCCTCTTCCCAATAGTTGATTTGTGCTCTATATAATGAGATCCAATCCATTCCCATTATAACATCAAATTCCACCAAGGGAATTATTACGAGATTCGCTGGAAGAATCTTCCAACATACGCCAATAGTAGAAGATTCAAATACTTGGGATGCTATGATTGCACCACTTAGTGTTTTTATATATATCACAACTTCAAGGTTTCAAGGATTTGATTCTATAGTTCTAACAAACATGAATGATATAATGGAATTAATAGAACCATAAGCAAATAAGTCTTTTTTCATTCTTCAGTGAATAGGATGTGTACCTTGAATGACTTCATTATATTTCTCCACTTCCACAATAGTGATGGAATAAGCCTTCCCTTGTTCCTTTGGATTTGGTGGCTACTGAAGCTAATTAACCTATAGGACTCGAGGTTTAGTGCACTATCCTGCATTATTACCTTTCTCCCTCTAGTTATAGCATTGAACCATTGGTGGTTCTCTCTATTATTCCACCCCATTCTCCTTGTTTTGCATGTATTTTTGAAACTCCTGATCATTTTGTCCTTCTTTCTCACACTTGAAGCACTTCCATATCCCTTTGAGGCAATTCCCAAGGTGCATCTTCCCACATTTTTTTCATCTGGGTCGTTGGGTTTTCTTCCCACCTATGTCTTTAGATCCACCATATTGAAACTCCATATTTCATTTCTTATAACCATAGCCATGAGACCATTCTCCAAACTCCATATCCACTTTGATAAAACATCAAAAATCTTCTTCATAACTCCCAAATTATCGAATTTCAAGAGCCTTTCAAAGTTGTGGTTATAATCCACTAAATAATCTATCAATTTTTATATCATTGATGATAACAAAACCTGAAGCATACATTGCAAGCCTTGTTAAATTCACTTCGTAGGTTGTGATAGATTCTCCTTATTTTTTATTGATCTATATTAATTCTCTCTCCATCTTCTTGCAAAGAGTTCTTGGGAAGTAATTGTTAATAAACATTATCTTAAAGTCTTCCCATTCTATCTCTTAAAATTCATCACTTTGCTTGGTGTTCTTAATCAAATCCCACCATTGATCGACCTCTCCATCTAGATGATAAATAGTCAGTGGCAAATTTTCCATCTCAGAATAGTGAAGCACAAAAAATATCTTTTCCATGGAGTTTACCCACTGCTTTGCAACTAGTGGATCTAAAGATCCACTAAACGTTGGTGGTTGTTGCCTCATAAAACACTCGATAGCCAGTTTCTCTATCTTTGGTGAAGGAGGATGTTCCCCATTATTATGGTTATTTGTTATAACCTGAGATAATTGGGTAAGAATCTTCATGATGTTTTTAACCCCACCTCCCAAATCACTGGGGAAATGCTTCGGGAAATCATGGCATTGGTCGTCAGACGATTTGTTGGCCTTGTTTCTTCTGGTTCCCATCATTTGGTAAAATAGAAAATATTTGAACAAAACATAAGTCAATAAGTTAGGAATAACATATTCATTTTTAATATTTATACTAAAATCATAACATGTGGGATCCTTATGTAATTATTCTTGTGTGCATATTTTTACTTAGTCTCATGTTAGAGGTTTTCTCTAGGGTTCACTAATCCTAATTCCCAAATTAACTATACCTTTCCTTTGATACCGACTATAGGGACCCAACGTTATCATACATTAATATTACATAATTTTAACGATAAAAACATAATAGTATTACACAACAAGGATCCAGAGGTTTAGTGTCTTGGGAAAACTAGAACCACACAAAACAATTACAATATCAAGCATAAACATTTATTTAATTCCTTCTTCTCTAGCTTCTTATTGGCACTTGACCTCTCCTTAGTACATGTAGTCACCTGAGGATATAAATCAAAAGGGTTGATCTAAAAGAATATTAATAGGATATATAAGAACAATATAACAATGGTTGATCATAACCATAACATAGGCAAAGTATCATGAACATGAGAGGAAGCGTTAATAAGAGACTAGAAATGTGGCAATGCATAAAAATGAAATATCATGTCTTAGTGGTTAACTACCACACATAATTTTGAATGAATATAGAATCTTGTTCACAAAAAAAAATCACATTAACTCATGAGATTCACCACTTTACCCAATGCATTGGAGCGCTGTATAATTCTGGGCACACCCATCACATTAAAACATTCATATTATGCTATATAATTCCGAGCGCACCCATCACGTCATAACATTATCATTTATCATGCATGCCACAATGAACATATATCAAAAATGAACATAACAAACAAATTTAAATGAATGGGTTTCATATCATAATAACAAATTCATAAACATTGGGTTCCCAAAACTAAGTGGGAATAACATACTTGATACGATAACCATCAACCATGAGTGAGAAGTAAAGGAAGTGTTTTTGAAAGAAGAATTCTTTTAGAAAACATTTGTTTTACAGAAAATTAATTATAAAACATATATATACCATAACATATAATATAATTATGAGAAAATTATTTTTATGGAGGGAACATACCAAAAATGGAGTGAAAGAGGGAGTACCCAAAGAAAGAAAGTTGAGTTCGAGATTTTCCACTTACCTTGTATCTGAATGCTTTCTTCACATTAATGTCTGGAATAACCATATTATACTCATTAATTAACAATTAAAGAACCTTTTTGACATGAATATGCTTCATTATGGTTTAATTAAGTTATTTTTTTGGGCCTTTGGGTGAGTTATAGAGTTTAAAAAATTGTTCGGGAATGTTCGTTTTTAGGGTCTTCTTGAGTGGTTCACTTGTATTCATAAATAAAAGTTCGTGTAGAACATTGGTAAACATAAAAAACTTATATTTAATGATATAAATGATATTATAGTAGTTTAAATGATCTTATAATGAGTTATATTATATACCATGTGGATGAATCATTATATTGGAGTTAAATGATGATAGTTTGGGTTAATTTGTGTAGTTTGTTTACCACAATGAACTTGTTTTGTTTAATAATTTTTTAATATGTACATAAGTTAGTTCTACAACATGAAACATGGTATAATAAATTTAATATAATCTGATTAAACCATAAATTTTTTTTCATGATCATATCTGAAGGTTGTAATGGAAATTGAAAACATGTCATTCTTGAAGGTGGTAAAATAATACATCACGAACAACATTCTCTTTTATAAAAAAAGAAGAGTAGAAGGGTGTTGGATGATATAATATCCCATTAGTATCATAAAATTATAGTATATTTATGATACTAGATTTAACATACCATTTTGGTGAAGATAGGTGGGGAGAGATTAAGAAATGAACATGAAATTGAAAGGTATTTAAATGAAAGAGAGATAGAGTGAGAAATTACTTCTTGAATCCTCTTATTGAGATCCTATTTAAGGAAGATAGGCTTGGTGTTTTTATGAGAAAATAAGTTCTTGGTTGTGGGGGAGGGGATAGGGAAAATTTTTGGGTAGTGTTTAGACAAGTCCTGATGCTTGAGAGTTTTGAGGAAATGAGGGTGTGAAGGGTGGTAATTATAGTGGAGGGGAGAGGGGATTTCTCGTTATAAATTTTTTTAATTTATTATTTCCCCACAAGAAAAGGAATAGTTAGTCTTTCAAGACCAAGAATATTAATTTTATCATGTGAACCCGAACCAATTAGGCTAACATCAGTAGATCATCATGCATAACTCATTAATTAGCTTATTTATCTTATTTTGTAAATTATGGTCTTTCACTATTTATCAAAAATTCTTGTACTTAAAAAAATTCCAAAAAAATCGCACCGACCATTTTTCAATGCGTAGAATAGAAAAAGGATGTCCATTTTTCAAAACCATTTTTCAAAATATAATTAATTTAATTTTTAATTAAAATCATAATTTACATGAAAAAAATAAAGATTTTAGAATTAAAACTGATTTTAAAATGCTTTCAAAGATTATGTATGGTATTATATGATTATCATAAAACTATGAGAAAAATATTTGTTAATTTATGAAAAAAATTTAAGAAAATAAATTTCCTTTTAAATTAATTAATTATAATTTATTATTTATGATTTACAAAAATACCAATACTTTTACTATGGTCAATATGTCACTTATAATATGCCTAAATTTTATTTAATTATTCATGGGTAAGGTTACCCTTATTTTTGAATATTTTAAATTCATAAGGGTCGTATTTCCATTCATCACGGTATGTTACAATTCATAAGGGTGGTTACTATTCACCAAAAATTAATTTTTTCATATCGGACTCCAAGCATCTTACTGATCACAACCGTGTATGTAGAATTTTCTAATTTAAAAACATTGAACTGTAAAAATTATGTTTAATGGTCACATAGTATTTAGTATAATAATATGTCATTTTACTTCCTAATCAGAATATACTATAAGTCATAATTATAATAAGGGAATTTTCCATTGGTAAAAATTTGGGTCTATGCGTACCATGACGTGATTTTGTTAATATAATAACCTATATCCACAAAAAAAATATTAAACTCATAAATAATCTAAATCAATCCTTGAATTTTCATTCCAGTCAACGGACGGGAATTCGTCATGAATCTGAGAGTCCAATCGGGATTGATATCACCCGGAAATGTCAAACCAAGACCCCATAATATAATCAGAGAAAAACATGAACAGTCATTGGGAGTAATTAACTATAATGTTAGTGAAACATTCTTTTTTCAAGTTTTCTTGTACAATGGATATATATTGGGATGCCTAGGGTGAGAAAAACTGAATAAATAATTTAAAACTGATGTGTAGGCACATAAAGACGCTCAATTAGCACAGATAAAATAAATAGAAATGTCATTATAAAAAAAGTATAAAAAATAGGGGAAGAATCCAAGAATTTATGATTCCTACTTCAATTTGGATTGTTCTTCAATGAATAACACACTCCGCCGATGAGTGATAGAAGTTGTTGTGTTTGTTGCACCTCAATTCATCTGGATTTTGAGTTTCATCATCGTTTGATTCTGATTCACCAATGAATGAGTGGAAGAATTACCTTCTCAATGATCCTATGGTTATGCGGCTAAACCTGGTTATTCATCATAATGAATAATTTATATAGGAAATTAGGTTATTTAATTTAAATAAATAATTAAATTACTTATTTATTTAACTAAACATACCCTTCAATGGCTTCTTTTATCTAAACGCCCTGTGCCGACCCATTTTAGGTTTTACCTAGGGTAAAAATCACATTAAAATTTCAACGGTGGTCTATTATTTATAATCTAGGATTCCATTTAATATTTATCCCATTTCCTTTAATAAATCAAGAATGTGTGATATAAAATATATTTAATACTTTTATAAAATTATTTTTTGGCACAGTGGGCCTTCGAATCACATGGTGTCTTACTGCATAGCTCCAAATATATATCTAGATATATTCCAAAGTATTATTATGAAAATATAGGGTCTCTACATTATGTATCTAGAATAATTATATTGCAACTAAATCACTCCACAATCATCCACTAATTATAGCATGTTCATGTTTGGGTTGGTCTAACCACTTACATGGACAAATATATAAAATGATATCATGGATGACTATGAGAACTTTATTACAAATAATATATTATATAAATAAGTAAATAAGGATATGATTTTGGTTTTTTAATATAACATTAATATTAAACTCATTAATTAAGATACCAAGGTCTGTTTATAAAAAATCACTAAAACCTGCTCATTATTGATTTTATCTTTAAGGATCATAAAAAACACTCATACAATACTATTTGAAAATTATAAATAATTATAAATCATAAATTCCAATACCTTTTATTATATTGTAATGATGTAATTTTTTAGAATAATGAAAAACGGCACCATTATTATGAAACTAGGTGAAAATGATCAAGATTACTCACACCTGATATTAAAAATAGATAATAACTAATTAATATAAAAGTAGAGTATAATTATAAATAATTTTTATAATAGGGTATATACCTAAATAATGTCATAAAATAAGAGATTAATATTTTTTATATAATTTACATTTATGTGTGTAGTTTAAGTCATGAATTAAGGTAAGGGAATTTTTGTCTTACATATAATTTCTTGGGACATATATCATATTGTGCACCATGATATCTTTGATTTGGTGTGATTACATCCTAATAAATTTCTTTTAACATATTTATGTAATTCATGGGGTTTTAAGAGCCATATAATGTTAATTATTCAAATGGATTTTGATTCAAATTATACCAATGTTTTAAGGGTTTTTGCATCTCAGTTTTTTAATATTGAGAAATGTTGTGTATTCACCACTTGTTTCCTTTTTTTGATGTATAAATATTATCCATATAATTACCTTATCATGTTCTTTTTAAGAAATGGATTTAAAAATCCACAATGAGATATAATATCAAGGGTTTCTGTTTCAAGATTTTCTAAATCCATAAGTGATTTGGATAACTTAAATATCCTTTCATTGAGTTATAATGCTTCCCCATGTACATATTTCTTCCAATAATGGATTATTATACCATTAAAATATATTTAACTCTATTTTCTCTTCCTATTTGGTGGTAAATGGACTTTTAATTTGAATAATTTTCCTAGATAAATTTATTTCTCAACAATTATATCATTGTTGAGAATAATTATCATCCTATTTAACGATGATTTCCCATCATTTTTCATATTTTTTCTTCCCTCTAATGTTATAATTTATATTTGGAAATCTGATTATATTATATATAATGTGATATTCATTTTTCCATTTTTCAGTTTTCAAGATTATTTTTTATTAACTCTTACTATGATCTGGGTTTTTGATAAAGTTATTTTAAAAATATTAAAAAGGTTTTCCTTTTATGATCATGTGTTTTATCTTCCACTTCACATTTCCTTTAAAAACACTTTATATACATTTCATGTCTCTATTATTGTAGATCCATTTAAAAGTAAAATATTTCAAAATTTTCACGTCAATTTTCAAACAATGACTTTTGTATGTGACCTATAACCTCATCATTTAAGAGTATTATAGAAACATTATATAATTTTTTTTACATTTTATCTCATTGGATGATCATTATTCTTTATGACACCTCTTTTACGTGTTTTAAAATGGTTTTCTAAATTATTTTAACTCTTTATGATTTTAAAAAGAAAATTAAATATTATTCTATGTTCTAAAATTGAAAGGTTGATTTTAATAAATGATATCTTTATTTTAAAAAATATTTTAAAGGATTGTGTTTTTAAGAATAAATTTTTCAATATTTATATGTCTTCTAGAAGAATTTTTATGAAAAAATATTTTATATGTAATTTTTTTTTTGTAATTATTTTCTTTTTAAAAGACAATGTTTATTAAGTTCCAATTATTTCGTCATAATGGAATAATTTTTAGGTATTTTCAAACCTTGCAAAAAATGGGTATTTCCTCTAATTTTTCAAGTGATTTATCCAATGATATTAAAATATTATTTTTCAAATGTATAAACATCCTTTAAAATTAAATATGTTATATATGAATATCTTTTTTATTCTAACATCTACCTTCTTTCTCTGGAGGATTATTAAATATTTCAGGAATGTTTTTTCCCAGAACAAAACTCTTTTCCCTAGGTTAATTATGTGATGTTCAAAGTATGAATGCTTTAATGTTCATATGTAATGAATATGTTTGGATGATTATTATTATTAATTTTGGGGTCCTATATATACCTCCAATTAATGGGTTAAGTATTTATATCTCATGAGATAATAATGTTGTGTGTGGGCATGATCGTGTTATGCTTTGTTGAAATATGGTGGATGGGCCTAATCAAAACTAGATTTGTTCACATGATCGTGTGTGGATATGATCACAAATATATTTTTCATGTGATTGTTCATAGACATGATCAAATATAATATTTTCCACAAGATTGTTTCTACATAGGGTCTTATTGTTTTATAAGATCGTACCTAATCATAATTTCTATTAACCATGTTCATAATATAATTTTTTCCTATGTATATTATTTGGATATATTTTTATTTCATATTCCTATGATTATTATACATGGATCATGTTAATTATCTCATTCTCTTATTCTATGGTATTTTTTCAATTGAGATTATATGAATTTCCATAATGACTTTGGAAAAAAATTATTGTTTTGTGTTAATTTTAATAAGATATTTCACCCCTTCTAATGTTTTATCATATTCTTATGATCTAACCCTTGATGAAATATTGATGAATTTTTAAAATTACTGATCATTTGAGCTCACCTCTTTTTATGTTTTCATTCAAAAGGTTATAAACATGACTATAACATATAAGTATTTTTCAAGGAAGTATAGTGTGGTTCGATTATAGAGAAACATTCAAGGGTATCATAAAATAAGTCTCTTATGTATTTGATACTCAAAGATACTAAACCTTAAACTATTCAGATTTGTGTTTTTATTTGTGAGATTTAATGTTTCACTAATAGACATGTTGCAAAAGAAATACATGAGTAGCTTGAGTTTTATGGTTGGAATCAAAGAACGGTTAAGTTATTTTTTAGGATTAATTTAGTTATTTTATGGGAATGGGATAAGAGAACTTTAGTGAATACCCAAGAGATAAGTATAATTGTGTGATAACATCCTTATATTTTATTAAATTTTTAAGTATGTGGTTTTCCTTGAATTTATAACCTTGTATAGATATTAGTAAGTGCATGCAGATATAGAATAGATGTATCTAGTGCTATTCTACCTAAAAAATTCTTGTTGAGTATTAACATGATCTTCACTCAGTGATAAATGATTGGGCCTAAGACATTACACCTTGATAGAAATTCCTAGGGTATATTTTTTGATCAATCACAGTATTTTTATGAACCATTATGAATCATTTGACTTCATATTTTTAGTATGGTTAGAAAACCTAATAGGATATATCTAATCATTAACCTATATTAAAACCATTAAATTTATAAGTTAGGTTACATATTTCAGTTATGATTTATTCATTTTAAATTAATAGTTTTCCATTTTATAAGGTTATTAACTTAAGTGTTCTTATATTTAAATTCTTTAGTCACGTAATTTTTGAAGATATGGGAAAGAAAGTTAACAATGGATATGATAGAAAATATAGTGATAGTCCAAAAATGTAACCAAAATGGGATTGAAGCTGGTGTTGAAATTATAATGGTTATGGTCACCCAACTATTTCAAAATATGATTAACAACATGAGTCTTCCAAACTCCCAAACACAAAAAAGTAGATAAATATGGAGTCTCATGGATGTTTAGGTGATGAATATGATGAATGAAAGATAATCCAATTTCTTTTGTATAAAAAATGTGGGAATAAGAATCCATGGGAATGTCTCAAAGGAACAATAAAATGATTCAAGTGTGAAAGGGTTTGTTATTGAGGTTGTGATCATTGAATAGAGATAAAGAGGTAATCTAATAAAATGGAATGTATTAAATTCCCAACTTATAAACCATCCACACATCAATGCTTTAAAGTAAAAGGAACTTCGTAATTATGAAAATTGATGCCCTGATCTAAGGTCTAATAAGTATTATAGGTACCAACAACCTCCTAGACCAAGGGAACGTGGGAAATATTTTCTAATATCAACTAATAAAGTGGATAATTATATAGATAGAATATATAAATATATAAATAATAAATTGATTTCATTGTTTAATTAATACATCTCATAAATAGGTTCATAACACAAGGACCTGTATGTTTAGTGTCTTGGAGACTAACTATATAAACATCATATTTTACAATACTTATTAAAATATTTCCATAAACATGATCCTATATTCATTATTTCAGATATCTTATATTATTTAATAATCTTCATAACCTAGGTAATTGAAACATAGGAAAGGGGTGAGCTCAAATTCTTAGTAGGAGAAACTTATAAACAAGTCATAACTATTAAATCAAAAACATGAGGGAAAACTTGAGAAAGGGATAAATATTAAAAAAGGATGAAGGGATTATACCTGAGAATCAAAAATCAAGATTTATAATTAATTATAATTTAATATAAACATAATACCCATTAATGTTCATAAAAATCATGTCATATAAGAATATAATGAAAATAAAAAAACATCAAATCATAACATAAAAAAGGGGAATAACTTTAAAATGCAGAATATCATAAAAATTTTCCATAGCATGGAAATAAAGAATATATTTAGAAAAATTAGTAGAAAAAATATAATCATAGTTAAGAATATTATAGTGGATAAGGAATTACCATCTGATTCCCATAACATAGTAGAGTAGGGATCCCTACCTAATTTCCAAAGTGGAGCGAGTATTCCTTACTCAATTCCCATAGTTATCTTGTGAGACATAAAACCTTTAAAATCAATTTTGGGCGATATAGTACCCCACCAATCATTAACCATACATATCAGTTCCAGTAAAAATCAAATAATTTATCCAATAATAAATAACACATAGGAAGAAATGGGTTCTATAAAGTTTCCAAATGGTATCACATAAAAATCATGATCATTTGATATCAAAAACATGATCATATAGAAGTAATATAAAAAAGAGAACATATAGGTTTATTTATGAACCATTACTTCATTGGATAAAAATCCTTTAAAAATGGAATAGAAATCAAAAAAATAATTTTTATTAAATAATGTTTCTTAATATCATCTTAAAAAGACATAATTTTCATGTCACTTTCCAAAATCTATTTTTTTGAAAATAAATAAGAAAATAATTAAAACATAACTTCATAAGACATTAAAATATATATATCTTTATAAAAAATATATGTGAAAATTTTATGTAGAAGGTAATAATATAAGACTATTTTAAGAAAAATTCTTTTAAATATTTTAAAATTCCTTTCTAGAAAATCCACATCGTTAAAAAGATAACGAAACCTTTTTCTTAATAAATAAATGAAAATTAAATGATCATTGGATATAAAAAATCGAGTTTCCAATAAGGAAATGATAATATTTTAAGGAATTAAAAAATGGATATGGAGAAAAAATCCACTTAAAAAGATTAGAGTTATTCTTCACAAAATTGAATTTTTTATGGAATAGTATATTCATCAATTAAAAATAATTTAGTGTGAAAAATTATTTCCTAATAAAATAATATTTAAATATAACATAAAATAATCATCTGGAAGAATAATTCCATCTTGAAATATTGTAATCAATGTTGAGTGATTTTGACTCAATAAAAAGATCTGAGTCATGAAAACCTCGTACCTTGTTTTCAGACTTTCACTATAGCTATTGAATCTCTTGTATGATAAAAATAAGTATCATGATCACATAATTCAAAAAAAAAATATATAAAATCTTTTATAATCTTAATTTGTATTGATACACTATAATGATATATTATTTTTGTATTTGAAACCTGAAGATGGAAAATCAATGAATGCTTTAGAAGTATGATGAGTATACAAAAGGATTGTGGAATAGGATTAATGAGGAAGAAAGTTAGTATATCATTAATAGGAAATAATTTGACATTAAAGGATGTATTATGTACATATATAAAAAAAATTACATGTAAATAAAATTTCTTATAAAAATAATTTCCTGAATTTAAAATAGGAGGGAGAGAATCAAGGATAGATTTTGGAAACATGAAGGCTATACCAAAGGGATTATGAAATGAGTTTAATGATATATAAGGTTAATATATAATAAATATGGAATCATTTATTCATGAAATTATTAATTATTTACACATGTAAGTATAGTAAAATGGAAATTAAATTGGTATATCACAAAAGAAATATTGAATCAAAAGGAGGAGGAGGAGAACCCCCATGTTTTCTAGTAGCTTTTTACAGATCGGTAGGACTCCATAGAAACATAGGAACTCTTTGGGAGATATTTATAAATGGATAGGTAAAAAATCATGATTAATGTGTTTTTAGTAGTTATTTGTGAGATAATGGGTGGGATTGATCCCCTTTTATTGGTGTAAAAGAGGTGTATTTTCATAGAAACTAGAGTTAGGTAAGGGGAAAGAATGGAATCACAAGGGTCTTAGGTGGGTTTAGTGAGTTAAGTAAATTAGGTGGATAAATTTAAAGTGAGGCATGTTTTTTTGAATTTAATACCTAAAAATATTTCTAGAAGGTGTATGTGACCTTTTAATTATTAGAAATTCCAGATACATTATTTACCCATTTTTACCTTTATTAATCATGATTAAAATTTATTCGTGGTAATTATTCTATTACTAAAAATATAATGTAACTGTAATTACCCAATTATTATGTGGTGAATCCAAATTTGGGATACAATTAACCTAATTAAACATCAAAATACTATAAATTTAACTTTTAATTTAATAAATATAATGTGTAGAAAATTTATTTTTATAGAAAGATGTTGTTTTAATTTTTAATTGTTCTTAAACATATTGAACATTTATTACCAATTAAATATGTGTTAATTTATTTATATTTATTTATATACATAATATTAGGTATTAATTTAAAATGGATCCCTTTAATTTAAAAATATGAAATATTTATAAAATTATTATTCTTTGAAAAATAATTGTTTTACGGCAATAACTAATATTCACCTCTGAAACATAATTTTATACCCAAAAAATGAATGTATTACTTAATTTGATCATCCTAATTAAAAATATGAAATTCATTTTATCTAATTAAATTCTTCAAAGTGAAAATAAAGTATTTTAATATAATCCTGAATAATGTATAAACACTATTTTAAGAAGAATATATCTTTGAATCATGAAATGACATTTGTTTTATTATACCATTATATATAGTATTTATAAAAATTTTACTTCTATTGACACATGAAAATTTAATTGATATAATATAATAGTAATATTTAATAATTTTATAAATGTTACATGGTATTTCATTTTAGTTAAGTGTTGCATTCAATATGAGCTACTCACACGGTATTTATTTATGGAAACTTAAATACTAAAATTATGGGTGGTTTCAATCTTAATAATTAAAGAACACTTATCGTTCGCTCAATATTTTTTTATGCCTTATTGGATTCTAGACGAGTGTATCTTGTAGGTTTTTTAGGGTGATTAAATAACCATCCCAAAGACTTTATTATTGAAGAAAACTTCTTATAGTATTACTTCTAATGTTTAATTTTATAGGAATATTCTTTATAAAAAAATTTTATCCTTCAATTAAAAAAATTTAATGTGATTTCATAAATGGATCGGTTCCCTCTAATTAAAGGAATAACTATTTGGAATAAGGTGATCACATTTTATATCAACCTATGGAATTCTATCAATGGATGGATGATTATGAACAGATTTTTGAAGTAAATTATATAATGTTTCTCATAATACTAAATAATTATAGACTATTGGATAAAATTGTTGGGAAAAACTTAATGTTTTGTGTAATCCTATTCTAAGGAAAAAAATATATGTTTCATAATTTTGTAAGGTTTATATCCCTCTTGAAATTATATTTTTAGTAATTTCTTCATTTTAGATATCATTAGATATTTTAATTAGGGAGTAGTAAATAAAATTTTGAGTGCGTAATTTATTTAAGGGAGAGAATATAACGACATGAGATTTTACTGTATGTTCTCCTTAAATGAAAAGAAAATTAAATAGTCTGCTTCACATGCAACATTGAGCTCAAACAAAATCAGGATATAGTTTATTAAGATAAAAATATGACTATTAAAACCTAGCCATCGAATTATTTGGTATTAATAATTGTAAATTAATTATTATATATATATATATAAATCTGTGTGTGTGTGTGTAAATTTATATAAATTTAATTGGTTTTTTATGCTTAAATATTATTTTACTAAAAGTTTTATTTTAATACAATGTTAATTTTATTAGAAAAAATAAGTATATTAATATTAAATGGTAATTTTAAAAAAATATATATAATATTTATTAATTAATTCATATTTTATTAGTGTTTTATTGAAATAAGAATAAGAATGGATAATATTTTAAAAAGTGATTTCCCATAAAATTTGTTTTTTATTATATTTTATGATTTTATTTAAAGGTTAAATTCCTAAATTTTAGAACATTAATTAAAAAAAATATATAACATCTAAATTCATAAAAAATATTATCATAGGATATATTTTTGGGATTTTTCTGAAGAAATTAATTTTTAGATGAATAGTGAAAAATATCGTTTTTAAAAATACAATGACTTTTATGAAATTATGATTATATAAGTATGAAATAGAGATTTATGAAACCATTTTATATAATGGATGTTAATTTTATAAGATATTTTTAAATTTAAAAATATTGATTTTATTTTACAAACATATGTTTGATATTTGATAACATAAGTTTCACTATTCTATAAAATTTTGTTAAATACATTATACAATTATTATTTTAAAATTAATTTTTATCACTTTTATAAAGTGAATATAATATAATGGATTTAAATATAGAATTATATGGTCTAAATTATGTAATAATGGCCATTTTCTTTTTAGGCATAAAAAATGAATTGCTTAGGAAAAATTTAGTTATCTTGGTAAAAGCCAAATGGTTAAAAGGCTTAACCAAAGGATTAAAAGTCCTAGAATGCTTAAAAATTGTTTAAAATTTATCATTTTAGGTTTTCATAAAAAAATTATATAAAATACATTATTTTTAAATTTTTAGTCTTCATGACATGTGAAAAATGTGCACTCTTTTTACTTATGATAAATATTTACAAAAATATCATTCTCACTTCTTATAAAAGATGCCTCTCACCGCCCCTTCAATACCACTCCAAAATTTTTGTTTCATACTAACATTTAACACTATTTACTAATCTTATAATTCTATTTGAATTCCTTATTATTTTGGAAACAATAGTATGGATTATGTACTTTATTTTCAAGGAGCCCTCCAAGGGAAATCTCAAGTTCTCAATGTGAGTACAAGTATTTCCCAAAATTATTTTACTTTTTATATTAATTTTACATATTCAATTCTATCATTTTTATATTATGGAACCAGTATTTTTATACAAAATATTATTATTATAATTTAATAATCATTAACCAAATTTCTCTTTTTCCATTATGAAAAATGAAAATGTCATTTGGGTACAAGTTTGGACTACTGCCTCCACGATGCAACCTGTTTTCATTTTATTTAACCATCTTAAAAGGATATTTAGAATGTGTAATTTCAAAAAAAAATATAAAATTTCTAACATTCTGAAATAAGAATCCATATTATACTTTTCTCACATTATATGGAAAATGAAATCACTATCAATGCGTACGTACAGACTATCGCCTCTATGGAACAGTTTATTCAATTTTTTATGACCACCATTCATGGATGTTTATGATAATGTATTTAATATATAAATTTAATTTTTAAAAAATTATTAGTATTTTGTTAAGTAAAATTATACAACCTATTAATAATATGAGATATAATCGATCATTATAAATTCGACCATCTAAAACTAGCATACTAAGAGGGAAAACAACATATTCATATTATGTAACAGTTTTTTTGCACTATGTGTTCTTATAATTATATTAAATTTTAATTTATCACTTTAATAAAACCTAAAAAATTTCGTTATGCCTTTGGAATAATGATATTACAAATAAATCACTTCATAGTCATCCAATGATTATGGTATGTTCATGTTTGGGTTGGTCTAAACACCTACTTGAACATTGCTATAAAATAATATCATGAAAAACTATGAGAAAATAATTACTAACAATATTTTATATAAATAAGTAGATTTTTATTTTATTTTGGTTCTATAATGGTAAAATTAATATTAAACTCATCAATTAAGATATCAACATTCATTCATGAAAGTTCACTGAAACTTTCTCTTAAATTATTTTTCGTTAATAATTCTAAAAAATACAATAGAATAAAAATTTCCATTATAAATAATTATAAAGAATAAATTATTTTACCATGTATGATATTAGATTTATGAAATTTGAGATAATAATGAATAGAAACACTATTATTATGAACCTAGTTCAAAACAATCGAGATTAATCACACCCGATATTGAAAATAAATAATAACTAAATAATATATATGTAGAGAATAATAATAAATAAAGTTTATAAAATGTTATAAATATGAATAAAGATCTTAATTATGTGATTCATATAGTTATTTTTTATATAAAAGATATGACACACTTTAGTGGAAGTCAAAAATTAAGGTAAGGGGTTCTTTGTCTCAAATTTAATTTCTTAAGACGTATTTCATATTGTGAACCATGATATATTTTATATGGTGTGATTAATATATAATAAATTTATTTTAACATATTCATTTAATTTATGGGGTTTTCACATCCATATAATATTTTTCCTTTTAATGTATTTTTATTCAAAGGATTGAATGTTTTTAAGGATTTTAGCATCTCAATTTTACTTCATTGAGATATAATATGTATTCATGACTTATTTAATTTTTATAGTGTATATATATTTTACATTGATTTATTTTATAATAATTTTTTGTAAAATCTAATGGATTTAAAAATAATTCTCAAAATCCCCTTTCAATGGTGCTCGATTTATGTGTTACTAAATCTGTAAGGAATTTTGATAACTCAAATATTCTTTCATTGACTTAAAATGTTTCTTTTTGAACTTATTTATTCCAAGATTGGATTCTCCCACAAAAATATTATATTTAATGGTACCTTATATTCCTCTCTAGTGGAATTTTTCTTTTAATTCAAATGTTCTTCCTTTATAAATTTCTTTCTATAAAATTATTTCACTTTTTGGAATAATTCTTATCCTCATTAATGATGGTTTCCCATCATTTCCCTTATTTTCCCTTCCCTCCAGTGTTATCATTTATATTTGGAAACATAATTATGTGCCATCTCATGTTACCTTTATTTTTTTATCCACGTATCTTCAAAATTAAGTTATATTATCCCTTATTAAGATGTTGGTTTTCAGCAACTGGATTTTAAAAAAAATTAAAAAGGTTTTTCTTTCATGTTTGTGTGGATTATCTTCCACTCCAAATTTATTTTCAAAACTATATAGATATATTTCAAGGAACCATTATTAAATCTATTTTTTAAATGTAAACCTATTAAAAAACTCACCTCGCTATTTTGAATATAACTTTTGAATGTGACCTAAAACCATTTCTTTTACGAATATTGAAGAAACCTTTATAAAAACAATTTTACAATTTCTCTCACCGTATGAATATTTTTCTTTATGAAGCCCCATTACCATGTTTTAAAATTGTTTTCAAAATTATTTTAACTATTGATGATTTTTAAATGAAAAGTAAATATTATTATATGTTCTAAAAATAAAAGTTTGACATTAAAAAAATATTTATTGATTTTAAAATAGATTTTAAAGGCTTGTGTTTTCTATAATTAATTCTTTAGTATTTCTATTTCTTCTCATATAATGTCTCAAAAAAAATTTATCTTATAAATTTTTTTTCCTAAATGAACGTTATAAGTATAATTTTTATTTAGTTCTAATTATTTAATTTTAATGAAAAAATATTATGTAGTTTTAAAAACCTTTTAGGGGGTATTTTCTCTCATTTTTCAAGTTATATATCCAATGATACTAAAATTTTATTTCTCATCTATGTAAACAACCTTTTACTTTACTTATGTTATACTGGGGTTATTTTTTTATGCTACTATCTATCGTATTTCTATTGATGGTATATGAATATTTCTAGAAATTGTTTTTTATGAAACCCATATCTTTTCCATATATTTATTATGTCATGTTTGAAGTATGAATTTTTTCATCGATTGATGGAAGGAATATTAATTGATAATTATTATTATGAATTTTGGGATCATATATAGTGCTCTAATGCATTGGTATGACTATAAAACTCTTGAGATAATATTGTGTGTGGACATGATTTTTTTTCTTTTCTCACATAATAGAGCATGGACATGATAATAAATAACATTGTTCACACGATAATCTAGGGACATGATCGCATATATCACTGTGTACATTATTTTTCATGGACATTATCACGTTTTTTATTATTTTCAACATTATTCCTAAACATTATTTCCGAAACACCCTAATATTTTAAAAGAATATTATGTTCGATAACATACACGACACACAACATCGAGCTTTAATAACTATGAAATATTATAATTTAAATATGACAGTTATAGCATATCCTTTGAATTAGAGGGTATGAATAGTAGTAACAAAAATATGATATATATATATATATAAAGTTCCTACTTAATAAAAATTTATTTATAAATTATTAGAAAATAAATACTCAATTTTTAGTAGTAATTTTATTCATCAAATAAACATTTTCTTCAGAACTGATTTTTATTGTTTTTGTGAGGGAATTTTATAATTAATTTATGTATATTTTATAATTTTTATTTGATAAAATGGATATTACATTTTCATTTGTCATATCAAAATTATATTAGGGTGAAATATTTGGAATTTTCTAAAATAATTGATTTTTTTTGTGAATAGTGAAAAATACACATATTTTTAAAACCATCATTTAATTTCATTAAAAATCATAATTATTATTTTAATTGTATATAAAATTAACATAATTATTATTTAATTATATATAATTTAATTAGTTACATTTTATTTATCATTATATCTGATTTTTTTATAAGTTCATTTCTGTGCTTGAAAATTCTTTTCTCTTAAATATATTTTTCATTTTGTTTTAGGAATTTATATTAAAATTGATTTTTTTCATTTATATGAATTGAATATAGAAAAATGGATCCCATATTTGGAATCATTAGGTCTAAATTTGGAAAATAATTCCCTTTTTATATTTATTTATAATGAATAGTAACTATAGTAAATATTTGTGACCTCGGTAAGGATAAATTGAGAAATTAAGGTTAAAAATAATATGATGAGGGATAAAAATAAACCTAAATCTTGAATTTAAAGTGAAATGATTTTAAAAACATAAAAAGTAACATTTTTCTTTGATAAATTGTAGTTTTACATGAATTTTATGGATAATAATAATGTATAATTTATTTTTAAAGAGTTTATATTTGAATTCCCTACCTATATTAATATGTTAAAATCCAACATTTTTTAATTGTTCTTAAAATGACACTAATGATATTTTATATCATATAATATTTTTATGAAATTATTTAAAAAATATAAAAATATTGAAAGGGGATAAGTAGGATTATAAATGGTCTTAAATTTATTCTCTATTCAATTTAAGACCCAAATTTTAACTTATAAATAAATTTACAACCCTTATATATTGAAAAATTTGTTATCACAATTAAGGTTTAAAACGTTTAACAGAAGGTATAATCCAAAATATAAGGATTAAAATGATATCTAAACCTTTAAAATTTTGATATTATGATTATATTAAGGCCATATACTATTTCTATTTGAATCCTTGTCTTTTTGACCCATTTTAAATGAGTTACACACAAATTATATTATAATATTTCATGTATTTCCAAAAGTTCCTCTGCCCTCACTTATAAAAGACACCCTATGTTATCTATTATCCACACATAAAGATCCATTTAAATTATAACATATCTACCCAAATACCTTCCAAACATCCCTCCCCATGTACTAGAGGTCATAGTTTTGTCATAATACCAACCATAAATGGATTAAGGTGTAAAGAAAAGGAGGTTATCTGAAGAAGAGGTATAAATTTTAACCAAATGATTTAGTTTTATTTCTTCTTCTACCTCCTTCAAATATTATTAAAAAAATGAAATAAAAACAAAATTATATACCATATAATAATAAGTTACTATATTTATAGAAAAATATATATATCCATCTCTTCTTCCATTATATGGGAAATGAACCCATCATTTGTTTTTAGGGTGGACTACCACCTCACGAACTAATGTAATTCACTTTCCGTCGTTGAATCACACAATTGGTTAAAATGATGGATTAAATGTATATATATGATATTAATTACATATTTATAATTCTAAAAGGATAATATATCATATATTTTATTAATTTTTCATCCATTGTAAAATGATAACATCGGTTGTGCGTACGTGTGGATTGCCACATCCTTGAAGCAATGTGATACATTTTTCATCACCGTATAACATGGTTGGTATATATAAAGTATTTAAAGAGATAATATAATATTTATGATATAATTATCATTATTTAAAGATAAAATAATACTTACCTTCTTTCTCTTTTGTCCGTTGTAAAATGGGAAAGTCACTCATGTGTACGTACGACCTACCGTCTCCATGATTGTAATGTAATTCATTTTTTCATACATATATTTCATGGTTGGTTTCAAAAGTATAATTAATGTAAAAAATTGATAAATATTTCATGATTATTATTATTAATATAATGGAACAAATATATATTTTCCCATGGTAAACATACAGAATTCATTTCATGTTATAAACTGAACATCCTCAAAACGCCCAACGTGGACTTAACTGATTAAGTTATTAAATGTATAATTAAATTAAATGAAATAAATTATTTAAGGATATGGTTTTAAAATATTAATTTTTTTTAATAAATAAAATAATTGGTATAAGTTTATTATATTGAAGATAAAGGACATACATAGAAAGCATGGACTTGAGGTAAGAGATTTCATCCCAATTCCCTTCATTGAGGCATGTTTTAATATTATGTGCTGAATTTATTTTATATGTTATATATACTTACCATTTAAAAGTTAAATCATTAATCCATAATAATTCATGTTATTTTATGTTAAAATTCATGTTTCATTATCAAAGGGGTTATATTTGTAAGTTACTAAATAGATAACATGTTTCTTAACTAAACTTCCTTCCATTAGGTTTTATCACTTATTCATTGTTTATATTATTTCAAGATTATGTGTTAAATGGAATTTGGTTGATTTATTCTATATTTACACTTGTATTTTGTGGAATTAAATTTTTTACACATAATATCTCTATTTATTAATTCTCAATTCAATGATTTAATCTTTATAAGGGTTATTCATCTTAAATTATCTTTATTTAGGACATACGTTTATGTTATGAACCTATCATCTTTTATAATGTTTATATACATTTAATTTGACATGTTATATCATAAATAACCTTATGTTCATGAAATTTAAAGATTAATTTGGATTTGTTCTTTCATTGGGCTTATGATTAAAAAGTTTCCAATTAAGAAGGGGTTTATATTTCAATCCCATTTTAATATGGATTGTTTATGCTTGAATTTACATTGAGTAAACTATATGATCCTTATTTTATACTAATTTCACCTTTATTCTCCTCTAAAATATTCTATATTTTTTATTTTTTAGTATGATTTTCTCTTTTTTTTATTAAAATGGTTTAAATTTTTTAAGAAAAGTATAACATAATTCTCCTCTATCAGTCAGAAAACCATTTTCTCTCATATCTATGTTTTCCAAATAAAAATATATAGTTTATTTACTATTATTGAATTATTTTTAAAATTAAATTTTACTTATGTTTTACTTTTTACAAAAAAGAATAAAAATAATCTTCATGTCATTTTCTGAAGAAGGAACATTTACCAAAGTTCTGAATAGAATCTTTGTTTTAAAGAAGATTTCATTTCCTAATATTTTGTAAATTTTTTATTTTTAAAAGTGTGAAAAGTACTTTCCACAAGAATGTTTTTAATGGTATTTTAATGGTATTTTTCGTCAAATACATCAACCAATGATGTTACCAATGATCCATTGGGGAAATGTTGTAATGATTCCATCCTTATTCTTTCTCTATATGGATTATGATTATTTAAAATATATTTTCATGGAACCCATTTCTATTCTATGGTTAAATAAATCTATGAAAAAAATGATTTTTGTTCTATTGAAAACAAAAATATTTCATGTGTTAAGAATATTCTATGGTTCTTGGACATTGTTTTTTATGACAGGTGATCCCAATATTGGTCATTATGAAGGGCGAACCTAATATAAATCTTTATTTCATTGGGTAATAGGGTGGAATTAACTAATTATAGGATTATCCAAATATATTTTTAGAATTTACCAAGTATGTTATCCCATTTTGTAAGACTGATTGTAAGAGTTATTTGAAAATTATTTTCCATGTTATAAATATATTTTCATTATAATTATATCAAGTTCTAATGTATCATTTCCTTAAGGATTTTTTTCCCATGGATCATGATTGTTGAATTATATGAATATTTTCAAAGATTAAATCTTTATACCATGTTTCATGGTTTATGATCCATGTTTTGAGGGGTATTAATTCTCATATGTAATTCTCATAAACTTTTATTTTTTTCATCATACCCTTATGATCATATTATGCACACTAATGACATTAAATTGTTAATTCTTATATTTACCCATACTGAGCATTTGAGTTAATCCTTATTATGTTTTTTCTATAGGTTTTAAAGAATGGTGTTAAATGAAATTTTTCTAGAAAGGTTTCATGTGTGAATAATTATTTGGAAGATTTTTAAGATTTAATATAGAAAGGTAAAAGCTAGGTATAGTGGGAAACATCCACATTTTATATTATGGTTATTGTTATGTAATAGTTTTTATAAATTGTCTAAAACTCTAAACCTAAATGGTTCTTGGGTATATATGTGATCCGATATATTCATTTGATATTGAATGTTTTATATGTTAAAATTGTGTCACATTTTTTGGCATTAAGAGAAATATATATTATGTTTTAAGAACCATATTATGTGAGTGTGAATCATGGGATATTATAGTTAGTATCATATAGTAGGTTTATATAACTTTGGATATTATGATTTTTTTCATGTGAGGTTAAATTAATAATACCATCTTGGTTTTATAATTTTAAAAGCATAGAAACAATTTTTTAGGATTAAAATAGTGGTATTTTGAGATGATTAATGATATTTTGGGATATGTTTTATTGGGTTGAGGTATATGAAAGCTTAGGTTTAACATGAAGAATTATTTAAGAATAATGATTTTACATTTAGGGGATGTAGGGTGAATGGTATGATATAACCATTAATGTCAAAACTTTATTTAATGTTGTGGTTATTGAGGTAATTTGTGTTGTAGTATCTTTACTTATGGAATGATATATGTTGCACCTTCTATGTTATTAATGAAATTTTGCAGTAAAATGTATTATTTCTTCATTTAAAGGTTTATACAATTTTTATTTTATCTTAACTTGTGCAAAACATTTAAATTTTGGTAAATATTTAATGATTGAAGGAATAGATTGTTTCATTTTATAGATTGACTGGTCCATTAGAGGTTCATTTTAGTGGAAACAATATATTTAATTCTCATCATTTAGAAAAAAAAAGATGATATTTTGGTGTTAATTGATTAATGGATGAAATTATACTTGTAAATTAAGTATATTTCATTATGTTCTCAGTCAGTGTGGTAAATGAATTCCTCAACTCTGGGAAAATGATCTTGAAATTAAAATTTTATCCAATTGTATTCATTTTAGATGAATAGATGGTCATTTTCACACGTCATTGATGTATGATTTTTCATTCATTTACTTTCTCAAGATCATTTATTTTTATGTGATTAATGTTTTGTGTCACTCATCATCATTATTTCGAAATTTAATTTTTCTTCAATGTCTATATTTTCACTTTATACTAATGTTCACCAATATATAAACCTAATTATATATTATTCTAGATGACCTTCTCATTTCCCTCTCCATCTTTTCAAGAGAACATTTTATTAACCCTTTTTACATTGTGGGTTTTGAACAAAGGAATTTTAAAATTTGAAATCCTTGATTATCAAGCTTATATTAAAATTTCTAGGATTAAATTTATGAAATGGGGGGGAGAATGTATCACCCTAATATTTTAAAATAATGATATGCTTGATAGCATACGTGACACACATTACTGAAATTTAACAACCATGAAATATTAACATTTAATTGTGATAATTATAACCAAGTTGTTAAAACGGTGGGTATGAATAGTATTAATCACATTATGAATTATATATATATATATATTTCCTACTCAATATAAATTTATTGATAAACTCGTAGGATATATGTACACAATTTTCAGTAAAGTTATTTTATACTTCAAAAGTGATTTTTATTGGTTTTTGTGAGGAAATATTATAATTCATTTATCAAACATTAGAAATATTATATGATAAAAATAATATAATTTTTAAAATCATAAAATAAATATTATCTTAGGTTGAAATTTTTTGTATTTCTATAAAAATAGTTATATTTTAGTGATTAGTGAAATTTCATATTATTTTCATATCATTTAATTAAGAAGTATCATTATTATTTTAATTTGATCTCAAAGTAAAATAAATATTACCTAATTATATAAAATTTAAAAAAATTAATTTTAATCATCATTACACCATATTTTTGTATAAGTTCATTTTTAGCTAAAAACTGTTTTTTCGAAAGAACCTTTTTTATTGTGTGTTACGAATTTGTGGTAAAATTTATTTCTACCACTTCAAGGAATTATATCATGAAAAAATTAACCATTATTTATAATCAATAGGTTAACATTTAGTAAATAATCCCCTTTATGTTTTTCATTATGAAGAGTAATCTTGGTAAATATTTGTCACATCGTTAAGGGTAAATCAGGTTATTAAGGTAAAAAAATAATATGATAATGACTAAAAATGGGACTAAAACTTGACTTTAACATATTGTGTGAATGGAATTAGAATATTTTCATCCATTATTAAATTTTATGGAAATTGTTTTCCATTTTTATCTACAAATGACATATATTATTTTAAGTAAAGAAAAATACAAAATGTCAATCCCTTACTTTTAAATTTTTTTTAAATGATAACATAGAGATAAAAATAATTTGTGAAAAAATAATAAAAAATATATTTAACAATAATGTAATTATTTTTATTATTTTAATTTATTTTTAATTTTTAGTGATGAAATTACTACCTTAAATTCTTAACCAATGCTGGCATAGTGTTTGTTCGAGAAGTAGAAAATTAAAGAAAAATGGTTTTTAGAAAAAATTAATATTTTTTTATGAATTATCGCTTCACGTGAATTTTATGCATAATAATAATTTATAATTTATGTTTAAAGATTTTATATTCTATTTACATACCCATCTTGATGTTTTTAAAGTCAAAATATATAAATATTTACTAAAATGACATTAATGATATTTTTTATTATATAATATTTTATTAAATTATTTAAAAAAATTAAAATATGATTATAAGGGTGATAAATGGTCATAAATTTTATCCTTTTTCCA
This sequence comes from Viscum album, assembly GCA_963277665.1. NCBI lineage: Eukaryota > Viridiplantae > Streptophyta > Magnoliopsida > Santalales > Viscaceae > Viscum > Viscum album. The sequence continues at coordinate 1,337,185,717 of OY728162.1, forward strand.
TTTATGATCCAATTTTTAACTTACAAGTAAATTTATAACCCTTATATATTGAAAAAAGTCATATTCATAATTAAGGTTAAAAATTGTTAATAGAAGGGTTAATCCAAAATATAAGGTTTAAAATGATATGTAAACCAATAATTATTTTATTTTATAATTATATAAATAAAATATACTTCTTATATTATAATATATGTCATTTTGGAATAATTTTACATGATTTAGACACATATTATATTATAATATTTCACGTGTTTTCAAGTGTCCCTCTCCTCGCTAGTAAAAGGATACCACCAATCCTCTCCCCTACGCACTTCAAACACCTTTTATATAGGAAAATAACAGACCAAATAACTTCCCAAAATCCCTCCCCACATCCTAAAATTATTAGTTTATGAAGAATACCAACCATTTAGTTATTAAGGCTAAAATCAAAGCAGGTTTTCCGAAGAAGAGATATAGATTTTAAATGAATGTTTTCTTTTTATTTATTAATATACCATCATAAAATATTATTCAACCAAGATAAAATAACTTTATAATTATCCTAAATATACATAAATGTTATTATGGTTATTTAATACATTTATCCATCTTTTTTTAAATGAAATAGGAAACGAAACCAACATTCGTGTGTACGACCGACTACCACCTCGCGGACCAACTTAATTCATTTTCCATCACCGCCTATCGTTGGTTGTTATAATAATGTATTTAATATATAAATTATATTAATGAAATAATTTTTATTATATAAGGATAATATAGAATTTATTTTTCTTTAATTTCAATCCTTTTAAAATGTTAATGTTGATCGTGCGTACGTGTAGATTACCACATCCACAAAGTGATGTGATTCCTTTATCATCACCACATCACATGGCTGCAATATAAAAAATAATTTAAAAAGGTAATATTATATTTATTATATAATCATAATTCTGGAAATATAAAATAATAATTATCATCTTTCTCCCATGTTCGTTGTGAAATAGAAATGTTACTCATGTGTACATATAGTCTATCATCTCCTTGGTTGTGGAGTATTTCATTTTTCATAACTTTATTCCATGGATGGTTTTAAAATTATATATAATATATAAAAATAATAATTATATCATGATTATAATTCTATATATAATGTAACAAATCTCCCTTAGACCACGGTCAACATACCAAAATCATTTTGAATTTATGAACCAAACATCCTCAAAACACGCGATGTGGAATTAACTGACTAGGTAATTAAATATGTAATTAAAATAAATGAAATAAATTTTTTAAGGATAGTTTATCAATCCTATAAAATTTTTATAAGAAATAAAATAATTAATATAATTTTTTTATACATGAATTCAAGGACATATATAGAAAGTCTAGACTCAAGGTAAGGGATTTCATCTCAATTTCCCTTCATTGGTGAAGGTTTTAATGTTAAAAACCTAAATTATTTTATATGGTTTATATAATAAGAAATAAAATGTTATATATTGAATCCTTCATAATTTATGATAATTTTAGTTTCAATTAATGTTACTTCATCCAAGGGGTTTTATTCATAATTTCCCGAAGTAGTAAGGGGTTTCTTAACCCAATTTCTTTTAACCAGGTTATAAAACTTCTTTATTCTTTATATTATGTAATGATTATGTGTCAAAATGTATTTTATTGATTTATTTTGTATTTACACTTATGTTTTTGTGTAATTACATTTTTTAAACATAATCTCTCCATTGATTAATTCTCAATTGAATTATATGATATTCGAATGAGTTATTCATCTAAAATTACCTTTATTTGCGACATATGTTTATGTAATGCACCTTCATTATTTTCTGAGGTGTATATACTTCCCATTTTACATTTTATATAATGAAATTCTTATTTTAATTATTTTTAAATTTTTATTTTCATGTTATTTTTCATGGGGATTACGATTCAAAAGTTACTATGTGTTAAGGGGTTTTTGTTTCAATCTAATTTAAATCATGATTATTTGTAATTGAATTTCCTTTTAGGAAATTATATGGTCCTTATTTGATAAACCCAATTTATTTTTATTCTCCTATGGATATTTATGTAATTTTTATGCTCAAGTTTCGTTTTTCTCTCTTTGGATCACAAAATGGTTTAGAAAATGTTTTTAAGAAAATAAAGCATTATTTTTCCTCTTTCAGTTAGAAAACCACTTTCTCTTATATCCATGTTTTTTAAAATGTTTTCAAGAACGTTTTTTTAATATCATTCAATGATTTTTTAAAGTCATTTTACCGATTTTTTAATTTTTAAAAATTTCTTTAAAAATAATCTTCAAGTCATTTTCTAAACAATGCACTTTTTAACAAAATTCTAATATAATATTTACTTTAAAAATTATGGAATGAATGGAATTTCCCATTATCATGACTATTAAAACCTTTTAAGCCTCTTTTAAAATTTTAAATTGTTATTGTTTAAGTACCCGACCTAAAAAATACATATTCTAGTTATTTTAAAATTATAAATCACTTTATTTTCCAAAATATATTTTAGTTTTAAAGTTTTAGAGAATTAAGAAAAACCGTTACATAATAAACACATACCTTACACGTTAAAATTTATATACAGCATCTATTTTTCTATAAAACAAATGTATTTGAAATAAAACATGATTTCCTTACATGATAAATCTTAAAAAAAATTCCCTTGATATCATCTTTATCTCTACTCTTCCTCAAACCCTATGAATAACATTTTAGAACTTGGGATGAGCACAAAATCTTGATAAGGGACCTAAAATAAAGGAAACCATTAGTCTATTGAACACCCATAAAAATATTATCTTACAAACATACCAATTTCAACTAAAATGTAATAATCGTTGTTTTTAAAGAAAATGATATTTAGATTACCAATTTAATGAAATTATTTTCATGAAAACTAATATGTTATCATAGACAAATCTGGTATTTTTTGGGATATAATCATCATAAAACCCTTACAATAACCCTTATAAATACAAATAACTATATGGTAGACTTCCAATATAATTATATGAATAAAAAATCATAACCCAATGAATTGGATCACTATCTTGGTGCACCCAAAGCTATAATTGGCTCACCAATGAGATATAATGTGGATCAACGCTTTGTAAATAATTTTCAAGGACTATATCATTAGTAAAACCCATGGAAAATATTTTAAAACCCTATGAAAAACACTTCCAGATATAAAAACATCCATTTCGTAAAAATCAATTTTAAAATATAAAAACAGTGTACATAATAAGGAAATAATTTTCTTTGAAAAAAAACTATAAGAAATTATGAATGAAAAATTAAAACATTAAATGATCATGAATACATGAAATTTTATTCATGTCATATATGTTAAAAAATATTCCTTTTGACTTTTATAAAAATTAACTTGTAAATAATATTTTTGAAATAAAGTATCTTTCAAATATCATATCATTAATCAAAATAATCAATTATGTATATTATCTATAAATATAAATAAAAAAATTTAAATACAATAGAAGATAATTAAAATTTATTTCACACATAATCTTATCATGATATCATCAATGAAGTAGAAGTTCAACTCAAAGAAAGGAAATTGAGATAAGATTTCCTTTACAATGAGGCTGATTCAACACATACAATATTTATATTCATAAATAATAAATATAGGAAAATTATTTACTTGATTGAAAAAAAAATAATGTTTATTATTATTTTTATACCACTTATTACCATTTTATAACATGTGCTTAATTATTTAAGTTTGCATCGGATGTTTTGGAGATATTCTGCACTTGAGTCCAAAATTACTTTGGTATGATGTCTATAGTAAAAGTGGTCATTATTATATCATTTATAGAAAAATAATCATGAAATAATTATCATTTTTATACATCAATTATACTTTTAAATCTATCCATTAAATATATATTTGAAAAATGAACTATGTTATAATAATGAAGACCGTAAATCATACGTATGCATAAGTAAAATTTTTATTTTTCAATGATCACTATATAAATGAGACCAGTATCATTTTATTGTAATAAAACTATCATAATATCATTGATATCATATTTATTATTTAAATATACTTATATATATCATCCATGTGATGTAGTGATGAAAACCAAATCACATTACTTTGTGGAGGTGATAATTCACATGTACGATTGAATGAAGTTGTCATTTTTATATTCATAGAAAGGTAAGAACTATAATGATAAATATATAATTAATATAATATATAAAAATTAATTCCATCATTATGATATGATGATGGAAAATTAAATATATCAGTTTGTGGGGTGGTAGTCCACCGTACGCACGAACGATGTCTTCTTTTCCCATTTTAGGGATGTTGAGATGGATTTAGGGGATTATATTAACATAATAATATATTGTTACATGGATGATACTGGATTTATTATTTCATCATAGATAAAAAAATATTTAATGGATTTTTAATAAGAAACAAAACAGAAATATTTAATTAAAAATTATACCGTTACTTCTGACAATCTCCTATACTTAACACATTACTACCACTTAGGGTGGTGTTATGCCTAAAATAAAATCTCTAAAATGTGGATAGAGATTATATAATTGGATATGGGTCATATTATCTAAACCAAATAGTTTTGTAAGTGAGAAAAAAATTAAGAAGATATTCCATTTTATAAGAGGGGGAGGGGCACTCTTGGAGTTTCTCAAAATATTCGATTAATATAAACTAATTTTCTATTCCAAATGGATCCAAATTATTTTATTTATAATATATAATGATTATGGGTATAAATAATATCTTCCAATCAAATTTATAAAAGTTTGTACTATTTTAAAATCCTTATCTTTTGCATTTAACCCTAATTTGACCCCTTTAACTCTTACTGTAACAACATGGATTTTTACTTTCTAAGGGTTAATATAGTTACTATAAAAGGAAAAAATATTACAAAACAACTAATTAATGAAATTTTAAAACTTTTCCAAAATTATTTGAATAATATAATATTTTTTTTAAATAAAATATATAATTTAATAAAAGATTATTTTTTTTAAAATAACATTAATGTAAATTTTGACACTATTCATCACTTTGACATTTACAAAAATCAATAAAAATAGATGAATTAAAATTAAATACTCCAAAACATCTCTAAAATGTAAAATTAATATATAAATTTTTTTTATGGCATTAAATATCTCAAATTATATTTATATTAATTTTCAATATCATTTATTTGATATTTCCATTAATTTAAAAAGTACTCCATTATCATTGTTCAATCCTTTAAAGAAACTATTTATTCCCTAAAAATTAAAAATAAATTACCATGATGAAGATAAATATTTTACCTTTAAAAATAATATTTATGGCAGAAAATATCTTCTAGATTAACATATATTAAAAAAAATTATACTTATTAAAAACATTAGTGTGACAAGTTTGTATTTTCTTAAAATAAAAAAATATAAGGGGCTTAAAGTCATCAAAGTGGATCCAAGTAGTCATAAATTAATCCCAATGACTATTTTTGTCGAACATAACTCAAAAAATAAATTTATGACAATTTTATGGTAATTTTACAATCCTTATCATAATTCTTGTTTTCCCTTAAATACCTGATTTACCCTTAACCGTTATAATGAAAATTTCTAAAATTTCTATTCATATTGGATAAAAATAAAAGAGACATATTTACTTACTTTGGACCATATGATTTAAAATATGGAATCCATTTTTCTAAATTATATTCATATAGTTCCTAGAATTAATTTAAAATTATTCTTATAGACTGGGCAAGAAAGTAGGTTTTTAAAATGAAAATGTTCGAAAGTTTGAAAAGTATTTATATCCAAATTCAAGATGAAAAATATTAAAATGAACTATTATGGATTAATATATTTTTAATCTGTATAATTTTATTTTTAAACCAAATTTAAAATATAATTTAACTTTATAATTTTTTTAGATGAAAAGTCTGTTTTTAATTAAAATGCAGTATTTTCCACTATTCATTAAAAAATGAAACATATAATAAAAATAGAAAAATATCAACCTAAGTAAATTTTGATATTATAATTTAAAAAATAATTTTTATATTTTCAAATAAAACATATAAAAGTCTAAAAATTTAGATTTAAAAAACAAGGGCGCCATTAAACGGCAGCAAAACTGCTTTTTCGAAAAATACATCTTTTTTGCAGAAAATTGGATTTATTTATATCTAATGTCTAGAAAAGATATAATATTAATATTAAAAATTAAATATAATATTATATATATATAATTATTATAATCCAACATGAGTGAATCTTTTATTTATTGGTATAAAACACACTTGAGCGCATTTGAATAATTTTTCAGAAAAAATATTTCCTATTATTTTCAAAAAGGATTTTATTTTATTTTTATAACTAATTGTTCAGAAATTAATTCATTATATATAAATTTTTAAACCATATTTTCATAATTCAGTTAATCATGTTGATACCCTCCATTCTAATGGTTAGGTTATAATGATAGCATTTACATAATAATATTAAGTTATTCGTTTAATCTCAATGTGGAGTATCTTGTACAGTATAAAACACATTATTTCCTTTCAAAATATCAATATTTTACATTATCCCCCCCCTCAATTAATTTAATTCTCAAAATTTGAACTAGGAATCAAAAATTAGGGTTTGAATTTTAAATATACCTTTGTTAAATCACACATCGAAAAAGGGTCAATAAAAATTCAATTTGAAAAGAAAGAAAGGAAATTAAGAAGGTCAACTAAGATTACACATCCTAGGATTACATGTAGGAAAAAATTTACATGGATGATAAAACTAACTATCATGTTCTAATGGAGTGTCATAGAGATCATGGTCATGATAAAGTGAACAATAACAAAACTATAAATTTATAAGGGGTTAAAAGGGCATTGATTTATTAGTGAGAAAAGTGAATGTATAACATTTTTGATTAAATATAATTTCATAGAGTTGAGGATTTATTTTACTACCTATACTAAGAATATAACGAAATATACTTAATTTACATCTACAATTTCTTCCTTTATTCAATTTCTACCAAAAAACTCATCATTTTTTCCAAACGATGTGCATTCTAGATGAAGTTTTTTATACCTAAAGCACTAAAATCACCTTATAGAGAATAAAATAATCCAAAATATATTAAATATATATTTATATTTTATTAAAAAAATTAAATAAAACCAAAATTTTTGTTATAAGATAATAAAATTCACCAAAAATAATAAACCATTATATGAAGAAAAACTACTTCAATCTCTAAAATTCGAAAGTGACACGCCAAGTTCATCTTACATCATTCAATAAATAGTTGACCTTAAAATTACTCAAAACTGTTATAGACTAAGATTTACAAAAATCTAATGTATTTGATAAAAAATTATTCTAAGATACATTTTTACATTTATCTCTAAATAACACCAATTACTCTTGAAGTCTCATACTAAAATGTAATTTCCACAATCATATAATCTCAACGTATTCTAATCATTTCAATTAATAAACTAAAGAATCATTAATTCATAATAAAATAATAAAATACTCTAAAAAATGGTTCAAATTTCATTACTAAAATAAAATATCATATTATTCTATTTACCTTAATCATTAAGAGTTCCCTAAATAGTGAACATCTTCTGAATTAACTTTAATCACTTAATCCCAAAATCATTTTCCAATCTCAGGATTATCTATAAAAAAAATTTAAAAAAATAAAATAAACATTTATCTATAAGCTATTTTATGTAAAAAAATCTCATACTAAACAAGAAATCACTTGGGACAGTGGTATGTGTTATGAACATTCTGTCATTCGGTTATGGGTTCAATTCCCGCAGCCTTTCCGTACGGGAAGAGTTGTCACCAATCCTATGGGCTGTAAATTTTCTAATACTATATTATTATAATCCATATAAAATTCAAAAAAATAGAAACTTCCTAAAAAATATTTTCAATATGTTTTAACCTCAAATTTTATCACATACCATTCATTTTTTATCCGAAAATATAATATCCAATAAGGGCCTCAAAAATCAATGTCTTAGTCGCCTTAAAATATCCTGACTTAAATCCTTAAAAGCATTTCTATGATAGTTGAGTTATGAACAAACTTAAAATTATTAACCAGTTATGATATCTATAACTCTTAAGAATACCACAAAAGAAAACATTCTAATCTCAAAAGTTCTCTAAACTCTCCTCTAATACCAACTTTAAGGACCCGTCATTAAAAATACAAATTCTAGTTATTTTACAACTAGAAATCACTTTTATTTCCCAAATAACTTTTCATTTTAGAGTTTTATAAATTTACTAAAAATTATTACATATTAAACCCTTACATTACAAGTAGAAACTTTTATACATTATCCACTATTTTCATAAAACACAATTATCTAAAATAAAACATGATTTATTTCCATGAAAAATCATCACATTTTCCCCTTTATCTCATCCTGGTCTGTAATCATACTCAAAGACTGTGAAAATCATTTTAAAATCATTACCCAATGCACTAGAGCACTATCTGGGCACACCCAAAGCTATAATGGGCTCACCCATGAGCTATAATTGGGCTCAAACCTTCATAAATAATTTTCAAGGACAATATTATGAATAAAACCCATGAAAATGCTTTTAAACCCATATATAAAAAGGTTCAATATATCAAAATACCATTTTTTGTAATAAAAATACTTTTCAAATTTAACAACAAAACACATAATAATGAAACCATTTTCCTTGAAAATAACTATGAAAACATTTAAAGGAAACATTAAAACATTAAAGCAACATGAAATTGAAAGATTGAATTCATTTTGTATATGTAAAAAAACATTCCATTTGTATTTTATAAAAAAATTTTAAAAAATTATTTTTAAATGAAAGTCCCTAAAAAATATCATACCATTTATAAAAAATAATTTATTATGTGTATTATTTTTAAATAAATATAAAACTAATATAAATAATTTAAAATATAATTAAATAAATTTCACACATAATCCTAGTATGACATAATCAATGAAGTGTAAGTTTCACTCAAAGAAATGAAATTGAGTTAAGAATTCCCTTACCTTGAGTTCGAATCATAACATGAAATAATTATATTTCATAATAATAAACTAAGGGAAATTATTTAGTTGATTGAAACCCTTTTTAAATTTTATTAATCTTTGTTATACCATATATTACCATGTTATAACAATTACTTAATTATTTAAGTTTACGTGTGACGTTTCGGTGATATTCGGTACTTAAGTCCAAAATTACATTGGTATAATGTCTATAGTAAAATTGGTAATTAATATATTATCTATATAATAATAATAATTATATAATTATCATTTTTATATATCAATTATACTTCTATGTCCATCCATTAAATGTGGATATGAAAAATTAACTATGTTACGATCATTGAGACGGTAAGATGTACGTATTGATAAGTAACGTTTCAATTTTTCAATGATCATTATGGAAAGGAGGTATTTATAATTTAATATTTAAATAGTGATAATAATATAATTAATATAACATTAATAATTTAGATATAATTATATATATCATTCATGTGATGTGGTGATGAAAAATGAATCACATCGCTTCGTGGAGGTGATAATTCACACATACGAACGAACGATGTTATCATTTTTATGTGAATGTAATGGAAGGAACTATAATGATAAATATGAAATAAATACAACATATAAACATTAATTCCATAATTATAACCATTATTATGATATTATGATGGGAAATGAATTATATTGGTTCAAGATGCGGTAGTCCGCCGTACACACAAATGATAAATTATTTTCTCATTTTATTGAGGTGGAGGTGGATTTAGGTGATGATGTTAACATAATAACATATTATTATTATAATAATTGTGACTTTATTATTTCACCATGGTTGAATAATATTTTAATGATTTGTAAGATTAAGAAAAATAGAAACACTTAATTAAAAACGATACCTTTTCTTCAGACAATCTCCTTTTCTTAACACCTTAAGACCACTAAGGGTGGTATTATTCATAAAATAAGAGCTATATAATGTGGGTATGGAATATTGGGAGGTATTTTGGTTAATATTTTATGAAAAAAATGGTTTTTTAAGTGTGAATAAAAGAGAATAAGATTTTCTCTTTTATAAGAGCGGGGAGGAGCACTCTTGAAATTTCTCAAAATATTAAATTAATATAAATTAATTTTCTTTTCTAAATAGATCCAAGCTGATTTATTTTGAATCTAAAATGATTATGGATATAAATAAGGCCATGTAAAGAAAATTATAAAAGTTTTGAATATTTTTTAATTGTTATATTTTGTCTTTAACCCGTATTTAACCCCTTTAACTCTTACCGTGTCGACATGAATTTTTACTCTTTATGGGTTAATATAGTTCCTATAAACTAGAAAAATAAAAAAAAATGAAAAATTTATAAAATAATAAAACATATGAAAAAAGTTTAATGAATTTAATATTTTTATTAATTTAAAATCATTTAATAAAATATCATTTAATTTCAAATATCATTAATGCCAATTTTGATACTATTCATTACATTGACTTGTATTAAAATCAATAAAATAAGAAAAACTCTAACCAAATATACTAACACATAAATAACATGTAAAATTAATATATAAATTTTTTTATTCCCTTAATTATCTCAGAAAAAAATTATTTTGATATTTTTAATATCGTTTAGTTGATATTTCCATTAATTAAACAATTATCGCATCATCGTTGTGAAAGCCTTTAGGATACTTATTTCTTCCCTAAAAATAAAAAGAAATTAACAACATAAAGATAAATTTTTTATCTTCAAAAATAAAATTTATTGTTGAAAATATCTTCTATATGGCCATATTTTAAAAATGTTATACTTATTAAAAACAATAGTGCGACAAGTTTAGATTTTCTTAAAATAAAATACTATAAGGGGTTTAAAGTCCTCCAAGTGGATCTAATAGGTCATATATTCGTCCCAGGGATGTTTTTGGTCATAAATAACTCATCCAATAAAATCATTACAAGTGTTAGGGTAATTTTCTAATCCTTATCATAAATATGTTGACCTTTAATTATCCAATTTACCCTTAATCATGGTAATAAAAATTACTAAAGTAACTATTCATATTAGAAAAAAATCAAAGGTACCTATTTTACATAATTTTGAAATTATGATTAAAAATATGGAATCCATTTTGGAGAATTTAATTCACATAAGTGCAGAAAATTAATTTAATATTAGTCTCATAGATAGGGTGAGAAAGCGCATTTTTATAGTGAAAATATTCCAAAGTTTGAAATGTTTTTATATCAAAATTAAATATGAAATAGATTTTAATGAAGTTTATTATATTCATAGATATATAATTCATATAATGTTACTTCAAAAGTATTTTAAAATATATTTTAACTTTATAAATTATTTAGATGAAAAGTCAGTTTTGAATTAAAATGCATTATTTTCACTATTCATCATAAAATAAAACATATCATAAAATACCAAAAACTAAACAAAAATAAATTTTAACATTTTCATTTTAAAAATTAATTTATGTTTTTAAAAATAAAATATAAAATTATAAAAAATTAATTTTAAAAAAGTTGTGTCGTTAAAAGGTTGTAAAATCCCTTTTTATAAAAATACAACTTTTATGCGTAAAATTGGATTTATTTTTATATCATTTCTAAAAAAACAGTATGATTGTTAAAATTTAAATTTAATATTATATATATATATATATATTTCATTAATATAATCCAACAAGAGTGAATTTTATATTTATTGGTATAAACCACACTTGTGCACATTTAAATAGTTTTTCAAAAAAAAAGATTTACTGTAATTTTAAAAAAGGGTTTTATTTTCATTTAAAATCAATTGGTTACTAAATAATTAAATATATATACATGTGTAAATAATATTTTCATAATTTATTTAATCATGTCCATACCCACATTTCAAATTTCAAGGTTATAATGGTAATATTTAAATAATAATATTTAGTTATTATTTTATGCTCAATTTGGCTAATCTTGTACTCTATCTAACATAGTATTTTCTTTTAAAATTTTGAGATTTTATATATTTTAGAAAAAACTTTTTCCCCAAATATTATAGAAATTTTTATTTTATAAAAGTGATTTTCAAAGTGGAAAGGTTATTTTCCTCAATAATGTTTTTAATGATGGATTAATAAAAATTTTGTTTATAAAATTCATCAAACCTTAATGTTACTTATGCTTAAATTGGGATATATTATATATATAACATATTTCTTCATTATCTACACAGATTATGATTATTTAAAATAGATTTTCATGGAACCTGTTTCTTTTAAATGAGTAAATCAAGCTATGAAAGAACAACCATTATTGTTATGTTGAAAATTGAAATATTTCATCTTTTTTTTATTATATTATGGATCATGGACATTATTTATGATGAAGTCTGATAAAAATATAGCTCAAGATAATAGTGGATCCCAATGTGGTTTTCATATGCATGGGGTAGTGGGATAAAGTTAATTGTTTATGGGTTTCTCTTAAGAGATTATTCAAGTTTATTGGGTAGGATATTCCATTTGTAAGAGTGATATAAAAATAATTTCCCAAGTTACCAACATGTTTTTTTATGGATGCATCTTGTTTTATTCTATCCTTTTCTCAAAGATTTATTCCAAATGTCTCATGATTGTTGGATTATGTAACTTTTATTTTATGTAAAATCTATGCACAATGTTTCATGATTTATAAGCCATGGTTTTATGGGTATAAATTCTCTTATGTTATACTCATGAAAATTTATTATTTAGTCATAAAATTATGATCATATTATTTTCAATGGAAAAATTGAATTTTTTATGCTTATGTTTACACTTACTAAGAATTTTATCTCACCCTTCTTATGTTTCCCTTTTCCATAGGGTATGAATAATAATGTTAAATGAATTATGACTTGAATGTTATCATGTGTGAATAATTTTATTAAAGATATTTAAGAGTTGATGTGGAATAAAAAAATCTGGGTATATTGGGAAAATTCTCATTTGAATATACTTGTACAATTATGTACGCGTGTTTCCTAATTCTCTTAAACTCTAAACCTAAAAGGTCCTTGGTTATATAATTGATCCAATACTTCCATTTGATGGTGTAATTTTTAGATGTTAAAATTGGATCACATTTTTGGTATAAATCTAGAAATGTAAATATTATTTTTTAAGCATCATATTTTGGGAATATGGATTTGGGGATATTATAATTTCTCTTAACCTTGTTAATAATATAATAATTTCATAGGAATATGGTTATTCTATATTTTTATGTCATATACAAATGATTATTTTATGTGGATCATGTATATTATCAGACACTCTTATTCCATGGTATATGTTTGTGAAATTTAGAATAATTCCTTTACATCATAACATGTGAAAAACTATTACTGTTTCATGTTCTTTTTAATAATACATTTCACCCCTGCTCATTTTTTCTCATGTTCTTATAATCTAACCCTTGTTGAATTATTGATGATTTTCCCCTTACTGAACAATTGAGCTCACCCATTTCTTATGTTTCCATTATCTTGATTATGATTATATTATTACGTATAAAGAGTCTGGAAGGGAGTCTAGTGTGGTTTGATTATAGAGAAACATCCACAATTATCATAAAATAAGTCACTTATGTAGTTGAACATCGTAGATTCTAAACATTATATTCTTGGGATTTGTGTGTTCATTTTTTAGATGTAATGTTTAACTTATAAAAATGATGTAAAATAAATACTTTATTATCTTTGGTATTTATGAAAACCAATTATTTAAAGGATAAAAAATGGGCATGGATTTGGTTTGAAACTCGACAACAAATTATATCACCCTAACAAAAACACCCCATGCTAAGAAATATTATAGTGATATATTTTCTATCCAGAGTTTTGTTTGATAAATATAGACGTTTATTATAGCATTCGTTAATTTCATATTTATTTAATTCTTATAACATAATTATCAAATTATTTGGGTGCTAATGACCCAAAATAAGTTACCCTTTACGTATCAGATAAATTTAAAATATTAATATAATATTTAAAGACCAAAAAAATTCTGAAAAAGTATAACCTGAGGAGAGTGGAAGAAAAAATTGGGTGATTAAAAATTTATTAAAAGTAAATGTTTATTATAGATAAATAAATTGAAGGCCAGTTTGTATAAAATTCAATAAGTCTTTATGAATAAGTTCAACTTATGTGACTGGTGATAAAAGTGACCATGAATGAGGTAGAAATTAGTTCACAAATAATCCAACTAATCATGATAGTGGAGGTAAGTTAACATAGATGTTAAATCATTATTAAAAAATATCTTACACTGTAATTTCAAGTGATCATGGATTGCAAGGAGTTTTACGATAGTGTCTCATGGATACTTCACCCAACCATGACTGTAGGTGGAAGTAACTATGAAGTCCAACTCAAGTGATCATGAAGACATAATCGAAGTGGCTATGGTTATTCCACACTTATCTAAATTTATAAAGATATCAATGACTATGATAAAATAAAAAACTTGCTAAAAAGTTATTATCTCTAATACATAAAGGAAAAGTATTAAATGTGATTAATAGACACTATAACCTATATTTATGGTATTTATTTCCTTAATATAAAGATATTATTGTATATATTTTTTCTATTGGTTCAAAGAAAACAATCATTAAGGATCAACTAATATTTTCCTTGAAGGTAAAGTATTTATATGAGAAGGAAACTTATAATATAACTACTAAATTTATAAATGGATTTTCATACTAGATAAAAAATCCATAACACTCTATATTACTCTGAGAATTAAATAATGATCTCTATTTTTTGGTTGTCAAACAAATTTATTACCATGTTAAAGGAGACTCAAAAGGCTCTATCTACTTTGATCTACTACTATGCCACATCAATATTTCAAATCACAAAATTTCATTATTTTTATAATCTAATTTATTATAATTATCATATATATAAGTATATATTTAGTTATCTGTTATTATCTAGTGCTTTATTATAGTGTGATGAATAGTTGATAACTATTTCTAATTCGTTTCATTTGTATTCTTTTTCAATTGTGTAACAACTCTAACTATAGTTACTCAAAGCCTATGTATACCTTATTATATTAGAATATACACTAGGATTATAATCCCAAGGAAATGATCAGTTTATTATTATTTGATAACTAGATACATACATGATAACCATTATACATTGAGAATAAAATATTAATGTAAAAAAATTAGACAGTATGCATCCTTGAAACACATTCAAATATTTATTCTTTGTAACTTGGGGAAATGAAATAAAATAATGGTGAGCTCAAATTATCAGTAAAGGTTACATACTATAGAATTTATCATGAGTAAATAATTCATAATAAAAATGGTATAGTAAATAACTAAAAAACATTCTATTTAATCAAAAACATTATCACAATATGAATCTTTGGATAGTATCAATATAGTAGTCACATCGATAATTATAACTGAATTATCAATGAATGAAATTAATGAAATTGGATATCATGATATTAGACATCATGATATCTATTCTACCAAGACATTGCACTAAGATAGTTTAAAAATCTAGGTAAAGGCCCTTTTAATATGGCCAACAGGTTTTTCTTATGAGACTTGCACATGCATTGAGGGGATATATAATTATGGGACCCACCAAACACTACATGTCCAATGCATTCCTCATATATTGAATAATAAATTTAATTTATGAACAATATTCCTCATAAAAATATCTATATTTTGTAAATAATAGGTATTTATTAATATACTCCCAGTTAATCAAATACATTCAATGTATAAAAACATATGTAGAAATTATATATGGTTTCTATTATAATCAAATATATGATATAAAGAATATAGATATTTAAAGAAATTTAAAATCAAGCGATCACATGAGAGTAAATTTTTCAAAGGATGGTATCATTAAAACATATACTTAATATAGAATATGATAAATAAAGGGGTTTTTTCCTTGATGAATAAATGTACCATAAAAATAAAATTAAAAAACATTTTTAAGGAATATATATCTTTAACTTTGTAATTCACCTTTAAAAACTAAAAACTTCACAAATATTAATGAAAACAAATTCTTTGAAAATATCCTTGTAAACTTCTATAGTAAGATTCAAAACATTGACTATTATTGATGGCAAGAAAATATACTCATGTCATATACGTTAAAAATTATTCCTTATAAACTTTTATTAGAAAATTATCAATGTACCTCATTTAGAAATTAAAAAAAGATTTATTTCAATCTATTTTTTAAAAATTATAACATTTGGAAAATGTATTTTGAAAAATCTTTACAGAATTATAAAAACATTTTTTGGAATAAAATTAAAGAAAATATTGATATGGAAGAAAAATATATCCAATTAAAATATAATTAAGTTTGTTTTTTCTTTTTAACATTTCTTTACATGATTTGTGTTCTAAAGAGATGAAAAATTGGATGAAAATATGGAAACTATTTAAGGGAGTAAACTTGAAATAAAATTTAATTATTATTAATAAATATATATTCTTCTTAATTACCTAAAATGGGTAGTATGTACACCACATAAAAATAATTAGGTGCATGTTACCAAACATGTCATAATGAAGTGGAAATTGAGACGAAATCCCTTACCTCAGGTCTGACTGGTCATGTAGGTGATATAAACTCTCATATAATAAATTTATATTTATTATAATTACATACCCGAACCATATTCATATCTATAATATCAAATATGATCCATTTATTAAATTCTATCACCCGTTTTTTAATAATCTATTATTATTATCATTATTTCTGGTGTTAAATGCTTTGTTTTTTAAGTATGTTTTGATTTGGTAGTTACGCTAATTATACATTTATTAAGGATCCATCATATAAAAAATGTTTTATTGGTATAATTATCATATATATTCAATATATATATATGGATTCATCCATAAAATATATATATGTATAGAAAAATGAATTTCACCATTCATCAAGGTGGTAAGTCATATGTGCGCATGAACATTGTTTCCGCTTTTCGGTGGAAAGAACGAAAGAAAGGTGAATAATAATTAATATTTCTTGAGTAATTATTATATCATATATATATATATAATATTTATTAAATCTATCATTATTATCGACCATTTAAAACATAAAAAAATGTATCATGATACTTCTTGGGGGTGGTAGTCCACATATACGCACGATCGACATTATAATTTTCAAATAGATTGGAAATTAAGAAGGTATGTAATGCCCTGAACCTAGTTACCAAGATTCGATACATTATTATATAACATTGCCATGATCACAAGAGGTCAAGTCTCAAAATACCAATTGTTTTAGTAGCCATGAAATTACTAGATATGTACATAAGTTTTACATTACATCATGATATGGAAAAATAACAACATTGTGTCCCCTTTGAACACACTAATATCCCTTAGCCTATTGGAGAAGGTTAATCATAATATACTTCTTCACATCTTGGGAAAAATAACACATAGAAAGGGGTGAGCTCAGATGCTCAGTAAGGATAACAATATAAGAATTAACATTTAAGGTAATGTATAATACTAAAACACGATCCTTTTAAGCATAAAATTCAGAATAATATTACAAAGATAAATCAAATAATTCCATTTACTTATTCAAAAGGATATTATACTAGTCGAATAATCACATTTAATATTAATAGCTAATTATATAATGATGGAATGCATAATGTTGGACATCATAACCACATAGTCAAGGCCCCGTGCCAAGGCTACAAATAATATTTTTCAAATGCCTTATTCCAAGACACTAGTTTGTCTCATGAGACCTACCAATGCATCATGGAGCAATATCGGGATCCACCTGCTACTTACTATGTCCAAGGCATTCCTCATATAAAAAGGTTAAAACATAACATAAACATTTGTATTAAAAAAAGCATACAAAATGTTAATACTTTAACCACAAACCATGAGTGGCATAAAAATAACACATCTATAGTAAAACATATTAGAAAACATTTTGTACAATATGGTCGATTCTATCATAATAAATCAATTTCAAACAAGTGTAAAATCCATCCAAGGATGCTGACATAGATGAAATCAAAACTATTTGAGAGAAAATCTCTTTCTATTTTAAAATTATTTAAAAGTCACATAATTATAAAAGAAATTATTTATTTTGAAAATATTCTTATAATATTTTAAAGGAATCTTCTAAGGTGTTATAATAGTGGGAAGTAGTTTTACCCGTTGTATAAGTTAAAAAAACCATACCTTAATTTGTCGAAAAGGTCATAAAGTACCTTGTTTGGAAAACAAAGGAAAGATTACTTTAAAAAAATTATAAAAAGTAAAAAAAGGGTATAAATGAATTTACCCCATAGTCTAGTAAATAGTAAAAATGTTTTGAAATACATTTTTTAGAAACACGAATGCGGATGATAAATAGGTCCCAGTAGATACTTACATATAAACAACCTCAGAAAATAAAGAGATTGTAAAATTAACCCTTACCTTGTAATTTTACTTAGTCGAGGGTAAGTTAACCTCCTGTATAATAGTTAAATCATTTTTATAAAATTATACAAAAACCACATACAAAAATCTGATATCACATATGCTCTTCTAATATTTCTTTGTTAATAATATTTTTGTAGTATCGTTGTTTCAGGTGTCAACTTATTTGTTTTGTTAAATATTTCATGTTTTTTATAGATGGTATATATTTGATTCATATGCAGAATGATATTATGTTCTTAAACATTATTTTTTAATCATAAAATGAAATTTATTCTTGAATTGTTATGATGGGGAATGAATCACATCACGTTCGTGGAGACGGTAATTCGTACTTACTCACGAGCAACAATACCATTCTATTGATGGTGGAATCGTATGTAAATGTATTGTATACCATGTATACAGAATCCTTAACATGTTAAATTTATTATTTACATCAATTATACTCATTATCTTACCCATTCAAATAATTAAGTGTTGAATAAAAAACAACACCACGACGTGGAGACGGTGTGTCGTATATACACGTGTATGGTGACTTTGTCATTCATATGATAGATTGAATAATGAATATGGTTATACCATATTTATAATCACATAAAATTATGTATAAGGTTCTTGAGTTATTATTTTGGTATGGAAAAAACAAATAAAGAGGAAGTGGAAGAAGAAAAGAACATTGAAAGAGGTGATGAAATTATTACCTCTTCTTCGGGTGCTTCCTTTTGATTTGATCAAAGGGGCTTCTTAGGTTGGCATTCTGATCAAAGTAAGGCCTCTAGGTTTAAGTGAGGAAATTTGGGAGGAAATTTGGGTAGGTTTTGGATAATCCAAATGGCATTGGACGTGTTATATTGAGAGAAGTAAAGTACCCTTTTATAAGAGAGGTGAGGGTCACTTTAGGAAATGTTTGAAATATTAATTTAGTATACAATCATATTCGGTTTATAATGACCCCAAAATTATTTATTTCTAGGATAAGGTGGTTATGGGTCGCAAACCTCTCAACCAATATGTTTTATACAGGTTTAGGGCACTATATTAACCTTATCTTTTAGACTTAACTCATAGTTAAATAGTTTAACTATTACCATGTATTTTGGTATTATTATAATAAATGGTTAATTAACTTACAATAAAAATCCAAGAGAACCCCAAGTGGTTCATTATAGAAATATGTCACCATATCTAAGTCCTTTGGTCAAACCTTATATTTTTAGAAATATTATTTCATTTAATAATATAGTATTTTTGTTAAAAACTCATTTATGTCAATTTTGACACTATTTGGTATATTTTGTGAATGTCATAACAACATCATCACTTAAAAAAAAATTAATCAATCCTAAAATGTAATATTAACCTATAAAATTAGTGGAATTCATCAAAAGTATCAATTTACTTTTATTATATATTTATAAAATCAATTATTTTAATCATTCATTAAGAGGGTAATTACTGCATAATCATTGTGTTATAAATAAATTTAATTGTTTAATGTATAAAAATTATAAATAAAATAGAATTATGTAGAAAATATTTTTATCTTTATGATAAATTTTTATATTGTAATTTATCTTATGTATAACCCTATATTAAAAATGTTTTAGTTATTAAAATTTGAATTTAACACTTTTAACTCTTTTTAAATAAAATAATAATAAATGTCCTAATCTAATCCAAATGGATAAAATAAGATAATATTTTATTTCTAGGGTGTATTTTTGTCAAAATAATCATATAAAATATAATTAGGACATGTGTTAGGGTAATTATAATATCGGTTTTTTCATTTAATTACCTTATTTACTTTTAATCGTGGTAAATAAAATTCAAACGTTACTAATCACCAAAACAATTATTTTCATCTTATTGAGCCACATTTTCCTTACTGATGTCAACCATGTCTCTTGGATTTTTTAAATTAAATTCATAAAAGTGGTAAAATTATGTTTTATGAAAATTTTTTAACGTTCCTAGAAGGTGGGTAAAAGACATTAAAAAAATTCAGTAAAATTTTATACATCTAATTTTATAATAAAATGACTACAATTAATTACTTTGAACTAATATAGGTATTAAATATCTATTTTTTCTTAAAATAAATTTAAATAAAATAAATAATTATTTAAATAAAAAGTCTGTTTTAAACAATAACGCAGTGTTTTTCACTATTCATGAAAAATGAATGTTTTCATAAAAATACCAAAAATTTACCCTAAAAAAATTTTGATATTCCAAATCCAAAAATGAAGTCCATTTTGAAAAAAAAATATAAAATTTCAAAAAATGGGTATTACTATTCATAACAGCTAGTTTTATTGGTCGTTATGTGCTCAAACTCGATGTTGCGTACAACGCATGCTACTGCATTAATCAAAGAAAAACATACCGTGGAATCTTGGGTGTTAAATTCTTCCCTATTTCAAATAATTTCATCCTCGAAATTTATATAATACTACTACATTAAAATATTCAAGTGGTTCTTCATCATAAGTTCATCAGGTTCCCACGTTGCCTCTTCCATCATATGGTTTCTCCATAGAACTTTTTCCAGATGAGTCATCTGGTTTCTCAGCACTTGTTCTCTGGAATCAAGAATCTTGAGAGGATCTTCATAATAAGATAGATCGGGTTCCAGTTCTATTTCTTCATATTTGAGTACATGTGTTGGGTCAGGCTTGTATTTTATTAACAGTGATATGTGGAATACATCATTAACTTTAGAGATACTTGGTGGCATTTCCAAATGGTAAGATACAACTCCAATTCATTCTAAAATTTCTAAAGGCCCAATTTACCTGGGTCTTAATTTAAACTTATTACTGAAATTTATAACACCCTTCCATGGAGATACCTTCAAGAAAAAATTTTCTCCAACTTGAAATTCCAAATCCTTCCTTCGGTTATCATCATAGCTCTTTTTTCTACTTTGCGCTTCTTTGATTGGGATTTGGATAATCTTCACCTTTTCCATTGTTTCCTCAAAATGTTCTAGGCCTATAAGTTTTCTTTCACCAACATCATCCCAACAAGTTCGTGTGTGACGTCTCTTTCCATATAACGCTTCATATGGTTCCATTTTAATACTTTAATGGAAGCTATTATTATAGTAATATTCTTCTTAGAGGTAAATATTGATCCCACATACCATGAAAGTCATCTAAGAAAGATCTCAACATATCTTCTAAAGGTTGAATATTCTATTCTGATTATCCATCAGTTTGAGGGTGGTAGGTAGTGCTCAAATGGTGTTCAGTATCAAGGGATTTTTGAAGACTTTTCCAGAATCTTGATGTAAAATGGGGATCACGATCAAAAACAATCTATAGGCGCACTCCATGAAGTCTTACAGCTTCATTAATATATAGTCTTTCTAAACGTTCAAGTATAAAATCTTCTCTTATAGAATGAAAATGTTATGACTTGATAAGACGATCAATAATGACCCATATTTCATCATTCCATCTAGGAGTGTTTGGTATCCCCATGAAAAATTCCATTGTAATATCATCCCATTTACACTCAGGTATGGGAAGAGGTTGCATGATTCCTCCTAGATGTTGCCTTCCATCCTTAACCTGTTGAAAAACCATTCATCATGACACATAATCAACAATATCCCTCTTCATGTTGTCCCACAAAAAATATTCCTTCAAATATATATACATGTTAGTGCTATAATGGTGTATAGAGAAATTGGAGCTATGAGCATCATCCAAAAAATCCCTTATAAGATCAGGTATATCAGGAACACATATCCTTTTCCCAAATTTCAAAATTTGATCTTAATATAGAAATTCGATCAATCTCCCATCATTCGCAGCTATAATTTTCTTTTGAAAGTCCTCATCATCAGTTTGAGAACTTTTTATCCTTTATAGTAATGATGGTTTGGAAACCATTTTAAAAATTATTGATGTTTCACCTTCTATGATTATTCCCATATCCATCTTTACTATATCCTTGAACATAGGAACCCTTTCAACTCTCATCTTGTTCAAAACTACATGATCCTTTCTCCTTAAAGCATATTCCAGCTTATTTTCCTTCCCCGGGTGGTAGTGTATAGTGAAATCATAATCTTTGAGTAGTTCAAGCCATCATATTTTCCTCATGTTGAGTTTTTTCTGTTAGAAAATATACTTCAAACTCTTGTGATCGGTATATATCTCACATTTTTTTCACTATAGAGATAGTCTCTCCATATCTTCAAAGCAATGGTTAGATCTTCTAACTCGATATCATGAGTAGTATGGTTTTGTTCATGAATATTTAGCTGTCATGATGCATAGGCAATAACTATATCATTCATCATAAGGATACAACCAAGTCTTTTCTTTGAAACGTCATTATAAATAACACACCCATCATTCCTTGATGGTAGAATCAATATAGGAGAATTGAAATATATTTTCTTTAATACTTAAAAACATTATTCACACTATTTTTTCCAAACAAATTTAACCCTTTTATGTGTGATCTTGGTTAATGGGTTAGCCAATCAGAAAAAATTCTGGACAAAACGCCGATAAAAACCTGTTAAACCACTAAAACTACCTACCTCAGTTATACTCGTCGGTGATGGATATTCCTTTATTTATCTTTTCATAGAAGGATCAATAGAGATTCCATTCTTAGAGACAATATATCCAAGAAAATAAATCTCCTAAAGCTATAATTCACACTTGATAAACTTCCCATACAATTCATTTCAAGTAAGAGTCTTTAGAATAGTGTGCAATGTATTTTAATGATCTTTGTAGATTTTGGAGTATACCTAGATATCATCAATAAATACCAATACAAATTCATCAAGATATTACTTCAAAATTATATTCATTAGATCCATGAAGATAGATGGTGCATTAGTCAGTCCAAAAGGAATTATTGTAAACTCGTAATGGCCATACCTGCTATGAAATGTTTTCTTCATAATGTCTTCCTTCTTCACACACAACTGATGATATCCATATCAAAGGTAAATATTTTAAAACTATTGACCTCGATTAATTTGACCAAATAAATCATCAATGCGAGGTATGGGATACTTGTTCTTTATTATTATAGTATTGATCACCCTATTTTCAATGCACAACCTCATAGATCCATCTTTCTTCTTAGCCAAAAGAATATGGGATCCCCATAGTGAAACATTAGGGTGAATAAATCCATTATTACTCAATTCCTCTAGTTGTTTCTTTAGTTCCACTAATTATATAGTGTTCATTCTATAAGGGATCTTTGACATGGTCCTTGAACCAGGAATTAAATCAATGGAAAACTCAATTTCTCGTTCTGGAGGATGTCCAGGTAAATCCTCTAGAAACACATCAACATATTCTAGAACAATAGGTACATCCTCTATTTAAACATTCCATTCCACACCCATATTTATTTCACTCTCTTCCTCCCCAATAATTAAATTTAGTAGAGCTACTAGGTGTGGATTTACATAAGAATTAGATGGTGAAGTTTTTTCTCTAAAGATAAGGTACTTCTTATCATCATCAAAAATTTAAACCTCCTTCTTCTTATAGTAAATTTTTTCATCATGGTATGAAATCCAATCCATACTGAATATTATATCAATTTAAATCATGGGTAAGATGATGAGATCTGCAGATAAAGAATGTTTTTATGCTCTAATGGGAACTGATTCACAAAACATTGTTGCAATGATACTTCCCTTGTGAGTTTT
Organism: Viscum album; assembly: GCA_963277665.1. Classification (NCBI taxonomy): domain Eukaryota; kingdom Viridiplantae; phylum Streptophyta; class Magnoliopsida; order Santalales; family Viscaceae; genus Viscum; species Viscum album. Next base: position 1,337,210,074 of record OY728162.1, read on the forward strand.
GACTAAAAACTCCCTTGTTAAATCAAATTGGAAATATCTAATTTTCCTAGAAAACTAGGAATATATGAAACAATGTGATGATCCAAAATAAAATAAATAATTGGATAAATTTGTAGAAGCCATTAAATTACCTACCATCACATCATTCGAAACTTCAACCTTAGTATTATTGATCGCATAAGCTTGGCCTTACTCCCTTGGCATTTTCTGAGGTACGTTTCCTTGGCACTTAGGAAATTCATTTAAAAAATTTCCCATTTCTCTATAATTGTAGAATTCAGCATTGATAGTCTATTTATTTCCCTTGCAATCATGAGTTTGGTGGCCTTTTTCACCACACTTGTAACAAACTCTTATTCATTTTAGATAGGTACCAGGGTGTTTCTTCCCACATTTACTAAAGGGTTGAAATTTAACTTTTCCCTTCTTCCCCTTATAATCATTTCCAAAGTGTTCAGTAGATCTCTTCTTCTCCTTCTTTTCTTTAAAGTCATAAGACATAGAGAATTCCTTTTCTATCTTGATTGAAAATGAGACAATATCATTATACGATGAGAAAGATTGTGAGAATAATACTCATCTAAGAAATTGTTTAAACCCATAAAATAATCAATAAATATTATTAGTTGGGTTACATATATAATTTGTTCCATACCTTTGTAACCTTGTAAAGTTAGCCTCATAATTTTCTACAATCTCATCCTATTCTTTCCTCAGACTCAGAAATTTTCTTTCCATATCCACTCGATGATCATGAGGAAAGTATTTTTCTAATAAAATCTCTTCAAACTCCCTCCATTCCTTATTTGATACTTCTTCATCATCCTTTATGTTTTAAATTAATGACCACCATTTATTTTCATCTTCTGTGAGGTGATAAACTTCCATGACAACTTTTTCCATTTTGCTACTCCCCAATGCATGAAATATTATCTCTAAGGAACTTATCTGTTTCTTAGTTACAAATGGATTTGTAGTCCCATTTAATTTTGGTTTTTGTTTTCTCATGAATTTTTCTAACATTGATCCTCTACATTGTGGATTAGGGTGCTCTATACTAGTATGGTTATTATTCATAACCTAAGTGATTTTTCCTAGTCTGGTTATAAGTTGTTCAGCACCGGTTGCATCACCAGCTCCACTATAATTATCTTGAGTAGGAGGGAAATTCCTACTTGGATTACATGTGTTGATACTATTTCTATTCCTTCCCCTAGGCTCCATTTCTAAAAAATGGCATACAATACATTAGTTTATGAATCGCAATGTATAATTCCAAACATGTAAAATAGATAACATAAATTGAACAATTTATGCATAAAATCTATAGTCATACAAATGTTTTCTTTCAGGATGTATTTAATCATAAATACTTCATGATTAATTTTATTGAAAATTTAAATTATCATAAACATATCCCCTAATAGTTTCATAATGAAGAGTGCAGCCAGGCCCATTGTCATGTACCAGGAAACCCTGGGTCAAGCTTGAAACTTCTTGTCGGAGTTTTCACTCCTGGGTACATATGATCTAGAGCCGCCTCTACCTACTCATATCCAGATATGGATGTATTGCTTGGACCACTCACAAAATATCTACAATAACAAAATTATAGGAAATTATTCTATAAAAATCCTCAAATTTTATCTTAGGGTAATGTTCTCATATCAGATTTTTTCTAAATATAGTTTCCATGGTTTGTACTAAACTTCCTCTGATACCAATTTTAACACACCAACCATAGTTACCCAAAGTCTGTGCATTATTACATAACATTGGAAAGATCATAAGAGACCAGGTCTCGAAAACAGATAAATTTAATAGCCTTGAAAGTACTAGATACATACATAAGTTTTACATTACAACGTGAAATGGAAAAACAACATTGTGACCCATTTGAACACACTCATATCCTTTAGCATATTCCTACATGTTAATCATAATATACTTCTTTGTATCCTAGAAAAAATAACACATAGAAAGGGGTGAGCTCAGATGATCAGTAAGGATAACAATATAAGCATAAACATTTAAGGAAATGTATATGACTAAAACACAAGCCTTTTAAACCTAAACTTCTTCATAATAGGTAAAAGTTAAATCAAATAATTTCATTTACTTATTCACATTGATATTTTACTAGTCTAATAATCCCATGTAATATCAATAGAAAATTTCATAATGATTGAATGCATAATGTCGGACATCATAACCACATAGTCAAGATCTCGTGCCAAGACTACAAATAAGATTTTGTCAAGGTCTAGTGATGAAACAATAGTTTGTCTCATGAGACCTACCGATTCATCGAGGAGATATAGTAGGCTCCACCCGTCACTTAATAAGTCCAATGCATTCCTCATATGAAAAGGTTGAAACATAACATAAGCATTTGTATTAAAACTAGTATGAAAAATGTTAATACATTAACTATAAACCATGAATGGAATAAAAATAACACATCCTCGATCAAACATATCACAAAACCTTCAATATGATATGTAAGATTCTATCATAATAAATCAACTTCAAACAAGTGTAAAATGCATCAAAGGACATTGACAAAAATGAAATCAAAACTATTTGAGAGAAATATATCTTTCTATTTTGAAATCATTTAAAAGTCACATAATTATAAAATAAAACATTTATTTTGAAAATATTATTATAATCTTTAAAGCGAATCTTCGAACGTGTTATAATGGCGGAAAATAGCCGCACCCTCCATATAAGTTAAAAAAACATTCTTACACTAATTTGTCGAAAAGGACATAAAGTAACTTGTTTGGAAAATGAAAATATGATTCCTTTCAAAACATTTTATAAAAAGTCAAAAAGGGTATAAATTATGTAAACCCATAGTCTAGTAAATAGTAAAAAAAAATTGAAATACATTTTTAAGAAACACGGATGTGGATGATAAAGAGGGCCCAGTAGATACTTACGTATAAACAATCTTTGAAAATAAAGAGATTTTAAAATTAACCCTTACCTTGTACTTTTCCTTGGTCGAGGGTGCATTAACCACCTGTACAATAGTTAAATATTTTTTATCAAATTATACAAAAACCACATACATAAATGTTATATCATATATGATCTTCTAAAATTTCCTTTCTTAATAATATTTTAGTATAATCATTGTTTCAGGTGTTAACTGGTTTTTTTTTCTTTTATATGTTTTTTTACGTAAGTCATGTTTTTTAGGGATATGATGTATTTGATTCAGATCCATAATGATATTATGTTCTTAAAAATTATAATCTAATTATAAAATGAAATTTATTCTTGAATGGTTATGATGGGGAATTAATCTCATCACGTTCGTAGATACAGAAATATGTACATACGCACGAGTGACAATACCATTCTACTAATGGTTGAGTTGTATATAATTGGATGGAATATCATTTAAACAGAAACATTAACATGATATATTTGTTATTTAAATAAATTATACTCATTATTATACCCATCCAAACAATTAACTATTCAATAACAAACTACACCATGACGTGGAGACGGTAAGCCATACGTACACACGTATAGTGACTTTATCATTCATAGGATGGATAGAATAATAAATATGGTTGTACCATATTTATAATAACATCACAGTATGTATAAGGTACTGTATTTATTATTTTCGTATGGAAACAACAATGAAAGAGGAAGTGGAAGAAGAAAATAACTTTTAAAGAGGTGATTAAATTATTACCTATTCTTAAGGTGCTTCTTTTTGATTTGATCAAAAGGGCTCCATAGGTTGGATTTTTTTATCAAATTAAGGCCTATAGATTGAATTTAGTGTATTTGGGAGGATTTTGGGTAGGTTTTGGCTGATCCAAATGGCTTTGGAGATGTGATTTTGAGAGAAGGGTAAGTACCCTTTTATAAGAGAGGTGGGGTCACTTTAGGAAAGGCTTGAAATATTAATTTATTATAAAATCATATTCAGTTTATAATGGCTCCAAAAGTATTTATTTCTAGGAAAAGGTGGGTCTGGGTTGAAAACCTCTCATCTAATAGGTTTTATACAGGTTTAGGTCACCATATTAACCATATCTTTTAGATTTAACTCTAACTTAAACAGTTTAACTTTTACCATGTATTATTGTATTATTATAATAAATGGTTAATAAACATACTATAAAAAGCCAAGAGAAGCCCAAGTGGTTCATTATTGATATATATATCCTTTTCTAAGTCCTTTGGACAAACCTTAGATTTTTTAAATATTATATCATTTAATAATATAGTATTTGTTTGAAAAACTCATTTATGTCAATTTTGACACTATTTGGTATTTTGTTTTTGTGAAAGTCCTAAAAACATTATCACTTCGAAAAAATTTTTATTAAACCCCAAAATTTCATATTAACCTATAAAATTATAGGAATACATCAAAAGTCTCAACTTTAATTTATTTAGATACTTATAATATCAATTATTTTAATCTCATTAATAGGGAAATTATTGCATCATCATTGTGTCATAATTAAATTTACTAATTAAATTTTTAAAAATTATAAATAAAACACCATTATGTAGAAAATACTTTTATCTTTATAATGAATATTTATAGTCAAATTTATCTTATGTATAACCCTGTATTAAAAAAATTAGTTATTAAAATTTGAATTTAACACTTTTAACTCTTCTTTAAATAAAATAATAATAAATGCCCTAATATAATCCAAGTGGATCAAAGAAGATAATATTTTATTCCTAATGTTGATTTTTTTTAAATACACTTATCCAATAGAATTAGGACATGTGTTAGGGTAATTATAATATCATTTTTATCATTAATTACCGTATTTACGTTTAACTGAGGTAAATAAAATTCAAATGTTACTATTCACACACTATTATTTTCATCTTATTGAACCACATTTTACTTAATGATGTCGACCATGTCTCTTGGAGTTTTTAAATTCAATTCATAGAGACGTTAAAATTACATTTTATGTAAATTTGCTAATGTGCCTATAAGGAGGGCAAAAGATGTTAAAATAATTCAATAAAATTTTATACAAATAATTTTTTTATAAAATGACTCCAAGGAATTACATTGAACTAATATAGGTACTGTGTATCTATTTTGACTTACAATAAATTTAAATAAAATAAAAAATTATTTAAATAAAAAGTCAGTCTTAAACAATAACGCAATGTTTTTCACTATTCATCAAAAAAAGTTTCTAGAAAAATAAAAAAAATTTACCCTAAGATAATTTTGATATTCCAAATCGAAAAATGAAGTCCATTTTGAAATTAAAATTTAAAAAATTTCAAAAAGTGGGTATTGCTATTCATAATAGCTAGTTTGGTTGGTCATGGTGTGCTTGAACTCGAAGTTGCCTACAACGCAAGCTATTGAATTAATCAAAGAGAAACATACCATGGAAGCTTGGGGTGTTAGAAGGTATGTCACAATAGAAAATCCATAATAATTTATTTTATTTATTTTATAATTTTATCTAGTTTTAAAATTTTCTTTGTAGAGGTATGGGCCAGACCCGACATAAGATTTTGGTTTTTGCTGATAAATCAATGTTTTTGCTTAGAAGTGTCTGATACGAGGGAAGGTCACGAGTGAAGCCGTATGGCTTCGCTAGAACAATATGCACTTTCTCAGTATGTGGTTAATTATTTTTTTGATCAGATAAAAATTTAAGTGAACGCTAAAGATACAATTATATTTGAACTGTTCAAAATAATAATAATAATAATAATAATAATAGGATTAAGGTTATTATTATTATTGTTGTTGTCATTAATATTATTGTTATTATTGTTATTATTGTTCTTAATATTATTATTATTATTGTATTGGTTAACAATTTTATTAGGTTTCTTTTCTTAAGTCGTTTTTATTCTTGTCATCATTACTATAATTAGGTTTTTAATATTAAATATTTTTCATAATTATAGAAATTACTAGCTTGTTATTATTATTATTATTATTATTGTGATTAATTTTAAATTGGGTTAGATTTTATTTAGGTTTTATTTAGATTTTATTTTTATTTTTATTTTTTTTCTTTCTCTCCATCACCTCTCTCATCCGACTGCGCAAGACCCCCCCCCTTCCTCTTGGTTTTAGCACAGCACCCCCCCCCCCCCCTTGAACCCAAGGTCACCCCCCCCCCCCCCAATTTTGGCCCGACGACCCCCCTCACCCGCTGGCCTCCTTCAGTGCACCACTGTTGCACACCGACCCTCCCAGCCAAACTGCTTCCGAGCAGTTCCCCTCCTGCTCTCGACCGACTCCATCCCGGCCTCCTTCGGGGCATGGGACCACCGCCACACAAACCTCTCCCTCACCGGAACCACCCTCCCCCTTTTGGCCAGATGCCTGCACGCATCACCTCCCCTTGGCTTCTCCTCTGGCGTGGCCTCCTCTAGCAAACTAGACCACCTCTCCCTACTGACCTACTCTCCCTACACCCTGGACAGCCTCCTGCATCCCACCAACAGCCTCTTCAGAGCTTCGTCTATCCTCCCGCACCCTTTCCGTAGGAGCTTTCTCCTCAGACTGAGTTGGTTTTGCATTTTGGGTAATTTTTTTGGTTAGGTTTTGGTTGGTGTTTGGTTCGTTTATGATATAATTGATCTGACTTCATGTTCTTAGGGCTTAGTTGTGTTGTTTATGGTGCATTTGTCAAGTGGTGGAGTTTGCGCACCGTAGTTGCGAAGTTTCGATACCGAAGGTATGTGTTTCCTCATATATTTATTATTTGACGAATTAATTTTCCTATTTAATTAATTTAGTATAATCATTGATTAGTTTTCTTGGTGCGAATATAGTTTCACTTAAGGTTTAATATGATTTCTATGTGTTTAGTAGTGTTTATTTAATATGAATGTTCTGATTTTGTGAAAACTCATGCTGAGCTTTTTGTGGTGTTTTATTAGCCTTATTGTTGGCTTATTATGTTGTGAAAGTGCTATGAATTCTGTTTTATCTTGTTTTTGGTGTTGCGTCATGGTGCACTTGGTTTTAGAAAAGATGTTTTGAGTGTGTTATTGGAGTAAACCGTTGATTTGATATTTCAAATGTTTTATAAATTGTTTAAGTGTTTAATTCCTTTATTAAATTATATGTATAGTGAGTGGTCCCTTCATTGGGGGTTCGAGTCATCGACAGCAAGGACCTATGTATACACATATACATGAAAATGTATATTCATGTGGGTGAAGCGGTCTCGGGTTTCCCCTGTCAAAAGCTGCATGTTCTGAGGTAGGTCCCCTATGCCCTGATATTTAATTATAATTTTCATAATCGATTAGGGTTTTATTAAAAGTGCATCTTCTTATTCAATATTAAATACATATTCTATATATATATGAAAATGTTTTTGTTTTGTGAAAACTGATTCCCTTAATGTTTTGAACATAAAGTGGGTATTTCCAAATATGCGTGGTCGTTTGGACAATTTTGTTGTAAAAGTGAAATGGCATGTTGTTTTCTAAAGAAGTTCCAAAATGATCTCCAAAAATGGTCTTTGGTTGAACATGTTTTCTAAAGTATAATCATACATGTGGAGTAATGATGCGTGTTTGGCACTTTGAAAATGTTTTACAAAATTGGAAAACACCTCTTGAGGCATCCCCCCTAGTTTGAGAAATGTAATGCAAGTGTTAAAGTTTTATTTGTGATAAGTTCCTAGTGTTGATTCTTATGCTTGTGTGGCGTGAAAGAGGGGGGAATGTGCTAAAGGAGGGAGAACAATAGTGAGAGGTTGAATGAGTTTTGGATAAAGATAGTGTTGTGTACATATTTGTTTTCTTGATAAAAACTCACCACCACCTGAAACAGAGCACAATGGGAAACCTGGGTATCTAGGTGGGGGAAACTAGGACATGTGGACTAGTGGTCCGGAGGTGACTTGACCTGGTTTCACTATAGTTTTTGATGATTTCAACACTAACTAAACATATGAATGACTGAGGGTTGTGGTCTTCTAAGACACGTTTTCTAAGGTTCGTGGTCTTCTAAGCCACATTTTTTGAGGTTCGTGGCCTTCTAAGCCACGTTTTCAGAGGGTCTTGGCATTCTAATACATGCTTCACCGAGACATGAAGATCTTAGGTAACCAACTAAAAGTAGCTTCTTAGGGACTTCCCATGGTGCTTGTGATATTATTTTCAATTCAACTGTTTCATTCTTGTTCCCTATTTTGTGAAAACCATATATGAATCTAAATTGGTCTCTTTAAATTTTGAAATGTTAATGCATGATCAAAACCTATTTTGAAAATGGAAGAGAAATGTTTTTCTTGGAAATGTAAGGTTGTTATTTGAATTTGAAGATTTAACAACATTATTTTATTATGACTTATTTTCAAACTATCATGATTTTGATTTCTTATTAAAGGTAGTGGCATAGGGAGTTGCTGTATTTTGGTGTTCCTACTGAGCATCTCGGTGCTCATGCCTACTTTATATTTTCAGTTTCATGTTCTTTTTTTGGATCTCTTGTAACGACCCGAAATTTTGAATAAATCTTGTTTCCTAATTTCATGTGTTATTTTTTTTATACTCAAAAAAACTGTTTTATTTGATAAACATGATTATAAATAAAATGAGACCATTGGTTTTTGAGTGTTATATGACCATCGGTCAATATGACCGCCGTGAACAAAATGTTTTGATTATTGTCTCTAAATTTAAGTAATCTTGGTTAATTATTATAGAAAGAAGATTTGATGGCCTCACCTAGTAGCCTTGGGCCGATCGAAGCCCATCTAACAGAGCTTGGGAAGGAGGTAGCACCATTGGGCTTTGCTCTGGACCAAATCCAAGCCGAACTTCATCATGTGAAGCTAGAACGGAATCGCCTTCACGAGAAGTTCAAACTGATAGAAATTACTACTCGGGCAATGTTGACTGAGCCGCCCCAAAATTCTATCACCCTAGCACACCTTACTCTTAGGTCCTATGCTGGTATTATAAGGGGTTATGTAACGAGACCATAATTGCCTTGTGTAATCCTTGTTTTAAATAAAAATTGGGATTTCTTCTTATGATGAAATTTATGAATTTTCAAATGACTGGATAAAAATAGTATGCATATTTTTGATGAATTTTCAAAAGGATATTTTAAAAAAATGTTTGTGTAAACCTTAAATAACTTAAAATGTGTAATGATTCTCAAAAAATGGTCTTCTACTATTATGTTCAGTACAAAATTTAGAGTCTAATAAGATCAACATGATTTTTGATGAATAGTAAATTATTAATAGTGATTTTATGATTAGGATTAGTAATATGACCAAATGGATTTGTAATCTCACTTAAAGAAAGTTTTAAAATAATCTAGTCACCTTGATTAAGTAATGTGATTCAATAAAATGGTTAAATAACGGTTTCATAAATTATTATTCAAGTATTAGTTTTTTTGGGTGAATAGTGTTTTTAATTAAAAATTTAATTAAAAATAATTAGAAAATTATTTTTATAAAAAGGACTTTATTTTTGAACTCAGAGCATCGATATTATGTTATGGTAATTTTTGGGGATTTTTCTGGAAAAAATGAATTCTCGATGAATAGTGTTTTTATTTAAAAATTTAATTAAAAATATTTGGAAAATTATTTTTATAAAATGGAGTTCATAAACGTAATTAGAGCATCTATATTTAGTTAAGGTGAAATTTTGGGATTTTTCTGAGAAAGATGAATTTTTCAGTGAATAGTAAAAATGCAGTTTTAGGGTTTCGGTATGTTTAATGACATCATAGCTGTGTCATGATGATGTCATGAGTTATTTTAAGGGTTGGCCGGCCAAGGGTGATGAATTATTGTTTTGGGGGACCCATTTGGCCTAACTCCATGATAAATGCCAAGGGAGAGCACATGGGTTTGAGAAAAGCACATGTGAGGTGTCCCTTGGCCATTAATGCCGTGTCCCCTCACTTTCCCTATAAATACCAAGCCCTCCTCTCATCAATTCGACTCCTCAATCTTCCCCAACGAAGTTCTGGTCTAATTACCTCCCAAGGAGTCCTCCCAAGGTTCCCCCAAGCCCTCAAGGTCCCAACCATTGAGGTTTAAGAGTTACATTTTAAGGTAAGAGATCCGACCCCTCTCTTTCTTTTCAAGTGATCTCTTTTATGTCATTCCTTTTATGCTCCATGTTCTTATTTTGGAGGATGTTATTTTATACTCCTCTTACTGCCCTTTTTATGTTCATATGATGAATGACCCCCTCTTACTCTCATCATTTCGTTTTAAGAAAGTTTAAGTGGCGCTGTTAGGCTGTCGAATTTTCAAGGGATTCATTCACCTTTCTCCTTTTCAAAGTTATACTTTCATGTCAAGTCTTTCAAGTTCATTTTAATTATGTTGGGGAATGATCTCTATATTTATCATACTGGTCTTTTATGATCATATGATGAGAGACCTCATTTTATCTCTTCAATTCATTATTTTGAAGTTTTAAGTGGCGTCGTTAGGCTGCTGAATTTTTAAGTGGTTCTTCACCCTTCTCGTTTTGAAGATCTACTTTCATGTCAATTCTTTCAAGTTCCTTTCTATTATTTTGGGGTATGATCTCTATATCTATCATACTGGACTCTTATGTTCATATGATGAGAGACCCTATTTGACCTTTTCAATTCAATTTTGTTGAAGTTTAAGTGACGCCGTTATGCTGCCGAATTTTCACAAGAGAAATCTTGTTTTGTTTTCTTCCTTTCATGTTCTTCATTTCATATGGTATATTTTCAAATTTCATTACCATGTTCTTCAATCCCTTATATTTTTTCCCTCTACTGTTTTATGGGTCATTTATGAATGTTTGACCCATGTCCCCTCTCTTCTCAATGTTTTCTAAAACCTTGTAACATAGCCGTTATGCTGCAGAATTTTCGTCTCAAAGTGCCTCTCTCTCTTTTCTAAAAATTATTTTATGTTATAAAGTGAATACTAAAATATCTTATTTCTACAGGGGTATTCACATATATATCAAAATGTTCTATTTTAAATTATGGGATTCACATACATGAAACCCTCTTTCCCTTTCCGTGGGTTTAAAGTGACGTAACGATCATGTCTTTAAAGCAGTTTTTAAAACGTTATGATTATGAAATGAAACCCATTTATTTCATGATATGTTGGTTATTTATGAAATGTTTGATGATGATATATGTGGATCACATGATAATAAAGGCAAATTTAAGGGTGCGCCCTGATAGCGCTCCAATGCATTGGGTAATGATGTAACCACTAGAGATTACAATTTTCACGATACCTTGGTGAATAACCTTGGTAATTTTCAAATGACACCTTGGGGATGGACCTTGGTGATATGTTCATGATTGTCTATGTTAAATGATGTAGCCACATATTCAAGTTATGAAAAATGTTGTTTTTATTATGAAATGCCTCATGATTTCTTTCTCATGCCTTAAAGTTCTTTTCATGTCATTATTGAAGTATATCAAGTTCACATGTAAAATGTTCCTCTTGTTTCCCTTACTGGGCCTTCTGCTCACCCTTTATTTTGATGTGTGTTCCCAGGTTATGAGATGCAGTAATGAACCTAGGATGAACTTGAGGATAAGCCTTTCAAGTGTTTAAGAAGAATGTTTTTTTTCTCTTTCATTTATTATGTTCCTGGTTTCCAAGACACTAAACCTTAAAGATCCTCGGTTTTGTAAAATGTAATGAAAGTTTATGTGAGAAAAGGCGGGATGCTATAGTTGGTATCAGAGGATGGTTTAGTTATTTGTGGAAATTAGGATATAAAAACCTTAGGAAGAACCCTATAGAAGAGTTTAAATATAGGAAATCTTCCCGGTATTTTGGTGAGTATTGGGTAAGGGGTTTCCAAGCAAATACATCCCTGTCTGGATACGAGCAGGTAGAGGTGGCTCCGGCACAGATGTACATAGGGGTAAAACCCGAAAACACTGCTTTGAGCTAGACTCGAACGGGAACTGGTACACGACAACGGGCCTTGCTGCACTCTTGGTTACGACACTCCCGGGGGATATGCTTTGGTAAATTCATAAGCTTAGTATGAACCATTGTTAAAGGAACAAAGATAAAATAAAATAAAGGTTCACATAAGAATATATGATCATGGATAACCTAGAAGGGAACCTAGGGGATCACAAGTTAGGGTATACTTTACTTCTACATGTTATCCTTAGATGCTTTAAGTTTCTTTTCATGATTATTGGCTAAGTATTTAATCCCCTAACTATAGCTTCTTTTCTTAGTTAATGGCGGGAAATGGAAGAACATGTCCCAACAACCAATGTGATAGGAAATGCTATGATTGCCGTATTAATACGACCGAGATTATTAGGGGATTAAAAGATGATTATTATTTTGGAAGACGTTCACTATTTTGAGGACCATATATGATCAAGGTAAATAGATTACTACGGTATTTTCATTGAGGAGTAAGTTTGATTTATATTTTGATTAATCAATGAATTTAAGGTGGACTTATAGTAATTTAGGTTACTTACGGGAATGATTAACCTATCTTGGGTAAAATATGTTTAGGTTAGCTATTTTGTTATAAGATGTTAGGAGTGGTTGATGTTGTTTAGAGATGAACAATGAAGTTTATTTTGGAAGACTATGTTATCAAGTCCTTCTTGTATTTGGGTTTCAATCTTAGTTTGGTTTATTTCGAGGAATTTTAAGGACTGTTATTTATGGAATGGTCTGTGATGAACTTTGGGTATTACCATGGAACATTGAAGATTTAAAATTAGTTTCCATTCCTATGGTATTCTTCATTTTTGAAGAGTTGTTTAACCTTACCCTTTCTGTTTTGGGATAATGTATAAAGATAGAAGAAATATATAGTTAATCTATTATGGATTATGTGATTCTCTAGAAGATGATTCTTGTGTTTTTATGAGACCAAGTAGTTTTGAATGCTCATCGTTTGGAGGAAAGGATTAGTTTTGGTAAAAACTTATTAAAGGGTGAAACTCTACATGAAGGTAGATATATTTCCTTATGTTTTTGTTCTATGTTGTAAATGAATTCCTCAAAATTATGAAAAGGAATGTAAAACAAAAACGTTGTTGGTTTACGTTTCCTACTAGGTAATCAAAGACCGCTTACACACATAATAATTTTGGGATTTTCTAGTGGTTAAATTCCTCCTAATCATGTTTTCTATCACTCTCCTTTAGAACGTTACCCTTTGTTTTTTTTCCTCCATGTCCATGTTTCCTACATGAAATCCTAGTATGAGTAAACTCGGGTGGCCTTTGTACTTCCTTTTCTTTCTTTTAAAGTAATAGTGTTACTGACTCTTTTTCCAATGTTGGACTTTCAATGAAATTTCAAAACCCAATTTAAAAAATTGCAAGGACGCAATTTCTTAAGGGGGAAGATTGTAACGACCCGAAATTTTGAATAAATCTTGTTTCCTAATTTCATGTGTTATTTTTTTTATACTCAAAAAAACTGTTTTATTTGATAAACATGATTATAAATAAAATGAGACCATTGGTTTTTGAGTGTTATATGACCATCGGTCAATATGACCGCCGTGAACAAAATGTTTTGATTATTGTCTCTAAATTTAAGTAATCTTGGTTAATTATTATAGAAAGAAGATTTGATGGCCTCACCTAGTAGCCTTGGGCCGATCGAAGCCCATCTAACAGAGCTTGGGAAGGAGGTAGCACCATTGGGCTTTGCTCTGGACCAAATCCAAGCCGAACTTCATCATGTGAAGCTAGAACGGAATCGCCTTCGCGAGAAGTTCAAACTGATAGAAATTACTACTCGGGCAATGTTGACTGAGCCGCCCCAAAATTCTATCACCCTAGCACACCTTACTCTTAGGTCCTATGCTGGTATTATAAGGGGTTATGTAACGAGACCATAATTGCCTTGTGTAATCCTTGTTTTAAATAAAAATTGGGATTTCTTCTTATGATGAAGTTTATGAATTTTCAAATGACTGGATAAAAATAGTATGCATATTTTTGATGAATTTTCAAAAGGATATTTTAAAAAAATGTTTGTGTAAACCTTAAATAACTTAAAATGTGTAATGATTCTCAAAAAATGGTCTTCTACAATTATGTTCAGTACAAAATTTACAGTCTAATAAGATCAAAATGATTTTTGATGAATAGTAAATTATTAATAGTGATTTTATGATTAGGATTAGTAATATGACCAAATGGATTAGTAATCTCACTTAAAGAAAGTTTTAAAATAATCTAGGCACCTTGATTAAGTAATGTGATTCAATAAAATGGTTAAATAACGGTTTCATAAATTATTATTCAAGTATTAGTTTTTTTGGGTGAATAGTGTTTTTAATTAAAAATTTAATTAAAAATAATTAGAAAATTATTTTTATAAAAAGGACTTTATTTTTGAACTCAGAGCATCGATATTATGTTATGGTAATTTTTGGGGATTTTTCTGGAAAAAAATGAATTCTCGATGAATAGTGTTTTTATTTAAAAATTTAATTAAAAATATTTGGAAAATTATTTTTATAAAATGGAGTTCATAAACATAATTAGAGCATCTATATTTAGTTAAGGTGAAATTTTGGGATTTTTCTGAGAAAGATGAATTTTTCAGTGAATAGTAAAAATGCAGTTTTAGGGTTTCGGTATGTTTAATGACATCATAGCTGTGTCATGATGATGTCATGAGTTATTTTAAGGGTTGGCCGGCCAAGGGTGATGAATTATTGTTTTGGGGGACCCATGTGGCCTAACTCCATGATACATGCCAAGGGAGAGCACATGGGTTTGAGAAAAGCACATGTGAGGTGTCCCTTGGCCATTAATGCCTTGTCCCCTCACTTTCCCTATAAATACCAAGCCCTCCTCTCATCAATTCGACTCCCCAATCTTCCCCAACGAAGTTCTGGTCTCATTACTTCCCAAGGAGTCCTCCCAAGGTTCCCCCAAGCCCTCAAGGTCCCAACCTTTGAGGTTTAAGAGTTACATTTTAAGGTAAGGGATCCGACCCCTCTCTTTCTTTTCAAGTGATCTCTTTTATGTCATTCCTTTTATGCTCCATGTTCTTATTTTGGAGGATGTTCTTTTATACTCCTCTTACTGCCCTTTTTATGTTCATATGATGAAAGACCCCCTCTTACTCTCATCATTTCGTTTTAAGAAAGTTTAAGTGGCGCCGTTAGGCTGTCGAATTTTCAAGGGATTCATTCACCTTTCTCTTTTTCAAAGTTCTACTTTCATGTCAAGTCTTTCAAGTTCATTTTAATTATGTTGGGGTATGATCTCTATATTTATCATACTGGTCTTTTATGATCATATGATGAGAGACCCCATTTGATCTCTTCAATTCATTATTTTGAAGTTTTAAGTGGCGTCGTTAGGCTGCCGAATTTTTAAGTGGTTCTTCACCCTTCTCGTTTTGAAGTTCTACTTTCATGTCAATTCTTTCAAGTTCCTTTCTATTATGTTGGGGTATGATCTCTATATCTATCATACTGGACTCTTATGTTCATATGATGAGAGACCCTATTTGACCTTTTCAATTCAATTTTGTTGAAGTTTAAGTGACGCCGTTAGGCTGCCGAATTTTCACAAGAGAAATCTTGTTTTGTTTTCTTCCTTTCATGTTCTTCATTTCATATGGTATATTTTCAAATTTCATTACCATGTTCTTCAATCCCTTATATTTTTTTACCTCTACTGTTTTATGGGTCATTTATGAATGTTTGACCCATGTCCCCTCTCTTCTCAATGTTTTCTAAAACCTTGTAACATAGCCATTATGCTGCAGAATTTTCGTCTCAAAGTGCCTCTCTCTCTTTTCTAAAAATTATTTTATGTTATAAAGTGAATACTAAAATCTCTTATTTCTACAGGGGTATTCACATATATATCAAAATGTTCTATTTTAAATTCTGGGATTCACATACATGAAACCCTCTTTCCCTTTCCGTGGGTTTAAAGTGACGTAACGATCATGTCTTTAAAGCAGTTTTTAAAACGTTATGATTATGAAATGAAACCCATTTATTTCATGATATGTTGGTTATTTATGAAATGTTTGATGATGATATATGTGGCTCACATGATAATAAAGGCAAATTTAAGGGTGCGCCCTGATAGCGCTCCAATGCATTGGGTAATGATGTAACCACTAGAGATTACAATTTTCATGATACCTTGGTGAATAACCTTGGTAATTTTCAAATGACACCTTGGGGATGGACCTTGGTGATATGTTCATGATTGTCTATGTTAAATGATGTAGCCACATATTCAAGTTATGAAAAATTTTGTTTTTATTATGAAATGCCTCATGATTTCTTTCTCATGCCTTAAAGTTCTTTTCATGTCATTATTGAAGTATATCAAGTTCACATGTAAAATGTTCCTCTTGTTTCCCTTACTGGGCCTTCTGCTCACCCTTTATTTTGATGTGTGTTCCCAGGTTATGAGATGCAGTAATGAACCTAGGATGAACTTGAGGAGAAGCCTTTCAAGTGTTTAAGAAGAATGTTTTTTTTCTCTTTCATTTATTATGTTCCTGGTTTCCAAGACACTAAACCTTAAAGATCCTCGGTTTTGTAAAATGTAATGAAAGTTTATGTGATGAAAAGGCGGGATGCTATATCTCTCTTGCAGTAATCTTATTTCTATGTTTTGTGGTGACCCATTAGGTCACTTGGAGGTATGTTTAACTTTCTATTCTTATTCTATTTTCAATTTCACGTTTTTAGCTACTTCTCTTAGTTTATGTCGGTTATTTATCTGTCTTCTCTGGGATAAATCATTCCCAACTTCCTCATTGTGGTTCCCGACACTAGTTTCCAGCCCGTGGGGATCGGGAACGCCCTTTGGACCATGTTGCGGACTGGGTCGGGATCCGGGTTAGATGACGACCCAGCCTGGTTTGTGAAAAAATGGCATCAGAGGAGGTAATGTTCTTTTTATTATGGGTGTTAGGTAGATCGGAGATAGGACTATCGATACTCTAGTGGTATTTGTGGGGAGAGTGTTGCGAACTCTTACTCGTTTTGATCCTCGAGTAACCAGGGGTAGCTTGGGATTTATGTTTTTGACTTTGGTCTGTGTGGATGGGGGATGACAATATGAGTAAACCGGTTCTACACCCGGTCTCACAGGGAGTAGCAACCCATGTGATGCCTGAGAGTATAGTTCGACACTCTTAGTGGTTAGTTCTTTCCTAGGGCATGGTCTCCTAAACCATGTAGCTGGGTTAGACATGAAAACCGGTCCTCTACCGAGGTTCTTTAATGTTTGTGATGTCTTTCTTCAGTTTTGGGTTGGCGCAAAAGTGTTTAACTATTATTATTATTTTTTTAAAGCAGAGCAAACCTTGGGGTTGCTCTTATTTTTTTCTCTCACTGTGAGTTTGACATGATTCCTATGGGGTGTTTCTTTTGAACCTTGTCTATGGAATTTGGAGTTTAATTTGTCGAATTCGAATTTCTAAAAATTTGTCTTGGGTTATTTGAAATCGAGGTGGGTTGTTTTAGAAATGGAAAACACTCTGGAAATTTTCTTTGAATTTTTGAAATGGTTTTGGAAGAAAAAAAGGTATTTTTAGATATTGAGAATGTTTTCTTTTGAAATCGGAGTAGCCTTGTTTCTTTCCAGTGGTATTCCTATGGGTGCTCGCATGTGTGTGTGGATGTGATTAATGAACAGTTGGTGAATCGTGTGGACAGGTGCCTGAGTGGCATGAAAATTAATACTTGTGAGGCACCATGGAATATCTGTGGTGATTGATTGATTTCTAAGGCTGCTTTTGATTTCCTAGAAAGTGGGATTTTCTCTTACAAGGGTTTTTGTGCTTAAATGGTTTTGTAATTGGAAAATGGTTTCAATTCTGGAGTGAAATCGATGGGTTAAAAATAGTTTTTGTGTTTTATTATACTGTGCTTGTTTTTTCAAGCAGATGGTTTTACTTAAGAATGAATTGATGTTTTAAATTGGAATTGTTGGATTTGTGTCTGGTATGTGGATGACTTTTTGTGATGTGTTTGGAGTTTTGGAAGGCTCTTTTTTGTTTCTTGTTCAGTATATGCCCCCTAGAAATGTCCCATGGGTTCCAGCAAGTCTCTCAGTTCTTGGCTCAGCCCAGACTCCCAATGGAGTGGCGGAGTTGTGTTCTACTCAGTGGTGTTGACTGTTCGTAGTCGTTGAGGTCGGTTGGAAGTCATTGAGTTCTTTGGGAAAGTTGTAAGTGTCTGGTTTTGGAGGAACTCTAGATGTTGTGTATGCATTAGTTGTCTCGAGTATGTTTTGAGGAGCGAGACTAAACTAGAAAATGGTGATAGTTTCGTTTTTCTTGTGAATAGAGATGTCATGAGCAACCCTCAATACTAGACTCATTTCACATTTGTACCTAAGTGAAGGTGATGGAAAGTGGTGGATCTCGTAGGTGATTGAATAGTCAACAGAGGGTAAAGGATGTATGTTGACCTTTCTAATGAGCTACTGTCTTGTTCCCTAGAGGTTGTGTGGAATGATCAGTTTAAATCTCGTAATAGTTGTTGGTTCTGTTTATACAATGGTTAGTGAAATATTCCTCATCCAATGAGGAGCGTGAACCAATATGACTTGTTCTTGGAGTTCTCCTTCCATCAGTTTTCGTAGCACGTTTTACAAACCACTCAATCTCTTACCTCTAGTGTGGTCAGTCAGACACTCTAAGTCGTTCGCTGCAATTCTCAGTTGTTTTGTTGGTGGAGTTGTCTCTTGGGACATGAGGAGAAGTATGCTGGTTGCTTTTTCAGTAGAGGAAGTTCCAGTCAAAGGTGGTCATCTTATGACTGTGAGGTGGTATAAGATACATACATCAAGGCCCCAGCCATAGGTCTCAGGGTGAAGCTTGCGCACAGTCAAAAAAAACTCGTCGGACATGCGCTGGGCTTGGTCCAACTTAAGTCCATAGTTTCGGACTGGGAACGACTTAAAATTTCCCTATTCTGGTATTTCCTCTAAAGGATTCATTTTTTTTTGTGAGGGTCAGGAACCCTTGTCTCCTTGTTGTGGTCATTTGTATTCTTGTAAAGTCAGCGGGCGTGCTCCGTGAACGTTCTTGTGGTCAGTTTGGGATCAGAATTGTACTCGTCTAAGAGATGCTTCTGTCTTGTGGGATTAACGCGCACATGTCCAGTTCACCGTTAGGTTATAAGTTTCTACTATCAAAAACATATCATGTGGTGGATTTTTGTTTACTATGGGAATTTTCTATGTAATCGGCCCATGTTGGTGGGTTTGTGATGAAGGGTTTAGTTAGTATTTCTCAAAGTAAACTGGGAATGCCGGCAGCGGGTTCCGTGGTGTTAGCAAATTATAAAATGGTGGGGAGACCCATTACTGGTCTTGTTGGTGTCTCTTCCTGTGTTAGTTTGGTTTAACTTGGGGATATTTGAGGGTCAATCAAGTGTTAAAAGTATGATTGGGCTTTTGAGTCGTTTTGGTTTGGAGAACCAATGTTGGACAAGAATCCTAATATGGTGGGGAGACCACCATAGGACAAGCTTGTGGAAGACTTTGTTTTCAAAGTGTGCTTGGCAGGGAAACCCCTTACTTCGACTCCGCCTGACCATGACCATGCTAATTAGTTATCTCCGATAGTGGGTCGATGAACGTTTGTTCTTGGAGATCTCGAGCTGCCCTGGTAATCCCTAAGTTAGGGGTCAGGGTTTTCCATGTTTTACGTAACACCCCCAGATTTTATGAAAAATATTCTTTTTAATCTTATTAATGTCTTGTGTTGTACGCTACACCAAAAGGATCTTGCACTACACGCATCCCTGACTTGTCTTTCATTACACGCAATCGCGACCTTCCACGATAACGTGTGTTGTACGCAATATCGAGTTTTACTAAACAATGATATGTTATATAAACTAGCTGTTATGAATAGTAATACCCACTTTTTAAAATTTTATAAATTTTACCTTTATAAATGGACTTCATTTTTGGATTCAGAATATCGAAATTAGCCTTGGGTGAAGTTTTGGTATTTTACTGAAAACTTTCAATTTTTGATGAATAGTGAAAACACTGGGTTACTGTTTAAAAACCAACTTTTTATTTAAATAATTATTTATTTTATTTAAATTTATTTTAGGTAAAAATTGATACATAATACCTATATAAGTTAAATGTAATTCATTGGAGTCATTTTATAATAACTGTAGATATATAAAAAATTTATTGAACTTTTCACCGTCTTTTAACCACCTCCTAGGAGAATTTGGAAATTCACATAAAACTTAATTTTACTACTTCTGTGAGTGGAATTTTAAAAAATCCTAGAGACACAGTTAATATCAAGGACTAAAATGTGGTTCAATGAGATGAAAATAGCATTGGTGAATAGTAAATGTTTACTTTTATTTACCACGGTTAAAAGTAAATAGGGTAATTAAGGGTAAAAATGATATTATTATTACCATAACACATGTCCTAATTCTATTAGATAAGTTTAATTCGACCAAAAACAACCTTAGGAATAAAATATGACCATTTAGATCCACTTGGATTAGATTAGGACATGTATTATTAATTTATTTAAAGAAAGGTTAAAATAGTTAAAATCAAAGTTTAATAAGTAATTCAATTTTAATATAAGCTTTTACATAATATAAATTATACTATAAATATTAATTATAAAGATAAAAAGATTTCATACCTAATGGTATATTATTTATAATTTTTAGACATTAAATAATTTAAGTTATTTATGACACAATGGTGACGCAGTAATTACCTAAATAATGAAATATTAAAATAATTGATATTATAAATACCCAAATAAATGTAATTTGAGACTTTTTATGAATTACAATAATTTTTAAGGTTAATATGACATGTTAGTATTGATTTAATTAACTTTTTTTTAACTAATCATACTGTTATTAGTTTCACAAAAATCAATTACCAAATAGTGTCAAAAGTGACATAAAATAGTTTTTAAAACAAATATTATATTATTAATTATTATTTTATACCTAAAAATCTAAGGCTCGGCCAAATAACTTATATAAGGATATATATATTAATAATGAACCACTTGGGGTTCTTTTTCCTTGTTATAGTAAGTTTATTAACCATATAGTGTAAGAAAATAAGAAGACATGGTAAAAGTTAAATTATTTAACATAGAGTTAAATCTAAATGATAAGGTTAACATTGTAACCTAAACTTGTCTAAAATATTTTTTTTGAGAGTATTTCGACCCATACACACTTTATCTTCGAAATAAATCAATTTTGAGCTATTATAAACTGAATATGTCTTTATTATAAAATAATATTTTAAGATTTTTCAAAGGTGCCCCGCTCCTCCCTTATAAAATGGGCACCCCTTCCCTCTTCTCATCACACCCTTTTGAGCCTTGAATCTCTGCCAAAACCTACCCATTTCTCTTCTACACTTACCTTGAAACATTCTGGAGGTTCTGGTCTTCTCAAAAGACCAACTCTACTTCCTTAAGAGGAAGCTTAAAGGAGGTGCATCGAATAAGAGGTAATCTCTTCTTCTGATTCTCTCAAGTTTCTTTCTTCTTATACATCCTCTTATTTATTTGTTTCATTATAAAGTAATAATATTAGTATTAATTATATACTGATATGTTATTATAAATATGAAACAACCCTATTTCACCTTTTATCCATCCTACGGAATAATAAATCACCGTGTGTGCGTACGTACGGAATACCGTCTCCATGCCATGGTGTAATATGTTTTCGACCACCACCTTACTTGGATAGGTATAATGGTGTAAATAAATAACTATATATGATTATTGTAAAGTGATATTGATTCTAAAATATTATATATACACTTCAGTACAATTCCATGATCATGAGAATGATATCATCTCTCGTGCGTACATACGGACTACCGTATCCACGACGCGATGAGATTTATTCTCCATGTTAACTATTCATGAATGATTATAAAGTATATATAATTAATAATAATAAAATATATGACATAATAATGATACTGGATTTCTTTATATATATATATATGAATTTCATCTAATTAATTCCATTCAATTCAATAAGGAAATGAAAACAACGTTCATGCGTACGTACGGCCTACCGTCTCCATGAACGGTGTATTTCATTCCATTTATCGATCTATCCTATATATGTATATGATGAATGTATATTATATATATAAATCATGTTTTACATTCTGGAATTATGTAAATCAGGATATAAGTAATAATATCAAAAAAAACAAGTCGAAACACGTATGATAAATGAAACGATTTTACCCAAATCGATGCTTTTACATCGAATTTACAAAAGAACGGGTAATATAAAGTCATAAGTAAACCATATATGGTATCATAACAATTAATATGATTCTGTAATAAGTCAATGACATTATTTAAATCATTATACGAGAGGTTAGGATACATACGAAGCATATCAGATATAAGGTAAGGGATAATTATTCCAATCTCATTCTTATCCGAGATTGTTTATTCGTAAGTATTTAATGGGGTTATGTTTATTATCCATGTCCATATGTTTTCAAAATGTTTTCATAAAATGTTTATTTTTCTTCCATGTATGTTTAAAGTCTTTCTTACCTTTTTTTTACTTTTACCACATCTTAAGGATGGAATCTTTCTTTTTTTACCATACGAGGTACTTTTTGACTTTTCTGAAAAAAGTACGAGAAGAATGTTATTTTTAACCTATACGGCGTGAACGGATTTTTACGGTTTCATAACACCTCATTTTTATGAAACTTACTCTATAAGATTTTATGACTATTTTCAACAAAATACTTTTCTTTTAAAATTGCATGTAATTTTGTGAAAATAAAATGATTTTGAAGAAGAAAGGATATTTTCCTCAAGAATTCATTTCAAGTGTTTTATCAAAGCTATTTTCCATCTAAGATGACATTATTTCATATGTGTATGTTTCAAGTATAATGTATCTATGATTTACATGGTTTCACTTTTTTTATGATGAAATATCCATTTGTTTTATATGGATTATGTGATGATGGGACGATGTTTATGAAACCCATTTTATTTTTTGGTTTATGATGAATGTTTTAAGTTTATTTTGTGGGATAAGTAAGAATGATTTCATTATGATATGGGTGGTACCTATATATATGTCCAATTCATTGGGTAAATATTTATATCTCATGAGATATACATGGCTGGAATGGTAAGTTAAACCAGTTCAGTGTTATAGGACTGGAACGAGGAGTGAACTCGATTCAAAATGGGACTTTGTCCACTAAGATGGTCTTGTAAGCAATTCCATGGATACTATGGAAATTATAACATGTGATTAATGGATTCCACAATTACATGTTTTATTACAATTCTATTTTATCATGACTAATGTCCCTTTATGATCTATGCCTTGTGTACTTCTAAGATTTATGTCGTTGCTCATGATTTTGATGTCTAGATTTTATGTTCAAGTTTTTGCATTCAAATGTTTATAGATTGTTTTATGTTATCTATGCTTACACTTACTGAGCATTTGAGCTCACCCTTTATATGTTTTCTTTTCACCAGTATTTAAAGAAATGTTTTAGGTAAGAAAACAAAATGGGAAGATCTTTATGGGAGATGTTGAAGATCTTTCACCACGATTAGAAGATTATTTTCCGAGTTTCCAAAGACACTAAACTATTACAGTACTTGTGTGTCTATTTTCGTTATATATTAATTATTTCGAAAAATTAATGTAATGTCCATGTATGTCAATCTTTGGGTCTCTACAGTTGGTATCAGAGGAAAGGTTTAGTTAACCTTTGGAAACTAGGATGCGAAAACTTTAGTGAGATCCCTAGAGATATTTCTAAGGTATGTCTACGGATGTCCCTAAGGTTAAGTATAAGTATAGGTCATAGTCCTAGAATTATGGTAATGATATTATAATTAAACTTAATATGTTATATATTGAAGTTACTCCCCCTTTATTATGTTCTTTTCCAATCATGATTTTTGCCTCTCGCACTGTTTTTTTTGGGTTTTAGACGATGGCTGGAACCCGAAGGAACCGTGTTAATCAATTTAATAGACAATGCAATGATTGTCCTCCTAAGAAACCAAATGTGATGGGAGATGGAGTGAAAAATCTTATTGCTATACTTACACAAGCTATGAATCATTTCGGAATCCCAAATGATCAGAGAAGGGAACAATATTCTATTGAGTCCTTCATGAGGCAACGTCCACCGTCTTTCAATGGGTCTTCTGATCCACTTGTTGCTGAACAATGGATCAGTACCATTGAAAAGATATTTTGCATACTTCGCTGTTCAGAACATGAAAAATTCATTTTAACTGTTTACCGTTTAGAAGGTGAAGTAGATCAGTGGTGGACTCTAATTAATAATATAAGGCCCCAAGGTGAAATTGAATCCATGGAATGGGACGAGTTCAAGAACATGTTATTCAGTAAGTACTTCCCTCATATTCTTCGAACAAAGATGGAAAAGGAGTTTATTGATCTTAAGTAGAAGGATGATGAATCTGTTGGTATATAAGAAGATAATTTTACAAGACTTGCAAGGTATGCATCTGGCTTTATCATCCAACCTGAAAGTAAAGTTGATCGATTTTTCAGTGGCTTAAAACCAAGTCTTCAAAGGGCATTTGCTATAAGAGACTTCAGTAGCTATGAAGAAATTGTGTGTTGTGCTATCAAGGTAGAACTTGAAGTTGTTGTAACATATCCATCTCATGGTTTTGACAAGAAACGAAAGATGGATTTCAAGGAGAAATTTCAAAATAATGGTGAAAAGAAGATGAATGTTTCTTTATTCTCAAAGTGTGGAAAGATACATGGTGGAGATTGTCTTAAAGGGACTAAAAAAATTTTAAGTGTGGAAAAGAAGGTCATCGAGTAGCTGAGTGTAGAAGTAATGGAAAAAGGGTTGCTAATGATGTGAATAAAGAAAAGACTGCAGAGAACGCACCACCAACACTTCAATTATTCAAGTGCAAGGAAATGGGGCATTATGCTAATAAATGCCCTAATCCAAGGGAAGTCACATGCGATCATTATTTGTGATGTTGAGTATGACAATGATGTTGTGTAATTATTCAGTGTTTATGTAATGGTATTTCAAAATTGTATCATGGAATCTCATTTATAGTATCGTGGAATTTTGAAATATTTGTCTATTGGTCCATTGTGGTTTTCTGTAAGAATATGGTACTAGAAACCAAGAAAAGTGATTCAAATATTTTGGAAAGCAGATGATATACGTATAATGAAGGGATAAGGAGAAAATAAATTGTTTGATAGTATTCATGAGCTCGTTATTGATATAAGGACTAAGTGATATCATGGTTTGAGTATATAGAATTTTTGGGATTTTGGTATGTGGAAAGAGTTAACTATTGACAGCATTCATGTTTTCACTAAGGTTCAATGGGTATTCATTTTCCAAGAAAATACATGATTAAGTTATTCACATGTTTGGAATGTGACCAACAAGATATATCTTATGATATATTTGGGATAAATGATGGGATTCACATGGTGGTTATGTTACCTCTCAAGTAATAATTTTCTTTACACTATGAGATTGGATAGAAGTATTTTTGATAAGCTCAATGGTTGGAATGGATTTAATTGGACATAAGATATAATTTTTTAAGGCTACAATTTTTTTCGATATTATTTATGGAATGTTATAATAATGTAGTTTTAGAAAAAGGACAACCTGCAGGACGGGCGACAACCCGTCGCGTCAGACAAGGCTGTGGGAATCGAACCCACAACTGAAGTGTGACAGGCCTTTATCGCCTACCACTGGCCTACAGGAAGTACCTGTTTAGTATAAACCTATTTTATTATATTAAGAAGTATGATATATGAAGTATAAGTCCATTTTAAGAACCATATATGATTAATCTCACTATAGATGGACTTATGTATTTTTGATAACATTTTCAAACCTTTTGTTTGAGACGGATGGAATGACCCATCATTCTATCACATGATCTGCTAACACTTCACGAATGACAAATTCAACTTCATTTCTTTAAGAGATGAAGTGAAAATTTTCCAAGGAATGACCAATGGTGAGACTGTACCAAAATCAAGAATGTATTTCTTCTAATTCCAATTTCATCAACTTTATGGAAATGATCTTGAAAACCAAAAATATTTTCCTTGTGCCCTTATATCCAATGAATCAGATGGTACCTTAGATCATCACAAATCTATGGAATTGTGATTGTTTTCTTTTTCGTATCCATGTTCTCTACTACTCTCCATCAGAACATGATGGTTAGATTTATCTTCCATATCCATATTTTCACCTATGTTCTCATATGTGGAAACCCAATGATTAGTTAATTTGGGTAACTGTTGCATTTTATACTTTAGTTTTTAAATATTGGTTTTGGTATTACTTTTTCCTATGTGGGTTTCTATTAAATAAACTTTAGAGTAGTAAACCATTTATAACCCCGACGAATTTCGAGGGAGAAATTCATTTTGAGGGGGGTAGAATGTAACACCCCAAGATTTTATGAAAAATATTCTTTTTAATTTTATTGATGTCTTGTGTTGTACGATACAACAAAAGGAGCTTTCACTACATGAATCCCTGACTTGGCTTGCATTACACGCAATCGCAACCTTCCACGATAGCATGTGTTGTACGCAATACTGAGTTTCACTAAACAACGATATGTTATATAAACTAGCCGTTATGAATAGTAATACCCACTTTTAAAAATTTTATAAATTTTATCTTTCTAAATGGACTTCATTTTTAGATTCAGAATATCAAAATTATCCTAAGGTGAATTTTTGGTATTTTTCTGAAAACTTTCAATTTTTGATGAATAGTAAAAGCACTAGGTTACTATTTAAAAACCGGCTTTTTATTTAAATAATTATTTATTTTATTGAAATTTATTTTAGGTCAAAATTGATAAATAATACCTATATAAGTTAAATTTAATTCATTGGAGTCATTTTATAATAATTGTAGATATAT
This sequence comes from Viscum album, assembly GCA_963277665.1. Classification (NCBI taxonomy): domain Eukaryota; kingdom Viridiplantae; phylum Streptophyta; class Magnoliopsida; order Santalales; family Viscaceae; genus Viscum; species Viscum album. Next base: position 1,337,237,054 of record OY728162.1, read on the forward strand.
AAAAATTTTAGTGAACTTTTCACCGTCTTTTACCCACCTCCTAGGAGAATTTGGAAATTCACCTAAAACTTAATTTCACCGCTTCTGTGAGTGGAATTTCAAAAAATCCAAGAGACACGGTTAATATCAAGGACTAAAATGTGGTTCAATGAGATGAAAATAATTTTTCGCGAATAGTAACGTTTTACTTTTATTTACCACGGTTAAAATTAAATAGGATAATTAAGGGTAAAAATGATATTATTATTACCCTAACACGTGTCCTAATTCTAATGGTTAAGTGTAATTCGACCAAAAACAACCTTAGGAATAAAATAAGACCATTTAGGTCCACTTGGATTAGATTAGAACATTTATTATTAATTTATTTAAAGAAGGGTTAAAATAGTTATAATCAATTTTAATAACTAATACATTTTTCATATAAGGTTATACATAAGATAAATTTGACTATGAATATTAATTAGAAAGATAAAAATATTTCCTACCTAATGGTATATTATTTATAATTTTTAGACATTAAATAATATAAGTTATTTATGACATAGTGGTGATGCAGTAATTACCTAAATAATGAAATATTAAAATAATTGATATTATAAATACCCAAATAAATGTAATTTGAGACTTTTTATGAATTATACTAATTTTAAAGGTTAATATGACATGTTATTATTTATTTAATTAATTTTTTTCGAACTAATCATGTTGTTATGATTTTCACAAAAATCAATTACCAAATAGTGTCAAAATTGACATAAAATAGTTTTTAAAACAAATATTATATTATTAATTGTTATTTTATTCCTAAAAATCTAAGGTTTATAAAAATGACATATATAAGGATATATATATTAATAATGAACCACTTGGGGTTCTTTTGGCTTGTTATAGTAAGTTTATGAACAATATAGTGTAAGAAAACAAGAAGACACGGTAAAAGTTAAATTATTTAACTTAGAGTTAAATCTAAATGAAAAAGTTAAAATTGTAACATAAACTTGTATAATATCTATTGGTTTAGAGTATTTAGACCCATACCCACTTCAGCTTCAAAATAAATCAATTCGGATCTATTATAAACTGAATATGACTTTATTATAAAATAATATTTTAAGTTTTTCCAAAGGTGCCCCTCTCCTCCCTTATAAAAAAAGCAACCCCTTCCCTCTTCTCTTAACACCCTTATTAGCCTTGAAGATCGGAAAAACCCTGCCAATTTCTCTTCTCCACTTCCCTAGAAACATTCTTGAGGTTCTGGTCTTCTCAATATACCGACTCTACTTCCTTAAGAGGATGCTTAAAGGAGGTGTGTTGAAGAAGAGGTAATCTCTTCTTCCGATTCTCTCAAGTTTCTTTCTTCTTCTACATCCTCTTCTTTAGTTTTTTTATTATAAATTAATAACATCAGTATTACTTATATACTGATATGTTATTATAAATATGAAACAACCCTATTTCACCTTCTATCCATCCTACGGAAAATGAAATCACCGCGCGTGCGTACGTACGGAATACTGTCTCCATGCCATGTTGTAATCTGTTTTCGACCACCACCTTACTTGGATGGGTATAATGGTGTAAATAAATAACTATATATAATTATTGTAAACTGATATTGATTCTGAAATATTATACATACACTTCATTACAATTCCACGATCATGGGAATGATATCATCGCTCGTGCGTACGTACAGACTACCGTCTCCACGACGCGATGAGATTCATTCTCCATGTTAACTATTCATGAATGATTATAAAGTATATATAATGAATAATAATGAAATATATGACATAATAATGATACTGGATTTATTTATATATATATATATATATATATATGTATGTCATCTACTTAATTCTATTCAATTCAATAAGGAAATGAAAACAGCGTTCATGCGTACGTACGGCCTACCGTCTCCATGAACGGTGTATTTCATTCCATTTATCGATATATCATATATATGTATATGATGAATGTATATTATATATATAAATCATGTTTTACATTCTGTAATTAAGTAAATCAGGATATAAGTAATAATATCAAGAACAACAAGTTGAAACACGTATGATAAATGAAAATATTTTACCCAAATCACTACTTTTACATTGAATTTACAAAAGAACGGGTAATATAAAGTCATAAGTAAACCATATATGATATCATAACAATGAATATAATTCTGTAATAAGTCAATTAAATTATTTAAATCATTATACAGGAGGTTCGGATACATACGAAGCATATCAGACATAAGGTAAGGGATAATTTTTCCAATCTCATTCTTATCCGAGATTGTTTATTCGTAAGTATTTACTGGGGTTATGTTTATTATCCATGTCCATATGTTCTCAAAATGTTTTCATAAAATTTTTATCTTTCTTCCATGTATTTTTAAATTCATTCTTACCTTTTTTTTACTTTTACCACATCTTATGTAAGGAATCTTTTTTTGTTTACCATACGAGGTACTTTTTGACTTTTCCGACAAAAGTACGAGAAGAATGTTATTTTTAACTTATACGGCGTGAACGGATTTTTACGGTTCCATAACTCCTCATTTTCATGAAGCTTACACAATAATATTTTATGACTATTTTCAACAAAATACTTTTCTTTTAAAATTGCATGAAATTTTGTGAAAAGAAAATGATTTTGAAGAAGAAAGGATATTTTCCTCATGAATTCATTTCAAGTGTTTTATCAAAACCATTTTCCATCTAAGATAAAATTATTTCATATGTGTATGTTTCAAGTATAATTTCTCTATGATTTACATGGTTTCACTTTTCTTATGATGAAATATCCATTTTTTAAATGGATTATGTGATGATGGGACGATGCTTATGAAACCCATTTTTTTTGGGGTTATGATGAATGTTTTAAGTTTATTTTGTGGCACAAGTAAGAATGATTTCATTATGAGATGGGTGGGACCTATATCTACCTCCAATGAATTGGGTAATGATTTATATCTCATGAGATAGACATGGCTGGAACGGTAAGTTAAACCGGTTCAGTGTTATAGGACTGGAACGAGGAGTGAACTCGATTCAGTATGGGACTTGGTCCACTAAGATGGTCTTGGCAGCAATGCCTTGGCTACTTTGGAAATCATAACATGTGCATAATGGATGCCACAATTACATGTTTTATTACAATGATAGTATATAATGACTAATGTCATTTTTTATGATCTATGCCTTGTGTACTTCCAAGATTTATGTCATTGCTCATGATTTTGATGTTTAGATTTTATGTTCAATTTTTTTCATTCAAATGTTTATGGATTGTTTTATATTCTCTATGCTTACCCTTACTGAGCATTTGAGCTCGCCCTTTATATGTTTTCTTTTCCCCAGGATTTAAAGAAAGGTTTTAGGTAAGAAAATAATAGTGGATGATCATTATGGGAGATGTTGAAGATCTTTCACCATGATTAGAAGATTATTTTCCGAGATTCCAAAGACACTAAACTATTACGGTCCTTGTGTGTCTGTTTTCATTATGTATTAAGTATTTCGCAAAAGTAATTTAATGTCCATGTATGACAAGCTTTGGGTCTCTACATTGTAGTTGTGTTTGGAGGTGAATTCATTAATGATGGTTCTTTCTTGGTGATTCAGGTTTTGAGTTCCTTGAAGTTTCTGGTCATGGGTGTTTTTAATGCCCGATATTCGGGTGATTGAGATTTTGTTTTAAGTGTCTTCATGGTCTATCTTGGAACCCTTGGTTGACCTAGTCTTTTTGGAATTTTTGGGGAATGTATGTGTCACGGTGGGGAGAATTGTCACACCAGAAAATCCATAATAATTTCTTTTATATATTTTATAATTTTATCCAGTTTTAAAATTTTCATTGTGGGGGTGCGGGCCAGACCTGACGTTAGATTTTGGTTTTTTCTAATAAATCAGTTTTTTTGCTTGGAAGTGTCTGATGCGAGGGAAGGGCACGGGTGAAGCCATATGGATTCTCCAGAACAATATGAACATTCTCGGTACGTGGCTAATTATTTTTATTGATCGGATAAAAATTTAAGTGAATTCTAAAGATACAATTATTTTAGAACTATTCAAAATAATAATAATAATAATAATAATAATAATAGGATTAAGGTTATTATTATTATTATTATTATTATTATTATTATTATTATTGTTATTATTACTATTATTATTGTATTGGTTAACAATTTAATTAGGTTTCTTTTCTTAATTCATTGTTATTGTTGTCTTCATTACTTTAATTAGGTTGTTAATATTAAATATTTTTCATAATTATAGAAATTATAAGCATGTTATTATTATTATTATAGTGATTAATTTTTAATTGGTTTAGACTTTAATTATGTTTTATTTAGATTTTATTTTTATTTTATTTTTTTATTTTTTTTCTTTATCTCCCTCACCCATCTCATCCCGTCGTGCAAGACCCCCCCCCCTCCACACTTTCGGCCTGACGACCTCCCTCACCCGCTGGCCTCCTTCGGCGCACCGTCGTTGCACGCCGAGCCCCCCATCCAAACCACCTCCGAGCAGCGCCCCTCTTTCTCTTGACCGACGCCACCCCAACCTCCTTCGGCGCATGGGACCACCTCTACACAAACCTCTCCCTCACCGGAACCGCCCTCCCCCTTCCGTCCGGATGCCCGCACACAGCACCTCCCCTTGATTTCCCCTCTGGTGTGGCCTACTCCGGTTAACCAGACCACCACGTCCTGCTGAACCACTCCACATGCACCCCATACAGCCTCCTTTGGCACACCAACAGCCTCCTCAGAGCTTCATCCAACCTTTCTCACCCTCGATGTAGGTTCATTCTCCTCGAACCGAGTTGATCATTCATTTTGGGTAATTTTTTTGGTTAGGGTTTGGTTGGTGTTTGGTGCGTTTATGGTGTAATTGATCTGATTGCATGTTCTTAGGGCTTAGTTGTGTTGTTTGTGGTGCATTTGTCATGCGGCAGAGTTTGCACACCGCGGTTGCGAAATTTTGATACCGAAGGTATGTGTTTCCGCATATATGTACTATTTGATGAATTAATTTTTTTATTTAATTAATTTATTATACTCATTGATTAGTTTTCTTGGTGAGAATATAGTTTCACTTAAGGTTTAATATGATTTCGATTTGTTTAGTAGCATTTTTACTTAATATGAATGTTCTTGATTTTGTGAAAAAAAAAATTCTGAGCTTTTCATAGTGTTTTACAAACCTTTCCGTTGGTTTATTATGTCACCCAAGGGCTGTGAATTCTATTTTATCATGTTTTTGGGGTTGCGTCATGGTGTGCTTGGTTTTAGAAAGGAGTTTTTGAGTGTGTTATTGGTGTAAACCTTTGATGTGATATTTCAAATGTTTTATAAATTGTTTAAGTTTTTAATTCCATTATTAAATTATATGTATAGTGATTGGTCCCTTCCTTGGGGGTTTGAGTCATTGACAGCAAGGACCTATGTATATATATATATACATGAAAATGTATATGCATCTCGGTGAAGCGGTCTTGAGTTTCCCCTGTCAAAAGATGTGAGTTTTGAGGTAGGTCCCCTATGCCCTGATCTTTAATTTGAATTTACATAATCGCTTAGTTTTTTATTAAAAGTGCATCTTCTTCTTCTACATGAAATACATCTACTATATATATGTATATATGGTTTCGGTTCGTGAAAAGTGATTTCCTTAATTTTTTGAACATAAAGTGGGTATTTCCAAAGATGCATGGTCTTTCGGCCGATTTTCTTGTAAAGGTGAAATGACACTTTGTTTTCTAAAGAAGTTCATAAATGATCTCAAAAAATGTTCTTTGGGTGAACATGCTTTATAAAGTAAAATCATTCTTGTGAAGTAATTAGGCATGTTTGGCACATTGAAAATGGTTTAAAATTTTGGAAGACCCCTCTTGAGGCATCCCCCCTAGTTTGAGAAATGTAATGAAAGTGTTAAAATGTGATTTGTGATATGTGCCCAGTGTTGATGCTTATTCTTGTGTGGTGTGAAAGAGGGGGTAATGAGATTAAAGAGGGAGAAAATGGTGAGAGTTTAAATTAGTTTTGGATAAAGAAACTGTTGTGTACATATATGTTTTCTTGATAAAAACTCACCACCACTTGAAATAGAGCACAATGGGAAACCTGGGTATCTTGGTGGGGGAAACTAGGACTTGTGGGCTAGTGTTCTAGAGGTGACTTGACCCGGTTTCACTACAGGTTTGATGATTTCAACACTTACTAAACATATGAATGACTGAGGGTCATGGTCTTCTAAGCCAGGTTTTCTGAGGGTTGTGGTCTTCTAAGCCACGTTTTCTGAGGGTCGTGGCCATCTAAGCCAAAAAAAATTAGGGTTGTGGCCTTCAAAACCACGTTTCACTGAGACATAAAGATCCTAGGTCACCAACTAACACTAGCTTCTTTGGGACTTCCCGTGGTGCTTGTGATACGATTTTCAATTCAATTGTTTCATGATTTTTCCCTCTTTTTTGAAAACCGTATTTTAATCTAAATTGGTCTCCTTAAATTTGGAAATGTTAATGCATGCTGAAAAACTATTTTGAAAAGGGAAGAGAAATTTTTTTCTTATAAATAAAAGCTTGGTATTTGAATTTGAAGAGTGAACAATGTTATTTTATTATTCCTTATTTTCAAACTAGCATGATTTTGATTTCTTATTAAAGGAAGTTGAATTGGGTGTTGTTGTATTTTGGATTTCCTACTAAGCATCTCGGTGCTCATGCCTACTATATATTTTTAGTTTTAGGTTCTTGATTTGGATCTCTCTTGCAGTAAGCTTGTTTTTGTGTTTGGTGGTGACCCATGAGGTCACTTGGAGGTATGTTTAACCTTCCATTCTTGTTCTATTTAAATTGAAAGCTTTTATCTACTTTGATTAATTTATGTTGATTGTTTATCTATCTTTTTTGGGATAAATCATTCCCAACTACCTCATTGTGGTGCCCGACACTAGTTTCCAGCCTGTGGGGATCGGGAACGTCCTTCGGGCCATTTCCCGGACCGGGTCGGGTGCTGGGTCGGATGATGACTCGGCCTGGTTCATGATAAGGTATATATGATATTATAGTTAGATAATTATGGTTATTCCATAAATATCACAAATAAACATTAATTTTATCTTTATACCCATCCATGTAAAATGGTGATGAAAAACGAATTACATTGCTATGTGGAGACAGAAATTCGTACGTGCGCACTAGCGATGTTTTCACATTTCATAGGATATAAAAGAGAAGGAATACGGTTGACCCATAATTATAATAACATATCAGAATATTTATGAAATAGTATTTATTATCTCAGTATGGTTACGACACTTTAATAGGATGTATAATAAGAAATAAACTTGAAGGACTCGGTGAAGATAATCACCACTTCTTCTGTAAAATTACTTTAGATCACTTCTTAAGGGACTTAAGGTAGGTCTTTTGGAATGAACAGAATGTCTAAAAATTATCTAAGGATGTTGAGAAGACAAATGGTTGTGTTTTGGTTGAAATATATGGCTCAAAGTGGTGTAAATAAGTGAGGGATGAGGTTCCCATTTTGTAATTGAGGTGAGGGGAACTTTTGGAATTTCTGAAAAGATTAAATTATAATAAAGTTATTATTAAGAAAAATGCATCAAAATAGCTAGGGATTCAAACCTAGGTTATTATATGGTTGAAAATAATCAACTAATAAAATATTTATATGTTTTTTTTTGTGTTTTAAACATTATCATTTTGTTTAACCACTTAGTTTACCTATTTTAAAATTTAGCGTGATAATGTATTTTTCACTCTTAAAGAGTTATAATTTAAATATAAGGTAAATATTGACTCAAAAATGAAAAGGTTATGAAATTATAAACCATATATTTTCCACATTTTTCTCCTTAAATGTTTTAATTATTTTTAAATAATTTAATAAAATATTATTTTGATAAATTATCAAGACTGTCATTTTCGACACTATTCATTTAATTTGTCTTCAAATACATCAAGAAAAATTGGATTTAAAATATAATTCACTTAGATATAAAGAATATTTCATATTCTATATAAAATTCATGAAAAATTCTAAATCACTCAAATTGTATAACTTTTTATATTTTGAATATCCTTTATTTTATTTTTCTATTAATTGAATAAATATTATATTATTGTTGCACAATCATTTAAGGAAATTATATTATCATTAAAAATTATAAATAAATTATAATAATGAAAATAATTTCATTATTCACAACATCAAAATAAGATATTAAAGAGATTAAATTTATTTGAAAAGAAACACTTCGTTAAATCATGTAATGTTACATTATTACCAACTTCAAAAAAATTTGTCCTAAAACTTTTCAAAAGTTCACCTCATGAATATATTTGGTTATTTTTCATCATAATTCCCTATGGTTCTCACATCACCTCTTATATATTATGATTTCTCCAAAATACCTTTACTAGTTGAGTTATTCAATTCCTCTACACTTATTCTCTAGTGCCTAGAATCTAGATAAGCTCTTCACAATAAGATAAATCAGCTTCCAATTTTATTCCTTTTGAAAGTGATCACATGCATTGATTCTGGAATGTAATTCGTTAATATAGATATATGGAACATGTTAAGTGAATTAGAGAGGCTAAGTGTAATTTCCAAATGGTAAGACACATCTCTAATTAATTATTCAATTTCAAAACATCTAATGTTCTTGGCACTCAATTTTCCCTTATTACTGAATATTATAACTCTATTCCATGGAGATACTTTAAATAAAACATGGTCATCCACTTGAAACTCCAAAATATTACTTTGGTTATCCACATAACTCTTTTTACTTTTTTGAGAATCATTTATATGATTATGTATGGCCATTAACTTTTCCATTATATCCTTAATAAGATCTGGACCTATAAGTTTCCTTTCACCAACATCTTCCTAACATGTGGTAGTATGACATATCTTGTCATATAATGCTTCATATAGATCCATTTGAATACTTGAATGGAAGATATTGTAATAGGAAAAATCCACCTGAGGTAAATACAAATCCCACATACCTCAAGAGTCAAGTGATCATGACCAAAACATATCTTCCAATAAATGAATAGTCTTTTCAGACTTCCATTTAGTTTGAATATGATAAGTGGATCTCAAATGAATTATGGTATTAAGAGCATTCTGAATACATTTCAAGAAAATTGATATAAATCATGAATTGTGATCAAACAAAATTTAAGGAGGTTCACCATGTAGTCTTACAACTTTATGAATATAGATTCATGCAAGGCTCTCCAGAATCGATTCTTCTCTTATAGTGAATAAATGTGTATATTTGGTAAGGATATCAACAATAACCCATATTGAATCATTATTTCTAGGTTTATTTGTCAATCTAGTGAAAATTTCTAAATAAATGTGACCATATTTCCATATAAGAATAGGAATAGGACGCATTACTCATCTAGGGTGTTGTCTCTTAGCCTTAACTTGTTGAAAACCCAGACATATTGAAACATAATCAGTAATTTCCCACTTCATATTATCCCATAAATAAGGTTCCATAAAATATCTATACAATCATGGTGCTTCCAAGGAGTATAGAAACATTTGAGCTATGAGCATAATCTAATAATTCTATTTTTATCTTAGGTATATATGAAATACGTAACCTCTTTCCAATTTCAGAATTCCATCTTCATATGCCAAGCCTGATAATTTTTCTTCATTCACAGCTTTAATTTTCCATTTAATATTATCATTATTTGGTTCAGAAATTTTTATCTTCTCTAATAAAGATGCTTTTTCAATCATTTTATAAATTATTGATGTTTCACTTTCATTAATAATTTTTAGTTTCATCATTACTAAATCCATGAACATTGTGTCCTTGTCAATCCTCATTTTTTCCATAACTCCATGATCTTTCCTTTTCAATGCATCTAATACCTTATTTCTATTTTTGGTATGGTAGTGTATTGATCCATCACAATACTTAAGTAGCTCAAGCTATCTTCTTTTTATAATGTTGAGTTCTTTCTATGAGAATATGTTTTTTAAACTCTTGTGATATGTATATATATCACATCTCTTACCAATCTCCATATCTTTAGATCAAACATTGAGGTTGTCAATTCATGGTCATGGGTTGGATACATTTGTTCATGAGTCTTTAAATATCATGATTCATAATTAATAACTTTATCTTTTTGAATAAAGACACAAACATGTCTCTTCCTTGATGCATCACTATATATAAAAAATTCATCACTTTCTAATGTTAGAGTCAAAATCAGGGTATTAACCAATATACACATTAATTATTCAAAACATTCTTCACATTACATTGTCAATACAAATTTAACACCTTTATGATTAAGCTTCATTAACACGTTTTCCAATCAGGTTAAAATTTTAATCAAATCCTCGATAATAACATGCCAAACAAATGAAACAACGTACCTCAGTTATGTTTATTAGTGTGGGGAATTGTAAATTTACTTTTTCATTATAGCAATAACTGTGATTCCATCCTTGGATACAATATAGACAAGAAAAGAAACATTTTGAAGCCATAATTCACATATGATAAATTTCTCATATAACCCTTTTCTTCTAAGAATCTCATGAAAAATCTATAAGTGATTTTCATTATCCTCACTGATTTTCGATTATATAAATATTTCTTAAATAAATACAAAAAAATCAATATATTACATGAATACTCAATTAATTATATCCATGAAATAATCGGGTGAATTAGTTGATCCAAATGGATTTAATGTAAAATTATAATGTTCATACCTCATTTGAAATGATTTCTTATGGATATCTTCTATCTTTAAGAATAGTTAGTGATGCCGAGAATGAAGTTAAATATTTGAAAAATAATGAACTCTATGAATTTGATCAAATAAGACATTAATGTGGGGTATTGGATACTTTTTCTTTATCATAATAGCATTGATTTCTCTATAATCAATGCACAACCTCATAGATCCTTATTTATTCTTAATGACAAGAACATGGGCTCCCCAAGGTGAAACACTGGGTTGTATAAATCCCTTATTACGAAACTCATCTATAGTTTCTTTAAATTCCCTAATTCCACAATGTTCATTCTATAGGTAGTGTTTTATATAGGTCTTGAATCTTGTATTAAATAAATGTAAAACTAAAATTCATGCTTGGGTGGATATCTTGATAATTCATCAGGAAATACATCAATGTATTACTGTACAATAGGTACATCATATATCTTATGATTACCTTTTTAATATGTAGGTTATGAATACTCTTCTCCATCAATAATCACATTTAGAGGAGTTATTGGGGGTGGATCTAAACCAGATTTATGTGATGAATTCTCCCCTTTAAGGATAAGGAAGTTCATATATTCATCACGATTCATATCTTCCTTCTCTTTTTAATAAAGTTTTGAATACTATTTTGAAATAAAATACATAAAATAGATTATATAAAAATAAACCATAGGTATAATAATCAAGTCTTTAAATTGGTCTTTTTTATGTTTCATAATGGGAACCGACTGAGACATCCTTGTTGCAGTGATATTTACACTATGAGTTTTGACTGAAAACTCCCTTCTTAAGGTGATAAGGAAATATATAATTTTCTTGGGAAATTTATTGATGATATAAAAGAGTGAAAATATTCATAATAAATCAAATAATTGGATAAATTTGGGTCTATGATTAATGTACCTTCTACCACATAATTGGGAAATTCAACCCCATCTGTAGTGATCACATATGCTTGTAATTATCCCCAAAGCCTCTTTTGTGGTATCTTCCCTTGACACTATGGGAAGTAGTGTGAATAATTCTCAATTTGTATACATTTCATTCAATGTAAATCATTGATTTTTTTCTTTACCTTTCATTCATTGGCCACATAACCTTCATCTCTAAAGTTGTAATAAACTCACATGCCCTTCCAACATTCTCTAAGATGTTTCTCCCCACAATTTTCACATGATGGGAATTCATTTTTTCTCCACTTATTATTTAATGCTTTACCTATTTCATGGTTCTTAGAAAACCTCTTCATCTCTTTATTTCCATTAATGATATAGAATCTCAAAAATTCCTTCTATATTTTGATGGCACATAATAATATTTCATCATATGATGAAAAAGTTTGAGAAACTGGATCCCTTTAAATGATTGGATTAACGTCTCTAAAGAAAATATCTTTATTTATCTTCGGATTGGGTATATAATCCATAGTATAACTAGATAGTCTTATAAAGGTTACCTCGTACTCTACAACACCATATTCCTCATTTTTCATTATGTTTAGGAACTTTCTCTTTAATACAGTTCATTACATGTGAGGGAAATATTTATCCAAGAATATTACATTAAAACCTATCCACTCTATATGTTCAATTTCTTTTTCCTCCTTAGTATTCTAGATCAATGATAATTTAATTTCCTATAATTCCATGTAATTTTATTTACATTATAGGGTATTATTTTGAGACCAGGTGCTATGATGGTGTGCGATTCCGAGGCCCGAAGTGCCTGGAATGGTCCGTCAAAAATTGTTAAGTTTTAAAATAGCACGCTTGAGTAGTTTTCTGGAAAAAGAGGAATAAATCATAAATGAGTAACCATATCATAAATCTAAGGGCATAATTGTGTTCAGGAAGGCATGTTTACAATATGAGTGACTTAATTTTAATCAGCGCTGGCATCCAGTGAGAAAACATGGAAATGGAATAACTATAAATAAAATAATTAAATTATTTTATTTTATTATTCAAATCCTTATAAATCACGAACAATGACTCGGATTGAAAATATGAGACCATCTCTGAGCTTTTGTGGGTGTTATTTCCTTGGGTAGATCTTAACATTGGTCGGTTTGGTCCATAAGTGGAAAGTAGTTTTTATCCTTAAATAAAATAATTGAATAAAGATTATTTTATTTTAAAATCCTTATAACTCATAAATAGTAACTCGGATTCAAAATCCGAGAGTACCATGGAGCTTGTGACTGTGTGCTTCCCTTAGATGGAGCATAACATCGTCGGCATGGGCCGATTATGAATGTTGGTTTTTGGGATGCAACTGTAAATAAAATAATTTAAATAATAGCCATTTTATTTTAAAATCCTCATAACTGAAAAACCATAACATGGATTAAAATTCTGAGACCATCATTGTGTTCTTAATGAGATGTTCTACTTAAGTAGGACTTAACCTCAAACGGTGTAGGTCAGGGGGAAAAGTTAATTTTCATAATTTTCATAAGAAAAATAAAATAACATAAAAAGTTATTTTAATTGTTTTCATCATCATTGAGCAGTGGTATGTTAGTGTTGTAGTGGAGCGACGAGGAAATGATGAATCTATTTAATGAACCCCATTAATGAGTCAGTATAAAAACTCTATATCAGAGCACAATCGAAATGTTGATTTTTGTTTCATCAATTAATATCCTAACATGCAATGGAAGATTTTTGGCACAATCCTGGAATTACTTTGAGGCTTTGGTGGGTGGTGACAACAAATAAAAAAGGAAAACCTCTCTAACGATGAATGTCAGTGAATTGGATGATGGAAATGACAACCTCAGAGAAAAGATTCGGGATTGGAGATCGATAGATGATGAAAAACAATCATCCTTGAGCAATATCCTTTCCCAGTTATGGGTTTAAATTATTAATGAATTGTTTTCCCTACTCTCCCCCTCTAAAGAAAAAATGTGTACCAACTCTCTAACAAGTTTATTCGCGGATGTATTTCCCTTGTGGGGATGGGAACTATGATTGTGGGTTGATATCGGGATTGAATCTTGGTGATTTATAATTTATATGTTGTGATCCTAATAACACGAACAATTATAGACAAACACAAACAAAGGCCAGTTGTTCATATGAGTTTCTTTGTGATCCCCTCCATCTCTCCCTCCTCTCGGTCTTCGTGGTGTAATGGATAACAACACATCGCCTATAGAAGATCTAGGTAGAAACACTACAGCCAGGTTGGATGCCGCACCAACAAGAGACTGCGGTGGTGGCACTGGGTTGTGCCACCTAGACACGACACCCAATATGTGACGGTAGGTGGGATGTGATGCAATTTCAGGCTATCGTGAAGGAGATAGGAGCCGCCAGCTGAAGGTAGGTGGACGTGGTCACCCAACCACATTGGAGGCGCATGCAGTGCATAGCCACTATCCGCAGACCATGGAGCAGAGCCACTGTCCACAGATCATGGTGGTGAGATGGACCTATGAAAAATTCATGGGCCACAGGGGGGAACCGGTCTGTGTGAGTGGACCTGCACAGATAGGCGGCGTCACTCGGGTGCCTCATTGGAGGAGCGACCCGCATTGGCGGCCTGCGGTAGGAGCAGGAATGTGGTCTTGGACAGCGTGAGAAGGATGCAGACAACCTCATTTGGCCCCATGAGGCGCAAACCAGATACCCAGCATGAGTCCAGGTAGAGGAGAAACTGGCCTGCCGTGCGTGTTGGGCCAGTGGCATGAACTGGGCTACTGGGTAGCCCAGGATAGAGAAGAGTCAGCACATCGATGCAGGCAGGGCCAATGGGACAAACTGGGCCACTAGGCGGCCTAGGATGGGAATGAACCAACCCACTAGTTGTGGGTTGGGCCGGATGAAACAGGGTTTCTAGGAAACCTATCAGTCTGGACCCACGAACAAACTAGGTCGGGTCCAGGAAGGCCATATGGACCTAGCCCAGCGACCAAGATGGACTAGGTCGTCCCATACCCAATTGGGTTGGGTCGGCCGAATCGGGTTGGTCCATGCTAGACCCCTGAGCAGGGTTGGTTGGGTTGTTCTAACCATGTTAGACCAGGTATGGACACAATCGGCATCTGTTTACTAAAATACCAATATCTTTCAGACCGGGTGTTCGATTGACACACCATCTATGGTTTTGGGACCCTTGTGACGAGACAGTCCTTTGGGCATAGTCTAATTGAGATTTTGTGGAATTTGAGATGATACCTATGGATTAAGAAGTAGATTCTCTCGGAATCAAGTGTGCTACATGTGGGAATCATGCATATGGATGAGACATGAAGATAGCTAAAGAGCTTGTCTAAGTGACCCTGCATTCTTAGATGATAAGAGGCCCTATGTGGACTAGCTACCAACAGCTCTATGTAAACCAGCTATAAGCATCCCTATGTGGACCAGCTATACGTGGCCCTATATGGACTAGCTATAAGAGGATCTATGTAACCCAGATCTATGGCCTAAGTGGGGATCGACTCTTAGTGAAATGACTGACCCACAGTAGGGAGCAGCTCTTAGTGACCTAGAAGACCCACGATACTCATCAGGGATGAGTACCTTAGAATTCCATGGTGTTCATTTTTATGACTTATAGTCTTTATATCCATAAATTAGATTATACATGTGTGAGTTGGCAGTACCTTAGTGGTTCAACATACCTGTGTACCTTAGTGGTTCAGTAGACAAGCATATCTTAGTGGTCTAGTGGATGAGAGGACCTTAGTGCTCTAGCATACGAGCAAACCTTAGTGTCTCGTCATGGATGAGTCCCCTAGAAGTAAAAGAAGAATCATATCTAGAACTGATAATCTTAATTTCAATACTTTGAGTTATACCTGGTGTGAGATATCTTTCATATGTGTATTTTCTGCGTGATCTTATTGTGTGATTCAACTTTTGGCTCTTTCCTTGGTGGTTTGGGTCCCTACTGAGTATTGTGTTACACACCCTTGCATAAGCCTGTTCTGTATGTGCCTTGTCTCATGCAGGTGATCAATGCTTCGATAGAGACCATGGTGGTCGAGGACTAGGTAGTGCTCAGTGATACGGGACAGACGGGTGTACTTCTACAGATATAGGCAGATACCTCCACCTACCCTTTAGGTCGGGTCTCAAGCAGAAAGACCGTGGTAGTTATATTTTCCATTATGGTTTTGGGCTTCTATTCTGGCCCCTTTGTACTTTTAGTTTGTATTGTACTCTAATTAGATATCTCAGTGATAGTTTTTGTTTACTTTGTGTTTACTTTCTACAATTTGATCTTTGTGTGTACGTACATGTTTGAAGGAAAATGCCTTCCCATTTTTGGGATATTCCTACTTGGTGTTAGTTTTCTGCCCCTGTCTTATGGATGATGGGCTTGGGTAGTCACAGAACAGGACCTGGGGAATGTTTCATGACAAACTGGTATCAGAGTTAGGTCAGTTCTACTAGAAGAACTAATAGTATAAAAATTTTAATTGGGCAATAGTGTTAAGTGTTTAGAGTTCAGATTTCAGGCTAGGGAGTCCAATGTTGGTGCGGCGACTGACGTATCCATACACCAGGACCCTAAATTCTATTTTCTGACCTAATACATGAAAACACTGGTCGCATGCATCTTCGAATGTTTTCTCATGATCTTTCTGATTCAGAGTTAGCTAACCAGGTATAATCTATTAATCGCTATTCATTTTGACCTCTTTCATGATTCCTTCACACAGATAGCCAGTAAGGATTCCAGTGTGTGACCACATGGATAGTTCATAGAGTGATAAGGCTTTGGTATAGGGACTGTTTCCATAGATAGAACCTTCAGGCGATGTCCCATCTTTACCACCGCCCGTCGGTCATCAATTACTATTGACTCTACCGGTAGAGGATGTATGTAGGCTTAGTGTCTTACACGAGTTTTAGCAATAGAGCCCCCTCAGGTTCCTAGGTTATCCTAACTCATAGGTGGCTAAGGACTTGATTTAGGTGGTGACCAAGTTTTCTGTCTAGTCAGGTCACCATTAGATCAAATGGTAGACCTAGTATCATTCCTTATACATGGCTCATTTGGGTGATGATGGGCCTTATATTACTCTATCTTACAATGAGGTAACTTTTCCGTGGACAGATCTTGAGAACCTCTCTCTAAGAAGGGTGTCTTTCTATAATATATAAGGTCTATGCATTCCAAATAGATTCTATAACTTCGTAAGGAAGACATATCGGTATTTGGGTATTCATTGAGGCATACTAACCCTTCAAAGTACTCGATAAATACAATGCGACCAATGCATCAATGGTCAAACCATTGAGCGAGATGTGTTTAGAGACATATGAGCCAGAATTATTCCTCTATACATTCCTACTTATGTAAGGGTGCAAGAGAGAACCATTACGGTTGAATGTTCTTGGGATGAGAAGATACAGCCAGGGAATATCAGCAGTGGTAAATCAGGAAATTGACGTCAGTCTCTGAGAGTTGGACGAGTAACAGTACATCTTTATAAAGGATGTTACAATACTACATCCTACTAGAGAGGTAGATTTATGCATGAATCTATATACTGGGACAACACTGATATCTACACCTTAATTTCAAATGACTCTCACAAAGCTCCGGGAGATGAGGGCACAGTTGGAGGACTTACAGTGGAATGGGTTCGTAAGGCCCAGTGTTTTACCATGAGAATCCCCAGTATTGTTTTCCATGAAGGCATATAGAAAATTTAGGTTATGCATGGACTCCAAGAACCTGAACCAGGTCACCATGAAGAACATGTACCCCCTACCGAGGATTGATAACCTCTTCGATCAGCTGAAGGGGTCAATATGGTTCTTATAGATATACCTCAGATCATGATACCACCAGCTTCGATTACAAGATGAGGAAATCTCAAAGACTGATTTTAGATTTTTCTAAATCCACTTAAAGTACTTAGTGATGCCGTTTGGCATGATGAATGCTCTAGCAGTGTACATGGGACTCATGAATATTATCTTCTATCTATACTTAGACCGGTTTGTAGTGGTCTTCCATGATAGAATCTTAGTGTATTCGGCATCTGAGGAGGAGCATGTGATACACCTGAGGATGGTTATGGACACACTTCGAGAGAGACATCATTACTGAAATCTCTTGAAGTGTGAGTTTTAGAAACGTAAAGTCTACTTTATGGGACATGTCATATTAGAGACTGAAGTTGTTGTGGATCTAGTAAAGATCAAGGTGGTTCCTGATTGGGAACCATCCAAGAGAGTTACTGAGGTGCGAATCTTCCTTGGGTTGGATGGGTATTATCATAGGGTTTTACCCGAATTATCCACATTTGCAGCACCCATTACTGCATTAACAAATAAGGGAAAACCCTTCATGTGGATAGAAGGATTCCATCAGATCTTTCATCAACTGAGGCAGAGCTTGACGAGTGATCTTATATTGAGGTTTCAAAAGGAGGGCACCGACTACATGGTGTACTGTGACACATCAGGAAATAGGATTGGTTGTGTCTAGATATAGGGAAAATTTGTGATTGATTATTTCTCATGACAGCTAGGATCACATGAGAAGAAATATGCAACTCATGAACTTTATTTGGCAGTCGTAGTCTTCGCACTGAAGATATAGCGACATTACCATATGGTCAAACGATTCATCATCTACTCTGACTACAAGAGTCTCAAGTATATATTTTCTTAAAAGGATATAAATTTGAGACAAAGTAGTTTGATATAGTTCCTCTAGGACTATGACTTTGAGATAGTCTATATTCTTGGTAAGGGGAACATTGTGGTATATGCTCTCAGTAGGAGATCGAGATAACATCTACGGATCAAGGCCTCAGATTAGGTGGCCTCACTTCAGATGTCCTTTGTGGATAAAGATGAGGACGCTTATCTTTAGTCAATGGTCGTAGCTGTTCCACTCTTAAATGAGTCATGGAGGCACAACACAGTGAAATCGATTGTGAGTTTTTACATGCTCATTTGTCCATAGGGAATACCCCTAATGGACATTCGATAGGTGGGGATCACGTCATCCTTTTAGGAGTATACACCATTTTACTAGTGGCATTACAAGAAGAAGTGTTGAGAGAGTTCCTTACATCCCATTTGGCAGTGCATCCAGTTGTGGACAAGATGTACCAAGACCTCTGATGTTAGTACTGGTGGAAGGAGATGAAGAAGGTAGTAGAAGAGATTTCCTAGAGATTCCTCACTTGTCAGTAAGTGAAGGTTGAGCACCATGTTCTAGTAGGTTTGACACAACCCCTCGAGGTAGAAACGTGTAAGTGGGATGGAATATAGATAGATTTCGTGATGGGATTACCACATACATCCTAGGGTACTATACCATTTGGTTAATCGTAGACTGACTCTCCAATTCACCACACTTCATACCCATTCAATAGCAGAGTTCAGTAGAGAGCTTGGGATGCCTCTACATGCTGGAGATTTGATGACGGGGTGACATACATGGAGTACATGGTGGATATGGAGGATCAATAGGATAGGATCATTCATGGATGATCTATTCCTCTCGTGTGTGTTCTTTGGCAGCATAAAAAGATTCAGGATAGCACGTGGGAGCAGGAGACACAGATTCATACTCAGTCCCCCCTTTTTTTGATTAGCCCTTGTTTTGGCTTATGAGTACATAAATACATTAAGGGGAGAGTAATTTAATGTACCATAAATTTCATAGGTATTTTAAAAAAAAATATACGGTATTATTTCAAGACTAGGCACTGAGACAGTGTGTGATTCTGAGGCCCGTAGTGCCTAGAATGGCACGTCAAAAATTGATATGTTTTTAAATAGAACACATGAGCAGTTTTCCTGAAAAAGTGGAATGACTCTTAAATAAGTTCCCAAAGAAAATAACGGAGGGATCTTTTGTTTTTAGGATGTCGGGTTTACCATAGTCCTGCCATAAGTTTAGTTAGCACAGGCCTCCAGTGAGAAAACCCAAAAATGGCATAATTGTAAATAAAATTATTAAATAAAATTATTTTTTTTGAATACATATAGCTCACTAATGGTGAATAAAATTAAAAATTTGAGACCACCCTTGTCCTCATGAGGGTGTATGTTCCTTAGGAAGATCCTGACATTAATCGGTGCGACCCAACAGTGGAACGCAATTTTTATTTGTAAATAAAATAATTGAATAAAGATTATTTTATTTTCAAATCCTTATAACTCATAAATGACTCAGATTGAAAATATTATAGTATTTTTGAGATCATGACTACGTGCTTTACTTTAGTGGATCCTAACATCGGCTGGTGTGGGTCTACTATAAAAATTGGTTTTTGTGATGTAACCGTAAATAAAATAATTTAAATAATTTTTTTTTGAATTCTCATAACTCAAAAACGGTAACATTGATTAAAAATATGAGACCACAGTTGAGTTCATAATGATATTTTCTCCTTATTAAATAATTAACCTCAACCAGCACAGGTCGAGGGAAAAGTTGATTTTCAGACTTTTCGAAAGAAAAAGAAAATAACATAAAAAGTTTTTTTAAATGTTTTATTCGTCATTGAGAAGTGGAACATAAACATTGTGGTGAAATGACAAGGAAAAGATGAAAATAATTAATGAACACCATTAATGTGTCAGTGTAACCATGCTGTAACAGAGAGTAATAGAAATGATGATTCACATTTCATCAATTAAAAGCCTAACAAACAATGCAGGATTATTTTCACAATCCTGGAATTTCTCTAAGGCTTTAGTGGGTGGAAACGATGAAGGAAAACCACTCCAACGAAGAACATCGACGAATAATATTATGGTGACGATGCCCTTTGAGAGAGGATTCAAGATCAGAGATTGATGGATGATGATGAACCATCATCCTCGGGCAATCTTCTTTCCTAGGTAGGGGTTTAAATTTTTAATGCATTGTTTTTCCTACTCTCCCCCTCTAAATAAAGAATGTGGATCAACTCTCTAACATGTTGATCCACATATTGATTTCCCTTAAGGGGTTGGGAACTATAATTGTAGGTTGATATCAGGATTAATTCTTAGTGATTTATAATTTACATGTTGTGATCCCGCTAACACAAACAATTCTGGACCAACATTAATAAAGTAAGTTTGTTCATATGGGCATTGTTTGTTATCCACTCCATCTATCTCTCCCCCAGGTTCTTTGTGGCATAAGAGACGCTGGAACATCGACTTTAAAAGCTCTAGGTAGAAGGACCATGACCATGCGGGTTGCATCACTGGAAAGAGACCACAACACAAGGTCACGGTAGTGGCACCTGGCTGGGGTGGTGGCACCAGGCCACAACACCCCGGCCACAGTAATATGCAGGAGGCGATTCATTGGAAGTGTTTCATAGAGGCTATAGGAGACACCGGAAGGAAGGCCGGTGGCCAGCGAATGCGTCCACACGACCATGTTGGAGCCGTACGCAGTGCAGACCCATGGTTTGTAGACTGCAGCGGCGAGCTGGACCTATAGTAAATTTGCAAGCTATAAGGGGGAAATCAGTCCGCGTGAGCATACTGGCACAGATAGGCAACGATGCTTGGGTGTCACGTCGGAGAACCATCATGCACTTGTGGGTTGTAAAAGGAGCTGGCACACGGTCTTAGACCGTATGTGAGGGAGGCATACGGCCTCAGCCGACCATGTGTGGTAAGAACTAGACTCCCCACGAGTGTCTGGTTAGGGGGAAACCAATCCACCATGCGGGTTGGACCGGTGGCACGAATCAGGCCGCTGGGCATCATAGGTTGGAGAAGAGGTATCCTGCTGATGCGGGCCTAGATCATAGGACAAATTTGGTTGTTGGGCGGACTAGGATGGGAAATAATCGTCCCACTAGTTGTGGGGACGAGCTGGATGAAACCGGGTCCTTGGGCCACCCAGCGGAGTGGACCCAATGCCCAATAAAGTCGGGTCCAATAAGGCCCAATGGGCCCGGCCAGGTG
Organism: Viscum album; assembly: GCA_963277665.1. Classification (NCBI taxonomy): domain Eukaryota; kingdom Viridiplantae; phylum Streptophyta; class Magnoliopsida; order Santalales; family Viscaceae; genus Viscum; species Viscum album. Next base: position 1,337,258,773 of record OY728162.1, read on the forward strand.
TCATGGCCATCCCATACCCAACTGGTTCGGGCCAGGTTAACCAAAATGGGTCAGGCTATGCGGTAACCCTAGGTCGGGTTGATTAGGTCGGTCCGACCAATTCATACTCGGCCCAGACACAACTGACCCCTGTTTACTAAAATGCCAACAACATTTAGACCGGGCGTCTGATTGATGTGTTTTTTTGTAGCATTGGGACCCTTTCAATGAGAAGGTACTTTGGGCATACTCTATGTAAGATTTAGTGACAGTTGATATGCAATCAATGTCTTAAGTAGTAGATTCTCCTAGAATCAAGTGCACTACATGGGGGAATCAAGCAACTGGCTGAGACCCAAAGACTCCTAACAAGAGTTTCTAAGTGACCCTGTGGGCCTAGATGATAATAGGCCCTATGTAGACCATCTACAAGTGATGCTATATTCACCAGCTATAAGCGGACCTATGTGGACCAGCTATAAGCATCCCTATGTGGGCAAGCTATAAGCGGCTCTATGTGACCCATCTATAATGGCATAAGTGGGGAGAGGCTTTTAATGACCCGATAGACCCACAGTGGGGAGCATCTCTTAGTGACCCAATAGACCCACGGTACTCATCAAGAATGAGTACCTCAGCAGTCCAAGGTGTTCAGTGTTATGATTAATAGTCTTACTTTCCATATTTAGATTATGCCTGCATGAGCTGAATGTACCTTAGTGGTTTAGCATACAAGCATACATTATTGGTTTAGCATACGAGTGTACCATATCAGTTTAGAATAAAATTTCACCTCAGTGGTTTAGTGGATGATTGGACCTCAATGGTCCAGAAAATGAGCAAACCTCAGTGGATCATCAGGGATGATTCCCTCCGCAGTACAAGAAGAATCATCTCTATGACAGATAATCTTACTTTCTAAATATTATGTTATACCTAGTGTGAGATATCATTGTTGTGTGTTTTTACTATGTGATCTTACTTTGTGGTTCTTCTTTGTGGTATTTCCTTTTTGGGGGGTCCCTACTGAGTATTGTGTTACTCACCCCTGTACAGGCCTCTCCCACATGTGTCGTGTCTCGTGCAGGTGATCGATGCTTCGACGGAGACCTTGGTGGTCCAGGAATAGGTGGTGCCCAGTGATATGGGGCATACTGGCATACTTCTATGGCTACAGGCAACTACCTTCACCTACACTTTATGTAGGGTTTCGAGCAGACAGACCATGGTTGTTAAACTTTCTTTTGTTATTTTTGGCTTGTATTCTGGCCCATTTGTACTTTCAGTTTGTATTGTACTTTCTTTAATTGTCTCACTGATAGTTGTGGTTTACTTTGAGTTTACTTTCCGTAGTTTGAGCATTTTTTTTGTGTAATGGTTTAAAGTAAAATAACTTTCCTTTTTGAGATATGTATACTCGGTGTTAGTTGTCAGCCCCTGGCCTATAGAAGGCAGGCTTGGGATAGTCATGACATGGACCCTGGGGGACAGGTCATGAAAGATCACCATTGATCATCATTTCCTCTAAGAAAATATACAACTAGCATAACCTTTTTTCTTTCATTTCATTCCATGGTGAGGAATATATTTTCAAGTGATTTGATCAATTTCTTAGCTACCAATAGATTAGAAGTTCCACAGAAATATGGAGGCTTATGTCACAGGAAACGATCCAATATAGGTGTATCATTCCATGTAACATCATCTTTCTCCATATGTACAAGTTTATTAACAAAAACCTAGGTTAGCTTCCCTAATATAGTCATGTTCCACTCAGCTCCAAAACCAACTATATTGGAATGCTCTGTAGGAAAATCCCAACATTGAACATGGGTATTGATTCACTTTCTGTCATTATCTGTCATCCCTAAATAATGTCACAAACCAAGTTATCTAAAAAGCATGATGAATATTGAGCTATAAAATTAAATCCCTATAATAGTAAAAAATTTCAAATAGTGTAAGGGGTTATCATAGTTCTCATGTTTTCTATGTTTATTTAAAAACTAGATCCCAAGGTTTCTAATTGACTTTCATTAATACCAAATATATTAACCCCAACTCCAGTAACCTAGATCCAGAATCTACTTTATTATATTGGCATATATTAAAGGATTCTAATCACAAGGGATTGATTATTTTAGTAGTCTTAGAGAACTAGATACATACATGATACCCTTTTTACATTGATAATAAAATATAAACATAAAAAAGTAAATGTTATGAATCCTTGAAACTCATTCAAATATTTCTTCTTCATAACTTGGGGAAAGGATACAAAATAAAGATAATGTCAAATGATCGGTAATGGTAATGTATTGGGGAATATAACAGGAATAAATAAGGATTAATCGATATGGAAAGCTAAATAACTGAAAACACAAGCCATTTATTCAAAATTTTGAGCACAAAATGAATCCATAGGTAGTATCATTTCAGTAATATCAAGAATAATAATATCTGAATTCTCAATGATATAAATACATGTTATTGGATGTCATGATTTTATAAATCATGATATCACTTCCATCAAGACATTACACCAATAAATTTTAAGACTATGGGTAAATACCCATTTAATATGAACAACTAATTTGTCTCGTGACACCTATCGATGCATCGAGGGGATATATAATTCCAGGCCCCTACAATCACTGCATTTTCAATCCCATCCTCTTAAATAGAATGATAAATTTAATTCATGATCATTTTGATTTATCAACAAATATTAATATTGAGTAAATATTACCGATTTATCGATTATTCCCCAGTAAATAAAATGAATTCAATGTATAAAACTATATATAGAAAAGTTAAATGGTTTAGGCAATATTCATATCCATGATAAAAAGAATATGGATATTAAAAGAAATATAATATCTAATGATCACAAATAAGTGAATTTTTCAAAGGATGTTATCATTTCAACAAACCACCAGTGGGTAACAAGAAAAATAAATGTTTTTTAAAATTTATGAATAAAAGTACCATAAAAATGTCATTAAAAACATTTTGGAGGAGAATATCTTTTTTTACTTTGAAATTCAATTTTAAAAACTAAAACTTTGAAATATATTAAGCAAAATATTTCATTGAAAATAACATTGTAAACTTATAAAAGAAGAAATAAAACATTTTAATGGTCATGATGGTGGTAAAATACACTCATTCTATATAACACAAAAAATTATTCCTTCCATAAATTTTTTGGAATTTATAAAATACCTCATTTGGAAAACAATAAAAAGATTACTTTCAAACTCTTTTGTATAAAGTTAAACATGGGTAAAAATATAATTTAATACATAATTATATAAGAATAAAAACATTTTTTAAAAAAATAATGAAAATAATTATATGGAAGGAAAATATATCCATTAAAAATAGATATAAGATCATTTTTCTTTTAAACTTTTTTTTCTTGATTCAAATTCAAAAGAGAGAAAAAGTTTGTAAAAATTTATGAATAAATTTAAGAGAGTAAGCTTGAAATGAAATTTAATCATTATTAATAAATATATATTCATGTTAATTACATAAAATAGTCATCATATACACCACCTAAAAATAAATAGGTTCATATTACCAAATATGTCTCCATAGAGTGAAAATTTGGTTGAAATCTCTTCCCTCGGGTCTGACTTGTCATGTAGGTTCTCTAACCTCTTGAGATAATTTTAAATTTATTATGATTATATAAAATAAAAATATTAATATATATGATATATTATAAGATCTGTTTATAACATTTTATCACTCATTTGTTAATAGTATTTTATTGTTATCATTGTGTTGGGAGTTAAGTACATTGTTTTTCAAGTAGGTTTTAATTTGGTAGTTTGGGTACTTATATATTTATTGTGGATAAATAATATTCATAATTTTATTAATGATTTAAATATAATTTATATAAAATATATATGTGTTTATAGTAATCTATAAAATATCTACATATAAAAATGAATTACATCGTTCATGGAGATGGTAGGTTGTACGTACACATGAACTCTATTTTCACTTTTTGATGGATGAAACGAACGATAAATAAATAATAATTAATATTTCAAATATTTTTTTCATTTAATATATATCATATATATTCATTAAATATATCCTTATTACCATCCATGTAAAACATAAATGAAAAATGGATCATGTCGCTTCATTGAAATGGTAGTCCAGATGTACGAACGATCGACATTATCATTTTCTAACAGATTGGAAGTTAAGAAATTATGTAAGATACTAAAGTAACATAATAATAGTTATTTAATAAATATAATATATAATCATGAGTTCTAAATTTATAACCATCCATAAAAAATAGTGATGAAAAGTGAATTACAGCGATACGTGGAGGCGGTAAGTCGTACGTACGCACGGGCGATGTTTTCAATTTTTGTAGGATGGAAAAGGGAAGGAATATGGTTTTCCAAAGATTATAATAACTTATAAATATATTTATGATAATATATTTATTATATTAGTATGGGTAAAAAACATTAATAGGAAGTTAAAAAAGAAGTAGGCTTGGAGGACTCAGTAAAGACGATTACCTCTTCTTTGGTAGACTTCCTTTATATCTCTTCTTAAGAGACCTAGAGTAGGGATTTTTTAATGTACATGATATATAAAAATTGTATAAGGATTTTTATAAAGGTAATGGGTAGGTTTTATTAAATCTTTATGGCTAAATGTGGTGTAAATAAGTGAGGTAGGTGGATCCCTTTTATAATTAAGGTGAGGGTTACTTTTGGGATTTCTTAAAAAATTAAATTATAATAAAGTCATTCTCATGAAAAATGAATCCAAATGGATAAGGACTAAAACATATGGTATGATAAAGTTTAAATAGAATCAAGAAATAAAATTATTATAGGTTTGAGTTGTATTTTAAAACTTATCTATTAGTTTAACCCCTTAGTTAACTAATTTTATTATTAATCACGGTAACGTATTTTAACACTTAAAGAGTTATAATTTTACATATAAGGTGGCTATTAAATCAAAAAGGAAAAAGGTATAAAATTTTATATCATATATTACCCAACATTTCATATTTCAATATTTTAATGTTTTTTAAATAATTTAATAAAATATTATTTTGATAAATTATCACTAATGTCAATTTTAAAACTATTCATTTAATTGGACTTCAAATACATTAAAAATTTTTATTTATAATATAATTTATTTAAACAAAATTATATTTCATATTCATTTACAAAAAATATGTAACACTATAAATCACTCAAATTATATCACTTCTAATATTTTTAATATCATTTATATTATTTTTCTATTAATTTAATAAATATTGTGTTAGTGTTGCGCAAGATTTTAAGATTATTATAAAATCCATAAAGATTATAAATAAATTATAATCATTAAATTAATTTCATTATAATAAAAATTGATATTAATATTTGTTCATAAATTTATATTTTCCAAATGTGGACACATAAATTATTTTTAAAACTAAAAGAGTGACATTTTGTAACTTTCTTTGATTTAAATATTATATTAGTCATTATCATAGAATAGTTTACATTAAATATATAAATATTTATAATAAGTTTATAATGTTCAAATTACCTTCATAAAATATTAGTTAAGATGAAATATTATGACCTTATCACTTAGTTTTAACCAAGATTAACCCGATTTACCTTTATCGAGGTGATAACTTTTACCTGAGTTATTGTTCATATTGACAAAAAAAGGGACCTATTTACCAAATTTGAAACTCATAATTAAAAATATGGAATTCGTTTTTCAATGTTAAATTTATATAAATTTGAAATTTTATTTTTAAAATAAGTGTGAAAAATATACCTAAAATAACGTTTTAGAAAGATACAGTTTTTAACCAAAAAAAACTAGATTTATTCTTATCTTATACCTAATAAAAACTCTAGATTTTATTTAATATATAATATGTAAATTTAATTAAAATAATTAACCAATAACAATTGACAAAATTTATAAAAACATATTGTCTACATATTAAAAAAAAATTCAAAAAGACATTTCTTTTACATTCAAATGATTTTTATTTTTATTGATAACCAATGAATTTATTTTATAATTGTATAAACTCTAAAATTTTAATAATTAAGACATTAATATTCATACCATCCAATTTTAATATGTAGTTCATAATGGTTACATGATAATATTTTAATAATATATCATGGTTCATTTAAACTCTGTGTTTCATGAAACACAAGCTATTGAAGTGAATAAATTTATTTAAAATAAGCATACCATATGAAGTGTTACACCTATTTTTGTGGAAGGGGTTTGAATTATTGGACCTAGATAGATATTGTTTCTTAAATTTTAACCCTAATTAAGGTTTTAGGATTACTTATTAGGGGTAAAAATTATCTTTCTATTATATTATTGGTTATAGGTAAGGAAAAAACATTGAGTGGGGGTTAATTAGGGTAAGTTTTTCATTTACTGTTAAACCTAACCAATAATATTGTTCCACTAGTCATTAGGAAAAATCTCACCCTCATGTTGATTTTTAATAGATAATGCACAAAAAAATAGGGACTGAGTATTTTTACTAGTTTCACCCAAACTAGGTTAATCCATGAAGCAAGAAAACAAACAATGTGTCGATGTGCCAAAATAATAAGCACACAAATATAAAAATTTAGAGTGGCCACACTTACCCTCCACATTTATAACCTTAATAATGATAAAAAAAGATTACTCATCTAAATCACTCAAGGAAATCACTACTGCATGGGTGTTCTATTTTTCTCCATAGACTAAAAAATAGAGTTAAAACTCATTAGTGTATATCTTTGATTTTCTTTATTATTATTTAAAGAACTACATAGTATTTAAAGTGAGATAATCTCATGGAATCCATTTTTACCTTAGATTCTTACTAGTGCTTGTCCTAGAACTCTCATTTTATGCTCTGTATTTACTTTCTAGGATGTATTTTATAAAATTACTTCTTTTCCCTCTTTATATTGTCTTCCATGATGATGTCACTCTCTCATTTTTAAATAAGGTATTATTCCTTGTTTAGGTGTATTTCATTTCTTATTTTTATCTAAAATGAACACAATCCATTTTGATAAAAATTATTTATAAATGGGCTAGTTCAACTCTTTATTTTTCATTCCAAACAAATAAATCCACTAAATTTGGAAATTTACCATTTCCCAGCATGGTTGAAAACTTTATAGTGTGACTATCAATCAAAATCTAGATCCACAAAATCTACTCAATGTCCCACTTTTATTTCCTTTAAAATTGTAGGTCATATTTATCCATCCATTTTGATTCTTAATCCCATCATGTCATGAATATCAGCTTTACGAAGTGGATCTCTATCAAGATAGAGTCAAAAAAAGCTACTGAGAACTAATTGATACATGGATATTTAGTTTACTGCATGGGTAAAACCATTATACATCCACTAAAATCTACTCAGATCATATTACAATGGGTCTCTTTAGTTTACACTATGAACTCCTCCTAGATAGATCCACCAAAATCCTCCCAGATCCCATTGTGGTGTGACTCTCATCTTCACAGCGTGATCACTTTCTCTCAAATCATAAAATTAAATGACTCTGACATAACATGAGATCGTTATTATATATAACCAAATTATTTTTTCATAGAATAATTTTACATTTTCTGGTGAATTCTTTATTCGCAGTGTGACACCCTAGTTTATGATGTCACCACTTCTTCTCTTCAAATTAATGTTAACTCTATAATAAATCTCATAAGGTCCATGGGGAATCTTATGTAGTCTAGGATTTTTTTATAGAAACAACCTTCATGATATAATATGTGTTGTCATAGTGTGAAATACACTTTTTCATTATTTGAGGTCTCTTCTTATATCCCCAAAATATCTTACAAACTTTTCCCTTACCATAGATAGAACCTTACAAACTCTAGTCACAGAACAACATAATTTTTCATAGCATGACTCATGTTCTATAGACATAACTCTTCTAGTTGCATCCATAATTCCTTATTCCATATTTATCCCTTTGAAGACCACTTGTAAGGTCTACTATAAACCTAGTTAGTAAAGGAAATGTTAAAACCACTTCAAGGGATTTTTTATAACAATCACCACCTTTGGTTTTGTTATAAACTCTAATGATCCTTCAATTGTTGATCCACTAATGCTTCTTCTAAAAACATAATAATAAACCATATATTAAATTTAAATTCAAAATGTACCACTTTCCTTCAAACGGTGTATTAATGATTCACTAATCGCCTAATCTATGCTCTCATTAGTTAATATTGGAATGATAAATAAGATTTAAGTAAACAATTACTCATAAAAACAATTATATGAATTCCATGATATTCAAAATCCCCACAAAATTGGTCCCCATGAATAAACATTCAATCACACTACCCCTTTATTAAACATCAACATCATATTTCTCCCCCATTGTTAATAAAGAAGAATACTCACATCCCATTACACTTCACCCTGACAGATTTATGGCGTGTATGGATTATTCTTCCCGATAAGTGAAATATGACCTCTTCTCTCCATTTATCAATGAACCCACAAAGAACTTATCTACAATATCACATGATATAATTAAACATTCAATCATTAGTGGATGATGACATATTCCACCATGGAACATGATTTATGGAAAGAAATGAAATAAATATACATACCCAGGGATGTGACCCTGTGACCTGCCCCCTCAAACCACCCAAACCAAAAACCACCCAACCATAAATAGTGGGGTAGAAATTAAATAATTAGGTTAATTATAAAAATAATACCTTAGTATTAAGATAAAATCCCAGGGGGGAGTGTATAACAGCCCCAAACTTGAACTCCCAAATCTGGTGCTAAAAATATAATTTTTACATTTATGGATTTGTTACCAATAAATGTAACTCAAATTTGGACATACAAAACATTCAATATAAAATAGAAATATTGGATCACTTTCATACCTGAGGACATTTTTAGTTTAGAGTTTTATAGAATTATGACAAACTCTTACATAATAATAATCATGTCTTCAAGTGATCATTTTCCCCACTTTAACCTACTTTTCTTATTCAAAATTATGTATTCATCATCACCCACATAAAACCCTTATAAACAAATATTACATAACATATTTAACTACAAACTGGGGAAAAGAATTATAAGAAGGGAGATATCAAATTCTCAATAGGGGTAAACATAAGCGTTAACAATTGAATATCACATGATGAGTATAAGAGAGTGAGAACATATTCAAAGTTCATGAGAATTATATAAGAGAATTTATACACATCGAAACCTCAATAATTAAACATGTGACATGGAATTAAGATTTAACAAAGTCAAGAGACATATGAATCAATAATCATGATCCATTTGATATCAAACATGATCAAAGGAGCCATTAATGTCTCATAGAAATCATATATAAATATGTTCGTATCTTGGAACATCAAACAATCATCATAAAATCAATAAAAATAGTGTAATCCCAATACATATAAAGAGTAACTTATAAATGATAACTTTTTCACTTCATAGGATTGCTTGTCAAAAGATAACTCTATCTCACTTTATTGGGGGTAACTTACACCTATTAACTCTGGCACTATACCCAATTAATTAGAGGGATATAATGGTCCCACTCATCCTTTTTTTAATAAAAAAACCACTCATAAATCAACCATACATATTTTCCTATACCATAAAATAATCAAAAAAATTAGAAGATTAGACTTTTCAAAATAAAACCCTTGAAAACAACCATTAATCCTTTTTAGATTGATTAACCCATAGAAAAAATGAGTTCCCTTAAAATATATTTAAAAAATTTTAATCCATCCTGAGAAATAATAAGGATGGAATCATTGGAACATATCCCCATTTTATTATAATAAAATAATAAAGTATATTACCATAGATGAAAAATATATTTAAAATAACATTTATGAAATTTCTTTCAAAATGGGGGAAAATATCCTTTTAATTTAATAATATTTTATAAAAAAATTATGAATATTGGTTTAAATATTTTCATTAAAAGAAAACATCAAAAATTATAATAGAAGTTTCAAGTAAAATAATAGTAATAATGACGACAAAATATGTTCTTGTCATGAACATTAGAAATTAATTTTTTTCCAAGCTTTTGTAAAGTGATTCAAAAGTGACCTATGTAGAATATATTAAGAGATTTATTTTAAAAGATTTTAAAATAAGGTCAAAAATCATGAAAAATAACATTATAAATTATTTTTATTTATAATATAATATTATTGAAATAAGATAAATAACATAGAGGATGACTTTGGATAAAGTCTTTAAAAACATTAAAATAATTTTTTTTATAGAAAAACACTTTAAAGACTTTTAAAACCAAAAAACAGTTTGAAATAAATAAAAAAAGAAAGAAAATAAAATACCATTGAAATAAAAATATTCATGATATTATATGTAAAGAGTTAGTGTACACACCATGTAAATTAATATAGGTGTATCAATCAAAACTTGTCTTAAATATGGAACTTTGTGATAAGAAACCCATGTAACTTGGGTAATACATGAATGAAAACACCAATGAATGAAGAAACCTAACATGATTCTATAAAGCCCATAATTTCCGTGAATGAATTTATTAATACACATTCATGTATATGTAATTAGACCATAAAAATTAAATCATGTTACATAACATGAATTATGTCTCAACGAATTAAAATTGAGACCATAAAAACCCTTGTAAATTTGGTATCATTTAAATAAATATCAGAAGAAACATAGAACATTTAAAGATAAATTAAATATAAGGATAAAAGATTAATTCATGATATAATATCTCAATATCAATCATATATAACTTATAAATGTAATTAGTTGAATGATACAATGCATATCTCAAAGAAACAATATAGAGATGAATCATCCTTACAAAGATCATATCATTGTAGTTAAAATTTATCAATGAAGTGATTATGTGAAAAAATTGAATGAACATAAGAAAATATTTTGAATTAAAAATAATAAAATTAGAGTTTATTTCACACATAATCATGGAATAACATATTCAATTAATTATAAGTATAACCCGACGAATGTAAATTGGGTTAACTTCTTACCTCGAGTCCCAACCTGATATGTATGTCCTTTAAATCATGTCTAATAAACTTATATTAATTTTTTAATTGTTTAAGAAAATTTTATATTTTTATTACTTATAATAAAAAAATTATTTTATTTATTTAAATCCCAAATTTGATTACTTAATCGCTTAAATCCACATTGGATGTTTTGATGACGTTCAGTTCATAATTTCAAAATGACGTCGGTATTTTGACCACGGTAAAATATGTCATAGATACATAATATCAAGAATAATAATAATTATAAAATTATAATTTTATATATTAAATACAATTTAATAACCATCCATTAATTTCATACATGAAAAATTAATTACATTGCTTCATATAGGTGGTAATCCACACGTACTCATGAACGATGTAACCTTTTTCCAAAAAATTGAAGGGTAAGAAATGAATTGACATATTAGTTTTCTATAATTAAAATTATTTCTTGAAAATAATATATATACATTAAATTATATATTATAAATATCCACGAGATGTGGGGATGGAAAATGAAACATGTCGCTTCATAAAGGTGGTAATCCTCACATACGAACAAATGATGTTTTCATTCCCCATATGATATAAAAGGAGATGAGTAAAGTTATTCTATTAACATAATAATATATAATTATTTGATAGATACTAATGTTATTATATAATAATTGTTAGGATATAATATAAGGAGGTAGAAGAATATGTAAAATGAAAATGCTTGGTTAAGACAATTACCCCATCTTTAAAGAACCACCTTTGGATCTCCCATTAAGGACCCCACAGATAATATTTTAAAAATAATAGAACCACTAGAATGTATATAATAAATTTAATAAGAGTTTTTTATGGTTTTTTTTATATAAGTGGATCACAAAGTGCGAGTAATATAGGTTATATAAGTGGATCACAAAGTGCGAGTAATATAGGATATGGAGTGTCTTTATATATGAGAGGAGAGGGGACCGTTGGAATTACTTAAACTGTTAAATTAATATAAATTAATTTTCTTGTTGAAGTGGATCAAAAATGATATATTTTGAATCTAGGATGTATATAATATTCAATATTATCATAATTAAAATTTAGATAATTTTAGGTGATGTTTTAACACTTTTCTATTATTTTTAACCCCCTATTAACCCATTTACATTATGGGTCAAAACCCTACTATAAAAGGAAAATTAACTCATCTGTTAAAAATGGTAAAAACTATTTATTGCATCCCATTAAATATTCCAAATATAATACTTTTTATGAATTTTAAATCATTTAATAAAATATTATTTTGCATAAAATACCATTAAAGTCATTTTCAGAACTTCAAAAAATTTAACTTTAATTCCATTAACATAGAAATTTAATTTTAATATAAATGTTTAAAAAATAACTAATATGTTTTATTTGTCGAAAAAAATTCTGGGAAAATAATAATTTTTAAAAAATTTATTACTTTTAATGTTTTTTTAAAAAAATTACTTGATTTTTCTATTGCCTGCACAAGAAATCTGTCAACATTGAACAAGAATTTAAAGTAATTATTTCATATCAAAAAAATAATATAAAAAATTATTTATATTTTGAATAACCATTTATAATAGATCATAAACTCATTTTATTCCAATGAAAAAATATTAGAGATATTAAAATAAAGGGAGTGACATTTTTTATTCTTTACTTAAAATCATTTTAAGGTCGCTATCAAAGAAAAATGACATAATGTTTCAATATATTTGAATTTTGTATTAGGATGATTGAACTAAAATTTTCCAATAAGGTAGGTGTTAGATAGATTTTGAAAGCCTTATCACATTATTTTTAACCATAATTACCCGATTTACCCCAACTGAGGTGAAAAATATTTACCAAGGTTGTTATTCATTATGACCAAAAATAAAGTTGACCTATTTTCAAAAAATAAACATGATGATTAAAAATATGTAATCAATTTTTTCCAATTAAATCCCTTTAAATGGAATGAATTAATTCTAAAATAAACAAGGAAAAAGTGATGAAAAAGTATTTTCTGGAAAAAAATCATTTTTAAGTATAAAATTAGTTTTCTGTAAAAAATAAGTATAATTTATATTCCAATGAAATTAACTGGATTATTTTTAATAAAAATTTACAAATAACATTTAAAAATCAATTTTAAACAAAATGGGAATTTCTAAATACTTGAATAGAAAATATTTTTTTATATAAAATCAACATCTTTCACTATTCACTGAACAAATTATATTTTAATAGAAATCCAAAAATTTCACCATAAGATGATTTTTTTATGATTATTATCAGAATTATATCCTTTTTATAAAAAATACTAAAATTGGTAGAAATTAATTATAATATTTTCCCATAAAAAGCAATAAAAACCATTTTTGAAGGAAATGAATTTTGGAGTATAAAATTACTTTACTAAAAATTGAGTGCTTATTTAATAATAATTTAACAATAAATTTTTTTATTATGACCTATATATATTTCATAAGCTTATTACTCATATTCATGCTCGTTAATTCAATGACTAGGTTATAATGGTCATATTAAAATAATAATACAATGTAGTCACTAAATTTGGTGTTGTGTGTCCTATACACTATCAAACATTGCATTCTTTTAAAAAAATCAGTTTATTATAGAGTACGGGATTCATATCCAAACCATCTAGGTATATGGGGTCCTTGGGACTTCAAGAGTCAACTAATTCCTTTCAAAATCAATATTAGGTAGTTCTTTTATCATAATGTCCACAATCTAATACTAGGTTGACACATACTTCAACTTTATAAGACCTTGCTCAAAATTATCCTTTAGATTGTGATACATGATCTCAGTGTTATTTGTTTTTAAATGATGAAAACTATTTTTTCTATGATTCATAGCACCTGTGTTGTCAAACTATATAGCAATAGGATATGTTGTATCCACTCCATCATCCTTAATTTACTGTTATATATGGTTTAATTGAGTACATTATTGGTCCATATCAATGTAATCAACCTCCATAGTGCTCAATTTAATGCAATATTACTTCTTTCATAGATAAGAAATGAAAGAACCTTTGAGATAAAAATCATCGCACAACATTGACTTCCTATCATGTGTTTAACCGGCCCATTCTGTAATATTGTATCCCTAAGGTTGGATTTGGATCCCTAAAACCAAAGTATATATAATTTATGATTACATGTATTAAATGTTTTTATTATTAATAAATTTATTATCACATCATGGTTTTTCTTTTACATGATATAGTATTTGATAATTTCCTAAGATAAACTAACAAACTGAAAGGTCATAATAGTTCCCTACTACAATGAGAACCTGGATATGTCATAATAGTATTCCAAAATATATATTATATATCAAAATGATATGATTTTATGGGATGAAAATAATATAGTCTATTATAAGTCGATACTTATAGAACATTGAGACACTTTCTCATAGTGTACTCCCATATTAATTTTTAGAGCATGAGATTAAGAGAACATAACCCACCAATAGGAAATCAACATTTATATATGTCATTCTATTTTACTATATATATATTTTTGTATTCTTACTTATACTTTAAAATTATTATTTATTCATATCTTGACTTGTGTATATTTTTTTATTAATGAAAACTATAAGGAAATATGTTCGCGGAAAAGTAGGATACGTTGGGTATGTCACAAGTGATATTGCTTTAATGGATAATATGAGAAATTATTTGTCACTTTTGTTATGTAATGGAAGTTTATATATCCGTCTATTTGATCTGAATGGAAAATGGTAATTAAATCCATGCCCATAGTGTTCTTTGGGATTGTTTATTTCCAAAAATTCAATGAAAGAGACATTGAGAACATAGGTTAATGACATTAGCATGCAACCTTCTTCATTAGAGATATCATGAGAAATGTATTACATTACATAGTGATAATTCATATGAGGTTTACATCATTGTGACATTAACTTATTTCTCTATGGGTTCCTTGGTGTGTTGTGAGACACTAACCTTCGACTTTAGATAGTTTTTCCTAATACCACTAAGAATGAGTCCTAGAGCTCCACAAACTGTAACATTTTGAATCTATGATGTTTTTTTATTTTTTATTAAATGTTGACTATATAGAAATTAAGACAAAAAATGAATATTTTTATTAATATACCACTGAGTTCGTTACATTTTACAAAACTAGAGAACCATGATAAATTCAGCAAGATTACAACAAGTGCTAGCAACACAAATAGAACACCTCCTATAAACACAATAAGACCAAATGTGTATCCTACCTCCTTTTAGTCTACCATAATTAGAAAATTTATAGTAAGAATAATAAAAAAATACTAATAACAAGAAGAATGTATAGAACCATTAAGGATGAATATTACTATCCTTTTATTTTTTTACCAATAATACATGATTTATTACACAAGATTACACATAATGCAGCCCATAAGATCATGAAGTCTGGTGTATTTGTGAAATATTTACATTAAATAACAACTTATCACATGGGATACAAAAACATTTTTCAAAACTTCTTTGACATGATCAAAATATTCCATCGTACTAAAAACTGTATGGGATAACCTGGGGATATACATAAGGGGTGAGATATAAAACCTAGTAAGGGAGTAAATAGGGAATCACATGAGAAAATAAATACATGTTATAAAATAAAAATATTCATGAGACATAAAAGGAGTGATAATCATAATCTTTAACAATAATACATGATCTAGCATGATAATAAAAAGGCAACATGGTAAATGTGGCAACAACTTAAAACATTTCATCATAAATATATATCAAGGATAAATGCGAAGACATCATGATAGAGAAAGTCTCATAAAGGAATCAGTATCACTCACTATCCCAATATTATTCCTCATGATACTAAACATTACCCAATTAAATGGATCGCTATATAATTTCGGTCACACCCGTCACTTTCATTTCATTTTCATGCTTAATGTGCAACATAGATTATACAACATGGATTCATTCACCATAATATTTTATTCCCAGATAAAAGAATGTGGAATATATACACATAATTCTGAATTCATATAATTATAAGTTTATAAAGTTTAACACCCTTGATAATAAATGGGTATGGTATACACTACACAATTGTTTAGGAATGGAAAACCATGATGATATTTCGATAGCATAACGATGTCACATCAAAACTCATAAAATGGTATGATGATAGGGAAAGGTTTATATTATCATTTTTTAAATAAAATTTTCTATAATATAGAAATTTAATTACATATCCCAACATTAGGAATTGTAAATAGAAGGCATAAGATAATAAAGAAACTTTAATAAAGAAGATAAGGAGAGGATGTCTTACTTAAAGGTGTGTCTCCATATTATTGGGAGGAGATTCATGAGATATTTGGGACCCCTAGAAGGAATATAAAGAGGGTAGGGAATATTAATTACGTGATCCAAGTATTTTTAGTGAATAAAATTTGGTTCTTGGGTGGGTTTAAATTTAGAAAGAGTGGAAAATTCATTAATATTTCTCAAACTTAGGTTTCGGACTCTATATAATAAAATAACCAAAAAAAATCTAACCATAGTTTTTTTCTATTATTTATTCCAAATGGAAGTGGTTTTCATTATTTTATATGTACAATGTACGAACATATTAAAATAATACCCTTTCTTATGTGGAGGTGGGCCAAACTATTAAATAAATGATTTTAAAACCTTAAAATATATTAATGGTTTTGGAGGATTCATAATGGATTTATAAAATTAATAAAATAATGATAAAATCTCATTTTTTTTATAAATAAAATTCATATAATTGGTCATGGATACCTTTTATTGTATTTATTACATCACAATTTTTCATTATGATGTCACAATACATAAAGTATATTTATATGATATTTAATTTTTTTACCTGAAAATTTGATTGTCTCAAACAATTATGAAAAATTAACCATTTGATAGTTTTAAAATTCTAATTCTAAAAATATTATCCATTAATATAAATATTTTTATAAATATTTTTATTTTTACTTTTAAAATCAAATTTATTTTTATTAAGAAATGATTGGTTTTTTTACAATAACAGTTTTCAAACCCTTATAAAAATTACATTTGACTTCATAATAATTATATGATCATTTATATTGAATAAATAATATTAAATAATAATATATCAATAATATATTACTTCATTCAAAAATAAATTAATTCATCAAAAGAAATTTCTTAATTGAAATTGCATATTACTTAAAAATACAATTTTTGTTTTATTGTATCAACATAAAATTTTTATCAAACTGATTACTCAATCATCTATAAAGTAAAAAAACAAATAATTATAATAATTATTTAAATTAAAAGAAAATATAAAATTTATACAATTTCAATTACTTTTTTCTAAGTATTTTTTTAATTAACTTATTTTCCTTTTAACATGGTAATACGTGTTTACTATAGTTTCTATTCATATTGTTCAAAAATTATGTTGACCTTATTACCAAATATTAATATTTATGATTATAGATATGGAATAAATTTTATCAAAATCAATTCACATATTTGGAATAATTTAATTTAACATAAAAATTGAAAGGATGTTGGAAATCGGTTTTCTGAGAAATATATTTTTTATGGAAAAGATAATTTCACTTAAAATATATAACTAGTGTTCATAAGTATATGAATTTAAATTAATTAATTTAGATATATAATATAAATATTTAATTTAAATAATTTATATTTATAGGTTATTTTAATGGGGAAGCATTATTCATTTTAAAATAGTTTTCAGAAAAGTACGTTTTTAATTATAAAAATAAACTTATACTAAAATAAGTTATAACAGTGATTAAAATATACTTTATTGAATTAAATTTAACTGAAGAATAATTAATTTACCTTGAAATATATTTAATATGATTATTTTAATTTTAAATTAATTAATTTATCAAAGGAAATTACAATTTTATATAAAATTGTATTATTCATTATTAACTAAAAAATCTATGTTTTCTAAAAAATACCAAACTTTCACCCTAATTTAATTTTTTTATTATGATTTTAAAAAAGGATGTTTTATCAAATAAATTTTCTAAATGTTATAGAAAATAATTATTATATTTTTTTATAAAATTAAATTAAATTTTTTTAAGAAAACGTATTTTGAAGAACCATGAGGAATTACCAAAAAATTGTAGATTATTTTCTATGAATTTATCAATATATTTAGGATATATATTTATATTTCATAAATTTAGTAATCCTAAAAATATATGAAAACTTAATGAAAATGTTTAAATATTAATAATTAAATAATTATTGTTTTTTGGGTTCAGTGTAGCATATCACATATGCTATCGAACAAACTCTTCTATTTTAAAATCTTAGGGAATTAAATTCTTTCCCCTTTAATAAATTTTGTCCTCTAAATTTAAACTAGAACTCATTTCATCCAATTTCCATCCATTGGATAGAATAAAAGAACAATTAGGGATAAATACTTTTAGACTATTAATAACATAAAATGGAATCCAATGAAATTAAATGGATAACTTATAAATTATATGTATTTCCTTAACTTATGGATTTCTAGGCTTCAATGTATGTTATCCATGATCTATTTCCTAACATATACACTTATGGGAATTTTTCGTTCTCTTAATAATGGTTCATATTGAGCTTATAAATTTACCAAATCACATCCCCAGGAAGTGTCAAACCAGGTGAACAGTAAGGCCCATTGTCATGCACCAATTTACATCAGGTCAGGCTCGACACACATTGTTGAACTAGTTACCCCTAGGTACATTTGTGCTAGAACCACATCCACTTTTAGTATTTAAATAGGGATTTATTTTCTTGATAAACCATTTAATCTATAATATATAAAATTTAGGGGAGTTTTCTTCAACTTATTTTTATCCCTAAGGCTTTTTCTAGAATTTTATAATCCTAATCCAAAAAATAACTAAACTTTTCCTTTGATACCAACTATAATAACCCTTTACTTTATTTCATATTAACGAATGATTTATTATAAAATATTAAACTTAATTAAATCAATAAGATCAATAACTCAAGTATATTTGGTAATTAGGTACATTATATAACAACTTATAACATGGTAAACAATAACATTTTTGAAAACTTCCTTTACATGATCATAATATTCTATCATAATTCAAACAGCATGGGATAACCTGGGGACATACATAAGAAAGGGGTGAGATAAAAAACCCAGTAAGGGATTAAACATAGAATAAAATAAGTAAAATATATATATGTTAGACAATAGGCATATTAATGAGACATAAAATGAGTGAGAATCATAAAATATTACAATAAGACGTGATATAGGATGATAACATAAAGATGGTATGGGAAATTTGGGAACAACTTAAAGCACTGCATCAAAATAATAGGTCAAGGATATCTGAAATGAAATCATGATTGAAAATTAAAATAAAGGAATAAAGTTTAATCCTAATACTATCATTAAATCTCATGAGACTAAATATATACTAATGTATTGATGCTCTATATAATTTTGGTCGCACCCATCACATTCATTTAGTTCTCATCCTTAAGTGTGCCACATAGATCATACAACAGGGATTCAATCATTATAATATTATGTTAAAAAATCAATGAGTTTTGAATAAATAAATTTATGTTCCAATTTAAAGAACTATAAGTGTATAAATTTGATCACCCTTTATAGGAAATGGGTATGGTATTAACTACATAATTATTTTGGAATGGAAAATCGCGGTGAAATTTTGGCAGCATAACAACATCACATTAAAACTCATTAAATATGTTGATGAGAGAGAAAGTGTTATATAATAATTTTGAATTAAAATTTTTACTAATATATAAATTTAAATATATATCCCAACTTTAGGAATTAGAAATAGAAGGTATAAGATAATAAATAAACTTGAATAAAGAAGATAATGTGAGGATTCCTTACTCAAATGTGTGTCTCAAAATGCTTGGGTGGAGCTTATTGAGGGCTTGGGGGAACCTTGGGAGGGCTATATAGAGGTTAGGGTACAGTGATTATGTGATAAAAAGATTTTAATTGATGATAAATGGGTTCTTGGGTTGGTTTATATTGGGAATGAGTGGGGCATTCTTTAATATTTCTCAAATTTGGGTTTTGGACTCTATATAGTAAAATAAACAAAACCACAAACCATACCATAGTTTTTGCCCATGTTTTCTGCCAAATGATATTGTATTTAATTATTTTATAGGTCCAAGGACCTAACATAATAAAATAATACCCTTTCATAGGCGGATGATATTCATACTCTTAAAAATGATTTTATAAACTTCAAATATATTAATGGTTTTGGAGGATTCATAATGGTTTTGGAGAATTGATAATGGATTTATAAAATTAATAAAATTAAATTAAAATCTCATTATTTAAAAGATAAAAAATATATTTTTTCTTGTATACCTTTTATAGTAATTATTAAATCACTTTTGGGTCATTATTATGTAATAATACACAAAGTGTATTTATACGGTGTTTAATTCTTTACCAAAAAATTCAGCTCTCTACGAAAATTATGAAAAAATAACCATAACATAATTTATATGTTATTATTCCAAAAAAAATTATTCATTTAATCAAAATAATTTTATAAATATGTGAATTTTAACTTTTAAAATAAAATCCGCTTTTATTAAGAAATACAGGGTTATTTAACAATAAAAATTGTCGAACCCATATAAAAATTATATTTGACTTCATAAAAATTATATAATAATTTATATTGAATATAAAATATTTAATTATAATAATTTATTAAAATATTATTCATATCAAAATTAAATTAATTCTTCAAAAGGAATTTATTAATTGAAATTACATATTACTTAAAAATAAAATTTGTGTTTTATTTTAACAAAATATAGTTTTTATAAAACTGATTAATCAATCACTTATAAATAAAAAAAGGAATAAATATAATAATTATTTAAATTAAAAGTAAATATAAATTTTTATACTAATTCAGTTACTTTTTTTCTAGTGTTTTTTAAACCATTTTTACCCTTAATTAACATATTTTCCTTTAAATGTTGTAATAAATATTTATTAAAGTTTCTATTCATATTGTTCCAAAAATTAAGTTGAAATTATTACCAAATATTAATAATTATGATTCAAAAAATCGAATAAATTTTATCAAAATCAATTTACATAGATTGAGAATTAAATTTTAATACAAACCTGCAAGGATGATGGAAAGTGGTTTTCTAAAATATACATTTTTTATGGAAAAGATAATTTCACTTTAACTCTATAACAAGCATTCATAATTATATGAATTTAAAATAATTAATATATAACTTTATAATATAAAAATTTAATTTAAATCATTTGTATTTAAGAGTTATTTTAATGAAGAATCATTATGCATTTTAAAACATTTTTCAGAAAAAATGTGTTTTTAATCATAAAAATAAACTTAAACTAAAATAAGTTATAAAGATGATAGAAATGTACTTAATTGAATTAAATTTAACTAAATAATACTTATGTTACCTTTAAATCTATTTAAGCGAATAATTTTAGTCTTTAATTAATTAATTTATCAAATTAAATGACAATTTGATATAAAACGGTATTATTCACTATTTAGTAAAAATATATTTTCTGAAAAATACAAAACATTTCACCGTAAGTTAATTTTTATATGATGATAACAAAAATAGATTTTATTTTATCAAATAAATTTTATAAATGTTCTAAAAATAATTATAATATTTTTTATAAAAAGAAATAAAAAACATTTTTTGAAGAAATCATATTTTGATGAGAAAAGAGGATTACCAAAAATTGGTTAATTAATTAATAAGAATTTATCAATATATTTAGCACATATTGTTATAATTCTTAAATTTTTTAATCCAACTCATATAAAAAAATAATGTAAAGGTTAAAAAGTCATATTTAAATAATCATTGTTTTTTTGGGTTCAGTGTAGCGTATCACATATGCTATCGAATATAGTCTTCTCTTTTAAATACTCTAGGCATTAAATTCTTCCCCCATTTAATAAATTGCATCAACTTATTTTAAACTAAAACTCATTTCATCCTATTTACAAACATTGGAAGGAATAAAGGGAAAATTAGGGATGAGTACTTTTAAACTATTAGACACATAAAAGGGAATATAATAAAATTAAATTTATAACTTATAAATGACATGTATTTCCTTAACTTATGGATTTCATGGCTTCAATATATTTTATCCATGATTTATTTCATAACATAGAGACTTATGGGAATTTTATTTTCCCTCGATAATGGATTGTAATGAGATTATGAATTTAACAAATCATATCCACCATGATTGTCAAACCAGGTGTGTAGTAAAGCCCGTTGTCATGTACCAAGTTACTCTAAGTCAGGGCTGACGCACCTTGTCGGAGTTGTTACCCCTACGTACATTTATTCTAGAACCACATACACTTGTAGTATTCAGATAGGTATTTATTTTCTTGACAAACTACTTACTCTAGACTTACAAAATATTTGGATGTTTTCTTATACTTAGTTTTATCCCTAAGGATTTCGCTAGATTTTTTTAATCCTAATCCCAAAAATAACTTAACTTTTCCTTTGATACCAATTATAACAACCCTTCTATTTATTTCACTTAAATACATTATTTATTACACAATATTACCCATAACACAGCCCAGAATATCATGAAGTTTAGTGTATTTGTAAATTACATACATTACGAAGAAACTTATAACATGGGATACGACATCATTATTGAAAACTACCTTAACGTGATCATAATATTCCATCGTACTTAAAACAGCATTGGGTAACCTGGGGACATACATAAGAAAGAGGTGATCTATAAATACTAGTAAGGAACTAAATATGGAATAACATAAAGAAATAAATATATGTTATATAAAATTGATATTAATTAGACATAAAAGGATTTAGAATCATAAACTTGTAAAATAATACAAGATATAGCATGATTACATAAAGTCATCATGGGGAATGTTGCAACAACTTAAAACACTGCATCATCATAATAGGTCAAGGATAACTGCCAAGACATCATGATGGAAAAATAACCACAAAGTAATCAGGTTCAATCTATGTCCCAACATGAAGTATCATGAGACTAAAAATTACCCAATGCATTGGAGGGATATATAATTTGTGGAACACCTATCAGTTTCATTTCATTCTCATGCTTAAGTGTTCTATATTGATCATTCAACGTGGATTCATTCATCATCATATTTTATTCCATGATCATAGAGTTTAGAATACATAAATTTATGTCACATGTCAAATAAGTATATGTTTAAAAGGGTGAACAATCATTATAGGAAATGGGTATGGTATTCACTACACAATTGTTTTGGAATGGAAAATCGTGGTGAAATTTCGGCAGCATAACAACGTCACATAAAAAACTCATAAAATCAGTTGATGAGACAAAAATTGATTTATAATCATTTTTAAATTAAATGGGAAGTAATATAGACATGAAAATAAATATCCCGAAATTAGGAATTGGAAATAGAAGGTATAATATATTAAACAAACTTGAATAGAGAAGAAAATGTGAGTATCCCTTACTTGAGTGTGTGTCTCCAAATGTTTGGGAAAATATTAATGAGAGTTTGGGTCACCTTGGTAGGACTATATATAGTTGAGGGAAGATTTAGGATATTATCTAAGTAATTTTTGTGAAGATTAATGGGTTATTGGGTGGTTTTATATAGGGAAAGAGTGGGTAATTCTTTAATATTTCTCTAACTTAGGTTTTTGACTCTATATAAAAAAATAACCAAAACCAGAAACCTTCCCATGGTTTTGGCCCATAGTTTCTAAAAAATGGGATTTTTATTAATTATTTTATATTTACAAGGCCCAAAAATAATAAAATAATACCCTTGCTTATATGGAGGTGAGTCATACTCTTAATGAAATAATTTTAAAACCTTACAATATATTAATGGTTTTTGAGGATTTATAATGGATTTTTAAAATTAATAAAATAAACATAAAATATTTATATTTTA
This sequence comes from Viscum album, assembly GCA_963277665.1. Lineage (NCBI taxonomy): Eukaryota > Viridiplantae > Streptophyta > Magnoliopsida > Santalales > Viscaceae > Viscum > Viscum album. Next base: position 1,337,282,965 of record OY728162.1, read on the forward strand.
AAAATAAAATGTATATTGTTTTGTGGATACATTTTATATAATTTATTACATCACTTTTCAGTCATTCTGATGTCACAATACACAAAGTATATTTTTATGGTATTTTATTTTTTACCTGAAAATTCAACTATCACAGAATATTATAAAAATTAACCATTGGATAATTTATATGTTCTGATTACAAAAATAATATTCATTTTATATAAATAATTTTCTAAATATGTGACTTTTTACTTTTAAAATAATGCCTATATTTATTAATAAATGATGGGGTTTTTTACAGTAGCAGTTTTCAAACCCTTATAAAAATTACATTTGACTTCATAAAAATTATATGATAATTGTTATTGAAATAAAATTATTTAAAAATAATATTTTATTAAAAAATTATTTATTTAAAAATAAATTAATCCATTAAAAGGAATTTCTTAACTGAAATTGCATATTACTAAAAAATACAATTTGTGTTTTTTTAGAAAGATGAAACCTTGCAAAGAAAAGTAAGGTTCTTTTAATTAAAAATAAAGTCCAACTTACATAATCCTGAAAAATGGAGATCTGTCAAAGTCCCTCTTAAGAAGGGGTAAAAGGTCTTCAGGGGGATGATCATTCCAGTTGAAATCAGCACCACCGACTCAATTGTTATCAAGTCTATCCACAACTGATTTAGCTTCTCTATAAGTGTGGGTGATGATATAATTCATGGTAAGAAGAGAAACCAAGCATATAATCCATCTATTAGTAAGCTTCCAAGATAAATTGTAAGAACCCATTCTGATGGAAGAAACAATGACAGAAGAATCACTTTCTAGAAAAATATTTTCTCATCCACGAATCGTAGCTTGCTCCACTGTAATAATGATACCAAGAATTTTAGCTTCAATTACAGTGGTTATACCACATGAACCATGAAAGTAGCCCTTAACCTTCCCTTGGTGATCCCTAAAAATAGCACCATATCTAGAGGTACCAAGATTACCCCTTGAGGGCCCATCAGAATTAACCTAAATCTATCCAACAAAAGTTTTATTTCATAAGACCTTGAAAGTACCATACGGAGGCCTAAATGTACATTTGATACAAATTCGAGTAAGAACTAAGAAATAATAAATTGAATTAAAGAAGAAGTGCTTCCTAGGTAATCTGGCCTCACAAATAGCAGTAAGAATGCTTGAGAAAGCAGCATTGATAGAGAAATGTTGACCACCATGGAGGATTTGATTCCGAACAAACCAGATATAATGTAGTAATTCAGAATCAGCTACCTGAAAAAGATCCATCAATTGGGGTGAAAGTGGAAGAAAATTCCAAGTCTGAAGAAAATACCTAATAGATACCATATTTGGGATGGAAACTTCAAATATTTCTGTCAATGATTTCTACATAAATGAAGATGTAACACAACAAAGAAACATACGATCAAAATCCTCTCTATACTAATGACAAAGTACACAAGAGGAACAAAAAGAGATTCCACAATTCTGAAGGTAAGAATCAGTAAGAATTTTCCTTTGAGAAATTATCCACACCAAAATAGAGTGAGGGGACCTAATAAAATTTCTATGCAAGTCTCTCATCCAAATTTCATTAGATATATAGGACAAAGAAAACCTGTAATAAAGTTTTAATGAAATCATACCATTCGTTGTAGGTTCCCAGGCCCAAAAATCCTTTCTGTTAGAGAAATAATATTTATTAACAATGTTCAAAACTTGACTTGGAATACCCTCCAAGTTATCAAGCTAATCCTTGATAGATATATCCAAATCATAATTATCTGCATCTAAAACAAATTCAAGAAGGGAGTTACCCATCCAATTAGCCTTCCAAAAGCTAATGGATGAATCTTTCGAAACAATCCATCTGGAGTGAGAATCAATTAAAGAAAAGATGAACTTAAAGGATGGCTAATTAAATGAATCAAGATTATTGAGAAAACCAATTTTGATATGATTTAGAAATTTTTTATGAAGAAAATTAAGAGCCTCGGAATTATAGTTAAAGAGTTTCCAAATAAATGAGGCCTGCAGGGAATCATTAAAAATTACAAGATTTTTAATTCCCAAACCCCATGTATTATAAGGCTTACAAAAATCATTCCATGAAACCATTTATAACATTAATTCCATGATGTTACCACTCTAAATGAAGTTTTTTAGAGACACTTTGATTCTCTTAATCAATTAAATAGGCCATTTTTACATCATAAAGGAGTAAATAAGTTTGGAGATATTGACAGATTTAACCAAACAAACCCAACCAGCCATAGATAAATTCATTCATTTCCAAGTATCAAGTTGCCTTCGAATATTGCTAATAATCTCAGATAAATAATAGGCTTTTGGTCTTCCCCAAAATAATGGGACCCCTAAGTATTTGAAGGGAAGGAAACCTTCATGAATGCCCAACTCCTTAACAATGTCATTCTTCCTTGAAACAGTAAGATTTTTTCCAAAATAAACAAAGGACTTGTCCCAACTAATCTCTTGGCCAGAGATAAAAGTATAGTGAAAAATATACCTTTTGATATTTTTAATGTTCCTCGTATCCCCCAGAGTGAAGAGGATAATGTCGTCTTCATATAATAAGTGGGTATGAACATGAATCCCTCTTCCAGCAATGATAGATTTCATTTTCTCATTTCCATTCATAATTGATAGAAGTCTACTAAGATAATCATCTACAATGGAGAAAATGATAGCAGAAAGAGGATCACCCTGTCTGACCCCTCTAGAACAAGTCAAATATCCCCTGGGAGATCCATTAATAAGAATAGAAATATGATCAGAGCTAAGAATGGACTTGACCTAATAAATAAAAGTGTTATCAAACCTGAACATATGAAGAACCTTGGAAATGAATCCCTAATCCATGGTGTCAAAGGCCATCCTGGCATCAAGATTAATAGAAATGTTTCCACCTCTAGAATATTTCTTGAGAAAATTCACACATTCAGAAGTAGTAACAAGAAAATTCTGAATATATCTCTCTTTGATAAAACCAAGCTGATTAAAGGAAACAATCTTGCTAGAAATTGAATCCAATCTTGTGGCCATGATTTTTCAAATGATTTTGTAAATAGTATTGGCCAATGCAATTGTTCTGAACAAATTAATTTCACTGGAATTTTTCACTTTAGGTAGAATAGAATGGAATTGATCATTGATACCTTGGGGTAGGACACCACCCATGAAAAAATGACTGACAAGTCTACAAACCCCATTTCGAATGATATCATATAGGTTTGAAAGAAATAATTTCCAAAACCATCCAAACCAAGAGAGATTTCAAATTTGAGACTAAAAGTAGCTTCTTTAATTTAAATGTTCTAGGGAGATGTGGTGGTAAATACATTATCTTACTGATTAACCAATTTAGGAATGATTCCCTCCACTAGATCATTTTTTATAGGGGAACCATTAAAAAGATCACTGAAATAGGAAATAAAATGCTCTAAGATATCTATTTCATTATCAATAATATGATCACCATTCTTAATCAAAGAAAGTGGTTTAGAAACCATTCTAATTCTCCGAAGAGAGTTAAATAACATGGAGTTCTTATCACCATACTTCAACCATTTTTCCTTAAAGATGTCCCTTTGTAGGGTATCTTTATTGTTCAAGAGGCCATTAAGATTGTTAATAATCTCAGATTCCCCTTGCAGACCATCAGAAAAATTATTCTTGGTATTATGCTCTTGAATATGATGCAAATAATTTTCAAGAGAAGAAATATCATGGTCAATAGAGCTGAATTGATCTTTAATCCAAAAACTCAAAGATATTTTAAGATTTTTAAGATTGAAAACATAATAAATGCCATCATTCTTGTAATTAACATAATTCCAAGGCTTCTCCATGATGAATCTACAATCAGATTGATTAACCCGGGCCTTGTTAAATTATTTTTACCCTTAATTAATATATTTTCCTTTTAATTTGGTAATAAATATTTACGATAGTTATTATTCAAATTGTTCGAAAATTATGTTGAAATTATTACCAAATATTAATTATGATGATTAAAAATATGTAATCAATTTTATAAAAATCAATTTATAGAGTTGGAAGAATTTAATTTAATATAAAACATGCCAGGATAATGGAAAGCAGATTTCTGAACAATATATTTTTTATAGAAAAGATGATTTTTCTTTAACTCTATAACTGGTATTCATAATTATATGAATTTAAATTAATTAATATATATATATATAATCTATGAATACCATTTAAATCATTTCTCTTTAGGGGTTATTTTAATGTATATGAATTATGAATTTTAAAACAGTTTTTTAGAAAAATGCATTTTGAGTCATAAAAATAAACTTATACTAAAATCGTTTATAAAGATGATTAAAATGTACATTATTGAAGTAAATTTCACTAAATAATACTTATGTTACCTTTAAATTCATTTAAATTAATAATTATACTTTTAAATTAATTAATGTATCAAAATAAATGATAATTTTAAATAAAAACAATATTTTTCACTATTAACTAAAAAATCTATATGTTATAAAAAACAAAAATTCACCCTAAATAAATTTTCATATGATGATATGAAAAATGGAATTTATTTTATCAAATTCATTTTCTAAATTTTCTTGAAAATAATAAAATATTTTTTATAAAAAGTAATAAAACGCATTTTTTGAAGAAAACTGTAAGAACCCAGTTCTTATGTTAGAGGTACGGGCTTCTTCTTTCCTTTTCCTTAAGTTTTTTTGAGAAAATATGGAAAATGAGGAAAAATCCTAAATTTAGAAACTACACGCCGTGTACTTTTGACTGTGTTGGGATGAGTACAAGGGGCGTGTAGCCATGCCGGCGACGAAGGGTGTAGGAACCACTACACACCGTGTAGTGGTGCCTTACACGCCGTGTAGTTAGTCGGCAAGCTTAAACTGTAAGGAGGTGGCGTCGCCGCTAGCTGGGCGACAGTACACGCCGTGTACTCGAGAGTACATGTCGTGTACTCCTGTCGACGGATGAACAGTGTGGCGGTGCCGCCAAATGAACAGTTAAATGAAAGAAGTACACGCTGTGTACTCAAAAGTACACGCTGTGTACTCAAAAGTACACGCCGTGTACTTTGTTTTTTCGGCTTAAAACAGGCAGTAGCCTCCTCATTTGGCAGAGGAGGCACTTGTGCCATTTTGGAGCCAAAGGAGGAGGTCGGATCTTTGAAGATCCACTGGGCGTTCTTCTGGAATATGATTCGGCTTCGGACGGTTTCGTTGGAACAACACGGGTAGGCCTCTCCTCTCCTAGTACCGTTCTGGCCAATTCTTCTCCTAACGTATGTTATTTACATTTGAATGAGTTTTGTTCTTCGTCAGAACTACGCCGTTGTTGGGCGTTTCTAGAGTCGGTGTTCGGGTATAACATTCATTGGCATATAAGGTAAGTGGCTTTGTGTTTAGTTTTCCAACTGTTATGTGTTTTGTGAGTTTTTATGCCACGAACCCATGTTGGGGTGTCGTGTGGCTGAGGTCGTTTCTATATTTAATACCTAGAATTGATTAGGTATTTAATCGTGATAATAAAATGCTAGTTGGGATCGTTGCTTGGATCTGGAACCACCCCTAGGGTGTGTTTCTCTGTTTAGCCATTTGGCCAGGATACCCGAGGGTATGCCATCAAAGTAGAAATTGTAGAATTTCCATGAGAGGAATTTCTTGTTACTGCTTGTTTACCTGTTGGGCATGGCCCGGTTACCTGTTTATCCTGAGGGGGTTTTTGTATTTAGCATGAGGGCGTTGTTGTGATTAGCCTGAGGGCACTGCACTATTTAGCTAGAGGGATGTAGTTATTTTCGCCTGAGGGTAACCTTTCGTGCCTGAGGGCTTGACTTCTATGCCTGAGGGCGACACTTCCTATGCCTGAGGGCAATTTCTGTTACGCCTGAGGGCTATACCTGCGGGTTGGATTCTGCTTACCTGAGGGTAAGGTTTTGTTTTTCTGAGGATGTGGACTGTTTACTTAGAAATTCACTGTGGTGGTTTCTAATATTTAAATGGATTAAATGGATAATGAAATGGCAATATAACTGGAAATTAGTTACTTTTGAGTACTGCTTACTTTATTGCATTTTACTACTGCACACTGTGGTTGCATGCTTACACGCAGTTGGGCACGGGCCTTTGGTGGGTGCCTACTGAGATATATTTCTCACACCATGTTTGGGTCATGCTTTTCGTCCCAAAAATATTACATTGTTGTAGGTATAGATAGGGGTAAGAGTCTCTATATAGGTACTTAACTGTTGCTGAGGAGTAGGAGGGCATGGGACCGAGCCTAGGCTCGGGATGCCGCTGCCATCTATTTTTCTTGTTTTGTTGTACTCTGTTTTCTGCTATACTGTATTGATGTATAACATGTTCTGGCTGTTTTCTGAGAACTTGAAACATGTAGCATCATCACTTATATATTGTTGGTTATATCCACTTTTGTAGTTATTTCAGTTGTGTATGTTTACTGCTTCTTCTATTTATTGTATGTTTATTTTGGTATTCCGATGCCCTACACTTTGACAAATGAGGGCATAGTTTCCCCACTATCAGACATGGGCCCTCACTACTAGTCGGCAGCCTCTAGCGTTTGGGGAAATGCGCTTGAGGTCACGTGGCGAACCGGGCTTGGGGCACCCATTGCGTGGCACCCGGGTCTGGGACGTTACAAAGTGGTATCATAGGTGTTTCTTTTCTTTGACTTACTATTTGGAGTCGTAGTCAGGGATAGGACAGAACAGTAGTTGGTAATAAGTTGTGTCTGGGCATAGCTAACCCGTGTACAGGGAAAAGCCAGTCTACCTCGTATTTTTCATTATTTTGATTTTTCAATTTTACGGTTGATATGTTTTCACCATTGGGTGACGCACTTGGATTGTGCTGTTTATATTTTATCTGTGGGTTCTATCTAGTGCCACCCGATGAGATGAGGGTATGTCGTCTCATGCATCATATAGGCACATTCTAGATATGACATTACACGCATTGTTTCCATGCCATGTAGGTGCATTAGAATTTTCATGTTATTGTGATAGTTGATGTGCTAAGAAAGCATGATATTGTGATAGCTGCTTGATAAATACCTGCCTGTTTGATTGAGCTTGTTTATAGGATGGACGCCAAACATTGGTTTTTGGGGAGTATAGGCCCCCATTGACCGGAATTTGGTGGATCATTGATTGTTATTGGTTATAACACAAATAAGATGTCAAACTTTGATTCGTGGGGTGTATGGGCCCCCACAGGTCAGAATTTGACACTTAGGTGTTGTTTTTCAGTATTTTCTGGGTTATGGGGAAGTTTCTGAGGCATACTTTCTGGAAAACCCAGAATACACGCCATGTAGGACCTCATACACAACGTGTGTGTTCTTCTGTTTGGGAAGAAAAATGAACTTTTGAGTACACGCCGTGTACCCCGAGTATACGTCGTGTAGTCTCTTCCAGTGTCACAAACCGTGTGGGCGGCGACACGGGGTAGGGAAGGGCTTGGGTAAAACACGCCGGGTAGTTTTTGTGCACGTCGTGAAGTGTGACCGGGAGTCCGGCCGTGTAACTAACAACACAGGGTGGTGAACTCCTTGACAAAACACGTCGTGTCAATTATAAAGACGTCGTGTAGTGTGACCTGGGGACTCGTCCAGGTAACTAACAACACGGGCCAGTGTCACCTCTCCCGGAACATGTTGTGTACCTTTGGAACACACCGTATAGTCTTTTCCGGGGACAGACCGTGTGGAGTTAGCCGTGTGGTTGGGAAACGGGGTGTTTTACACGCCGTGTATGGGTGTAACACACCATGTGAGGTAAGCTGAGTAGTCGGCCGTGTCACAGACGACACAGACAGTTGGAAAATAACACAGTACACGCAGTGTAGATATTATACACGCCTTGTAGTTTTTTTGAACGGAAGCCGTGTGGCTTAGCCGTGTAGAAGGACCCGGGCAGGGGAAGGGAAGTCAAGTACATGTCATGTAGTCATTGTACACGCTGTGTAGTCTTGTTTTTTCAATTTTGAATACCTTCTTCCTCTTATTCCCTTTGTGGTTCCTTCGCTTTCAGTCTTAATAATCTTGAATCTGAGGCGTGCTTTTGAACTTGTAGAGTCATGCCACCTAGACGACCGCGAGTTGTTCGCCAGGAGAGCGGCGACGATTATACTCCGGAGATGGTGGGCCATGGGCTACCAGTTGATCCACCAGCAGAGCCAGATGCGGCACCAGCTGTTATACCGGACACAAGCACGGAGGCGCAGTTCCGTGAAGGCTTGTTGCGGTTCATGCAGACCTTTCAGGGAGCACCGCAGGCTTCCACATCTATGGCTGAGCTGACACGTATCTTCCAGCAGCAGCATCCGCCTACGTTTTCAGGGGATGGCGGATCGTAGGCTGCAGAGTCTTGGCTAGGATTGATGCAGACTATTTTCAAGAATCTGGAGACGCCTCCAGGGCGGAGGGTCAAGCTCGCGACTTACATGTTGCGTGATTCCGCCAAGAGGTGGTGGGATGTTACCACACAGTCAGAGCATCACAGGGACATGGTGTGGGAAGATTTTCAGGCAGTCTTCTATGACTTCTTCTTTCCCGAGATGCTGAGGGAAGATAGAGCTCGAGAGTTCATGAAGCTGCAGCAGGGCGTTATGTCGATGATGGACTACTCTGCTCGTTTTACAGAGCTTCAACATTTTGCACTCATGCTGGTGGGTGATGAGACGTTGAGATCTAGACGTTTTGATGATGGTCTGCGGTATGACATCCGAGCGCAGGTGAATGTTTTCAGGTTTTCTACATTACACACGATTGTGAACCAGGTGTTAATTACAGAGAGGAACCTGCGGGAATCGAGTGGTGTGGGCCAGGGCCGTTTAGAACCAGTTACTGGTACTATTTCTGATGGTAAGAGGAAGAGACAGATGGACTTCTCTCAGGGCGGCAGTACCATCCAGGTAGCTTCTTCAGGTGGACCGGTCAAGTGCTACCTGTAACGACCCGAAATTTTGAATAAATCTTGTTTCCTAATTTTATGTGTTATTTTATTTTATTTTTATACTGAACAAAAATGTTTCATTTGATAACATGAGTATAATTAAAATGAGACTGTTGGGTTTTGACTCTTATATGACCATTGGTCAATATGACCGCTGGAAACTAAACGTTTTGATTATTGTCTCTAAATACAAGTAATCTTTGTTAATTATTATAGAAAGAAGATTTGATGGCCTCAACCAGTAGTCTTGGACCGATCTAATCCCATCTAACAAAACTTGGGAAGGAGGTAGCACCACTGGGCTTTGCTCTGGACCATACCCAAGCCGAACTTCATCGTGTGAAGCTAGAATGGAATCTCCTTTGCATGAAGTTCAAACTGATAGAAATTACTACTCGTGCGATGTTGGTCGAGCCTCCCTCGGATTCTCTCACCTTAGCACACCTTACACTTAGGTCCTATGCTGGTGTGATAAGGGGCTATGTAAGGAGACCGTAACTGCCTTGTGTAATCCTTTTTTTTAAATAAAAATTGGTATTTCTTATTATGATGAAGTTTATGAATTTTCAAATGACCGGATAAATATAGTATGCATATTTTTGATGAATTTTAGAAAAAGGATATTTTAAAAATGTTTATGTAAACCTTAAATAATTAAAAATGTGTAATGATTTTCAAAAAATGGTCTTCTACAATTATGTTCAGTACGAAATTTAGAGTCTAATAAGATCAACTTGATTTTTGATGAATAATAAATTATGAATAGTGATTTTATGCTTAAGATTAGTAATGTGACCAAATGGATTAGTAATCTCACTTAAAGAAAGTATTAATATAATCTAGGAACCTTGATTAAGTAATGTGATTCAATAAAATGGTTAAATAACGGTTTCATAAATTATTATTCAAATATTAGTTTTTTCGAGTGAATAGTGTTTTTTAATTAAAAATTAAATTAAAAATATTTAGAAAATTATTTTTATAAAATGTATTTCATTTTTGAACTCAGAGCATCGATATTATGTTAAGATAATTTTTGGGGTTTTTTCTGAAAAAATGAATTTTGGGTGAATAGTGTATTTATTTAAAAATAAAAATAAAAATATTTAGAAAATTATTTTAATAAAATGGAGTTCATTTTTGAAATCATAACCTTGATATTTGGTTAATGTGACATTTTGGGATTTTTCTGAGAAAGTTGAATTTTTAGTGAATAGTAAAAAAAAGCAGTTTTAGGGTTTCGGTATGTTTAATGACATCATAACTATGTCATGGTGATGTCATGAGATATTTTAAGGGTTGGCAAACCAAAGGTGATGCATTATTGTGTTGGGGGCCCCATGTTGCCTAACTTCAAGGGAAATATCTTGGGAGAGCACATGGTTTTGAGAAACCCACTTATGAGGTGTCTCTTGGCCATTAATGCCTTGTCACCTCACTTTCCCTATAAATACCATGTCATTCTCTCATCCTTTGGACTCCAAAATCATTCTCAATGAAGTTATGGTCTTCTTACCTCCCAAGGAGTCCTCCCAAGGTTCCCTCAATCCTCTCAAGGTCCCAACCTTTGAGTTTTAAGAGTTACGTTTAAGGTAAGGGATCCTACCTCTCTCTTTCTTTTCAAGAAATCTCTTTTATGTCATTTATTTTATGATCCATGTTCTTATGTTAAAGGATGTTATTTTATAATCCTCTTACTTCCCTTTTCATGTTCATATAATTAGAGATACCCTCTTACTCTCATTATTTCGTTTTATGAAGTTTTAAGTGGTGTTGTTAGGCTGCCGAAATTTTTGTAACGGATTCTTTCTCCCTTATCATTTTTCAAGATCTATTTTCATGTAAAGTATTTCAATTTACTTTTTATTATGTTTTGGTATGATCTATAAATTTATCATACTGATCTTTTATGATCATATGATGAGAGACCCCATTTGATCTCTTCAATTCAGTATTTTGAAGTTTTAAGTGGCGCCATTAGGCTGCCGAATTTTTAAGTGGTTCTTTCACCTTTCTCCTTTTTCAATGTTCTAATTCCATGTCATGTCATGAAAGTTCCTTTTTATCATGTTGGGGTATGATCTCTAAATCTATCATACTGATATTTTATTTTCATATGATGAGATACCCTATTTGATCTCTTCAATTCAGTATTTTTAAGTTTTAAGTAGCGCTGTTAGGCTGCCGAATTTTTAAGGGATTCTTTCACACTTCTCGTTTTCAAGATCTATTTTCATGTCAAGTATTTGAAGTTCCTTTTTATAATGTTGGGGTATGATCTCTAAATCAATCATACTGATATTTTATGTTCATATGATGAGAGACCCTATTTGATCTCTTCAATTCAGTATTTTGATGTTTTAAGTAGTGCCGTTAGGCTGCCGAATTTTTAAGGGATTCTTTCACCCTTCTCGTTTTCAAGATCTATTTTCATGTCAAGTATTTGAAGTTCCTTTTTATTATGTTGGGGTATTATCTCTAAATATATCATACTGATCTATTATGTTCATATAATGAGAGACCCTATTTGATCTCATCAATTCATTTTTGTTCATGTTTAAGTGACGTCATTAGGCTGCCGAATTTCTAAGGGGTTCTTTCACCCTTCTCGTTTTCAAGATCTATTTTCAGGTCAAGTATTTCAAGCCCATTTTTATTATGTTGGGTTATGATATCTATATATATCATACTGATCATTTATGTTCATATGATGAGAGACCCTATTTGATCTCGCCAATCCATCTTTGGAAGTTTTATGTAACGTCGTTAGGCTGCCAAATTCTCATAAGAGAAATCTTATTTTTTTTGTCTTCATTTCAAGTTATTCGTTTCATATGGTATATCATTCAAATTTCATTACCATGTTCTTAAATACTTTATATTATATTCCCTTACTGTTTTATGTATCATTTTTGAGTGGGTGACCCATGTCCCCTCTCTTTTCAATATTTTCTAAAACCATGTATCATAGACGTTATGCTGCATAGTTTTCATCTCAAAATGCCTCCCTCTTTATCTCAAAATTATTTTATGTCATTAAGTGAATACTCGAAGATTTTATTTATACAGGGGTATTCACATATATATCAAAATGTTCTATTTTAAATTCTGGGATTTACATTCATGAAACCAGCTTTCCCTTTTCCATGGGTTTAAAGTGACATAAAGATCATGTCTTTAAAGCAGTTTTTAAAACGTTATGATTATGATATGAAACCCATTTATTTTATGCTATATGGGTTGTTTATGAAATTATTGATGATGATATATGCGGCTCACGTGATAATAAATACATGTCAAGGGTGCGCCCAGATAGCACTCTAATGCATTGGGTAAAGACTTAATCTCTAGATATGACTTTTTAGACTGATACCTTGGTGAATAACCTTGGTAATTTTTAATGAAACCTTGGGGATGGACCTTGGTGAAATGAAATGATTGTCAATATTAAATTTTGCAGCCACATATTCAAGTTATGAAAAATTTTATTTTTATTATGATATATCTCATGATTTCTTTCTCATGCCTTAAAGTTCTTTTCATGACCTTATTGAAGTATCTCAAGTTCACATGTAAAATGTTTCTCTTGTTTCCCTTACTGGGCCTTCTGCTCACCCTTTCATTTGATGCATGTCCCCAGGTTATGAGATGCAGTAATGAACCTAGGATGAACATTAGGAGAATCCTTTCAAGTTTTTAAGAATAATGTTTTATGTTTTCATGTTTTAAGTTCCTGGTTTCCAAGACACTAAACCTTAAAGATCATCGATTTTGTCAAATGTAATGAATGTTTATGTGATAAAAAGGCGGGATGCTATAGTTGGTATCAAAGTATGGTTTAGTTATTTGTGGAAATTAGGATATGAAAACTTTATAAAGAAGCCTTTAGAAAAGTTTATATATAGGAAATCTTCCTGGTATTTTGGTGAGTATTGAGTAATGGGTTTCCAAGACATCCCAATCTAGATACGAGCAGGTAGAGGTGGCTCTGGCATAGATGTACATAGGGGTAAAACCCGAAAACACCGCTTTGAGCTAGACTCAAACGAGAACTGGTACACGACAACGGGCCTTGATACACTCTTGGTTACAACACTCCCAGGGGATATGCTTTGGTAAATTCATAAGAATAGTATGAACCATTGTTAAAAGAAACAAAGATAAAATAAAATGAAGATTCACATAAGAATATATGATCATGGATAACCTAGATGGGAACCTAGGGGATCACAAGTTAGGTTATACTTTTCTTCTACAAGTTATCCTTATATTCTTTAAGTTCCATTTCATGATTATTGGCTAAGTATTTAAGCCCCTAATTATACATTCTATTCTTAGTTAATGGTGGGAAATGGAAGAACATGTCCCAACAACCAATGTGATAGGAAATGCGGAAATTGTCGTATTAATATGATAGAGATGATTAGGGGATTAAAAGATTGTTATTATTTTAGAAGACGTTCACTATTTTGGGGACCCTATATGATCGAGGTAAATAGATTACTACGGTATTTTCATTGAGAAGTAAGGTTGAATTATATTTGGAATAATCGATGAATTTAAGGTGGACATATAGTAATTTAGGTTACTTATGGGAATGATTAACCTATCATTGGTAAAATATGTTTAGGTTAGATACTTTTTTTATAAGATTTTTGGAGTGGTTGATGTTGTCTGGAGATGAACAATGAAGTTTATTTTGGAAGACTATGTTATCAAATCCTTCTTGTATTTGGGTTTCAATCTTGGTTTGGTTTATTTTGAGGAATCTTAAGGACCATTATTTATGGGATGGTCTATGATGAACTTTGGGTAGTACCATGTAACTTTGAAGATTTAAAAGTAGTTTCCATTCCTATGGGATTCTTTCTTTTTGAAGAGTTGTTTTACCTTACCCTTTCTATTTTTGGGATAATGTTTAAAATTAGAAGAAATAGATAGTTGATCTTTTGTGGATTATGTGATTCTCTGGAAGATGATTCTTTTGTTTTGATGAGACCAAGTAGTTTTGATGCTCATCGTTTGGAGAAAAGATTTGTTTTGGTAGAAACTTATTAAAAGATGAAACTCTACATGAATGTTGATATATTTCCTTATGTTTTTGTTATATGTTGTAAATGAATTCCTCAAAATTATGAAAAGGAACGTAAAACAAAAAATGTTGTTGGTTTATGTTTCCTACTAGGTAATCAAAGACCGCTTACACACATCATAATTTTGGGATTTTCTGGTGGTTAACTTTCTCCTAATCATGTTTTCTATCACTCTCCTTTAGAATGTGACCCTTTGTTTTCTCCTCCATGTCCATGTTTTCCTACATGGAATCCTAGTATGGGTAAACTCGGGTGGCCTTTGTACTTCCTTTTCTTTCTTTTAAAGTAATAGTGTTACTAGCTCTTTTTCCTATGTGGGACTTTCAATGAAATTTCAAAACCCAATTTTAAAAATTGCGAGGACGCAATTTCTTAAGGGGGGAAGATTGTAACAACCCGAAATTTTGAATAAATCTTGTTTCCTAATTTTATGTGTTATTTTATTTTATTTTTATACTCAACAAAAATGTTTCATTTGATAACATGAGTATAATTAAAATGAGACTGTTGAGTTTTGACTGTTATATGACCATTGGTCAATATAACCGCTGGAAACTAAACGTTTTGATTATTGTCTCTAAATACAAGTAATCTTGGTTAATTATTATAGAAAGAAGATTTGATGGCCTCAACTAGTATTCTTGGACCAATCGAAGCCAATCTAACAGAAATTGGGAAGAAGGTAGCACCACTGGGCTTTGCTCTGGACCAAACCCAAGCCGAACTTCATTGTGTTAAGCTAGAACGGAATCTCCTTTGCGAGAAGTTCAAACTGATAGAAATTACTACTCTTGCGATGTTGGTCGAGCCTCCCTCGGATTCTCTCACCTTAGCACACCTTACACTTAGGTCCTATGCTAGTGTGATAGGGGGCTATGTAAGGAGACCGTAACTACCTTATTTAATCCTTTGTTTTAAATAAAAATTGGGATTTCTTCTTATGATGAAGTTTATGAATTTTCAATTGACCGGATAAATATAGTATGCATATTTTTTATGAATTTTAGAAAAAGGATATTTTAAAAATGTTTATGTAAACCTTAAATATTTTAAAATGTGTAATGATTTTCAAAAAATGGTCTTCTACAATTATGTTCAGTACGAAATTTAGATTCTAATAAGATCAACTTGATTTTTGATGAATAGTACATTATGAATAGTGATTTTATGCTTAGGATTAGTAATGTGACCAAATGGATCAGTAATATCACTTAAATAAAGTGTTAATATAATCTAGGCACCTTGATTAAGTAATGTGATTCAATAAAATGGTTAAATAACTGTTTCATAAATTATTATTCAGGTATTAGTTTTTTCAATTGAATTGTGTTTTTAGTTAAAAATTAAATTAAAAATATTTAGAGAATTATTTTTATAAAATGGATTTCATTTTTGAACTCAGAGCATCGATATTATGTTAAGGTAATTTTTGGGGTTTTTTTCTGAAAAAATGAATTTTCAGTGAATAGTGTATTTATTTAAAAATCAAAATAAAAAAATTTAGAAATTTTTTTTTTTAAAATGGTGTTCATTTTTTAAATCAGAGCATTGATATTTGGTTAATGTGAAATTTTGGGATTTTTCAGAGAAAGTAGAATTTTCAGTGAATAGTAAAAAAGCAGTTTTAGGGTTTCGGTATGTTTAATGACATCATAACTGTGTCATGGTGATTTCATAAGATATTTTAAGGGTTGGCCGACTAAAAGTGATGAATTATTGTATTGGGGGCCCCATGTGGCCTAACTTCATGGGAAATATCTTGGGAGAGCACATGGTTTTGAGAAACCCACTTATGAGGTGTCCCTTGGCCATTAATGCCTTGTCCCCTCACTTTCCCTATAAATACCAAGCCATTATCTCATCCTTTGGACTCCAAAATCATTATCAACGAAGTTCTGGTCTCCTTACCTCCCAAAGAGTCCTCCCAAGGTGCCCTCAAGGCTCTCAAGGTCCCAACCTTTGAGTTTTAAGAGTTACGTTTAAGGTAAGGGATCTGACCTCTCTCTTTCTTTTCAAGAAATCTCTTTTATGTAATTTCTTTTATGATCCATGTTCTTATGTTAAAGTATGTTCTTTTGTACTCCTCTTACTTCCCTTTTTATGTTCATATAATGAGATATCCCCTCTTACTCTCATTATTTTGTTTTATGAAGTTTTAAGTAGCGTTGTTAGGCTGCCGAAATTTTTGTAACAGATTCTTTCTCCCTTCTCATTTTTCAAGATCTATTTTCATGTAAAGTATTTCAAGTTACTTTTTATTATGTTGGGGTATGATCTCTAAATTTATCATACTGATCTTTTATTATCATATGATGATAGACCCCATTTTATCACTTTAATTCAGTATTTTGAAGTTTTAAGTGGCGCTGTTAGGTTGCCGAATTTTTAAGTGGTTCTTTCACCTTTCTCCTTTTTCAAAGTTCTAATTCCATGTCAAGTATTGAAATTTCATTTTTATCATGTTGGGGTATGATCTCTAAATCTATCATAATGATATTTTATGTTCATATGATGAGAGATCCCATTTGATCTCTTCAATTCAGTATTTTTAAGTTTTATGTAGCACTGTTAGGCTGCCGAATTTTTAAGAGATTCTTTCACACTTATCGTTTTCAAGATCTATTTTCATGTCAAGTATTTGAAGTTACTTTTTATCATGTTGTGGTATGATATCTAAATCTATCATACTAATATTTTATGTTCATATGATGAGAGACCCTATTTGATCTCTTCAATTCAGTATTTTGAAGTTGTAAGTAGCACCGTTAGGCTGCCGAATTTTTAAGGGATTCTTTCACCCTTCTCGTCTTCAAGATCTATTTTCATGTAAAGTATTTGAAGTTCCTTTTTATTATGTTGGGGTATGATCTCTAAATATATCATACTTATCCTTTATATTAATATGATGAGAGACCCTATTTGATCTCATCAATTCATTTTTGTTTATGTTTAAGTGACGTTGTTAGGCTGCCGAATTCCTAATGGGTTCTTTCACCCTTCTCATTTTCAAGATCGATTTTCATGTCAAGTATTTCAAGTTCATTTTTATTATGTTGGGTTATGATCTCTATATATATCATACTGATCATTTATTTTCATATGATTAGAGACCCTATTTTATCTCATCAATCCATCTTTGAAAGTTTTAAGTAACGTCGTTAGGCTGCCGAATTCTCATAAGAGAAATCTTATTTCTTTTGTCTTCCTTTCATGTTCTTCATTTCATATGGTATATCATTCAAATTTCATTACCATGTTCTCAAATACTTTATATTCTGTTCCCTTACTATTTTATGTATCATTTTTTAGTGGGTGACCCATGTCCCCTCTCTTTTCAATGTTTTCTAAAACCATGTATCATAGACGTTATGCTGCATAGTTTCGTCTCAAAATGCCTCCCTCTTTATCTCAAAATTATTTTATGTTATTAAGTGAATACTAAAATCTCTTATTTATACAGGGGTATTCACATATATATTAAAATGTTCTATTTTAAATTCTGGGATTTACATTCATGAAACCCACTTTCCCTTTTCTGTGGGTTTAAAGTGACATAAAGATCATGTCTTTAAAGCAGTTTTTAAAACGTTATGATTATGAAATGAAACCCATTTCTTTTATGCTATATGGGTTGTTTATGAAATGATTGATGATGATATATGTGGCTCACATGATAATAAATACATGTCAAGGGTGCGCCCAGATAGCACTCCAATGCATTGGGTAAAGACTTAATATCTAGAGATGACTTTTTAGACTCATACCTTGGTGAATAACCTTGGTAATTTTTAATGACACCTTGGGGATGGACCTTGGTGAAACGAAATGATTGTCAATATTAAATTTTGTAGACACATATTCATGTTATGAAAAATGTTATTTTATTATGATATATCTCATGATTTCTTTCCCATGACTTAAAGTTCTTTTCATGACCTTATTGAAGTATCTCAAGTTCACATGTAAAATGTTTCTCTTGTCTCCCTTACTGGGCCTTCTCCTCACCCTTTATTTTCATGTATGTCCCCAAGTTATGAGATGTAGTAATGAACCTAGTATGAACATTAGGAGAAGCCTTTCAAGTGTTTAAGAATAATGTTTTAAGTTTTCATGTTTTATGTTCCTGGTTTCCAAGACACTAAACCTTAAAGATCCTTGGTTTTCTCAAATGTAATGAATTTTTATGTGATAAAAAGGCGGGATGCTATAGTTGGTATCAAAGGATGGTTTAGTTAATTGTGGAAATTAGGATATGAAAACTTTATGAAGAATCCTATAGAAAAGTTTATATATAGGAAATCTTCCTGGTATTTTGGTGAGTATTGAGTAATGGGTTCCCAAGACATCCCTATCTGGATACGAGCAGGTAGAGGTGGCTCTGGAACAGATGTACATAGGGGTAAAACCCGAAAAGACCGCTTTGAGCTAGACTCAAATGGGAACTGGTACAAGACAACAGGCCTTGTTGGTCTCTTGGTTACGACACTCCCGGGAGATATGCTTCGGTAAATTCATAAGCTTAGTATGAACCATTGTTAAAAGAAACAAAGATAAAACAAAATAAAGACTCACATAAGAATATATGATCATGGATAACCTAGATGGGAACCTAGGGGATCACAAGTTAGGTTATACTTTTCTTCTACAAGTTATCCTTATATTCTTTAAGTTCCTTTTCATGATTATTGGCTAAGTATTTAAGCCCCTAATTATACTTTCTATTCTTAGTTAATGGTGGGAAATAGAAGAACATGTCCCAACAACCAATGTGATAGGAAATGTGGCGATTTCCGTATTAATATGACAGAGATGATTAGGGGATTAAAAGATGATTATTATTTTGGAAGACGTTCACTATTTTGGGGACCCTATATGATCGAGGTAAATAGATTACTATGGTATTTTCATTGAGAAGTAAGGTTGACTTATATTTTTAAGAATAGATGAATTTAAGGTGGACTTATAGTAATTTAGGTTACTTATGGGAATGATTAACCTATCTTGGGTAAAATATGTTTAGGTTAGATACTTTTTTTATAATATGTTAGGAGTGGTTGATGTTGTTTGGAGATGAACAATGAAGTTTATTTTGGAAGACTATGTTATCAAATCCTTCTTGTATTTGGGTTTCAATCTTAGTTTGGTTTATTTTGAGGAATCTTAAGGACCGTTATTTATGGGATGGTCTATGATGAACTTTGGGTAGTACCATGGAACTTTGAAGATTTAAAAGTAGTTTCCATTCCTATGGGATTATTTCTTTTTAAAGAGTTGTTTTACCTTACCCTTTCTATTTTTGGGATAATTTTTAAAGATAGAAGAAATAGATAGTTGATCTTTTGTGGATTATGTGATACTCTAGAAGATGATTCTTGTGTTTTGATGAGACCAAGTAGTTTTGAATGCTCATCGTTTAGAGAAAAGATTAGTTTTGGTAGAAACTTTTAAAATATGAAACTCTACATGAAGGTAGATATATTTCCTTATGTTTTTGTTCTATGTTGTAAATGAATTCCTCAAAATTATGAAAAGGAACGTAAAACAAAAATCCTTGTTGGTTTACGTTTCCTACTAGGTAATCAAAGACCTCTTACACACATCATAATTTTGGGATTTTGTGGTGGTTAACTTTCTCCTAATCATGTTTTCTATCACTCTCCTTTAAAACGTGACTCTTTGTTTTCTCCTCCATGTCCATGTTTTCCTACATGGAATCCTAGTATGGGTAAACTCGGGTGGCCTTTGTACTTCCTTTTCTTTCTTTTAAAGTAATAGTGTTACTGACTCTTTTTCCCATGTGGGACTTTCAATGAAATTTCAAAACACAATTTTAAAAATTGTGAGGACGCAATTTCTTAATGGGGGAAGATTGTAACAACCCGAAATTTTGAATAAATCTTGTTCCCTAATTTTATGTGTAAATTTACTTTATTTTTATAATCAACAAAAATGTTTCATTTGATAACATGAGTATAATTAAAATGAGACTGTTGGGTTTTGACTGTTATATGCCCATTGGTCAATATGACCGCTGGAAACTAAACGTTTTGATTATTGTATCTAAATACAAGTAATCTGGGTTAATTGTTATAGAAAGAAGATTTGATGGCCTCACCCAGTAGTCTTGGACCGATTGAAGCCCATCTAACAGAACTTGGGAAGGAAGTAGCACCACTGGGATTTTCTCTGGAACAAACCCAAGCCGAACTTCATCGTGTGAAGCTAGAATGGAATCTCCTTTGCGAGAAGTTAAAACTGATAGAAATTACTACTCGTGCGATGTTGGTCGAGCCTCCCTCGGATTCTCTCACCTTAGCACACCTTAAACTTAGGTCCTATACTGGTGTGATAAGGGGCTATGTAAGGATACCGTAACTGCCTCGTGTAATCCTTTGTTTTAAATAAAAATTGGGATTTCTTCTTATGAAGAAGTTTATGAATTTTCAAATGACCGGATAAATATATTATGCATAGTTTTGATGAATTTTATAAAAATGATATTTTAAAAAAATTTATGTAAACCTTAAATAATTAAAAATGTGTAATGATTTTCAAAAAATGGTCTTCTACAATTATGTTCAGTACGAAATTTAGAGTCTAATAAGATCAACTTGATTTTTGATGAATAATAAATAATGAATAGTGATTTTATGCTTAGGATTAGTAATGTGACCAAATGGATTAGTAATCTCACTTAAAGAAAGTATTAATATAATCTAAGCGCCTTGATTAAGTAATGTGATTCAATAAAATAGTTAAATAACGGTTTCATAAATTATTATTCAAGTATTAGTTTCTTCGAGTGAATAGTGTTTTTTAATTAAAAATTAAATTAAAAATATTTAGAAATTTATTTTTATAAAATGGATTTCATTTTTGAACTCAGAGCATCGATATTATGTTAAGGTAATTTTTGGGGTTTTTTATGAAAAAATGAATTTTCGGTGAATAGTGTATTTATTTAAAAATAAAAATAAAAAAATTTAGAAAATTATTTTTATAAAATGGAGTTCATTATTGAAATCAGAACATTGATATTTGGTTAATGTGAAATTTTGGGATTTTTCTGAGAAAGTTGAATTTTCAGTGAATAGTAAAAAAAGCAGTTTTAGGGTTTCGGTATGTTTAATGACATCATAATTGTGTCATGGTGATGTCATGAGATATTTTAAGGGTTGTCCGACCAAAGGTGATGCATTATTGTATTGGGGCCCCATGTGGCATAACTTCATGGGAAATATCTTGGGAGAGCACATGGTTTTGAGAAACCCACTTATGAGGTTCCCTTGGCCATTAATGCCTTGTCCCCTCACTTTCCCTATAAATACCAAGCCATTCTCTCATCCTTTGGACTCCAAAATCATTATCAACGAAGTTCTGGTCTCCTTACCTCCCAAGGAGTCCTCCCAAGGTTCCCTCAAGCCTCTCAAGGTCCCAACCTTTGAGTTTTAAGAGTTACGTTTAAGGTAAGGGATCCGACCTCTCTATTTCTTTTCAAGAAATCTCTTTTATGTCATTTCTTTTATGCTCCATGTTCTTATGTTAAAGGATGTTGTTTTATACTCCTCTTACTGCCCTTTTAATGTTCATATAATGAGAGATCCCCTCTTACTCTCATTATTTCGTTTTATGAAGTTTTAAGTGGCTTCATTAGGCTGCTGAAATTTTTGTAACGGATTCTTTCCCCCTTCTCATTTTTCAAGATCTATTTTCATGTAAAGTATTTCAAGTTCCTTTTAATTATGTTGGGGTATGATATATAAATTTATCATACCGATATTTTATTATCATATGATGAGACACCCCATTTTATCTCTTCAATTCATTATTTTGAAGTTTTAAGTGGCGTCGTTAGGCTGCCAAATTTTTAAGTGGTTCTTTCACCTTTCTCCTTTTTCAATGTTCCAATTCCATGTCAAGTCTTGAAAGTTCATTTTTATCATGTTGGGGTATGATCTCTAAATCTATCATACTGATATTTTATGTTCATATGATGAGAGACCCTGTTTGATCTCTTCAATTCTGTATTTTGAAGTTTTAAGTAGCGCCGTTAGACTGCCGAATTTTTAAGGGATTCTTTCACACTTCTCGTTTTCAAGATCTATTTTCATGTCAAGTATTTGAATTTCCTTTTTATCATTTTGGGGTATTATCTCTAAATCTATCATACTGATATTTTATGTTCATATTATGAGAAACCCTATTTGATCTCTTCAATTCAGTATTTTGAAGTTTTAAGTAGCGCCGTAAGGCTGCCGAATTTTTAAGGGATTCTTTCACCCTTCTCGTTTTCAAGATCTATTTTCATGTTAAGTATTTGAAGTTCCTTTTTATTATGTTGGGGTATGATATCTAAATATATCATACTGATATTTTATGTTAATATAATGAGATACCCTATTTGATCTCATCAATTAATTTTTTTTGATGTTTAAGTGACGCCGTTAGGCTGCCGAATTCCTAAGGGGTTCTTTCACCCTTCTAGTTTTCAAGATATATTTTCATGTCAAGTGTTTGAAGTTCCTTTTTATTATGTTGGGTTATGATCTATATATATATCATACTGATCATTTATGTCCATATAATGAGAGACCCTATTTGATCTCGTCAATCCATCTTTGGAAGTGTTAAGTAATGTCGTTAGGCTGCCGAATTCTCATAAGAGAAATCTTATTTTTTTTTTCTTCCTTTAAAGTTCTTCGTTTCATATGGTATATCATTAAAATTTCATTACCATGTTCTCAAATACTTTATATTATGTTCCCCTACTATTTTATTTATCATTTTTGAGTGGGTGACCCATGTCCCCTCTCTTTTCAATGTTTTCTAAAACCATGTATCATGTACGTTATGCTGCATAGTTTTCGTCTCAAAATGCCTCCCTCTTTATCTCAAAATTATTTTATGTTATTAAGTGAATACTCAAATCTCTTATTTCTACATGGGTATTCACATATATATCAAAATGTTCTATTTTAAATTCTGGGATTTACATTCATGAAACCCTCTTTTCCTTTTCCGTGGGTTTAAAGTGACATAAAGATCATGTCTTTAAAGCAGTTTTTAAAACGTTATGATTATGAAATGAAACCCATTTATTTTATTCAATATGGGTTGTTTATGAAATGATTGATGATGATATATGTGACACACATGATAATAAATGCATGTCAAGGGTGCGCCCAGATAGTGCTCCAATGTATTGGGTAAAGACTTAATCTCTAGAGATGACTTTTTAGACTGATACCTTGGTGAATAACCTTGGTAATTTTTAATGACACCTTGGGGATGGACCTTGGTGAAACGAAATTGTTGTCAATATTAAATGTTGCAGCCACATAATCAAGTTATGAAAAATTTTATTTTTATTATGATATATCTCATGATTTATTTCTCATTCCTTAACTTCTTTTCATGACCTTATTGAAGTATCTCAAGTTCACATTTAAAGCGTTTCTCTTATTTCCCTTACTGGGCCTTCTGCTCACCCTTTCTTTTGATGTTTTCCCCAGGTTTTGAGATGCAGTAATGAACCTCGGAAGAACATGAGGAGAAACCTTTCAAGTGTTTAAGAATAATGTTTTATGTTTTCATGTTTTAAGTTTCTGGTTTCCAAGACACTAAACCTTAAAGATCCTCTGTTTTGTAAAATGTAATGAATGTTTATGTGATAAAAAGGCAGGATGTTATAGTTGGTATCAAAGGATGGTTTGGTTATTTGTGGAAATTAGGATATGAAAACTTTATGAAGAAGCCTATAGAAAAGTTTATATATAGAAAATCTTCCTGGTATTTTGGTGAGTATTGAGTAATGGGTTGCCAAGACATCCCTATCTAGATACGAGAAGGTAGAGGTGGCTCTGGCACAGATGTACATAGGGGTAAAACCCGAAAACACCGCTTTGAGCTAGACTCAAATGGGAACTGGTACACGACAACGGGCCTTGCTGCACTCTTGGTTACGACACTCCCGGGGGATATGCTTTGGTAAATTCATAAGATTAGTATGAACCATTGTTAAAAGAAACAAAGATAAAATAAAATAAAGATTCACATAAGAATATATGATCATGGATAACCTAGATGGGAACCTAGGGGATCACAAGTTAGGTTATACTTTTCTTCTACAAGTTATCCATATATTCTTTAAGTTCCTTTTCATGATTATTGGCTAAGTATTTAATCCCCTAATTATACTTTCTATTCTTAGTTAATAGTGGGAAATGGAAGAACATGTCCCAACAACCAATGTGATAGGAAATGCAGCGATTTCCGTATTAATATGATAGAGATGATTAGGGGATTAAAAGATGATTATTATTTTGGAAGACGTTCACTATTTTGGGGACCCTATATGATCGAGGTAAATATATTACTACGGTATTTTCATTGAGAAGTAAGGTTGACTTATATTTTGAAGAATCGATGAATTTAAGGTGTACTTATAGTAATTTAGGTTACTTATGGGAATGATTAACCTATCTAGGGTAAAATATGTTTAGGTTAGATACTTTTTTTATAAGATGTTAGGAGTGGTTGATGTTGTTTGGAGATGAACAATGAAGTTTATTTTGGAAGACTATGTTATCAAATCCTTCTTGTATTTGGGTTTCAATATTAGTTTGGTTTATTTTGAGGAATCTTAAGGACCGTTATTTATGGGATGGTCTATGATGAACTTTGGGTAGTACCATGGAACTTTGAAGATTTAAAAGTAGTTTCCATTCCCATGGGATTCTTTCTTTTTGAAGAGTTGTTTTACCTTACCCTTTCGGTTTTTGGGATAATTATTAAAGATAGAAGAAATAGATAGTTGATATTTTGTGGATTATGTGATTCTCTAGAAGATGAGTCTTGTGTTTTGATGAGACCAAGTAGTTTTGAATGCTCATCATTTGGAGAAAAGATTAGTTTTGGTAGAAACTTATTAAAAGATGAAACTCTACATGAAGGTAGATATATTTCCTTATGTTTTTGTTCTATGTTGTAAATGAATTTCTCAAAATTATGAAAAGGAACGTAAAAAAAACATTGTTGGTTTACGTTTCCTACTTGGTAATCAAAGACCGCTTACACACATCATAATTTTGGGATTTTCTGGTGGTTAACTTTCTCCTAGTCATGTTTTATATCACTCTCCTTTAGAACGTGACCCTTTGTTTACTCCCCCATGTCCATGTTTTCCTACATGGAATCCTAGTTTGGGTAAACTCAGGTGGCCTTTGTACTTCCTTTTCTTTATTTTAAAGAAATAGTGTTACTGACTCTTTTTCTGATGTGGGACTTTCCATGAAATTTAAAAACCCAATTTTAAAAATTGCGAGGACGCAATTTCTTAAGGGGGGAAGATTGTAACCACCCGAAATTTTGAATAAATATTGTTTCCTAATTTTATGTGTTATTTTATTTTATTTTTATACTCAACAAAAATGTTTCATTTGATAACATGAGTATAATTAAAAGGAGACTTTTGGGTTTTCACTGTTATATGACCATTGGTCAATATGACCGCTGGAAACTAAACGTTTTGATTATTGTCTCTAAATACAAGTAATCTTGGTTAATTAGTATAGAAAGAAGATTTGATGGCCTCGCCCAGTAGTCTTGGACCGATCGAAGCTCATCTAATAGAACTTGGGAAGGAGGTAGCACCATTGGGCTTTACTCTGGACCAAATCCAATCCAAACTTCATCATGTGATGCTAGAACGGAATATTCTTTGTGAGAAGTTCAAACTGATAGAAATTACTACTCGTGTGATGTTGGTCGAGCCTCCCTCGGATTCTCTCACCTTAGCACACCTTACACTTAGGTCCTATGCTGGTGTGATAAGGGGCTATGTAAGGAGACCTTAACTGCCTTGTGTAATCCTTTGTTTTAAATAAAAATTGGGATTTATTCTTATGATGAAGTTTATGAATTTTCAAATGACCGGATAAATATAGTATGAATATTTTTGATGAATTTTAGAAAAAGGAAATTTTAAAAATGTTTATGTAAACCTTAAATAATTAAAAATTTGTAATTATTTTCAAAAAATGGTCTTCTACGATTATGTTTAGTACGAAATTTAGAGTCAAATAAGATCAACTTGATTTTTGATGAATAGTAAATTATGAATAGTGATTTTATGCTTAGGATTAGCTATGTGACCAAATGGATTAGTAATCTCACTTAATGAAAGTATTAACATAATCTAGGCACCTTGATTAAGTAATGTGATTCAATAAAATGGTTAAATAACGATTTCATAAATTATTATTCAAGTATTAGTTTTTTCGAGTGAATAGTGTTTTTTAATTAAAAATTATATTAAAAATATTTAGAAAATTATTTTTATAAAATGGATTTTATTATTGAACTCAGAGCATCGATATTATGTTAAGGTAATTTTTGGGGTTTTTTCTGAAAAAATGAATTTTCAGTGAATAGTGTATTTATTTAAAAATAAAAAAAAATATTTAGAAAATTGTTTTTATAAAATGGAGTTCATTTTTGAAATCAGATCACTGATATTTGGTTAATGTGAAATTTTGGGATTTTTCTGAGAAAGTTGAATTTTCAGTGAATAGTAAAAAAAGCAGTTTTAGGGTTTCGGTATGTTTAATGACATCATAACTATGTCATGGTGATGTCATAAGATATTTTAATGGTTGGCCGACCAAAGGTGATGAATTATTGTATTGGGGGCCCCATGTGTCCTAACTTCATGGGAAATATCCTGGGAGAGCACATGGTTTTGAGAAACCCACTTATGAGGTGTCCCTTGGCCATTAATTCCTTTCCCCCTCACTTTCCCTATAAATACCAAGCCATTCTCTCATCCTTTGGACTCCAAAATCATTCTCAACGAAGTTCTGGTCTCCTTACCTCCCAAGGAGTCCTCCCAAGGTGCCCTCAAGCCTCTCAAGGTCCCAACCTTTGAGTTTTAAGAGTTACGTTTAAGGTAAGGGATCCGACCTCTCTCTTTCTTTTCAAGAAATCTCTTTTATGTCATTTATTTTATGCTCCATGTTCTTATGTTAAAGGATGTTATTTTATACCCCTGTTAATTCCCTTTTCATTTTCATATAATGAGATATCCCCTTTTACTCTAATTATTCCGTTTTATGAAGTTTTAAGTGGCGCCGTTAGGCTGCCGAAATTTTTGTAACGAATTCATTCTCCCTTCTCATTTTTCAAGATCTATTTTCATGTAAAGTATTTCAAGTTTCTTTTTATTATGTTGGGGTATGATCTCTAAATTTATCATACTGATATTTTATGATCATATGATGAGAAACCCCATTTGATCTCTTCAATTCAGTATTTTGAAGTTTTAAGTGGCATTGTTAGGCTGCCGAATTTTTAAGTGGTTCTTTTAGCTTTCTCCTTTTTCAAAAGTCTAATTCCATGTCAAGTCTTGAAATTTCACTTTTATCATGTTGGGGTATGATCTCTAAATCTATCATACTGATATTTTATGTTCATATGATGAGAGACCCTATTTGATCTCTTCAATTCAGTATTTTGAAGTTTTGAGTAGCGTCATTAGGCTGCCGAATTTTTAAGGGATTCTTTCACACTTCTCATTTTCAAGATCTATTTTCATGTCAAGTATTTGAAGTTCCTTTTTATCATGTTGGGGTATGATCTCTAAATCTATCATACTGATATTTTATGTGCATATGATAAGAGACCCTATTTGATCTCTTCAATTCAGTATTTTGAAGTTTTAAGTAGCGACGTTAGGCTGCCAAATTTTTAAGGGATTCTTTCACCCTTCTCATTTTCAAGATCTATTTCCATGTCAAGTATTTGAAGTTCTTTTTTATTATGTTGGGGTATGATCTCTAAATATATCATACTAATCTTTTATGTTCATATGATGAGAGACCCTATTTGATCTCATCTATTCATTTTTGTTGATGTTTAAGTGACGTCGTTAGGCTGCCGAATTCCTAAGGGGTTCTTTCACCCTTCTCATTTTCAAGATCTATTTTCATGTCAAGTATTTCAAGTTCCTTTTTATTATGTTGGGTTATGATCTATATATATATCATACTGATCATTTATGTTCATATGATGAGATACCCTATTTGATCTCGTCAATCCATCTTTGGAAGTTTTAAGTAACGTCGTTAGGCTGCCAAATTCTCATAAGAGAAATCTTATTTTTTTGTCTTCCTTTCAAGTTCTTCGTTTAATATGGTATATCATTCAAATTTCATTACCATGTTCTAAAATACTTTATATTCTGTTCTCATAATGTTTTATGTATCATTTTTGAGTGGGTGACCCATGTCCCCTCTCTTTTCAATGTTTTCTAAAACCATGTATCATAGACGTTATGCTGCATAGTTTTCGTCTAAAAATGCCTCCCTCTTTATCTCAAAATTATTTTATGTTATTAAGTGAATACTCAAAGCTCTTATTTCTACAGGCGTATTCACATAAATATCAAAATTTTCTATTTTAAATTCTGGGATTTACATTCATGAAACCAGCTTTCCCTTTTCCGTGGGTTTAAAGTGACATAAAGATCATGTCTTTAAAGAGGTTTTTAAAACATTATGATTATGAAATTAAACCCATTTATTTTATGCTATATGGGTTGTTTATGAAATGATTAATGATTATATATGTGGCTCACATGATAATAAATACATTTCAAGGGTGGGCCCAGATAGCGCTCCAATGCATTGGGTAAAGACTTAATCTCTAGAGATGACTTTTTAGACTGATACCTTGGTGAATAACCTTGGTAATTTTTAATGACACCTTGGGGATGGACCTTGGTGAAATGAAATGATTTTCAATATTAAATGTTGCATCCACATCTTCAAGTTATGAAAAATTTTATTTTTATTATGATATATCTCATGATTTCTTTCTCATGCCTTAAAATTCTTTTCATGACCTTATTGAAGTATCTCAAGTTCACATGTAAAATGTTTCTCTTGTTTCCCTTACTGGGCCTTCTGCTCACCCTTTCTTTTGATGGATGTCCCCAGGTTATGAGATGCAGTAATGAACCTAGTATGAACATGAGGAGAAGCCTTTCAAGTGTTTAAGAAGAATGTTTTATGTTTTCATGTTTTAAGTTCCTGGTTTCCCAGACACTAAACCTTAAAGATCCTCGGTTTTGTCAAATGTAATGAATGTTTATGTGATAAAAAGGTGGGATGACTTACTACCAGTGTGGCAGAGAGGGGCACAAGAGGTTGTAGTGTCCACGAGACCTAGTGGAGTGCCGAGCTTGCGGCAAGATGGGTCATCTGCAGCGCTTTTGCAGGGCGTTTCTACCAGTGGCTAGTGAGAGGGGTTAAGTGCAGACTCCGCGTGCGGGAGCAGGACCAGTGGATTCTTACCAGTTAGGGAACTGGAATACGTCAGGGCGTGTAGGTAGAGATGGTGGTCATGGTCGTGGTAGCCAGACACCAGGATCTCAGAGGCAGCAGGGCGGGATAGCTCGGGGTAGTCAGGCTGTGTCGTAGGGCCGCGGCACTGCGCAGGCATATGCGGTGCAACAGACCCAGCAGGAGAAAGATCCCGGACCTTCTACAGTCAGAGGTACTATTCTAGTAGCTTATGTCTTGTCTTCAGAACTTTTTGATGTGGGTGTTACACATAGTTTTATATATGTACCCGTTGTGGAGATTCTTGGGCTTGGCGTTTCTACTTCTTCTTATATCTTAACGCTAGACACTCCGTTGGGGAATAGGACAGTTGGTGTGCGTTAGTGCAAGGATTTCCCACTTGAGGTTGGTGGGTGTCACTTCCTTTGGGACCTCTATGTCCCGGAGAGGATGAGCTATGACGTCATTCTCGGGATGGATTGGTTGGTTCCCTTTCGAGCCTTCGTAGACTGATACTGTCGTAGGGTGCGTTTCACGTCACCAGAGGGCGGGGAGTTTCTATACAAGGGTGAGTGGGATGTTCAGGCGAGTCGAGCTGGACCACAGAATCATGGGTGAGGTGGAGTCACAGCCCAGATTGCGAGCTTATATCTGGATGACCAGGTGACTTGTCAGACGGATTTCCCTCTAGTTGTTGATCGTTTCAGGTATGTCTTCCCATATGACTTTTCAGGTCTACCTCTGGTGCGCAAGGTGGATTTCTCTATCGAGCTAGTACTAGGAGCAGCACCAGTGTCCATTCCTCCTTATAGGATGGCCACGTCTGAGTTACAGGAGATCAAGAGACAATTAGAGGACTTACAGGAAAAGGGTTTTATCTGACCTAGTACATCTCCTTGGGGTTCTCCGGTCCTTTTTGCGAAGAAGGTGGATGGTACCCTCAGACTTTGTGTGGATTATCGGAAGCTGAACCAGTTGACAGTTAAGAACCGATATCCCTTGCCAAGGATAGATGATCTGTTTGATCATATTTTTGGAGCACGAGTGTTCTCAAAGATTAAATTGAGATCTGGATATCATCAGATGCGCGTTAGAGCATCAGATATACCGCTTATAGCTTTTCAGAGTAGGTATGGTCTATATGAGTATATGGTTATGCCATTCGGACTCACGAATGCGCCAGCAGTTTTTATGGCTTTGATGAATCGTGTGTTCCATCCGTATCTTGATTCATTTGTGGTAGTATTCGTGGACGACATATTGGTGTACTCTCACACTCAACACGACCATTCCACCCATCTTGAGATCGTATTGAGTACACTGAGGGAGAATCTCCTATATGCTAAGCTCTATAAGTGCCACTTTTGGATGGACCAGATTCACTTCCTGGGTCATATCATCTCAGAGGAAGGAGTTGCAGTAGACCCAGAAAAGGTGAGAGTTGTAGTTTCCTGGGAGCAGCCCAAGAACGTGTTTGAGATACGGAGTTTCTTAGGGATGGATGGTTACTACAGGTGCTTCATACAGGACTTCTCCCGCTTAGTAGCACCATTGACAGGTCTGACTAAGAAGGGTGTGAAGTTCTTTTGGTCAGAATCTTGCGAGACAGCTTTTCAGGACCTGAAGGGAAGGCTGACATCAGCATCGATCCTGATACTCCCAGAGCAGGGGAAGAGCTATACAGTTTACTGTGATGCATCAGGGATTGGGCTGGGAGCCTTTTTGATGCAGGGCGACCGAGTTGTGGCATATGGGTCTCGGCAGTTGAGGCCACATGAGAGGAATTACCCGACGAATGATCTCTAGTTGGCTGCAGTTGTCCATGCATTGCACTTTTAGAGACATTATTTGTTGGAAGATCATTTTGTGGTTTTCACCGACCACAAAAGCCTCAATTATATCTTTACTCAGCGTGACCTGAATCTGAGGCAGAGAAGGTGGGTCGAGTACCTACAGTCCTTCGATTTTGAGATTGCCTATACACCTGGTAAAGGTAATGCAGTAGCTGATGCACTGAGCAGGAAGACTCAGATACAGGCAGTGTAGGAGGCCAGTGGTGAGTGGCAGCTTATGGCCTTGTTCTCTAAGATGCATCTGGACGTGCATGACAGTCAGGGGAAGACTTATCTTTTCTTCGTTAGCTGTGACTTCTACCCTCCTGGACAGAGTGAGGATGAGGCAGCTATCGGATTCAGAAGTCCTAGTTCTATGGGAGTCGGTGGCAAGTGAGGACCCTCCTCCCGGTTGGAAAATAGGCGATGATGAGGTTTTCCGTTTCTATGGACGTGTATGGGTTTCAGGGGATATACGCGAGGAGATGATGTGGGAGTTTCATGCTTCAGCTTGGGCAGTTCATCCCGGGGTTACCAAGATGTACCATGACTTGAGGCGTCAGTACTGGTGGTCGGGTATGAAGAGAGTGATAGCTGGTTTTGTTACGAGGTGTTCCACCTGTCAGCAGGTGAATGCATAGCATCCGAGACCAGCTGGACTGTTACAGAAGTTTCCCATTCCAGAGTGGAAATGGGATGATGTCGCGATGGATTTTGTGACATGATTTCCAATGTCACCTCGAGGCAATGACGCAGTGTGGGTTGTTGTGGACAGACTCACGAAGTTATCTCACTTCTTACCGATCAAGGAGACATTTGGTGTGGACGATCTCGGAAGGCTGTATATCCGAGAGATCGTACGTCTTCATGGGGTCCCTCGCTCTATCATTTCAGATAGGGACGCCCGCTTTATGTCTCATTTCTGGAAGAGTTTTCATAGGGCGCTGGGTACACAGGTGCTTCTGAGCACAGCAAACCACCCTCAGACAGATGTCCAGTTAGAGCAGACGATACAGGTCCTGGAGGACATGCTGCGTGCATGTGTCCTAGACTTTGGGGGCTCTTGGGAGAAGCATATACCCTTAGTCGAGTTTGCCTATAACAATAGTTTTCAGGTTACTATTGAGATGGCACCATACGAGGCTTTATATGGTAGTCCATGCCGGTCACCTTTGTGCTGGTTAGAGGCAGGTGTGGCAGCTTTACTGGGGCCACAGCTCGTGCAGGAGACATATGAGCAGGTCCAGTTGATTCGAAGGCGGATGGCTACCGCGCAGTCTCGTCAAAAGACTTATGATGATCGTCACAGAAGACCTTTGGAGTTCGTGGTCGGGGATCAGGTTTTCTTGCGTGTTTCGCCGAGGCTGGGACACAAACAGATCAGGAGACAGGGTAAGCTTTCACCGAGGTATGTGGGACCATTTGAGATTCTGGAGAGAGTCGGGCTAGTTGCCTATCGGTTGCAGTTACCACAGCGGTATCGAGCCTTGCATGACGTCTTCCACGTGTCTCAGTTGCGTCGCTACCATTCAGACCCATCTCACACCTTTCAGCCAGAGGAGGTTGAGCTTTAGCATGATGCTTCCTTTTAGAAGCATCGGATCCGTATCGTTGACAGGAGCACGAAGGTTCTCTGAGGTTGGTCAGTTCCTCTCGTACGGGTGCTATGGAAGCATGGCCGAGTGCAGGACGAGACCTGGGAGCGGGAGGCCGACGTACGTGCTCAGTGGCCAGAGCTGTTCTGAGCTTATTCTCTTCCACCCTTTGAAGGGAAATTTGGGGACAAATTGCTATAAGGGGGGAAGTTTGTAAGAACCCGGTTCGTATTTTAGAGGTACGAGCTTCTTCTTTCCTTTTCCTTTAGTGTTTTTGAGAAAATATGGAAAATGGGGAAAATCCTAAATTTCGAAACTACATGTCGTGTACTTTATCCACACGCCGTGTACTTTTGGCCGTGTTGGGATGAGTACACGGGGCGTGTAGCCATGCCGGCAATGAAGGGTGTATGAACCACTACACGCCGTGTAGTGGTTCCTTACACACCGTGTAGTCAGTCGACAGGCTTAAACAGTAAGGCGGTGGCATTGCTGCCAGCTGGGCGACAGTACACGCTGTGTACTCGAGAGTACATGTCGTGTACTCATGTCGATGGATGAACAGTGTGGCGGTGCTGCCAAATGAACAGTTAAATGAAAAAGGTACACGTCATGTACTCAGAAGTACATGCCGTGTACTTTGTTTTTTTGGCTTAAAACAGGTAGTAGCCTCCTAATTTGGCAGAGGAGGCACTTGATCCATTTTGGAGCCAAAGGAGGAGGCCGGATCTTTGAAGATCCACCGGGCATTCGTCTGGAATCCGATTAGGTTCCGGATGATTTCGT
Organism: Viscum album; assembly: GCA_963277665.1. NCBI lineage: Eukaryota > Viridiplantae > Streptophyta > Magnoliopsida > Santalales > Viscaceae > Viscum > Viscum album. Next base: position 1,337,316,612 of record OY728162.1, read on the forward strand.
TGGAACCGAATGGGTAATCCCTCTCCTCTCCTGGAACCGTTCTTTCCAATTCTTCTCCTAAAGTAAGTTATTTACGATTGAATGAGTTTTTTTCTTCGTCATACCTACACCGTTCTTGGGCGTTTCTGGAGTCGGCATTTGGGTATAGCGTTCGTTGGCGTATAAGGTAGGTGGATTTGTGTTTAGTTCTCCAACTACTATGTGTTTTATGAGTTTTTGTGCCACGAACCCATGTTGGGGTGTCGCGTGGCTGAGGTCGTTGCTATATTTAATACCTAGAATTTATTAGGTATTTAATTGTGATAATAAAATGCTGGTTGGGATTGTTTCTTAGATCCGGAACCACCCCCGGGGTGTGTTTCTCTGTTTAGCCATTTGGCCAGGATACCCGAGGGTATGCCATCAAAGTATTAATTGTAGAATTGCCTTGAGAGGAATTGCTTGTTACTTCTTGTTTATCGGTTGGGCATGGCCCGGTTACCTGTTTAGCCTGAGGGTGTTTTTGTATTTATCCTGAGGGCGTTGTTTTGATTAGCCTGAGGGCACTAAACTATTTATCCCGAGGGCTGTAGTTATTTTTTCCTGAGGGAAACCTTTATTGCCTGAGGGCTTGACTTATGTGCCTGAGGGTGACACTTCCTATGCCTGAGGGCAATTTCTGTTACGCCTGAGGGCTATACCTGCGGGTTGGATTCTGCTTACCTGAGGGTAAGGTTTTGTTTGTCTGAGGACGTAGACTGTTTACTTAGAAATGCACTGTGGTAGTTTCTAATATTTAAATGGATTATATGGATAATGAAATGGCAATATAACTGGTAATTAGTTACTTTTGAGTACTGCTTACTTTATTTCATTTTACTACTGCACACTGTGGTTTCATGCTTACACGCAGTTGGGCACGAGCCTTTGGTGGGTGCCTACTGAGATATATTTCTCACACCCTGTTTGGGTCCTGATTTTCAGCCCAAACAGATTACGTTGCTACTGATGTAGATAGGGATAAGAGTCCCTATACAGGTACTTGACTGTTGTTAAGGAGTAGAAGGGCATGGGACCAAGGCTAGGCTCGGGATGCCGCTGCCAGCTGTTTTTCTTATTTTGTTGTACTCTGTTTTCTGCTGTACTGTATTGATGTATAACATGTTTTGGTTGTTTTCTTAGAAATTAAAACATGTAGCAACATCACTTATATACTGTTGGTTATATCTACTGTTGTAGTTATTTCAGTTGTGTATGTTTACTACTTCCGCTATTTGTTGTATGTTTATTTTGGTATTCCGATGCGCTACACTTTGACAAATGAGGACATAGTTTCCCCACTATCAGACCTAGGCCCTCGCTGCTAGTCGGTAGCCTCTGGCGTTTGGGGAAATGCATTTGAGGTCATGTGGCGAACCGGGCTCGGGGCACCCGTTGCGTGGCACCCGGGTCCGGGACGTTACAAAAACAAATTTTGAAGAACAAAGAGGAATTACCAAAAATTGGTTGATTATTTACTAAGAATTTATCAATATGTTTAATATATATATATATATTATAATGCTATTAATCCTAATCATATCTGAAAATTTAATGGAAAAGGTTAAAATGGTCATATTTAAATAACCATTGTTTTTTTTGGGTTCAGTGTAGCATATCACATATGATATCAAACATAGTATTCTCTTTTAAATTCCTAGGGCATTGTATAGAAGAAATTAACTTCCAGGAATTTTAAATTTTTTCAAATTCCAGTAGACGTAGGTATTCATAAGACTTTTATTTATGAACATTTGAAAAATACAATCATTGGAGATTTTGTAGCCATTGGGTGGCTTAAAAAGAAAATTTAAAATTATTTTTAAATGGTAAAATAAAATAATAATTTAATATTTCAAATAATATCACTTAATGAAACAAATTTTATAATAGGTTAAACTTTTAAAATTTTGTAAAGCTTTGAGAAAATCAAATAAATTTCAAAAGGTAGTTTCAAATATTTATTTCCAGCTAAAAGTCATAATAATAGTAATATAAATTAACATTTATATTGGTATATGTAATCTAATGAAAAGGATTAAAAATAAACAATAATAAGAAAAAAAAGGTTACTTTTATATTTTTTTACTTTTTCCTCCATTAAATTTTTTTTTTTACTTTAACAAAAAATACTTTTTTACTCACCTATAACTAAAGGGAAGTCATGAAACCACTACTTAGGTGGGCGCTGGTCAGGTCTTTGGTGAGTGGGGGTACATGGGTGCAGAACACTGTGTAAGCTACCAGGATCAAGCATAACTAACACAATGGTCAGTCAAGGACTTGTGTGTAGGGGCTGCTCAATGGGTGCATAGTGTGGGCCAATAGCCCAAAAGATCCTCTGTGTAAGACTCCATCCGTGTGTGCTTATATTTTTTGAAGGGAGAATCTACATTCTTTATTATAAATCACCTCCCGATATCTCCCTATTTTTATGTGAGATGGAATTTTCACCATAGGATGAAATTTGAGTTGTCCATTCGAGATCAGGCTCATCTGAACCATCCACCCCTTTTCACAATCATCTTCTTCATTGAACCTTTTTCTCGTGCCAACGAACCAGCAATCCTTGACCCAATGAGTCCTTCTCCACTATCATGGTCTCCTATTGTAACATCCTAAGTAAGTAATGAATAATAGAAATTTTTATCCATGTCAATTAGTGAATTAGATAGTGTTTTAGAGGCTTAAAATGAGAATAAATCCAATCTTAAGCATGGAATACACTAATATTTTTAAAAGATTATTTTACTGCCTTTTGATGGAAACCCATTTTTAAATCTATCTTTTGACAATTTTATAAGCTATTTTTGTCAAAATAAACTTATTCTTTATGATTGGGACATCAAAATTTACTTTGTGTGAATTTTTGGTATTTTTCCGATAAAGTTCATTTTTTAATGAATAGTGAAAAATGTTGTATTTTAATTCAAAACCTATTTTTAATATAATTTATTTATATGGTTAGATTATCTTTTTAATTGGTTTTGAAGTGAAATTAGAATATATTTTTACCATTTAATCCAATGGTGGTCATTGGAATCAATTTCACTTTTAAATTGGACTTAAACTGGTGTCAATCTTTTGATACTTATTGTTTCATAAAAACATGCTATTTGTCATGACAGCGGGAATTAATTATTAAATTAATTAATGTAACTTATATGATTTTAATTTTTTAAAATAGACATCATTTTTGAATTCAGAATATCAAATATAGCTTAGGGTGAGGTTTTGGTTTTTTTCTGAAAAACTTCAATTTTTGATGAATAGTGAAACCACTAAGTGGTAGTTAAAGAAACTGATTTTTCGTTTAAATGAAACTTTTCCACTTCCGTGATTTGATTTTCAAAAATCCTACATACATGGTTGTCATTAAGAAGTAAAATGTGGTTCAATGAGATTAAAATAATTTTTTGGTGAACAGTAACTTTTAAGTTCTTAATCGCGATTAGAGGTAATTAGTGCAATTTAAGGTAAAAATAATGTTATAATAAAATGAAAATACCTAGAAACATGTCCTACCCTTATTGGATGTGTCATGGCCGACCAAGACAAGCCATGGGTCAACTTGGGGACCCCATGGAGCCACTTTGGTAGGAAAATGACATTAATATCTTTTTATTTAATGTTAAAATTAAAATGACACAAACATGAGTTGTTTTATTAAAACAATTTTTAAATTGGGTTATACAAGTCATATTTTTGACTAAAAATATTCATTAGAAAGATAAAAATATTTCCTACATCATGATATATTTTTTATAATTTTTAGACATTAAATAAATTAAATTATTTTTGACATCATGATGATGCAGCGATTACCTCATTAATAAAGGATTTAAATAAAATGAAACGATAATGTAAAATCTATGACCTACACATGTCCAAAACCTATTTTATGGGTGGATTTATAACCCTTATCACCTTAACCTCTAATTATATCAATTTGGGACCTTTTTAATCCGAAACTCATTTTAAAATAAAGTAACATTTCTTTACTTTCCAAGAGTGCCCCTCCTCTCCTCTTATAAAAGGCCCCCACCTCTACCTCCTTACCCACACTTCCAAATCCTTTGGCTCGGCCAAACCCTGCCCATTTTGCCTCTCCACTTCCCTATCTTACTCCTTGAAACCTCCCTTTGGGCATAAGTCTTCCCAAGGAAGCCTTTGAGCTCAAACCAAAGGGAGTTACCCGATTTTAAGGTAATGTCTTCACTTGTGTTTGTTTGTTTTATTTTTCTTCTCCAAACCCCTAAACTCTTTTTATTTACTTATTTTGTAACAAAATAAGTATATTAAATGTACTAGTATGTTGTTATAATAAGGATTCGATCTACACTTACACACACCTACATCTAATGGTTAAAGAACATACTGTTTCCGTGGATGGCGAATTTCTGCCTCCCGAAAAGATGATTGTTCAACATTATTTTAAAACCTTCAAAGGTGGCCATTAAGATGACACTATATTTATATATGATATATAATATGTTTATGTTTTCCTTAAGCTTCTTTATTTTTCATTTTGGGCATACCTTTATGGTTTCCATTATGGGTAAACGTGATATCTTCATTTAAGGAAGTGCGGACTACCACCCCCTCAAAGTGATTTGATTCGTTAATACCATATGTGGGACGTATAAAGGATGGAGTTATGATATTATATATGATATTACACTGGAATTATAATATACCATTATATCATTATGATTCCATTTCATAAAATATGAAATAAAAATGGAAGCGGTGTCCATGCATACGTACGGCTTACCGTCTCCATGAACGGTGCATTTCATTTCTTACCTCTAAATGTTATGTAATATTATAAATGCATGCATGTACTGGATATATATGATATATATGATATCTAAATCATGAATACCATTCTGGATATAATGGATACATGAACAACTTGTAATTATAAAGGGTTTATTTTTTACTCAAGTACCAATGATCATTAAAACAGCCGTTATTAACTTAAATAATTACATAGTGTTCATGAAATAGAAATAAGTGATATAAAAGGAATAATGAACTTGAAAAAGGATCTTAAACAAGTAGAAATTAACTCAAGTTTATTATTCAAGAGATTAAACAACGACCGAGTCAAGTCGGACCTGAGGTATGGGACTTCGTCTCAATCTCCTTTCATTGAGGCATATTTTGTTTTATACACAACCTTATTTTATACGGTGTATAAACCCCTTTGACTTTTACATTTATTCAAAAGGAATCTTTTTTATATGAAAAATTTACTAAACGAAAAAAGGGAATGTTTTTGTCGTACGTATTCGGCGACAACGACTTCTCTGCCGCCGTGACCATTATTTGAGTTTCGGCTTCCTCTACAAGCCATACCTTTTTTTTAAAAGTAAAATAAATACCATGTTTTACTTTTCTTTTATTTTGGTATTGAAAATGGTTTTCATAATGTTTTTATATCAATGTGTTGTATTGATATCTTGTGATTGAAAGGTGTAAATGTTATGTTTCCTTTATACATGTTTTATGTGATACGATTATGTTGAGGTTCTTGGGCATTATTATGAAGACGGGTGGTTCCGTGATAAACTAAGGGCGGGTGAGCCCGATATAGTGCTCCAATGCATTGGGTAACGCGAAGGAGTGAAACTTTAAGGTTTCTCCGAATAGATTTAGGGAATATACTGTGATGGGTATTCCAAACGTAACCAAGAGTGTTACTCCCTATGTAAGAATGTTATGAATGCCTCAAGTTACATTTATGTCTTATGATTTCTATGATTTATTCATGATTTGATGAGGTATGTTAAAGTGCTTATGTTTTTTGGGTAAAGTTTGATTTCATTCTTATGTATATATGTACCCATGTTTCCTTTCCATATTTTTATATCCCTTACTGAGCTTTTTATGCTCATCCAATGTTTTTGAAATGTTTTTCACGGGTCAAGGGAAAGGTACAAGATATGATGATAGTGTCAAGGAAGTGTCAAGAAATAATCCATGTTTTATTTTAAATATGTTTCCATTGATGGGAAAAATGAATACTATCTTTTATGTAACCACTTTGTTTAAATGTGGAATGTAATGCATGTTTTATGATCTAATTCTCTAAAACTCTAAACCTGAAAATATCCTCAAGGTGTAATCTTGTAATAACTCAAGATTAAGTAATGTTTAAGGCTGGGGCCTTATAGTTGGTATCAGAGGGAAGTTTATATAACTTTAGGAGTTATAATTCTATTAAATGATTGTCCAATAATATATATTTTTTGAAATGATATAACATTTGAAGATTACCATGTTGCTTCATCTAAGACATGTTTGTTCAGAATGGTTTTCCGTAGAGGAAACAGGGAAGCAGTGCTAGGAAGGCATACAGAAGGAAATAACCTTCTGAATTAGCATCCTGATATGGTCGGAATTGGAACTGAACAGTTTTTTGTAGTAATGGCGCAGTTGACTCAAGCGATAAATGGTGGTGGTATCCATGCACGAGATCAGCCAGATCAACCGTAGAGGAACATGTCAGTGGTGGAGCATTTCATGAGGAAACATCCCCCATAATTCAGAGGATCATCTGACCATGTGCTAGTTAAAGGGTGTATTAAAGCACTGGATAATATTTTCGATGTCATGGGGTGTTCAGACATTCAAAAGGTTAGTCTTGCTATTTACAGTTTGGAGGGTGAAGCAGATCAGTGGTGGTCGATGGTTAAAAATATCTTGGACGCTGATGAGATTGATGCTCTCGACTGGGATGAATTCAAAGGTATGTTTCTTGAGAAGTATTTTCCTAAGGCTATTCGACTTAGGATGGAAAAACAATTCTTGGAATTGAGGCAATAGGAAGACTCAGTGGCTGCCTATGAAGAGAGGTTCACTCGATTGGCATGGTATGCTCCAAATTTTATCCGAGACCTTGATAGTAAAATCATTTGTTTTTTACCCAGGATTAAAACCAAAATATCGAAGGGCATTAGATTCTTGTGAGTTTAAAAGTTATGAAAAGATTGTTCTATGTGATGAGAAGGTGGAAATGGAGTTTTCTGACGATCAAGTGTTCTATAACAACCAACAGAAGAAGAGACTGAGGTGGCAGGAGAAAGAAAATAATTCTTCAAAAAAGTCTGATGGTAAGAAAACTAATTTTCCAGTTTGTGATAAATGTGGTAAAAGGCATGCTAGGGAATGTCTTCTGAATTCTGGAAAGTGCTACCGATGTGGTAAGATGGGACATAAGGCTCGTGATTGCACTGAAAAAGATCAAGGTGATGGTAAGTCCAAATTTGATTTAGAGTTAGTGAAATGTTTTAAGTGCAATGAGATGGGTCACTATGAAAACGAGTGTCCAACAAAGAGCTTGAGTGAAGATAAGCAGTTAGAATACAAGTAGAAAGGGGTGATGAAATCCTTTGCAACTACTTTAGCAGATGTTGGGCCATCAAATAAAGTTGTATCAGGTACTTTGTTTGTTTTTTCAGATTATGCCAGTGTGTTGTTTGATTCGGGGTCTACACATTCTTTCATCTCTGAAACCTTTTCTAGTAAAATGGGAATACCATCTCAAGAAATGACTCCTGGACTTGTGGTAAAAACACCTGGGGGAAATGTTGAGGCAAAAAGAATTTATAAGAATCTTCTTATCCTTATCTATGGAAAGAACCTACTTGCAAACCTTATTGTTCTACCTCTAGTAGAGTTTGATGTTATCCTGGGTATGGATTGGCTCTCTATTTACCATGCTAAGATTGACTGTAGATCTAAAGAATTTTCTTTTCAGAAAGACTTTCAGTTTGTGTACAAGAATGAACCCTTACTATTGATAACTTATCAAGAGGCCGAGAAACTTGTAAAAGATGGAAATGAATGTTACCTTGCACATATTGTTGAAAACAAGGGAACTGTTCAGATTAATGATGTGCCAGTGGTAAATGAGTATCCTGATGTTTTTCCGGATGAGTTGCCTAGAATAATACCAGATCGGGAAGTTGAATTTACTGTTGACTTAGTTCCTGATGCTAAGACAATTTCAAACCCCCCTTATCGAATGGCTCAAATTGATCTTTTAGAGTTGAAGGTGCAATTGAAAGATTTATTAGAGAAAGGTTTCATTAGACCTAGCACATCACCATGGGGTGCTCCTATTTTTTGTTAAAAAGAAAGATGGTTCTATGAGACTTTGGATTAATTATAGAGCCTTGAATAACATCACTGTTAAGAACAAATATCCTTTGCCTCATATCAATGATTTGTTTGATCAGCTTCAGGGAGCTCAGTTTTTTTTCAAAGATTGACCTGAGATCGAGGTACCATCAGTTGAAGGTAAAGGAATCAGATGTTCTGAAGACAGCGTTTCATACAATATATGGCCATTATGAATTTGTAGTAATGACTTTTGGGCTAACTAATGCATCTTATGTATTCATGGACTTAATGAATAGAATTTTCCATGAGTTCTTGGATAAGTTTGTGGTGGTTTTCATTGATGATATTTTGGTGTTTTCTAAAAGTAAAGAGGATCATGAAAGACATTTAAGGGTTATTTTTCAAACCTTAAAAGAAAAGAAATTGTATGGGAAATTCATCAAGTGTGAGTTTTGGTTGCAGCAAATTTCTTTCCTTGGTCACATTGTTTCTAAAGATGGGAAAACCGTTGATCCTGCAAAAACAAAGGTTGTTGAAGAATGGCCAACACCCACAAATGTAACAGAGATTCATAGTTTCCTTGGTTTGGCAGGCTATTACTGAAGTCTTGTTAGAAATTTTTCACGGTTATCTAGTATAATGACTAAGCTAACTCGGAAGGGTGTTAAGTTTATCTGGAGAAAAGAATGTGATGATTGTTTTTAGGAATTGAAAAGAAGATTGGTGAATACTCCAGTTTTGGCACTACCTTCCAGGAATGGGGAGTTTGTTATCTATAGTGATGCTTCATTGAAAGGACGTGGTTGCGTCTTAATGCAGAATGATCAGGTAATTGCTTATGCTTCACAGCAGTTGAAAACTCATGAGGTAAATTATCCTACACATGATTTGGAATTAGCTGCTGTTGTTTTCGCTTTAAAATTTTGGAGGCATCATTTGTATGGAGTAAAGTGTGAAATATATACCGATCACAAAAGTTTAAAGTATATATTCACTCAGAAAGAATTGAACATGAGACAGAGGAGATGGCTATAATTAATCAAGGATTATGATTGTACAATTCATTACCATCCGGGAAAATCAAATAAAGTGGCTGATGATTTGAGTCGAAAAAGTAATGCTTCATTAGCAATGTTGCGTTTGGAATGTGATCCTTTGGTTGAAGATTTGATGAACTTTGGAATAGAAGTTGTTGGTGCAGGATGTTCTTATTTTTTGTTTCTGGTATCAGTGAAATCTTCTCTATCAGACAGAATCAATCAAGCACAGAAGAAAGACAGTGAGTTGCAGAAAAAGGTAGAGCTGGTTCAGAAAGGTAAGTTGTCTGAATTCAACATTGATAATGATTGAGTTTTGAGATTTGGGAAGAGATTGTGTGTGCCTTTTGATTCACAGTTGAAGAGAGAGTTATTATGTGAAGCTCATAATTCTTCATTTTCAGTTCATCCTGGCAGTACTAAGATGTACAGAGATCTGCGGGAGTATTACTGGTGGGATGGAATGAAAAGAGATATTGCTGATTTTACTGTGAAGTGTTTGACATGTCAACAGTTTAAAGTAGAGCCGTAGTTACAGAAAGGGATGCTTCAGCCTTTACCAGTTCCAGAGTGGAAATGGGAGAATATATCCATGGACTTCGTTGTGGGATTGCCGAAGACCCCTCGAGGTAATAATGCAATCTGGGTTATTGTTGATCGCTTGACTAAATCTGCCCATTTCCTTGCTATACGAGATACTTTTTCCCTAGATCAACTTTCCCATTTGTATCTTAAAGATATTTTCAGGTTACATGGATTCCCTCTCTCCATTGAATCTGACCGTGATCCTAGGTTCACTTCTAACATTTGGAAAGCCCTTCAGAAGTTGTTAGGTACTGAATTAAATTTTAATACATCTTTTCATCCTCAATCAGATGGGCAGTCAGAACGAACAATTCAGACATTAGAGGATATTCTACATTCTTTCTCTAGGGATTATCAGGGATGTTGGTACCAACATCTTTCTTTGGTTGAATTTTTATATAATAACAGTTTTCATTCCAGTATACAGATGGCACCATTTGAGGCCTTATATGGGAAGTGGTGTCGAACTCCAACGTTTTGGGATGAAGTGGGTGAAATAAAGCTGATGGGACCAGAATTGGTAGAAGAGTTGGCAGAAAAATTTCAGCTAATACAGAAACACATGAGAACAGCTCAGAGTAGGAAGAAGAGTTATGCGGACAACAGGAGGAAGGGTCTATCTTTTGAGGTAGGTGATCATGTTTTTCTCAAAGTCTCACCATGGAAAAGTGTGATGCGATTTGGTAAGAAAGGAAAGATGAGACCAAGGTTCATTCGACCATATGAAATTCTGGAGAGTGTTGGATCAGTTGCTTACCGAGTGACTTTACCTCCGAGTTTATCTTAGGTACACAATGTTTTTCATGTTTCGATTTTGAGAAAGTACATGCCAGATCCATCTCATGTTTTGAGTCCAGAGGTAGTTCAGCTGGAAGAGAACCAATATTATGATGAACAACCGGTCCAGATTCTTGACAACAGGGAGAAAGTGTTACGGAATAAGTTGATTAATCAGTTAAAGGTTTTGTGGAAAAACCACATGATGGAAGAGGAAACATGGGAATCTGAAAATGCAATGAGGGATAAGTACCCCCATTTATTCGATAAGTAAATAAATTGCAGGGACACAATTTTCTAAAGGGGGGAAGGATGTAACATCCCAAGTAAGTAATGAAAAATAGATATTTTTATCTATGTCTATTAGTGAATTATATAGTGTTTTAGAGGCTTAAAATGAGAATAAATCCAATCTTAAGCATGGAATACACTAATATTTTTAAATGATTGTTTTACTGCCATTTGATGGAAAACCATTTTTAAATCTATCTTTTGACAATTTTATAAGGTATTTTTGTCAAAATAAACTTATTCTTTATGATTGGGACATCAAAATTTACTTTTTGTGAATTTTTTGTATTTTTCCGATAAAGTTCATTTTTCAATGAATAGTGAAAAATGTTGTATTTTAATTCAAAAACTATTTTTAATATGATTTATTTATATGGTTAGATTATCTTTTGAATTGGTTTTTAACTGAAATTAGAATATATTTTTACCATTTAATCCAATGGTGGTCATTGGAATCAATTTCACTTTGAAATTGGACTTAAACTGGTGTCAATCTTTTGATACTTATTGTTTCATAAAAACGCGCTATTTGTCATGACAGTGGGAATTAATTATTAAATTAATTAATGTAACTTATATGATTTAAATTTTTTAAAATAGAAATCATTTTTGAATTCATAATATCAAATATATCTTAGGGTGAAGTTTTGGTATTTTTCTGAAAAACTTCAATTTTTGATGAATAGTGAAACCACTAAGTGGTAGTTAAAGAAACTGATTTTTCATTTAAATGAAACTTTTCCACTTCTGTGATTTGATTTTCAAAAATCCGACATACATGGTTTTCATTAAGAAGTAAAATGTGGTTCAATGAGATTAAAATAATTTTTTGTGAATAGTAACTTTTAAGTTCTTAATCGCGATTAGAGGTAATTAGTGCAATTTAAGGTAAAAATAATGTTTTAATAAAATGAAAATACCTAGAAACATGTCCTAACCTTATTGTATGTGTCATGGACGACCAAGAAAATCCATGGGTCAACTTGGGGACCCCATGGAGCCACTTTGGTAGGAAAATGACATTAATATCTTTTTATTTAATGTTAAAATTAAAATGACACAAACATGAGTTGTTTTACTAAAACAATTTTTAAATGGGGTTATACAAGTCATATTTTTGACTAAAAATATTCATTATAAATCTAAAAATATTTCCTATATAATGATATTTTTTTATAATTTTTAGACATAAAATAAATTATATTATTTATGACATCATAATGATGCAGCGATTACCTCATTAATAAAGGATTTAAATAAAATGAAAAGATAATGTAAAATCTATGACCTACACATGTCCAAAACCTATTGGATGGGTGGATTTAGAACCCGTATCACCTTACCCTCAAATTATATCAATGTGGGACCTTTTTAATCTGAAACTCATTTTAAAATAAAGTAACATTTCTTTACTTTCCAAGAGTGCCCCTCCTCTCCTCTTATAAAAGGCCCCCACCTATACCTCCTTACCTACACATCCAAAGCCTTTGGCTCGGCCAAACCCTACCCATTTTGTCTCTCCACTTCCCTATCTTACTCCTTGAAGCCTCAATTTGGGCAGAAGTCTTTCCAAGGAAGCCTTTGTGCTCAAACCAAATGGAGTTACCCAATTTTAAGTTAATGTCTTCACTTGTGTTCTTTTGTTTTATTTTGATTCTCCAACCCCCTAAACTCTTTTTATTCATTTCTTTTGTAACAACACCAGTATCTTACATATAGTATGATGTTGTTATAAGAAGGATTCGAGCTACACTTACACACACCTACATCTAATGGTTAAAGAACATATTGTTTCCGTGGATGGCGAATTTCTGCCTCCCGAAACGATGATTGTTCAACATTCTTTTAACACCTTAAAAGGTGTCCATTAAGATGACACTATATTTATATATGATATATAATATGTTTATGTTTTCCTTAAGCTTCTTTATTTTTCATTTTGGTCATACCTTTATGGTTTCCATTATGGTTAAACGTGATATCTTCATTTAAGGAAGTGCGGACTATCACCCCCTCAAAGTGATTTGATTCGTTAATACCATATTTGGGACGCATAAAGGATGGAGTTATGATATTATATATGATATTACACTGGAATTATAATATACCTTTATATCATTATGATTCTATTTCATAAAATACGAAATAGAAATGGAAGCAGTGTTCATGCGTACGTATGTCTTACCGTCTCCATGAACGGTGCATTTCATTTCTTACCTCTAAATGTTATGTAATATTATAAATGCATGCATGTACTGGATATATATAATATATATGATATCTAAATCATGAATACCATTCTGGATATAATGGATACATGAACAACTTGTAATTATAAAGGGTATATTTTTTACTCAAGTACCAATGATCGTTAAAACGACCGTTATTAACTTAAATAATTACATAGTGTTCATGATATGGAAATAAGTGATATAAAAGGAATAATGAACTTGAAAAAGGTTCTTAAACAAGTAGAAATTAACTCAAGTTTATTATTCAGGATATTAAAGAACAACTGAGTCAAGTCGGACCCGAGGTATGGGACTTCGTCTCAATCTCCTTTTATTGAGGCATATTTTGTTTTATACACAACCTTCTTTTATACGGTGTATAAACCCCTTTGAATTTTATGTTTATTCAAAAGGAATCTTTTTTATACAAAGTGTTTACTAAACGACAAAAGGGTATGTTTTTGTCGTACGTATGCGGCGACAACGACTTCTCCGCCGCCGTGACCATTATTTGAGTTTCGGCTTCCTCTACAAGCCATACCTTTTTTTTAAAGAAAAATAAATACCATGTTTTACTTTTCTTTTATGTTGGTATTGAAAATGGTTTTCATAATGTTTTTATATCAATGTGTTGTATTGATATCTTGTGATTGAAAGGTGGAAATGTTATGTTTTCTTTATGCATGTTTTATGTGATACGATTATGTTGAGGTTCCTGGGCATTATTATGAAGACGGGTGGTTCTGTGATAAACTAAGGGTAGGTGAGCCCGATATAGCTCTCCAATGCATTGGGTAACGCAAAGGAATGAAACATTAAGGTTTCTCAGAAGAGATTTTGGGAATATACTGTGATGGGTATTCCAAACGTAACCAAGAGGGTTACTCCCTATGTAAGAATGTTATGAATGCCTCAAGTTACCTTTATGTCTTATGATTTCTATTATTTATTCATGATTTGATGAGATATGTTAAAGTGCTTATGTTTTATGGGTAAAGTATGATTTAATTCTTATGTATATATGTACCCATGTTTCCTTTCCATATTTTTATATCTCTTTCTGAGCTTTTTATGCTCATCCCAAGTTTTTGAAATGTTTTTCATAGTTCAAGGGACAGGTACATGATATGATGATAATGTTAAGGAAGTTTCAAGAAAGAATCCATGTTTTATTTTAAATATGTTTCCATTGATGGGAAAAATGAATACTATATTTTATGTAACCACTTTGTTTAAATGTGGAATGTAATGCATGTTTTATGATCTAATTCTCTAAAACTCTAAACCTGAAAAGATCCTCAAGCTGTAATCTTGTAATAACTCAAGATTAAGTAATGTTTAAGGCTTGGACCTTATACCTATAAACCATAGCCCCGTCTCAATTTTGATTATTCTAAAAAGGACATAGGTAATTTGTAAAATATGAATCAAACCATTGACTCAAAATCGAATATCACCTTTTCTTTAGCTTCCACTGGAAGCTAGAAATTTAATATATATATATATATAACTTTTATATGTCAATTTATTTTTTATTCAAACAAATTAACACCTATTTCTAATTCCATGTGTAAATATTTTGAATCCTCTTATTTTCCATGCTTACAATAACGAAGGAAAACGATAATGATATATATATATATATATTATTTAATATATAATAGGATAATTTAAACACTTGTATGAATAAAAAAAACCTTGAATGCTTGTTTTTCAAATACATAGTATTCCACTACAATGTTTATCCATTAATGATTAATGTAACTAAAATATATATTCTTTATTTATAAAATCCTAATTTTTTACACTGAAAAGACCCAATACTTTCCGCAAGAAAATTATTCTCTCATTTTTCTTCATTGTGTCCAAGAGCCAACAACCTTGAGTTCATCCTTATTTAAGGTAAGGGAAATTTTTAATTCAAAAATTTATACAATTTTAAATATATATATATATATATACTTTCAAATTCTTCAATATAAAGATGTTAATACTTCAAAATTTCCATCAATTATATGTTTTAGAAAACAAAGGTTCTAATTTATTTTCAAACTTTGTTTTAAATCATAATCCTCCCAAGTGAAGTATATGAAATCCAATCATATGTTTATTTATTTTCAAAGAACTATATATATATATATATTATGTAGAGAATCAATGTTAAAAATAATTATTTCATGATCTTAAATAATCTATTTTAAAACAATAAAAAAACTTTTTTTTGTTATTATTAAATTTAGATTGTTTATTTTATAAATAATTTCTATGAAATAAGTTATCATATTATGTATTCTATATAGTTTATCATATATCATGTAACATCCATTTACAAAATGTTTTAAATTATAAAAAATTATCATTTTATGTGTAAATGTTTTTACATATCCATAAATGTAATTAATAGCATTAGATATGGCCATCATCTAAGATATTGTTGACATTCCATGCTCTTTAATTCAAGTATTTGATTACTTTATTAAATAGTTATATTTATATACTATAAATTAGATCAATTATTTATTAATATGGATTTATCCTATGTTTTTAGAAATTATTAAATATAATATTATGCTATGTAAAGGAATTTGTATGATTATTGCCTTTTATGAAAATAATTTAAGTATGGTTGTGAAATGTTTTGTGTTAAGAGTGAGAAAGAAAAGACCATTAAAATTGTTTGATTAAATTATGTCACTAGAGTATCGAATAAAATGATATTTAATGGGTAGTGAACCCATAAGATACAGCTAACAGACCTTATGGTCTTCTTATGGCATGATAAGTATCATAAATAACCCACAAAATTTATTATTTTCAAAATGGAAAAATCCAAATAAGAATTTCAAAAGAATTATTATTTTGAAATTATTTGATTTTCAATGTAATGTATACATATATATACTATTTTGGGATATTTAAAAAATTATTCATAGTTTGATAACCCTTTTATAAGGATTGATTTTATAAAATGATTTATTTGACAAATATTTTCAAAGAAAAGTATTTCCAAAAAAATTTAAAACTATTTACTAGGAAAAATAACTCCACCCTATGTTTTAAATTATTTTTCAAAGGTTTCATATAATATCTTTTTGAGTTTGTTTCACATAATGTGGTAGCACACATGAATACATTTATTTAAATTTTTGTACAACATTGTTAATTTTTAATGTATATGTCTAATTCTCTAAAACCTAGACTGGAAAAGGTCCAGGTATGTTAAATTATCTATTTATTATTCATTTTTCTTTTGTAAAAAAATGCACAGCCTTTTTTAGTAATAAAACCAGAAGCATGGGTTCGGGGATTTGTAGTTGGAATTAGGGTGAGTTTCAAGATAATTTTGGAAAATTATAACAAATTAATAATTTAATTGTTCCTCTTGTGTAAAATTATTTTTCTTTAATATTTTCAGATGAAATGAAGAAGAATACGAACAACTCTTTAGTCCCTTCTAGATAAATTACATGAAAAGATAATTATAAAATCATTCTCAATTTATTTTTAACCCTTTTCAATCCTTTGACTCGCTTGTAAATATATTTAAAAAATATCTAACACATTGGGTATACTCTGATTATTTCTAGGATTGGGTTTTGTTTTTTATGCCATTGTTCATAAAAAACTTCCATCTTATGCGTAAAAATGAAAATACAAAAAGGGAATTTTCAAGTGTTTTACCCTATCTGATCAGTTTGAGTCTTTAGTGGGCTTTCTAGAAGTTTTATAATAGGGTTTCCTCTGTACATCCTATATGTTTTAGGCTTTTTATTTTAGTTTTTATGGATGCCATAAATACTATGAAATGTTAGAAGATGACTTAGTTCTTTTCTTTTATATGAATCTAGTCCACTTAGATGTCTGAAAACTGTATACCCATCATAACACTATCTCAATTTTTTTATCGATGTTTATATATTTTCAAATCAAGTTATTGAAGTTTTGTATGGGAAAAAATGTAAAAGAACATGAATCTACTCTGATAATCAATTTAAATATAAGAAACATATCTTTTCATGAGAATCGCAAACATTGGAGATTCTGGTGAAGGCATGAATTAAATGATACAATAAACTTTTATTAATTAATAATAATAATAAAGCTTTTTGTGTAGGAACACCAAGGTTTAAAAAAGAATAAATGGGATGTGTGTATGGATGAATTGTAAGAGCGCACTTCAATTAAGGGGAGAGAATGTAACATCCTAAATTTATGAAGTATTTTTAATTTTTAATAAATGTTGACAATACAAAAAATAAGAACAAAAAGAGGAATATTTTTATTAATAAACCACTAAATTTTTTACATTATAAAAAAACTATAAAACTACAGCTAATTCAGAAATCTTGCAATAAGTGCTAGAAACACAACTGGAACACCTCTTATTAACACAATAAGGATGAATGCATAGCCCACTTCCTTAGAATATATCCTAAGTATAAATTTTATAGTAATAATAATATCAAAAATACTAAGAACTAGAGAAAATTATAGCATGATTATGGTAGAAAGAAATGAACTTCTAAGAATTTTGATGTTATTCAATACCCTTAGACATAGTTATTTATAAGAATTTTTTATGATCATTGAAAAAATAAAATCATTGGGGTTTTAGTAGTCATTGGATGGGTTAAAAAGAAAATTTAAATTGAATTTCAAATGGTAAAACAAAATAATAATATAATTTTTAAAATAATATCACATAATGAAAATGTTTTTATAATTAATAAAACATTTAAAATTTTGTATATAGCTTGAAAAAAATGTAATAAATTTAAAAATTAGTTTCAAATAATTAATTTCAACTAATAATTAGAATAATAGTAATATAAATTAACTTTTATATTGGTATAAGTAATCTTATGAAAATTATTAATAAAATTATAATACCAAGTCAAAAAATGTTAATTTGATTTTTTTACTTTTCCCCAATTTAAAAAATTTTTACTTTGAAAAAAAAATACTTGTGTACTCACCCACAACCAAAGGATGGTCATGAAACCACTACTTATGTGTGCACTGGTTTGGACTTTTATGAGTGGGGTACATGGGTGCAGAGCACCGTGTAATCCAGAAAGCTCGATCATAGGTCCCACAAGGTTCTGGCACAGACCCGTGTGTAGGGACCGCTCAATGGATGCATAGTGTGTTTTAATAGCATGCAGGAGACCATGTGTAAGGCTCCTTCTTTGTGTACCTATGTTTTTGGAAGGAATCATACATATTTTTTATTATAAAGAGCCTCCCAAACTCTCAAAATTTTGATTTGGAATGGGTTTTTCACCACGGTATGTGATCTGAGCCATACATTTGAGATCGGACTCATTTGAGTTGTCTAACAATTTTTCCAATCATCTTTATCATTGATCTTGTCTTCCCCGTCAATTAACTAACAACCCTCAACCCATTGTGTCCATCTTTTCCACTTCAACATTCTCCTACAACCCATGGCCCCATCATTATCATTATTTTGATTCTTCTCAAAATGACATGGATATTTTTTTAAATATGAATCTAATACTTGATTCAAAATTGAATATCTCATTTTCATCGGCTTCAACTAAAATCTATGAATATATATATATATATAACTTTAATATATTGGTCTTTTATGATTTACACAAATTAACACCTTTTTATTATCCATATGTCAAGATTTTGAATCCTCTTGTTTTCCATGATTACATCAATAAATGAAAATGATAATTATATATATATATATATATATATATATATTATTTTTAATATCAAATGGAAAAATATGAACCCTTGTATGAACAAACAAACCCTATAATGCTTGTTTTTTTAAATACATTGTATCCCACTAAATTTTCTATCCATGAATGACTAATGTAATTAAAATATATAATATTGTTTTATAAAACTCTTATTTTTCACACCCAAGATACCTAATCAATTCCCCAAATAATTATTCTCTCATTCTTATACGTTGTGTCCAAGTACCTACATCCTCGAGTTCATCATCTTTTAAATTAAGGTATTTTTTTATTCACAAATTTATATATTCATAATTATATATATATATATATATATATATATATATATACTTACATGTTCTATAATATAAGGATGTTAATACTTACAAATTTCCATCAATTCTATGTTTTATAAAATAAAGTTTCTAATTTTTTTTAAATATTAATGCTTCTAAGGGAAGTATTTTAAATTCAATCATCTATTTATTCATTTTCAAGTAACTTTCTCTATATATATTATCTAGATAATAAATATTAAAAATAATTATTTCATGATCTAAAATTATCTATTTTAAAACAACAATCTTTTTTTGTGTACCATCCATTTATGAAAAATTGTAAATGATAAAAATTTGTCATTTTATGTGTGAATTGTTTTTTTATATCCATAAACATCATTCATAACATTAGATACGGTCATCATCCAAGATATTTTTGACATTCTAGGCTCTTTAATTTAAGCATTTGTTTAATTGATTAAGCAGCTATATTTATGTCCTGTAAATAAGGGTAATTATTTATGAATATGGATTTATCCTAGTTATTTTTAAAAATTCTTTAAAATAATATTATTCCATTTAAATTAATTTATATGATTATTTTCTTCTATGAATATAATTTATGTATTGTTTTGAAATGTTTTGGGTTAGGAGTGAGAAAGGAGGGACCATAAAAAATGTTTTCTTAAATTAGTGCACTAGAGTATCGAATGAAATGATATGGAAAGGGGAGTAAGTCCATGAGATATGGCTAGGTGGCCTTATGATTTTCTTATGTCATGTTCTGTACCATAAATAACCCACAAAAGTTCTTATTTTCAAAAAGGAGAAATGCAAAAAAGCATTTCAGAAGAATTATTATTTCTAAATTATATGATTTTCAAAGTTATATATATATATATATATATAAATATATATTAGTGATATTTAGAAAATGTTTCAAATTTTTATAACCCATTTCTAAGTATTAATTTTATCAAATTATTTATTTGATAAATATTTTCCAATAAAATTATTACCAAATGATTTTAAAACCCCTTACAAGGAAAATTAATGTTCACTCTATATTTTAAATTATTTTTTACCATTTTAGTAGAATATATTTTAGTGTTTGTTTCACATAAGGAGGCACTGCATGTGAAGAAACTTGTTCAATTTTTTTACATCATTGTTAATTATTAACGTATATGACTAATTATCCAAAATCAAGACCAGAAAAGGTCCTATTATGTAAAATTATCTATGTATTTTTAATTTTTCTTTTGTGAAAAAATACACAACATTTTTTTTACTGAATCGGGAAATATGGGTTCGGGACTTCACACACACTAAGGGTATCTAGAATCTTAGTTAAGTTATATTTTTAATTTAACAAGCTAGAATAAATATTATTCAAACATTTTTGATTAATAATTATATAGGGTTGGTTGATAACCATGATTCAATCATGAGTTATTCTGAAGAATAAATTTGTTAGTTAAATAGAAATAAATATTTATTCCCAATATTTATTGAATATAATATTTATTATATTTATCGCCAGATAATGTAATAATATTTATTTGTTAACTAAATAATCATTATTTATGGCCTGATAAATACCAAGTAGGATAAATGGACTGATTTTTATGGGTTGGATAGAAATGACATACTAATATCATTTAAATAAATATTAATTTCTTTTTTAAAAAAATGATATTTATTTATCATCAAGTATTGCACATGTCAAGAGAATAATAATAGTATTTATATTATTATTACACAGGGGTTATATAAGGAATAAGAAATCATCTAAGGTATTATGATCAATTACAAACATTAAACTATCTCTATAAATACATGATTATATCTCCTTTTAGGGTTATCCAATTGTTGTGAACAAAAAACATAAAGTGGACTCTTTCAATACCTAAGAGAGAAATCTCTCAAGAACATTCTCAATAACTATAGTTTCAATCCTCCTAATACTTCTAAATCAATTGAGGGGTCATAAAGAATCCTTCATCCATGAATATAGTCTTACTACAATCAATGATGGATGATTCAAATGATCACGATCAACTTTTCTATCACCCAATGATTCTTCAGTGATATTTTGAGATTTTAGAACATGTGTGTATGAACTCTAGAGGGATTCTATCATTAGAACCTATGATGAAACAATGGTACAATTAATTTAGTTAATCGAATCATAAAAAAGAAATAATTAAAATAAGATTTTATTCAAAATGGAATTATAAATTAATTATAAGAAATTTCAATTAATATTTTATTTTATTTTATTGTTCATGATGTTCTTCATCATGAACATCTTGAATTAATCACCGATTTTGGCACAAATCCATGCTTTCTATGCCTAATAGGTTATTTTATTATACCTAAACCCTAAAAGTGGTATTATAGTGTTCAAATAATTAATTTATAATAAGTTATAAATTTTTAATTAGTTATATGAATTAGCTACTAGTTTTCATTTTTGGGTTATTAGTTCATTAAGTACAAATTTCAAATTATTATCTTCCCTTTATCATTATTGTTCATATAACTAAGAAAATATTAAATTAACAAGGAGGAGATTTGATGGATCTATTAAGAGGTGTCAAGGGTTCTGGACAGATAACACAAGAGTAAACAATGTTTGACCCAAAGGTGCATACCATTTACTCATGTTCAATTCACCCTGATAACTCTAAAATTAATTTAGTTAATTGTGCAAAAAATACACATTGAATGCATTAAATTCACACCACATGTTGATTGGTCCAGGCTAGCACAAGGTTGGTAAGATTACACATTTTGTAACTTTCTTACATTTCATGTAGTCTGTGTATTTTAATCGAAAAAACATGGGTTCTAAGTCATTTCATGCATGAAATAGGGACTGACAAGCCATGAATCATGGAGGACACACGAAGTGTAGATGGCATACACACATTGTACATTATGCACTTCTGTGACAAAAAAATGCCCATTCCCTAGTCATGTATCATGTACATGTGTAGAACAAGTTACATGGTTTGCAGCAAATTACACATCATGTAACCCATTGTACCTTGTATTTCTGACGTTTTTGTCAGGGTGCGAGCATCCATCCTTTTTAGAGGACAGGGAAGTGCTAACTGTTTCCCCGCATTCTTGCTTTCCAAAGGTAGGAGGCATCCGTCATTTATTTAGGGATGTTTTCTCCTTGATCGAAATGGGATGATGGGATGTCGGTTCTTCCCTCTGTGGATTCCTCCTTAGAACTCTTCAACTAGTCCAAGTCTCCCTTATAGATTAAGACATTGTTCATGAAACACTTCTCAGTGACATATCATCATTGATGCTGGTTAATTACACAGCTTCTATCGAGACATTCCAAGGGGTCCGGTCAGGGAAGAAACCTTCAGTCGGGGGAGTAGTCATGTTGGACATCACTGGAGTGTCTATATGTTGGAACATTGGAATGTATAGGTTTCTTCCCCTTATTATAGGGCTTCTCGGGGGCGCAAAAGCCCGAGGCATCCCACGTCGAATGTGGGGAATTATATGCCATAGGCATGTCTCTGAGGTTTTCCTTAGATTCCCATGTTTAACATGGGGTATTTCGTAGGTTTAACCTCTAGTGAGGATGGATTGGACTTATCATAACTCTGATTATAGTGGATCAATTGGGTTCAACCCCTGAAGGGAACACTGATGTTGGGTATAACACGTGGTTAGTTACCCAGGTGCTGCTAAGAGCAATGAAGAGGTGAATTGACATGATTTCACCAGGATGTGGTAGCCCGGGTAAGAATCAATATGGATAATGGATGGTTAGGTGAAGGGGATAGATAATTAGATGGGGTAGACTCGAAGGAGGGGGTGATGTTGGGCTTGAGCCTTGAAGAGACTTCCTACGTATCCCCGTGGTAGGGAATCAAAGTCCACATAGTTCAGGATGGGGTATGGGATCGGGGTGTGTGTGGAGGACAGTGACCTGATGATATACTAGGTATTACGCATGCTTAGAAGCTTAAGGATGGTCTGATGCCACTGGGATGGACCAGAGATATGGGTCCCAATGGAGGGGACGACAATGGATTACTGTTGAATGGGTGTCACAACGGCTTACCACAGCGTGAGGTTTACAACGTCTGACCGCTGAATGGGGATCACAGTGCATTACTAATAGATAGGGGATCATAACAGCTTACCTCTAGATAGGGGATAGTGAAAGAGCACTGTCGTGGGCGCCCTCAAATGATTAGTGTGATTTGGGGTACTTAGGTGCAGCAGAGTGGCTGACCAAGGTCGTCTCTCAAAGGAGGAAGTGAATTTAACAACTTATTAGAGGTATTCGAAAAAAATAAAATAAAATAGAATAGAATAAAAACAATACTTTAAAGGATTGGGGTTTGTTTTAGTTTATGAATCTAGAAGAAGTTTTCTGGAAGAAGATTGTATAATTTTTTTTTTGTTTTTAGTTTTGAAATGAATTTCGATTAAAATGTCACAACAAGAAGATGTTTTTTTAGAAATCTATTTAAAAGGAGTAATCGATCTAACTCTACCTCTTCATTCACTTATTAATAATTATCATTTAAATAAATATCCACTTAATTATGATCCCCTAATTTTTTATCCCTCGAACCCTACGAGAGTTAACTTAACCACAATGATGAAATTACTTAAACCCTAGGCTAGCTTCGAAACACGCAATCGCAGCACCCTGCTTTGATTGTTGTTCTAAGGATAGCTTATGGTCAGTGGTTAATTAGAGAACATATCCATTCTGGAAATGAGGATGAATTGTGTTTAGGGATTATATTTTAACTCTACAAATTTATCCCGTGTGGTCTTGTATTACCGATTAAGATTACGCTCTCACAATTTACACAAAATCCCGACCTCGCGTGTTTTTGTGTTAATTGTTCAATTGCTTGCTTAGTTTCTTGTAATTTAAAAACACAATTAATGGATCATATTATGTGAATTACATTAGCTCATTTATTCAAAATAAATGAATGAAAAAGGATAGAGGTTGATCGATTACTAAAAAGAACTACTCTTCCATGGGTGGCGTAATCATCGTAGAAGCGTTTTGCATGTGCAAAGGTTTATAATGGGTATAACCCAATAATGCTTCTACTCAAGAATTACAGACCAAATAGGAATATTAAGAGAAGAATAAATTTAAACAAAACATAAGAAAAGAGAAGAAATAAAAGAAGAACAAAAATGTTTATTACACAAACAAAATCATTACAACATGAAGGAGAAGAAGAAGGCTTCGTCGAAGGGATCCTTGCTTCAAGAGATACCCTTATTGAAATGGTTGGAGAATTGGAGTGGATCCACTTATCCTCTTCCCTAAACTTCCCAATGCACGTACCAACCCCTCCAAATGAGAAAAACTCAAATTTATATAGGGGAGGGGAGGAGAGGTTACAAGTGGTTTCAACTGTGAATGTGGAAATTCGTCCAAATATTTTATGCCAAATTGCACCGCCCATTTTACCACCAAAACGCGTGAATGTTCTATCCTTCCATAAATATCAAATGTTCGGATATGGGTCCTCTATCTCCTCTCCACATTTGGGCTCAATAAAGGCCCATATGAAGGAGTTATGGCCGACATACAGAAGCTTCTCCATTCTGGCGAGCCCAGCCCAGCTTTGACTTTATGGACCAATTACTCCCTTTACATGCATTCTTTTGATCTAGTGTCCTGAATACAAGTTGTAGATAATTAAGTTAGGAACACTATTACAAAATTTCAAATTCAAATAATAAATATAGAAATATTTATATTCGAAATACTACAGTGAACTATAAAGGGTAAAACTGGAATTTTCATCAAATATTCAAATGAATGATCTAATACCAAATACTTTCTAATTAAACATATTTAACACAATGTGAGGAAATTATATCATTTATTATCAATGAAATATTCAATAAAATAGTTTTTTATCATATAGTTTAGTTTCATGTGAGACAAAAGGGGCATATTGTTTAATGTCATATAGGATGGGTGTGAACCGACGTGAAGTTTTTGGGACCAATGGTTATTGGGCTTGGACCTCAGGGAGGCTTCCTACATACCATTCCTTAGCAAGGATCAATGTCCATGTAGTTTAGGATGGTTTTGGGAACCACCGTGAAGGGAGTCAGGACCAATAGGTGTTGGTCTTGATCCTCAGGGAGGAATCCTACATACCATTCCATGGTAAGGATCAAAGTCCATGTAGTTCAGAATGGGATGGTGAACTGACGTGAAGGGGATCCAGACCAATGGTTGTTGGGATTAAACCTCAGGGAGTCTTCCTACATACCTTAACTTGGAAAGGATCAAACTCTGTGTAGTTTAGGATGGGTTGTTTGGGACTTGCACTCTAGGGAATCCCAGAGATTATTTCATGCTCGGTGCTTACTCTAAGCCCATGTGAGTCATGCTCGGTGTGAGAAACATGAGGCAGCAAAGACCTGACGATCATGTCGCGAAAGGTGTGTCTGTGGGAAGTGTAATGGGGCTTACCCATGGTTAGTGTCCCAAAGAGTAAATAGGGGCTTGAGTTTGGTTCATAGCCCAGGGAGATGGATATTGGGAATTACTCCAGGATGGAGGCCTGAGTGGCGACAAAGCCCTGCAGGAGAGGGATTTGGCGCGGAAGAGAGGAGGGTTTCAGTTCCCATCCCCCCATCCCTAGTCTTTATCCAGGAATAATATAGGAAGAGTAAGGATGTTGCCTCATTAAATAAAGGATAGGGTCTAACACCAAGGTGGTTTCCCTTTCCCCATGGACAGACACCGCTCCAGCAAAGAGGATCTCATTCCATGTGAGGAAGATCTCACTCTTATGGAGACCAGTGGGTGTAGAGAATTTCCAATATGGGAAAACCCATGTATGATGCACTTGGTGGGGTCATAGTTTAACTTCATGTGCTGAGGAATACAGAACTTGTCATTTTAACGTCATGTAGCTCAGACAAGGTGTGTTCACTCCGCGCCCCTAGAACATACATAACTGATACCCAGCCGCCCTTGGGGAAGGGAAGGAATCAGCAACGTCGTGGTTAGGGGGTGTTATGGAGTGATCCATTGAGGAGTCATTGTTAGTGTGGCTATGAGAAGAAGAAATATCTGTTATTGAGCATATGTGAATAATCATAAGGCTATGCAACGCAATTGGAAGCACCACCCAAGGGATCCTAAAATTACTTTGTGCAAACCTGGAGGCTCGCACGGGAAAAGGGAGCGTGACACAGGTGTGTTGCATATAAGAGGGGATTATACATGGTACCTTAAGGTAAGGATGGAACATAGAGCACACAAGGAGGGTGGAGCTCAAGATGAGAGCCTGAACGCAAGATGGAAGGTTTTTATGCAAGTGAGGAGGGTGCGCCCAAAATGAGAGGTGTGCACGCAAGCCGGAAGGGTGCGAGAAAAATGAGAGCTTGCGCACATGAAGGAATGGTTGCGCACAAAATAGGTTCTATGCAAGGGGACACTTGCATAGAAGAGAGATATATTGCATGAAAAAGACTAGGGATAAAAGTAAATAGAGGAGGATCATGCCCAAGAGGACCCACCCAAAAAAGGACCCATGGGGTACCTTCCATCAAGATCCAATGCCTTAAGGCCGTCATGTTTTTCGTGCGGTCTTGGAAGCGGTGTCATTCACATAGCAGAGCATTGAATTATCTTCTGTCACTATCCTTGAAGGTAGGAGGGTATGCTTTGTTTTATAGCTGATGTCCTTGGAGGCGGAATGCAAGGGGTGCGGCGTGAAAATGGTTGTTTGACGTCACATTCAGCACACAAGGGTTTGCGTGCTAGAAGAAAGTTTGTGCGCTCGCGCCATTGGTGGTTTCTGGGGGTCGCCGCAGAAGCCTTCTGTTGACATAAAATCTGGCATGCAAGATTTTGTGTGCCACCAGGTAGCTTTGCGCTCAGGCCTTAAATATTTCTCTAGTCCTCCAGCGCGCAAAGGCCCCTTTGATGCTGCATTGGGCGTGCAAGATTTTATGCGCCGAGAGAAGTGTTGCGCGCAACTCTGTGCTCTTTCACGCCATTGCCTTTGGAGGTTTTGGATGGGTTTCCGTGGAAGCCTACCTTTGACTTCACATTAGGTGTGAAAGATTTTGCGCGTCAAAGGGATGTTTGTGCTCATCCCCTGAATCTTGTGCGCACTTTCCCCCCAGGTCACAGAAGCTTATCCTTCTCTTCTGAATACATCTATTTCTCTTTATCATCCCAATTTTGGCCCTATATGAAATTTTATGTCAACCAATGCCCCCCTCAAAATCGGAGCTGAAGGGGGACGTAAAGGTCGGATTCTTATGGTCACACCGAAGAGTGGGTAAGTGCCCGTTCGGAAAGCGCAAGAAATAGATTTGGGTGAAAAAACCACTTTCACATATGCAGAAGGCACATTCGCGCCTATAAATAAGATGAGGGCCCCCACATAGGCCACTACTTTGACTTTTTCCACATGATGGGTGATTTTCTCTCGCGTGCGAAAATGGTTCCGATTCGTGCGTAAGTTTCCGCGGCCGACTCCAGGTTTTGCGCCCTGTCCGACCTTTTTCACACAGATCGACACTCTTGTGCACCACAGAATATTTTTCACGCCGAATCTTCATTCTTTCATGCCCACCCCTTATAATTGAAAAAATGGACGACCAACAGACTAATGTTGAGAGGGAGTCTGATGCAGCTGTAATGAGAACTCAGATGATCATGAACCCTGAAATTCATCATGCGAGGAGGGTTGTGTCTGATAACTATATGCTTTTTGGAATGCATACGCAAGCTCAAAAAGATTATGTCCTAAGAGATAGCCTGTCATTATGAAACTT
The DNA here is from genome assembly GCA_963277665.1 of Viscum album. Classification (NCBI taxonomy): domain Eukaryota; kingdom Viridiplantae; phylum Streptophyta; class Magnoliopsida; order Santalales; family Viscaceae; genus Viscum; species Viscum album. Next base: position 1,337,344,502 of record OY728162.1, read on the forward strand.
CAGCTTTCTGGAGGAGGTGTCGATACACCACGGTCATGGGTGACGTGCGAGGATAGTCTTCTGCAGTTCCATATTACCAACAACGGCCACCCTTCTAGGGAAATACAGAATACAACCATCTATGTCCTAAATCTAAATACCAGGATGGTTATGGGAAGCGATCTGGTTCTTGAGGAATCTCCCGCTCTTTATGCAAGTACTTTCAAAAGTAGTATTACTGATGAGGTGAAGGTTTGGAAGGAATGGGAATTTAGATCTGGGGGAAACTTCACCAATTAATGGGAATGGGAAAAGTGGGTATGCCAAACATGCGAGGAATTTCAGCCAGAGCTATAGTCTATAGGGATTTTTGAAGTCGTTTGGATGTCCCAATTCCGTTTCTACTGTCAGCAGGACCTTGTAACAGAGCTATTCAGTCGTTGTTCCCCTGATACTAATTCATTCTACCTCCACCATGGGAAGGTGGGCATCAGTCTGTGGCGCATCCACTGCATTGGGGGATTCCAATTAGAGGGGTACCAGTATGACAAGTTCCTCCCGATGGGGAATGTCTGGGGGATGGGATATGCACCCCAATCCTACCATGGAAATTGCTGGAGCTAGCTAAAGAGGAGATGAAAATAAAATACATCCTAAAGGATATATCCTATTCATGGTGGTTTAGTCTTTTTTTGACGCAAGACACGGCTGTAAAAATGCCAAGCCGAGGAAAACAATGCCCGAACACATCTCAGAGTGGAAAAGTAGGATCATACTGGAGGGTCTTGGAGGCAGTAGAGTACCGATCATGGGGCTTTGGAATAAATAAAATTTGGGACCCAAATGTGAAATATTCTGGGTTTCTCACTGTGTTTTTGAGTGGATGGATTTTTCCTGTGAGGGACATGAGGATGGGGGTCTGCCCAGGAATGCTAGTGATGGTCGGGATTATGGCAGCGAAGAACAAGTTTATCCTGGGGGTGCTAGTGTTGGCTAGGTTGTATAGTATTTTGGGGCGTATCTCGAGAGGAAGTACGCCCAGGTGGATATGAAAACCATTCCAGATTATTCATGTATGGGTTTCAACCTTCTATAATGGGTATGAATTCTCAAATTCCAACCCCCCCTCGGGCAATGGTATACAACCATCCCTTTTGAACATTACTGGAATCCGCCCACTGACGCTCATAGAAGAGGGGATCAAGCTCAAGATCAGCATCTACACCCACTTCAACTTCCACCCATTTTGAACCCCGATTGGTCTAATGGTAGATAATGGGAGGGGCCATTAGGGTAGAGGGAGTACCTGCAAAGCATCCGAGGAGGTGTACTAATAGCCTAGATTGATGGTAAAATATTTTGCGAACCGTATGTTTCGACCAGGTTCGCCAGGCAGTTCGGGTGAATGAAACGGATGCCGAAGAAAGTATATATAGAGGTTCACGAAGAACGGAATCCTTGTATTCTCTGCCAACTGTGGATTATGTTCACAACAGTAGGCTTGGGTGAGATTATCACTCTTCCCCCCATTGAAATCAGTGCAGACCTGTCAACAGAGTATGTCGAACACTGGACAAAAACATATCTCGAGGTGATTCTTTGGAAATGCATCTGGAAAATCAAGGCATCTAGCAAAGATCCCAAAGAATAGGGAGGTAGATGAGGTTTCATGGGAGAGGTGAAGTAGAGAATGAGATGAGTGGCTAGAATGTAATAGGTCGTAACTTCGTCGGCAGGAGCATCACAACCTGAGAACGTGCCTCCACCTTATGGGGAAGGGTGGTCCTGCATACAGCCTTGTGGGTCAGCTAAGGAATTTCCAGGAAAGAAACTCAAGAAACTCATGAAGCCGACTACCAGTGCTATCTTACCCTCTCTGTGGTCTACCTATAGAACATTGCGGCAGTCTATGCCCACTAAATAATTGTGGTGGAGGTTGGTACGCACCGGAATCAATTTTCCAAATATAGGACGCATCCAGATGATGGATAGGGTAATCTTTCACTACGGGCATGCATACCAGATATCTATGGATATGTACGCATGCCAGTAGGGGTAGTGTAAAGAACTGCATCTCCTTGTGAAAGTGATGCTTGGTCAGGAAGATGACCTAGAAAAGATTCCATCTAAGGGTGAAAGTATAGAGGAATAAGAATAAGAAGAGGAAGGAGAGAAAGAAGAGGAAGGGGAGGAATAAGGATAATGAGAGGAAAAAGGTGGAGATGAATAAGAGGAGGAGGAGGACCTAGTTGAAGATCTTGGTGGAGAGGGACCCTCAGAAGCTCCTTGAAGCTATTGGGATAGAAGTGAGATTTTAGGCTCTAACAAAGAACTGGATGGGAAGATCGTAGTGAGTCTTACTCTTATCTACTCTAGCTTTTATCTCCTCACAAATCCCTATTTTTCAATCACACATTGTCCCGTTTAGGAACAAATGGGAAAGGATAGATAGGAATCCTTCCCTGTAGGGGATGAATACGCACCTACAGACGTAACAGAACATTCTCAGTAACCTTTCCTCGGTACTAAACAAGGTGTGGAACCAGTTATGGAAGGGACAGGTAGCGATGAGCCTCAAGTAAGAGATTAAATGGAATCCTCTGAGCTTCCCACTATCCCCACGGTCCGGGAGGATACGGTACCAGTGATTGAGTTAAAAAATGTAGAAGGATCCCCTGTGGTGGGGGTTCCCGCTATGACACATGCACTAGATACTGTCGTGCTTGGATCTCGTAAGCCTTTATCTTCACTGGATCTATTCTTTTTTGGGAACTTCTGTTAACCAGGACATTGATTCCCAATGCAATGATTGCAAGGTTGGATTCTCGATAGGCTATCAAGTCTGGAACATCTGCAGGAGCCCCACTGGTGACCGCATCATCACTTGAAGAAGCAACCATTCGAGGTGGCCCCGCCCCAGTATATGGAGAGCTGGAGGTTGAAATAACGGGCGGTAATGCTGCTGGGGTGGAGTTCCAACTTGACGAGGGTGAAGTTGCTGATGAAGAAGGATCTCCTGAAGAAGACCATGTTGCTGAACTCCTTGTTTATTTCCCCGAATATAGGCTTGTGGACCGTGAGAAAAGAGACGATTCTAACTCAGACACTACTGAGGAGATCCATATGACACGGCGCAAGGCATGGAAGTTCATAATACACTTTCTCAGTCAGCCACAGGCAGAATGGCTAATCCGGATGGGATCGCTCCACACCTGTCTACGCTTTCTCTACACTGGAGAGGTATATGGTCTCCATCTTCATGTAATGATTCGTAATTACATGGCAGAGAAGATACGGGAGAACATCCAAAGCTCTAACATTGTCTGGTGCCATAAAGATTTAGAGAATACTTGGGAATTCAAGGAGGTGGACTAGGTTTTCCAACGCCTTGAAGAACAACCGAAAGAAAGGGAAGCATTCATTGTGAACCACTTTAATATCATCGAGCGATTGATGGCCCAATTGGTGGATTCTCAACATCAGATAGCGCAGGTAAATCGCCAAATGAACTAGCTCTAAACTGAACAATCACGGGAATAGGCTAAGGCTAATGAGTTACGCCCTGTCGCTGCTGTCGACGAAAAGGATCTCAGGGGGAGGTAAGCGATGTTGGTGGCCACAAACTAGAGGGTGGCAATACAAGATAAATTCATCCAAAACGCTTATCCTTAAGATCCATGCTTTGGCTGAACTCATAAACTTGTTTTTATTTGCTTCCACTTGTTCTGAACTACTTTCATGAACAGTCTATTCACTTGATTGTTCTATTTAATGAATTCCAACCACAATTATAAATCCATCCCTAAGCCCATGTGTGTCATTCTTGGTGTGATAAACAAGGAATGGTCACGTCATCACTTCATTTGACTATCAGAATTCCAACCAAATTCTAGGTATCCAGGGTAAAAATGACCCCTACGGGTTCCCGAGAAGAAAGGGGGAGGCCTGACTAGAGAATGAATCTCTCGAAACAGCCAAATTATCACCTTACCAATTTACTCTAGTGCACAAGTTGGGTAACGCCAAGGGAGTTGGGATTCATCCAAACATAAGGGAGTGGAAATTTGAATCACGATACCCAATATTCGGAACATTGTAGGGATGACATGACAATGAAGGATAACTATTGATAGTGTTCGAAACACAGTATCCATATCACGTTAGCTTGAAATGGGGATAACAAATTAGGTCCGAGTGCTGAACATGTTCGAAACACAGGGATTTACTCAAAATGATACCCATTAGTCTTCCGGTATGTCATCCCAGGACATTAGGCAACCAATAGGCCTAGCATCCATACTATTAGGGGGTTCCTTTACATGTGAAAGAGGACGAGGGTCTGAATAAAGGGCATGCTAAGTGTGAAGGGTGGAGTGATGGGTTGTTTGAATGGAGTCCAACACTCCTAAAATTACACCACCATGGGGAAAACACATTAGGTGGATGTATCTATCTGATTAGGGATCAAACATACTTCCAAATAGGACCGCTCTTGTAAGGAACTGGAATGCTCTATAGCTTTAGGTTAGATCAATGAGGATGATACGCATGTAGTTTATCATCATAAAATGAGTACGGTGCACATATTTTTAAGTTCATACTTCTTATACCATGGTTAACAGTTTATGGTCATGTTACAAGGATTGTAGGATCCTAGTTTAAGGTCATAGAGAGTGGATTTTGATTTGGGATGAGGGGCCAGAAGGGATAATGACCCTAGGGCTGGGCCCAAGGTTAAATTCCTGTGCGTCACTACATATCCCATAAGGATGAGAATAAATCCAAACGTAGTTATTCAAGAACACCATGATCAGAGACCAATGCTGGTAGGTGGGATCCACTTTAGTGATGAAGCTGACACATCACATTTTTAACATGGGGAATCTTGAACTTATTCAGGGTAGAACTGTAGTTTAGCGTCATGTGTTGAGGACATATGTATTCATGCAATTTAACATCATATGGAAGGATGAGGAGTGAAAGAGAAGATCCCAGGAAACGAGCACGTGATGTGGTAGCCATAAACCTGACATGAATGAGGATGTAAGAATTCCCCAACACACCATGTATCCCTGGAGGATGTTTTTTCATGTCGAGGGACCAAAAGTGAACGTTAGGTTGGGCCTAAGGCAAGGTGTATAGATGTTCCTACGTACCCCATTATGATGGGAATCAAGCCGCACATAGTTTTAAGAGCACAGTTTAATGTCATGAGGGACGATGAAAGACATGTGTGACATGGTTGTGCCAGTACACGTCCAACCAAAACTACTAAGAAAACGTGAGCCACGCCCGATGCGGGAAACAATAATTAGTTATGGGAATTTCCTAGTACTAGGAGGCACACATTAGGGGTAGTGGGACACTAGGTGAGTGACGTCCCCATAATTCTAACCCACCTACTTAACACACCTAGATGCACGAAAGGGTAAAGATGAGTATGTTGGAATTCCACTTAAACATAAAGAAGTGGAAAATGTGAATCATGATGCTTGAGATATAGAACACAATGACAGTGGTGTGATGATACGGGATAATTTTTGACAGTGTTCAAAACAAGGTATCCATATCGCGTTATCCTAGAATGGGGACTGAAAAATGAGGGTCGACCGCTGACCATGATCGAAACACGGGACTTGACACAAATGTCGTTTGAGGGCCTTAGGGACATCGGCCTAATATGGAAGGTAAGCCAATGTGTCATGAGACCAGTTTATAAATGGGGTACCTTCAGACGTGGAAGAGGATGAGGATCCAAATAACGAGCTCATGAATCTTGGACATGGAATAAGGAGAATGTCCCCATGAAAATTCCACACTTCGGGCTCTTTTTCACAATGCATCTGAGTATGACAATAAGATGTATCAGATAGAGGGATTCGAGTCTCCCTATAAGGAAATGGGTCCTGGGGTTGCATGCTTTCAACTTAATGGTCATTGGATGGGCCATTAAGGGGGGATTGATTTAATGGACTGTTCATAGTGTGATGAAGTAGCCAAACCTGACACATAGTTCCCATTGGGAGATCTTAGTTTAGGGTCATAGAACTCAGACCAGATTGGAAAAAAGACAAGGGAGTCACATGATTCAGTTGTTGCAAAACCCGACGTGAAGGAGAACCCAAGAGGTAAATTCCACAAAACATGTTCCCAAAAGATATCGGGTCAAGAGGCTAAAGAGAGGGGGCAGGATTTTAGATTCCTCAGGCTAGACCTGCAGAAGGAATGTCTGGGCATTCCTATGTATCCCATGAGGATGGGAATCAAGACATACGTAGTTCTGGAAGATGTCATTTAGTTTAACATCTTGTGGAAATGATATGTAGAGGTCTTCGTTTATGGTCATATAGCTCGAACCATAGGTGGAACTAGAGGAGGTAGACACGTGGTGAAGTAATTACTAAACCCAATGTGAATGAAGACAGTAGGAGTCCGTATCACCACAATTTGCTCCCCGGTATACTTTTAGGTAGAAGGCCCCAAAGTTAATGTTAGGCTAGGCCCAAGGCAAAGTGACCGAGTGTTCCTACGTAACTCATGAGAATGGGAATCAAGTCATATGTATTTCTAGAGATATCATGGTAAGGTACCAAGGCTAGGGATAGGTCGTGCGGGTTTGGCCCTCTCACCAAAAAGAAGCATCATTTGATAAATCTTGTTTGTCCATTAGGATGAATGTGTGTTTTTTTGTGAAGCAATGGACCAAGGATGGAGATTCCATGCGTCTCCACAAGAATCAAGCCGCATGTAGGCATTAACAAATGGTATGGTGGGCGACCGATACCAAACATGATTTCCTCTCAAATGAGGGAACCACAATGCAGTACCATTTTTCGTCATGTAGCCAAGATGATAAGGTCACATCTTAAGGTCGTGTGGTAGGAACAACCATGAATTTTAATGTCGTTCGGTACAGATATAACATTTTAAAGTCATGTGAGACTGGTCAGTATAGTTTAAAATCATATGGATCAGACATATGCATAAGAAACAAGGTTCAAGAGGAGATGTGTACGGCGTGATAAATCATACCCAATGTAAATGGGGACAGGGTCCACATCACATTGTGCGTGATTCCAAGAAATAAATCTTGTTCCGAGGGGCTAGAAAAGGATAGAGAATATGGGGCAGGAGGAACTATCTCTCGTAATGGAAGTACATAGTGCAGCTCTTTTAAACTCGATGTGAATGATGGCATAAGCCCACACACTCCTCACCACACAATCCTACAAGATTCGGGGCCTAAAAGGCTGAACAGAAGTGATAATTAGTGAAAATTGATCTAGACCTAAAGACGAGATGTATGGACATTCCTGCATATCCCATGAGGATAGGAATCAAGATAAACATAGTTATAAGGAGAGGATTTATAAGGAAATATTAGTTTAAGGTCTTAGAGCTCGGACCATGAAAAAGCAATACTCTTCCAAGTGAGCACATAACTCGATCTGATTTCTAAGCCCGCGTGAGTCAAACTTGGTATGGGAAACAAGGTCGAAAGAGGTATTTGAAACACATGGGATATATGTAAATGGGAAGCTAGTGTAGAGTCCCAAATGATGCCTTATCACAGCTTTATCCTCCTAACGTGAAAATATGCACTAAGGGATAGTACCAAGAGTGTCACAATTCCATGTGGACATGATGGGGTGGAGAATGATGTGAATCATACAAATGACATTTAAGGCTTGATGGGGATGGTGTGATGATGGAGGATAACTGATGACCATGATCAAAACTCAACATTCATATCATGTGACCTGAAATGGGAATAAAAAATGAGCGTCAACCACTGACCATATTCAAAACGTGGGACTTCTATCAATTTTTTTTTTGAAACCCTCGAGGACGTTGGCCCATAGCTATAGTAGATCCCTTGGTCCAAGCATCAATGTCATTTGGGGGTCCCTTCGGATGTTAAAGATAATGAAATCCTAAATTAAGGGGAACATGAAGCCTGAAAAATGGGTGAAATCATGTCCAGGTATAATCTGACACTCCATGTTCTGAACCAGAGTACTCCTGGGCACATTGGCGAATCACTGAAGATGGTCAAGGGACCAACTTAAGAGTAGGTGACTTGAAAAGATGAGTTTAGGTAAAGGGATAGAAGGGCACTTAGGAGATAGAGGTATGTGGGGTGGTTGTTACAAACCTGATGTGAATGGTGACACAATCCCATACCACACTGTGTATCCCTCCCCTGAAAGGACTCAGGCCTAGGGGCCAGAATGATTAGGATGTTTCTAAGGGATGGGGCTGGACCCAAAGACTTAGAAATTCAGGTGGTCCTACATATCCCATAAGGATGGGAATCAATCCATATGTAGTTATAGAGAAGGATGTGTGTAGTTTATCGTCATTCATCAAGGATGATGGTGCTCTTAGTTTATGGTCATAGGGATCAGACAGTACATTCCTAGTTTAATGTCATATGAATGGGAAAACTGAGTAGAGAGGTAGAATCATCCTGCCTGTGGAAGACTAGGAAATGGAAACAATAATAAAGGATAAATATTAACCATGTTCACAACACAGTATCCATATTTGTGTGATCATTATTTGGGCAAACAACTAAGTGGCGATCATTGACCATATTCATAACATAATACTTGTATCAATTTTTCATTCGAAACCCTCAAGTACATTGGCCCATAATGGTAGGAGAGCCCTTGGGCCGAGCATCTATGCCATTTGGGGGTCCTTTTGGATATAGAAGATGATGCAAAACCAAATGATGGGGCTCATGAAGCATGGCAGAGCATGTGCTCGCGAAAAGAATGATGAATAAAGAGGAATGTTTCAAGGGGATGTGTGTGGCATGGAAAAATAGCCCAGCATGAATGAGGACATGAGTTCATACCACACCACGCATTCCTAAATGAGAACTTGGGCCAAGGGGCCGAAAGGGTCAAGGGGCCTAAGGCTGGGCATCCCATCCAACTTTTTTCATATGACCTATCATGCGGGCATTGCCTTATCATGGCTCATAATCCCACGTGAGCAATGCTCAGTGTGGGAAACAAGGAGTATGACTAGGCTCTCCCCATCATTTAAGGTTTCTATAACTGGAATCACACTCCTGCCCAAGGAAGACTGATGCTTAAAGATAAAGTGGGGCAGAATGAACCACTACACTCAATGTGTGAGACATATGGGGGTGGTGACAATGAAAAAGGCTAGATTTTGACCAGATTTGAAACACAGCATCCATATCGTGTGATGTGAAATGGGAACAACAAATGAGTGTCAACCGCTGACTATATTCACAATGTGGGACTTGTATCATTTTTTTGTTTGAAACCCTCGAGGACGTTGGACTGTAATGGTAGGAGAGCCCTTGGGCTGATCATCCATGCCATTTGGGGGGTCCCTTCAGATGTGAAATATAATGAAAGCCCAAATTAGTGGAGTGTGTGAAGCATAAAAGTTTCCATGTAATTTAAAGTCAAGATGGATAATATAAGATATGGAGATCATTAGGGGGTGGGATACATGGTAAGGTCATGATGAACTCTATGTGAATGATGGAAAATTCATGCACCACACAATGGGTTTATACCTAAATGGGAGGTCCTGAAGTTTAGGTTTGGGCCTACAGACGAAATGTCTGGGTGTTCCTACGTATCCCGTAAGGATCGGAATCAATCCATACATAGTTTTAAAGGCTATGAAGTTTAGTGTCATGCGGTCAGGATGTGGGAGGAGAGAAGAAAGAGGGAGGGAACATGGTGATATCATCGTAATCCTAACATGAGTGGGGCCAAAGAAGCCTACACAACACTGTGTGGGATCCTCCAAGAGAACTATACCCAGGGGGATAGTTAAAGATAAAAATAGGACTAGACTCAAGACGAATCGTCTGGGCATTCCTACGTATCCCTTGAGGATGGGAATCAATACATATGTAGTTCTTGTGGTTTAACGTCTTTCAGAATGACACACAGTTTAACGTCTTGCATGATGACATACAGTTTAACGTCATGCGGGATGATATACAGTTTAATGTCATGCGAGACAGTATAAATTTTAACGTCATGTGGGATGACATACAGTTTAATGTCATGTGGGAAATTTTATAGTTTAAATTCATGTAGGACCAGACATTTTAAGGACATGTAGGACCCTTCTTATTCAGGAAAAATATTTCTTGAGGAACATGGAATCGGTGGGAGGAGTTATACGCTCACCATCTTTAGTAACCAGGGAGTATGTTCCACTGGTGTAAACCTTGTGAATAATTTAAGGTCCTTCCCATTTGGGCTCCAACATGGGTAGTTTCCTTCCAGGTATCATTTTTGTTCTCAGGTCCAACACCAAGTCACCTTGAAAGAAGGAGTAGAGGTGAACTTTCTTGTTGAAAGCTCTAGTAATCTTGTTCTGATGCCTTTCTAGATTATGTAGGGCATGAAGCCTATTCTCGTTGAGAACTTCAAACTCATCTAGATGTATTTTTACAACATTATCTGGCGTTTTCTGATCATAGGAAGTTGTGTGCAATTAGGGTAACTCAATCTCGATGGGCAGGATGGACTCTGTTCCATACAGTAGGGAATATGGGGTCACTTGGGTGGAATTACGAGTCGTCGTCTGATAAACCTAGAGGGCATTGGGGAGTTTGTCTTACCAACTCTTCTTGTTCTGACCAACCATTTACAACAAAATGATAGAGAGGGTTTTGTTTAATACCTCGATTTGTCCATTTTCATGCACATGATAACATGAGGTATGGTTAGAACGGATATTGTACTTAGCATACAATTTATTCAACTCAGTTGTCCTAAAGTTTGTGTCGTTATTTGGGAGGACGGCGTGAGGGACTCAAAATTGGTAGATGATGTTGGATCTCACAAATTCAATGATGGAATGATCCTTGACCTCCTAGAGTGGGACTACCTCTTCCCACTTGGAGAAGAAATCCATAGAGGTCAAGATGAACCTCCACTGGCGAGCTGTCGCTAATGGATATGGTCCCACGACATCGAGTCCCCATACTGCAAATGGCCAAGAGTACTTGGTAGTGTGGAGAGGATTTGGTGGTGGATTCATAAAGTTAGTATGAATTTGGTACGCATGGAACCTTTTGGAAAACTCAATTCATTCATGGATTGTGGAGGGCCAAAAATACCTCGGTCTCTGGATCTAGTGAGACAGTTTCAGCCCAGTAAGATGAACCTCGTAGGAACCAGCATGAACCTCCTGCATGGATTGGGAAATCTCAACTCCTTGAAATCAAGGAGGAGAACCCCATCAAACTCATGCTTGTAGAGGATCTGTTCATGAACAGGACCATCCTGGAGGGTAAAATGTAATGCATGGCGTCGGATTCACTCGTGCTCGGCCCGATCTACTGGGAGATTGTCGTTTTGGAGATACTCAACAAAGGAGGTTCTCCAGTTGGGAGTCACATCAATCACTGCATCCAAGGGACCTGGAGGTCCTTATGTGGAGGCACCAGTGATAAGGTGGATTACATATAGGATATCACCATCATCTGGAATGCCAGGAGCAATGAATCTCTGGTGTACCACATGGATAATCAGATCATCATGTCCGGGCTCTACAATTGATGTTACAAGGCAGTCCAAGGTGTCCGCTTTACCATTCTGGGATCGAGGGACATGAGTAACTTCTATCCAAGATGAGAACTGGTCCATTAGCTGGAGAGTGCATTCCAACAATGGTACAAGCTCTGGATTTCTGATGACATAGTTACCTTTGATCAGCTTGATCACTAGTTCGATGTCCCCTTTCACATGCAAGTGGGGAACATCAATCTTGAGGGCCAGCTCGAGGGCAGTAATGAGAGCCTGATACTCCACCTCATTGTTTGTGCAACCTTCTAACAATAGGAATGAATATGAAAAAATGACTTGTGTTAGGGTAATGAAGACCATACCTAGGCCTACTATGTTGAGCTTGGGGTCACTGAGCCTTCTATCGGTGGGGCTCCATGACGCATCATCAAAGTGCATTTTCCAGCATGAAATTTCTTGGTCTACCAAGATGATTTCTTCATCATGAAAATCAAGGTCTAGAGACTGGTCCGAAAGAGATGGATGAGTGGTAAGGAAGTCTGCCAATGATTTCCCCTTAATAGTTTTTTGAGGAACGAACCTGATGTTGAACTATTGAAGAATCACTACCCACCGAGCTAGACAGTCTATCAGCATGGGGTGGTTCAGGATGTACTTCAACGGATCCACCCGGAACACTATTTGTACCTCGTGGTGTTGTAATTAATGTCACAATTTCTGTACTGATAATACCAGGGTGAGGTATCTCTTCTCAATAGGGGATTATCTAATCTCCGCATCAAGGAGAATGCGACTGAGATAGTAAACACTATTCTATATCACCTCATTGTTCTTTTGGTCTAGAAGGGCACTGAGAGACCATTCCAGGGCAGTCACGTAAAGGACTAGCGACTTTCTGGAGATATGTGGCATTAAGACTGGAGGTTTAAACAGGTACTGCTTGATTTCCTCGAAGGAAGTCTGACATTCTTCATCCCACTCATAGAAAGTTACTTTATTCATGAACCATGAAGAGGGCTTACACTTTCTGGCCAGATTCGTGATAAATCAGTGTATGTAAGATAAGTGGCCTTGAAAACCTCACATCTCCCAGAGGTTTCTTGGGGGAGACATCAAGATAATGGCCTTGAACTTTTCTATGTCGATCTTTATGACCAAGTATTGGACAAAGAATCCAAGAAACCTTCCAAAGGTGACCCTGAAGCATCACTTCAATGGATTCATCTTCAGTTAGAGAGAATGGACGAAGTCGAACACTTTATCAAGGTCTTTGAGATGGTCCTGATGTTGGCAAGATTTGACCACCAGATCGTTCACATATAATTCCACCAATTTCTCGAGGATTGGATTAAATATGAGATGCATAGCCCATTGGTAGGTGGCACCTGCATTCTTTAAACCGAAGGGGATGACTTGGTAACAGAAATTGTCTTGTGGTGCCCTAAAGGCTATATAATCCTCATCCTCAGGATCCATTTAAATATGGTTATACCCAGAGTACCCATCCATGAAGGAGAGGGCTTGAAACCCAGTTTCAGCGTTGATCAACAACTCCATCACAAGAAGGGGTAAATCATCCTTCGAACACTAATGATTGAGTTCTTAGAATTCAATGCAGACTCTAATATTTCTATTCTTCTTCATCAATGGAACATTTTTTTATCCATTTGGGTTACTAGACATCATTAAAGAAATTAGCTCTGATGAGCTTATCAACTTTTGCCTCGACCATGGCATGGTGAGAAGGATGCATCTTTCAGGGAGGCTGCTTAAACCCATAGTGATTTGTTGGGCGACTGAGGTGGTGGACAACTACTTGAGGATCTAGTCCTGGAATCTCTTCATAGCTCTAAGAAAATACATCACAGTATTGTTTGACGAAGTCAATGTACTATTGTTTCTTTTCAAGGGGCCTAGTAGCACTGATCAATGTGTATTTCGGATCTGTCTCACAACTGAGGTTCACCTGTTCCAATTCATCGACTGTGGTGGAGGTGCCCTCTTCAAAGGCAGGGGAGCATCTTTTAAATCCTCTTATTCACTTATAGAGGAGGGACCCTCAGTGGGAGAAGTTTCCTCTGAGTCGGAAGATCCCAATGGAAGGTTGTGTTGGAGTTGGTGGCCTAGAATCAACTACTTCATACTTTATTCATTAATAAATACATTATCACATCTTGATTGTTTTTCTGCGTTACAATACATGTGATAATGTCCAAATTAGAGTTTTTACATTAAATGTTCATAGTGGATCCCTTCTATGATTAGAACCCGGAAGTTCCATAACATTGTTCTTGAATATATGATCCATGACCGAATGATTTTATTTGAGGGACACAAATAATACAGGCCATTAGGGGTGAGGACACATAAAACATTGAGTCACCTTCTCATGGTTTTCTCCCTTGGTAATATTGAGGATGATATTATGAGAACGAGACCCACTAGTAGGAAATCTACATTTCATTGTGTCATTGGATATTCCTATCTATGGACGTTTGTATTGATCCTTATGCTTTAAGATTATTATTAATGGGTATTACAACTTTCTCACTTAGATGTATTGATGAAGACCGTGATGACATGTTGTTCGCAGTGAGGTAGGATACATTGGGTGCTTCACGAGTGATATTTCATTAATAGATAATGCAAGAAAATATTTTTCCCTTCTATTTTATAACGGAAGTAGATATATCATGCCCTTTGATGGAATTGATATAGCCTAAATAAATCAGTGGCCATTGTGGGGAATGGGAAAGTTCAATTTTGAAAAGTCAAAGAATGAATAATCGAGAACATGGTTTGATGGCACTAGCATGCAACCCGCTTAATTCTAGATATCGATACAAAGGGATTACATTACAAGGTAAGCGTTCGTAGGAGGTGACATGTCATTGTGGTGTTAACTTCTTTCTCTATGGGTGCCTTGGCATGTTGCAAGATGCTAACCTCAGACTTGAGGCAGGTTTTGCCTAATGCCACTGAGAAAGAGGCCTAGAGGGTCCCACACTAAGTGTGTTCAAGTATCTTAGTTAGATATTAATTTAACAAGTTAAATAAAGATTACTCCCTGCTTTGGTTTAATAATTATTCAAGAATGCCTGATCTCATTTATTTCGAAACAAGTTATTCAAGAAAATATATTATGGGCAAAATAATATATTTATTGGTGAGTAATATAGTGATATTTATATGAGAAATAAATAGTCATTATTCAAGGTCTAATAAATGTGGTGGAAGAAATTAAGAAAAATAGAAAAATAAAAGTACACACTATGTATATTAATATATACACATCGTGTATTTTTTCTGGGAATTTATGAGAAATAATATTATTTTTTTAATTAAATAATATTAGGTGTAATTCGTTGGACACATGTCAAGTAATAATAATAGTCAACTGTTATTATTAGACATGGGGTATTTCTATGAATTAAATGAAAAGAATAAATTCTTTCAGGTAATTAATTCATTTTATTTTTCTAAGTAAATAAAAATCCCAATTATATATATTTCTCATCATCCTAGCCATTTTTTTTTGGTTGTGAACAATGGATTTGTAAAATATCACAAGCCAAGAGAGAATTAATTTTCCACCAAGAACACTCTCAAGCTATGAGAGAGAGATCCACCACCACTGGATTAAGGCGATCGAAGGCAGACATCGCAAGTGAAGGCTCTTCCACAATAGCACCCGGAGATCCATTCGGCGACGTCTAGAGATGCATGGAGCACGTGTGGATCACCACAAGAGGAATCCTACACTTGGATTCTATGACGTAATGATGGATCACATCAGATCAAGATCGGAAATCTCAACGGAGATAGAATTCCTTCAAGGTAATTCTTATCAATTAATTAAATTAATTATAACCAATATATGATGATCTTATCTATGGTTCTAGGACTCCCCTTTTTCTTTTTCATTCTTTGTTATACTCTGATGATCCAGAATTTTTTTATCGTGACGGATCTCAGATTGATCATTGTTAATGCTAAACTCAAAGTTGGGTATACCCACCAACGCACTTCCACTATTCTCGGAACCTAAAAGTTGTATCAGAGGGGTCATATCATTGGTTATAATTATTTAAAATTTTCATTGGTGATTTACACATTTAATAAATTATTTGTTTCAATTCAAGTTAATCGTTCTTTAAAATATGAATCTCGATATCTGTTCCTCCTCACATATTTTTCGTTCACCTTACAGAAATGAATTTTTCTTTTAATTTTGATTAAAATAAAATAGAGGATCTCATCTGGAGGTTCCAAACGTTTCTGGCTATACAACACCAGAATACACGGCGTGTATTGAGAAGTACACACCGTATAGTCTAGGTTCAATGCATCATATTGTTCTGCCAAATCAGGCTATGTGTTGGAGTATTCCTAATTCATAAATGAAATTGTGTGTTGACCAGGAAAAGGTGGAACACGGTTTTCTAAGTACACGATGTATGGTCCACTGAACACGGCGTAGAGTCCCTTCAGGCTAGGGTTGGACCATGTACCATGTACACAGCTTGCCTGGCTGGAAACCATGTAACACGGATACTACATGGCATGTGTACCACTAAACATGTCGTGTACTCTGAAAATTTCTAAAGTATATCTACACGCCAAGTCCCCAGGCATGTACTTCGAATGGATGGTGAACAAAAGTACACGCCATGTAATTGGAACTACACATCGTGAACTCATCAAAATTACGCAGATTTATTAAAATTTATTATTATATTATACAAACCATTGAGATGTGTACCATAGTATAGGTGTAAAGCCGAGGCACAACATGTGATAGGTGTTATATATATGTGTGTGTTTAATTTAACATTTGTGTAATGTTAATTTCTACTCATTGGGTAGTTATGAATGGGAATTCACCGGGTTGCCTCCAAGGTACAAGTTACGTACAAAGATAATTTTAAATGAATTTAATTGTTTAAAATTATGATGGATGAGAATCTCAAGGAAATTCATAAACGGGTTTAAGATAAAATTATTGATTAATTAAAGATACTTAATTGATTCGAGCATGATTTATCTTAAACAAGAAATATTAAATAATTGAATGCTAGTTTTATTTATGTGTAAATATCATTGCATGTATGGATGATCATGAGCTTGACCAAGACCTTTTTATGTGAATGGTTTCTTCTAATTAGTTTATTTAAATTAAATTTATTGTCCTGTGATCCTTCTCCTCATTAATATATAGGGCATGTGAGCCCAAGGTTTATTTTATGTAAAACCCCATTTTACCCCCCCACCCGTGTGTCAGATAAAAGAATATGTAATGGATGGATCTCCCAAGCTGGTGGAGGCGGCTCAAGTTAGGATCCAAGGTGAAACCAATCAAAGGAGATATAAAGGTGGACAGGTGGAAAGCTGTAAAAATGAACCCAAAAGGTTCAAGGTGTTTTCCCCTAGGTCTTGGGTTAGTTTATCAACCTCTAGATAAACTAGCCAATAGAACAAGATCATGATCATATCATTTATTTTATTTCTATCAATTGCATGGTTTATTTATTATGGGTTTCTTGTCACGATCACACAATTAATGAATTAAACAAACATGCAAGATGGAACTAAAATAAGACCGACTTATGCATAAAATATTATCTTAGACATGTTTAATCACTTAAGTATATCCCACTTAATATTAACAGGAATGTAATCAAAGATAATAAAATAGAAATTTATGTATAAGGATAAAATCCCTCAAAGAAATATTAAGTCAGTATAGCCTTCATAATCTTGGTTAAAATCGAACCATAGTTCGAAGTGCTTGACCAGCCATTGATGGGGTGATTTCAATTATCGGGGAATTCTAATTCAAGGTTTTGGGTTGAATTGACTTGTTTTGCATCAATGTTTGACTGCCCCAGTGGGACTTGGTGTGACCAAGAGGCAATGGTTGAGGAACTCCAAAATTAAAATGATTTTGGGATTGGGGAGTCCACTTGGAAGATCAAGGAGATGCGAGTTAATGTAGTTGGAATTTAGAATGCCTAGATAAAACCTTTAAAGTTGCTTGACAAACCCTAGTTGGGATAATGCGATGGGAAATATGGATCCTTTACACTAGAATATTCAGGAAACAGAATATTCTGAAGTCAACGGTGAGGGAAATTGGATTTCTATAAAATAGTGGGAGACTAATAAGTATTAATTTATTTATTTGTCTCAGTTTTATCATAATAAATTACTAAACCTTTGATCATATTAATTTTTAGAAACAACAATAAAAATTACTTCAAAAATATTATTGAGAACCATACTTTAGAAGGAAAACCTTCTCACCGACACTAACTTCGAAGAGTGGCAGAGGCGTTTACACGTCATCCTTCACCACGAGAGGAAATTGTATGTGCTGGAAGAGCCTATTCTAGTTGCACCTAGAAAATAGGTCTGTGATGAGAAACTATTTCTCTATATGAAACATATGGATGATGCCACATATGTCCAGTTTTTCATGCTATCGGCCATGTCTAATGAGATCTTAAAGCAACATGAAAACATGGATGTGTATAGCATGATGTCTCACATTAAGGATATCTATCAAGAGAAGGTGAGACAGGAGAGATATGATATCTCCAATGATTTTTTTACAACTAATCTTGGAGAGTCCGTGCCAGCTGGGTATCATGTAGTCAAGATCATTGGCTACATTGAATTCCTGGACATCTTAGAGATTAAGTTCTCGGATGAGTTGCATACATATCTCATCATATCATCACTGCACAAGACCTTCTCTAGCTTTGTTTTCAACTACAACATGAGAAACAATGAGAAGAGTGTATCAGAACTTATGACCTTAATTCTCCAGGAAGATAAGGACATGGTGTGTGACAAACCTGTTGTATTTATGGTGAATAAGAAAATTAAGGACAAGGGAAAGGGTCCAAAGGCTTATAAACAGTCAGAATCCCATGAACTTCGTCCCTCCAAGAAGGGTAGGATCTAGATGTAGGGAAAGGAAGGGGAGGTGGTATGTTTTTCATGTGGCAAGCAATAACACTAGAAGAGAAACTGCACCCAGAAGCATGGGGATGTTAAAGGCGTGTTCATTATCGAGTGTAATCCTTCCATTTCTATACATTGGGTATTATATATAGCTTGTGGGGCTCACATCTACATTAAAATGTAGGAACCATGTATATTTAGAAAGATTTCAATAGGAGAGGTGGATCTTAGAGCTTCCAATGGCGTGAGGATTGCAGCATTAGCCGTTGGTGATTACCACCTATCATTGCCAACTGGGATGATTTTGGTTTTACATAATTTTTATTATGTTCCTAGTGTTACCAAGAACATAATTTATGTATCTTGTTTGGATATGGATGGATTTATATTTAATTTTGGAAATAAGGGTTGTCTCTTTTATAAGAACAACATATGTTATGGTATGGAACATTTAAATAATGGTTTTTATGTATTAAATTACAAAAACCAAGTTTTGGAAATCGATAACGAAACAAACTTACATGACTCATACATCACCCAGTTGTGGCATCACCGTCTCGGTCATGTAAATGAGTAGCACTTGAAAAAGATCTGCCTAGATGGTTATTTAGATTATACTGATCTAAAACCTCTTGATAGATGTTACACTTGTTTGACCAACCCACATTTCTATGGACAGGGTGAAAGGGCCACAGAGCTTCTAGGATTGGTGCACACGGATGTGTGTGGACCATTTCCAGTAGAAGCTAGAGGTGGATATTCTTAATTCATTACTTTTACTGATGATTTGAGTAGATAAGGCTATTTATACTTAATGATGTATAATTTAGAAGCCTTAGATAAATTTAAGGAATTCAAGAATGAAGTAGAGAATTATCTTGGTATGAAGATAAAGAAGCATTGATCAGATCGAGTTGGATAATATCTTAACCAAGAGTTCATCGATCTTCTACAGAGTCAGGGATTCTATCTCAGCTCACTCCTCCTTATACACCATAGTGGAATGGTGTTAGTGAATGGAGGAACCACACCTTTTTAGACATGGTGAGGTCGATGATGATTCATGTAGATCTTCCATTATCCTTTTGGGGATATACATTACATACTGCAGCATACACATTAAACCAAGTGCCATCCAAGGTGGAAAATGGAATTCCCTCAATGTTATGGAATGGAAAAAACCCCATTTTGCCGCACACATGTGTATGGGGATGTGATTCATTTGTTAAGGCCTTCTCAGGCAACAAACTTTCACCCCCGGGCACGAAGTGTATCTTTAGAGGATATTCCAAGGAAACAAAAGGATATTACCTATATAACCCTTTAGACAAGAAAGTGACTTTCCCCAGACAATCTATATTTCATGAGAGGGAGAACATACTTAGAAAGGATAGTGGGAGCAATATTGACTTTGATGAAGTTGATGATCAAGATACACAGGAGTTGGTACAGGAACAAGTTCCACAGGTCCCCGTTGAAGAGGTTCTAGAAACACATGTACTGTGTAGGAGCTCAAGAGAGGTAAGGTAACCAGAGAGATTTGGTTTCCTAGTCGCCGAGGATGGTCAATCATTATTGTTAGACAATTATGAACCTCTCTCCTACAAGGAAGTAGTATACAGCTCAGAAGATACAAGATGGTTAGAAGCTATGAATTCTGAGATGGATTCCATGTATTAGAACCAAGTCTGGGTTCTGGTCAATGAGAAAATGGATGTAAAGCCTATTGGATGAAAATAGTTATTCAAGAGAAAACTGGACATGTAATTTTATGTTAGAACCTATAAAGAAAGGCTAGTGGCTAAAGGATTCGGACAACATCAAGTAATTGACTATGATGAAACATTCTCACCATTTTTCATGTTAAAATCCATATGAATCATACTTTCCATAGCAGCTTACCATGACTACAAGATTTGTAAAATGGATGTCAAAACAGCATTCCTTACTGGGAACCTTCAGAAAAATGTCTATATGACACAACCAGAATGGTTTGTGACACCAAGTGAAGCCAAACGGGTTTTCAAGTTGAAAAAATAAATTTATGTATTAATGAAATCGTCCAGTTCATGGAACATTAGATTTGACGAAGCCATAATGGAATTTGGTTTCATTAATCATGAATGTGAGCCATGTGTTTATAAGTGGTTTAATGGGAAATTGATCATTATTTTAGTAGTATATGTTGATGACATATTGCTTATTGGAAATGATGTACCAGTATTACAATTAGTTAAGGACTAGTTTAACAAGTGTTTCTCCATGAAGGACTTAGGTGAAGCATCCTACATTCTAGGTATCAAGATCATTCATGATTGATCCAAGAGGCTTCTTAGACTAAGTCAGGGTACATACATTGAACAGATACTAAAGA
This sequence comes from Viscum album, assembly GCA_963277665.1. NCBI lineage: Eukaryota > Viridiplantae > Streptophyta > Magnoliopsida > Santalales > Viscaceae > Viscum > Viscum album. The sequence continues at coordinate 1,337,365,358 of OY728162.1, forward strand.
GATTTAGTATGGAACAATCCAAGAGGGGATTGGTTCCAGTTTCTCATGGCCTACATATTTCTAAGAAAATATGTCCTCAGACACAACAATAGAAATATATAATGAGTAAGATCACATACTCTTCGGCTATAGAATCCATCATGTATGTCGTGTTATGTACCAATATTGATGTTGCCTATGCATTGATCATTATAGGAAGATATCAAGCAGATCTAGGAGAACAACATTGTACTGCTATTAAGACTATCCTTAAGTATCTGAGAAGAACTAAGGATATGTTCCTGGTGTATAGAGGAGATGAGGATGTTGTCATAAGAGAGTATTTGATGCTGGTTTTTAGTGAGATCAGAATGATCTGAAGTCACAATCTGGATATTTTTTCTGTCTTAATAGAGGAGTTGTGAGCTGGAAGAGTTCAAAGCATCCAGTTTTCACTGATTCTACAGTGGAGTCCAAATATATAGTGTCTTCTGATGCATCCAAGGAAGCCGTCTAGATTTGGAACTTTGTCCAGAAGCTTGATGTGGTGCCTAGAAGTAAAGATACTATCACTTTGTGTTGTGATAATACTGCAGCGCTGGCTCTTTCAAAATAACCAAGGACACATCAATAAACAAATCACATCCTCCGGAAGTATCACCTCTTAAGGGGTTTCTATCAAAGGGTTGAAGTTGTAGTGAGCATAGTGTCCACGAAAGATAATGTGGCAGACCCCATGACTAAAGGATTATCTTATCAGAAACATGAATATCATGTGAGAGATAGCAGGTTAAAGGTTTTTAGTAGTTTTCTCTAGTCCAAGTGGAAGTCTGTTGGAGTTGGTGTCCTAGAACCAACTACGTTGTACTTTATTCATTAATAAAAACCTTATCACATCATGATTGTTCTTCTGTATGACAATGCATGTGATAATGTCCTAAGGATAGATGTTTCATTAAAGGGTCATAGCGGATCCCCAAAATGATGAGAGCCCAAAAGTTCCATAACACTGTTCTTGAATAAATGTTCTATGGCTGGATGATTTTATTTTAGGGACACAAATAATATAGTCCATTAGGGGTGAGGACTCATAAAACTTTGAGGAACCTTCTCATGGTGTGCGCCCATGGTAATATCCATGAGGATATTATGAGAACAAGACCCGCCAGTAGGAAATCCACATTTCATAGCATCATTGGATGTTCTTATCTGTAGATGTGTGTATTGATACTTAGAATTTAAGATTATCATTAATGGGTAATAAAACTCACGCACTTAGATGTATTGACGAAAATTGTGATGACACACTGTTCGCAACAAGGTAGGATAAGTTGGGTGTGTCACGAGTGATATTGCATTAATAGATAATGCGAGAAAGGATTTTTCCCTTCTGTTCCATAACAAAAGTTGATATCTCAATCCCTTTGAGGGAATTGATATATCCTATATAAATCCACATCCATGGTGGGGAATGGGAAAGTTCAATTCCGGAATGTCAAAGAAAGAATAATAGAGAAAATGGGTTGATGTCACTAGCATGCAACCTGCTTGATTTGAGATATTAAGACAAAGAGATTACATTACATGGTAAGCGTTCTTAGGAGGTGACACATGGTTTTGGCATTAACTTCTTTCTCTATGGTGCCTTGGCGTGTTTCTAGATGCTAACCTTTGAATTTAGGCAAGCTCCACCTAATTCCACTAAGAAAGAGGCCTAGAGGGTCACACACTAAGTGTGTCTAAGTATCTCAGTTAAATATTAATTTAACAAGTTGAATAAATATTATTCCCGACTATGGTTTAATAGTTATTCAAGGATTCCTGATCACATTTATTTCGACACTATTTATTCGAGAGAATATATTGTGGGTAAAATAATATATTTATTAGCCAGTAATGCAGTGATATTTATTTGGGAAATAAATAGTCATTATTCAAGTTCTAATAAATGTGGTGGAGGAAATTAAGAAAAATGGAAAATAAAAGTACACACCGTGTATATTAATATATACAAACCGTGTAGTTTTTCTAGGAATTTATGAGAAATAATATTATTTATTTAATTAAATAATATTACGTGTAATTCGCTGGATGCATTTCAGGTAATAATAATAGTCAACTATTATTATTTGACATGGGTTATTACTAAGAATTAAATGAAATGAATAAGTGCTTTCAGGTAGTTAATTCATTTTATTATTATATATAATTAAAAAACCCAATTATATATATTTCTCATCAGCCTGGCAATTTTCTGTGTGGTTGTGCACAACGGATTTGGAAAAGCTCTCAAGACAAAAGAGAACTCATTTTCCACCAAGAACGCTCTCAAGCTACGAGAGAGATAGAGAGAGATCCACCACCACCAAATCAAGGCGAACGAAGGTAGACATCACAAGTGAAGGCTCTTTTGTGCTAGCACATGAAGATCCCTTCAGTGACATCCAGATATACTTGGAGCACGTGTGGATCACCACTAGAGGAATCCTACACTTGGATTCTATGATGCAACAGTGGATCACATCGAATCATGACCAGAAACAACAATGGAGAGAGAATTCCTTCAAGGTAATTTGTTTCAATTAATTAAATTAATTATGACCAACATATTATGATCTTATCTATGGTTCATGGAATCCCCTCTTTCTTTTTCATTTTTCATTCTATTCTGATGATTCAGCATTTTTTTATCGTGATGGATCTCGTTTTGATAATTGTTAATGCTAAAATCAAAGTTGGGTACACCCACCAATGCGCTTCTGCTGCGCCCAGAACCTACAGCCTGGTACTAGCCTGAACGGTAGTGGACACTGCATTGGGGGACTCCTGTGCTTCCAAAACCATAGTGGTAAAGGCTTTTGATCTGATCCCATCTAGTCTTCATTACAATGGTCCACGCTTTATGATATCAAAGTGGTAGTGGCATGTTGGCTTGAGGTGGTTTATACCAGCCCGATGGAACAAGAAAGTATGTTGTATTATTGTCGCCATGGGGTGGACATCTTGATACCTTAGGGGATTATGAGGCTCTAGGATCACCTGATCCTGATTCGTGTAGAAGTATGAGGTGATCTTCCAGTGCTGCTTATAATTGGGAATGTGTTCCAACCTCATTCTAAAACAGAGAATCATTTTCTCGTGTTTGGGGCTGTGGCCTCCAATCAGTGGATTGGAAAGATGTAGGCATCATCTAGGTGTGTCCATGGGTCGATCGCAGTTGTGGCATGCTCAACCTCGTTTTCCTCAATCTTCTTGTCTTTGCACTTGTAATTAATGTGACCTGTGAGGATCGCCTCTTCTGGCCTCCTGCATTCAAGAAAACGTACAAACCCTTATTCCAAGGCACTTCAAAAATAATAGGGGAATTGAGCCTCATTGAACGATTGGCTCTGATTCCTCCTACCTGGGAAGGTGACCCTAGGAGCATGAACCTGATGAGGGGTTGGAGGAGCCTATCGAGGAGGTGGATCCGAGTTATCTCTCTTAGGCGGTATCAGAGCATTGCATGGGGGCACCTGCTGATTCTGAGGTGGGCGCTGCAGGGCTAGAGATTGCGCTTGAGGTGGAGGGCCCCTACGAGGCTGTGGAGGCCACTCCACTGGTAAAAACTCTAGGTGCTTGGGGGCCTCTATTTGAGCCACCGCGGCGGGCTCAGCCCTGGAAGCTCTTCTTGTGGGGATTGTAAGAGGCAACGGACATGCCTGGCTGGCCTATTGTAAGGCTTATTCTCGGCACTGGGTCTTATCAGAGAAGTCTCGGAATCTCCTGGGGTAATTCTAAGTAATAAGGTAGGGGACCATTTCTATCTTGACATTTCTTATGCACATAGTCAGTTGTTTCTCCTGATTCAGTGGCATTTCAAGGAAATATGCGATCTCTTCCCACTGGGAAACAAAGTCTCCAATGCCCTCATTAGGAATTTTTATTCACTTGAAGTTCTCTATGATAATTTTTTTTTCAAGTGGTGGAACTGAACTAGTAGAGAAATTGCCTACCGTGGTCTTCCCAGTCGGCTACTAATCCAATGGGGATCTGGATGTACCAGAAGAACATTGGTGCCTCCAATGTTTGTACGAAGCATTAGAGTTTGGTGTCCTCCTACTATGCTGGAGTTCCCAACATTGTACCACACCTTGAGATAATGTGGGACAGGTGCTGAAGCGGGTCCCCTATACCATTGAAGGGGGGAAAGGTGGGATTTTCAAAACCCAGGGGTGCTGGAATATCATCCACCCATGCCGGATATGGCTTTCCATCAATAAGGATTTCCACATTTCGAGTCTCTAAAGCTTTGAGGCGGGTGATGAGTGTCGCCATTGGATCATCTGGGGGGGTTCTTATCTTGGTGGGGATCCCTAGCCACTAATTCATTGGCAAGTTTTTCAACATGATTAGCAGGCCCGGTAGCTCATGGAGCGGCTGGCGGGATGACCTACGGAGATCTTGGGGAATCTTAACTAAATATCAAAGATTGTCTCGTTTCTCCAATGGATTTAACGATACATAAAGTGCCCTATTGTCGCAAGTTATGGCCTCAACCCTGTCTGCATGGGCAGGATGGTCAGGGTCACCTGGTGGAAATTCACCGAGGGGAAGTAATGCTAGCCCTTATTTCCCTAGCTAAGGATCACCATAGTCTGGTCGTCGCTCCGTAGTGTGTTCAACAAGGAGTTCATCAACCATCTTCTTGTGTTCTACAAGTTGGTGATGCAATGCGGATTTTTTGGGATCGTCTTCCATCTTCATCACTGATCCAGATGGGTCGTAGGTCTTGGCGGCTCCAAGGTGTTCCTTACCCTTATTGGGATTTCGGGTGACGACCAATGCCTCAGTGGGCACGAGAAGACCCAATAGATTTATCTGTTGACGAGTAATATTCCCTAATGGGTCCAAGATGTGTGAAACTCCCTTGGGGGGTAGGTATTACCCACGAATCTCTATCTCATTATCTCCAACTTTTAGGCCATCTATATTAACTGCGACCCTTCCTAGAGGCATATCCTCTATGTCGCTCGACAAATCAAGTTGGCGCCAGATGGAACTGAAATGGAGGGTTGAATACTACCCCTAACGACAGAATTTCACATGGGGAGAAGCCTCCTTATTATCCTATGGAGCACTTTAAGGCTATGGACACATCATTGTTGGAGGTTCCTATGGAAACTTGTTGACTCAGGGTGCTAGGCCACGGATAGTGCGACCAAATCAACCAAACGGAATTATTGCCCGATGTCATCGAAGTGTGCCTGAATCTTGGGGGAGGCCACTCATTGATGATAAAGATGGAAATGAGTCACCCAGAGGGTTTGGCGAAAGCACCAAAACTCCTATTGGGTGATTTATTCTTGTGCCCTGAAATTTGGCGTTGCAACTATCCAAAACATCTCTAGGGAGTGGTCCGCTGTGAGAATATCCCACAAGCTCCTTGGTCCAGATTCGGGGTTTGGAACTTCATTTCCCCACTTGTCAATCAGTGGCATCTGGGGAACCAGTTGCAGTACTGAAGAAAACTGCTAAGATGTCAGACTAACCAGTGGATAATGCGGTGAGTGGGCTGACAAACTGACTCATCTTAGGCTATCCTCCAAAGAGCGTAGTGACCTAGCCTCCACATCGCGGTAAGATGGGCTGGTGACCGTAGTTTTCTATACAGGTACTACAACTTCTGGTGATGGACCAAGCTACTACTCGTCTACCATTGGTCCCCAGAATAGCTCTATGTGATCTATGGTTGAGGTAGAGAGTGTTTCTGGTGATGATGGCAGTGATTGCAAAGCCAAAACCTGTGGAGCTGCCGAATTTTCATCCTACTATATGTATCGACGGAGGGAGTAGAGAATAAAATAGACCTCACATTCTAGAAGTATGAGGCTATTGAGCCTTGTTCATACTATGTCCCTTGACATGGAGGATCTAGATGAGGTTCCATCACTATGTCGTATTCCGACTCAGAATCTTTGAAGTAGACTGGTTTAATCTTACTCTAAATCTTCTCAGTATTCTTTTTATGGCGGAAATGACCCGCCCTTCTACCCCATGATGGTTCTTCGAGACAGGGTAGATTTATAGAATTAGGAGGACCTTCGACCGTACTTGTGCTGGGGTAGAGAGTACTTCCGCCTGAGTGAGTTGGGGTGTGAGCAACACCTGGACAAATTTCAAAGGGAACACGGGGAGGACCTCCGTGTTCAGTGGCTGTTGTTCGGAGGGAATATCTGCAGAAATTGTTGGAGTGGGTAGTACCTTCTTTTAATATGATAGAAGCATGGGTAGGACCTCCATTCTTTTTTCCCCTGGAAGTGTTAGTGCGAGGAGGGTCCTCATACTGGTCAAGTCGAGCATGGGTAGGACCTTCATGCTGGGTGTCAATGAAGTGAGGATGACCCTCACACCTCTAAATTTTGAGGTTAGGATGACCTTCTCTAACTAGTGGGAGGACATGGGGGAGGCCCCCATGTTGGAAATTGACTGGATGAGTAACATTTCCATGTCGGTGGCCTGTGGCTGGAGGAATGACCTCATACCCGATGTCATGAGCACGGAAGAGGATTCCGTACTGGGTGTCACTATCATGGGGAGGACCCTTATTTGGATTTAAGGTAGCACGGGGCAGACCTTCACGCTGAAATTAGAAGTGAGGAGGACCCATGTTCTCCATGGTGGTAGTACGGGGAGGACCACCGTACTTAGAGTCATTACCGCGGGTTGGTCTACAATGGCCACTACCTACGTCGGCGACCAAGAGAGTCAACCAAACCTACCTGTGGGGTGGTTGGGGCCTCGATCAGGGATAGTTATATAAGTTCCCCTGCTCATCATACATAGTGGGATGATGATATACATTGTAAATGGCCCGATCCATAGTAGTTGTTGATGTTGACTCCCCTTGGCAAGCGTCCTCCTCAGCCTGTGCCCGAAGCTGGCAACGGGTTAATCGGATCAAGACCGGTGGTGCAGGCACATAGCTTACCTGCACTTCAGCTCGTGGGGTCGGGTGGTAGTATTGATGTGGCATAGTGGGATCCCTCCTTGGGATCCCCTGAAACAGGATCCCAGTCGGGATGACCTAGAAATCCCCAACCTCATCGGCGTTGGGGACGGATTCATCGAAGCATTCTGGGGAGAGGCTCCTAAAACGATGGTATATCAGAGTGGGGAGCAGTGGATCCTTGCGCAGCCCTTGGGGAGGTGGTGGTGATTAAGTGAAGATGCCTCTAAATCCTGTAAGGCATATCCCGAGTTGGTTTAATCCCCTCCTTCTCGTATTGGTAGGTGTGGTCTCTTATCACCCTTTGTTGAACGAATTCAGAAGGGGAGATAGGGCATGGGTGCCTAGCCATTGTGGTTGTGGAGATTATCGCAGAAGTGGTAGAGCCATGAGTGGTTGTCGCATTGACATTTCCCCTACCCCGGCATCGGTGGATGGGTAGTGGCCAGTTTCCCATTGTAGTAGCTTGGGTCCTGTAAGGCAGGGAGATTAAACCATTAGTGCTAAAAAAAGGAAATCGATGTCCAGTACCCCATCATCATTCCATTTTCCATGACTGGTAAGAAGGATCCATGCTGACAATGTCATAGATTGAGATGTCCAACATTTTAACAGCCCCGACTTCTGGTGAGTTTCATGCAAGTCCAACTATTTTCTTGGCAGGACCTGGCGCCAGATTACTGGATCCGGTGACACACTAGCTACCTAAAGTCTCAAATTCTACTAGTATTCACAATGAGGAGAATAAATTCATGTCAGGATAAACATTTTTGTTTCTGATGCTTTCACCGAGGGTTGCACATCTGTCCTTTTCGGAGGACAAGGATGCGCTGACTGTTTCCCCGTATTTCTGTTTTCCAAAGGTGGGCGGCATCCATTTCTTATTCAGGGATGTTTACTCCTTGATCAAAACGAGATGATGGGATGTTGGTACTTCCTTTCTTGGATTAATCCTTATAACTCTTCATCTAGTCTGGGTCTCCCTTATAGATTAAGACATTATTTGAGAAAGTCTTACTAGTGCCATATCTTCATGGATGCTGGTTAATTACATTGCTTCTATTGAGACATTCCAAGGGGTCCAGTTAGGGTAGCAACCTTCAGTTGGGGGAGTAGTCACATTTGACATCACTGTTATGTCTGGACGTTGGAACACTGGTCCATCTGGGTTTCTTCCCCTTATTATAGGGCTTCTCAAGGGCACGGAAGCCTGAGGAACCCCACATCGAATGCGGAGAATTATATTCCATAGACATGTCTCTAAGGTTTTCCTCATCTTCCCATATTTGACACAAGGTATGTTGTATGATTAACATCTAGCAGAGATGTATTAGACTAATCAGAACACTAACTAGAGTGGATCAGATGGGTTCAACCCATGGAGGGAACACTGATGTTGGGGCTAAGGCACGGTTAGTTACACTGGTGCTTCTAAGAGTAGTGAAGAGGTTAATTAACATGATATCATCGGGATGTGGTGGCCTGGGTAAGAATCATGATGGATAATGGATGGTTATGTGAAGTGGATGGATAATGAGATGGAGTTGACTCGAGGGCAATGGTGATGTTGGGATAGAGCCTCGAAGCAACTTCTTATGTATCCCTGTGGAAGTAAATCAATGTCCACATAGTTCAAGATGGGGTATTGGATTGGGGTGTGCATCGAGGACAGTGACCCGATAATATATCAGGGCTTAGGTGTGGTTAATAGCCCGAGGTTGGTCTGACACCACAAGGACGGACCAGAGATATGGGTCCCAATAGAGGGTACAACAACGGTTTACCACTGAATGGGGATCACAACAGCTTACCGTTGCATGAGTTTTACAACGGCTTACCACTGAATGGGGATCACAACAGCTTACCGCTGGATAGGGGATCACAATAGCTTACTGCTGGATAGGGGACAGTTTAGTGTCGTGCAGGACAAAAGGGGCGTACATTTTAATGTTATTGAGGACGGGGGTGAACCAACGTGAAGGGTTTGGGACTAATGGATGTTGGGCTTGAACCTCAGGGAGGATTCCTACATACCTTTCCTTAACAAGGATCAATTCCCACGTAGTTCGGGATGGTGTTGGTAAACCGACATGAAGGGAATCAGGACTAATAGGTGTTGGGTATGAACCATAGGGAGGCATCCTATGTTCCTTTACTTGACAAGGATCAAATTCCACATTGTTTAGAATGGGTTTGTGAACTGACATGAAGGGGGTTGGGACCAATGGTTTTTGGTATTGAACCTCAGGGAGGCTTCCTACGTACCTTACCATGGAAAGGATCAAAGTCCCTGTAGTTAAGGATGGGTTGTTTGGGGCTTACACTCTAGGGAGTCTTTGAGAGGATGTCATGATCAGTTCTTACTCTAATCCCACGTGAGTCCTGCTCGGTGTGAGAAACAAGAGACAGCAAAGACCTGACGATCACGTCACGAAAGGTGCATCCATGGGAATTGGAATGGATCTTACATGTGTTTAGCGGCCCAAATAGAAAATAGGGGCTTTTGCGTGGTTCAAAGCCCAGGGAAATGGAGATTGGGACTTACTCCAGGATGGAGGCCCGGGTGGTGTCATAGCCAAATGAGAGAGGGATTTAGCATGGAAGAGAGGAGGGTTTTAGTGCCCATCCCCCCCTCTCTGTTCTTTGTCTAGGAAGAAGATTGGAGGATCAGGGTTGCTTCCTCCCACGAGAAAGTATAGGGGCTTACACCAAGGTGGTTTCCCTTTTTCCATGGATAGATGTCGCTCCAGCAAATAGGATCTCATTCCATGTGAGGAATGTCTCACTCCCGTGGAGACCAGTGGGCGTAGAGAATGTATGAGATAGGTAACCCCACGCATGATGCATGGGGATGGGTCACATTTTAACATCATGTGCTGATGAAAATGGCGCTTGGCAGTTTAAGGTCCTCCATCTCGAATGAGGTGAGTTTACTTCACACCCCTAGGACTTATATAACTAATACCCACCCACCCTTGGGGAAGGGAATGCATCAACAACATCATGGTTAGGGGTGTTATGGAGTGATCCATTGAGGGTTCAATCTTAGCATGGCTATGAGAAGAAGAAATAGTTATTATGGTTACTATGGAAAGTAGAATAAGGCTAAGAAACACAATCGGAAGAACCACCCAAGGGATCTTGAAATTACTTCATGCAACACTTGAGGGTCGCACGGGAAAAGGGTGCACGACACATGTGTGTTTCATATTATAGGGGCTTGGACATGGTGACTTAAGGTAAGGATGCCACATGGAGCACACAAGGAGGGTGGCACACAATATGAGAGGTTGCACACAAGATGTAAGGTGTGCGTGCAAGCTGGGATAGTGCGCGCAAAATGAGAGGTGTGCGCGCAAGTCGAAAGAGTGCACAGAAAATGAGAGGTTGAGCACAGGAAGGAATAGCTATGTGCAAAATTGGTCTAGTGCAAGGGGATACTTGTGCGTAAGAGAGATATTTTTCTCGCAAATGACTTGGGGTAAAAGAAAATGGATGAGGATCATTCCCAAGAGGGCCCACCTGAAGGATGACCCTTGGGGGACCTGTCACGCAAGATCCAATACCTTGAGGCCATAATGTTTTTGGCATGGTTGCGGAAGAGGTTTATTTCATTCAGTAGAGCATCGCTTCATCTTCGGTCACCGTCCTCGAAGTAATGAGGGTACGCTTCCTTTTATAGCTAAAATTCTCTGAGGCGGCATGCAATGGGTGCTCTACGAAAATGGTTGTTTGACGTCGCATTGGGTACGTAAGGTTTTGCACGCTAGAGGAATGTTTGTGCGCCCCTCAGCCTTTTGTGTGCCCGTGCCTTTAGTAGTTTTTGGTGGTTGCCACAGAATCCTTCCATTGACATCGAATTGGGCAAGCAATATTTTGAGCACTACCGGGTAGCTTCGTGCTCAGGGCTTAACTCATTCTCGAGCCCGCCGGAGCGCAAAGGCCCCTTTGACGCCGCATTGGGCGCGCAAGATTTTGTGCACCTGGAAAAGTGTCACGTGTAACTCCACACTCTTGTGTGCCATTTCCTTTGATAGTTTTAGAGGGGTTTCCATAGAATCCTTCCTCTAACGTCGAATTGGGCATGCAAGATTTTTCACACCATAGGGACGTTTGCGTGCATCCCCTGAATCTTGCATGCACTTGCCTATCAGGTCACTGAATCTTCTCCTTCTCTTATGAATAAATTTTTTGCTCTTTATCATCCTGATTCTATACCTATCCAAAACTAGACATCAACACCTTGTTTAATTGATTTATCACAAATATAAAAATTAATTATATAATTAAACTTATTTACATGTGTTTCAAGTGTCTTTTATTGATAGTACATTCTATGTGGTATGATTATGATTATATTTTAAATTAATTTTCTTTTTAAATTATAATCTGCAAGTTGTGTATAGTCTTTACTTATAGTGTACTTTATATGCATTAATAGCACCACATGTCACATAATTTACATATAATCATGCATCATTTATTGATAAATCCCTTAATTATAATTACATGTTATGAAATGAATATTGGATGTCATGTGAACACATAGTACATGTACTATGATAAGTGGTTTTGATGGGTTCATGTCATTTCCTCCATGTAAATATGTGTAATATATCAATTTTAAATAAAATTAACTTATTTAATTTGTTTAAAATTAAGGATGATGGAAATTTTCAAGATTGTTTGTATTGAAATAAGATAAATAAAATTTATTGAGTAATAAAATAATTAATTGGATTAATTCAAGGTGTTTTATCTTAATTGAAAAATTAATTAAAGTGAATTATATCTATATTGAAAATTTAAATCCATCGCATGTATGCATGTGATCATGAGATTACACTAGACCCATGCATGTGATTGGTTTCCTTTTAATTTATTATTTTTATTATTATAAGATAAAATGATGGCCTATGAGTCATCCCCTTTTCTCATTATATAAGGGGTTGCATGCATGTAAACCCTTAAATCAATCCTTTGGTTAACCTCACCCATGTATTAGTAAATCCAACATAATGCATGCAGTGCCCGGGAGAGTGGAGTTTATAAAATTTTAGATTCAAGGTGAAACCAATCTAAGAGGTACACCAGATAATAGGTAGAATGCTACAGCATGAACCAAGTTAAAGTTCAAGGTGTTTCCACTATTTTTTAGGGTTAATTTATCATATACAAGATAAACTATCCATTATAGAATCTCATGATCATACCACTTTTATTATTTTATTTTCATTGAGTTGCATGGTTAATTTATTTATGGATGTTTTGTCATGATCATATAAATTAATTAATTAAAAATCATGCAAGATAGAATTAAAATAAATTGTGATATACATAATTTTATTGAGACATGTTTAATCACACGAGTAAAATCAATGTAATATTAAAAATGATGTAATAAGATAAAATGGGAAGTATACACATAAAGATTAAAATATCTTGAAAATTTATTATTTCTTTGTATTCTTCCACAACTTAAGTTAAAATAAAATCATAGTTCAAAGTGATTGACTGAACCAATTCGAGGTGCTTTCAATTATCAGGTAATTTTATCTAGGTTTTAGGGTTGACTTAAAATTGGCTCACATCATTGGTTAGCTACCCAATTAGGGCTTAGTATAATTGAGAGGCAAGACATGAGAAAATATTTTTCTAGGGTTATAGGATTTGGGAGTCCACTCAATGGATCAAGGATTTGTGAATTAATGCAACTAGAAAATATTTCCTATCAAAAACCCTTTGAATAACTTGTTAGGCCCAATTATGTGTTATGAGAAAGGGAATATGGATCCTTTTTACTAGAATACCAATGAAACATGATATTCCGAAACCAATGGCGTGGTATATTTGGTTTTGAAAAAAATAGTCGGAGAATAATTAATTTAATATTTATTATCTAATTTTTTAATCCAGATAATGCACTAGTATTATTTATTGTAAAAATGGAAATTCATACATCATTAAGAATATCATTATGATCCATACTAGTGAAGGAAATCCTTATCATTGACTGAAATTTCAAAGAGTAGTATGGGTGCTTGCATGTTAAAGTATTCCATAAATGGAAATTATATGTGCCATAAACCTTAGTTCTTGAGTCACATGTTAAACTGTCTAGTGAGGAACATGTATCTCTCTACCTAAAACACATGGAAGATACCACAGATGTCCAATGTTACATGATATCATCCATGTCCAGTGATAATATAATGAAACATGAGGATATGGATTCCTATAGAATCATGTATCACCTGTATGATCCTTATCGAGAAAAGGAGAGAGAAAAATAGATATGAGTTCTCTAATGCACTATTCACATGTGAGATTAGAGAGTTGATTACAGTTGAGCATGATATATTCAAGATGATTGGCTGCATAGAATGCTTGGAAATTTTTAAATTTACAATTATTGTTAAGTTACACATTGATATCATTATATCCTTACACTACTATAAATAAGGCCATTAGCGACCGCCATTGGCGGTCGCTAAAGGTCTTTAGCAGCCACGCAGCGACCGCCATTGGCGGTCGCTGTTGCCTCGTCGCTAGAGGCCTTTAGCGACCGCCAATGGCCGTCGCTATAGAAGGCCGCCAGATCGGCCTTCAGCGACCGCCTATAGCGGTCGCTATTATAAAAAAAAATTTAAATTTTTTTTTTATTGAATTGAATATAAATATATATATATATATATATATATGTGTGTGTGTGTGTAAAAATATTCATATATATACTATTAAATACAATATTTTAAATATATATATATATATATATATTATATTTTCAAAGTTTTAATATATATTTAATATATATATAATATCAAATCATTGTGCTATAATAATTTAAAAACTTCGATTCAAGAAATAATCTCATTTCAGGTCGTTCGGAGCACGTTTGCTCCGAATGGGACCGTCGCACGCCGTTTTGGTGTTTTATGGCGCCGGAAACGCGTTTCCGGCCGCCGCGGTCACACGGCACCTCCGAATGAGGTGCCGTCTGGCCGACCATTTCACAATTCACGCTCCGGATGTTGTCGTACGGTTTCGGGGCATTCGGAGGTCGTTCGGGTGGTTTTGACCCCCCAACGCGCTACTTCAGCGCGCGCCGCGCTGCTGAAAACGACACAATCGGGTGTGCCGCGCGCACCGCACGTCTGATGGACGTGCGGCCTCCTCCTACATCTCAGGAATAATATTTCTATCGTTCCCGTGCGGTTTCAGGTGGTTCGGAGCACGTTTGCTCCGAATTGGACCGCCGCACGCCGTTTTGGTGTTTAATGGCGCCGGAAACGCGTTTCCGGCCGCCGCGGTCACACGGAACCTCCGAATGAGTTTCCGTCTGGCCGACCATTTCACAATTCACGCCCCGGATGTTGTCGTACGGTTTCGTGGCATTCAGAGGTCGTTCGGGTGGTTTTGACCCCCCAACGCGTCATTTCAGCGCGCGCCGCGCTGCTGAAAACGACACAATCGGACGTGCCGCGCGCACCGCACGTCCGATGAACGTGAGGCCTCCTCCTGGATCTCAGGAATAATATTTCTATCGTTCTCGTGCGGTTTCAGGTCGTTCGGAGCACGTTTGCTCCGAATTGGACCGCCGCACGCCGTTTTGGTGTTTTAGGGCGCCGGAAACGCGTTTCCGGCAGCCGCGGTCACACGGCACCTCCGAATGAGGTGCCGTCTGGCCGACCATTTCACAATTCACGCCCCGGATGTTGTCGTACGGTTTTGTGGCATTCGGAGGTCGTTCGGGTGGTTTTGACCCCCCAACGCGCCATTTCAGCGCGCGCCGCGCTGCTGAAAAGGACACAATCGAACGTGCCGTGTAACACCCCAAGCTTCTACGGTACGTTTCCCTTCGAATAATGCGATAGCGTGTGTTGTATGCAACCTCGAGTTCTAACACACACCACAACTAATTAAACTAGCCGTTGTGAATAGTAATACCTACTTTTTGAAATCATATATATTCTATATTTCAAAATGGACTTCATTTTTGGATTCGGAATATCAAAATTAGCCTAGGGTGAAATTTTGGTACATTTCGGATAACTTTCATATTTTGATGAATAGTGAAAATTTCTAAATTTTAATTAAAAACAACTTTTTTAATCAAAATAATTAGTAGTGATAAATTATGAATTTGAGTGGTTTTAAAGTATATTTAGAATATATTTTTACCATTCAATTTAATGTTTATCATTGGACATAATTTTACAATTAAACCGAACATAAACAAGTGTCAATCTTTTGATAGTTATTATCTCTTAAAAACACGCTTTTTGTTTTGACAGCGGGAATTAATTTTAAATAAATTTCTGCCACTTCTGTGTTTTGAATTTAGGAAAATGGATTCCATATTTGGAATCAGGATGTTCAAATTGTGTAAATAGGTAACTTTTATTTTTACACATTTTGAATAATTACTGCGGTAAATATTTTATTTACCATGGTTAAAGGGTAAATCCGGTAAATAAGGGTTAAAAAATAATATTATAATAATACTAAATTACCCTAAAACGTGTCTTAACCCTATTGGTTGATACATGGTCGACCATGGGCATCCTTGTGTCAATTTTGGGACCCCATGGATCCACTTGTAAGTGATAATGACACTTTATTTTAATTAAGTCAAAATGAATACAAAAATGACACAAGCATATATCTTTTAGCAAAACAATTGTTACATAGGGTTATATAAGTTGGCTTTTAGATTATAAATATTCATTAGAAAGATAAAAAGATTTCCTACATAATGATATTTTATTTATAATTTTTAGACATTAAATAATTTATTTTATTTATGACACAATGATGATGCAGTAATTACTATAATAGTGAAAAATTAAAATAATTGATATTATAAATACCCAAATAATTATAATATGAAACTTTTAATGAATTAAACTAATTTTCAATGATAATATGATATATTAGGATTGATTTAATTGACTTTGTTCGAAGTAATCAATCTGTTAGGAGTTTCACAAAAATCAACTATTGAATAGTGTCAAAATTGACATAAAAGAGTTCCTAAAACAAATATTATATTATTAATTGATATTAAATTCCTAAAAATCTAAGGTTCGGCCAAGAGACTTATATTATGATAGGTTACTCATTAATGGACCACTTGGGGGTCGCTTGGATGTATATAGTAAGTTTATTAACCATATTATATAAAAATACAAAGAGACATTGTAAAAGTGAAACTAATTAACTTAGGGTTAATACTTAAAGATAAGGTTAATATAAGTACCCAAACCTGTCTAAATTCTATTGGTTGAGTTGTTTTAGACCTATCCCCACCTCATCCTTTGAATAGTCAACTTTGGAGCCTTTGGAAACCGAATATGAATTTATTATAAATTAATATTTCTAGCTTTTCCAAAGGTGCCCCTCACCCCTCTTATAAAAGGGCACTCCTCCTTCTCATTTCTTCACACCTTCAAAGCCTTTTGGTTCGGCCAAACTCTGCCCAAATACTCTCCCAACATCCCTCAATACAACCTAGAGGCCTTAGTTTGATCAGAAAGCCAACATAAGGAGCCCTTTTGATCAAATCAAAAGGAAGAACCCGAAGAAGAGGTAATGATTTCACCACCCTTTTCTAAGTTCATTTCTTCTTCCACTTCTTCTTCCTTTGTTCTTACCATTCTGAAATAATAACTCTAGTATCTCACATATACTGTGATGTTATTATAAATATGGTACAATCATATTCAGTATTCTATCCACCCTTTGAATAACATGTCACCATACGTGCGTACGTACGGCTTACCGTCTCCACGTCGTGGTGTAATTGTTATTCAATATAATATTATTTGGATGGGTATAATAATGATGTGCAACTCATGTAAATAATAAATATAACATGTTAATGATTCTGTATATATGATATACCATCCATTTATATATTATTTTAATATCAAAAAATGATATTGTCGCTCGTGCGTACGTACGGACTACCGTCTCCACGAACGCGATGAGATTCATTCTCCATCGTATCCATTCAAGTATAATTATCATTTGATGATTTAAAAATGATGTTTAAGGACTGTATATCATTCTAGATATGAATAAGATACAACAACCATGGCTTATGTAACAAAACATATAAAAGAAAATGAGTAAGTTAACTCCAGAAACGACGATAATTCTAAGATATTATTAACAAATTAATGTTAAAAGATCATATATGATATCATATTAATATATATGATTCTTGTATAATTTAATAACAACTATTTCACCATTATACAGGAGGTTAACCTACCCCAACCAAGGAAAAGTACAAGGTAAGGGTTATTTCACAATCTCTTCATTATCCGAGGTTGTTTATACGTAATAATCTACTGGGATCTCTTTATCATCCACATCCATGTTTCTTCGAAATGTATTTCAAAACATTTTTACTATTTACAAGAATATGGGTTAAAGTCATTTATACCCTTGTTTGACTTTTTATAAGAGGTTTATAAAGGAATATTTCCGTCGTTTTCAAAACAAGGTCCTTTTTAACCTTTTCGACAGAATTGATGTAAGAATGTTTTTTTTAACTTATACGGCGGGTGCAGTTATTTTACGCCGTTATAAAATCTTCAAAGCTTCCCTTACAAGCTTATAAGAATATTTTCAAAGAAAATGTTTTATTTTATATGGATCTTAAATGATTTCAAAATAAAAGGAGATATTTCTTTTAAAAGAATTTTGATTTCATCTATGTCAACATCCTTTGATGGATTTTAAGATTATATGAAGTTGATTTATTATGATACAAAACTTCTATATTGTATTGAAGGTTTTGTGATATATTTGACTGTGGATGTGCTATTTTATACCATTCATAGTTTATGGTGAAAGTATTGACATTTCGTATGCTAGTTTTAATACGAATGTTTATGTTATGTTTAAACCTTTCCATATGGGAATGCATTGGACTTAATAAGTGACGGGTGGAGCCCGCTATAGCTCCTCGATGCATCGGTAGGTCTCATGAGACAAACTAGTATCTTGGCACAAGGCCTTGACAAAATCATATTTGTAGTCTTGGCACGAGGCCTTGGCTATGTGGTTATGATAGTCTGGCATTATGCATTCCAACATTATGAAAGTGGTTATTGATATTGCATGTGATTATTCGATTAGTAGAATATCCATGTGAACAAGTAAATGGCATTATTTCATTTTACTTTTGCCATACTATGTTGAAGTTCAATTTTAAAAGGCTTTTGTTTTAGTAATTCATTGCCTTAAATGTTTATGCTTATTTTGAATGTTCCGCTATATTGTTATCCTTACTGGGCATTTGAGCTCACCCCTTTTCTATGTTTTATTTTTCCCAGGTAGTGAAGAAATAATTTATGAATGACTTGCAGGGATATTATGAGGGGTTAATTGTGTGGATATGAAGACTTTGTTGTTTTAGTAGTTTTTAAATTTGAAATGTAATGTAAAACTTTATGATTATATCTAGTGTTTCCAAGGCTACTAAACCAATCGGTCTTTCGGGATTTGATCTTTCTTGTGATCATGCCAATGTTATGTAATTAATGCACCGACTCTGGGCAACTGGGGTCGGGGCGTTACAGTTGGTATCAGAGGAAGTTTAGTACAAACCTTGGAAGCTAGATTTAGATAAACTCTGATTAGAGCACGTAGACCTAAGATGAACTTTGAGGATAAGTATAGAAGAACTTCCTAGAATTTTGGTATTGTAGAGACTTTGTGAGTTTTGCGAGCAATACATCCCTGTCTGGATACGAGCAGGTAGAGGCGGCTCTGGCACAGATGTACCTAGGGGTAAAACCTGAAAACACCGCTTTGAGCTAGACTCGAACGGGAACTGGTGCACGACAACGGGTCTTGCTGCACTCTTGGTTACGACACTCCCGGGGGATATGCTTAGGATAACTCTCACTTTCTTTACAAATCATTATGAAGGGTTTATGAGTATATACTTCCTCAAAGAAAACATATTTATGATTATGGATTATATCCATAGATAGTTCAATTTATGTTAAGTGTTTTATAAGTATGGGATTATGTATTTTGATTCATAAACTGATCTAGTTTATGCCATTGTTTAGAAATGGCACCTAGTGGAAGAAATGGAAACCGTATCAATGCACGCACTCCATGTAGGGATTGCCCTCCTGCTCAAGATATTTATAGTGGGGCTGGTGATGCAACTGGTGCTGATCAGCTAATCACCGTACTGGGACAACTTACTCAGGTTATGAATAATAACCTTACCCGTATGGAGCACCCTGATCCGCAGCGTGGAGGATCAATGTTAGATCGATTCATGAGACAACAACCACCAACGTTCAATGGAAGTACAAATCCCTTAGTAGCTGAGCAATGGATATTTTCCCTAGAGAAAATATTTCAGGCTTTGGGGAGTAGTGAAAGGGAAAAAGTTACCATGGCAGTTTACCGCCTCACTGGAGATGCTGATCAATGGTGGTCATTGATTCAAAACATGAAGGAAGATGATGAAGTATCAAACATGGAATGGAGGGAGTTCAAAGATCTGTTTTTAGAAAAATACTTTCCTCGCGACCATCGAGCAGATATGGAAAGGCAATTTCTGAGTCTGAGACAAAAGGAGGATGAGAATGTCACAAAGTATGAGGCTAACTTTACAAGGTTAGCGAGGTATGCTGGAGATTATATTCGCAACCCAAGAAGTAAGATTGATCGTTTCTTTGATGGGTTAAAACCATTTCTCCGTCGAGCATTAGTCTCACAATCCTTTTCATCGTACGAAGACATTGTCTCATGTGCTATAAAGACCGAAAAGGAATTCTCTAAGTCTTATGACTTTAAAGCAAAGCAAGAGAAGAAGAGACCTGCTGATCAATCTGGGAATGGAAATAAGGGGAAGAAGGGAAAGGTTGAATATCCATCTTGTGGTAAATGCGGGAAGAAACATCCTGGTACTTGCTTGAAGGGAATGGGAGTCTGTTACAAGTGTGGTGAAAAAGGCCACCAAGCTCATGATTGCAAGGGGAAGAAGGAAGCTACCAACGTTCAGTGCTACAATTGCAGCGAGATGGGGCATTATGCAAATGCATGTCCTAAGCGTCAGGAGAACTTACCTCAGAAAAGGCCAAGGGATCAAGGCCAGGCTTATGCTATCACTACTGCTGAGGTAGAAACTCCGAAAGACGTGGTGGCAGGTAATTTAATGGTTTCCTCAAGTTTAGAAAATGCATTATTTGATTCTGGATCATCGCATTGTTTCATATCTTCCCAGTTTGCTAAGAAAATTAGATATTTCCAATTTGATTTAATAAGGGAGTTGTCAGTTAAAACTCCTAAGGGAAGTATCGTTGCAACAAAGTTTTGCAAATCAGTCCCCATTAGAGCACATAAATTTTCTTTATCTGCTGATTTCATCATCATACCTATGATTGAGTTTGATATAATCCTCGGTATGGACTGGCTTTCGGACTATGATGCGAAGATTTATTGTAAGAAGAAAGAGGTTACGATTCTTGATGATAATGATAAGGAACACCTTATTTTTAGAGCAGAATCGTCACCACCTAATTCTTATTTAGATCCACCCCCAGTAGCTCAACTTAATTCAATTATTGGGGAGGAAGAGAATGAAGTAACTATCGGTGAGGAAAGGAATGTTCAAATAGAGGATGTACCTGTTGTGAAAGAATTTGTAGATGTATTTCCGGAAGATTTACCTGGACATCCTCCAGAACGAGAAGTTGAGTTTTCCATTGATTTGATTCCTGGATCAAGGCCTATATCGAAGACCCCTTATAGAATGGCCACTGTAGAGTTAGTCGAACTAAAGAAACAACTAGAGGAATTGAGTAATAAGGGATTTATTCTCCCTAGTGTTTCTCCATGGGGAGCCCCTGTTCTTTTTGTTAAAAAGAAAGATGGATCTATGAGGTTATGTATCGACTACAGGGAGATCAATGCTATAACGATAAAGAACAAGTATCCCCTACCTCGTATTGATGATTTATTTGACCAACTGCATGGAGCTCAATACTTTTCAAAGATTGACCTTCGATCTGGATACCATCAGTTGTGTGTAAAGAAGGAAGACATTCCGAAGACAGCATTTCGAACCAGGTACGGGCATTACGAGTTTACTGTAATGCCGTTTGGATTGACTAATGCACCCTCTGTATTCATGGATCTAATGAATAGAGTTTTCAAGGAGTATCTGGATGAATTTGTGGTGGTATTTATTGATGATATCTTGGTATACTCCAAAACCTATGAAGATCATGAAAATCACTTGCGCATTATCTTGAAGACTCTGAGGAGGCATGAATTATATGGGAAGTTTAGCAAGTGTGAATTCTGGCTTCAGGAGATTTCTTTTCTTGGCCATATTGTCTCTAAAGATGGAATCTCTGTTGATCCTTCTAAGACCAAAGCAATCCAAGAATGGCCAGCACCTACGAGTATAACTGAGGTACGTAGTTTTATTGGCTTGGCAGGTTATTATCGACGTTTCGTCCAGAATTTTGCCCGATTGGCTAACCCATTAACGAAGCTCACACGTAAAGGGGTTAAATTTGTTTGGACAAAAGAGTGTGAAGAATGTTTCGAAGAATTGAAGAAAAGATTAGTCAATGCTCCTATATTGACTCTACCATCGGGGAATGATGGGTTCGTTATTTATAGTGATGCATCAAAGAAAGGACTTGGTTTTGTCCTTATGCAGAATGATAGAGTTATTGCCTATGCATCACGACAGTTGAAAATTCATGAACAAAACTATCCTACTCATGATCTTGAGTTAGCAGCTGTGATCTTTGCTTTGAAGATATGGAGGCACTACCTCTATGGTGAAAAATGTGAGATTTATAATGATCACAAGAGTTTGAAGTATATTTTCTCACAAAAAGAACTCAACATGAGGCAAAGGAGATGGCTTGAATTACTCAAGGATTATGATTGCACGATACACTACCACCCGGGGAAAGCAAACAAAGTAGCAGATGCTTTGAGCAGAAAAGACCATGGAGTTCTGAACATGATGAGAATTGAAAGGGATCCAATTTTCATGGATCTAGAGAAGATGGACATGGGAATAACCAGGGAAGGTGAAACATCAATGCTTTTTCAAATGGTTGCCAAACCATCTTTACTAGAAAGTATTAAGAGTTCTCAGACTGATGATGAAGAATTCCAAAAGAAGATTAAAGCTGTGAATGATGGGAGATTGAGAGACTTTGCGTATGAAGGTGGAATTTTGAAATTCGGGAAGAGACTTTGTGTTCCCAATATACCTGATCTAAAAAGGGAATTGCTGGATGATGCTCATAGTTCCAATTTCTCTATACACCCTGGGAGCACCAAAATGTATAGAGATTTGAAGGAACATTTTTGGTGGGACAACATGAAGAGGGAGATTGCTGATTTTGTGTCAAGATGTATGGTTTGTCAACAAGTGAAAGCTGGAAGGCAACAGCCTGGAGGAGTCATGCAACCTCTTCCCATACCGGAGTGGAAATGGGACAATATTACGATGGACTTTGTCATGGGGCTACCAAAGACTCCTAGAAGGAACGATGCAATATGGGTTATTGTTGATCGTCTTACCAAGTCAGCACATTTTCTTGCTATAAGAGAAGATCTTCCTCTGGAACGTCTAGCAAGATTATATATTAATGAAGTTGTGAGACTTCATGGAGTACCCCTATCGATTGTTTCTGATCGTGATCCCCGTTTTACTTCAAGATTTTGGAAAAGTCTTCAGAAATCCCTAGATACTGAACTTCATTTGAGCACTGCTTACCACCCTCAGACAGACGGACAATTAGAACGGACTATTCAAACCTTAGAAGACATGTTGAGATCTTGCTCACTTGACTTTCAGGGTATGTGGGATCAATATTTACCACTGGTAGAATTTTCCTATAACAATAGCTTCCATTCAAGTATTCAGATGGCACCATATGAAGCATTATATGGAAAGAGATGTCGTACACCAACCTGTTGGGATGACGTTGGTGAAAGAAAACTTGTAGGCCCAGAACTGGTGGAGGAAACGGTGGAAAAGGTGAAAGTAATCCAAAATCACATCAAAGCAGCTCAAAGTAGGCAGAAGAACTATGCCGATAATCGAAGGAAGGATTTGGAATTTCAAGTCGGTGATCATGTTTTCCTGAAGGTATCTCCGTGGAAGGGAGTCATACGTTTTGGAAAGAAAGGTAAATTGAGTCCCAGGTACATCGGACCTTTCGAAATTCTAGAACGAATTGGGGTTGTAGCTTACCGATTGGCAATGCCGCCAAGTCTCTCCAAAGTTCACGATGTGTTCCACGTATCTCTATTGAGGAAATACATGCCTGATCCGACGCATGTACTCACCTATGAGGAATTAGAACTGGAACCCGATCTGTCTTATTGCGAAGAGCCCGTCAGGATTCTTGATACAAGAGAACAAGTGTTGAGAAACCGGACGACGCGTCTGGTAAAAGTTTTGTGGAGAAATCATAAGATGGAAGAGGCAACGTGGGAACCCGAGGAACTTATGATGAAGAACCACCCGAGTCTTTTTATGCAGTAATACCCTAGAAATTACGAGGACGCAATTATTTGAAGGAGGGGAGAATGTAACACCCCAAGCTTCTACGGTACGTTTCCCTTCGAATAATGCGATAGCATGTGTTGTACGCAACCTCGAGTTCTAACACACACCACAACTAATTAAACTAGCCGTTGTGAATAGTAATACCTACTTTTTGAAATCATATATATTCTATATTTCAAAATGGACTTCATTTTTGGATTCGGAATATCAAAATTAGCCTAGGGTGAAATTTTGGTACATTTCGGATAACTTTCATATTTTGATGAATAGTGAAAATTTCTAAATTTTAATTAAAAACAACTTTTTTAATCAAAATAATTAATAGTGATAAATTATGAATTTGAGTGGTTTTAAAGTATATTTAGAATATATTTTTACCATTCAATTTAATGTTTATCATTGGACATAATTTTACAATTAAACCGAACATAAACAAGTGTCAATCTTTTGATAGTTATTATCTCTTAAAAACACGCTTTTTGTTTTGACAGCGGGAATTAATTTTAAATAAATTTCTGCCACTTCTGTGTTTTGAATTTAGGAAAATGGATTCCATATTTGGAATCAGGATGTTCAAATTGTGTAAATAGGTAACTTTTATTTTTACACATTTTGAATAATTACTGCGGTAAATATTTTATTTACCATGGTTAAAGGGTAAATCCGGTAAATAAGGGTTAAAAAATAATATTATAATAATACTAAATTACCCTAAAACGTGTCTTAACCCTATTGGTTGATACATGGTCGACCATGGGCATCCTTGTGTCAATTTTGGGACCCCATGGATCCACTTGTAAGTGATAATGACACTTTATTTTAATTAAGTCAAAATGAATACAAAAATGGCACAAGCATATATCTTTTAGCAAAACAATTTTTACATAGGGTTATATAAGTTGGATTTTAGATTATAAATATTCATTAGAAAGATAAAAAGATTTCCTACATAATGATATTTTATTTATAATTTTTAGACATTAAATAATATATTTTATTTATGACACAATGATGATGAAGTAATTACTATAATAGTGAAAAATTAAAATAATTGATATTATAAATACCCAAATAATTATAATATGAAACTTTTAATGAATTAAACTAATTTTCTATGATAATATGATATATTAGGATTGAGTTAATTGACTTTGTTCGAAGTAATCAATCTGTTAGGAGTTTCACAAAAATCAACTATTGAATAGTGTCAAAATTGACATAAAAGAGTTCTTAAAACAACTATTATATTATTAATTGATATTAAATTCCTAAAAATCTAAGGTTCGGCCAAGAGACTTATATTATGATAGTTTCCTCATTAATGGACCACTTGGGGGTCGCTTGGATGTATATAGTAAGTTTATTAACCATATTATATAAAAATACAAAGAGACATTGTAAAAGTGAAACTAATTAACTTAGAGTTAATACTTAAAGATAAGGTTAATATAAGTACCCAAACCTGTCTAAATTCTATTGGTTGAGTTGTTTTAGACCTATCCCCACCTCATCCTTTGAATAGTCAACTTTGGAGCCTTTGGAAACCGAATATGAATTTATTATAAATTAATATTTCTAGCTTTTCCAAAGGTGCCCCTCACCCCTCTTATAAAAGGGCACTCCTCCTTCTCATTTCTTCACACCTTCAAAGCCTTTTGGTTCGGCCAAACTCTGCCCAAATACTCTCCCAACATCCCTCAATACAACCTAGAGGCCTTAGTTTGATCAGAAAGCCAACCTAAGGAGCCCTTTTGATCAAATCAAAAGGAAGAACCCGAAGAAGAGGTAATGATTTCACCACCCTTTTCTAAGTTCATTTCTTCTTCCACTTCTTCTTCCTTTGTTCTTACCATTCTGAAATAATAACTCTAGTATCTCACATATACTTTGATGTTATTATAAATATGGTACAATCATAATCAGTATTCTATCCACCCTTTGAATAACATGTCACCATACGTGCGTACGTACGGCTTACCGTCTCCACGTCGTGGTGTAATTGTTATTCAATATAATATTATTTGGATGGGTATAATAATGATGTGTAACTCATGTAAATAATAAATATAACATGTTAATGATTCTGTATATATGATATACCATCCATTTATATATTATTTTAATATCAAAAAATGATATTGTCGCTCGTGCGTACGTACGGACTACCGTCTCCACGAACGCGATGAGATTCATTCTCCATCGTATCCATTCAAGTATAATTATCATTTGATGATTTAAAAATGATGTTTAAGGACTGTATATCATTCTGGATATGAATAAGATACAACAACCATGGCTTATGTAAGAAAACATATAAAAGAAAATAAGTAAGTTAACTCCAGAAACGACGATAATTCTAAGATATTATTAACAAATCAATGTTAAAAGATCATATATGATATCATATTAATATATATGATTCTTGTATAATTTAATAACAACTATTTCACCATTATACAGGAGGTTAACCTACCCCAACCAAGGAAAAGTACAAGGTAAGGGTTATTTCACAATCTCTTCATTATCCGAGGTTGTTTATACGTAATAATCTACTGGGATATCTTTATCATCCACATCCATGTTTCTTCGAAATGTATTTCAAAACATTTTTACTATTTACAAGAATATGGGTTAAAGTCATTTATACCCTTGTTTGACTTTTTATAAGAGGTTTATAAAGGAATCTTTCCGTCGTTTTCAAAACAAGGTCATTTTTAACCTTTTCGACAGAATTGAGGTAAGAATGTTTTTTTTAACTTATACGGCGGGTGCGGTTATTTTACGCCGTTATAAAATCTTCAAAGCTTCCCTTAAAAGCTTATAAGAATATTTTCAAAGAAAATGTTTTATTTTATATGGATCTTAAATGATTTCAAAATAAAAGGAGATATTTCTTTTAAAAGAATTTTGATTTCATCTATGTCAACATCCTTTGATGGATTTTAAGATTATTTGAAGTTGATTTATTATGATACAAAACTTCTATATTGTATTGAAGGTTTTGTGATATATTTGACTGTGGATGTGCTATTTTATACCATTCATAGTTTATGGTGAAAGTATTGACATTTCGTATGCTAGTTTTAATAGGAATGTTTATGTTATGTTTAAACCTTTTCATATGGGAATGCATTGGACTTAATAAGTGACGGGTGGAGCCCGCTATAGCTCCTCGATGCATCGGTAGGTCTCATGAGACAAACTAGTGTCTTGGCACAAGGCCTTGACAAAATCTTATTTGTAGTCTTGGCACGAGGCCTTGGCTATGTGGTTATGATAGTCTGGCATTATGCATTCCAACATTATGAAAGTGGTTATTGATATTGCATGTGATTATTCGATTAGTAGAATATCCATGTGAACAAGTAAATGGCATTATTTCATTTTACTTTTGCCATACTATGTTGAAGTTCAATTTTAAAAGGCTTTTGTTTTAGTAATTCATTGCCTTAAATGTTTATGCTTATTTTGAATGTTCCGCTATATTGTTATCCTTACTGGGCATTTGAGCTCACCCCTTTTCTATGTTTTATTTTTCCCAGGTAGTGAAGAAGTAATTTATGAATGACTTGCAGGGATATTATGAGGGGTTAATAGTGTGGATATGAAGACTTTGTTGTTTTAGTAGTTTTTAAATTTGAAATGTAATGTAAAACTTTATGATTATATCTAGTGTTTCCAAGGCTACTAAACCAATCGGTCTTTCGGGATTTGATCTTTCTTGTGATCATGCCAATGTTATGTAATTAATGCACCGACTCTGGGCAACTGGGGTCGGGGCGTTACATGCCGCGCGCACCGCATGTCAGATTGATGTGCGGCCTCCTCCTGCATCTCAGGAATAATATTTCTATCGTTCCCGTGCGGTTTCAGGTCGTTCGGAGCACGTTTGCTCCGAATGGGACCACCGCACGCCGTTTTGGTGTTTTATGGCGCCGGAAACGCGTTTCCGGCCACCGCGGTCACACAGCACCTCCGAATGAGGTGTCTTCTGGCCGACCATTTCATAATTCATGCCCCGGATGTTGTCGTACGGTTTTGTGAAATTCGGAGGTCATTCGGGTGGTTTTGACCAACCAACGCGCCATTTCAGCGCGCGCCGCGCTGCTGAAAACGACACAATCAGACGTGCCGCGCGCACCGCACGTTCGATGGACGTGCGGCCTCCTCCTGCATTTCAGGAATAATATTTCTATCGTTCCCGTGCGGTTTCAGGTGGTTCGGAGCACGTTTGCTCCGAATTGGACCGCCGCACGCCGTTTTGGTGTTTAATGGCGCCGGAACCGCGTTTCCGGCCGCCGCGGTCACACGGCACCTCCGAATGAGGTGCCGTCTGGCCGACCATTTCACAATTCACGCCCCGGATGTTTTCGTACGGTTTCGTGGCATTCAGAGGTCGTTCGGGTGGTTTTGACCCCCCAACGCGCCATTTCAGCGCGCGCCGCGCTGCTGAAAACGACACAATCGGACGTGCCGCGCGCACCGCACGTCTGATAGACGTGCGGCCTCCTCCTGCATCTCAGTAATAATATTTATATCGTTCCCGTGCGGTTTCAGGTCGTTCGGAGCACGTTTGCTCCGAATTGGACCGCCGCACGCCGTTTTGGTGTTTAATGGCGCCGGAAACGCGTTTCCGGCCGCCGCGGTCACACGGCACCTCCGAATGAGGAGCCGTCTGGCCGACCATTTCACAATTAACTCCCCGGATGTTGTCGTACGGTTTCGTGGCATTCGGAGGTCGTTCGGGTGGTTTTGACCCTTCAACGCGCCATTTCAGCGCGCGTCGCGCTGCTGAAAACGACACAATCGGACGTGTCGCGCGCACCGCACGTCCGATGGACGTGCGGCCTCCTCCTGCATCTCAGGAATAATATTTCTATCGTTCCCGTGCGGTTTCAGGTGGTTCGGAGCACGTTTTCTCCGAATTGGACCGCCGCACGCCGTTTTGGTGTTTAATGGCGCCGAAACGCGTTTCCGGCCGCCGCGGTCACACGACACCTCCGAATGAGGTGCCGTCTAGCCGACCATTTCACAATTCACGCCCCGGATGTTTTCGTACGGTTTTGTGGCATTCGGAGGTCGTTCGGGTGGTTTTGACCCCCCAACGCGCCATTTCAGCGCGCGCCGCGCTGCTGAAAACGACACAATCGGGCGTGCCGCGCGCACCGCACGTCCGATGGACGTGCGGCCTCCTCCTGCATCTCAGGAATAATATTTCTATCGTTCCTGTGCGGTTTCAGGTCGTTCGGAGCACGTTTGCTCCGAATTGGACCGCCGCACGCCGTTTTGGTGTTTTAGGGCGCCGGAAACGCGTTTCCGGCCTCCGCGGTCACATGGCACCTCCGAATGAGGTGCCGTCTGGCCGAACATTTCACAATTCATGCCCCGGATGTTGTTGTACGGTTTCGTGGCATTCGGAGGTCGTTCGGGTGGTTTTGACCCCCCAACGCGCCATTTCAGCGCGCGCCGCGCTGCTGAAAAGGACACAATCGAACGTGCCGCGCGCACCGCACGTCTGATGGACGTGCGGCCTCCTCCTGCATCTCAGGAATTATATTTCTATCGTTCATGTGCGGTTTCAGGTCGTTCGGAGCACGTTTGCTCCGAATGGGACCGACGCACGCCGTTTTGGAGTTTTATGGCGCCGGAAACGCGTTTCCGGCCGCCTCGTTCACACGGCACCTCCGAATGAGGTGCCGTCTGGCCGACCATTTCACAATTCACGCCCCGGATGTTGTCGTACGGTTTCGTGGAATTCGGAGGTCGTTCGGATGGTTTTGACCCCCCAACGCGTCATTTCAGCGCGCGCCGCGCTGCTGAAAACGACACAATCGGACGCGTCGCGCGCACCGCACGTCCGATGGACGTGCGGCCTCCTTCTGCATCTCAGGAATAATATTTCTATCGTTCCCGTGCGGTTTCAGGTGGTTCGGAGCACGTTTGCTCCGAATTGGACCGCCGCACGCCGTTTTGGTGTTTAATGGCGCCGGAAACGCGTTTCCGGCCGCCGCGGTCACACGGCACCTCTGAATGAGATGCCGTCAGGCCGAACATTTCACAATTCACGCCTCGGATGTTGTCGTACGGTTTCGTGGCATTCGGAGTTCGTTCGGGTGGTTTTGACCCCCCAACGCGCCATTTCAGCGCGCGCCGCGCTGCTGAAAACGACACAATCCGACGTGCCGCGGGCACCGCACGTCCGATGGACGTGCGGCCACCTCCTGCATCTCAGGAATAATATTTCTATCGTTCCCGTGCGGTTTTAGGTCGTTCGGAGCACGTTTGCTCCGAATTGGACCGTCGCACGCCGTTTTGGTGTTTTAGGGCGCCGGAAACGCGTTTCCGGCCACCGCGGTCACACGGCACCTCCGAATGAGGTTCCGTCTGGCCTACCATTTCACAATTCACGCCCCGGATGTTGTCGTACGGTTTCGTGGCATTTGGAGGTCGTTCGGGTGGTTTTAACCCCCCAACGCGCCATTTCAGCGCGCGCCGCGCTGTTGAAACGGACACAATCAGACGTGCCGCGCGCACCGCACGTCCGATGGACGTGCGGCCTCCTCCTGCATCTCAGGAATAATTTTTCTATCGTTCCCGGGCGGTTTCAGGTGGTTCGGAGCACGTTTGCTCCGAATTGGACCGCCGCAGGCCGTTTTGGTGTTTAATGGCGCCGGAAACACGTTTCCGGCCGCCGCGGTCACACGGCACCTCCGAATGAGGTTCCGTCTGGCCTACCATTTCACAATTCACGCCCCGGATGTTTTCGTACGGTTTCGTGGCATTCGGAGGTCGTTCGGGTGGTTTTGACCCCCCAACGCGCCATTTCAGCGCGCGCCGCGCTGCTGAAAACGACACAATCGGACGTGCCGCGCGCACCGCACGTCCGATGGACGTGCGGCCTCCTCCTACATCTCAGGAATAATACTTCTATCGTTCCTGTGCAGTTTCAGGTAGTTCCGAACACGTTTGCTCCGAATTGGACCGCCGCACGCCGTTTTGGTGTTTTAGGGCGCCGGAAACGCGTTTCCGGCCGCCGCGGTCACACGGCACCTCCGAATGAGGTGCCGTCTGGCCGACCATTTCACAATTCACGCCCCGGATGTTTTCGTACGGTTTCGTGGCATTCGGAGGTCGTTCGGGTGGTTTTGACCCCCCAACGCGCCATTTCAGCGCGCGCCGCGCTGCTAAAAACGACACAATCGAACGTGCCGTGCGCACCGCACGTCTGATGGACGTGCGGCCTCCTCATGCATCTCAGGAATAATATTTCTATCATTCCCGTGCGGTTTCAGGTCGTTCGGAGCACGTTTGCTCCGAATGGAACCGCCGCACGCCGTTTTGGTGTTTAATGGCGCTGGAAACGCGTTTCCGGCCGCCGCGGTCACACGGCACCTCCGAATGAGGTTCCGTCTGGCCGACCATTTCAAAATTCACGCCCCGGATGTTGTCATACGGTTTCGTGGCATTCGGAGGTCGTTCGGGTGGTTTTGACCCCCCAACGCGCCATTTCAGCGCGCGCCGCGCTGCTGAAACGGACACAATCGGACATGCCGCGCGCACGGCACGTCCGATGGACGTGCGGCCTCCTCCCGCATCTGAGGAATAATATTTCTATCGTTCTCGTGCGGTTTCAGGTGGTTCGGAGCACGTTTGCTCCGAATTGGACCGTCGCACGCCGTTTTGGTGTTTAATGGCGCCAGAAACGCGTTTCCGGCCGCCGCGGTCATACGGCACCTCCGAATGAGGTGCCGTCTAGCCGACCATTTCACAATTCACGCCCCGGATGTTGTTGTACGGTTTCGTGGCATTCGGATGTCGTTCGGATGGTTTTGACCCCCCAACGCGCCATTTCAGCGCGCGCCACGCTGCTGAAAACGACACAATCAGGGGGCTGTACGGGGGTGCGGGGGGCTGTACGGGGGTGGCGGGGGGCTGTACGGGGGTGCGGGGGGGTGTATGGGGGTGTCGGGGGGCTGTACGGGGGTTTCGAGGGGCTGTACGGGGGTAGCAGGGGGCTGTACGGGGGTGGCGGGGGGCTGTACGGGGGTGGCGGGGGGCAGTACGGGGGTGCGGGGGGGTGTACGGGGGTGCGGGGGGGCTGTACGGGGGTGCGGGGGGCTGTACGGGGGTGCGGGGGGGGGGGGGGGGGGGGAGCTGTACAGGGGTGCGGGGGGCTGGACGGGGGTGGCAGGGGGCTGTACGGGGGTGCGGGGGGCTGTACGGGGCTATCGGGGGGCTGTACGGGGGTGGCGGGGGGCTGTACGGGGGTGGCGGGGGGCTGTACGGGGGTGGCGGGGGGCTGTATGGGGGTGGCGGGGGGGGGGGGGGGGCAGTACGGGGGCGCGGGGGGATGTACGGGGGTGCGGGGGGGGGGGGGGGGGCTGTACGGGGGTGCGGGGGGCTGTACGGGGGTGCGGGGGGGGGGGGGGGGGGGCTGTACGGGGGTGCGGGGGGCTGTACGGGGGTGGAGGGGGCCTGTACGGGGGTGGCGGGGGCAGTACAGGGGTGCGGGGGGCTGTACGGGGGTGCGGGGGGGCTGTACGGGGGTGCGGGGGGCTGTACGGGGGTGCGGGGGGCTGTACGGGGGTGGCGGGGGGCTGTACGGGGGTGTCGGGGGGCTGTACGGGGGTGGCGGGGGGCTGTACGGGGGTGGTGGGGGTTGTACGGGGGTGGCGGGGGGCAGTACGGGGGTGCGGGGGGTTGTAAGGGGGTGTGGGGGGGCTGTACGGGGGTGTGGGGGGCTGTACGGCGGTGCGGGGGGGGGGGGGGGGGGGCTGTACGGGGGTGGCGGGGGCCTGTACGGGGGTGGCGGGGGGCAGTACGGGGGTGCGGGGGGTTGTACGGGGGTGCGGGGGGGCTGTACGGGGGTGCGGGGGGGCTGTACGGGGGTGCGGGGGGCTGTACGGGGGTGCGGGGGGGGGGGGGGGGGGGGGGGCTGTACAGGGGTGCGGGGGGCTGTACGGGGGTGCGGGGGGCTCTCCGGGGGTGCGGGGGGCTCTCCGGGGGTGCAAAGGCCATCCCATTGATTACAAAAGTGAAAAATAAAAGTGATAACATCTAATTAATACATATTTCTTTTATCGATACCATAGAGAAATTTATAAAAAATATATTGGATAATACATAATCTATAATATCAGATTTATTGATCTGCTGGAATTAGTTCGACTTTTTCAAATGTAGAATCATTCAAGATTATCTGATCAAAAACTCAATATGTGTATAAAATATTTAAAAGACCACCATGGATGGTAATAATGCATTACTTAAATGAATAAATACAGTACATCAATGTCAACCCTACCAGTAAAAACAAAAAACATATCTCGTGAATATATGGTGTGTCACGCGTTGCCATCACTGCTACCTCCTTCTGGTGGGTCAGGTGCCTACAACAAATAAACATTATAAATATTTTAATAACAAAAATAATTTAAATTAAATAAATAAATACAGTATATACCTGCGTCGTATGATCCCCTGTACCATCAGCTCGACGCACATATTCCCGCAGTGCTCTAACCTCAGCTGTCAATTGCGCATTTGTCTCCTCGGAAGCGCGCAGCCGTGCCTCAAAATCTGACATCTGATGTGTCATATGAGCAACAGCAGGACCGACAACCGCAGTGCGTGACACTACAGAACGAGGAATCCCTGCTCCATAGGTCAAACTATATCCATGCCCGTCCCGACCAATAATGCGATGAAAGATCTCATCCCGTCGCATGGGAAGCTGTCGCTGGTCCTCTGGAAGATGTTCTAACTCAGCTTCAAATTGATCCTGTGAAATATTTAAATATATATAAATATATATATGTTAATATATAGATTTATGTAATTATTGGTAAGTATAGACACTTACTATCAATGCTGCAACCTCTGGATCATTGCGATCACGAGTCCTTATCCACACCAACATTTTATCAGTTGCTGCACCTTGCCCTCGCAACTGTATATTAAAAGAATATAAACACAAAACCATATTAATTAATAAATTAAAAAATGAATAATATATACCTCATGTCGGATCTGAGACACGTGACGAGTCCCGAGCCTGTGAGCTGGTCCCTGCAACGCTCGATTCTCCGAATGGCGTGTTGACACCTCCTACATTCAATTCATTCAAATTTCAAACAAATCACATATTCTTGAAAATATATATACAGAAAAATAATTAATATACAAACCGAAACACCCTCAGTTGACCAATATGAAACCAAGTCATGCCACTGAGCCGAGAGGACACCTCTCGGGACTTTTTCCAAAATGTCAAGCGCACCCACATTTGGTACCCAGTGGTCCCTCTTCACTTTGCCTTTATAATCTTTCCACAGCTTACGAAATTTGATCCTACACACGGGCCGAAACTCTTCAGGGCATACTTTCAAATTTTTCTATAATGAAAATAATCAAACATATTAGTATTATTTATAAATAGAAAATAAAGTAAAATTATTTTCTTACCTGAACCTCCCTCCATAGACGATCTAATGTGTCCTGAGGGATAGAATCCCAATCACGCGTGGTCAATGGAAATCGATGTGGGTCACGTATGATATGACCCAGCTGATGAATAAATGTCGGGGCATTCGGTCCCACGGGATGAAATACCTCATCAAATGAAACATCTATCGTCGTGTCGGAATTCCATGATAATATGCCACGACCAGGGCCTCTCCTGCGAGAGGAAGAAGCAGCCGAGTCTGATCCTGTTGAAAACAATTTTATATATAAATTGACAAATGTTATATATATATATATATATATATGTCAATTACATAAAAAATATAGACAATGAAATTCAAACATACCTCGACCCTGAGACGTAGATGCCTCAGATGGATGATGTGGATTTTCTGCCTCTTCCCCTAACATGTCTGCAGTCATACAAAATATCAGTAATGAGTCCAAAGTGTTTAAAAGATAAATTGGATTGTTCTTCATAAATCAAACTTGTACAACTGTTAATCAAACAAAAAATGGATTGAATAATTAGTTGTGAATGAATTATAAAAAATCTGAAAGTTAATCAACCTAAATATTTATGACTGAATTAACTTACAAAAGTGATGATTAAAACTTATAAGGATTTATAAAATGATTAGATAATTTATGATATCCTAGGACATTCTACTGAATAGCGGGAAAACAATTATAACTTTCATTTAGCATGCAAATCGACTGTTTCTCCTTCAACAGCCGCTCTGACCCAATAAATATCTTCTTCACGTTGAACTACGGTATGTTGATCAAGTTGTTGGTAAACAAATAGAACAGTCTCGGGTTCATCTTCTTCAAATAAAAACACTCCTCGCCGAGACATTTTGACAAAAACTTGCCAACTTGGATCCGAAGGCAAAGTAACGAAGAATACTTGTTCCGCTTATGATGTCAAAATGAAAGGTTCATTCTCAACTCGTTCATTATTTCTGTATAACATATAGTTAAAATTCACCAATGAAAACTGATATTGATCGACTTTACATCCACGCACTGGATCAACCCAATTACACTTTAACAATATGTACTTCAAACCGTGTGTGTATACAACTTCAATGATGTATATCAATTGACCATAGTAATAACCAGAATCGACAAAGGGACAACCGATGCCACTGTTTTGTGTTGCTCGTTTGTCGTCAACATCTTTAATGCGAAATCGAAAACCATTAGCATCAATAGATTTATAACGACGAGCCGTTATAGATGGACCCTCAGCCAGTTGGATAAATACTTCAGGTAGCGTGGGGTCCCCTAACTCCCTCAGCTTACGAACCTACATAATTTATAAAAATCAATACTGATATATGCAGAAAGAATTAGTTTAATACTTCACTCATAATGAAAATCAATTTATACATACATAATCCTTGAACCAATCATGAAATGCCGCATAATGAGATTCTTGAATTTGCAACTCAGTCGCACGATGCATCTCTTCTTTTATCTCATTAATGTGTTTCCTGCAAATGATAACGCGATGTTTAAAAGATCAACTTATGCAAAGAAAACATGTAAAAGTTATACAATCACATTGATAAGATACTTACTGCATTAATGGTGCAACTGATGGAGTATTGAACAAGATATATCGATGTGCTTGTATCCACTCGATGTTGTCCATATCAAATGTGGTTCCTTCTCCAACTGGACCATCATGAATCCGAGAGGGCTTATCTAATTTTTTTTCAACATCCATAAGATATTATGCACAAAAGGTAGTACACTCATCCATCAAATAACCATTGGCTATTGATGCCTCTGGACGAGCTCTGTTGCATACAAATATTTTCAATGTACTCAAATACCGTTCAATAGGATACATCAACCTGAATTGCACTAGACCAGCAGCCATTACTTCATCAGTTAGGTGCACTGTCAAGTGGACCATAACATTGAAAAATGAGGGGGGGAAAAGTTTCTCAAAGTGACAAAGCGTAAGTACAATTCGGTCCTGCAAACTTTTTAAATCACTCATTCGTTGATTTCTTAAACAAAGCTGTCTAAAAAAATTACTCATCTCAATCAAGGGCTGAACAACATTGGGGGATAAACAATCACAAATTGCGATTGGAATCAACTGCTGAA
Organism: Viscum album; assembly: GCA_963277665.1. Taxonomy (NCBI): domain Eukaryota; kingdom Viridiplantae; phylum Streptophyta; class Magnoliopsida; order Santalales; family Viscaceae; genus Viscum; species Viscum album. The sequence goes on from OY728162.1 coordinate 1,337,401,495, forward strand.
GTAATATGTGATTGTCATGACTTTTCAACCCTTGCAATGTCTTGCTCGTCAGATTCAGACACTTTGAAATATTAGAAGAGTATCCATCAGGCACCTTGACCATCTTCAAAATGGAAAGAAATGTCTCTTTCTCCTCTGTAGTCATCGAATACTGTGCAGCAGGCATATATTCCTTGTTTACCTCAGCTAACTGTAAATGCAATTGTTTCCTTAAACCCATTTCTTCCAAATCACGGCGTGCATTAACATGGTCCTTTGACTTTCCACTGACACCTAAAATGGTCCACAATATGTTATCACAAACATTTTTTTCAATGTGCATGACATCCAAATTATGCCTTAACATGTTAGTTTTCCAATACGGAAGACTATAAAAAATACTTTTCTTTTTCCAATTGTGACTGCGCTGCCTACCCGTAGCACGAATATTACGTACTGGAGGAGCCACCAAATCCTGAATTTCATATACCGTGCGGATGTTTTCTTCCTCAATCTGCGATAACATTTCGACTCCTGTCATGATCTTTGGTGCTGGTCTGAACTCTCTAGAACCATCAAATGCCACTCTGTCCTTTCTGAACCTGTGCTGGGGAGGGAGAAAACGCCTGTGACCCATGTATGCCCATTTTTTGGAATGTTTAAGCCATACAGATTTTTTACTTTTATTGCAACAAGGGAAAGAAAATTCCCCTTTCGTACTCCAGCCTGATAAATTTGCATAAGCTGGGAAGTCATTGATTGTCCACAATAAAGCAGCATGCAGTTTGAACATTTCATTCGTTTCGCAGTCATAAGTCATCACACCATCGCCCCAAAATTCATTCAACTCATCAATCAATGGCTGAAGGTAAACATCAATCTTATCCCCCGGACTTGTAGGTCCATCAATAAGAGTGGAAAGTAATATAAATTGTTGCTTCATACAAAGCCACGGAGGAAGATTATATGGAACCAACACCACGGGCCATGTGCTATGAGTTGCACCAACCATAGACTTGAATGGATTGAAACCATCTGCTTCCAATCCCAATCGGACATTACGAACATCTTTAGCAAAGTTTGGATGTCTCTTATCAAAATCCTTCCATGCATGAGAGTCTGCCGGGTGGGTTAACATGTCACTTTCATGAACTCTTTCTTCATGCCATCTCATTAAATTAGAAACTTTAGATGACATAAAAAATCTTTTCAACCTCGGTTTAAGGGGAAAGTAACGCATTTGCTTTACGGAAATCGGTTTCCCCTGTATCGCAATCTGACTTTGATGAGTCTTATTTCCCTTGTTCTCTTTGCACCTGGAAGCGCCACAAACCGTACAAATATCCAAATGAGCAGTTTCATTTCTAAACAACATACAGTTGTTTGCACATGCATCTATAGTCTCATATGTAAAACCTAAGTTCTCTGTCAACTTACGAGCATAGTAATACGACTCAGGAATCTTAGCGTCGACAGGAAGAACTTTTTTCAATAAAACCAAAAGCATGTCGAATGATGTGTCTGACCAATTATTCAAAGTCTTCAAATGCAACAACTCCACGATAAACGATAGTTTATTGTAAGAAGTACATCTAGGATATAATTCTGTTTTCGCATCATCAAGTACTTCATAAAACCTCCTCGAATCACAATCTGCACCAGAGCGAAGATTTATCTCATCGGTCTCAATATTCTGGATGTCAATGCCTTCAGGATCAAACCCACGCACCATTTCAGTAAGCATTTCATGCATTGGATCAGTCATCCTTGCATCAACATCCATCTGAGCTGCATGTGTATTTTGACAACGAACATATTCTTCTCCATGACGAGTCCAACTCTTATAATTTTTCAGAAATCCATTAAAGAAAAGGTGCTCCCTCACAGTATCTTGGGTGAATTGATATCTGTTAGCACATTTTCTACATGGACAACTAATATAGTCACTTTCAAATCCTCTCGTGAAGTCAATAAACTGCATAATGCCATTGAAATATTCTCTAGACGTTCGATTTGGAAGATCAATCCAACTCTTATCCATAATAATATCTGTATAACAAACATTTACACAATACTTATTACATTTACATTTTTCAAATCAACTATATTCAAAATAAATATTAACCATTTGTTTATGAACCATTGATAAAATAATAATGTAACTGAAAGCTCATGTTACCTGATTGAGCTACAAACCTCAAAGGGAGGGGAGACGAAGGCGGTGCTGCGAGGGAGAGGAGGCAGCGAAGGGGAGCCGGAGCCAAAGGCGCTGCGGCAAGGGAGGGGACGGGCGGCGGCGGCGGCGGGGAGCTGGAGGAGAGGAGGCGGTGAGGGGACGGGGGACGGGCAGCGAGGGGGGGGGGTGTCCGGGGTCGGGGGGGGGGGGGGGGGCTGTCTGAGGTGCGGGGAGGGGTGTCCGGGGTGTCGGGGGCCTGTCAGGGGTGTGGGCAGGGGTGTTCGGGGTGCGGGGGTGTCCGGGGTGCGGGGGAGGGGGGCTGTCTGGGGTGCAGGGGGGCTGTCGGGGGTGCGGGGTGGGGTGTCCGGGGTGCGGGGGGCCTGTCCGGGGTGCGGGGGGGGCTGTCCGGGTTCGGAGGGGGGGTGTCCGAGTGCGGGGGGGGGGGGGGGGCTGTCCGGGGTGCGGGGGGGGGGGGGGGCTTTCCGGGTTCGGAGGGGGGTGTCCGAGTGCAGGGGGGGTTGTCCGGGGTGCGGGGAGGCGTACGGGGTGCGGGGGGCGGTCCGGAGTGCGGGGGGGGGGGGGGGGGGGGCTGTCCGGGGTGCGGGGAGGCATCCGGGGTGCGGGGGGCGGTCCAGAGTGCGCGAGGGGGGGGGGGTGCTGTCCGGGGAGCGGGGAGGCGTCCGGGGTGCGGGTGGCGGTCCGGAGTGCGCGCCGGGGGCTGTCCGGGGTGTGGGTGCCCTCCGGGGTGGGGGGGGGGGGGGCGAGAGGCCGGAGGGCGGCGGCCGGAGGCCCGAGGGCGGCAGCCGGAGGCCGGATGGCAGGCGGCGGGGGAGGGCAGCCGGTGGGGGAGGCCGGGCGGCGGGGGAGGCCGGGCGGCGGGGGAGGCCGGGCGGCGGGGGAGGCCGGGCGGCGGGGGAGGCCGGGCGGCGGGGGAGGGGAGGGCGGCGCGAGGGAGGGCGGCGAGGGAGGGAGGGGGTTAGGGCGGAGGGAGATCGAGGGCGCGGGGGGGGGGGGGGGTAGAAACCCCCCGAATTTTTTTATGCAGGTTAGCGACCGCCATTGGCGGTCGCTTTTGGTTATCTATAGCGACCGCCAATGGAGGTCGCCCGAGTCTGGGGGGCTCCAATGCCCCCTTTTCTAGTAGTGTTATCACCTAAGAGCATCTCCAATTTCATTGTGAATTATAATATGAGTCATAGCAAGAAGATACTTTAAGAATATCTTTATTTAATTATCCAAGTTGACAAGGATATAGTGCATGAAAAACTATTGGTATTTATGGTGAATGGGAAATTTAATAACAATTAAAAGGTACCCAAGACTCATTCCAATAAGAAAAATATTCAATGATAATCGAAGGAAAAAAATGTTATAAGATTTTAATGTGGAAAGCAAGTCCATGGTAAGAAGAACTGTACCAAGTTAGAGAGAACAAGGGGAAGTTTCAAGTGTGTTCATTATCAATTGAAATATTTCTATATGTACACAATGGGTATTAGATACATCTTGTGGTGCATAAATTTTTATCCAAATTTAGTAACCAAGTAGATTTGAAAATATTACTATAGGTGAGGTGGATCTTTGAATTGGAAATGGTGAAAGACATGCTACGCTATATAAGTCTACCACCTTCCATTGCACAGAGGGATGGTTTTTGTTTTAAAATATTTTTATTATGTATCAAATGTTACAAAGAATATTAATTTTTTATTCTATATATATATATATATATATGGTTTTATTTTTAATTTTGTAAATAATAGCTATTTTTTACAAAGAAAATATATGTTATGATATGGTTCCTTTAAATAATGGTGTTTAGATATTAAATTATGAGAACCAAGTATTGAGAATTGATAATTAATAGAGTTTTTATAGGTCATTTAACACCCAATTGTGGAATCATCATCTTGGTTAAGTAAATGAGAAGTGTTTTACCAAACTCTATCAATATGGTTATTTATAATATTTTGAGCTAAAACCACTTGAAATATGTTGTGCATATTTATAAGGAAAAATGACCAAACCACCATTTTGTGGATAGGGTGAAATTTCCATAGAGCTTATAGAATTGGTATATAGTGATTTTTATGGACTTTTTCTAGTTGAATCTAGAGGTAGGTATTCTTTCTTCATAACATTTACTAATGACTATAGTATATATGATTATATTTAATTGATGAGGTATAAATATAAGTATTTTGATAAATTCAAAGAATTGATGAATGAATTATAGGATCAACATAGTAAGAAGATAAAGAATATTTGATCTTATTGATGTGGTGAATATCTTAACCAATAGTTTATTAACTTTTATAGGAGTTTTGGATTCTATATCAACTCATTTCACCTTATACACCAAAGTAGAATGGTGTTATTTAAAGGAAAAACCACACCTTTCTTGACATGGTGAGGTCAATGATGAGTTATGAAGACTTTAAATTTCCCTTTTGAGGATATGCATCACACACTATTGCATACACACTAAATCGTGTACCAACTAAATAAATCAATGGTATTCTCTTTGAGTTATGTAGTATAAAGAAACCTATTTTGTCACATACTCGTGTATAGGGTTGTGAGGTGTTTTTAAGGCCAAATTAGGAAAAATAAAACACCATAAGGAATTAAGTGTATTTTTATATGGTATCCCAAGGAAAAAATAAGGATATTATTTATACAAACCCTCATACAAAAAGTTAGTTATTGCAATACAATCACTTTTTCATGAAAGGGAGCATGTCATCAAGATGGATAGTGGGAGGAATATTGAATTCAACGAATTTGATGCTCAAGATACATAAGAGTTACTATAGGAATAGATTCCATAGTTCCCTATGGAATATAATATTCTTAAAACACAAGTACAAAATAGAAGAACTAAAATGTCAAAGAACTATAAACTTATGGCTTTATATTCACTAAGGATGGAGACTCATTATTGGTTGACAATAATGATCCTATTTACTTAAAGGATGAAGTATAGAACTTAGAAGTTGTAATATAGATGGATTATATGAATTCTAAGATGAATTAAACATAATAAAACCATGTTTTGGTTTTAGTTGATCTTCCAGCTAATGTAAATCCCATTGGGTGAAGTTGGATATTTAAGAGAAAACGGTACATGTAAAGTAATATGAATACTTATAAATCATGGCTAGTGGATAAAGCATTTAAACAACATCAAGTAATAAACTATGGTGAAACCTATTCTCTAGTATCCATGTTTAAATCCATAAAAATCCTACTTAATATAGAATATTTGCATGACTATGATATTTGGAAGATGGATGTTAAAAATATATTTCCTTAATAGAATATTCTGGAATATATCTATATGAAACATCTAAAAGGATTTATTTCTCTAGGTAATTCCAAAAATTAATAAAAGCTGCAGAGATCCATTTATTTATTAAAGGAATCATTTAGAGCATAGAACATTCAGTTTGATAATTCTATAAAATAATTTTGTTTCATTATGAATTAATGTGAACCATTTATTTACAAGAGGTTTAGTGGAAGTACAATCCTTATCATAGTAGTATATGTCAATGACATTTTACTTATTTAAAATGACATAAAAATATTATAGTTAATTAAGGACTAATTGAAAATGTGCTTCTCCATGAAGTATTTGGGTAAAGAATCATGCACCCGTAGCATCAAGATCATTCATGATAAATCCATGAAGCTTATTGGACTAAATCATGGTACATAAATTTACTAAATTCTAAAGAGATTTTGTATGAAAAAAACAAATATTGGATTGGTTCCAGTATCACATGGAATAAATCTATCCAATAAAATGCTTCCTTAGACACAATAGAGAGGGAGGGGGAGGGGAGAGAGAGAGAATTAGTAAGATAAAATATGCTTCTGTGATATGATCAATCATATATGTCATGGTATGTACTATCATTGATTTTTCTTAGTCCATGAGCATGGTAGGAATATATAAATATGGTTTCAGTGAATAGTAATGGTGTCTTGTAAAGGTTATCCTTAAGTATATGAGGGAAACTAAGGATATGTTCTTAGTATATGGAGGAGATGAGGAGATAGTCATCTTAGGTTATAAAATGCTAGCTTTTATAAATTTTAGATTGATTTGATGTCATAATCAGGATATATATTTAGTCTCAATGATAGAGATTTGAGCTAGAAGAGTACAAAGTATCCCATTTTTTCTGATTCTATAGTATATTCCAATTATATATTGGCTTTTGATGAATCCAAAAAATCTATTTGCAAAATAAACTTTTTTCTAAGATCTTGTTGTGGTTACTAGAATTATAGACCCACTTACATTATATTTTGATAATACTATAGTGTGGATCTTGCAAAGGAGCCATGGTCACACAATTGGAAGAAGTGCATACTCAGAAATTATCACCTGTTGAAGGATTTTTCTCAAAGGTTTAAAGTCACTGTGAGTAGAGTATTCATGTGTGAACATGTGGTGTACACATTTACAAAAACCTTATCTCGGTATAATTATGCATACCATGTGATAACTAGTAGACTGAGGGTTATTAACAGTTATCTCTGGTGTAAGTGGGAGTCTATTGGAGTCAGTTACCTGGAAACAACTTATATATACGATGTTATTACCTATATTCATTGCTTTTAATAATAATATATCTCTTATAAAATCATTATTTTTCATCTACATGACATATTATGTAATAATATCCTATATGTATCTATCGCATTGAAGGGTCATATTAGTTCCCCGCTATGATGAGAACCTAGAAGTTTCATGAAAATATTCTTGAATATATATTCAATAGTTGCATGATATCATTCGATGGGATACCAATGATATAGGATATTAGGGGTAGAGACTCATAGGACTTAGGGACACTTTTTCATGCTTCAGTCCCTTGGTTATTTTCAAAGAAGGAGATTAAAAATACATGACCCACCATTAGTAAATTCACATTTATATTTGTCATTGGACGTTCTTCTTTGTTGAAATGTGTGATGGTCCTTAGAATTTAATATTATTATTAATTCACATCATAAGTTTCATACTTTCATGTATTAGAAAAAATCATGACTATATATCTTTGTGGTGAATTAGGATATATTGGGTGAGTCATGAGTAATATTACATTAATGAATATTATGAGAAATGATTTTTCTCTTCTGTTCTTTAATAGAAGTTGATTTTCCAGGCCATTTTATGGGAATATAATGAACTAATTAAATCCACGACCATGGTGTTTTGTGGACATGCTTATTTTTAAAAAACCAAAGAAAGAGACATCAATAATATATATTGATGATGCCTACATGAAATTTTCTTGATTATAGATATCATGAAAAAGGGATTATATTATGGTATATGAATTCTTATGAGTTTTTATTTGTAGGACTCTAAAACACACAAAGAGGGGAGGTGTGAATCAAGGTGTTAACTTTATCTTCTAAAGTGGCAGATCATGTTCTCGTGTTGGTAGTAACCTATTAAACTTGTCGTTGGTAAGGTGCAGTATTAAAGAAATCACATTCAAAGAGATAACACAGCCATTTTATTTGGTTCACCACTAAGGGATATTCCAATAAGCATATGACAATAGTGTGTCGGTTGTACCTAAATCCACTAATATTCACTAGTTGTGGAATAAAAAAGTTCATACACAATCACTCTATTATAGGAACACTTCCATTATAAGATTTTAGAGATAGCACATCGTATCCCTCAAAACACTTCCATTGACTCTCCTAAACCCACTACCATGGAAGAAGTCCTAATCAATTTATCAACTTGAAGTTTGATTCGAAAGATTGGCATTGAAGTCCTTATCTATGACTAGAACAAGACTATTCTTACATCAAGGACCTGAGTTGATGCACTTTGGATCCACTGTTAACTTGAAACAAATGTTCAAAAACTTCCTTTCGTGAAGCTCCTTCATGAAGCTCACTACCTTCACAAAGCTCACTCCCTTCGTAGAGCCACAAGCCTTTATAGAGCTCACTTAGTTAATGTGGAATACTCATTCATCATGAAGCAACCATTTATCATAACCATCAGTGTCATTCAAGACTTAACAAGTATTTTCATGATTCTCAAGCTTTCATAGACGACTAGATTTGCAAAGCTCCTCGGCCTTCATGAAATCCGAGCGATTCAGATTTTCTCCAATAGTTTTTGTACAGAATGAAGAGGGGGTACCCTCATATTTATACGGATAATTGTTCATGATGATCCACTATCTCTTAGTGTATTTTATGGATCCTTAAAAAAATATTCATGAATCTCATCCATTCATGAAGCTCCATTGACTTTTTTTAGGCGTAGAGACCACTATCAACACATCGCGTGGTCATAATTCTCTACTTCTCATAATCACAGAGATCATCATCTCAATTCATGAAGCTCCATATCTCACAAACCTTAACCAAGTCTTTGTGAAACCCATACCTTTACCATATTTATGAAAATTTGATTGAAGAAAATAACCCTTCGCGATGTTAGCCTCTTCCTCAAGATTTTGATGCTTAAAATTTGGAAAACATTTGGAAACGATGCCACCTTCAATATTTTTGTCAGCTTGTATATAATATCACTCTCCTTGAAAAATCCCTAACCATAAAAGTGTGGATTGGAAATAAACAAAAACTATTATCCATTTCTATCTATGAAAGGACTTGGTTCCAACAATCTTCTCCTTGGGGTTTGTTAGAAATCTACAAATAAATTCAATAAAGCACCATTCTCAATCAAAACCAGATACGTGGGAAACAAATCATCCAACACTCTAAGTCTACGTGACCAAATATCAGTGTATAAAATAATAGGGGAAGCATGAGTTGGGTTCTCATGTTTTGGTATTCTAAAAAATTTACAATCTAAGATCTGATAACATCACATCATTGCATGCCCTAAACTGTTTCCTTATAACACCTAATTGTCATTGTGTCATAGAATCACTGCTTGATTTTTCAAAAACCTACAGCCACCATTCATTTAAAATTGAATTCATCCATTCATTCCCTTTGTAAGGTTGATTTTATCTATTCTCCCCCTTTAGAAATAGAACCAAAGAACCTATATAAGAACTTTTATAGCTCAAAAAAACACTCCCCCTAGATCATATATTCCCCATAAACCTACATCACTTATACAAATAGATTAAAATAGTTAACAAAAATGGGGAGAGTGGATCACTCAAAACCTCCTCATGCATTGGATGGTGGATGAACACTGAGGTTAAATTGATGTTTCTCAAACACATGCTTCACTAATGGCTTAGTAATAATGTCTTCCACTTGGTCTTTGGTTCTAACATTCTCTATTTTCATCATACTTTATTAAACTTATTTCTTGATGAAGTGATATATAATCTCAATATGTTTTGTACATGAGTTATGAACCATATTCTTTAGAAGATAAATTGAACTCTTGTTGTCGTAGTGAATCACCATTGGTTGTTTCACCTCATCACCAATATCAGTTAGTTATTTCTTCATCCACAATAGATAAGTTCAAGACTTTGAAGTATAGATATAATCTGCTTCATCCATACTAAGAGAAGTGATTTCCTAATTCTTGATCATCCATCCCACACACTTTTTACCTATGAATAAATCTCCACCACTGGTTGATTTTTTATCCACCATATCTCTAGCCCAGTCAGCATCATAAAATATAGATAATTCATTATATTTTCCTGAAGTAATGTATAATCCATAATTGTGTGTACCTTGAATGTATATCAAAATTATTTTTACTATCGTCAATTGTTATTCCTTTGGATTACCCTGAAAGTAGGATGCTAAGAATGTTACAAAGACAATATTTGATTGTTTCATAGTCATGTACAATAATCTTCCAATGATTATCCTATAAATTATGAGATCTTCAAATGTCCCATACTCATACATTCCCAATTTTTCCCAACCATAATCAGAGTCAACATTGGTTTAGAGTCATGAATAATAAATTTATTCAGAAACTCTCTTACATATTTTTTCTGATAAATAAAATATTATTCTTTCCTATGAAACACTTACAACCCTATGAATATTGTGAGTTCACAAATCATAGATATTTTATATTCTGATTTCATGTGCCTAGAAAATTCATCCATTGATCCCTACTTGCTTCCACCAAATATAATATCATCTACATACACCAGTACCATGAACTACTCTTTTTTAGAATTCTTTTCACAGAGATTATGATCTAATCCTCCTATTTTAAATTTTATCTTCTTTAAATAAGAATCCTATAGAGATTACCATGCTCGTGGTACTTTCATCAGGACATAGAGTACCTTATTTAATCTATCAACCTTTATTTCATAATTACCAAGCATAAAATCCATTGGTTGTTCAATATGGAATTCTTCTTCAAGAACACCAATTAATAATTCTATTTTTATATCCATTTAATATAATTTGTATCCTCTTTGAATTGTTATGGAAAAAAAGTCATATTGACTCTATTATAGCCACTGTAGCAAATGTGTCTTAAACATCAACACCTTCGATCTATGAATATCCTTTACAAACAAATCGTGCCTTATTTATGATCACATTACCATGATCATAGAATTTATTCTTAAAAATACATTGTATACCAATCACATTGTGACATTCAATTATCATAACAAGATCCCATTTCTGGTTCTTGTCAATCTGATTTAACTCTTCATCCATGGCTTTAACACATGATTTATCCTTTATATCTTATTAAAATGAGGATTGTTCCACAACTGATACGAAGTTATATTGTACAATATTCCTCATTATCCTTGTATGTGTGGGTGTTCTACAATCCCCAATGATGTTGGATTAATCAATTTATTCCATTCAATTTATCTTATGAGGTTCAGATGAATTTATTTCAGTCATGGTTTCATATTATAATTCTTCTTATGAATTAACATTGTGTTGTGACCCCTGAATGTTTTTCATGCCTTTCTCTACTTTTGTATTTTCATCTTTTTCATTTCCACATTCTTCCTCATCTTCTATCATATTAGTATAAGAATTACTTGATGCATTTTTTGTTTTATCTTCAAATATCATTACAAAACTTCTTTTCACAATTCTTCCAAGATGCTTATTGAAACACTTGTTAGATTTTCTCTTTATTGAATTTCCAAGGAATATTCCCTCTTAAGAAACGTCACCATATTTCCCTTAATTTCCTTCTATGTTTTAGATATAAAATTTACTTTTGAAAACAAAAAATACATTAAATATTGATTCCTTCCATGACACAACTCATATGGAATCTTGGTTAATCCCATATAAAGTCGTATCTGATTTTGATTATACATTGTTTCTTGTATAGCCTCATTATGGTAATGGTGATAGATATGAATCTAATTAATCATAGTTCTACCCATATTGTTTACCAATCAATTTCTATACTCAACAAATCCATTTTTCTGTGGGGTTCTCACAACACCAACCTCATGTTGTGTTCTATGTTTCTCCAGGTAATTTTCAAATTTAATGGATGTGTATTCCCCTCCATTGTCAGATCACAGAACTTTGATGGTATGAACAATATCATTCTTAGAAATAAATCGATAACCTTTCATGTAATCAAGAAATTCTCATTTCCTATGAATAAACATCACATAATCTATTCTACTATAATCATTAATAAATAAACAAAGTACCTCTCTCCATATGTTCCAACCACATTTATCAGTCCACATACATCTATGTGGATGAGATCAAGAATATTTGATTCCCTTTTTTTCTTTGGCTGATATAAACTGCATGTAAAATTTCCTCATATGTAATAATTGAAATTATTTTCCCTTACAAGCTTTAGATTGGGTAAATCCATCACTATATTCATCTTAGATATCTTTTACATGTCTTTTTGATTGATGTAACCCAGCCTTTGGTGCCACAAGTTGTTCTCTTCTTCAATAATTATGTTGCAAATGTTCTATTTACTATCAACCTGATATAAGCTTTCATCTATTCTGCATCCTTCCATGTGTACTGGTTCTTTATACACATACTCTTCTTCTAGAGGAGAAAACCTACTGGCAAGAGAGATTCCATTTGGTTGGTGGGTATTGACTTTTATCTGAGTTTTGTATGTAACATTCATGCCTTTCCTCTTCCTGTAATCAACAGCTTTATGGACATAGTTTGAGTATTGAAAAATTATCCATAAAAATCATTTCTTCTATTAGAAAAAGGATATGGTTTCATTCTACTTTTTTGACTACCTAACTCTTCCTCATTCAAATAGATCCTTTCATCTTCCTAATATGACATGGTATGGCCAAGATAGCCACAGAATTTAAATTTCATAAGAGGAAATGTCTTTTGTCTTTTATTACTCCTCATGTCCCCTTCCTTAATAAAAGTATTTGATAGCTGATAAATTCTGGATTATTATGGAATGTTTTAAGTAGTTTGATATCAGGAATTATTTGTTTGGAATTCAGGTGGCTTTTCAATTTGTCCAACATTCAGCTTCCCTTTATTTTGAACCATATTGATTCCTACCTTTGATGTTTTAGTTTCACAACCAATTCTACTTTTTCCTATACATGTTGGTATTTGATCATTAAAAACATTATAAACTCTTTTAGAACCCCACTTATCTCTCTCCAACATCTTATCATCTGAGAGTCTTCCAAACTATACTTTATTCTTGTTTTATTTTGAATTTTATTAACTTTCAAGTACCCTTTATAGTAACAACTTATTCTTCAAGTCCCTCAATAGTCTTGGAATTTTACTCTTGTATTGATGTAAGTTCATTGATGGAATTTTCATATTCTTCATTTCTGATCTTCTGTTTTGCTACAAATTTTATACTTTCAAATTTTATTGACTGTTCTTTTAGAACTTCTTCCATCAATTTCATCTTCAATTCAGTCAACATACTTTCATGATTCTTCCACAAACTGCCATCTATTTTTTTCATCTATTATTTTGGTTCTCAAGATTAATAAGAGAATCTTCATGTTAAAACTTTAGATCAATATCATCAATCAATGGATTACATATTTCTTTATCTTTTGATGGTTATGAATTTTTAATTGTATCCATCATAGACACATGGGTTACAGATTTAAACTCTAGTTCATAATCCTCAAATAATCCATTATCACCATCTTCTTCTTCATAGGTAAAACTCTTTCTCTATAATTTTATTTCCATATTTTAATTTTCCATTTTTGGAAAACCTTTTTGGAGGCTTTTTTGAGTTTCCAACTTCACTTTCTTCATCATTGGAATTCCTTGATAACCGAGAGGCAATGTGCACAACTCTACCATAACAAAAACATGCAAAGGGTAGCTTCCCATCAAACGTTACTTTTATTCTCTTGAATTTATTGTAATGTAGAGAAATAATTTCATCTTCCTCGTTATCTTCATCAACCCAATCTTTGAAAAAATCATGTTTTTTCATGGCCTTGAATGCCATTTCCTTTATCACTCAACATGTTGCATCTTCTGGTTTAACTCTCATTTCATATGAAAACAGGATACTCATAATATCATCTTGAGAATGTTTTGATAGATCCATTTCCTCAAGGTATAACACTTTTGGATTAGAAATAGGTGGAATCCTTCTCAAGATTTTCTTTACAATGTCAATGTCTTTTTATTTCCTCACAAATACCTCGTATTGCGCCGACTACTATAGTGATTCGATTAAAAAATGTATTTGTGTTTTCATCAGGATGCATTTTCAAATCATCGAACCTGTTGTGAAAAAACATGGAGTTTTTCATACTTTACTTTGTTATTGGCTTCACAAATATTTTCTATTTTTCTTCACATAGAATTATCTGAATTTAATCTCATCACCATTAGATAAATTTGATCATATAAAGTTTTAGTAAGAGAATTCTATGCTTTGGAATCTGTATCAAGAATTTTCATGTCTGCTTCTATAAAAGATAGTCTTATTGGATCAGTGAACTAAATCCCTTATATAGTGTAAAAACGTACATCCATTATAAGATATCTTATATGAGATATGAACATATTCCTACAAATATGTAATTTTCTTCAATCATAGATGGGGAATCCCATGAAATTAATTGAATTCTCCATGACTACACTAGAGAATAGATTTAACTCCATCAACCTATATGCTCTAATACCACTTTTAGGACCCCAAAACACCCTAAGAGGGGAGGGGTGAATCAGGTTGTAAAATTTTTCTTCTGAAGTTATAGATCTTGTTTCCATGTTGGTAAGAACTTTTTAAACCTATCATTGGTATGGTGTGGTATTAAAATAATCACATGCTAAGAGACAACACAACAGTTTTACAGGGATCACCATTAAGGGATAATCTAAGGAGAATAAATCGATAATGTTTCGATCATACCTAAATCCACTAATTTTCACTAGTTGTGGAATACATAAGTTTAGATATAGTTAATATATTTTAGGAATACTACCTTTACAAGATTTTAGGGACTTCACATTGCATCCCTCAAAATACTTCCATTAACTCCCCCTAGCCCACATCCTTGGGAGAAGTCTTACTCAGTTTATCAACATGAATTCACTTTAGTAGATTAGAATTGATGTCCTCGTCTCTAACTATGATGATACTCTTATTTCATCGAGGACCTGAGTTAATTCACTTTAGAAGCATTGTTCACATAAAACGGGTGTTCAAAATTTTCCTTTCCTAAACCTCCTCTGTGAAGCTCACTACCTTCATGAAGCTCACTGCCTTCGCAGAACAACGTGACTTTGTGAATCTCAAACATCAACATGGAATACCCATTCATTGTGAAGCACCCATTTCCTATAAGCATTGGAATCATTCAATACTTAACAAGGTTTTTCATAATGCTCAAGCTCGCATAGACAACGAAATTCACAATGCTCCCTGGCCTTCACAAAATTAGAGCGATTCATATTTTTTACAATTATTTTTGTATAGAATAAAGAGGGGGAACCCTCATATTTATGGTCTCGACCATTCCCTATTCTCCACTAGCTCTTAGTGGATTTTTTGAAAACTTCAAAAAAAATTGTGAAGCTCTTATATTCTCAAATCTCCATTAACATTTGTCGTAGGTGTAGAGATCACTGTCAACATATCATACAGTCGTGATTCTCCACTTCTCATAATCGTGGAGATCACCATCTCCATTTATGAAGCTACATATCTTTCTGAACCTTAACCCAGTATTCATAAAACCCATTCCTTTACCATTTTTATGAAAATTTTATTCCATAAAACAACCCATCCCGATGGTCGCATCTTCTTCTAGATTTTGAGCCCAAAAATTTGGAAAACACTGAGAAATGATACCATCTTCAATATTGTTGTCATCTTGTACTGTGATATCATTATCCTTGCAAACTCCTTGATCATTCAAGTGTGGATTCCCAAAAAATACAATGTATGATCCATTTTAATCTATGAAATTCATTGGTTCCAAGAGTATGTCATTTCAATATTAACTTCTTTCTCTATGGGTGTCTTAGTGTGTTACAAGATGCTAAAGTTAAATAGTAGGCGTTTCTAACTAACTCCACTAAGAAACAATCCTAGAGGGTTTTACACTAAGTGTTTCCTAAATCTTAGTAAAATTTCATTTTGAATTTAACAAGTTCAAATAAAAAATATTCCCTCTTTGTGGATTAATAATTATCTGAGGTTGTTTGATCACCAAGATTTAATTACGAGTTATTTGGATGAATACATATATGTGTTATAAAAAATTAAATATTTATTAGTTTGATTTAATGTATATAATTTTTATTACATTTATCAGTGAATATAATAGTAATATTTATTTATTAAATAAATATTCATTATTGAATGTTTGATAAATACTAAGGTGGATAAATAGACTGATTTTAATGGTATGGATTTAAATGATATATTAAATATCATTTTAATAAATATTAATTACTTATTTAACCAATGATATTTATTTATCCATAGGTATTGTGAATTCCAATAAAATAATTATATTAATTATATTATTATTATACATGAGGTTCACTATGAAGAAATGAAATAGCTAAGGGACTATGTGAACTTACCAATCCAAACCTAACCTTATATATCTTTCCTGAGTTATCTTCTTATTTTACATAATAAATATAGAGATAGATCTCAATACGTAAGATATAATCCTCTAAATAATGCACTAAAAACATGAGCATCAAACCTCATCCACTCTCTCAAGACTTCGAGAGATCTTAAAGAATCATTCGCCTATGAAGATATTCTTGTTATGATAAATGATGGATGATGGAAGTGATTAAGATTAGTTGTTCTAGCACTCGGTGATTCTCTAATGATATTTTGATATTTTGGAGATCTTGTGGATCCCTGCTAAAGAGAGTATACACTTAGATCCTATGGTGAAATGACAGTACAATGAAATTTGCCAACTACACCATCAACAAAGAAAGAGTTACAAGACAAATTTTTTCTGAGTCTATCTATAAATTAATTATAAATTTTGTTTGATGATCATTCCTTATTGTATTCTACATTCATAAATCAATTAATATTTAATTTAATTATATTTTTCATGTCATTATTCATCATATTTATCTTGAAATATTCATTTATTATGATAAAAAGTTGATTTGGTTATGCCAAATAGGTGCTTCCACTGCGCCCAGAACCAACACCAAAAACACTTCTTACGTTGTTCTATATTGAAGTATCCTGAATACTGTTGTATTATTGATCTATTGAAGTATCCTATACATTTACAGCATGTGGATCTATTTGGAAAAATATCGGTACCATGATGCTTGATATGTGGAAAACATAATTTTTGGTCATGTTTCTTCTAAGTATAAAAAACTTCTAATAATTTGTTTATACTCCATGATATTGACCCCCATGCCACTATAATCTTTTGAAAACTTCATCTAGTAGTAGTTTTTGTTGCAATCAACATGGATTCCTTCATTGAAAATCTCTTGAGAAACTAATTGGTATCTTTTTATTGAGACATGAATGTTCTGTGATTTCCTTTAATGGATGATAAACCAAGATAAAAGGTCAAATGGACAATCATAAACATCTTGAACTCACGCCTCATATGTTCTATAAATATCATGAATTGTGATTTGTCTGGTCCTCTATAAATTATTTAGATACAATATATGATTTCTGACATCCTTTTATTATTCAATTTCTTTATTTAAATGTTTTTATCAACCCCACCTTGTTCAAAACCATGATTTTTCAAATATTGATACAACCTTGAATATCAAGCCCTTAGTGCTTGTTTCTTCTTGTACAAATCCTCTTTCAACTTACACACCTTTCTTGGAACTTCATCCACAATAAGTACATATGGTTTCTAAATATTCACCTCTTGATTAATAATTCCTTTAAGGAATATAGATTTAACATCCCTTTGGTAGACATTTAATTTCTTTTTCACTAACATAGCCAAGAAAATTCTGATGGATTCCAACTGTTCTATAGGATAAATTGTTTCGTCAACATAAATTCCCTCAATTTTAGAATACCCATTAAACACTAGCCATTCTATATTCCAATATATCATCATTATATCATCAAAACATAATTACTTAATTTCAATCTCCTCAATTATTTTGACATGAACGTTTACTTAATCAGTCAATCCATCTATGATTCAGTATTGCTCTTCAACTTTGATCTTGTACTCACTCACCTTTTTTTGAGTTTTCTAGATTTTATTATTCGATTAATTCATTGTCATCCTTAAAATATTACATTTATTTTTCTTTAAACTACATGTATAGTTTGAATTCATGTACCACTTAATTGTATTTCATTATTTTTTCCCTCTAAAAATAAATTTCTTCAAGAGAAGCTTCCAAATCAAAAATGAGGTTATATATTCCCTCAACTTCAATGTCTTCATAATCTTTGTCCTCTATTTTTGGTATGTCTTTAACAGTCACAAGAACTTACTCAAAAATTCATCTATAATCCTCAATTTTCTCCAATTATGTTTCTTATGATCTATAATCTTCTTTTTAGATAAAATTTTTATTCAAAAATATATTTTTGTTGGAGATCCTTTTGCTTATCACAACCTTGAATGGTTTTTTCATGGGATCTTCATTGTATTCTTCATCTCAAAATTTCATTAGTCACTTTGCAGTGGGATTCCCAACATTTACACATTAAAAGTTAGAAAATGTAAGCATTCCTTTGAAATTTCCTTTTTATCATTTAAAATTTTATGATAGGAAGTACATAACTTCATCAAATTCTTATTCCTCGAGATCCTCTTCTATACTAATATTGTTTAATTCCTTGAACTCCACTTCCTATAATTTCTTCTTTTAAATAGATTCATTGTCATTATTCCTCACCATGAATGCAATGAGATTGTTATGAAGTTTGTCTAGTGTCACTTCTTTGGGATCCTTTTCTTTGATCACTAAGAAATTTTCATTGAAATATGGTGGTAGTTATCTCATAATTATCTTTATGAATTTAATATCATCATGAGTTTCTCTATGTCCACTCATATCCTTCACAATATTGTTAACCCGATCAAAAAATATAGCAATGGTATCATTCAGGTGAAACCTCAAATCCACATACTTGTTCAATAAAACATTCAGTTTTGCTACACATGCCTTAGAGTCACCTTTATAAATATTGAGTATTTTTTCTAAAATAGAATTTTAGGAATTACGTGACATCACTTTAATGTATATGGTATAATATAATACTCTTATCATCATGTTGATTTATTTGGAATTGTTATCTTTTTCTTTTTCACCTTTCTCTAAGAATATTCTACTATCAATTCTAAATGAAATCCCATGTATAGAATCTATGAAAATATACATCCCCAATTAATGAAAATAATATTGAATTCAATTTTTCAATAGCTATAAATTTTTACCTTTAAAACTAGGAATCCATTTGTGATTGAAAACCACTAACAAGGCTTCAAAAATAGAGAACTGATACATGGACCATTATGTTTGACCATCACCAAAAATCATGTTCCAGTCATTATTAGGAATAATATATACCTGAAATTTCTTATGAAGATACAATGAGAAAAAAAGAGGTACATAGTAGTTTTACTTGTTTCACCCAAATTGGGCTAATCTATTGCGAACACACTGATAATGCACTGGTCTTCCAAAATAATAAGTGTGTTTATTATAAACTTATGATTGGTGGTATTAACCCTACAGGTTTATAATTTTCACAAAGAAATAAATTTAACTCATCTCAAGAACTCAAGGAACTCAATACTTTGAGAGTACTCTATTTTTCTCCATTAACCAAAAAAATAGAGTTACATCTCAATGGTGTAAAAAATATTCTCGTTTTTCTTTAAATAAATTCACAAAAAATCATGTGAGATGAACTCTAGGAATCCCTTCTTCCCTCTAATTCTTTAAATCACTTGTCCTAAAACTCTAAATTTCCCCTATCTTTTTTTTCCAACACTTTTTTTGGAAAATGTATTTGTTTCTATCTCTATTGTGTCTTCCATAATGATATCTCTTATCACCTTTTCAAATATGTTATTACTCCTAGTTTAAGAAAATTTATTTCCTTATTTTTATCCAAAACTAAAGTATAACCTTTTAATGAAAATTATTTTTTAAATAGGGCAAGTCAACTCTCTATTTTTTATGCCTGGAAAATCAATCCACCAAATTGGAAAAATTACACTTTCATGGTGTGATATCCTAATTCATCGCATGATATTTAGTAAAAAATGAGATCCACTAAATCCACTTTATTTCTAGTTTTTAATTCCTCAAAAATTATGGATTTTTCAATCCTTTCTGAATCTCTAAAATTCAGTCTATTTAAGTATCTCTTGATTTATGTTCTTATTAGATCCTATGAATTCATCAATGATGCCTATGGTTGAGAAAAAGATGGCTGAAAAAATCCCACTGTTGAAATGTTTGTCGATGAAAAGAAACCTCATACCGAGAAGAATATCTCAAAGGATTCATATACTAACAAAAATAAGAAGAATATGAAGAAGAGTGTAGAGACATTCAAGTTATACATCTTCAAGGTGTTGAAGTGGGTATATATGGACATCGAAATCTCAAGAAAGGTTATGGGTTTTGGGAATATTTTTATTAATGGTATATTCAAGAAGATCATGAAAGAGGTCTATTGGAGCACTTTCTACAATAAGAATATTGCATCACCTCTAGGGATATCCATACCATTTTAAAGCTCATGTTTTCTAGAAAGATCACAAAAAACTATTTTATAAGGGACCAAGGTAGTTACCAAGTTTATGAGATTCTATATTTTTTTATTAGATTTAGGGTTTTGACTTGTCCCTTTGTTCCATTGTGATGTCTTTTATTTCCTCTATTTTATCCTTATGATTTAAAAAATTTATGGTTTATTCATCCTTTTTTTATTTTCTTCATATTTAATGTTGAATTCCTATTTTCCATCAATCCTTTCTGATTCTTGAACCTATCACTATGTTATTATCCACTTCACAACATAAATCTCTATCTAGAAATAATCACTAAAAAATACCCAAATCTTATTGTGGCACATCTCTCTAATTCATGGAATGAGACACACCTAGAAAGATCCATTGAAATCCATTTAGATCGTGATCTAATATGACTCTCCATTTCATGGTGCAAAACTCACCTAGACAGATCCAAAATCCACTCATATCTTGTTACAGCATGACACTCCTCTTCATGACATGAGCAATTTTCATAAAATTGGAAAAGTAAAAGACTCTAAAGTAACATGAGATCATTATTTCACATAACCACATTAATATTATATAGAATACATTTCCATTTTTCTAATGTATTCCCAAGTCATGGTACAACACCCTAGTTCCTGACATGACAACTTATACTCATTGAATTTTGTAAAACTCTAAAATGACTTTGAGGTCCATTAGGACTATTAAAATGTAAATGAAGACTCTTATATAGTCCATGTCAATGTCATATTTATGGAAACACCCTTCAAATTGTGACATTTGTTGTCGTAGTGTGACCTGCACTTCTTAAGTCCTTGATTACTTTTCTAAAGTCCCCATAGAGCCTTATGAACTTTTCATTTTTCACAGATAGAACCTTACAAACACTAGTTTTGTTGCGATCTTATGTATCCTGATTTGACTCATTCTATGTATAAGAAACTCCTCTAGCTTCTTCCACAACTCCTTATACCATCTTTCACTCATTTAAGTCCTCTTGTAAGTTCCTCTTTTAGTCTTGTGAAAAAACACAACCCATTAACAACTTCAAGGTATTTTTTCTAACAAATATTTTGATTGATTAGTGTTTTTAACCAAGTGGAGTAGATTATTTTCTATCTTACACCCCCGAATTCATGTTTATTTCAGTTATTCATAATTTGTTTAATGTTTTTTATAAAAGTGTGTGGTATCATTTGATAACACATTTCAGATTCTTAAAAATTTAAAATAAATAGTATTTATATAAAAATTATTTTAGTCTTTATATGAGTAAATTGTTACAAAATATAATTTAACTTCAAGTGTATTTTAGTTGGGTATTGATCGGTTCTTTGAGAAAAAATTAGAAAATTTCAAAAAAAAGATAATAAAAATATCATATTACATAATCCTTTATAAAAAATAACTAATAAATATGGCATAAAATATGTTTCATATTATGTATTATTTGAAAATTTCAATATAAAATATCAAATTCAAGTAATATTATAAATAAGTTTAAATAGAAACAATTCTTATAAAATAAAAACAAATAATTAAATAGTTTAAAATACTACATGACTGACTTTAATTCAAAAGAATATTTTCATTAAATTAATTTCAATAAAATAATTTTCAAAACTAATACAAATATAGTATTTTACACCTAATTATTTATAAAATAACCATTAAAATTGAGTATAATAATAATTACTTGGGATGATAATGAGTTTCCATTAATAAGGGATCTTGCACTCTTTTGTCTCATTTAGAAAGGGAGTGGTTGAAATTGGTTTTCAAAATTAAAATTCTATTTTAGGTTTTTCATTCCAAATTGTTTTAGTTTATTATTATTATGAAAATTGTATTTTTTTGTTCTAGTTTCTATATTATGGTCATTCATTTAGTCTTACTTGTTGGCCTTCCTTTTGTTCTTAACATTGGTCTTGGGGGTGTGGCCTGGTTTCCTTGATTGATCCTCAAGGTCTTCCTTTGGATACTATTGGAGATTGATTCAATTTGATCATGCGGCTCTAGGGTGTGGTTTTTAACTTTCTATTTTCTTAGAAATACACATCATTTTATTTCTTCTCGTTTCTTTACAAGAACATGGAATAGGATTTGTGAAATTTCTTACACCTTCCTTATCTTATAAAACTGTCGGTTCACCCTCATTTGTCCACGTGTCTGCCCTCATCTATCATGTCTCGCACTAGATTCATAACCATTTCTTCATTATTATTTCCCTATATCTCCTCAGTTTTAGGGAGGTATAATCACATGTTTTCTCCTCTAAAAATAAGTTTCATGATCCCTAGGTTCTTTAGGGCTCCATTCGGGAGATAAATTTCCTCTGAGAGAGAGATGATCAACTTCACTTTGACAACATTGGTGAATCCTCCCCTTTTCAATGAAATTTTCTAATGTAGATCATAGGTCTTGAGATCTCTATTCATTCCATGAAGTCTTTGAAGATGTTTAACCTTGTAAATAACTGCTTAATGTGAGAATACTTCCAAAGTTATTTTTGTAGACTCAGGGGTTATAAGTATGATTATAAATCTTTTTTTATTATCTCAGGTTGTACATATATTTTTTATTCTCAACATATATTGGGTTCAATATGTGTTAGTTCATCCAATTTGGAAATAAATGTTACCATCCTTGAATTAGGTTTATTGTGAGTCCTTGGAGTGACAAGGGTTGCAAGCTCAGATAGTTTTCTTGGTCTGTGAGTGCTGATAACTATTTATCTCATTCTCTATCATATTCCTATTTCATTTTTTTGTATAATATTAAATTTTTTTTGGTTGTGTTATTACTGTGGGGTAGAAAAAATAGGACTGAACCACATAAATATCTCATTCACTTTACTTTTCAACACATTTCCTTTCTATTCTTATTAATTTCGGCACTGCCCTACATATGCCTCTTTTTTCATCCTTCTTTCATAATTCCTCATTTAAATCAAATCCTATCATTTACTATGTGAGAGTTAGAAAACCTTCATTATATTCATTCCAACCCTAACAATTGGTATCATAATCTGTAATTATTCTAATTTATGTCATCTTCTAAGTTCGTAGTTGAAAATTGTGACGGTGAGATTGATTTACGTATTGAAGAGTTAAAATTTGTGTGATTATAGTCCGCAATGAACTATAAAATTCCTTGAATGGTTCCAAAAAACCTTTAGTCACCATTTATACCAATGATCATTCCACCACATCATTTATAAATTTTGAACCTAGTTTTTTGGAAAAGAATCAATGTACATTGCTCTTAACCTTAAGAGATAAGGTCCATTATAAATTTTCCCACAAAACCACTTCCATGGAAATTTGGTTAAAACTCAAATATTTATATATGACCAAAACTTTGATTAGTCATCTTTTCGGGAAAATGAGACTTAATACTTTTAAGATAACTATTGGTTCATCTTTTCATGTTCATCAAGAAGAATTTAACAAAGTGCCTCTGGATTTACTAATATAAATGTCAAAGTTAAGGATAAAGATCAAGATATTATCCATTTAACCTCTATAGATGATTATTTTAGTTCATTAGAATATTTAATGATGTATGGTAATGATTATATAACATTAAAAGAGGTTAATGGTTTTGTTTTGTCTTACGATCTTTAAACATGTTGATTGAAGGAAGAGGGAAATTGGTTTAAAATTTAATCCCAAATGTTGAGAATTAAGGATCAAAATTGAAACGAAGGAAAGTAACATAATAATAATAAAAAATTTAATAATTTTAGATGTTTTGATTTTGGTAGGACCATATATATTAAAATATATTGTCCCAACTTTAAAAATAAAGATAGTGTGTCCTAGAAAAATATGGTATGCCTCGGTTTTGACATTGTGAATGTTCTGTATCTTATTTTAGTATCACTTTAGCTATAAATAGGTATATTTTATAGTTTTTATCCTTTTTATATTCCCAGGACTAGAAATGCTATGTTTTCAGGGTCCACCAGTGGGAAGGGAGGGTTTTCTTTGGGATGGTTTTTTAGGTTTTGAGTACTTTGGAAGCATCGTTTTCTTGTATAAACAACTCATATTTTAGTCATGAATCATGTGTAATCATATCTTTACATGATCAAAACATCATGTCCCATTAATACAGTAGAAAAATTGACTAGATTAAAATACTAGAACCATGGGTGAAGGATCTTCATGTGTAATTTATAATTAATTTATAAGAAGATATAGAATTACCTTAACTCACAATTATCACTCAATTGATGATCTGTGTACAACAACCCTGCTCTTTATTACACACTTAAACATGATTTATTTCATAAACTCTTCACTTGATAAGACATGGAATATCAAAAGGTCTGGTGTCTTTGGGTCTTAAGAACATTACATAATGACTTAAAACATAAAACATGACATCTTATTGAAAACTTCCTTTAGATGACCACTATATCCCCTCGTACTTAGAATTGTATGGGATAACCTGAGGATATGCATAAGAAAAGGGTGATCTATAAATCCCAGTAAGGAAATAAACATGGAATAAAATGAGGAATACAATACATGTTAGATAGTAGTAATATCAATGGATTAGAAGAGAAACATGAACATAAAGGAATGATAAAGCATGATAATCATAACATGGAGATGTGGAAACAACATTTAACATGATATTAGCATGAGCCAAGGCTCATTGTACATGGAGCATGAGTAAACCCTCATTGCACATGAATCATGAGAAAACCAACATTTCACTTGAATTATAATGAGTTAACACTAATTGACCATGGCTTATCATGATACTATACTTTACCCAATGCATTGGAGCGCTATCTGGGCACACCCTTCTTAAACATTTCATTTCATGCATAAGTGTGCCACATAGATCATGTAACATGGAATAAATAAACATTATAATTTATTACACTATTAAGAAATTTGTAATAAATACATTAAAGTACCATTCAATATATATATGTTCATAAAGATGAATACCCTTGATAGAGACATGGGTATGGTATTCACTACACAATGATCTTGGCTTGGAAAAACGCGGTGCAATTTTGGCAGCATAACACCATGACATAAGAATTCATAAAAATGTTTGATGAGTGGGAATTGGGTGTATCATAATATGTAAATTAAATGGGAATTAAGGGGTTCATATAAATACATGTTCTAAAAAATGTAATGGAATTTAGATATATAATACAAAATAATTGCTTGAATGTAAATGAAGAGGGACAAATTCCTTACGGAATTTCGGAATGGTAACGGGTGTACATGGGAGGAATTAATGAGAGAGAAAGGGGGTTTCTAATTATTTAAACATGAATAGGGCAGTATGGGGGAGGTGTTAAATCATACCCCAACATTTATAATTGGAAATAAAAGGGCATAACAATATTAAGAAACTCAGATAAAATGAGAAATGAATCCCTTACTTGGAAGTGTAATCCCAAAGGCTTGGGAGAGGATTGAGAGAGGATTGATGGGAGATTAGGGGGCCATGGGAGGATTATAAAGAGATTTTAGAAGAGTTTGGACGAACTCCAAAGGCTTTGGGTGAAGAGGAAGTGGGAGATTTTTTGGGTTTATATAGGAAAGGAGAGGTAATTATTTATTATTTAGGTTTGGGACACCTCACATTAAACTAATCAAAACCACAAAAAAATCCCATGGTTTTTTCCTATGGTTTTTTTCCAAATGGGAATGAAAAAAATATTTTATAAGGTCAATGGATGAACTTCTTAAAATAATATTTTTGCTTATGTGGAGGTGAGTCACACTCTCAAGGAAAACAATTTAAAAAGACAAAATGTTTTATAAGTCTTTGAGGGTCCACTAAAGCTTTGTAAAATAAATAAAACAAATATAAAATAACATTATTTTAATGGTAAAACATATATTTGTAGAACATAATGTTTATATTATTTTATTACATTACTATTTGGTCATTATGATGTTATAAACCACATTATATATTTAAACGGTATTTAATTTTTACCCAAAAATTTGATTGTCTCTGAAAATTATGAAAAATTCACCTTTGGATAATTTAGACATCATGATTCCAAAAATAATATTCATTTTATCTAAATAATTTTATAAATATATGAATTTTTACTTTTAAAATAGAAACATACATTTATCGAAAAATCTTGGGTTTTGACAAAAATAGCTTTCAAACCTAAATAAAAATTACAATTGCATTCATAAAATTATACAATAATTTATATTTAATACAAAGTAATTTAAAAATAATAATAATATTTTATTAAAATATTATTTAATAAAAAATCCATTAATTCATAAAAATATATTTCTTAGTTGAATATTAAATAAAAATACTATTTACGCTTTAAAAACTATTTACACAATAACAATAATAATATGAATGTATATATTTTATACAAAAAATAATTTACATGTTCATAGTAATAGGGTATTTTTACAAAACCCCTTAAAACACCCGCATAATACCTTAGGGTAAGGGTTGCGATGGTGACAGACTCTTGGGGTGGCTCGGATAACATCGCTCGAGGGGTAATGTCTATTAACTTCCACTACTCTCGTAGGAAGTTCTGATCAAGATTAACATATTAGAGCTTGGCTTGGGCTTGGTCAAGAGAGAAACCCAAAGACGGAACCTCCTTTCTGAGTTCCAACAAATGGGCATCGTATGGGGCATGTCTACTGGATGAGGCCATCACTTATTTTGTCTGAGTAAATTGGATTTGTTAAAGCCCTATATTTATAATAATCATGTGATTACTGTTCAGTGGCTATATTATCAACAATCACAGTTCTTAATGGTATT